>JAQPPZ010003123.1:0-1451727 GCA_028583015.1 Wollemia nobilis
ATGTTTACAATGAAACATGGTGTGTGTGGTTCGTTTTACTTTGTACAAAGACAAATGCATAAAAGAGCATTCATATGATCATTCCTACATGATATGCATAAGAAGGAATATTTCAAATTCACAAAGGTATGCATGCTATGACCTACATGACATTATGACAATGCAATTATGATGACATGGCCTCTAATTGGGCCTCACGCATGCAAACGACCACACAATTTTATCAAGGTCACTGTATTCTAGGGAGGAATGCAATCAGAGGTCCGTTGTTCCTAGTAGTGCCTTTCTAATGGAAAGAATGAAAAATCAAATTAGTACTTATTCATTGATCTTTTTTCTTTAATGTACCTAATTTGCCATCGATTTGTCACTTACTATAAAAATACAGATGAGAAAATGCAGAACAGATAATGAAAATATAATCTACCTCAACTCCTGATCTGCTACTAGTTGTTTCTCTGTTGTTTGTTTCATCTGCTATAAACTACAACTTTGGTCTATGGGCTACAGTGTAAACTATAGGTGACATCTGTGGGCCAAAACATAACCATAGTTTTTAGCTACGGTTAGCACCTAAGATCAAAAAAACAAAAATGTCAGCACTCAAGGTCTAGAAATGTAGAGTTCCACCATGATCGCCATCTAGAGATCACCAAAGAGGCTCACACCCGATCTAACTATCCAATCGAATAAAAATACACAAATAGGTATGCATAATTTGATAACAAGAAATAACGTGAATACAAGGAATCCTTTATTAATTTCAATGAAGTCAAATTACAAATTCATCCCTCTTAGGGATACCCATTTGATACATTAATTACAATAGTATTTAATCCCTATCAAGGGTAGGTGTGATCAAAATGCCCCTCAAGGTGACACAAACTACTCTAGGGTGTTGATGACCCTCTTCTTCGCAATGGGAAAGGGATTGGATGCTTTATCTCTCCTTTGGAATTGTTACCTGTGATCAAGAAACAACAAGAATGTCAAAAAGATAGGTAGCCTCTCATAATGAGGCCCTTTTAGGTAAAATACATAATGACACCATTAACATGCATAATCAAGAAAGCATAAAGAAAGCTGCTAAACTATGCAAAGTGAATCAAGATTCATGTAATAGCATAAAGTAAAATAGCATCTACACTATGCATGGATCAAATATAAAAAATGAAGCATAAACATGCATAAAGAAAAATTTTTAGTCCTAATTGAAACATAAGCATAAAATGTGAATCTAGCCTAGTTCTATAGTCATAAGTCTTCTAAAATGCTATTAAATCAAAAAAATGGCTAATCTAACCTAACTTGTCGAATAGAAAAGAAAAGAGTAAGGTGATCTGTCACCTGTTGCAAACCACGGCTCTGGTGAGCGGTCTGCACTGTGAATCGCAGTTGGCAATCACGGTTTGACCTTTGATGAGTTTACTCTCAAAATCAGGGGCAGTGTGCTCAATATCCTTATCCAAATTGATGTTCAAGGGTCACATTTGTTTTCCTCAGACTGATTTGGTGGTTAATTTGATGTGAAGGGCCTTCATTTGCTTGGATTTGTGTTTCTTGATCCTCTTAAGCACCTAGGGCATCCATAATGTAATTCATCATGAATGGTGGCAAAAGGTTCGGGGATTAAGTGCAATAGCTCTATCTCTTAGTATACTCAGTTTGAGTGTACAATTCACCAGGGCTTCGCTGCTCAAATCTCCAATGCTTGCTCTCCTTTTCTCCCCATTTGGAGGGGGTATTTATAGCATGCCCTTAGGGCTTCATGGAGAAACCAATACCAAGAAGGTTGGTTAGGACAGTTGGGATGGAAGCCTCTGGAATATTTCGTCTTTCAACTACCTCCTTCTAGATATTTTGGCCATTCCAACCGATTTGTCTTGTATGGAAGGCCTAACTAAACTTCAGTTAAGACCGTAGGCTACAGTTGCGGTCCAAACTACATACTGCAAATATCAACCACAGTTTATACTAGAGACCACAGGTCTAGGCTACGGTTCAGACTGCTTAGGCCAAAATACATAAATTTAGTGGTTGGAACCATTGCTCTATCTTGGAGTCTATCCAAGATCCTCCATATGGTCTTATAGCATGTCCATATGAGTAGTTTCCCTCAACATGATGCATTTTAGGTGTCTACACAAACCTGTGAAACACCTCGAGTTAAATGTTATAGTTATTATGGAATATTTGGACATGTGATAATTAGGTGTTGGAATTTGTATCCTTGTAAGATCTATAGAGGTCATAATCATTCTTAGACAAATTATTTGTATAAACAAAAAAACCAATAAGATCCATCTTGATCATGGATGGATAAATGTCACTCATTAGTACTGAGTGTTGCATGGTTTCTATAAAAGATGTTCTCAAAATAAAACATAGAGAATCATAGATTTTTCATGGAACAATGTAATCTTGGGATTCTTTAAGCTATGCTAAAAAAACTTCCAAAGACATACCTAGAGGTGGTATTTCAAAGGTATACCTAGAGGTGATGACTCAGAGGAAGATCTAGAGGTAGTGAGTTAGAGGTAAACCAAAAGGTAGTAAATCAAAGATAGGCCCAAATGTAGTATCTCAAATTTAAACCCAAATATGATGAACTAGAGGTAGATCCAAAGGCAGTCTTATAGTCAATGACCCAAAGTCATACCAAGAGGGAGAGCCAGAGCAAGAGCCAGATCTAGAGCAAGAACCAAAGATAGAGCCATACCATAATTACATTGTTCTCTCCTCTATATTAAGGGGGGTAGTAATATTTTCTATCCCAAATAATATAATAAAGTGGGATGTTAGGAATCAAATATTATTATATTATTTGTAAGTGAGCTATAGTTAGCTCACATTGATTTATTCTAGAAGCAATATTTTTAGGAAGAATACAATTGTTATAACTAAACACCTATTTAGGTTGATTGTTACAACTATTGACTAAGATTAGCCTATATAAAGTATTTTATAATCTTTTACAATACATGAATTATATGAGTTTTTCCAACTTTCTCTAGGGATTTACTCTCAAAGGTTAATATTTCTAAATACCCCTCAACTATTCATAGTCTAAGAGACATTTAGAGTGTCTTTCCTTTTTTTATTAGCGTATAAGAAGGGGTTTTGAAAGGTTCCCAAAATATTTTAACAAACTTTTACAAGAATATAAGCCAAGACGCTTCTAAGAGAAACATAGATATTACAAACAAGAATCCTTCCATGCCATACAAACATCAAAATATTAGAAAAATAACTTGTATCAAATAAAATATATCACCTATTGAAAACAACAAAAACAACAACAATTTGAAGCAACAGAGGAACATACTTATTTTTCCTGTTTTGAGTTTTGATCCCACTATTTTCACACCATATTGAGCTTTATGGGTAACACGCTTTACACCAGTCCCAATAGTGGTATTAGAGCTACCACCTGACTCTGTCTAGTTTTATATATTTATTTATTAAGCCACCATTATTAATTAGCTTTATCCATTTTGATAAAGTTAATTTAGAGTCTATCCACTTTAAAGGTAGTGAAGACTTGGACTCTATTTTTAAAGGTCGTATTGAGTAGAAAAGGCTAGGGTCTTTCCACTAGGTTGAAGGAAAACCAATGAAGACTAGGACTCAACTATATTGAAGAGCCAACTTAGAATAGAAGTTAGAAATTGATTGATAGGTTGAATCAAATCAATATAAAGTTGATAATTCAAGGATAAAGACACTCTAACCTTGATTTGAAGATTTGAGTATTTGCAATTTGAATATTTAGGCTAAATCAACCTAGGATATAGTTGATCATTTAGGGATAGATCCACGTTGATATTGATTTGAATATTGAAGTAGAATCAAATCAAAAGATAGTTTATCATAAAGAATATTCAGTACCACCCTAGCATTGATATTGGGTTCTCTAGTAAGGAGAATCATATTGTGTTCTTATGTGTGACTTAATACATTGCATAAAGTTGCAGAATATTTTAGATTAATAGTAGAAAATTTAAAGCTATAGAGGTTGAGAAGCTTCCTATAGAAGATAGAGAATAATTTTATATTCTAAGTTGTAATGGATTGAGAAGCATTCAAAGCTTCCTAAGAACAGAGAATAGAAGAAGTAGAAAGCAATAGAAAAAGAGAAGAAGAATCAGGTTAAATTGACCTTGACATATTTAAAGAATAATTAGAATATTACATTTTTTAAAAGAGGGAAGCATCTTCCCAGAATACATTGAAGAACTACGCTAACTAAATATTTTTACATCTCATTTCAGTCTTGGTCATTGATATACATTTATTTTCTATTAAAGATCATACTAGGTGACCAAAGAGGAACATATTCAGTCTCTAGTAAGGGAGACAATCAACCTCCAGCTTAGAGTAGGAGACATATAGTATCAATACATCCAACCTTAAATCAAATCTAGAATACATTAAGCCTCAATAAAATCCAAAACATAGTTTGGCTTCAGTGAAGTCTAGGAGACATCTGATCTCCAACCAAGTTCAAAATTTTTTGACCTCTTGTGAAGTCCAAAAGTCATTCAACCTCCAACAAATTTTAATAGCCATTAAGGCTTAGAAAAGTCCAATAGTCATTCGACCTTTAGTGAAATTCAAAATTTCATTTGGACTCAACAAATACTAAGAGACTTCTTGATTTCCAATGTAGACTAGGAGTCATTTGTACTCCAACGGTCATTTAACCTCTAAAAAATATCAGGAGATGTAGTATAAAGTACATTTGAGGAAAATAAAATTGCAAAAGAGAAAAGTATTCAAGGAAAAACATAGGAGAGAAGAGAAAGGTATTTAATGCATTCGGTCAAGAATTCAAACATGAGATATTCACATCTAAAGAAGAAACAAAAACAACCATTTAGAAGAGAAAGGCACTTGAAACATGCAATAGATAATATGTTCGAGTTTATAGGCATTCATTAAGTACAAATTTTAAGAACACCCTAGAATAGGCAGGTGTCTAAGGCAAACATTGAAATAACAAAGAGTAGAAGGAAGATGACACAATGTTAAGAAATCATTAACGTTGGAAATCAACGTTAACATTCGTTGCAACATAATAAGTGCTAGTAGTATTTGGTAATGTCATCCAACATTACTTTCTAATTTCAACACTCAATTAATATTTGGAAGGAAATATTCTTTGAAAATTTTAGATGGAGTAATAAGGGTTAAGCATTATTAATTCAAATTTTTTAAAACTTTATTTAATGATGGAGTGATAAGGTTATAATGAGATTAATAATTTTTAAGATTAAAATATTGGAGTTAAAAGGTTATTTTAGGTTTTTAAAACTTTTTAAGTGGAGTTAATTTAAAAAATATATATATATTTTTAAGGAGTGGAGTTTTTAGTAAATATTTTTAAAGTTTTTAAAATTAGAGAAATTTTTTATTTAAAGTTTTATGAAGAAATTGAAATTTTGCAAATTTAATATTTGGGAGTTAAAAGGTTTTCTAATTCAAGAATTATAAAATATGTAAATTTAAAAATTTCATAGGAAGATTTAAGGTTTGTTACTTGATAAATATTAAATTGTGAACTGATCATTATGGAATGAAATATGAAGTTAATATTCAAAAAAAGAAATATTAGAAGTGATAAAATATGGCATTAAAAAATTAATTGAAAAATCTAAAGGTAAGCTAGATATGGCATTATAGTTCATCTATAGAGAAGCCATGGACAAAAGTTTTGATACATTAGAATACTATTTACATTCAAAGCTTGTTGAAGTAATTGATGATGCAAAATATGATATTATGATACCTCTAGATATATACAACATAATATATATGACATTGCTTTCATTTGAACTTTATAAAGATGAAAATTTGAAATAATAAAATTTTATTGAAACTCTTGATGGTTTTTTAAGCCTTAATACTACCACAAATATCACAGGATCGTATATAATGTAGCCACAATATAATAAGGTTAATATAATGATATGAGTAGAACAATATGAGCAAATTGATATGTAAATACAGGATTATAACATATCAAATAACATTCAATAATAAGCAGCAATATGAATGTCAATAGCCTTAATTAACATGTACTAAGCATGTGGCACAACTTACAATATTAATTACTCAAAATGTATGCAATATTTATTACTTCTTTTCCTCTTACAAATATGAGAAGAACTTTCTATTTTATCTATAATGTGATTGATTGATTGGTTGATTGATTATCTATGGAGTATATATCCATAGTAGTATGACTCTCTGGATAGTTGACTATTCCTTTATAAAAAGTGGCAAAAAATAATTCAACAATTTTTTATAAGGTTTGGCAATTTGATTTTTTTTATTTAGGTGCTAATATACCAAATCTTCTAGTGGCCATAAAATTTTCATACATATTTTTTTGTTCCCTTTTTCTATATTGCATTATTTTTTAGTTCTACATAATGTTAATATCAATTTATAGATTTATTATAATTTTAAATGAGATTTTGTATGGGAAACAGATTTCTTAGGGTATATTACTTGTCTCAATGGGAAAAATTATAGCACTTGGTAAATTTAAATGGTAGGATTAGTCAAAATAAAGAATCTATGGTCCATATTTAATAATGAATCAAAAGGTCTCAATGACTATGAGCTTTGTAAGAGGAAGGATGAAGCTCTTGGACTCTTTTCATGTTAATTGAACTAGATGTAGAAAGAGAAAATTGATCCTATTAAGGTATGGTCTACTTTGAAATATATATATGGAAAAGTAAGTGATAGTGAAGTTTAAAAATAGAGATAGAGCTTTTTATTCATAAAATTTCATATTTCATTAATGTTGAAGACTACATATCTCACTTCAAAGATCTAAAATTTGACCTAGCTACAACAAGAGACAAGGTAAAGAGTGATGAAAAGTATGTCAACTCTATTACCACCAATATTTATCCTCCTTTTCATATAGTTGACTTATTTATTTATGTGAATATTATGACTATCAAGGATCCATAACCCATCTCTCCTGAAGGAATTTTTAAGCTTATAATTCATTATGAAGTTGCAATGAAATTTTGTGAAGCTCTTTCTCATATATAGGCTCATCCAAAAAACTTTAGATAAATGGAATCTAAGGTTTAGTTTCCTAAGGTCAATTCTAACATTCAAATAATTCAAACACCTATGAGTATTGTAAAAGAGAAAGACACTTCATCAAAACTTACATTATATATTGAAGAACATTGGGATAGAATTATTGAGAGGTAGACATAAGCCTTTTGATGATGAATATTAGGATGAGGATGATAAAGTGGAGGCTCACTAGAGCATCCATTATGGGGAGTATGTGTTTGCTCTAAATATTTCTCTCCTTGGCCCCTCAGTTCAGATTATGAGGGGTGTTAAAATATGTGTAATCTAGTCTTGTCAGGCCAAGTCCAAAATGTGAAGAAGTGTTTATGAGTACTATTAATGTAGCCTATGGGCATATTTTTATATAATCCTATGGGCATTCATCATTTATGTAATCCTATAGGAATGTTCATGTAAGCCTAAGGACACCTTTCACATTTAACCCTTAGTAATATTGGTTAATCCACCTTTATGGATAACCTTATGTTCTTATTTTATTATAAGTTAATCTCAAGTTCAAGTCAATGTCGACTTGGGGCTAAATACTCATCAGGGTTTGGGTATCACTATAAATACCCCTGAATGATTAATCATGTGTATTGTGAATAAAATATGATATATTAGGGCATCCATGGGAATCTATTGCCTCTTTTAGATATACATACATACATATATGTGTGTGTGTGTGTGTGTGTCTGTTTACCATTGCTATATTCAAAATGCTCTTGTAAAATTTATAAATTTAATGGTGGTGAATGTATATTTTGTATCATATTTGAGAAAATTTGAACATCCATAAGCTTACAGATGAATACATCATACAATGTTTATCTGGGCTATAAGTTAGATTACTACTTCCAACCATTGGAGAATATTACATTATTTAGTACATGCTAATGTACCCCCATGGTACCTTCATGGTACACCTTGCAAATATTATACTAGGGTCAATTCTTAGATTAGAGTGTGTGTAAATATTTTATATATTATAATAATGTGCAGGAAATTCACAAGTGACATGTGAGCAAGTGTGTTGTGTGTATATGTGCACAAGTTTCTTATATGTAAGTGTGCACAAGTGTCCTTATATTAGAGAGTGCTAAGTGAAGAGTCATGTGTATGCAAGTATCAAGTAGGGAAGCCAAGAGTCATGAGACTTGGCATAAGGAAAGGAATAGTCAAGTAACCAAAGAGTCACTCTACAATGGTTATATATTACTCCATAGAGGGATATAGCTTTCATAGCATTCATAGTGAGTATAGAGAGCATTGTTATCATTATTGTAAAATAGTTTAATGATACATTTATAATAGGAATAGGAGTAATAAATATTGCATACATTTGAGCAACTAATATTGTAAGTTGTGGTACATGCTTTGTACATGTATGATTCAGGCTATTACATTTTACGCATAATAATGAATGTTATTTGATATATTATAAGCCTTAATTTACATATTAATTGGCTCATATTATTCTTATTTACATCATTATCTTGATCTTACTATATTGTGGCTATCATATATTTGATCCTATGAATTTTATCCTATGAGTTTACATTAATATTAAGGCTTCAAAAGCCATCACCAACACCTCCTCATAATATAAATTGAGGGGCCAAGAAGATAATACGTTAGTTATAATAACATATTCCTCCCATAATGGATGATCGAGTGGGACTTTGAATTTGATGAATATCTAGTTGAATCCCCTTCATCATCTAGAAGATGACCTTCCATCTAATGAAAATTTTCTTCAATCCTTTGTAAATTCAACAAGTAGATCTTGTTTGGATGTCTTTCCTTCTTATAATATCTACAAATGATTTTTATCTTTAGGGAATTATTAGATCAACTATTGAGCCCCTAGGTATTTGCCTCCTTCAATTTGAATTTTTTTGCATGAACTTCTATTAAGAGATAAGAACCATCCACCTAGAAGTGAACTAAAAGAGAAAATTTGATCGAGTTAAAGTTTTTTGTATTTCAACAAACATAGGAACCACATGAACCATTAATCTACGCAATTGAAAGGAAGAAAATAAATTTTAAAGGAAAAACTTGATACATTGTACAACATATTTATCGTTACCTCCAAACAATGTAATATCTACTTTCAATGCCTTAAATTTTACAACATGGTCCTTGACATTATTGAACTAAAAAATCTAAAGGAATGAATCTATACTTCCAAGTGACTTATTTTTGTTGTATTTACTTTTCCAATTAACTCATACAATTTTTTCCATACCTTGGTTGGATCATTTTTATATTTAATATGGAAAATTGATTTTGTTTTAACACATAAGGGAAATAAACCAATAACTTCTTTATCTATAACTTTCTCTTCTTTGAAGATGCACCAAAGATTTTGTTTTTTAAATTTACATGGTGGAATTGGTAGCCGCCACGAATCCGGGCAAGCTATCCGGATTTTATGGCCACCACAGTATTCTGCACTATCTGCGTTAGAAGCCACCACACAAATATTTGTGCAGTCTACCCCTATAACCACCATACCACAATCATTTTAAACCTTTTACGTTGTTGAAAGCACCAAGAAAGGGATAAGCATTTAGTTCGTCGATATGAACCAAATATTTTTAATGTGTAGTAATCTAGTCATTTGAGTTGATCATATATTATTAATTTTCCATTGAGATGAGTAACATAATCTTGAGCATCCATCTCATACAGTTCATCCCCCAACATAATAATGGGTCTTTAAACTAATGTTATCAATGTAAAGAGATTGAAAAATCATGCAATTTGAAAAAAGGGGCTCAAAACACCTCTATATGTAGAATATATGCCCTTTAAAATTTTAACCCTAATAATCCTTTAAATTGAAAAGCATCCTCATAAAATTTTGTATCCAACCAAAATTCCTCACTTGATTAAAAATTAATTCATCGATGATTATCATTGAAATTTTATTTGTTAACCATTGGATGTTGAGATCAAACATATTTTTTTATTTAATTTTTCAAATGTGGTATATGTATAAACAAATTATTTTCATGACACAAATATCATATCAACTACTACATCGAGCAAGGTCTAATAATATTATTCTAAAAAAGCTAATAGAATATCCATCATGATTTGAACCTAGGTCTTCTACACACATGGCACCTTGGTCTAGCTAGGCAAGCCAATGGGTCAACAAATATGTTGAGAATGCAAATCCACATCAATATATATATATGCATGGAGGTTGTATTGGATGGTTAAATAAATATGCTCCAAAAGGTTTCCATAATGATTTTAGAAACTTAGATCTTCTACCACCAAATGTCTTTGCATCTGCTATTTAGACACATAATCCACAAGCACCACACTATCAAAAATACCAACACCACCATAAACACTATTATATAGTTCCAATGGAAAAAACATAAGTCAACCAAAAGGGATGGCATAAGGATTGAATACATGATGTCCTCCAAATAATCAATATGTCATTGCTCTCACAAATGTTCCATCCATCAATATAGTGATGAGATGAAAGAACTTTCCATCTATCCCCTAGCCCATGTTGATTTATGTAGTCAAAAAAGTGATTAGAGAGATATTAAAATTGATGACCAAAATAAAATACAAGCTTGTGTCATGTTCATCAAGCTAGTTTGCTATTGTCTTCACTTGGGTAACAATTTCACCCCTTGATGAAGAACAACATCATGACCCATAACAAAAAAGAGTCTCATCCATTCAAACAACCATTGCATGTAGGGTTAAAACTAAATTAAAATATCATGCCTCCTTTTCCTTCTTTCATCCATGACATCAATGGTCCCAAGCAAGATAAAAAAAATTATAATATTCTCTTCTTTGCAAAGCACCAAGTCCTCTTTGTGAGGAAACAATGTTTAAATCTTTGTAAGCATGTCAAGACACCCTTCTAAATTCAAAGCATTAATTTTTATTTCTTTGTGAATGATTTGTACCTATGCAAAAAAGATCAAAAGCACTCAAATAGAAACTAAAATAGGCATAAATTCTCCAAAAAATGGAAATATTAGAGAAACATAAGATATTTTATTTGCTTCTTATGCTTAAAGTGCTTATAAAGATTTTAAAATAATTTCACTCCAATGATAAAAAAAAAATGGAGGCTCTGAATAAACCTTTCACATGACCAAGTAATGATCCTCCATACCCACTCTAATACCATGTTGTAATTTCACAAGTTTCCCAAAATAATAAAAATATTAAATAATAAATAATAGTTACATCACATAATTTGTAGGCTTACATAAGACTACATTATACATTGTTGGCCTTGGCTAGTAAGTCATATTACAACTTACAACAAGAAGGACCATAGGCGTCATCCTTGTCTTTATTTTTATTTTCTTTCTTCTTGAGAGAAGAATCTAAGGGGTAGGTGATTTTTACTTATTTATAATTTTATCCCTACTATCACCTCTTACTCCTTCATGAAGCTCCATTCCTCTTATAATTTGTTGTTCAAGTTGCTTCCTCTTGCCTATTATGGATATAGAATTCACTTTCTATATTGGTGTCCTTTTACCCATGACTCTTGTAAACTCTAGATACTCATTTTTGCCTATGTATTTATCATAGTTAAGAATTATTTGGTGTGGTAGATTCTTTAAAAATTCTACAATATGGAAATATAATTATTAGCAAAATTCATTGAGTAGGGTTTTCAAGGTATCATTTCTTTTTCAAGCAAAAAGGATCAAATGATGCAATAATAATGATTGTGTATGGAGAGGATACATTTGTATGTAGAGAGGATACAAGCCACTTATCCAAATAGGTTCCTCATTTTCCGCATGCCTACATCTATAGATACAATATGTAGTCAATATTTCAAACATTATGGGTTGTATAGAGGGAAACATACATGACATATTTATATGAGGTAAAAATGTTTTGGAATCTCTGTACCTATATAAAATTAAACACTTAGTTTCTTTTGGACTTATGTAATATAGGAGGAGATCATGTGCAAGGGTTAAAATAAATATTTTCTAGTACAATATGGGTTCTACATCCACAAAGGAGCTATACTTATCAATTTTTGGCTTGAAACTATGGGGAGTAGAACTCAAATAACTTGATCCCTCATGCACTCAACATCAGGGATGAGGACTACTTGTGTATCTATATATATGAAGAACTTAGAATTTTAAATATAATATATTTTTATGGGGTATATAATGACAATACATGCCCATAAGTTAAGGTGACAAAAATAACTTAAACTATTTAGATCTTGTAAAGGAAAACAGTTAGGCACTTTGACCAATAGAATATTGACCAAGGATGTAAATATAGTAATAAGAAATTAAGGTATCTAAGTTAGTAAAAAGGGTTAACATGTTAGTTTAAATACACAAGGAATGTACTCCACATCATTAATAATGAGAAAGATGAAAATGACTTAGTGTCATTTGTAGGGCAACGTAGGAAAATAAATCTATTAAAAAGACTCTAAAATAAACATATTTTTTATAAAGCATGATTGGTTAGACATCATGGTAGATTTAAATTATAATTTCTACTTCAACCACAATGCTTTCAAAATAAATCAAAATAAAATTACACTACAATATTATTAAACTATGACCAATTTTATCCGTCTTTATCAACCATGGCATATATTTGAAAATTCAAAGAAGACAATTAAACTTCCCAATAAATATATTAATATAATTGAAATTCTAACACATAAACCATAAGGAAAATATCTATTCAAACTTGGAGAGGGAAATAAAGGACAAATATATATATAAATCCTACCTAATATCTAGATAATTGGTAAAATATGCATTGCCAAAAGTTAGACCATTGAAACCTTGTAATTTTACTATCATTGATGCCATGCCAAAATTTGGGTTAGAATCATATTTGAAATTTGATGGTGAAAAATGAAATGGGATAAGAGAGATAAATCAGTTACAAATATGATTGCAAAAAATAATGAAAAATATATATTTTAGGTGTAAGAATGGGTTTACTAATGGTAGTAAGTCTAGATAGGGTACTATCATTAATAATATCAATGAAACTAATTTTTCTCACCTTATTTTAATATTTATAATTGTTAGTGGATTATATATTGACCGTTATCTAACAAAAATTATAAGTTATAAGAAGAGTGAACAACAAGTGAGTAGCATGTGGCACAAATAGAGTGGAGGACAACAAGGTAGCAACACAATAGGCTTGAGTTGAAGTTACACTATTGTTCAATGATATTATAGGATTGTGGATTTTCCATGGTTGTCTTAGAAAAAAGACCACTTTATGTTCTTTATTTTCATAGTGGTAACTAGTAATTAGCTTAATTTTATTATTTTGATCATGTGCAAGGTATTAGTTTTGGAACAATAGGATGATGATTGGTCAAAAGAGGTGAGTTTATCATATGGAAAGGATTCTACCCATATAGGGAATATACTTAGGAGAATTAAAGGGAACTAATTCCCTCTATAGATCTACACTACTAAAGACATCATCTTTAGTAAGTAATATCTTTGAAGTGGAAATAATTCCATGTTCCCTCTACCCGTAGAGGGTAGATACTTAAACAAAATTTTACTTTATGGTAACTAGAAGAAAATTCCTATTTTTCCTTCCTCACAATAAATGCAAATAAGGTCTAGAATAAAATAAATTAATGCTCTTGCAAACATAAATTTCTAAATTTCCAAAAAAATTAAAAGTCTGGTGGTGGAAATAAAATTCAAAATTTTCTACCATAGTTATGGCCCTAATTAGGAATGCTCATTCCTATGATGAGTAAAATAACCAAAGTTATATTGGTGCCTTATCCACTGGGTCCTAAATATTTCCATTCCTCCTATTTAAAAGCATTAAAATTAGCTACGTATTTACCAATCTCCACTTTATCTGGGGAATAAACTCAAAGGTTATTATTAACTACCAAATGCTAAAACTTATATTGAATTTTTTAATCCCTGCCTAGTTTAGGAAAATGAACTACAAGAAATCTTCTTATTAAATCATAAATTGAACCCAAATTTGTCTATCCCCATATGATGCAATGAAACAAACTCAAGAAGTCTTATTTTGTGCAAAAGAAACTAAAAAAAGGGAAAAGAAACTATGCACAAATAAGGTTAAGTCAAAATTTAAGAAAAACAAAGTTTGAGATGTTGCCCAATATAAAACAAAGCCTTGAGCCATCTTCATTCCCCAAGTAGTAAGAATTATTATGTATCATATTTTTGACCTTGAATGGCCTTAATCATAGCAATTGAAACTTGGAGTTATCTCATAGCTCTTCATATTGGTTATTCCATAGCAAGATTAAGACCTCAACCTTGATTTCCTCTTGCTTCATATTGAAATAAAACATCCTTTGCATATGGTTATAATTTGTAATGAAGCATTGGTGATTTGTATCTCTTTCCTATTTTAGTTTTAGTATATTATTTAATATCAATTAGAGATACCAAATCTCATTCATCAAATATTAATATCTTAGCATATCCGAGGATGGGAAGTTAATGTTGATAGATAACACATCTTACTTACCATAATCCATTAATTAATAATAATTCCTAGTTCATCCTTAATAATTGCTTTGTCATCACATAAAGCAAAGGGTTTCTTTAGGGGCCATTCTCTTTAGTTCTTATATATTATCCTCTTTAAGATTTTAGTCAAGTACTTATTGGAGGAATAAACTAATTCATTCTATTAAACATTATAATAAAAGGAATTTCCAACCATAACGTTATATTTCATACAAAAGTTAAAATTCTTGGTATATTAGAAATATGAAGCATCTTCTATGACCAAATTGAGAGATGCTTAAAAACTATGAAGGACCTAATATTTTGATAAGTTTATGATAGTTTTAGAATCATATTTCTTTATTGGAAAGGCCTTAACCCACCTAGTGAAATAGTTCATTACTATAAAAATATAGAAGTAAATTTGGCTAGACTTTAGGTTGGTAGGGATTATAAAATCCAATGGTCATTGCTATCAAAGAGCCTCAATGATCATAGGATTCAAAGGAAACATGGTAAAAAAAAATTACAAGTCAAATAAAAGTTGGCATTATTTTAAAAATCAATAAATTTTGAATGCAAATAGTACTCTACTCTTAGGGTCATATGAGCATTCCCTTCTAGGAAAGAATAACCTCTTCACACCCATGTTTGATATGCTTTTAGGATCTTTGTGATATTATCCAAATATAAGCATCATAATAGGTTCTTACCATAACCTTCCACTCTAACACTTTGTTTACTTAATGGTATTTTGGGTCTTTTCTTCTCACATTTCTTCTCTTCTTAAATTATGACTTAGGTATTGGAATGCATATGTCAAATAGTACACCAAGCTGACTATCCACTAGTTCAAAGACTGAGTGAATAGTACCAACTGAGATGGATCTTCTTCCTTGATATGCTCATAGTCTAAGGATATCAATCAATAGAAGTATTTCCCTCTTATCTATTTGGTGGGTTGGATATCTATATCAAATTCTAACACTTATGCTACTCAATAATTGTTCTTTGTACCCATTTTTTGCTATGTGAGAATATTTTTTATAATAGGGGCTAGTTCAAAGATATTAGTTTTAGAGTTTGAGATATAGCATCAAAAATTATTAACTACATTCATTGTAATGAATGCTTGCTTCTCAAGTGGATTGTGTTCAATTTGATGATCATTGAGATTTTGACTCATAAAATCCACTCATTGGGTATTTTTATATATTAAGATGTCCAAAATAGCATACTCTATAACATAAGATAAAAGGATAAATTCCCTATTATAAATAGGGAAAAATAACAAGGGTGCAATAAAAATGGCTTATTATATCTTTCCAAGGTTGTTTCTTCTTGACTCTAACTACAAATGGCATATTTTTTAAGTAAGGATTTAATGAGATAGAGTATCTCTAGGAAGTTAGGTATAAATATTATTAGGAGAGTGACTTTGCTAAAAAAAGAATTGACACCTTTTTGCTAGAAAGAAGTGGTAAATGTAGTTTTACCTTGATTATATTAGGGTCTATTTTAGTTTTATGGTTAGATATTGCATGGCCTATGAAATTTATTTTAGTTACAACAAAGAAATAATTTTTTGGATTAGGAGAAATACCATACTTCCTACAACATTCAAAGACTTATTCAAGATTTCTATTATGAATTTTCCTCTTTTATGAAAATATAGATTATTAATATGAATTATGTACTTACCTTTGACATATTTGAAGGAATATTATATGGTTATCTAGAAAATGACTCTAGCATTGATCAAACCAAAGGGTATTTGATAGAAGTTCCCCAAGGTTTCTTGTATTGTGTTTCTATAGAAACCTTAATTTGATTGAACCCTAAGAAGTAATACAACATTAACATCATTTACAATCCATTCACTACTTGTAGTAATTTTTCCATCATTAGAACTGGATAATTATCCTTTATTGATGTCAATTTTAGGTTCTTGAAGTCCACACAGCTAAATATCCTCTATCTTCTTCCTTATGGGTACTATGTTGGTGATCCTACTTAAATTCTTAATTATAAAATGATCCCAGTAGTCAAGATTATTTTAATCTCTTTGTGATTTATATCCTTATTTTTCAAGTTGAATGCCTTTGTTTCTATCTATATGGTTTGATTCCTTCCTTAATAGACATTGTGTGCCTTAGGTCCTCCAATTTGTAACACTTTAAATAATTATAGCACAAAGAAAATACTTTTTGTAGTATTCTCTTTCTCTATGAAATATTTATACACATGGATTAGTTTGAGGCCTTCCTTAGTCCCAATATTAACTTTTTGGTGGTCCTTACATCCTTTTGAGTAGAAGAAATTTGTGACTACACATATCACTCATGGTTATTAAGCAAGTCCTCTAGTGAGACAAAACCTTTAGGAATCTATTTCATCTTAAGTTGAAAGACATATTTTTTATAGCTATCACATTTTCTTAGATCAACATCAAGCTATAAAGGTTTATTTCCTTCAAAACAAGTGTACTTATATACCTTCTTAAGTGCTAGGAAACTCTTCAAGTGTTATCATTCTCAACTACCTACCAATAGTTACATTGTTAGAAACCATAGACTAATACACTATCTCCATGGAGTATATTATAGGAAGAGAAGTTTTGGGCATGAACATAGATGTAGAAATAGTCAATGTATTAAAAATCCTATTCATTGCCCTTAGAATGACGTGGATATTAAATGCTTCAAACAACTCTATTTCATCCTAAACCATGTTCTCATAGCCCTTAACTATTATCTTCATATTTGAAAACTACTCTTCATATACTTTATAATCAACTTAACATCCCCAAAGACAAGTATTTAATTCCCAAATTCTTCTTATTATATAATCTATGTAACAGGGCTTCATATTCAACAATGTTGTTTGTGCAATTTAACTACAATTCTAAACACAGAAAAGCATTTTGTCACTAGGTGTTTTCAAAAACAAACTTATCTTTGTTACTAAATCTACTCATGCAACCATTAGAATAGAAATATCAAACCCAATTATCATCAATAACTACCTAATATTGTTCCTTTATTTCATTATGGGTCACATAAATGTATGTCCCAATGATGATGCCTTCATAAAGAATCTGGTTTATTGTAGAAGAATTTTCCATATCATGTTCTCTCCATTAGGGTTTATTATCTAACCTCTCCATATTTTCTTACATTCATATCATGGTGTTTGACCAGTATAGACTTATGTGACCACCATTGTCCTTGAAGAAGTTTTGGTTAAAAGGTCATAGCTATCAGGAACCTTCAACCATAATACTCATCAAGTTTTTCTTGGTATATTCAACCAAACTAGCACATATTTTATTATCCCTACCATATTAACTTCTTGTTATTCTAACTAAGAAAACTACTTCTTGGCTTTTTCATAAGTGATTCCTATCATCTTTGGCACCTTAAAAGGCATAACATTTTGAATGGCCTAACTATCTAAGGTATAGTTATTCAACCTCCTATTATTAACAATCAAATTAATATAAAAGGGAGAATTTTTATCTCCTATATGGATAGTAGGATTATGCATCACCATACCATCATAATATTTAATAATAATTACCTATTATGGTTCCTTCTATTGGATATGTGTTGGATATTTTTCATGTTTTATAGTTATAAAGAGGGGAAATTGATGTCTTTCAGATGGGTTGTTTTGGGGTTATTTTTAAACCCATGGTTTTGTAAAATACATGCATCTGCCTTTGTTATTTATTTTACACTTGCATTAGGGTTTGAACACACATACAAGAGAGAAATGTATTATTTTATTAGATACGGTTGATTTTATGCAATAAGAAGAAAGGTTATTGTGTTGGGTTGTTACCCAAAGGGGTTTTCCTAGTTGAAATATTATGTACTATGTATTTTCCTTACTTATTCATATTGATTCTATCTTATTGCTTATCTAGTTTAATTTTATCAGAGAATACCTAATTCTTGGGATAACTTAGTTATGGCTATCACAAATACTACTTCTACATTAAAATTTGAGGATATAGTAGGAACTCTATTATCAAAATAAATGAGGTAAAAATATATTGAGGATTGTCATCAGAAGGATACCTTGTACATAAGAGGTCATTCTCAAGAAAGAAGTAAAAAGAAATTATGGGACAGGAAATCAACATCTAGGGGTAAATATGTTACTCCAAATAAGAGGAAATGTTGTAAATATGGTAAAATGGGGTATTATAAAAGGGACTACAAATCTAAAAAGGGTAAAAATAGTAAGTCATCTAATGAAGCTCTTTTTGTAGAAATAAAGACCACGGATGAAGATTCGAGGGATCTATTCTTAGCTACCTCATGCTCAATTAAACACCATGATTCATGGTTGATTGACTCAAAAACCTCTTTTCATATGACTCCCCATAAGGAGTGGTTCAATGAATATGAAAATATCAATGGAGGTGAAGTCTTTTTGGGAGACAACTCGACATGTAAAATCATAGGTCGAGGAAGAGTCAAGTTGAGGTTCAAATATGGAATAATTAAAACCCTTCTTGGTGTTCTACACATTCTAGGTTTGGAAAGAAACTTGATATCAATAAGTAAGATGAATGATGTAGTCTGAATTTGGCATTTAATAAGGATAGTTGCAAGATGGATCATGGGTCATTGGTGTTTGCAACAGGAATTGATGCAAGAACATTGTTCAAGCTTGAGGTAAGCATTGTAAGTGTTGGTTGCAATAGATCTATGGTTTCTGGGGAAAATAATATTGCAAATCTAGTTCCTAGTATTCCTACAAAAAAGAAAATGTTGTGGCATTAGCGCATGGGGCATATTGGAGAGAGAGGTATTCAAGCATTAAAAATGAAAGGTATGGTTGAAGGAATTTTTGATTGCCCATTAGATTTTAATTTATGTGAGCATTGTATATTTGGAAAGCAAACTCAAGTTAAGTTTCCTAGTAGTGCTACAAGATCAGAAGGGATTCTGCATTTAGTTCATAGTGATGTGTTTGGACCTGCTAAAGTTTCATCACTAGGAAAATCTATGTATTATGTTACTTTTATAGATGACTTTTCAAGGAAGACCTGGGTATATTTTCTATGAAATAAATCTAAAGTTTTCAATAAATTTAAAGAGTTTAAGGCTCTTGTATAAAATTATATAGAGAAGAAGATAAAGGTTTTGATAAGTGATAATGGTGGTGAATATTTCTCAAATGCATTTGAGCAATTTTGTAAGGACTATGGAATAGAAAGGTAGAAAACTACTTTGTATACTTCACAATAAAATGGAGTTGCAGAATAGACAAATAGAACATTGATGGATATGGTTAGAAGTATGCTAAGTGGTGCAGGGTTAGAAAGTAAATTCTAGGTAGAATTAGTAACATTTACATGTTATCTCATCAATAGATCTCCTACCTCAGCTTTGGTCAACAAAACTCCACAGGAAGTATGGATTGTTAAGAAACCCTCTTTCTAATGTTTAAAGTTTTTTTGGTTGTGATTCTTACATGTATATTCCAAAATATAAAAGGACTAAGCTGGACTATAAATCAGCAAAATGTATATTTTTGGGTTATAATATCGATATTAAAGTATATAAGTTGTGAAACCCAAAAATACGAAAGATTGTTTACAGTTGTAATGTAATATTTAGAGAAACAAAAGGGGTCCCTAAATAGGAACTACAACCAAACAAAGAACCTGAACAAGTTCAAGTTACACTAGAATGGGAGGAACCTATGTCTAAATTGGATGCTACTATAGAAGATGAATTAGAGAGATATTTGGAAGAGGAAAATTCAGAAGGGGAGGAGGAAGCTAAAAATGTAGAACCATAAACTCTAGTTTTGAGAATATTAGATTGAGTAATAAGAATACCATAAAGGTATAGTCCTCCTAATTTTTGTTTTGTATTTACTTTATCAGCTTTATAAGTTATTGATGAATATCCCAAGACTATAAATGAGGCACTTGATTCAAGTGAAAATAAGTCTTGGAAAAAGGCTATGGAGGAGGAAATGGAGTCCTTAGATAAAAATCAAACATGGGACTTGGTGAAATTACCTCCTAAAAGAAAACATGTTGGATGTAAATGGGTATTTAAGAAGTACAATGTAGAAGGAAAATTGGAGAAGTATAAATCTCACTTGGTAGCAAAGGAATTTTATCAAGTTGAGGGAATTGACTTTGGTGATATTTTTTCTCTTGTGGCTAAATTAACTTCTATTAGATTTTTATTAGCTATTGTTGTTGCTTTCGATCTTGAAATAGAATATATGGATGTAAAGACAACATTTCTACATGGTGAACTTGAGGAAGAAATATATATGGCACAACCAAAATGCTTTAAGGTAAGAGGTAAGGAGGACTTGGTATGCAAGCTAAAAAATTCCCTTTATGGCTTGAAGCAATCACCAAGAATGTGGAATCAAAAATTTGATAGATTTGTTTTGGCACTTGGGCTTAATAGAAGTAAAGCAGATCCTTGTGTGTATTTCAAAGAAGGTGAAAATTTTGTTATCATTGTTTTGTATGTGGATGACATGTTGTTAATTGGTAACAATAAAGATATGATTAGTTCATTCAAATCTCAGTTATTTTCTCAATTTGACATGAAGGATCTTGGTGCTACAAAATTTATTTTGGATATGGAAATCATAAGGGATCATGCAAATAGGAAATTGTGGGTCAATCAAAGGAAGTATATTGAATTGATACTACAGAGGTTTAGGATGCATGATAGTAAACCTATGAGTACTCCATTTCCTATTGGTCAAAAACTATCTACTAAATAGTGTGTAACATTCTTATCAAAACCAACCAATATTAGGGAGAAATGTTTTTTGTACTTATTATATCCTTATAATTGCTAGTGATCCATAAGTGATTAAGAAAAATCTCCATGTGGTTCTCTTATAGATGAATATTAAATTAAGTCCAAGGTTGCACGTCACAGGGAATCAACATGGTTAGTAACTATCCTATGGATAGGAGTGGCCAACTCCTATAATGACCTACAGGTAAGTTTCTTTACCTTGCAATTGGGAATTCTCCTATCTAAAATAGGAACATCGTTTTCTCTACTAGCTTAAATCAACATTAAGCTATTCCTTATGTTAGGTCTCTTTCAACCTGTACATTAGGTGTATGTCTTGAATATTAGGTTTTTCTTCCTTAAGGATAGAACAACAATCATTGCAATGCTTAACTCTCCCCATATCAACAATGGGTAGGTAAGGGGGTTATCACACAAACCCTCATAGAATTTTTAATGTCTACCATTATACCTTACTTTCTTTATTCAACTATAATCTCCATGAAATGAGATAACTTTCAAAATTCTCCCTTATGATCATTCTCATATTTAATCACTAGAGATACATCTCTAAATGTCATGCATGATTTATCCATTCTTTTTATTTAGGGTTACTCTATGTCATCTAGACATAATTTTTAATTATCATTCAAATATCTAAGCCCTATCATATGATAAATTCATGCCATGCCATAATTTTCATCTTTCTCCATAATTGCTTGAAGTCAAGAATTATATTGTTTACAAATCCTCTTAAAGAGTGATACAATCAAATTACAAAATCATTCTCAATGGAGATATTTTACAATAATGGAGGCCTTACATTAAAGAGGCCTTGTTACAACATATATACATATTCAATAGAATTTGAATAGGTCCAATCTTTGCTTGAATCCATTCAAGCCACCAGTACTAAGTTGTAGGTATTTCAGGATCAGGATAATCCATTACATGTATATGAAAATGCATTCTAGGCAAGCAATAGCATGACAAAAAATTTCCAATTGAATGCAACTAAACACAATATATTCCTCCTAATGTATTTGTCTAAAACATTCCCAAAATTCAAAGGAAGGAAATCCCATACTTTCCTAAGACTGAAAATCACATTTTCATCTCATATCATTTTCCACAAAGATATGCCTTTGAAACAAACATTATTACAACCAACTTTTGCCAAACATTTTCAAAGATAATCCCATAAATTTATTCATGAAATGATTCACTTTTCACACATGAAATAGACAATACTTTCACAATAACTCATAATTCTTTCACCCAAAAATAGCATTTAAACAAATGGATTCAATTGTAGATCTACAAATCATTCCAAAGGTTTATTCATAATCTACTACAAGATCATATACCAGATTTGCTCTACAATCCATCATTATGGTCACACTATAGTTCCTTCACAAATATGTTTACTAATTTATCTTGTAGTCTATAGTTTTCCATAAATCTAGCTACCAAGTTATCTCAAGATCTATCAACAAGATCATACTATAGTTTCCCAAATTTAGCTACAAATTGTCTTGCAATCTAACACTAAGATTACTCAAGTTTAGCTATAATTTTCCTTGTAATCTACTCACAAGATTACACTATAGATTTTTAAACTTGGTCCTTAATTTGTTTTAGGAAAACACTATAGATATACAATATTAGAGAATAAATTTTATTAACCAATCTTTCATTAAAGTTAAACTATAGTTCTTAATAAGGTATTATATAGTCTATCAACAATACTATTACCTATACAAGTCTCCTTCCAAACTTTGTCTCAAGTCTTTTAGCAAGATATTTCCATGGTTTACACAAATTTCCACCATGATCCCGTCTAAATTAAATATCAATATTATCACCTTTTTGTTTCACAATCATTCTACCAGATTATACTACAAAATCTACAAATTTAGTCTCAAATTATTTCACAAATTACTAAAATATTACTACATGGTTTCTACCAATTTTGTCTCGATTGGTTCCAAATAATAATCTTTACCAATTTTTTACCAATTTGCATTTTAGGTTATTGGTTACATTATAACTAGGTTTTCTTCAAGTTTCTTTTTCTTAAAAGTAAACCAATTTTTCATTCACTAGGTTTATTCAACTAAAGAAAAAGAGTTTTATCCAAAATTAATCTCTTAAACCATTATTTCATTCACTAGGTTTATTTGACTCAAGAAAAAGAGTTTTATCTAAACTTAATCACTTTAACCATTTTTCATTCACTAGGTTTATTCGACTCAAAAAAAGAGTTTTATTTACACATATATACGACCAACCAATCTCATTTTATTAATCGATCAACTTAATCACTCGTACCTGGATCAAATTCTCCCAATATAAACATATGGGATGAGAGTTCAACCAGCTAGCAATTAATTTGCAAGTGATCTAGTCTTTCATGATTGGGAAGCTAGCGTGATATTGCCATGACCACCCCACCCGTGGTCTAGAACCTAGATGGTGGTACTTTCCTATAAGGGCTCCCACATGCCCCTGTAGGGTACATGAGGGATGAAGTTTTACCACAACAAAAGACTATGCTACAAACATGGAAGACCGTAAACGCCACAGTGTCAATAATTTAGATAAAACAACCTATGACGGGTAACCTAAGGGTTAACATGATGTAAATTATGACCACAACCATGTGGACAAGGGAATAGTAATATTGAATTTCTCTAAACTCCACTTCAGTCCCAACATGTCTCATATGGAGCATTATTCAGATATTTTAATCAAGTTTATTTCTATGTGCGTTCCAAATATATTTACTTGTCATGGATTATGTAACCATAACATAGGTCTCTTGGGTCTTTTCACCCCATCTGTGTCATGACGGAGATCAACAAACCGATATCAAGTAAAATTTGCTACAGAGAAATATCCAATGGGTTAAACATTGCAAATTATAGGTAAGTGGATATACCTGAAGAACATCTAGTTTCTCTGTATTATGGCACGAAAAATTCCCATACATGAGTGGATAGAATAAGGTTATGATTATGGGGATACCATCATCTCAACCCAGGTAATGCCCTACGGAATTCATTTGCAGACATATTGGACAAAACTCAATCGTACACAGTGGAAAAAATTGAAGCATGATTATATCCCACATTAGGGATGTCATGGAAAAGCCAAAAATATAAGATTGCCTTGACACTCTATGGTTAATAACCATTGCACAGTGGTCGCGAGGATTCCATCAATGGTGTTATGCTACTAGCCTTTGGCCTCAATCTTGTTATCACATAAGGTTTCTAGGGTCGGATAAATAGTTTTGATTAGATGATCTAATGTCTAGCACTACGTGGCCTTGTTAGGTTTTAAAACATTCCAAATAAATTCAATTAAATGGTTTAGCACTACATGGCCTGGTTAGGATTCAAAAATTTCCAAATAAAATCAAGTAAATGGTCTGATGGCTAGCATTACGTAGCCTAGTTAGGCTTCAAAGTATTTCAAATAAAATCTACATCTATTAGATGATACGTGGCCTTATTAGGCTTCACACTTGGCACATCTTGGTTTATCGATCAATCATAATAGAAGTATATAAGTATCAAATCATACACCAAGAACTATAGCTTGCATTGAAATGATTTACAAGTTATAAACAAACCAAGTTTAAAAATTAACATGAATTACATTAAAACGAAGAGGAATTAAAATAGAGGTGGATAAGGAGATTCTCCCAACCTGCAAAATTTGCAAAGTTCTCAAAATTTTCTTCCTTTTCCTCTAATCCCTCCTAGTCCTTTTTCTTATCCTTCCTCATGCATAACCCTTTTGCTAACACATGGTGGCTTTCTATAGTATTTAGGAAGTGCCTTCTCAAATGGTGAAGGGCAAGTTAGGTAATGACATGTTGGAAAGGTCATTTGGGAGTGTAGATCCACTAAGGTGGTGATGCATGCAAAGAGATGGAATAGTGTTTTAGAATACCTAAGGACATGATGATGCATGTAAGGTGGAGAAATAGTGCCTTATAAGACTTAGGTGGCTATATTATAATTTGTTTTTAATTCCTTCTAGAGCCTTATGAGTACATATCTCTTTCCCATGGCACTTAGAGCAAAAATGCTTCTCCTTAAAAATTTTAACTTCTTATTAATATAATAATAATATAATTCACAAGTAATCCTCCTTTTTCCATTAAAATATGTTTTACTTCTAGGGTGCATTTTTCAAAAGCATTAAATAAATCACCATAATTTCCAAAACCTTACAAATTTCCAATACTTTCTACGACTTCACAAAATAAACATTTTCTTCATTTTTCTTTGTCAAGCACAAGGGTTTGATCGAGGTGGGATGTGATACAGTGTCCCAATATATAATATGAAATTCAAGAGATGTATTAGGTTCCTTATGCTAGTGTTGTGGGAAGCTTGATGTATGCAATGGTTTGTACTAAACCTGACATTGCACATGCAGTGGGAGTAGTGAGAAGATATATGTCCAATATAGGAAAGGAACATTGGACTATTGTGAATAGGACTTTTAAACTCTTACATGGTACCTAAAATTATGCAATCTACTACCAAGGAAAATTCAAATAAAATAAAACTTTGAATCTATAAGATTTTGTGGATTCTGATTGGGCTGGAGAACTTGATAATAGAAGACCCACTAGTGCCTATGTGTTCAGTATTTTTGGAGGATCAGTGATTTGGATTAGTAAAATGTAATCAGTGGTTGATTTATCCATAATAGAGGCAATGTACATGGTAGAAAATCATGCCTATAAGGAAGCAATGTGGCTATAAAGGTTATGCATAACAATTGGTCTTATACAAAAGGCTGTGAGAATTGACAATGATAGTTAGAGTGCAATGTTTTTGACCAAGAATCCTATTTTTCATGCTCGATCAAAACATATTGATATTCAATATCATTTTGTGAGAGAAATGGTTGAGGAATCAGGTGTTTTTGGAAAAATTGATACAAAATAAAATGTTGTTTAATTAACAAAGGTTGTGAGTGCTCAAAAATTTTCTTGGTGTAGAAAATCAATGGGCATGGTTACCCTTAACAGTTGATAATACAGTGTTGTTGCCCCATGGAAAGTGTTCAACAAGTGGGAAAATGTTGGATATGGTTTGGATAATTTTCATGTTTTATAGTTATAAAGGGGGGGAAATGATAATTTTTGGATGGGTTTTTTTTGGGTTATTTTTAAACCCATGGTATTGTACCCATGGTTTTGTAAAATCTATGTATGTGCCTTTGTTATTTATTTCACACTTACATTAGGGTTTGAACACACATATAAGAGAGAACTATATTATTGTACTGGAGATGGTTGAGTTTATGCAATAAGAAGAAATGTTACTATGTTGGATTTTTACTCTAAAGGATTTTCCCAGATGAAATATTGTGTATTGTGTGTTTTCCTTATTTCTTCATCTTGTTTCCATTTTATTGCTTATCTAGTTTAATTTTATCAAGGAATACTTTCTCTTCACCTTCTCCTTGAATAAATCAAGTACATATTTTTTTAATTAGGGAACTTATTCATTACTTCTAATATAGGAATGATAATTCATCCAATAAGGTCATGAATGATATTATATTTAAGAGCTAACTATTCTTATGGATCTTCTTCCTTCAACTTTTGTTTATGTTTTATAAGCTCTTGACTCTTTTGTACAACTCAATCAAATTTGTATGGAGGTTTACCTCTTCCCTTGGTCTAATCTAACTTGACCAATTTAAATTCTCCTTTGTTTTCTTAAAAGTGAATAATACAGGTTTAACGTAAGTAACAAAGTTAGATACATCCTTTATCTAAATATATAAAATAGTTAGCTCATTGGAGTTATCCTCCATACTTGTTGTCATAAGACCAATTTCCATGGCCCCTCTAATAGGTCGTAGTTTATTGTTTATGGTCATCACTCTAATGTAAATTATATCTTTTATCAACCTCCAAATTATTCTCATTTAAGATTGTAGGTGATAGACTCCACAATTATCTTTAGTGATTCTAAATTCCTATCCTATATGGCACAACTACCCTCTACTAGTTTGGAATGTCAGGACGTGTAGTTTGTTATATCTTCATAGTTGTCATTTTATTAATGAGGTTCTACACAATTTTGAGTATTAAGTACTCTTTATCATTATTTTTAGGTGTTTTCTACTTCTTAATTTTCTACTTATTCGTATTCCATCTACCTAACTAATACAAAGGATCTTCAATTGTCATTGCCAATACTTTTGTTGTAGTCATTATAGTGATGTCATGTTGTTCAAATAAAATATACTTCTCAATGTAATGAGTTCAATAAAAAATATGAAGCAATATCTTTTTTAGGTTTGATCATTTATAGATTGTAATTTCATGTCTTGGGAAACACTCTATGTATTCCCTTATATGATCTTTATATTCTTTCTTAAATAGAAAGAATTAGTAAGCAAACATTTCTCATATAAGACTAAGAAAAATTTTCAATATTTATTTCTTCCAGCAACAACTAATTAATAATGAGACTCTTATGGTGCTTCTAAAGCCAAATCACTACAATCTTAGTCAATGTTTTCAGGAATATTCTCATGGCCACAACTTTATGTTCCACCATCAAAGTAATGCATGTTGTGATGAAATGTTTTATATGGCCTTTTGAGATAATAATTCCATTCCCTTAGAACTTAAGCAAGCATTTCCTATAACCATATAGAATAATATGAGCTTGTAATATCTATAGTAGGCCAATTCAATGTCCATGAGTTTATAAATGTTGTTGTCTCTAATTAGGGTTAGCCATTATTATTCCAGATAAAGAACTCAAAGGAATGACCTCTTTCAAAAAGAAATTCTTAATTACAAGAGAATCATTAGAAAGATTTTTAGTATGAGAACATAAAGGTTGATCATAAAACAAAGGGACTGAACTAAAATTCTATCAAAAAATATCCTTGTGGAGGAAACCTTTTTGGTATCAAATGGATCAAGTAATTGAAGTAAATTTAAACATTTTATAATATGGATTAAAGTTTTCAAGATCTACTTGGACAAACATAGGAGTAACTACACTTTGACCTACTTGAAGAGGGATAAAAGATCATTGTGAAATCCACATAGAAATATTTATGAAAAAATTAGAAGAATGCTTGGTTTATGTTCTATCTAGCTCCATGAGTGATAGTCTCTAATCAATATCAAGTGATATTTGCTCCTAATGATATCTAAGATATTTTAAAGTTCATAAAATAGACTTAAAATCCAAGGTTGGATATCCCACATGAAATTTCTAGGGTTACTACAATGTCATATTGGTCATTATACCAAGGAATATTGTGTTAGATCATGTTTGGAGACGTGAGGTTTATCATAATTATGCTCCACATTGAGTAGAAAAAGTTGTTAGCCCACAAAAACTTTTTGTAGGCACATTTGGAAATTTTGATAATAATTTTCTCTACTTTCTTAAAAGAGGGGTGATTCCCTTCACTTTTTGTTTTGTGATATTATATGAACTTTAGAGAGTTCAGCCTAAAACCAAAATAGTAATTACTATGATGAATCGAGGCTTCTTAGAATCTATTACATGTAATAAAAATTTGACATGCAAAAAAGGAATAACAAAAAATATATATAGTATTTGTACTATATTACTTTGGGGGAATGATATTTTCTATCATATAAGAACAATTTATGCATATCTAATAGCACTTATTTTAATGTCAATAAAAAGGTACCAACTAGTGGATGATAGATTATTATAGAAGTAATTATCGATCTCCAACTTGCAATTTAATCTTAAATATCTTCATAAAAATAACTCTATAAGTTAACTACAAATGCATACACAAAATATATACAAATAAAATAACATAATATCATTTCAATCATAAAATGACTTTTAATTTCTCTACTAAATACTTATCATTGATAAATCTCAAAGTGGGTTTGTCACTGGAAGGTAGATTTCGGATGGTGTTATGGCGATTCATGAAATAGTGCATTCAGTCCAAAAAATGGTTCTCCAAGGCTCTTTCTCAAACTAGATGTGAACAAGGTTTATGATAGAGTTTCTTAGGAATTCTTGGAGGAGGTCTTATTGAAATTTGATTTCAGTAGGAACTGGATTAATCTTTTAAGGACCTGTTTCTCCTCTGTTAATTACTTTGTGCTTGTCAATGGTTCTTCGGCTAGATATTTTAGGAGCTCAAGAGGCCTTCACCAGGGAGATCCTCTCTCCACCTATCTTTTCATAATTGTGGTTGAGGTTCTTGGCAAGGCCATCCTGGCAGATTCCTCTATTGAGAGTCTCAAACCGTCTACTTTTGTCAATCCAATAATGCACCATCAATTTATAGATGACTCACTCCTATCTTTCGTAGCTTCGGTGATTCAGGATAGAAAGGTCAAAAATATTATTTCCCCTTTTGAGAGAGCATCAGTTCATTTGATTAATTACGCGAAGAGCAAGATTTATTTCCTTAAAACTCTTATTCCAAGGTAAAGAAAGATTGTAGAAATTTTTGGTTGTGAAGTAGCGGATTTTCCAGCTTCTTATTTGGGTTTGCCTTTGTTCGTGGGAAGGATGAAAGATACCCTTTGGGATCCTGTAGTGGAAATATTATAAAGAAAGCTTTCCAGTTGGAAAGGGACCCTATTAAGCCAAGCAGGTAAGCTTCTTTTGGTCAAATCTATCCTTCAAAGTATCCCCATATACTTCATGTCTATCTTCAAACTCCCTTTAAAGTTCTTAACCAACCTAGAGCAAATTCAAAAGACCTTCCTTTGGGCATGGGCTGGTGAACATAATAAATTTCATTTGGTGGGTTGGAATCAAGCTTGGTCTAGGAAATATTGTGGAGGATTAGGGCTTAGGAATATTTGACTCATGAATGATGCTTTAGTCATGAAACAGGGTTGGATGATATGGATCAAACAGACCCAAAATATTGAATGCATTATATTGATCAAAAACAAGTATTTATAGGCATTATGAGACCATTACAAACCAGTAGTTTTTGGTAAACCAACAACAAAACCATTCAATGGACAACCAACCTATTTATTGCAAACCTAATATTGGTCGAATTCTAAGATGTTCTAAGATTTTCTAGAATATTATTTAATAACATGAGATTTTCTAAGACTATATGATTTTCTATAAATTACATAGATATTTTTAATAGCTTATGATTCCTCATCATTCCTCCCCACCATAGAAGCATTGGACTCCAATACGTACAAAAAGGGAAGGAGATCATGCTAAGTGTGGAAGCTGGTGAGAACCCCAGAGGTCTTGGTGAGTTTCCATAATGAGTGCCCATGTAGATGCAAGGGTGACCTTCAAGCTGAAGATGATGTTGGTGAATGGATGGCAGTTGTTGAAATATGAGAGGATATATCACCAAACGCTGAAATTCTTGCAAGGTGGATACAGGATGCTGAATGGTGTGAACCAAATTTTGATCTGGAGTTGGAGCTGGAACTAGAGTAGGAGGAAGAGGAGGAGGAGGAGCAATGAGAGGAACAACAAGAATAGGTGTTGGTGCAATAGGAATAGGAGAAGGTGCAACAAGAATAGGTGCCTAATGAATGTGGTGCTCACATGGTGTAGGAGACGTAGTGGTCAAAAGTACTTTTGCTTGTGTGTCCTCATGTTGCGGGGTGCTAAAAATTAAGGCAATCTTTCATGCCTGATGCAAATTAGTACAAGCCTAATGTGAAGTAGGTTGAATACTACGGATAAGAAAAGTTTGTTGCTCATGCTGAAAAGTATAGGTATTGTGATATGCATCATACTGAGTCTATTTATCATATTGATAAATTTTACCTAGTAATAGACCACAACAATCCATACGAGTGACATCACATGTGACTGTATCTACATACTTAGGACCAAAATCAAAAGATAAAGTGCAAGTGTGTATGATCACAGAAGTAGTAGCACTATCCTTCCATCCAAGTGAATATGGACGAGGATGAGGATGTGTAGGCAGGTGCAACTTATCAATAATGGATTGTGCAATCAAGTTTTTCTACGAGCCATTATCAATGATACAATCTATTGAGAAACTAGGTGTCAAATGAGCACGAGTAACAAATAGATTATCACGATCTCCTACAAAAGATTGATGGCTGACTAAGGTGACCTTATTGAGTCAACCTTCTAACTCAAGATAAGTACAATAATCCTCTCCACAAGTCCTAATGGGATTTTGTTGAGTGCCCTCCTCAAAAGTTTCCTCCTCAAAAGACTGGACAAGCAATTATTTGTTCTTAGATTTTTGTAATTGTCTACATTCAGATCTATCATGCCCCTGCCTTTTACAATAATTATACAAAATTTTAAGACTTAGGATGAGAAGAAGAAGAAGCATGGAATGTATGCGTAGAGGCATAGGATTGAGTAGAAGCGGGAGTAGGAGAAGAATGAGAAGGGGAGGAAGTAGAAGATTTCTTTGGTGCCTATTGATCTGGATGAGGCAATTGCTTGGAACCTCCTAAAGAGTATCGAGTACCCTTGGATTATGCTATGAACTCCTCCTCTACGAGATGTGCATGATTGAATATAACATCAAGAGTGGTACAAGGAGTGTATTTCAACTCTCGATATAAATGTGCTAGAAGTCCACTTTTGAACTTAACAATGAGGGAAGTTGCAAGATCTGAGATGCAAAGAAAGATGCATAGTCAATTGAATTGGTGGACATAATTTTGGATAGATTGGTGCTTTCCCTATCTAAGGCGGAGCCATTCGTTAAGCAAATCATCATCATAATTGGATGGATAAAAGGTGGCCTTCAAGGTGGTGACCAAAGCATCCCAAGTTGTGATGGGTTTTTGAGTTCCTTGGCGTTCGGTGATGAGAACCTTAGCCATGCCAAAAAGTTTGAGTTTGGCGAAAGGAACTTTATCATCATTCGATGTTTGACTAAAGGCAAACCAAATTTCCATATCTAGGATCCAGTTATTGAGGACATCAGGATCCCTAAAGCCTTCATAAATTTTAACTTCACACTTAGCATGGGGTGACTAGAGGAGGAAGACTGTATTTTGAGGTCTTTAATGGTGTCAACTAAAGAAGAGACTAAGGAAGTCATTTCGGCTAATTTTCTGCTAAAGCGGTTGCCATATTTCTATTATGTTGAGCCAGTGGTCAAAGTTGGAAGGAATGTCGAACACTACCAAAAATGCACTCCCTTTTTACAAGGTGAGCTTGGAGACACAATTTTATAGATCAAACAATCACAAAAGTATGTTTTTTCACATCGAGTGGATTAGGCTCGAAACAGGCATTCTAACGAGTATATGGAAAGGTATACTCGTGGAAAAAGAAGTGCCTTCAAAAATGTAGAAAAGCAATGGTGCTTTTGCCCCCAATGAGTGATTGACAAAATATATATATATATATATATGAATGAAAAAGTAAAGTGTGCTTATAAAATCGAGGTGACAGGGCAAAGCGTGCCCCCCTTTAGCTCAAGTTGCAAAAATAGTAGAATGGAGGAACCTGTTCTTGTTAGGCCGCTTCTCTGTTAGCAGCGCGTGGAGCAGTCTGGTGAACTCGATGTGTCGGGGCTCTCAAACAGGTAGGTGGTCGCCACGCAGACATGAGACTGGAATAAATATGTCCACATGGACATGAGATGTGGATGTTCAGTCCTCCGTGCAATGTGCAGCAATGTACAATGCCAACTCAGCCGTTGATTGGGCGCAATGGCTCCTTCGACCCAGGCATCTCCGACGTGGCTGGAGGTTGTCGAACAACTACGAGAAATGAAAATGTATACCAGGTATCTCCGCAGGAATCGAACATTATAAAGGAGCAGAAGTGGGTGCCAAGGAAGAGGTTGGTTTGTCGTGATAGGCATCCACGGTGGGCAATGGAGATCCGCATTCGAGGGAATGTCGAGCGAATTTTGTGAGGCGACTGTCAGATGCTCGACCACCATGTGCAGATTAGAGGTCCAACACAGCAGATGACCCGTCAAAATAGTGAGACGTTGCATTGCTTTGAGGCACAACAGGCCCGCGTTACGTGGAGGAAAACCCACCCTATCTACTACCAAAAGACCGCATCCAGGTGTCTATATTTCGGGCGTCTAGATTTCTGTAAATTTAGATGCCCGCGACGCGGTATTTCAGCCTAGTAAGCGTCATCTCCCGTCAAAGTGAGACAAAAAAAACACCACGGATCAAATGCGTTTACGACCCGTTCATCCGTCACAGACGTGCATGCGAAAGGCTGGGACATGGCTGTATTTTGAGGAATACAGGTGGTTATATTTTGACTCCTGGCTACCCACAATTAGTCCACGCGCCCGATGAATTTCTCTCGGACGTAAAATGTGAACATGAATGTTCGCAAAGATATCTGCAATGGGTTCCAGAGTAGGTCACTGAAATGTTACATCGAACAGACCGGTCCCAATGGCAGCGCGGGTAGCTTGGAATGGGCCTTTAACAGGGTCGTCCGGTAACAGGCTGACAGCTTCCGATCGTTGGTAAACTAAAGCAAATATCATGGAACAGCGCTGCGTGATTTTGGTAACGCGAGCTGCTCTTCGATTGACGCAGGATTCAAGCAAAGTCTCAATATTCTGGTAGAGCTTACGCCCTTTGTCAAGGCTCTCGGTGGATTTTAGGTGATGGGAAACCTATTAATTTTTCGACTGATACCTAGCTTATGGATGCTGATTTTATTAACAAGGTTGGGATCGTACAGTTTGGAAACAGGTTTTTTCATCCATTATTAATAGGGCAGAATTCGCCGCTTGAAAGTCCATTCATAACCTCCTCAGATTGCAGGTTTTAAAAGTCCAAAAGGTGGAGGACCGAATTTTTTGGCAAAGGGATTTCGATGGATCCTTTACAGTTAAATCTACATATATTATGCTTGATGACCATATTCCTGTTTGGCATCTTTCTTACAAAGTTTGGCTTAAGCATTTAACATGGAAGATAACAATTTTTTTTTTCTGGTTGGCTATCCAAAATGAATGTTTAACAATTGAAAATCTCCACAAAAGAGGGATGATCCTCATTTGAGGAGGAAACGATTACTTATTTATTTTTTCAATGTCATTTTTCCTTTACATTTTTGAATGGGATTTTCATCGCTCTGGGTCCAATGGGTTTTCCCTGGGTCAATTAAGGATGTTTGCTCCCAGTGGGTTTCTCCTTTCAGGTATCCTCGTCTCAACTGGCTATGGAAGTTGTTACTGGCTATGGAAGTTGTTACTTCCTCATGCCTTTTGGGGCATCTAGTGGGAACGCAATCAAAGGGCTTTCAAAAATTCCAAAAGAGGCCCTCAGTTCATGTATGCGAGAATTGTTTAGAGTTCGATTGAAAATGTTTTGTCTTGTCTTCCTAATTTGGATATCATTAGAGGAGACGATGAAAAGTTGGAAAACCTACTTGGTTTCCCTCCCAAACAGTAGGTTTTCCTCCCAAACCGATGACTGTTGAGACCTTGCATATGAGACAAAGGAGTTTGGTGAGATGAGTCCTGCCCCGGTTAAATTGAATTTTGATGGAGCTCAAAAGGAAATCCTGGCTTTGATGGATCAGTCAGTGATATCATTACAAAAGTGATATCATTACAGATGACAAATGAGCTATTATTGGAGCACATGCAAAAAATATTTTATCCCAATCCTCTCATTTTATGGAAGCCCGTGCTATGTTTCAAGGTCTCATTCTTATAGAAAAATTAGGTTTTCAAAAACTTATAGTTGAAGGTGAGTCACTCAAAATAATCAACCTGCTCTCTTCCTTCGCTTTTCTGAGTTGGTCTATTGCAAATTTTATCTCTAAGGCAAAAATAATTATTCTATCTAGAGAGGAGGTTAGAATCCAACATATCTTCAGAGAAGGAAATTCTATTGTGGATCTTTTGGTAAACATGGGTATTTGCCTTCAAGGGCTCAAGATCTAGGTTTTAGATTTCCCTCAGTGTATTCAAAGAATGGTAAATGATGACAATGGCTAAGTCTGTTTTACACTAGGGCGTAGGCAGTTGGCCCTGTCTCTTAGAGAATTATCTCTCAGTTTCATTCGTTGCAAGGATAGGTGTGTGGGGTTATTATGTTTTGTATCTTTCAAGTGGTAGGTTAGGCGACTAGTCCCAAGGGCTTTTTGAATTTCAACACCTTCCTTCAACGTTCCCTTTTGGCACCCTTCTTTTTGGGTCGTTGAGTGCTGACTTGTTTTGTCGCAGGTGGGCTAGACGTCTTTTAATTTTTTTAAGAATGGTGATCTAGTTTTTAGAGAGCAAAGTCCATATTGGCTAGGGGTTTGTGGCTTCGTTTTCCTTTACCTTATGACTCCTAGGTATACATTGTTGTTATTGGTTTTTTCTTGTTTGGTTCTTGGGCACCCTTGGTTTCCCATTCTGGATTGGGCTCTGTTGTGCCACCTCAGTTTATTTATTGGGGCCTTGGTTGTTTGGTTCTCTGGGCAGTGGCTTGGTTGGAAGATTTTTCAAATCCTTCTGATTTTGTTTCTCCCTAGGCTTCTCAACATTAGAGGTTCAAGAGAGAATAGGATTGTAAATTGTCATTCTCACCCATGGTTCACGTGGGAAATGATAGATTCCTAGCTTGTTGCATCATGGGCTCATGTAGTCAGTATCGTGCGACTTGGTTTGGTTGGATGGATTTCACTTTTTTGTGTTATGTCGTAATCATGGTTGGGTGATGTTCTTGTAGTTATGTGCCTCCTGGCGATCTTTTCAACCTCTTGTTGAAGTTTTCTTCCAGGGACAGTTTGGGTATTTTTATTCATTCTTCTGGTTGTCGAGTTGCTACATAGTGATCTACTTTAGTTGTGGATATCCTAAGTCTTGTCTTCTTGTTAATCGATGTTGCATTATGGGTTCACGGTTTACCCAGAAAGTGTGCAAATTTCTTATTGAATCCTTTGTTCTGGAGATCGATGACAAAGTTAGAAAGATCCTTTGCAAAGGTGGATTGTTGAATTGTATCATGTCCTTTCATAGACATCATAGGGCGTTGTTTAGAACACTAGATCACTCATGGAGGAGAGGTTGGGTTCGTGCTAGTGGATTTGATTGGAGAAGTTACTCGGTTTCCAGTTGATGGTGCTACCCATAACCAGAAGAAGCATTCTCTCAAGAGAGAAATGAATACTTTTAGGGGGAAAAGAGAGTATCTTCCAAAGTGTGTGAATGGATTTGATGCAAAAGCCCTCAAGGCACCATGGGACTGAGTCATTTTGGTCATCATGAATTACTTCACCCTGGATGTGAGGAGGGATGTGCTTCATAGTTTTCATTTTATGTTTTTGAACCAGTTAAGGAGGAAGCGCCTCATGAATGTCCCCCTGTTCCTATATAATTCTCTGGAGAAAAAAATGATAGATGTAAGGGGCGGGTGAGAGCTGGACCCAATTCATCAAGTTATGGTTCTACTTACGCTTTAAAACATTGCAAAATCCAAAGGGGTGGTGGTGGATGAGGTTTTGGACAGAATTGATTTCCAAAAAGTTCCTCCGATTTTGGACCCAAGTGTTACTTTAACTGAGGTTTTTGGTGAGTTTTCTAGTTTGGGCCTCAAAATTTCATTGAATTCCTCATAGAAGGAGAATTATTTCTCTGGGAGTGATACGAAAGCGATGCCCAATATCACAATCAAGGACAGTTCTAGGCATTCTAAATGACTATCTTCAAAAAATAAAAAATGTGGAAAATCTTCGACTTCGGTCGAGGTATCAGATTTTAAAGATAGTCAACCAATAAGGAATGATCAGAATGTTTTTGATGATAGGAATGATGTTAAATATGCTTCCCCAGTGGTGGTTCCAGTGATACCTAGCCTTTTGCCCCTCCTTGGTGAATTGGATGGGAAACATCAAGCTCTATTGGGAGCTCTTTAGATGGTCGTTTTATACATCCAAGATATTCATAGGTAGACCCAAAAATAGAGGGAGGTTTTGGGTGAGAATTAATTCAGATGTTTTTGGGCTCAACATCTTTTGGTTCTAGATCTAGTCTCATTATCTGTTTTGGGGGCTTGCTGGGCAACCTGCTGGTTGTTTCTATTTGTGTGCTCTATGCTTTAGTCTTTTTATTTTAGATGTTTTTCTTTGGTGTGGCTAAGTAGTTATCATTGTATCTAATGATCATTTTATTTATTTCATCCATCAGATTCATGGGGTGTGAACCTATTGTTCGAGAGTTTCATTTTGTATAAAAGGGTGGGGTTCCTTTCAAAACTCTGTTTACTATAAAATAAAATAAAAAACTTCTTAATATTTAAGCAAAATAATAAACTAAAAATATGATAACTTAAGTAAATACCATTCATGCAAGATAGCTTCAACATATGCAAGCACAAAATTGAATTTTATAATCATGAAAATTCTAAAAGTGTGGAGGAAAAATTACAATGTAATTCCCTCTTATTAGATGGATTTAAGAAAGAAATAATAAAGAATCAATCCAACTAACTATATTTTTTTTCCTCACCCATTCAGTAGTTATCATTGGTGAAGATATAGAATTTTAAAGACTATATTGGATCAATATTTCTAAGGATACTATCAAAGAATCTAATTATACTTTAGAGTACACCAACAAATATTTCCCCCAACTCATTTCCTATCCAAATGCCATCTAATTCCATAAATGTGATCTTAGATTTGAGGGTCATTTATTGCATAAATTACATAGATACCAAAAATTTATTTGTGAAAGGATAATCATAGCCAAAGATGTCAATGCTTAGGGCCTTCTCCATGGTTGATTATTATGGAATTCATCAAAGAGGAGAGTACCAAGACAACCCTAACACCACCTTCTCCATGGTACGTGGACAAGGCCAAGCCATCTTCTCAAACATTTTGCATAGCTTGGACAAGTAAAAAATCCTAATGACCTTCTTTAACAAAATAATGTCAAGTTTATTCTAAAAAATAAATTCTTTTTATACATGTACACTAGAAGGGTTAGGCCCCTTACATTTTAGAACATAAGTGATAGTTTCGTGTCATATTTTTAGTGATAGACACAAATTGCTTGGTATAGACCACACCTTCATCCACCAAACCCTTTTTGACAAGTGAATAAAATTGACTGAATTCTAGATGGTTAAATATGGAGGACACCTCCATTGTCTCATTGTTACTACCATATATTTGAAGTGGGCAAGACCTAGTTTTACCATACCTTTGTATCAAGGAAGAAATCAAATTTTCTCCTTTCTTTTTTTACTTCTCTCTAGCTTCTAGATATAGAATCATTCAAGCCTTGGCAATAATCATGACTTTATAGAACAATGGGTAAGAATTATTGTGGTAGGGAGGATGAATTGTCTTTGATAATAGGCCCAGCTTCATGTGGTTTCATCAACAAGGATTTCCCTCATGAGGATAGTCCCCCTTCACCTACAAAAATAAATAAATAACTTATTCATATCAATTTTTCCCTTTCATCATCAATTATTTACTTGAACTAGAGATAGAGATGTTGAGGTTATTTTTCATTAAAAAACCTAAATATTGTGAGGTTGAACCTATCAATGAAGTAGAATTAGGACATCTAGTTGAGTCCCTTCCAATAAAGGTTGCCCTAACGTACATTGAGTTTTCTAAAATGCCTATAGCCTAAGTGGGATTTACAATGAAGACTTAGGTATTTTAAATAGGAAAACCAAGTTTCAAATCTGAAGGAAGTAGGGTATGTATAGCTCATAGGTAGATAGCATAACATGAGTGCCTCCTCCAATGCATAGTGAATATAGAGGACTGTGAGGTGATCTAATATGTGCAATGCTTGTGGACCTTGAAAGTTACTTTATTTAATTTAATGTATTGCATAAATAAACAATTATATTTCTTATGTTAAAATAGTAAAACTCCACATAAATTTCATGTTGACAAATCAATCCATGTGTAAGTAAATGGTTATTACATATTCAATTTTTAAGCATCCTTGATATATGAACCATATGCTTTAAAAATAGCTTTATTACGATAATGTTAAATACTATGTATAACTAACATGTTTAATTTAATAATATTTTTCATTTCAAACAAACATAAAAAGGGTTAATTATATGTGCAATACCCATATAAAAAATAATTAGAATATTTGTTTAAGTTATATCTCCCTAAAATTTGTGCATGCATCTACTAAAAATTACATATTTTATAATAAAATTTGTATAGATCCACATAGATTTCTTGTTGGCATATCAATTTACATGCAGTTGAAGGGGATATAGCCATGTTATCCATATGTTTTTGGAGATTCCTTGATATGTGCACCATATGTTTTAAAAATATTTTTGTTATTCAAATGTAAAATACTATGTATAACTAATATATTTAATTTTATAATGTTTTTAATTCCAAAATATGAAATTATTCAAGAATTAGTGTCTAATATCTCCCAAGATATCGCTACTAGTTTGCCACTCTAGAATAGACCCTTCTCCATTACAAATAGCACCATATTATTCTAGTGATCACTTTTCATTAAACCAAAACAAACATCACCATAACCACACTATTAGGATACCATATTTGTATGAAAATATCCGTTCAACTACACCATATATTATGTCTATTGAAGTAAAACAAAAGTTGATACATCATATTTATCCAATTGGATTTTGAATGCATACTTACACACCAAAAAACTAGAAATTCAAACAAAAAATAGACACAACGAGTTACACTAGATTTACCACATATGCAAAGGGGCATTAGTTTTGCTCTTGAAGAGGATCTTGATCTATTATATAGCTAATTAATCTTCTTATGTAAATATCAAAGCAGACCTTGTTCTAGACCACCATATTTAGTACCTCAACCATTGAGGATTTTGTCACCTCTTGCATGATACTCTGCTTCACATAGCCATATAGGTAGCAATTCTTCCTCCATGCAATTTATTCCAACTAGCATGCCCTACATACCTCACAATGTGACTAATTACTACAATAGATTTTAGGTTTGGGCTTAGGTGGTCTAAAAGGTCTAAGGTGTGTGTGTGAGTGGTGGTACAAGATTGACAAATCATCCCCCCATTGTAGACACACTTTTGTTATAGCTAAATATTTACTATGATGCCTTGTGAGTAGAAAGATGAACCAATAAAATTAATTTAACAATAAAATAAATTTTGGTTCATCCCCACCATGAAAAACATCTTGAGTCATTCTCATTTATAGCTTCTCTAACTAAAAATGAGTGCCTCATAGACATTACTTCCCCACCTTCTCTTCTAAGCAAAACTATTCCCTTCTTCTACTATTATACCTATTATATTTCATTTTCATATCCCACTTCCTTGTTAGCATATAAGCAATATTCAACAATCTCTCAAGATTAAAATCTCACATAAATGATATGCACAAGTATTCACACAAACAATAATTTCACTCTATTTTCCAAATTACACACTTAGTCTTCCAAGACTAATGAAGTATTGAAATTTCACATTTGTTACATAAGTCTTACATGTCTACTCTACATATAGCCTTTACAAATACTCTTGGCATTTCACCTTCAACAAACTCTTCATATCCTCACACATCTAAAAGATATGACTCTTCATATTTTTCATATGAAAAATATATTTTATTAACTCCTAACAATGAGAAACCTCTAATATTACTAAATGACAAACTCTAAAATAATATTTACAAGACTCTTTTCACACTACAAATATACAAACTATTTACAAATATTTACAAGTATAAAATAATGTAATAATCTCCAACATCCCCCCGTATTATATTATTTGGTATAATACCCATTGTCTTCATTTTCTTTCAGTATTTCATTTTGGACTTGGTCTTCCTACTATGAATCTAATGGCGACTTTGGCTTTTACATTCTTTCCAACTCTAGATCTGAAATGGATTTTGTCCTTCTGATTTTGAATCCTATTTTATTACTATATTTCTATCAATAAGAATCTTTTCCTTTTTGTAGAAACACTTTAGCATTTCCATAATTCTATTCCATTTTGTTCTACTTATCCATCCATATTGTATATCTATTTTAGTTTTCTTTTCTTTGCAAGTCTTTTGAGATTGATTATTCTTACAAGTTTTACAACTCTAAAGGATCTAGTGTCTCTTTTTATGTCCATATCTATATTTTGTCTTGTTAATATTACTTGTGCCACTAATATTATCAATCCTTGTTACAAATTTGGTGCTATAATTCTCATTAGTTTGTGTAACTTCCCTTGTATTCCCTTTATACCCATCATTGTCCTATCTTGAGTGCAATAAGTCATTATAATAGTTAACACCTCTTAGATTATTATTGACAAATTTTGAGTGACTTATATCATAACTATCTTTATCACAAATGGAAGACTTCAAATCATCAACACATTGTCTATCAATTTGGTCCAAGCTTTATGTATTATCAAATTATTCATTTTTTGTATTGTTATTATCAAAGATGTATGGATCTATAAATATTTTTCCCATAAGTGCTTTGTGAGTTGGTTCATGTTCTTCCTCATTATTGTACTATGTTTCTTGTACTTCTTGAACCATGTTTCCTTTTTTACTTTTCCATTTTGGATGTTGTTGTGTTTGTGTATATCATTGTTGATTAGATTGATATTATCTTTATTGATATCTTTGGAAAGGTCTATGTATTTGATTCCAGTGATTGAGAGAATTGTATTTATAATATATAGTGATATGACCTTCTTTGTTACATATATGGAATTTTTTCTTTTCCATTTTGGTTGATATTGTAATGATGAGGTAACAAAGTTTTTGGTGTTATTTGGTGATTTTTTTGCTAAAGTAAAAGTATTGTTTGTTATTTCATCTCTTGCATGGTTTTCTATTTCATAATATTAAATTATATTGACCAATTCATCAAACGACACATTTCTATTTCGCACTTGAAGAGATGTTATCAATATTTTAAATGTTTTTGGAAGTGCTCTAAGTATAACTTGGACAAGGAAATTTTCTTCCATTTTTCTCCCATAGTTTGTATTCTTGATTTTAAACCTACTATCCTTCTACGAAAGTGCTCTATATTTTCACCATCTTGAACTTTTAATGAATATAGTTGTGATTACGGATGCAAAATTGTGGCTTCATTCTTTCCTTCAAATATCATGCATAGTTTATCCCAAGTATTTTTGGAAGTTTTTGCCTCACTTATGTGAGTTTGTATCTCATCTAATATACCAAATGTTATTAGCATTAGTGCTTTTGCATATTCGTATTTAAATTTTTGTTTTCCTATGGCATATTTTGGAATAGTTTTATCTCTAGTTACTACTTCCCAAAGCTTTTCAACAATAAGTATTGATTTCATCTTATTTTTCCAAGGGGGGCCGGGGGGGGGGGGGCTCCCTACCAAAAAGTGGGAGTGGGGGACCGAAGGCCAGTTCAAGGGGGGGGGGGGGGCGGGGGCCGAGGGCGCCCCAGGGGGGACGCGGGGGGGGAACCCCCCTCGGGGGGGGCCCCTCGAGCCGGGGGGCGCCCGAGGGGGTGTCGCCTAAAAAAAAAAGTTTGGCCCTTTTAGTAACTAAAATTCTAAAAGAATTTTTTTTGTGTTTTTCATGGTAAGATAGGTTCTGATTTCTTCATCTCTTCAAAATATATCTTGAACAATTCTTTCCAAATTCTTCTTTGAATATTTTTTTGTAATATTTTTCCTTCAATATAATTAATTTCCTTTGTAGTAGAAATCATTTTTTCTCCAAATTTATTTCAATATAGTTTCTTCTTCTTTAATCAACAATTTCTCTTCAAATTTTCAATCATATATATTCTTAATATGTTCTTTGTAAATTTTCTTTTCAAATATTCTTTTCAATAAAAAATTATTTCTTCAACTTTATCTTCAATTAATTTCTTTCAAATAGACTTCCTCCCAATTTCTTTAATTAACTTCTTCTCCTTCAATATTTATCTTCTCACTTTAAATTTCTTCTCAAATATTTCTCTCTTCAAAAAAACACATTTATCTCATTCTTTAAATTATTCTCTTTAAATATTTTTTTCTTAACCTTATACCTCCTCAATTTTCTTTTAAATATACCAACTTTATTATGTGCCCTTTTAACTTTAATTTTTCAAAATTCAACTTTAATCTCTTCTTCCTTTTAATATTTTCAAAGACCTTGCTTTAATATTAAACTTTGGGTGAATAAATAAAAAAAAAAATTAATACCTTGCCCTTGATAATAGCATCACTATTTTTGCATGCACTTGGGTATTTCACTATTAACACCACATAAAAAATGAGTGTCCTACTTTCTCCTAACACTCTTTCTGCCTTGTTGTCTCTATCTTGATGTTTCTAGTGTTTGCAATCTAAATTCTTTTGTGTCTTGGCATCATTCATGTTTGTTTATGCATCTCAGGTTTGACTATAGTTATAGCTAGGGTAACATTTGCTACAACAAGTACCTTCTTTTCTATTGTAGGAGATATCTTGGTTAGAATATTTTCCTTGGTGATGCTCCTTACTGTTGAGCATGCAAATGAAACATTGTCAAGGGCATGTCAACGTACTTGGAAAGGGATTTGTTCCCTCTTGAAAGGGAAGTGTCTTTCCCCAAGGTTTAGGTATGCCAGGTCTTGGCTAGTGTGGATAGACTTAGAGGTCGATGGTAACTGTTCCTTTTAAATGGCCTTTGTAGGATTTTTTTTTAAAGATAAATTTCTTGGTTATAATGCTTGCAAAATGAAATGCTTTACTATATGAAAGTAATTCTACTTCTAATTTAAATAAGATTCAAATAAAATTTAAAGGTTGAAGGGTAAGAGAAAATAAAAGAAAACAAGTTAATACTACCCTGAACTCCAGCTCGAATTTGGTAAAGCAACAAAACCCAAATTAAACCAATATCGACCCGACCAGTATTCACACAACTTGAGGTCTAAGATGGTGCAATCTTCAAAGGAACGACGGACTGTGAAACAAAATGAGTGCAACCATCATCAACATGCGCATATTGAACACAACAAATTTCAAAAGTCTTTTATATTAAAATATATTCATTGAATACATAGTTTCAAGTTTGTCCACTTTGGTGGATTACAAAGAAACATAGCTCAAAATAGTAACAACTTGGTTCAAAATACCATCTGACTACAAAGAGAAAACCTAAAAAACAAAAAGAAATTGGCTAATAGATGGTTTTCAATCATGTAACCAACTAGCAAACCATTATTTATACATTTCATGGCCTTCATCTAGCATTACATTTTGCAATTAATTACCATATACTTCTAGGACGTGCCTCTTAATTTTCCTATCATACTATGTGACAGTCAGTTATTTTTTACAGCCACTGCTGCATTCCCTATTGCCATGGAGTGCGCTTGAATTTTTTGATGAAGGGGGACTGACAGTCCATTATTTTTTTTATAGCCACTGTTGCATTCCCTATTGTCATGGAGTGCGCTTGAATGATGTAATCAATCCGGCAACACAGGATGTTGTCTCAAGAGTGCCATTGACCACTTCTGAAGAATTTCAATCTGCAGTAAATATCACTGAGGAGGAGGAAATAAAGCCACCCAAGGAAAACAAGCCTCCTCTGACAGGAACAGAGAATGTGGAATTGCAGGGATTCGAAATCCAGGCCCCTGTATCCATTGAAGTTATCTGTAAATCGCATTCAGAGTACATTTCAAGGATTTTTTGGCAAGGAGATCGCTGCGAGCACTCAAAGGACTGGTGGGGCTTCAGGCATTGTTTAGAGGTCGTCAGGTAAGGAAACAAGCGACGGTTACATTGAGGTGTATGCAAGCCATGGTTAGGGTTCTGGCCCGTGTAAGAGCTCGCCATGTTCGGATGTCCATGGAAGGTCAGGCGGTGCAGCAGATTATTGATGCTGGGCATTGGAGGAGTAACTCTAGATCATATGTGCCTGCAAATAATGCAAAACTTGAGCTCGATAGAAATAGCTGGGGCTGGAGTTGGTTGGAGCGCTGGATGGCTGCCAAACCATGGAGAACCGATTAATGGAGGAACATCTGATGTTTGCAAAATGAAGCTCTGTTGTATTCTGCTATGGGTCTGTGTTGTGGTACATATAAATGATTGAACAGAAGTTCGATTTTCCTTCAGAGACTAAGATCTCCATTTTTTTTGATGAACTATAGAGGATCCTTTGTCAGAGCAAAGTTAATGTTGAGTACAGAAATGCCCGCTTAAGAATTAAATTGTTTGCTGGTTTGTGGATTTGAGAAACCAAATATTAGTCTACTTTGACAGCCGCCCGAATGCAAGATTTCCTGGCGGATGCGGGTGTTAGCGCTAGTATTTTTCAACGAGGAAGTGCGGCTTATGTTGTTGTCTCTGTGCGGCTTATGTGCGAGTGTGGAATTCTATTTTTTCAAATTGCGAAGATGCCGTCGCCAATGATTTATTCGGTAGACTGGAGGGGCGCCAAGCTGGCCCAGTTGGAAAATGAGACGATTTATCTGTAGCCGGATTTATTTTTATCTTACTGGCATTTTAACTGGTGACTTCACTGGCCCCAAAGGAGTGAGGCCTGCCACGACATGCTTGGGCAGCTGGCTGACCACATGGAGGATCTCCATCTTGAGATGTTGCAGGTCCTCGGAGGGCATGCACGCAACTAAGGGAGAGTAGAATGATGGCCTGTTATAGTGATGGAAGAGCAGGGAGTGTTGGTGAAGTGGTGCGCGCTCGATGACAAGTGGCTAATTTGTCAAGTGATTACCCTAGTGCTATCGACCATGACATTGAAGAAACTGTAGTAGATCATGGCACAGCCGACCAAAGGTAAATTGGATGCATGCTTGCCGACTCCTCACCAATGCCACGAGATCATGGTTATTATTTATTTTGTCATTTCGTGAGCAAAATATAAATTTCAAATTTTTTGAAGTGATAATTTTTAATATATTGGAGGGGACATTTTATTAAATTCATGTATGGGGCATTGGGAAATTATGGGTGAGGCTATTTTTTAGCCTTTATTTTATTGAAGTGGAGGATCCACTTTCTATGAAGAATGTCCATTTGTTATCTAGGGGTATTTTTTTTTAGGGGTACTCAAGATCTTTTATTCCGCCACAGTGCGATGCCAGGAATATGATATTCCTGAGGTTTATTTTGCTACATTAGATAGGCATGATGATTTTTCCACATGATGAAGGCCCCTTTGATGGTGGAATATAGGGGTATTTATAGTCATTGGAAATGTTTTTCTGCGATGGACACAATGGAGGTGTCATATTGTAATTTTGAGGCTGTTTCAACTAAGTTTTTTAGCCTCAAAATTTTTCTACCTTGGAGTGCACTTTCGGTTGTACCCGACACTCCCAAGGTACTTTCATATGTGATCCTTGTAACTAGTGATATTTTCTATACACTTGGCGAATGCAGCAGCTGGTTACCCATGCATTTCGGTGGGATGACATGGTCATCATAAGGACACTTATACTAGGGACTACAGACAAAGACACCCTAGACTCTATTCGAGGTTTTTTCGGATCTACTTCTGAAGACTACAGATGAAGACACTTCAAAATATTCTCTTATTTTCTTCTTCTCTCCTCCTATTTTGATCTATGGATCATTTTATTGTATTGAGTGCATTTTCGATAGAGACCGACACTCTTATATGGCTCATTTTTCCTTTGTATTAGGTGCATTTTCGGCAGAGACCGACACCTTCTAGATTGAGTTCACCATAAAGAGAGATTTGATATTTATGGTGAATCTAGTCAGTGACCTACGAGAGGCAACATCCTCTGAGGATGACCTGCAGAGGCAACAGACCCAGAAGTGGCTGACCCTGAGGCACCCATGATGACCCTGAGGCACTTAGATGGCTGACCCAGTGGCAATAGACCCATGGAAGTGGCTGACCCTGAGGCAACAGACCGAGATGTATACACAGTGAATCTAGCATTATTCATAGTTGGAGAGCCAAGCGCAAAGAGCATGAGCCTAGAAAAAAAAAAGAGGATGATAGGTTACTTTTACAAAAGTCAACATTAAGGGGGAATGTTACCTAATGTTGACTTGTTTTGTTTCTTCTTTAGTTAGGATAGTGCACTTTAAGGGGGAATGTTAGAGTTAAAGTGCACTATACCTTCACCTTGACACTTGTCAGTTTCTCTTGACAAGTGTCATGTGTTGAATATAGGCTTATGCCTATATATTGTAACCATTTCTATCAATAAAATCAATCCCCTTTAGTTTCAGTCCCATAAAAATGTTGGTACCACATATCAATGGGCCATGACATACATATTCCATGACTATATGCATAAGATCTTGGAGTATTACATGGATGACTTACTGGCCAAGTCCCTATTGCGGTAAGAGCACACCAAAGTCCTTAGACAAGTTTTTGATCACCTCATAGAACACAACGTCCGATTGAATCCTAATAAGTGCATATTTGGTGTAACTTTTGGCAAGCTTTTGGGATTCATCGTATCCAAGAGAGGCATCAAATTCAATCTTGCAAAGGTAAAGGATGTATTAGAAATGGCTGCCCCTACCAACATTAGGGAGTTGAGGAGCCTAAAAGGCAAGATAGCATCCATCAAAAGGTTCATCACGTAATTATCAGATAAATTTTAACCTATGAATTGGTTACTACGCAAGGAGGTCCCCTTTCATTGGGATAAAGAATGCCATCAAGCCTTTGCAGAGATCAAAACTTATATGGCAACATCACCAGTATTAGCTCCACCAAGGACAGACATACCATTTTTACTATATATATCAGCTACTGATTTCGCATTAGGCACCATGTTAGCCCAAAATAATGCATAAGATAAAAATCAAGCCATATATTACATTAGTTGCACCTTGGTGAGTTATGAGCTAGGATATGCATATGTCAAAAAGTTATGTTTAGCAGTGGTCTTTGCTACTCGAAAGTTACGACACTATGTGTTGAGTCATACAACCTATGTCATATCAAAACAAAATCCTTTGTAGTACATGATGAGCAAGACATATCACAATACATGTACCACAAAGTGGATCATGCTATTAATAGAATTTGATCTAGATTTTATAAGCCAAAAGTCCATCAAGAGACAAGTTATAGAAGATAAATCAGCAGAGATGACTCTTGAGGATAGCAAACCTCTCACTATAGAATTGCCTGATGATGTGGTCTTTGCATTATCAGATCCACCAAAACTCGAAGAACCTAAGAAAGAAAGAGACATGTCATTATTCTTCAATGGTTCAAAGTGTGAACAAGGGGGCAGAGCAGGGATTGTCTTTATCACACCACAAGGCACTCCATTGCCCTTATCATTCAAACTAGACTTCTCGTGCACAAACAACAACATAGAATACAAAGCATTGATCTTGGGACTCCAAACAACCATAGCAATGGGTATTAAAAGATTAAATATCTTTGGTGACTCCTTTCTCATAGTAAACCAAGTCAAAGGACTATTCCAATGTAGGTGCCCAATCCTAAAAACTTACAAGGAACTTGTTGACACCTATCTAGCCCAGTTGGAATGGTATGACATCGAGGCAATTCCTCATATGTAAAATAGATTTGTAGACACCATGACCTCTTTGGGATCCTTAATCCCTCAAAATACATCTGATGATTTTACAACTATTCATGTAAAAGTGCTTTCGCACTCAGTAATACATCGTGCAACTTTTGATAATCAAGAATCAGTCAATATGATCAACATCGAGCTAAATCAGGATTGGTCCTTCGTAGCAAGATATTTCTTTTAAATGGCACCTTAGGGGTCTTTGATCTCCCAAGGACCTATGGAGTGTGGTGCAACCATACACCATAGAGTTGTTCTTCAATTCGTGTTCACCAGCTCATAAATACAGGAAAAGAAAGCCATATTTTCTATAGAAGTCGTGGCTTATCAGGATTGGCTTTCCCAACTATGAGATTTCTTGAAACTTGGAATAGTACCCCAATATTTATCACATATTGAAAGGCAAATGTTCAAATAGAAAGCAACAAGATACATCTTGCTAGGAGAAATCTTCTATAGACAAGGATATGATGGAATATTACTTTGTTTTCTTGAGCCCTAGGAAGCATCTTGGGCAATTTCGTAAGCTCATGACGGTACATGTGGAGGGCATTTCAGTGGCATGGCCATAGTTAAGCACATCTTGAGAATGGGTTACTATTGGCCCACCATGGAAAAGGACTACTGCGAGTATGACAAGAAATGCAGTAAGTGCCAACATCATTCAAATCTAATGCACTTACCATCGCAAGCCTTGCAACCCATCCAAGAAGCATGGTCATTCTCATAGTGGGGACTAGACTTGATTGGATATATCACACCCCCATCCTTAGGTCGACACACATTCAGCATAACAGCCAAAAAATACTTCACTAAATGGGTGGAAGCGATCCCCTTAACATCAACAACTGGACCAAGGATTGCGAATTTTATACTCCATAATATCATAAGTCGTTTTGGGGTCCCTTCTAAGATAATATCGAATAATGGACCATATTTCAAGAACAAAAATATGTGTGCCTTAATGAACAAATACAATATTTAGTACAATTTTTCAACGCCTTATTATCCACAAGCAAACGCGTAAGCAGAAGCCTCAAACAAAACAATAGTCTCCATCTTGAGGAAGACGGTGCAAGACAATCACAAGGATTGGAAAATGCAATTAACTCTTGCACTATGGGCATACAGGACTAGTATGCGAATGCCCATTGGGGCAACACCGTTTTCACTAGTATATGGCACTGAGGCCATCATGTCACTAGAGTTGGAAATTTCACTCTATGCATAGCATTAAAGGACTTCATAGACGATCATGCCACGCGACAAGTCCACCTTGATCAGTTAATGCTTCTTGATGAATGTCGAGTCAATGCTTTAGATCATCTTTGTGTTTACTAAGATCACCTTGTGCGACCTTACAATAGTAAAGTCCACTTAAGGCAATTCAAGGTTGGAGATCTAGTGCTTAAAGAAAACTAGCATAATTTGAATCTATCATCACATCTGCAAGATAAGTTCATGGTAAATTGGATAGGCCCATACATGATTTCATAGAGAGTTGGGCCTGGAGCATATCATCTTATATCATTAGATGGTGTTAGGAGCTTGAGCCTCTCAATAACATTCACTTAAAGGTATTCTACACATAAAACACAAAAAAATTTAAATATGTTCAAATATGTCATAAAATACAAAAACATTCAAATATGTCAAAAACGCAACACAAATCATAAAAACATTAAATTTCAAAAATACAATCAAAGGCTCCAAGGGTAATTCATCCCGCTTGGTCAAAATCAATTGAAAACACTCCAAGGGTACTTTATGCCACTTGGTAAAAATAAAAAAGCTCCAAGGGTACTTCATGACACTTGGTCAAAATCAAAAAGCTCCAAAGGTACTTCATGCTACTTGGTCAGAAATCAAAAAGTCCCAAAGGCATAGTAAGCCCTTTGGTCAAATCAAACAAAAATACAAAAATAACATATAAATAAAAAATACAAAAACAATTACATTTCACATCTTGCATCCACATCATTGCATTACATTTTTATATCCACTACAATTACATATGTCATGAGAGTCTTAAAAGTGATACCACAATTTATCGCACAAATAATTCAAATCCATACCTCCATCAACACATGTGTGTAATTGTGTTTTTCAACACAACCATTATTTGTTGCTATACATAATATACTAAGGTTTTTTTGGTTAATCAACCACACCTAGTGATCTTATCAACTTTTTGTGGAAAACAACTTTGATTAGTAGAAGGTAAGGTCTACCTATGATAATGCCTTGGATATTCAAGATCCCGTCACTAATTGAAACACTAAAATCCTAGTTGGTACAAGGAAAAGATGAAAGCTGCAAAAGTGGTCTAGGTTACCTTAAGCGAAAAGGATTTTCCTTGCTTATCCCCTTGTGCAACCGATTTAAAGGTGCTGAGAATTGGCAAAAGGACAAGCTTTGCCCTATCCAAATCCCTTTGCGTAAATCAAAATATGAAAAATCCTAAAACAAAGTACATATTCAAAAGACCAAGCACACAGTCCAGATTTCAAAGCAATAATCTGATACATAAATAAAAAATTACAAAAATCCTTGCTTAAAGAAAAGTCAATCAAAAATAAACAGTGATTTTCATCACTACATATGAGCAAAATAAACAGTGATTATCATCACTACAAAATCCTCGCTCAAAAAGAAAAAATCAATGAAAAATAAAAAATGATTTTCATCACTACATATGAGCAAATATTCAAAGCCAAAAGAAATCCAAAAAGGAAAAAAGCTTGAATCTCTGGAATTCTCAGCATTGTACAAAACTAGAAGGAGAGATCCTTATGCATGATGATATGTCTATCACAATTGCTTCATACATTTGTGTAGACCAATGTTTGAATGTGGATGAGCTAGCTTAGGTAACCCAATATTACCTAGTGGTATAGTCCAACTAAGTCCAACATAAGGATGAGAAAAACACTTGAGAATCCCTAATCTTAGCAATGGGCTGAAATAATCCCGCCTGACATCAAAGGAAATGCTTGAGTTCTATCTCAAAATATACAATCACTTGCACACACAGAGATCATGAATAATCAGGTCCATGGTAAAAACCTTACTTTTCAAAAGTTTAAGTCATCAGTAGACAACTATTAATAGGGTAACTAGAGTGTTTGAATTTCTAGAAAGCCCTAAAAAATTCTTACATAGCAACAAATCATATCATCATTCACACCATCACTTTATTTATAATATTCTATAAATTAGGGGGTATCAACATAGTAGGACAGATACCCCATATATATTAGAAATAGTATATAGATGGCCACTGACTACTTTATATCTTTTAATTTATAGAAACTTATTAAGAAAATGCATTACACACCATTACATCTCATATATGAATACATAATCAATTCTTATGATAAGAGTGATTATTTAAATTCATGATTATTTTTTTATTTTCTGTGGTATCACCCATTAAGATTTCCAATGTCATATGCATTTTGTATGTTTTAAGTGATTAAAGCATACAAGTTCGTTTATACCATATTATCACATAAGTTAGATGCATACAATTAAAGAAAAATTAAACATGCATTTAACAATAACATCGCATCCACAAACACAATTCATTAATCATCCATCATCACATCATAAAGTGCATCATAAAACACATAGGCAATATCCATTTGCATACAATCATGAATTCATCATTCATCATAAAAATACATCATGTTATATCATAAAATTATATAAGCATTTACACATTCATATAAGCATCTACAATATCATCTATCATCTAACATATACATTAACACCATCATCACATCACATCATAAAACAAAATAACAATAAAAACATGAGCAATAAAAGAGACACATAATGAGTCATAATGCAAAGATATCATAAAAGTATGTGTATCAAGTCCATGGATATACAAAAATGCCCGTGGGCTATAGTCATATAGGTCATTCGACCTCAAAAATGAATCAAAACCAAGAGCATCATCAATCAAGTATTAGGCCTGCACCCCCTGTAGCACCACCCCCTATGGTTGAATCTCTAGGAGAAAGGTGCGAGCTAGACCCTGCTAGCCTCTCACTACGAGTCTGGGTCCCATGACCAGGTCAGACGAAAGACTACCCTACTATAGAGCTCCTACTAACTTGCGACCCACATGTAGACCCTCTCTCCCTAGGGATGGATCCTAGCCTCTTGATCTACCTCGATAGAGCGACAATCTGGGCTACATCCTCAGCAATCTGAACGTCACTCTCATATAGAAAACCCTATAGATGATGGATCTAAGTCTCGAGGGATACCCTCGAAGGATCCTTGGGAGTAGGAGGGGCAAAAACAACCTACATCTAGGAAAATCCTCCTATAGCAGCCTTCAAATCCTGTATCTGGTCTGACAGTTGCGCTATGGTAGTGTTGAGTGGTATTTTCACCCGATTGTGAAAACACACTCTCCGATAGGATTTGGGTTCTAAATCCTCTCTTGCAAAGAAATTAAACAAATAACTTCTCCAAGGTCTCTGCTATATTAGCATTTTACATCTGTGTATTAATAATCTCAAATAAAGATATTCAATTTAAATGCTTGGAACACCTTAGTGGTTGCAAGTAACTGAAAACAAGGGGCAATGTTGGTTTATTTTACTGTGAAACTTTAATGATTGTTCGTTGAACCCGAATAAAGCAAATGTGATTTGGTCCTTATATGACCATGCCGTAACTTCAAAATGGAAATTGATGAAATGCCATAAAACATAACTCCTTCAATGAAATTGGAATTTTCATGAAGGGAATGTCATCATCGGCTCATGAATGAAAAATAAAACTAAAAATGAAATTTTGGCCTAGAAATGGAAATTTTAAAATGCGTATTTTCAAATCTCAAAAAAAACCACCCAAATGTAAAAGATTTTTGGATTTTGTAGTTTTTTAATTTTTTATTTTAATGCCTGTAAATGAAAATAAAGTGCAGAAAAAATGAAAATAAAATGCAAAAAGAAAAATAAAATGCATTTAGTGTGATGCTATCCTATTTTGACAAAACCGAAGATATGAGGTTTCCATGCATACAACCTAACCTATTGGACCTGCAAAACATGCACAATCCAGATAAGCTAAGTGCTGGTTCCTAGGGTTTTAAATGAGGTTTTCAGATTTAGACATTCGCTTGAAGCAACCAAGATAACTTGCATTAAACTCCACCTATAAGCCTAAAAATCTGAAAGGGGAAAGATAGACATTAAATCTTGCATGCAAAAAATAACTCCTTCTTTCTTGTCAATGAGGTGCAACTCTCTAAATTTTTTGTATTAAAAATTGATCATTTTACAATAACAAAAGTCTCTAGTTTTCTCAAAACCAGAAAAAGGGGAAGAAAAACACTCCAAAAGCAGGCCTAGAATGGCTTCTCGCCTTTGGCACTGCAACTCTGCTCGTAGCGATTTTTGACCCTTATACCAATTTGTGCCTCTGCTTTTATACTTTCTGGCAATGCTCTCTATTTCGCCTTGTGATGCTTCGCTTCATCTCCCAGATCGCTTCGTTTCACCTTCCCCACCTTTTCGTTGTTTTTGACTTTATGCTCGACATCGAGACGCTTGATCTTCTCTATGAACTATAACGCTTTTGTAGCCCTTACACCTTTATGCCATGTGTTCCGTGCTTCTCTGCATGTTTTGTAACGGCCCCCTATAAATCGTGACCAAAAATAGCATGTCGTGATATCACGACGTTTTTATGTATGTAGCTTTGCCCCTCTACCTGTATCGTGAAAACAAGACATGTCGTGATATCACGACATTTTTCTATCAGTAGCCTTGTTTGTCATCATGCATCGCGAAAATGATACATGTCGCGATATCACGACATTTTTTTGCTTCGGACCGCATGGATGCAACCTGTCATGAAATCACGATGTTTTTCTCCTTCGTTGTGTTTTGTTGCACTCAGCCGCGAAAATGCGACATGTCACAAAATCGTGACATCTTTTTAGTCCGTACCATCTCGCTACTTTCTATCACGAAATCATGACGCTTTTCTCTTTCGGGCTGTCTTGTCGCTTTCTATCATGAAATCGTGACGCTTTTCTCTTTCGGGCTATCTCGCTGCTTTTTGTCGTGAAATCGTGACACTTTTTCTCTTTCGGGCTATCTCACTGCTTTCTGTCATGAAATCGTGATGCTTTTTCGTTTCGTACCACTTGGATGCTTTCTGTCACGAAATCGTGACGCTTTTTCGTTTCGTACCACTTGGCTGCTTTTTGTCATGAAATCGTGACGCTTTTCTCTTTCGGACTGTCTCGCTGTATTTTGCCATGAAAATGTGACATGTCGTGAAATCACGACATATTTTATTTCCATACCATCTCGTTGCTTGGAGCCACGAAAACTTTGACATGTCGCGATATACTTCCTCTATGCTCACTTTGGCTGCTCCAGGTCACGAAACTCCGACATGTCGCGATATCACGACAACTTCTGCCTTGACTCTTCTCTTGCTGCCTTCGATCGTGATTTCATGACAAGTCGCGATATCGTGACATTTTGAGTCTTCAACTTGGTTCTTTATCTTGCACCGCGATTTCACAACACGTCGTGATATCGTGACATTTTCTCTTCATGATGCATTTTGCTGCTCTTAGCCGCAAAAACGTGACATGTCGTGAAATCATGACAATTTTCCATTTTGCTACATTTTGTTACTCTTGGCCGCAAAAACGTGACATGTCACGAAATCGTGACACTTTTCTATTCCACTGCACTTCGCTTGTCTGAGCCGCAAAAACATGACCTATCGTGATATCGCGACACTTTATTTTTCTTAGCAGCAACACATCGCGATATCGCGACAACTTTCTTTTTTGAGCAGCAACGCGTCGCGATATCGTGACAACTTTCTTTTTCTTAGCCGCGACGGAGCAACATGTCGCGATATCGTGATGACTTTTCATTTCTAGCCGCGATGGAGCAACACGTAGCGAAATCGCGACAACTTTTCTTTTCTGGCCGCGACGGAGCAACATGTAGCGAAATCGTGACAACTTTTTTTTTTTGGCCATGAAGGAGCAACACGTAGCGAAATCGTGACAACTTTTCTTTTCTGGCCACGACGGAGCAACATGTCGCGATATCGCGACAACTTTTCATTTCTAGCCCGACGGAGCAACATGTCGCGATATCGTGACACTTCTTCTCTTTTATGATATTTTGCTTTTTTCCTTGATTTTTTTAGCATCTGGGCCACTGTGGTCTTCTTTAAAAGCATGCAAAAAATGTGGGTCTCCAATTTTGGGGTGTGTTGTGGATCAGCCACAACAAATGGTGACTCTACTGTCAAATGCTCCTGAGCATTTGGTGAGAACCCAACCTGAAATATACAAGCTTAGATACAAGCGTCAACACATAAAAGATAAACAAATACCGATAGATCAGAAATACATGAAACATCAGAATCATTAAGTATCAACTTGGTGTGTGCAATGTGTTTCATTCCCTATCATTTAAACTTGATCAACATTCCATTGTCAGTTTCACTTATGATTTGTATGCAAGGCTATGAATGATTTGTGTAGGATTTGATGCATGATGAAGATGCTAGAGATATAACAACCTGCTTTACAAAGGCTCAAACCTTCTAATATCATGAACAAACATATTAAAATTATCAAACCCTCTTAGGACCAAATATATGTATAATGAATTGCTTTATTAGATCCCAAAGTTGGTTATGAGTCACTACTATCTTGAACCCATGTGCAAGTGAAAGTGAAATCAAAGCTTTGGGGAATCGGACTCCCAACCTAAACGAGATGGGAATTTAACCCTATCCTTACTACTCTGATTTGGAATTCATTACCTCACTTTGAGCAAAATGATTTAACCAGTTATGGATGAAATTGTCAGGCTAGTCTATCCTTTTGAGCAGTCAGTGGTCTTGCTTTTAGACAAGACATGCTGCCATGCATGGGCATACTTAACCCCATAATCCATGATTTGGCTTCATTCATTCTATTCTATTTTTTTTTTATTTCTTGGACCTTTGGGATGACTACCCATCCTTGCTAGGGACATGTAGTACGATCCCTCCAATCCAATATTAAGATAAAATGGAAAATATTAATTTTATTTTTATTTCTTGGACCTTTGGGATGACTACCCATCCTTTGTAGAGGACATGTAGTACGATCCTTCCAATCCAAGCTTTATGATGAAATGGGAAATATGGAAGCTTTGGGGAATCAGATTCTCAACCTAGGTGAGATGAGAATTATGCCCTATCCTTACTACTCCATGTAGGTCAAATCAGAGCTTTGGGGAGTTGGATCCTCAACCTAAGTTCGATGAGGATTTAACCCTATCCTTACTACTCTGATTTTAGGCTTTAAGCATTATGGGAGTGGTAAAAACCATTGTTTTAAGGATCATGTTGCATAATAGGATAGACATGAAATACTTCTTTCACCTTCACCTTTTCTTCCAAGCATGGTTTTGATCATTTTGCCCAAGATCTTCTTTAATGTGCATAGAACGTGCTTGGTTCAAGATAGCTTGGGCATCAGTTCCCAACCTTAGGATTTTTTATTTTTTATGTTATAGAATAACCCTAAGAGGATTTGACACACTTTAATGATTTGTATCGGAAATGGATATGCAACTAAGATGGAATATATATGCAAAATGGAATGTAATATGAATGCATTGCTTTTCTGAATTGTGGATGGAGTATACCACCTATGTTGCCATAATTTGTAAACTTGACAACTTCATGCATCACAAGTTCCAAACGATATTATTTAATGTGTTTGTGTTACTTGTGGAGCTTTCTACAACACAATTCCAATGTTTCATATTCTCCTGATCTTAGGCATAAGTTGACATCTCAATTTTTATTTCTATTTTTTTATTTTTTTTTTTTGACAAACCAAACATGTCCATAGGACCAACACATAACTTTAAATCAAAAATTATTCAATCCAAAACCAAAATGCAATCCAAAAATGAAAATTTGAAAACACAAACCAAAACCAAAAAATCAAAACCTATATACAAATGTACAATATAATACAAGATGATGCAAAGCTTGGACTATCACTTTCCCGGATCCCAAACATGATTAGAACACTTCAACAAAAATATAACGTGATACGCATGCCAAATGTTGTGGGAATCCAACAAAAACAAGACTAGACCAAACAATGCAACCCACTTCAACTTTCCTCTCTCACCCCACCAATTAAATTTAGTTCCATTAGTACTCTCATAGGTGAGCGTCAAGTTACTAAAATGATTAGACAATAAATGATATTCAATTTTATCTTGTCTATTCTTTAAAGTATAAATCTTATAATTCCATTCATGATTTAGAACTAGGCTTTCCTTTTTAAATGTGAGATGCTTCAAATAAGAGCCTATTTCTAAAAATTTCAAAGCCAAATCATTTTCCAAATTTGTAGGCCAATCAAATTTGTGCAACAATTTACAAGCATCTAGGATATTTACTAAATTAGGATCATTAAAAGTTTTTACCCTAGATTCAATTAGTAATTGTTGATGAATTTGATTTAACAATTCAAGTGCATCAACTTCTTTTCCATTCATTAAAACAATGTTATCAAAGGTGTGATTAGAAATCATACCTTGTTTTTCATTCACCTTTAATGACATTTCATCATAAACATCATTCAAATTCAAAATATGGTCATGTAAATTTTCACCTAAATCTTGGATGCTTGAACACAAAAGGTTAGACTCTACCTTTTGAACATTTTTATTTACCAAGATTTGATGGGGGTTTGCAATCCCCTCTTTTACCTCATGGTCTTCGTACTCTTCATTGATTACTTGTTCATCAAACATACCAAAATTGGGCACCCAATTGAAAACATGCCCATCCTTTTCAACCTTCAAATATTCTTGGTCAAAGTGTATGTCCAATGACTCATCTTGATGATCCTTCATTTGAGTTGTTTCCAATTGATCCATCTCTTCGTCATTTAGTTCCCATTCTTTGTTCACTATCCATGGTATCTCTTCATGTGAGATAGAAGTTTCAACATCTTGCATATCAAGTGAAATATGAGTTTCATCTATAGGGGTGTGAGAAAAAAATGCATTATCATATCTCCCCCAACCATTGTAAAAATTGTCATCCAAATCCATGATGTTTGTGGCATGATCTTTTGATTCATTCATCAAATATTTTTCTTCTTTGTCCTTGGTAATGGAATCATTATAATCTTCCAAAATTTGATGAGATTTGAAACCCTCTTCCAAAACATCCTCAAATTGTACAGGAGTTGTAATATCTTCCTTTGAGTAGGCGATTATGTTGTCCTGTATATCAATTGGCACACAAGTTTCATTAGTAGTTTTGGAGTGAGTGTAGTCTTCCCACTTCTTCCAAGCATTGTAATAATCATCTTCCAAAATCAAGTGGTGACGTTCAACTACTTCTTCAACATCCTCCAATTCATCAATGTGTTTCTCATCAAATTCACCTTCACCTTCCTTAGATGGTTCAATTATTTCCAAAAGTGGGTCATTTCTTGAATTCAAATTTGTAAGGCTATCATCGTCCAAATTAGTAACCCATGATTCGGTTTTATCATAATTTGGAGGGTGAAGAATTTCTTGATCATTAATTTTACACATCTCATCAATAGTATCTTCCAAGAACAAGTGGTGAAATTCTATCATATCTTCAAATTTATTTATTGATTTTATTTCAATTTCACTTTCAACCACTTCATTCAATTCTATGGTGGGTTCCGTCCTATCACATATATCAAACATTGTTGAATTTAGAACCCCTTCATCCGAATAATCATGTATCTCTATGAATGAGATCATTTCTACATAATCCTCACTAGCGGATGTTGGCTTAACAATTTGCACCTCCTCGTGGACTACATCTAAGGTGGTTGTAAGATTTGGATATTCAAATTCATCCCCTTGATCATTTACCTTAGATATCATTGGAGTGGAGGGTGCTATATTTGATGGTTGGTGTAGGTTGGCATCACTGTCTTCAAAAGAACAGTCTCTCATGTGAACATGTTGTGCCTTTTCTTCTTCAAGACCTTGTCGTTCTACCTCTTCTAGGATCTCATAGATTTTCTCTAGAGACAAGCCACCCATTTTTTCCTCAATGAGTGAAGCAAGTGTGGGGTGTATGGCTTCCAGGTATACTTCCATGGCTTCCTCTTCTAATGTGTTAAAATTTTCCCACATTTGGGAGTGCAACTCACGAAATATTCCATTGAATTGACTCAAGGATTCATTAGGCTCCTTACATATGGAGGTAAACTGATTTTTCAAGATTTCTAAGTCAACTTAATTACCAAAATGATAAAGATAGGCTGCTTCTAGTTGTATCCAAGAAGTCCTAACCTCCATGGGTAGTTGGCTGTACCAAAAGAATGGTTTATCATCCAAAATGTATGCAAATAACTTACAAGCCACCTCCTCATAGAAAATCTGGAATTGACATAATGTATCCTTGTAGACATGCAGTTTTTGCAAGTATCCTAGTGGCACCTCTTGATTAAAACACCGTAGAAAATCCAATAACATTTTAGGAATTTGATAGGGTATCACATGTATAGACAAACCCTTATAATGATCCTCCATCGTAGATACCATTCTTTCTCTTAGAGATGCTATTTCAGCTCTTAGGGATACAATTTTCTCCTCAAATGTTGCCATTAGTGAAACTCAAAATGTAACTTTAGAACCAAATCTGTTAGTCAAAAAGGAAGGAATCCCGACACATCGGGAAATATTCAACCTGCAATGTATAAAAAAAATCAAGTTAGCATCAACTAAGAGATGTATTCATTAAAATCAAATGAAAGTAACTATATGGAAACAACACTTCGTTAGTCAAGACCAAAATTTTTAAAATTAAATCAAATCACTTTATTTCTGTATGAACAATCAGAAAAGCATTAGAATAATATACAACATACCTGAATTGCTTAAAATAGAATAAAGTAAACCAATTCAGGTCGTCCTTTTAACAATCTTCCGAGTGTTAGAGGAATAAAGATAACAATCAATAGGGCATGAAATATTCAAAATTTAAATCCCTGTAGCATTTAAATCACAGTGAAATAAACCAGTTCAGGCCCTCCTTCTAGCGCCAATCTGTTGAGTGGTGTTAGAGGAGGCCGAAGATGCTAATCAAATGGACTTGAAATATTTAGCAATGTAAAGCTCTTAAACAATTATAAACTTGTAGCATCTAAAATCACGATAAAATAAACCGTTTCATGCCCTCCTTCTAGCGCCAATCTGTTGAGTGGTATTTTCACCCGATTGTGAAAACACACTCTCCGATAGGATTTGGGTTCTAAATCCTCTCTTGCAAAGAAATTAAACAAATAACTTCTCCAAGGTCTCCGCTATATTAGCATTTTACATTTGTGTATTAATAATCTCAAATAAAGATATTCAATTTAAATGCTTGGAACACCTTAGTGGTTGCAAGTAATCGAAAACAAGGGGCAATGTTGGTTTATTTTATCGTGAAACTTTAATGATTGTTTGTTGAACCCGAATAAAGCAAATGTGATTTGGTCCTTATATGACCATGTCGTAACTTCAAAATGGAAATTGATGAAATGCCATAAAACATAACTCCTTCAATGAAATTGGAATTTTCATGAAGGGAATGTCATCATCGGCTCATGAATGAAAAACAAAACTAAAAATGAAATTCTGGCCTGAAAATGGAAATTTTAAAATGCGTATTTTAAAGATACACCGGAACTTTTGGAATTTTTACGTTTTTTATTTTTTTATTTTAATGTCTGTAAATTAAAATAAAATGGAGCTTAGAAAAAATGAAAATAAAATGCAAAAAGAAAAAATGAAATGCATTCAGTGGTGATGCTATCCTACTTCGACAAAACCAAAGATATGAGGTTTCCTGCATACAACCTAACCTATTGGGCCTGCAAAACATGCACAATCCTAATAAGCTAAGTGCTGGTCCCTAGGGTTTTGAATGGGGTTTTCAGATTTAGACATTCGCTTGGAGCAACCAAGATAACTTGCATTAAACTCCACCTATAAGCCTAAAATCTAAAAAGGGGAAAAATAGACATTAAATCTTGCATGCAGAAAATAACTCCTTCTTTCTTGTCAATGAGGTGCAACTCTCTGAATTTTCTGTATTAAAAATTGATCATTTTACAATAACAGAAGTCTCTAGTTTTCTCAAAACCAAAAAAAGGGGAAGAAAAACACTCCAAAAGCAGGCCCAGAATGGCTTCTCGCCTTCGGCTCTACAACTCTGCTCGCAGTGGTTTTCGACCCTTGTACCAATCTGTGCCTCTACTTTTATACTTTCTGGCAATGCTCTCTGTTTTGCCCTGTGATGCTTCGCTTCATCTCCTAGATCGCTTCATTTCACCTTCCCCACCTTTTCGTTGTTTTTGAATTTATGCTCGACATCGAGACGCTTGATCTTCTCTATGAACTGTAATGCTTATGTAGCCCTTACACCTTTATGCCATGTGTTCCATGCTTCTCTGCATGTTCCGTAATGGCCCCCTATAAATCGTGACCAAAAATAGCATGTCATGATATCGCGACATTTTTATGTATGTAGCTTTGCCCCTCTACCTGTATCACGAAAACAAGACATGTCGCGATATCGCGACATTTTTCTGTCAGCAGCCTTGTTTGTCATCATGCATCACGAAAATGATACATGTTGCGATATCACGATATTTTTCTACTTCGGACCGCATGGATGCAACTTGTCACGAAATCATGACGTTTTTCTCCTTCGCTGTGTTTTGTTGCACTCAACCGTGAAAACGTGACATGTCACGAAATCGTGACATCTTTTCAGTCCATACCATCTTGTTGCTTTCTGTCATGAAATCGTGACGCTTTTCTCTTTCGGGCTGTCTTGCCACTTTTTGTCGTGAAATCGCGACGCTTTTCTCTTTTGGGCTATCTCGCTGCTTTCTGTCGTGAAATCATGCAACACTTTTTCTCTTTCGAGCTATCTCGCTGCTTTTTGTCGTGAAATCATGATGCTTTTTCATTTCGTACCACTTGGCTGCTTTCTGTCATGAAATCATGACGCTTTTTTGTTTCGTACCACTTGGCTGCTTTCTGTCATGAAATCGCGACGCTTTTCTCTTTCGGACTGTCTCACTGTATTTGGTCACGAAAACGTGACATGTCGTGAAATCGTGACATATTTTCCTTTCGTACCATCTCGTCGCTTGGAGCCGCAAAAACTCTGACATGTCACGATATCGCGACATACTTCCTCTATGCTCACTTTGGCTGCTCCAGGTCACGAAACTCCGACATGTCGCGATATCATGACAACTTCTGCCTTGAATCTTCTCTTGCTGCCTTTGACCACGATTTCATGACAAGTCACGATATCGTGACATTTTGAGTCTTCAACTTGGTTCTTTATCTTGCACCACGATTTCACAACACGTCACGATATCGCGACATTTTCTCTTCATGATGCATTCTGTTGCTCTTAGTCGCGAAAACGCGACATGTCGCGAAATCGTGACAATTTTCTAGTTTGCTACATTTTGTTACTCTTGGCCGTGAAAATGCGACATGTCGCAAAATCGTGACACTTTTCTGTTCCACTGCACTACGCTTGTTTGAGTCACGAAAATGCGACCTATCGTGATATCGTGACAACTTTCTTTTTCTTAGCCACGACGGAGCAACATGTCGCGATATCGTGATGAATTTTCATTTCTAGCCGTGACGGAGCAACACGTAGTGAAATCATGACAACTTTTATTTTTTGGCCGCGACGGAGTAACACGTAGCGAAATCATGACAACTTTTCTTTTCTGGCCGCGATGGAGCAACACGTAGCGAAATCGTGACAACTTTTCTTTTCTAGCCGCGATGGAGCAACATGTCGCGATATCGTGACAACTTTTCATTTCTAGCCGTGATGGAGCAACATGTCGCGATATCATGACACTTCTCTTTTATGATATTTTGCTTTTTTCCTTGATTTTTTTAGCATCTGGGCCACTGTGGTCTTCTTTAAAAGCATGCAAAAAAGGTGGGTCCCCAATTTTGGGGTGTGTTGTGGATCAGCCACAATAGGTAGTATCCCTTTGAGCTATTATGGCATTGCATTATTGTACCTGTATCTTGGCTGATTGGAGCTCGGCCTCCACATCATGTAGTTGTGCCTTGAGAGGAGTCTCTCCTCAGGCTCCATCTCCTACTCACCTCCTCAAGAGCCTCCTACTCCTCCACTGCTACCTGCTCTGCCCGTTGGCCCCACACCGTAGTCCTAGCATAAACTCTACGCCCCATTGGGTCTACCCCATCTTTGCCATCATCCTCTCGGTCTAGACTGCCCTCACCATACCACATCAAGTCACCTCACCACCGTATAAATGCCCCTTTGTAACTCCACCAGCTACTCCAAGATAAACAACTACGACATCCTCCTCTATATCTAGCTCTATAACCTGTCGGGGAGGGAGGTCTCTCTCTGCTATGATGCGTCTAGACAAAAATGGTACAAGTGGCACATCATGTTGCAACCCATACTGATGAAGAACCTGAGAGTAGAAGAAGTGCTCTCAGATATTAACATTGCAACCAATGGTCCATCGCTCATGCTACATCCTAATAGTAAAGCTGTCAAGGTCATCCCAAGCAGGACACTCATGATATGGACACCATATGATATCTCCATCCCGGAGTCTAGTAAAAGTATCAATGTAATGAGTCAGCTCCCCTACAAAATTATTGCTCTTGCACTCCTCACTCTCTTTGGCCCACATAGAACTGTAACACTGCATCCTCTTGTCCATAGTTGTGATCTTAACAAGAAGCCCCTTAGGGTGATCTACCCTAATGTGCTCCCATCCCTAGACCTGTAGAAGCCAACTACAGGCGATGCTGACACAACCCCTCTGGCAGATGTGGTATAGCTCATCATAACACTAAGCCAATAGGGACCTGCCCCATGCATATATGATAGGCTCCTCGCTGTCTATCAGGTCTTGAACCATAGCAAGGAGGTTCCAAGGGAACCTCAAGCCTGAGTAATCTGGGATAAGGACATTTTTGATGACCATCAGCAGCACCACATGCCTCGCTATGAAAACATGCTCTCAGTACTAGTGGATGATATACACTCCTCCACACTTATTGCCCTTAAGAGCATCCTTAGAATGCCTCCCAAACACCCGAGTGAATATGGCCACCTTAGCATTAGTAGCTGAAGAAACAATAGCCACCCCATCAAAAGGGATTCGAAAGATCTTGTACACATCCTCTGGCATAATGGTCATCTCACCGATCGAGAGGTGGAAGGTATTAGTTCGAGGGTCCCAGCGATGGGCCAAAGCCGTAAGGTAAGCCTGGTTTGACATAAGGTGATGTAATCTGGTAACATACTAGAGCCCACGAGCCTTGAGCCACCTCCAATCCATGTCATTCAGAAGAGGTAGGAGGTCACTCATGAGCCTCGAGTCTCAAGCCTAAGCAGTAAGGTTCTAAGAAAAGTAAAAGAAAGACGAAATATAACTATAGTGCAATACAAGCTAAAGAATAGTGCAAAAATTCGAAAAAAATAAAAAACTATCTCGAAATTCCAATAAAAAGCAAAAATTTGTGTAAAATTAGATAAGGGAATTAGTCGTTGTTGCCTACAGCGACCATAATTTGGTCATTGGAGACAACAGCGGCCAAATCCCAATGGTTAAATTTCTAACCATTGAGGTTCAAACTTAGTTGCTCTGAGTGACAATGACCAAATTTCTGCCACTCTGAGCGACAACGATCGAAGAGCGACATGGTAAAACCATGAACCCTAGGCCGTAAAAATAAAATTTTTTGAAAAAGAACAAAATGGGGACCAACCCACCACTTAAAAACGTATACTAAGCCTAACTACAGATTTCGTTTGTTACCAATAGGTTTAGTGAGGTTCATTGCCAATTACTTAGTGAGGTTCAATTTTACCCGAAAAAGGAAAAGAGGTTAGGGTTTAAAAAAAAATACCCAAGAAGCTTCGACTTCTCCAGCAGCTGACGTCTCACCCTGTGCAGCCATGTCCTCAACACAGGTAGCTTTTGAAATCACAACCATCGCTGTCTCACCAAAGATCTGAAAATTTGATTGACAACAAATGAAAGTGATAGGTCAAAACCTTAAAACACATTTTTTATACTTTCAAATTATGCCTTGACCGTTGCTGATGTTAGTGGCCCAAACTTCATGGCCGCTCAAGGCGACAGCGGCCACAAGCAGAGACTCAAAGGTCGTTGGACCTGACAACGGCCTGCTCCACATATGAAAACAAGAAAAATCCTCCCATGGGGGGATGAGAAAAACATTAAATAAGCACATTTTGATGAATTGAAGTCATCTTAATGACCAAAAAATAAAAAAATCACATAAAAGCATAATCTCAAGTAGGCCTTGTACCTAGTTACGTGTTCTATCCACTCGATGATTGCAATGATTCACACTCCATGCATTTTATGAGATGAGCATGTTACCATAAGGCCAGTTGGGGCAAAAGCATTTCATTTTGGAATTACGATGTGCCACCCTTCAATACTAAAGAAGACCAAGGTGGTTGGACTGCTCCATGGGTGTGAAAGGATCATCCCAATTCTCTTATGATATCAAAAACATTAAACCAACGTGATACAATATAAACATAAATAAAATCACTCATCCTAACTCCCTAAGAAAGCTATTGATAGTTGGACTGCTCCACGGGTGTGAAAGGATCATCCCAATTCTCCTATGATATCAAAAACATTAAACCAACGTGATACAATATAAACATAAATAGAATCACTCATCCTAACTCCCTAAGAAAGCTATTGATAGTTGGACCGCTCCTTGGGATAGGGATAGATGATTATCATAAACAATTGGAATCACACTTGGATGTGGGATATACCGTTAAAAGCAACAAATGCTAGAAAGGAACCATATTAGTCATATTGATCAAGCGACTTGTCGCTTCATTCACTGTCATTTCTTTACCAATTCATTGTGTGAGGAAGTAGTTCAAAAATTCAACATAATCATAATCAAAATCAACAAAATATCACTCGATCATAACAAAATCATGTTCGTCCTATGAATCATTGCATACAAAAATCACAAATTTGCCTTGTTTGCTGGGAACGTAAGCATACATGACATCTTCAATTGTAGCTCTCCTATCGATCAAAATTGTTGTAACAGCTAAAGCTACCCAATTGAGTTTGAGGAATGAGTGCAATTGAACATGCCCAAGCCACTGAGTTAAGTCCTTCAAAATTTGAGGCAATGATTCAAGGGATTCACACCATCTTGCATGATTAGGCCATCCAACGTTGATCAGACCATTAATCACCATACACCCTACAAACAAATTAGTCTACTTTTTTGCTTAGCATTGTGTTTTCCACACAATGCATCACAAAAAGAGGCATCTATAGACACCTAAATCATGTCATGCTTAGGGTATCTGCTCACATAGACACATTCATAAGATCATATGACATAATATTGGACATTCCAAGCATTAAAAGTGGTTCTCACCACTCATTTGGGGCTTTTTCAAGCCATCCAAGTGTAGCCGCTCAAGACAAGAGCAGATAGATACTAGCCGCTCAAGCCTAGAGTGACCAAACCTTAGCTACTGTAGATGACAACAACCAGATATTAGTCGCTACAGACGATAGCGGCTAAACCCTAAAAATAGTTTTATCGATAAACAAGCCTAATCACGGGTGAAAGTGGAAGTCTACATGAAATAAAGGTGACGGGAGTAACTTTGCATTCATTTTTAAGACCATTTCACATAGGAGACTTGAGTTTGCATTTATAATTTAGTTAACTGACTTTCAAACATAAACAAAGGATAAGATCTTCTCATGCTAATGACCAGTTCACATAGGAGACTCAAGTTGGCAGTTATATTTCAGTTAACTGGCCTCCAAAAATAGAAAAGATAAAAAGCTTCTCATGCTAACTTACACTACACATGAGAAATTCATTCCTAGGGCTTGGACATAGACCTAGGGTTTCACATTATAAAAGGTGCAAGCCTAAGAGCACCAAAGGATGATCGATATTTTATCCATCAATCTTGGTCATTGAGGAGAGCTTTCGAGACTTGGAGAGTTCCCTTGGAGATCACGTGTATGATGAAGCCCTGATGGATTGAAGAGCATAGCACCTATTATTTCAACATCAGGATACAAGCTTTGATCCATAGCTTTGGAGCAAAGAGGACGATAATCACTTTAGCGATCGTTGTCTTGGATAGTGGCCCATAGGCTTAGCTTAGGTATCTAGACATTAGATTCATTATTTAGCATATCATTAGCATAACATCATTTCGTTAGTTTGCATCCATAGCATTAGTCTAATTTATATTTGTTTTCATTTGTTATATTCAGTACTAACAACCTCATATGGGGAGGCATTCCTAGACATCTAAGTGTGTGTTATTGTTTCATTACTTACATAACCACAGGTTGATCAGATAGAATCTACAACATACAAGAGCAAAAGGGATCCCTTTAGGAAATAGACCTAGAGAAAGAGGCATCTGTAAACCCTCATACATTTTCATGTGTAGAACCAGGAAGCTTTTTGAAAGCGCACCACCTCTTCGTGAAAGAGGCACTCTTTACCTATTTGTAACCTCATTGTATCGAAATGGGTATCCCTAAGAGGGACCGACATGTAACCGAGTTTCAATACGAATAAAGAGATCCATTTTTGTTATTTTTGTGTTATATGTTTTTCATTGTCTTCCATTTCATCTTGGGTTTTTATTAATATTGCAAGTAGAGTAAAGCGGTGTTTGCATCCTGGCGTCGATACACTCTCCAACTATGTTTTCTCTACTATTCCGCTTTCCTCCAAGACAAGAAAACTAATTCATTTAGATTCATACTCTAATTATTGTAGTCTTCAATATCTAGGTTCTAGGATCTTTGGGTTTACATTTTTCAAATATTTGATGTAAAATTACAACAATGCTTGAGATGTCCTAGGAACTATGCTCCATAATCAATGGCCTAATGAATGAAGGTCTCTATAATATAAGTTCTAAGGATCTAAGATCTAATGATTTGGAGGTCCAAGGCATCTAAGGGCAAATTCTATAATCAAAAATTTTAACCCAATTGACAACTTGGACAAGTCATCCTATTTTGTTATGATTTTGGTTAATCTAGTTTTACTATGCAATGTCTATGATATATGTAACAATACTTTTACTGCTTTGTGACTTGATCATCAATAGACAAAACTTTATTATTTTCGCTATCATCTTCCTGTATTTTTTAGCACTAATTAAGGAAATGGAGGAAGGAGAAGATACCTATGGTATCTAAAAGCACAAACCATCACTAGTGAGGATGACACTTTGGGATGCAAACTCATCAACACCATGCCTCCTCCATATAAATGGTTAGCCTAAAATCACATCACAGACATCTAAGGATAAATCATACACAATTTTATCTTTTAAAGGCTTTTGAATAGGTAATAAAGCTTTCAAGAGTATAAAAGTAATTTTCTCATTATAGATGGATCAAAACAAAATTCCAAGTACAAAGTTATGACCCTACGAATATGGTTAGGATAAAAATATGTTTTTGGACATAGAGCCATGTCCCAAAAATATCACATTCCTATATTATAATCTTAAGTTAATCAAGACTCTACATGACCTTATTACATTTTAAAACCTTTAAATCCATCTTCATCAAAATGCTCTTAAAATCAAATGTATATTTAAAAGTTGATTACTATCTTCCAAACATGCATCTCCTTTAAAACAAATCATTATTTTAAAATATCTTAGTTATTAGATCCTTGTTTGTCCCTCAATGACATAATTTAAAAAAAAATGAGGGATAAAAAATAAAACATATCTTCTCAACTACTATGATTAAGCTAAATACATAAAAACAATTTCTACTCCTAGGACAGAGCAACACTAAAATTAAACGATAGAGTCCTCGTGAGTCCCCAGTTACCTCCACCCACCAACGATATTAGGTCGCATTCCAAACATATTCAAACTTTAATTGAATCATATTTAAAAATTAAAAACACACGAAAAACATTAAATATTATTATATTAAATTACAAGCCATCAAAAAAATGTGCAAAATAAAATAATAAAGTACAATTAAAATTATTTTCATTTTCCTTCTCGCGGACAACTTTTATATTTATGAGCTTGTCATTAATATTCTTTCCTATTTAACTTTTTGTTATAGTTGAATATAAATTTTGTTGTCAAAAGAATGCACGACATATACATGACTTTTATATTTATGAGCTTGTCATTAATATTCATTTCTATTTAACTTTTTGTTATTTTTGAATATAAATTTTGTTGTCAAAAGAATGTAGGATATGTACATGTACGTTTTTTAAATAAATTAAACACTATTTCCTTATATAAATAATGTATATAAACTTTAAAATTTTATATTTTTAAAATTGTTATTTTAAAATTAAAATTACTTATATTTCATAAAAGAATTTGAAAATTTTATATTAAAACAAGACCATTTACGATTTAAGATGAGACTTCATCCAATCTTAATGATAAAAATAATAAATCTACATTGAAACTAAATATCTATATCTATAACAAACTTTACATCGTTGCTTCATCTTTTAACTATATACTTTAGCTTATATATTTATATATACAAATATAAATATAAATATATATATATACATATATAAATAAATAAAGTGGATACGCTATTACATCCACTGATCAATATTCTCGAACACGTGTGCACTGAAAATTTATCCTTCAACAATTCAATTTGTGACTCTAAAAAGTAATATATTTCCTACACCTATGGGTAAATTGCATCTCACAATTGAATGACCAAACAAAGCTAGATTATGAAGAATCTCATTGTCTAAGCAGATTTAGTAACTTTGGATACCATCAATTGTTTAGTTATCCACTTTAATTGAATTGTTTTGGCGGTAAAAGTTTTTATTTCAGATTTGCTTTAACGTCAAGAAAAACCAATTTGAAAATTTAACAGCTTGAGCTACAAGCAAAATAAATTTGAATTAACAGTTTTGACAAAGATCCGTTGAAGATCTGCACAATATCGGCACTCTGCTGCGCAGTTCGCTTCAACTTCTGGACCTCTCGTCCAAAAAAATTGCCATAGAAATTTCTCCTCTTCTGTTTTAGGCTCCTCAATCTTAGACCCATAAATTATATAGTTTTCGTCTGCTCTTCCCTTGGTTGTTCTCCCTGTTAATCAGTAGTTGCTCGACGAGATTGTTAGTAGATAGTGGCCAGGTTGGTCTGGGAGAATCCGGTCGAGAGAGTGGCTGCCGCCGCTCTAAACGTGGTGGAGAGCACCTTCATCTTCATCGCGGGTCTAGAGAAACGGCTCCCCCTGCCGAAGACCACCGATCCCGAAATTCAAATCAGCGGCAACTTCTTCCCCGTGCCGGAGAGCTGGAAGTGGTCGGCCAGATTCCCCAATGCCTGGAAGGAGTTTATGTTCGCAATGCCTGGAAGGAGATGCAGGAACCTTCGATCTCACCCGCTCCATCCCGCCCAAGATCGGAAATCTATGGCGTTTCAGGACCTATCGAAAAATCTCACCTATCTGATGGTGTTTTTGGAGGACAGTTGTCAATAGTCATTTGTATTACCATGAGATACCACAAGAACACATGATCATGATCAAGATTAGTACAAGTAGGACCTGCTTCAATCTCCCCTATATTTACTTTGTTAAATATTAGTCCATATGACTCTATTTACAAACTACTGAATATAATTTCATTTGATTTTCTATTGTTGTGAGTTATTGGAATGTCTTTTGCTTAGAAAAACTGTATCCCACCCACTCCTGAAACAAGGAAATGTCTTTTGCTTAGAAAAACTGTATCCCACCCACTCCTGAAACAAGGAAGAAGCATATGACTCTATTTACAAATTACTAAATATAATTTTATTTAATTTTCTATTATTGTGATTTATTGGAATGTCTTTTGCTTTGATTTTCTATTATTGTGAGTTGTTGGAATGTCTTTTGCTTAGAAAAAATGTACCCCGCCCCTAAAATAGGAAGAAACTTTTTTTAGTCAAGATGTCATGCTAAGAGGTATCTAAACTCTCATAATCATCTAGGACTTGTACCTGATCTGTCTGCATCCTTCAGTTGTCATGGGGCTATCCCATGCTGGTGTAATTCCTTCGTGTAATGGACTAAGCTGCATGAACATGGAGATGTCCTTTTTAAGGTTTTGAACCTACCTTCAAGTTGGTGATGGTGGACAAATTCTAGTGCAATTGGTTGTGTTGGGTACGTCCGTGCTGTGTATTCCTCAAGCTGACAGCCACTCATGTTTATCTATTGATTACATTCATTATTGAATGACAAGTTGAGTTGTAACTGTTTGCTAAAACAATGTCTTCCATAATCTTCTTTAATGGCATTGATTTGATTTTAATGCACATACCTGATATGAATGCTCATTGTGTATGTGTTTTGATTATTCAAATAGATGTGCTGCAATTTGCCATGAATATAACATTGCAGTCATTTTTAAATTGTTATTTATCGATTTAAATGTATCAACGAATCTTGCAAACATAGGTAAATTACTAAAATGAACTAAATATTGTGTAAAATGTATGTAGGATGAGGATAAACAAACTCGATTAGTGATGCCATTATTTTTTGTCAGATTGTTGTTGCCAGTGATTGCTGATTTCTTTGCTATTTATGACCAGGTTCTATCGGCACTTTCCAGTCTGTATTATACCTTTGTACTCCATCGACAAAAGCAGGTGCATTTAGTTAAATTGCACTTCTATGTTATGCCCTTCATTTTCAATATAATTGGATTCCTTGGTTGCCTACTTTTCTTTAAATTGCAGAGATATTGACTCCGCATGTCATTGAAGTCATGAAGAAGTATGAAGATGCATGAGCAGTCAACATCAAATTTAGTAATCTGGCTAAGGCTTTCTTGCATAAACATTGCAAAAGTTAATTGAATTTAATGTTTGTAGTTTTCTATATCAAGTTTCAATTATTCCTTTTCGAACTTTAGCAACATCCTTCTATTAGCATCATGCCATTATATATTGTTTTTAAAGAGATATATCTTATGTAGAGCTGTGATTTCTTACTGTATATAATATTTTTTAGTAATAGAAGTGTATATACATTTAATATTATACAAACAATAAGTCTTTTATCAAAACAAAGAATAATCATGCATTGCACATTAAAGTATGTCATGCAATTATTTAAAGTTATATTCTAAGTTGGAATATCTTTTTTTTTAAGTATTTAAATTTATATTCTGATTTGGAATTTCTTTTTTTTTTTAAGATTTTAATAACTTTTTCGAATCTCCTCTGCATTTGATGAATGTAGTGAGGTCCTTGTGGGATTGCTTTGAGTAAATATCTGCAACATCTTGCCTGCCCCTGTCCATCCACACCCTTCCTCGGTTATACAAGGGTGAATCTTCATCTAGAACAACTTTCAGGCACCTTCAGTATTGAAATAATGTTTAAGAAACCTTAAACAGGAACCACAAACTACATAGAACAATGAACCATTTAAAAATATAAACTTCTCATCTATATAACGGTTTTCCCTCACAGGCACTCTCGCAACAAAAACCCAACCATCCCACAAGGACAAGAAGAATTTCCCCATCGAGGGAACCCAACAACTGAAGTGTAACCAAACACTATCACCCAACATTTTAGAGACTACTTACCCATTGTCCAACCAAATTTTCAACAACGCTTTGAAAAGTTTGAAGCTTAGAACAAGGGATTCCCCTAGCACCAACACAAGGTCATCACTGTCAGAAAGAAGGTAGGCCCTTGCCATCCACTATAGAATATCTTGATCTATAAGAGACATTCGGACTAACCAACACAACCCTCTAGATCTCCTACAAAAGGCAAAACGATTTCCAACTCTAACGGAAAAAAAAACAAGACTCCAAAAAGAAATCAACAAGTTCTCTTTGAAGAGATTCCCCAAGCTTCAATCTCAACAGGTGAAAACCTTGAATCTAGGAAGAAATCTATGAAGCCCTCTCTTCCCACCAAGTGTCCATGCCATCTTACAATAATTTTAATTTGATTAAATATTAAATATTTGTTTGTTTTTAAAACATATTTTTTGTTATTATTTATTTTGTATATTGTATAATTTTTTAATGACTTTGTCGAGTCCCAGTGTATCGGGAGCCGTGTACAGAGCAGAGTTGGATTACGGGTTCTACTTGGCCGTGAAACCTCTCCGCCACAAGGACACATATGCAGACGTGGAATTCTTGGTGGAGGGCTAACTCATCCGAATCTAGTGTTCATCCTTTTGCTTGCATGGCAACGAGAATTCTTGGTGGAAGGCTGACTCATCTGAATCTGGTGTTCATCCTCGATGAGAGGATGTCGTTTACATATTTAAAGTTCCATAAACCATATTTAAGTCTCACTGTCTTAATTAAAATATTTTTTTTCATTTTAATATTTTTTTTCATTTTACAAGCTGATTGACAAGGGCAGCCTCGAATATTGGTTGCACGAGCAACATGTGCTGGAATGTCCTCTTCCGTTGAAGATAGCAGTCATTTGTTTCCACTTCAATTCCTCGAGGTAGGGGTTTCGTAGCATTCAATTTTTAAAATTTTGGCAAGATTTATTTTCTTTTTGCTTGTGCATGTAAGACAAATTTTTTATGATTATTTTGGTGTTTTTTCCTACTAAGTATATTAGAATTGTTTTTAATATTTATAAATTTTCAAATAAAAAAATTGTTTTTAGTTTAATGAATTTTTAGGTATTCAAAGAATAGTATTATGTACATTAGAACTGTTTTTAAAGTTTGAATTAGAACACTTCATAAATTTTCAAATAGAAAAAAATGCTTTTAGTCTAACCAATTTTATTATGCTTAATACACTTAAGTATTTAAATAATAGTATTATACATAAAAATATGGTTTTTTTCCAATGATTATTGTAAAAAACAACATAATATTTGTGGATATTAATAGACTTTTTCTATAAATTTAAAGAAATGTTTGTTTTTTATTATCTAAAATATTTTTTATTTTTTATTTTTATTTTATAGTTGTAATAATTATAATAATATAATATATATTTTAATTAAAATTTTTTAATATATATATATATATATATATATATATATATATATATATATATATATATATATATATATATATATATATATATATATATAGGATCTTATTATTTTCGATGTTTAACAAGTGTGAACTGGGGGAAGTGCTTGGGCTAACAATTGCCCTAAAACTCATTGTGAGTATCCCAAAAATTTTATTTATATTTATTTTTCATATAATTATTTATGATATTTAATATTATTATTTTATTCTATTATGATATTAATTATTTCAAAAAAATTGTTATGTGAGATTAATATAGACCTCAATTATATTATCTTATAACCACGTATTCATAGTACAACAACTTGGCTATTATACATTAGAACCTTCATATTAACATTTTAATTATTTGTAATGATGTCACTTGTAGATGTTAATAGTTAGTACTGATCAGGGTAGGATTATATAATGTACTACCTTACACATTTGAAAGTCCTTGATTATTTTCCTCTTTAATTGAGAGGAGAGGTGCTCTCCCATTTTTAAATCAAGGTTGAACCCTATCCCTAAGATCGAGTACAATGCTTCTCCTTTTCAATTAAGATAAACACTCTTGTTTAAAATAAGGGTCTATCGAGTACATGACCTCTTAATGTAAGGTCGAGTGCTTATAACAAACCCGTTGTTAATCCATTTATAACATGCGACCTTGAAGTTTTGAAGAGATTCCTTTGACCTCTCTATCTATAAGGGAGAAAGCCTTGACCCCCAACCCCACCCCCACTTTTATAAGGTAAGATAAGGATAAGCACTCAACTTTAAGAAGATCAGGAGAGGGAGAGCCAAGTTATTACATGCGGTTTATGGATCAAGGAGTCCCTTAAGATCTCATTTTTGAAGTTGTTAATATGCTCTTAGATAATAGGTAGGTTGTTGGAATAGCCTAAAAGAAGAGTTAGCTTTAAAAGAATACTTTAAAAGCAAAGGGACATGGCTTTAAATACTTAATGAGGATCGAGTGAGAAGGGATGAGTTGTTGTTTGAATTCTAAACACTTAACATTGAAAGGAAGATTTGGTTCAGCTCGTTTTGAGCCCTTGATATAGAGAGGAGCTCTCTATATTCTCCCCTCCTTGATAGTTGCTTTCTTCGATGGTTTTTCCTTTAATATAATACTTTTGAAAGGGCTCACTTTCTCTTAAGAGTTGAGATAAAGAGCCTTTTAAAATAATACTAGATTGTTGTCACCTAAATGAGGATAGAGAGCAAATAGAGAGCTTTCACACAGAGAGCTTTCCCCCTTTCAAATTCCTTTCTAAATTCTTTAAAGCAGATATATAACTCTTCAATAGATCATGACATATTCTCATCTTGCAGAGCACATCCAAATACTACCTCTAGAAAGAATCCATGCTAAGGGAGGGAAGGAAAGAAGCGTATTGTATAGAATAAAATAATCCATGCCTCTCAAAAAAGCAGGTTGTGCCATTTTTTAAATATAGAGACCCACACCTTATCTTGCAATGACTTTACCGCTTTTAAAATAAAGAGGTCAATAGGAAATTACATAAAGAGGATTCCTTTCTCCCCATTTAATAAGAGCACAACCCCAACTCTCTCTATTTCGAAAGGGGAGAGGTTCAATAACAAGAGATCTATTAAAAATCATGGGAAGGGAAGAAAGAAGAAGTATTAAGTGTTAGGAATTCACCATGTACATACAATACACAGTCTATGGAAGAAAAATAAATTATAACAGCGGCAATAAAAAATAGTTTAAACTTTAGTTAAGCAGTGCAAAAAAAAAAAATCACACAAATGAGACACAAGATTTACGTGATTCGGGCAGTGTACCCTACTCTACGAAGAAACAATTAGTCCTTGTATTATTACCAATACAATATCTGAATGGAGTAATCCTGCAACACAACTAGCTGCAAATTCTCCTTCAAAACACCCACATATACACACAATTACTTTAACAGTAATTCAACATGCAAACACCCTTACATCAAGCTCTACACCAAGCTTCCTTGTCTCTTTACAAGAGATACATAATCCTTTATATTTCCCATAAACAAGATACTCAAATACATAGAATTATTACAATAGTTTTTTTAAATATTTACTGAACCCCGTTCATGTTCCTATTGTTGAATGTTACCCATCAATAATTAATGGCCTTGGAACTCCACCAACAATAATAGCCTTAGAACCCTGCCCATAATAATGGCAATTAATTTCTTGTTATCAATTTTGTTCCATTACCTAACAATATCCCACTTGGAGACAAGATTGATGCAACATTTTTGCATCATAGGACTGAAAGTTTCTCATAACATGACCTTACTCCTTAAGGCCAACCGAAGTAGAGCAAAAGCTCAACTTCTCCCTGGTTACAATTTTAGTAAGCATATCAAGAAAATTTTAGGAAGTGTGAATCTTACCCAACTTTACCAAACCATCCTCCATTGCTGATCGAATGAAGTGATACCTCAACTGAATGTGCTTTGTTCGTGAGTGAAAAGCAGAGTTCTTCGCTAAATGAATGGCACTGTGGTTGTCAGTCCAAAGTGTCCCATCTCCTTGCTCCTGACCCAACTCCTCAGTCAACCTCTGAAGCCATATGAACTCTTTGGCACCTTTCGTGATGACTACATACTCAGCCTCCATAGTAGAAAGAGCTATAACACGTTGTAGCTTGGATATCCAACTCATTGTTGTACCTCCAACTGTGAATACATACCCAGTAGTGCTCCTCCCACCATCCAAATCACCTGCCATATCTGAATCCACATAGCCCTGTAATTCAAATTTGAAACCTTCAAAATTCAAACAAAATTTTGAAGTCCCTTTTAAATACTCGAGTATCCATTTCACTTCTTGCCAATGAGATTTACCTGGATTACTCATATACTGGCTCACAAATCCCACTGCTTGGGCAATGTCCGGTCTTGTACACACCATAGCATACATCAAACTCCCAACTGTTGAAGCATAGGGTACCTTCTTCATGTACTATTCCTACTCTTTTGTCTTGGGACATAACTTCTTTGAGAGCTTAAAGTGCTTTGCAAGAGGTTGGGCTACCAGTTTTGCATCATGCATACTGAACCTCTTAAGCACCTTTTCCACATAATCCTCTTGAGACAACTTCAGTGTTTTCTCCTTCCTGTCTCTAGTGATTCTCATGCCAAGGATTTGTTTGGCCTCCCCCAAATCCTTCATGGCAAATTTAGTTGCCAACTCCCTTTTCAATTTCTTAATATCCTCCATATTGGATCCTGCCACAAGCATATCATCAACATACAATAAGAGAATAAGGAAGTTACCATTTCTTTTATCCCAAAAATAAACACAATGGTCACTTTGGCTCCTAGTAAAATTACGTTCAATCATGAAACTTTCAAACTTGAGATACCATTGCTTTGGAGCTTGCTTCAAACCATACAAGCTCTTTTTCAGTTTACACACAAGGCTCTTCTTACCTTTGACCCCAAACCCCTCAAGTTGGTACATGTAGATCTCCTCCTCCAAATACCCATGAAGGAATGTTGTCTTCACATCTAACTGTTCAAGATGAAGATCTTATACTACAACTATACTCCAAATAGTTTGAATTGAAGTCATTTTTACTACAGGTGAGAAAATGTCATTATAGTCAATACCTTTTCTCTATGCAAATCCTTTCACAAGTATTGCTTTGTCTCTCTTACTTCCATCAATTTTGTCCTTCACTCTGTACACTCATTTGCAATGCAATGCCCTTGGGAAGCTCAACCAAATCCCAAGTTTGGTTTTGAGTCAATGAGTCCATCTCATCCTTCATAGCATTCTCCCACTTGCTCCTAGTTTCCAATTACAAAGCCTCATGAAAACATTCAGGCTCACCTGCATCAGTGTATAGAATGTAATGAAGAGGAGAATACTTATTTGGTGCTCTTCTTACCCGAGTAGATCTCCAACCTTCCGGTATTAGTGATGACGGTGATGGTGGATTAACCACAATTTCCTGTTCATCTTGCTCTTCCTCACGAGCACCATGTTCGTCAATTTGAACAAGAGGCTATATTTTTACACCATGCTCTGGGATTTCATCCAAGTTAACAAACTCAAGTGCATCCTCTTCAACCTGTATGTGCCTATCCTTGTACAACCTATCCTCATTGAAAATCACATCTCTACTCCTGATAACTTTTCGACCAATGTTATCCCATAGCCTATATCCCATCTCACAATAACCAAGAAAATAACACTTTCTAGAATTTGCATCAAGCTTACTCCTATTTTCTTTATCTATGTGGGCAAAAGCCTCACAACCAAATACTCTAAGGAAATATAAGTTTACAGGTTTACCTTTCCAAGTCTCCTCTGGAATGCCTCCATCCAATGCAGTACAAGGTCCTTTGTTTATCAAATAAACTGTTGTATCAACTGCACTAGCCCAACAGAACAATGACAACCCTGTATAGATTCTTATGGCTCTGGCATGCTCCATTATAGTTCTACTCATCATCTCTGAGATTCCATTCTCCAGTGGTGTCCCAGGAGTAGTTTTAATTATCCTAATTCCTTCCTTTGCACAATAGTCCTCAAACTCCTTGCTGTAATATTCATCACCATTATCAGATTTAAGGCATTTAACTTTCTTACCTACCTCAATATCCACCAATGATATCCACTTCCAAAATGTGTCAAAAACATCAGACTTATGCTTTATTGTGTAGATCCATGTCTTCTTGCTGAAATCGTCAATGAAGGTAACATAATAAGAGTAACCCTCAAGAGAAAGTACTGGTGAGGGACCCCACACATCCGAGTGAACTAACTCTAATTTCTATTTCTTCCTTTTTGGACCAACCTTCATAAATCTTACCCTTTTTTGTTTTTCATATACACAACTTTCACAGAAACCCAAATCAACCTCCTTGATTTTTGGCAATAGTTTTCTATAGAGAAGAATTTTCATCCCTTTCTCACTCATATGACCCAACCACAAATGCCATGCTTCCACATCATCCTGAGTAGCATAGTTCAATGTACAATAAGATGAGTTATGGAATAAATACAAATTTCTAGTCAACTCACCTTTTGCAATCACCATTGAACCCTTTGTCACTCTCCATTGCCAATTTTTGAAAGTAGTGTTGCATCCCTTAAAATCAAGTGCACTGGCTGAAATCAGGTTCCTCTTCAAATCAGGAATGTGCCTAACATTTTAAAGCACCCAAATATTTCCATTTTGCAACTTTACATTCATTGTGCCAATACCCACAATCTCACATGGATAGTTATTGCCCAAAAAAACCTCTCCATAATGACCTGAAGTATAATCAGTAAAATAATCCCTATGAGAAGTGACATGATAAGAAGCTCCAGAGTCCATAACCCAATACTCACTCGTGCAATTTGTTGCAAGAATCAGGGCATCCTGATAAATTGCACCTGTAATGTTTACCTCTTGAGCATCATTCCCATTCCTGTCCTCATTCTTATTTCTATCTTTGCACTCCCTCTTGAAGTGTCCACTCTTCCCAAAATGCCAACAATAAATCTTGCTTTTGTCTTTGCCTTTAGTTCTACCCTTCCATTTTCCTTTGTACTGACTTTTCCATCTAGCTTGGTCTTTTGCTCTTTCTTTGTTTTTGCCTCTACTTTCTATAGATAGTGCTACTCCAGATGATGAAGCCTCCCTTGAGGTTTTTCTCCTCATATCCTCATTGAGGATTATGCTAACCACATCATCAAACACAAGATTTCCAGATCCAGGCACCAAATTACTCACTGTCATTACAACGCTAGCCCACGAGTCTGGTAGTGAACAACGAAACCCTAAAGCCATAACCTCATCATCAAAATAAAGCCCTACAGATTTTAAAGAACCCATAATAGCATAAAACTCGTTAAGGTGTTCTTGGATAGATCCACCCTCTTGCAACTTCATAGTAAATAACTTTCTAATCAAGAAAATTTTATTTGAAGCTGAGGGTTTTTCATACAACTTAGCTAGTGTATCCATGGCTCCTTTGGTGGTCTTTTCCTTCCCGATGTTGTATGCAACAGAATCATCCAGGCTCAACCGGATCACCCCTAGTGCCCTCCTGTCTATCAGATCCCATTTCTCATCACCCATCATATTAGGTTGACCATCAATCTTCCCTTTTAGAGCCAAGTACAAATTATCCTTTTGATATAGATAATCCTCTACTTTGGTTTTCCACATACCAAAGTTTTGTCCAGTAAATTTCTCTAGTTTAAACTTTGAAATTTCTCCCATTTCTCCCACTCAAACAAAAAAATCTCCTATGAGTGCCCTTTCCCAACAAGATTTCTCTGATACCAGTTGTTAATAATTCACCATTTACAAACAATACACAATCTATGGAAGAAAAACAAATTATAACAACGGTAATGAAAAATAGTTTAAACTTTAGTTAAGCAGTGCAAAAAAAAAAAACAATCACACAAATGAGACACAAGATTTACGTGGTTCGGGCAGTGTACCCTACTCCACGGAGAAACAATCAGTCATTGTATTATTACCAATACAATATCTGAAGAGAGTAATCCTGCAACACAACCAGCTGCAAATTCCTCTTCAAAATACCAGCATCTCCACACAATTACTTTAACAATAATTCAACATGCAAACACCCTCGCATCAAGCTCTACACCAAGCTTCCTTGTCTCTCTAAAAGAGATACATAATCCTATATATTTCCCATAAACAAGATACTCAAATACATAGAATTATTACAATAGTTTTTTTTTAATATTTACTAGCAATTAAATATTTAATGGTAATTAAATATTTAATGTTGCCTCTTGGAACCCCGTTCATGTTCCTATTGTTGAACGTTGCCCATCAATAATTAATGGCCTTTTATTCCACCAACAATAATGGCCTTGGAACCCTACCAATAATAATGGCAATTAATTTCTTGTTATCAATTTGGCTCCATTACCTAACATTAAGAAGGGCCTGATTCAGAGCTTTTACACTAAGGGAAGACCTCCTCAAAGACTTAGGTTATGAAGGGGGTGATGAAGAGACCTTTTAAAATAGAGGGTCCCAACCTTGAAATAGAAAGGCTCACATTCTTGTTTTCTTTGTTCTGTCATATTGACTACATTAATTGAATATTGCTGAGCCTCTCCCATTTAATGAGTAGAGAGTGCATCTCTCATTAAAAAATACCTTCTCCCATTCTTAAGAATCTCATTGGATGGGTTTTAAAGCAAAAGGATCTCTTTTCATTTCTCAACAAAATCACACTTTTCCATATACCTTCAAGTATGTCAACGGTCCCATGGTTTTTTAAAGGGCCTCTTTGAAATGAGAAATACTACCTCTATTAAATTAAAATGGCTCGTTCCCCTCCCCTTCAACTTTTAAAAGGTCCTTTTAAACATCGTGGGCATACTACAAAATCATAAATGAGACACAATATTTACGTGGTTTGGGCAGTGTACCCTACTCCATGGAGAAACAATCAGTCCTTGTATTATTACCAATATAATATCTGAAGGAAGTAATCCTGCAACACAACCAGCTACAAATTCCTCTTCAAAACACCAGCATCTCCACACAATTACTTTAATAGTAATTCAACATGCAAACACCCTTGCAACAAGATCTACACCAAACTTCCTTGACTCTCTACAAGAGATACATAATCCTATATATTTCCCATAAACAAGATACTCAAATACATAGAATTATTACAATAGTTTTTTTTAATATTTATCGGCAGTTAAATATTTAATTGTAATTAAATGTTTAATGTTGTTGATTGGAACCCCGTTCATGTTCCTATTGTTGAACGTTGCCCATCAATAATTAATGGTCTTGGAACTCCACCAACAATAATGGCCTTGGAACCCTGCCAATAATAATGGCAATTAATTTCTTGTTATCAATTTGACTCCATTACCTAACATTAAGAAGGGCCTGATTCAGAACTTTTACACTAAGGGCGGGCCTCCTCAAAGACTTACGTTATGAAGGGGGTGATGAAGAGCCCTTTTAAAATAGAGGGTCCCAACCTTGAAATAGAAATGTTCACATTCTTGTTTTCTTTGTTTCGTCATATTGACTACATTAATTGATTATCGCTGAGCCTCTCTCATTTAATGAGTAGAGAGTGCATCCCTCATTAAAAAATACCTTCTTCCATTCTTAAGAATCTAATTGGATGGGTTTTAAAGCAAAAGGCTCTCTATTCATTTCTCAACAAAATCACACTATTCCATATACCTTCAAGTATGTCAATGGTCCCATGGTTTTTTAAAGGGCCTCTTTGAAATGAGAAAATACTACCTCTATTAAATTAAAAGGGCTTGCTTCCCTTTCCTTCAGATTTTAAAAGGCCCTTTTAAACATAGAGGCATACTACAAAATCACAAATGATACACAAGATTTACGTGGTTCAGGAAGTGTACCCTACTCCACGGAGAAATAATCAATCTTTGTATTATTACCAGTACAATATGTGAAGGGAGTAATCCTGCAACACAACCAACAACAAATTTCTCTTCAAAACACCATCATCTCTACAAAATTACTTTAACAGTAATTTAACATGCAAACACCCTTGCATCAAGCTCTACACCAAGATTCCTTGTCTCTCTACAAGAGATACATAATCCTATATATTTCCCATAAACAAGATACTCAAATACATAGAATTATTACAATAGTTTTTTTTAAATATTTATCGGAAATTAAATATTTAATGCTAATTAAATATTTAATGCTGCCTCTTGGAACCCCGTTCATGTTCCTATTGTTGAACGTTGCCCATCAATAATTAATGGACTTGGAACTCCACCAACAATAATGTCCTTGGAACCCTGTCAATAATAATGGCCTTGGACTTGGAACTCCACCAACAATAATGGCCTTGGCAATTAATTTCTTGTTATCAATTTGGCTCCATTACCTAACATTAAGAAGGGCCTGATTCAGAGCTTTTATGCTAAGGGTGGGCCTCCTCAAAGACTTAGGTTATGAAGGGGGTGATGAAGAGCCCTTTTAAAATAGAGGGTCCCGACCTTGAAATAGAAAGGCTCACATTCTTTTTTTCTCTGTTCCGCCATATTGACTACATTAGAGAGTGCATCCCTCATTAAAAAATACCTTCTCCCATTCTTAAGAATCTCATTGGATAGGTTTTAAAGCAAAATGCTCTCTATTCATTTCTCAACAAAATCACACTTTTCCATATACCTTCAAGTATGTCAACGGTCCCATGGTTTTTAAAGGGCCTCTTTGAAATGAGAAAATACTACCTCTATTAAATTAAAAGGGCTCGTTCCCCTCCCTCCTATTCAGATTTTAAAAGACCCTTTTAAACATCGAGGAGATACTATTTCCAATTTATTTAAAAGGTTAAAATAGCTGGGCCATGGTAATATCACAAAAAGTTGCTCTTTAAAAGGGTAAAACAACTCTAAAAATTAGGACCCACCCTTCCCAACCAAGAAAAGAAGGTTGATCTTCTACTCTCTTATCTTAAGCTAAAAAACCCAAATAGATGAATGGAATGCCCTCTCTTATATAACATGCGCCTCTCAGATCTCCTCTTTATTTTAAAAGGTCAACATCCCCACCTGAGACCTGCCAAACAGGTAGAGGATAGGGATATAAATTTGATGCTTCTTCAATGTTTTCCATCATTGTAAGAATGAATGGATGGATGTATGTGCACCATTATTCAACTCTATTCCATCTTAGCATATGTCTGTTGATAAATATGGCACCCTCCACGACCCCTATCCTTTGTCGCTCGACTGAAATTGCATATCTAGATAGATAGTTGAGGGCACTCACTGAATCATAAATAAAGAGGATCATTTTTTAAAGATCTTCAACTAAAACTAATCTTCAATGAGTAGGGGTGGACGCATGATTTCCTAATCACAACACCCCCTCTCCTATATAAAGTTAGCATTCAATCAATTTTGTTTAAGAGCTATCCACGTGATTTGATTGAACTAGACTTTGAACGATTATAAGGAATACATTCTCAAGTTCACTGCATCTTCTATGTGATCCACGTAGGCATTGCAAAGTGTGTTATAGAATGGAATCCTCTCTATTTTAAAAGTTAATTCTTTAGGTGGTTTCTATCAACTACACTTCTTTTGAGGCACTTTCGTGGAGTGTGTAACCATAGCAGGATTGGGTACCGGTTCGAAGTAGCTTTCTTATCTATAGAGGGAAGTTTTGTATATGAATGATAGAGAGCTTATTCACCAGAGACGTGAATAAGGTAGAGCCTTTCCATAAATATTTTATGGTTGGGTTAATTAGATTAGGTTCTCGAGGACAAAAACCTTGTCATTTTTGGAAAGCTTCAAATTCAAGACTTAAAATCGTGTCTCCTCTCCTATCTATATGTAAGTATAGCCCTCTTCCCCACCATTTATAAGGACCGATCATTTTTTAGGGCCTTTTTAAAACATGTGAGGGCTTGCTTTAAAATAGAGAGATAGAGAGCAAGGTTTTATTTGATTAACGGGTCTAGTCATCCTCAGGGAAAGGGTAGAACATGGTCATGAACAATTATGATATTTAGAAGAGCTACATGAAAAAGCATCTTTAATTGGGAGAGCGGTTCTTTTTGGAGCCAGGTCCCTTTAGTTTTTAAAGAGCCCTATTATGTTGTTAACCTAAAGTCCTTGTTAAATTTTAATAAAGAGACATGAAAAACTATAGAGAGCAAGGTTTTAAAAAATAGAGATAGAGAGCGAGGTTTTATTTGATTAACAATTCTAGTCATCCTCAAGGAAAGGGTAGAACAGGTTCATGAACAACTATGATCTTTAGAAGAGCTGCATGAAAAAGCATCTTTAATTGCGAGAGCGGTTCTTTTTGGAGCCAAGTCCCTTCAGTTTTAAAGAGCCCTATTATGTTGTTAACCTAAAGTCCTTGTTGAATTTGAATAAAAAGGCATGAATCTGACTTATGAGAACAAATCTATCCCCAAGATGAGCCACATAAACTACTACACGTCGTACGGGAGACAACCAAGCCCTTGTTGAACTGTAGCTTGATGAGCCCCTGCCTTGAATAAAATAAAAGGTCATGAATCTCTATGATCTATGGAGATGTTTCATCTCTGAGAGATAATGGAGATTAAATTTTATGTAGATAATAGGGCCCAAAGTTATGGATAATGGAGATGTTGTTTTCATTGTTAATAAAGGGGGGCTAGCTGATGGGCTTCCTTCTATCCTTGGTTGCTAAATATAGGTGAGCACTCCCTTCCTTTTAGAATAGATAGGTTAACTTCAAATTTAAAAAGGAGGGACCTCTTGTCAAGGAAGGTTGTCTCTCTTAAAAGAAACCCGTTTGAAAATAGAGCTACTTGAAGAGAAGACTAAAATTTTGAGGGCTTTCGATTGGACTGTGATATTGGAATAACGTTGCAACTCCCTTTTAAAATAATAGAGAGGACCTCTCCCTTCAATTATCTGATTTTAAAAAGCCTATAATTTCTCTTATCAAAGGGAGGAAAGGTATATAAAATAATTTGTCACTCCGTCCAAAACCAAAAAGAAAGAGAAGGAATTTTCGATAAGGGAGTGGAAGATAGACGAGAATAATGATTGCTTTTTGAAATAAAATTCTCATCCAACCATAAGTTGGTCATTTATAGGTAGGACTCATCCCCCTCTCGATGGAAAAAATATTGAAAAAAATCTATCTTTTAAGGTGAAGAAAATCAACCCATTTACCATTTAGAGACCCACACCTTACCTTGCAATGACTCTACCACTTTTAAAATAAAGAGGTCAGCAAGAAATTACACAAAGAGGAATCCTTTCTCCCAATTTAATAAGAATGCAACCCCAACTCTCTCTATTTTGAAATGGGAGAGGTTCCATAACAAGAGTTCTATTAAAAATCGTGGGAAGGGAAGAAAGAAGTATTAAGAAGGGTCCGATTCGAATCTTTTACACTAAGGGTGCACGTCCTCAAAGACTTAGGTTATGAAGGGGGTGATGAAGAGCCCTTTTAAAATAGATATGGCCCCAACCTTGAAATATAAAGGCTCTCATTCTTGTTTTGCCTATTTCACCATATTGACTACATTAATTGAATATCGTTGAGCCTCCTAATGAGAAGAGAGTACAACCCTAATTGAAAAATACCTTTTCTCATTCTTAAGAAACTATTTGGATGGGTTTTAAAACAAAAGGCTCTCTAGTCATTTTTCAACAAAATCACACGTATCCATACCTTCAAATATTACAATGACCCCATGGGTTTTTTAAAAGGACTATTTGACATGAGAAAAGGCTACCTCTATTAAATTAAAATGGCTTACTCCCCTCCCATTTGGCTTTTAAAAGGCCCTTTTAAGCATGGGGAGGCATACTATTTCCAATTTATTTAAAAGGTTAAAATAGTTGGGCCATGGTGATATCACAAAAAGTCACTCTTTAAAAGGGTTAAATAGCTCTAAGAATTAGGACCCACCCCCTTCCAAAGCAAGCAAAGAAGACCCCACCTATATTTTCAAAGGGTAAAGGGCTTTATGTATCCCTTGTGTGCTGAGGAATCAAGTAACAAATTTTATTTTAAGATCATCTCCTGCACTATATTGAAGGGGCTTGATCTGTTATGGAATGAGGTAAAGCGAATCCTATCCTTACGGTATGTGTTGTGTCTTGAGGGACTACTCCCTCCTTAAATATGGTAGGGTGGACCTTTTTTAAGATTGTCAAAACCAATGATTGTCCCCATCCTACATCTCATGAGGATGGAAGTATGCATATTTGCATAAGATCGAGAACAACGTTACAATTATGGATAAAGAGCTCAATATGAGAGCCTAGAGAAATACCATTTTTAAAATAGAGGGGGTCTCTCTCTCAAAAAGGGAGAATACAACTTTAGTGGATCGAGGAAGTGAATCTATACCTCTTATTATAAAGCAAATTTCTCTCCACCATAAATAAATGAAGTGTCACTCATCTAAAATAGCCAAAAGTGAACTCAACCTTTTAAAGCGAACTCAAATGGATATGGGATATTTCTTGAAGCTAATTCCAAACCATTATTTAAGACCACCCAAACCAATGATTCCAATGATGATCCCAATAATTCCAATACCAATGATTTCTTTTTTGAATCCTTTCCTCCCTTGTTTTAAGAAGGTCCTTTCGAGGTGAGGCTCTCCCATTTAAAATTGAGACGGATTTTTCCATAGGAACAAATTTCAATGATTCCAATCCCAACTAATATATACTATGATTTGGTCAAGGTTTCAATTTAGGGTAGGAGGGAAAAAACATGTTGAAACAACACGAGTGATGAATCGATTGGTAGTACCTAAGTGAGTTAAGGGTTCGATTATAGAAAATGTGAATCCTTAAAATTGAGCTTATATAAGGTCTTCCATTAGATCATAAAGGCCTTGAATCGCCTAAAAAACCATCTTCTCCCATCTATTACTAAATTAAAGCTCATTCATATTATCGCTTTTTTCAATCGATATAGTGACTTTAGGTGATCTACTTGTGATCAATGCCTATGCGTAACCATGGAATGTATGTATGGGAGCCATAGACTTTGCACTGTAAGGTCTAGTAATTATAGATGCTTCATGTCACCTATACCTTTTTCGTAACATATAATAAAAAATTGAATATATATAAACCAAAAACTCTGTAGACATTGTAAAAATCAAAGATATTTCCAAGATGGTGAAAATAAAGAGCTTCTCAAACCTATGGTAAGAAATTTCAATGGGAAAATTCATGTATACGCTACTCTTCATTCAACTCTGAAAGCATGGGTTTTGTTTGGCATTTCAAAACCATTCATACAACTCAGTAAGCAAGAGAGTGAGAAAAACCAATGTAATACCTGACAAAAACAAAAAAAGAGGTAAAATACTCACCAAAGGCTCAAATTTGCCTTACTCAAAACATCTACGAAATATTATAAATCAGTTTTGTTGTCAAATTCAATATTCATCCAAAAAACTCACTAAAAGACTAGAAATTGATTCCTCACTTTTGCCATGAAAACTGTGAGTCTAGCTTGTGCCATGGAATTTACATTTTTTTTCTTTTTTGGAGGATGATAAGTCTGACATCTATAACAAAATAGATTTCTATTATGTATTTCAGGACCAAAATTTCAAATTCGTATTATAATTTTTAAACAAAAATTATTCTTAGAATACAGGTCTCCCACATACACAGTAATTGTTAAGAACATTTTTCAAGGAAACTACATAAAGTTGCATTCAAGGTTCACTTACTTTGGAGGGAAGAAATCATCATCCCCAGTGGCAATCCCAAGAACATTTGTCTACATAGTGCACAGGAGAGTGATGGATTAAAATGTGCCATTTAAGCTAATTATTAAGTACATTAAATGAACAATCCTTGCAACATTTTCCAACCTAGCATTTCATTCGTCTCTTGAAGCAAGGAATGAAGAACCTAAGGTTCTTTTAACATGACTCAAAAATAGTAATTAATGATAAATAATATTAATCAAATACAAACCCTTATCATACACGACATTTGGAGCAACCCTTACCCCTACACCCACTATCCAAAAGCAAAAAATCTATGATTATATACAACCTTAGAAGCCTGATCAAGTTGGAAATTCAATCATAGTCCAAAAAGTTCATTAAAGCAAATTCAGATTCATATTTCCTGTTGAAAAAAGTTGTGAATGTACTTGAATGTTCTCTCCTCCCCTCCCCAACTTGCAACCCCAAAAGAAAAGTGAAAAAAAAAACTAGGTCCATACATAAAGAATGTGTTTCTTAATGCATAAACAACACTGGCAACATTGCAAATTTCAAGAACATTATCGAACAATAGCAGATTAATTTTTTGCCTCCATAAGCTGGAAGAGTTTTGACATATCAATAAATAAATATTCAGATAACTATAGTGAAACATGTGGCACACCAGGCTCTAGCAACACAAAGTTATGTACCAATTCTTGGTGTATAAAGCATCAATGTCCAGGTGGAAGGTAGTGAGTCCTCTGCCTTACACATCTACTATTTGCATCAGATCCATCTGCAAATTGCATCCAACCACTGCTTCTTTTTTTACTAACAATGAGAGGATCTTCCTCAACTCTTGCAATGGTTTCCAAAAGCTCAGATAAGAGAGAAGGGCAGCTCTCTTGTAAGTATTCAAATCCCTTTGTTTACATTATATTTGTAATAGGAACACACAACAAATAGCATCATAATTAAGTGAATTTCATTGACATGGAATATGAGTTTCATCTAAACTAGATAAGTTTCAAAATTCAACCACTTGCCTCCTAGATTTTCATGGGCTGCAGCGAATTTGAGACAAACAGATTTTATCTAGGAAGAGTGATGCTGCACTGCAAGTGCCAAAGTGGTTGCAACTGTATATGTTATAACTTCATCACACAATTTTGCTTCACAAAGTAACCTAAGCCTTTCCAAACCATAGCGGTATGCAGCTGTAAGTAGGTGTTGTGCCATTAATGTCGAAGCCAATGTCGACATAGATCCCGTAAGTTCATGTGTATCTAGCAGTGTATCCCAATAAATAAAGTGAAGCATTGCCTACAATCAAAGATTACAATAGTTGATATTTTACATTTTTAAGGGTAAAAAAGATCTTGAAAATGAAAATCCCCAGTACGAGTAGAACAGTCATATAGATAAATGCAACAACTAAAGGTAAGAAAAAGTATGACCTTGAATACCAATGCTTCCATGTCTTCAATATTTATGTTATCTGTATTCCTGTCTCTCATGGGGCCATAAATCTGAGCCTTGAATACAGGTGAACGAGCTGCAAGGACCAGTTTGTGTACATGGAATATTTTCCCATCCAAATCAAAGCTGAAATCACTGCCCTCACCACTCTCCAACATTGCTCTAAAATTCTGCCCCAGATCTGAGATTGATGCTGGAATGGTATATTGCTTTGGTCCCTCAGTATGAGTCACCACTACTCCAACAGTACATAATATATCAAGACTATTATTCTTGAGAAAATAAGATGTTTCAAGAGCTGATCTTCAAAAGAAGCATTTGTAACCCCTACAAATTGCAGTTTTCTTGCAAGTTAATTAGTCTTCCATGAAAAGCCTTAAAAATTCCAAAATGGAAAGTATGATAAGAACCATCAATTTCTATGTCAGTCCTCAACTACTGCATATTCACAAAATCCAGTTCCATTATGCAAATGAGTGTAAAGTAGCCAAAAGAAGAATCTTGTAGATTGTCTTTCTAAAATGAGGTTGAAAAGCACCATTTCGTAGATACTTATATCATATAATGTAAGGAAATATTGTGTCTCTTCATAAAATAATCAATAAAACATTGTAAGATGTTGCAAATTATGATAAATAAATTGACATGATCAATAGAGAGTTGGAGTAAGCAAAATGATATAATTAATGTTTAGAAATAGAAAGGCCATAACTTGAGTGACCAATTATAATACAAATATTTTATCATTTAAAGGCCAACGATTTGAATGTCCCCTCTAGGAACTGCCCAAAAGACAACACAAATAGAGACAAATTATCGTTCATGCAAAACTATGAAACTCTGACCCTCCCCACCCTTCTATTAGTTTGCTTGGATTTGTAGGGGATTTATATGAGCTCCCCATGACACCCTGGTTTGATATATCACCAAAAATTAGAACAGGGCCTGAACTCTGGTGAGTCACATCAATAAACATGTTATATTTATTCACCAATACTACAATGAGATTTATAGAAACAGAGGCAACATTGTTATGGGCATTGATTTCCAGGTGAAAATATGTGCCAATCTCACTCTCCACAAAAAATATAAATTGCCTAGTCTCCATACGACAACCGAAACTAAGAATATGATTCCTACCCAAAGGGTTGAGAATGGTAGCTCTTGTACTTTTAACATGTCCAAGTACAACATTTTTCATAATTTTTTGTGTGTGGCACTGTTAGAAACCTAAATAATCGAACACCACATTTAAAGAGGAAAACAATTCAAAATGCCAATGAAGTTCTGAAAACAATTTAAACAGTCAATATACTAGAATGTCAGAATGACACAAATGAAACAGAGAAGCACAATATCCACCCAAATAATAAAGTTTCTCCAAAAGTAGTCAACCTTGACACATTATAATACCCTGAAATCCATGTAACTCATCACCATTTCAAGGGCGTTTTTGGAAAGGTCTGATTGAAACAATTTTTTTTTTTTTTGCATTACAAGGACAAAAGAAATCAATTCCAACACAAAAAACATGCATGCTGAATGCTCAAGAAAATATACGTCATTTTAACAAACTAGGAATGTCGATATTAAGAACAAATACTTGCATACTTCTCAATTAGAATTTTTTTCTTAACTTTTCTAAATTAGTTAGAAATATTCTCCAATTACTTCTTTCTTATCTTATCCTATTGTTATGGATGAGTAAAATATTTTTTGTATAAGATAATGGTAACTTTTTGGATAATTCATGCTACAGTTACTTTCATAGACTATTCTTCTGAGCTAGGTGCAGAAATTGCAGCACTAATACTGTGCTCAGAGCTTGTATGCCTGAGCCAGCACCCATACAGTCTCAAGAAAGCAGCTTTAAGATTATGTACTGTCTGAAGTATTTTCCCAAAATAAAATAAGATATTAATTTTGGACCCTTTTCACTTTTTTGTTTCTTTTTGGTAATTTCTTACAATCTCTGAACTCAAAAATAACAAGAAAAAAAAATAGGTTTTAGGTTTTCTTCATATATTTCCAGAAGATTGGAAAAATCAGAATTCCTGTCCAGTTTGCAGCGTGGTGGACACAAAATTATTTTAGTCCATAGGATAACCAAACAAATTGGTAATGGTGAGCTAGATTTTTATGATAGAACTTGAAATGCAATGCAATGAATAGGGTGCATATAAAATTGCTCAACTCCAATAAACAGACCTAATAAGATGCTGCAATTGCTTGATGAATTTGAAAATTTAGAGAACTTGACTTGCATACTAAAACAAAAGAGATGATCAAGACACATTATTGAGTTGAAGCTAGAGGCTAAGCTGGTAATTGTTCTTCCTTACTTGTCATCATAAGTCTTTAAGAGGTGAACCTACAAAAGCGGACAAGAAATTATTGGACTTGTAATAATTTACACCCAACAAGAGTCCCATTGAATCACTGGTCATCTTGGTGAAGAAGGACAGATCATTCCACATGTGCATCAGAAGACCATAAAGAATCAGTATTCTATTCCAGGCATTGATTGAATTATTGGATGAACAACATGGGGTAGCCAAGTTGACAAACATTGATTTACAATCAAGCTATCATTGAATCCAGGTAAGGGAAAGTGACAAATGCAAGACTGCCTTCAGAACTCACCATGGACATTTTGAGTTTAAGGTGATGCCTTCTAGGCTCACAAATGCCCCTGACATCTTTCAATTTCCTATGACCCCAAATTTCTAGACTTTTTTGAAAACGTTTGTGCTTGTATACTTCAAGATACTTTAATATCCTATTAGAAAGTGGAAATATCAATGAACATCTCCATCAGTTGCAAAATGTTCTAGAACTGCTCGAGAACATATTCATTTTTTTTTTATTCTCCACAAACTTCCAAGGATGGTACAGCAAGATGTGTCTCCAAGACAACAAGGGTTTATCCCAGAAGGATGGTACAACAAGATGTGTCTCCAAGACAGCAAGGGTTTATCCCAGAAATCTGAGACAACGTGAGGACAGTTGGAGGATGGCATATATGAGTAATATAAAAAATTATATATAAAAAAAATAACTTAATCCCGAAATTAGATTTTTTAAGCATGAATATGTAACACAACATAATGTTCAAAACAAAAGAATTAAATTACACTAACTCAAGAGGCAAAAAACCAATATCTCCATGTGTAGCAAAAATTAAAATAACCAAGAAAGGAGACCTAGCTTGAAGCACAGGACAAAGGGTTCAAAGAATGGGAGGTCATTTAGAACTATTCTAGGATCAAGGTACATAAATGCATAAACCACATCAAATTCTACTCAGTGAGGATTCATGGTCAAGATGTAGCGTTGTGTGATGCAATGCATAATCCCTTTTAGAATATTACCAAGAGAAGAAGTTAGAGGAAAAAATAACTAGCACAAAAATGGCCTCTCCTCCTCCTCCACCTCCTCCTATGAAGGCTAGGAGCATTGGCCCTAGGCAACAATTCACAATTCACCATCAGGAGGGTGTGAGACCTCTTATTTTTTACCATGTAGTACTCCACGGTCACAAACCTCAATTGAGGGCAACACTTAAAAGCATCAAGAGAGGCACAGTTTTGTGAGGAAGGCATGTGCAAGATTTTGATATTTTTCCAACATTTCCTTCAATTAGATGTCCACAATGCTTATGGCACAAGATTTAAAGCACCGACTAGAGGAAAAAAATGGAAAAGGGTTGCATGATCATGTTCAATGGGTGGATTAGTAGGAAGAATCATACATTGATCAATATTTTGTTAGTCTCACAATGACACTGAGAGGGGGGGTGAATCAGTGTAGCTCTTTAAAACTTAAATCTTCAACACTCAAAGCCAAAACAATGAAAACATAAAACCAAATAAAGAAAGTATAATAAGAGAACATCACACAATACAAGATATACCGAGGTTCACCGATTTGGCTACATACCCAAAAATGATTGTTTGGACTCCCATCCAAATCCAGCCTTTGCAAAGCACCAAATTTACAATCAATTTACCAGCACCCATTGGAAGGAGCACTAACCCTTGATTTATCTGCACCAACAGAAAGGAGCACCAACCCCTCTACCAAGCACCCACTTGATTTTGATATTGATAATAAAATGACATATATGAATGTCTTCACTGAAACCAGAACCTTCTATGGTCTATAAGCTCAAAATCTAAAACTTTTTATTTCACCCAATATAACATCCCTCTCTCTACATTACTCAGAATTTGAATCTTCTCTTCTCACAAAAAAAACTAATTGTTCTCTTAGCTCATTTTTCCAATTGCTAAACACTTTCTGGGTATTGTGCAACACTTTGTCTGCGAACTCCTCTCAAAATTTTATCCAAAATGGATATCATATGAAAAATTTATACCCAAAATACTGAAGTGATATTTTTCACCACTCTCCAAAAATCACGGATTTTCACTCTTTATTTTTCTCCACACACACTTCTCCCTTCACAAAATAAAGTCCCCCCTTTTCAATAAAATCCCTTGTCACTTAAAAAGCACACTCTTGAATTCTTTTTCCCTTTTCAATTTTTAAAAATATTTTCTTTAATGAAGCTTCTTAAAACAATATAACTTCCCTTTTTTATTTTGATAAGGCATTTCATCAAACACGTCACATGCAAAGAATTGACATCTTACTCGTTCTCTTACTTCGGAGCCACGTGACACCTCAAAAAAAATATGAAATATGCTCTATTTTATGCCTTGAAGGTGTAACAACACTGAAACTGAAACTTTGGTGACTTTGCAAGGTCGAAACGACCAACTGAAGGATTTTGCACAAGTGGAACAAATTGTCATAAAAGTTATCTGTACCATTTTTGCAATAATCATAACTCTCATCTCATACCTCTATTTTCTATGAAATTTGACACGTAGAATATTTGCAATTCTAACTACATCCAGTCCAAATATCTCTACATAACTCCTTACGGTTCTCCTGTACGACCTCCACAAAAACTGCTGCTGACACACTTTTTCCAAAAAGAGCATTTTTGTGACAGTCTTGAACCGCTTATAACATTCGCCTTGTTTCTCTGTTTTGGTGGAAATTTGGAAGACATGTTTTTGAAGATAACGACCACATCTAATTGAAATTTTCTATCAAATTATTCTTGGTTTGGTTGCAGTGCTTCTAACAAAATTACCCTTTTTTTCCTGTACAACCACTTGCCAAATCATCCGCCAAGATACCGAAAACATCACCGATCAATACAAACACTGTGTTGACACCTCCAATGCTATTATGGACTATTTATTGACATGTTGGCATGTTCCAAATTGATCCATCCTGTCCAACTATGCCTGTGATGACTTTTGCAAAATTTTGACTTCTTGATGATTTTTTAACTTTTGCAAATTTGCACGAACAACCTGTAATAACTTCACCCGAACATCAAAAACATCCTCATAAGCATTGAACATCACTATACATACTCCGAACAACCTCTAAAAAACTATCCACTGCATCAACCTATCCATCTGAGTGTGTTGACAACAATGACAATATTGTCGTTGCACCTTGCTCAACAATATCCCCCTTTGGAATTATTAGCAACACACGCACAATTTCCTCTAACTCTTCTACCACTTTGAAAATAAGACCAAAGGGCTGCTGCAAACTCCCCCTGAGTCCATGCACAACATTCTCAGGTAAAAATTATTACATTTAACAAAAATCACAAACATGGGCAAAAATATAAACAAATACACAAATGCTCCCCTTGAGAATGTGGCCCCAATAGCTAGTCAATTATTGGGAAGTGTGACCACTCCCAATTTTTTGTGAAGGTACTCAAAGACTTCCTTGGGAAATTTTTTGGTGAAGATATCTGCTACTTGCTCTGTTGTTGGAACAAAATCCAACTTAACCTCACCTTTTGCAACTTTCTCCTTCAAAAAATGATATCGGATAGCAATATGTTTTGTGCGAGAATGCATAACCGGATTCTTTGAGATGTTAATGGCACTGGTGTTATCGCACTTAACTAAAATTGGCTCACTAAAATTAATGCCAAGATCCTCCATAACACCTACGTACAACACGTTGTCGCTGCAATGTATTCTGCCTCTACTGTGGATAAGGAGACTGACTCCTATTTCTTACTATGCCACACGACCAACCTATCTCCAATATAGAATGCACCTCCACTAGTACTCTTCCTGTCATCTACACATCCTGCCCAATCTACATCTGAATACACAATAAAGGTGAAGTCATTACCTTTCGGATACCATAACCCATACTCCATAGTACCCTTGAGGTACCGAAGAATCCTCTTCACTGCTGTCACATGAGTCTCCTTGGGACTAGCCTGAAATCGTGCTACCATGCATACTGCCTACAAAATATCTGGTCTGGTAGTTGTCAAGTATAGTAAGCTCCCAATCATAGATCTATACATAGTTTTATCAACATGTGGATATTTTTCATCCTTGCTCAACTTGCAACCTGTCGTCATGGGAGTGCTAACTGGCTTACAATCCTCCATTGTGAAATTTTTTAGCATCTCTTTCACATATTTAATTTGAGAAATAAATATGCTCTTCTCCTTTTGATTAACTTGCAATCCGAGGAAATACGAAAGTTCACTAATCATTAACATTTTAAATTCTTTCTGCATCTTATTTGCTAAATATTTACACAACTCGTCTTTGCTACTGCAAAATATGATATCATCTACGTATACAACAAGAACAATATGATGACCATTTTCTATTTTGACATACAAATTACTATACACCATACCTTTCTTGAACCCATGTTGAGTAATATAATTGTCTAGCCTTGCATACCATGCTCGGGGTACCTGTTTTAAGACATATAACATTTTTTTCAACTTGCAAACTAATTTGGGATCATCACCAAGCTAGAAACCATCTGGCTACTCAAAATAAACCTCTTCTTCAAGTTTTCCATTCAAAAATGCTGATTTCATATCCATTTGATAAACTTTGAAATTCTTGTAAACTGCTAAATCCAGAAACATTCTAATTGCCTCTAGTCTAGCCACAGGTGCAAAGGTTTCCTCAAAGTCAATACCTTCAACTTGTGCATAGCCTTTGCATACCAATCTTGCTTTGTTCTTGACTACCTGTCTGTATTCATTCAATTTCTTTCGAAAGACCCATTTAGTATCGATTACATTTTTATTTGTGGGTCTTGGTACTAAATCCCAAGTCTTGTTTTTCTCGATCTGATCTAATTCTTCATATATTGCCTTTACCAACCTTTCATATTTGCTTGCATCAACAACATTTTTGGGCTCAATGCTAGATAATAAAGAGTAGTTACGTACTAATCTTCTTCTTGTCTGAACACCAACTGTGGGGTTTCCAATTATTTGCTCTCTAAGATGATCTTTCTACTAGCTGCCTGTTTTGAATTTCTTGTTTTCTTCCACTTCTGAATCACTATTTGAATCCTCTAAGTCAATTTTTAGTTTCTTTTTTGTTTCCTTTTCCTCATCTCTTTCAATGACCTCTTCATAAATTGGGTAGTTCTTTTCATAGCTAATTACTCGTTCCCTTCCTTCATCAACTTTAACATCGACACTATCCACAATTTTTCTTAGCCTCTTGTTGTAGCATTTGTAAGCTTTGCTTTTTGACGAATAGCCAAAAAAAATACCTTCATCCACTCTATCTTCAAACTTACCAAGTTTTTTTTTAGTTCTTTTGATGTAACACTTGCTGCCAAAAACTTTAAAGTATCTTGTTGTTACCTTTTTACCGAACCACAACTCATAAGGATTTTTGCTTTCATGTGTCCTCAACATGCACCTATTTTGGATATATACCGTAGTATGGACTACCTCTTTTCAAAATTTATCTACTACTTTGCTCTCAGTCAACATAGTCCATGCCATTTCCTGCACTGTCCTGTTATTTCTTTCTACCACACCATTCTGTTGAGGTGTCCTGGCTGCTGAAAACTATCTCCTAATGCCATATTTTTCACAATACTCTGTGAAATCCTCTGAAATGAACTCTCCTCCTCTGTCTGACCTTAAACATTTAATTATTTTTTCTGTTTGATTCTCAACTTGGTTTTTGAAAACCTTGAACATCTCAAAAGTTTCTGATTTATGCTTCAAAAATAGTACCCATGTCATCCTAGAATAATCATCTATACACAACATGAAATATTTGTCACCGTTTATGCTTTACATTCTCATGGGTCCACATAAATCAGTATGTACTAGTTCCAAATGTTTGCTTATGTAGTACTCTTTTGTTTTAAATGAGACTCTAGTTTGCTTCCCATTTTTACATGAAGCACAAATGCTATTTGATGGTTTGCCAATGATGGTAATATATCTCACTGCTTTCTTTGAGCTGATTTTTACTAGATTTTCAAAACTGATATGACCGAGCCTCTTGTGCCACAACCAATTCTCTTCTTCCTATCCAATCAAGCAAGCTCCTTATGAAGTCTCTGAGAGAGTGTACAGGTTGCCATATGTCCTTGATCCAGTTGCTATCAACTTCCCATTGTTTGCCTTTCTGACTTCACAACCTTGCTTCTTAAAAATCACTTCATGACCTCTATCACAAATGTGACTTACGATCAACAAGTTATGCTTCAGACCAACCACAAACAAGACTTATTTTGACCTAATTTTTTTGTCACTAATCTTAACTGAACCTCTACCAACTATCTTAGCTCCATCATTGTTTCCAAACTTTACTGAACCACCTTCATATTGTTGTAACTTCTCAAATTTTTGTTTGTCACCTATCATATGATTGGAGCATCCACTATCAAGTATCCATGGTGCGGATTTATTCTATGCTTTAAATGTTGTCTGTACGATCAAGGATTCATTTTCTTCCTTAGGTCGTTCTTTTTCTTTTCACTCAGGTTTGATTACAATTTTGGGATCTTGTTTTGGCTTTTCTTTTTCAGTAGCTTGTGCATGTTTTTCGAGAAATTTTCTATTTTGTCTTATTCCATTTGGCTGAAATTTTATTCCCTGAAATTGATTTGATGCAAATGTACTTCGACAATTTCTTGCAATATGCCCAAAATTATGACAGTTATAACATTCTACTGCATAATCCATCAAAGGTGAAAAAGAATTTCTATTGGTAAAATTCCTTGGTCCTACATTATACTTGCAATCTGAGATCTTATGTCCATAACCATTGCATTTAAAATAGTAACCAGAAAAGATATGATCGAACCTGGGTGGTGGTATTTACCATGTTGTCGTAGGAGCCATAAATCTTCTTCTTCTTTGATGTGTGACATTAGTGAAGCCATCATTTTCAATTCTCCTTTTGTACCTTACATTATTGCTTTCCTTTGCATGATTCATTTTTGCTTGATCAATCTGTTTCTTCTCTTCATTCTTTGTGGATTCTTCATTTATGGTCTTTGATCCATTTTATGATTCTCCTTCATCAAAATCCAAACCAAATTTGATGCCTATAGTCTTTTGGTTATTTATGATCTTATCCAGCTTCATAGAACTTTCTTCACGTTTGTGATAACAACTAATTTTCTGATTCATCTCTTCTAGTTGCATTATTAAACCAACAATCTCTTCTTCTAGCTTGCTACAATAATCTATTTTCATGGTTATTTGCACTTCGAGATCTTCGAAGATTTTCTTGGATTCTTCTATTTGTACTTTCAAATTTGTTATGATTTCATTTGCATCCTCAAGCTTTCTTGAAATTTTCTTATTCTTTTTTCTTTCTATCTTCAATTCATCTAGAGTTGCAATTAGTTCCTCTTCCAAATTCACTTATGCGTCAATTTCTTCTTCATCACATTTTTGTTCTTTTTCTGGTTTTTCTTCTTTGAGTGCCATGAAAAGAGCTTCACCTGTTTCCTTTTCAGAATCCTCACTGGAGCTATCTTTTGATGAACTAACATTCTTGGAGATGAAACTTTTCTTCTTGAAGTTGCCTTTTCTAAAATTTATTTTTTTCTTCCAGTCACTTCTTTCTTCGTGTGATCCTTCATCACTTCTATTCTTCTCATTAAGTGGAAATTTAGCTACAAAATGCCCAATGCTTCCACAGTTGAAACATTTAAACGGTAAATTTTCTCTATATATTTATTTTCCCCTTTTTAGTTTTCAAATAAAGTTTGCTTCCATTTCATCTGATGTCTCTTCTTCCTTGGATTCTTGTTTTGCTTTCATATTTTTATGGGCTTTAAAAGTAGCTTCTTTGTCTATGGGTTTAGATTTTCATATTCTCATCTCATATACAGTCAAAGAACCATGCATCTCATCCATACTAAAAGAATTTAGATCTTTAGCTTCTTCTATAGCTGAAACTTTAGAATCAAATCTTTGGGGAAGGGATATTAATACCTTTTTCATGATGATAGAATCTTTGATTTTCTCGCTGAGTCCTCTAATCGCATTAATGAATTCATTAACTCTCAGCATATATGTCTCTATATTCTCATCATCATTCATATTTAATACTTCAAACCGAGCTCAATGTGTTTGTAACTTGGCCTCCTTGATCTTAACGTCTCCTTCATGAATGCTCTTCAGTTTGTCCCATATTTCCTTTATTTTATAATCTATAATCTTTACCAGTTCGATGTCCACTAATCCACACATGATAGCATTCTTTGCTTTTGATTCATTCTCAAACAGTTTCTTATTGGTAGCATCGGTTGGAGAAGTGGTGGGTATTGTGTATCCACTATCTACTGAATCCCAAATGTCATATCCCAAAGCACAAAGATATGTCTATATCCTGAGTCTTCAAAATGCGTAATTAGTTCTATCAAAAAATGGTGTTTTGTTTGATGAGAAGCCTTCACCACCTGCCATTGTGTCACTTCCAAGATCACCCTAGCCGATTAAGCCTATTCAGGAACCTCGCTCTAATACCAATTTTTAGTCTCACAATGACACTGAGAGGGGGGGTGAATTAGTGTAGCTCTTTAAAACTTAAATCTTCAACACTCAAAGCCAAAACAATGAAAACATAAAACCAAATAAAGAAAGTATAACAAGAGAACATCACACAACACAAGATGTATCGAGGTTCATCGATTTGGCTACATCCCTGAAAATGACTGTTTGGACTCCCATCCAAATCCAGCGTTTGCAAAGCACCAACTTTACAATCAATTTACCAGCACCCACTGGAAGGAGCACCAACCCCTGATTTATCTGCACCAATAGAAAGGAGCATTGATTTTGATATTGATAATAAAATGACATATATGAATGTCTTCACTGAAACCAGAACCCTCTATGGTCTGTAAACTCAAAATATAAAACTTTCTATTTCACCTAGTATAACGTCCCTCTCTCTACATTACTCAGAATTTGAATCTTCTCTTCTCACAAAAAAAACTGATTGTTATCTTAGTTCGTTCTGCTAATTACTAAACACTTTCTGGGTATTGTGCAACACTTTTTCTGCGAACTCCTCTCAAAATTTCAGCCAAAATGGATATCATATGAGAATTGACACCTTACTCAAACACGTCACATGCAAAGAATTGACACCTTACTCGTTCTCTTACTTCGGAGCCACGTGACACCTCAAACCAAAAATGAAAGATGCTTTATTTTATGCCTTGAATGTGTAACAACGCTGAAACCAAAACTCTGGTGACTCTGCAAGGTTGAAACGGCCAACTGAAGGATTTTGCACAAGTGGAACAAATTGACATAAAAGTGACCTATACCATTTTTACAACAATCATAACTCTCACCTCGTAACTCTATTTTCTCTAAAATTTGAAACGTAGAATCTATGCAATGCTGACTACATCCAATATTAATCTCGCTATATAAATCCTTACGGTTCGCCCGTACCACCTCCACGAAAACTGCTATTGACACACTTTTTCCAAAAAGAGCGTTTTTGTGACAGTCTTGAAACGCTTGTAACATTCGCTTTGTTTCTTCGTTTTGGTGAAAATTTGGAACACATGTTCTTGAATATAACGAAAACCTCCTGTTTTAATTTCACTATCAAATTCTTCTTTTTTTGCTTGCAGTGCTTCTGATAAAACTACCCTTTTTTGGCCTGTACAACCACTTGCCAAATCATCCCCCAAGATACCGGAAACATCACCGATCAATACAAACACTGTGCTAAAACCTCCAAAGTTGTTCTGGAATGTTTCCTGACATACTGGCATGTTCCAAACTGATCCATCCTGTCCAACTGCGCTCGTGACAACTTTTGTAATTTTTTGACAACTTCTTGACGATTTTTTCAACTTTTGCAAATTTGCACGAACAACCTGTAACAACTTCACCCGAACATCAAAAACATCCTCATAAGCATTGAATATCATTGTACATACTCCAAAAAACCTTCGAACAACTGTTCATTGCATCAACCTATCCATCTCAGTGTGTTGACAACAATGACAATACTGCCGCTGCACCTTGCTCAACATATTTTGGTTTCTTTTGTAGGAGGGCAAGTGTTGCTCAAATCACTTGATGCATTGACACCTATTAAAAATATTTATATGCTTTTCACTATTGTCATTTTATTGAATATCATTGTGTGGGAGGTGGGGGAGGAGAATGTTGTCTAAGTTTTTACAAACAACACACCAACACATGTTGCAGCAAGAAATACTAGAGAATTTCTCCCCTATTTGTTGGACTCCATGTGCAACCCACTCTCTCAACTTAATTCTCAAAGATAATAGGAAATTATTATGAGTGATTGAGGTTGTCGAAAAAGCAAGATACATAATAAAATTCACCTTCAACCATACATGGGTCCTTGTCCTAGTGAGGCAGTTCACTAAAAATAGGAAGCTTTTGCAACTTGGAGTGACATTGCAAAGCTTGTACAAAGCAAACAAGACCTTAAAGAGGATGTTTGTGAGTGAGGAGTTGGTGGAACAAGCAAGTGCAAGATATCGATCCACCAATGAAAGTAAGAATGGGGTCAACTATGTATTTGAGGGCCCCTTTTAGAAAATGATACAAGGGGCTATTCAGGTGTATATATGTTTTATAAAAAAAATTGGTTTCATTTGCAAATTTGAAGAGAGTAAATTTCATTTACTCTATTCCAAATTTGTTAAATTTTAATATTTATCTTCTAGAATATAATAAAAATAAAGGCAACTCACTAAAAATAGGGAACTTTTGCAACTTGGAGTGACATTTCAAAGCTTATACAAAGCAAACAAGACCTTAAAGAGGATGTTTGTGAGTGAGAAGTGGGTGGAACAAGAAGGCGTAATATATTGATCCACCAATGAGAGGAAGTATGCGGTCAAATATATGTTTGAGGGCCCCTTTTAGACAGTGATACAAGGGGGGCTATTCAGGTGCATACAAGTTTTATAATTTTCTTTTTGGTTTCATTTGCAACTTTGAAGCGTAAATTTCATTATATCTATTCCAAATTTGTTAAACTTTAATATTTATCTTCTAGAATCTAATACAAGTCACAAATAGCTAACAAAAAATAAAACAATTCATTTAACTTTTAGGTGGTAGAACCTTTGGTAAATTTCCCCCTCATGATGAAGATAAATCATTGATGGGGTATATTTATAAGGCATTGAATAGGACCATAGAGTCAACTGTCCCATTTTATAAGTATGAGAAGAACAATACCATTCTATTTAAGACATAATTAATCACCAATGGACTTCTCATCTCGACCACTACATGCACCAGGGTACTATATCAACCCCAAACTCTTTTATGATGAAACCTTTGAAGTTGACAAAGCGGCAAGTATGGGCCTTCACAAGTGCCTTGTGAATATGGTGTGTGATAATGAGATTTGAGATTTGATATTGAATGACTTGCAAGTTTACAAGAGTGCAGAGTTTCAACACTTTATAGTGCATTTGAGGAAGGACAAATCAAAGGCCATGTAACCCATACAAATTGAATTCAAAATTCAATCATTTATTATTTATTTGTCATTGTTTTCTAAAAAAAAAGATTTCAATTTATATAAATTCAAAATTAATTTGATTTTTTAGTCTTGCAATTTTATGGTATGAGGGTTGTGGTGCCACAACACCATCTCCCCACCTCGTCATTAGAATTTTATGTCATCAATGTAGTACTTCAGGTTGTGAATGCAACTAGAGTATGTTTGACCACATTCACTCCAGGAAGCACAATAAACTCATGCCACAAAGGTTCAATGACCTTGTGTTTGTCCACAATAGCCTTTACCTCTACCATAAACACATAAAAAGGTTGATTACAAGGTGATTGATTTACATGAGATTGTTGCATCATTTGTGTTATCACAATGCAAGAGGAATCTCTTTTTACATGGGTGTTCGATACACCAGAGCAAGAGGTACATGCAAACTCACAAAAAGAGACATAGGCACAATAATAGCAAGCACAAAGAAAGAGGACCAGATCCAAGGGAAAGTGGATGCTAAAGGTTATATAGATAAGTTGTAGTAGACTAATTAGGCATTTTGAGACGTTTTGTAATTATTTTTAATTTGATATCCAATATAAAACTATCACTTGGTTTTAATTTTTCTTTAGTGATTCGTGTTTGATATGTATTGGATTTCTTTACAGCTTGGATGATCAAATATGAGTATGTATTCTGTTAATTAATTTTAGCATGCATGAAAAAACTTTTTTGAATAAAAAATTACATTTATTTTGGCCATTTTTTCCAATTTCTTCTAGAGTCCCCAATCCAAGTCAAAATTAGCCTCGAAAGTTCATGTCAAGCCCAAGTTTCTAAACTATAGTCCAAAATCCCTTAAATATCTAGCCCAATGGTTGCTTTAGTAGCACAACAATTCAAGGCATCGAAAGTTATTCTAACACCAAAGTGAAGACATTTACTTATCGTTTTTGTATAATAGTAACAAATGCCACAAATTAGTAATAATAAGTAATAACTAAGCTTAACAAATGTCCACATATTAGTAATAATAAGTAACAACTAAGCTCAAAAATACAATGATTAATATTTTGAAATTTAAATTACGTAATCATTGGTTGCATATTTGAGCTTTCATTATATTTTGAATTTACAATTTATCACTGATGTATATAGACACCTAATTTTGAGAACTTCAATCCACCATGAACCTTATTGATTAGCCTCTTGATCAACCAAATTGATTCCACCTTCTTCATGCCCAAATTCAAAGAATTTCATGTTCCAAAAGTAATGGCATCTTTGGGGCATTAATATCCATTACAAATCTTCACAAATATTTAAATAAATACTTCCATTAGAATGAGGTCAAAAAGAGCTTTCCAATGAGTATATAAGCTTGTACTTGTATAACAATTGATGACTCTAATTACCCCAAAATAAAAAGTGTTGTGACCCTACAGAAGCATCATAATGTGGCACTTTTGACTCTTTCCTGCCCAATTTTGACCTCTAATGGTCAAAAAGCAATGATGCATGTTTTCTCTCCAACTTTTCCTCAATTAAACCCTAAAATATAAACCCTAAACCCTAAAAATTAAAATTTAAACCCTATAAAGCCACCCCTTAAGGAGGCCTTAAAAAAAAGAGAGAGAAGGAGCTCTAATGATAGTTTTCTTTTTATTGTAACACGTTGATACTCTGACAGCTTGTCTTTATGCTTCGATACTATGACAAATTTTCTTTACATTTTGATAACAACTCTTTCGAAACCTAAGGATATATTAAGTGTTTTTAAATCACCAAGCGGTCTTTTAGAAATTCATAGTTGGCATTAAGTTATCATCAAGGCATCAAAAAGCATATTTCAATAAGCTTTAATCGAAAAAGGGGTAACATGTGGTCTTGGGTTATGTCTATTCTCTCATTTTCTTCATATATTCAACATTTGTCCTTTGGTTTCATTTTGCTCACATTTAAGCTTTTGCATGCACCCCTTTTTAGATTCATTGACCTTTTATATTTCACATTTTCTTGATCATTTATCTTAAAAACAAGGGATTTGATTATCATAATCAAGGAAGCATATCGTCCTCTACTAAGACCTAATAGACCCCTCTACACTGATTGCCCCTATTTTTATTTTTATTTTACAGGTTTTTGATTTCTTGCTTCAACTGTGGATCAGGTTTCTAGTCTTCTGCTTCTACTATGAATCAGGTTCTGCAGTTTTAGAATTTTTTCAGTTACTAACTTAAAACCTGAAATTTACCCGTTTTGTCTGTTTTGGAAAATGTGTTTTTGTTTTTGCTTTTGTAAAGTAATTTTACAAAGAAAAAAAAAGGAAATAGTGAATCCGTTTCAGTCACAAATTATAAAGGGCTAAAATAGAATCGTTCTTTTGTCTGTAGGCATTGAAAATTGCATGTAGTGTGAATATTAGGGAAAACTGAATATTTTGAATTTATAATCTATAGTTGATTAAAAAAAAACAAATACAAATATGTACAACCATTTTGGAAAATGTGTCCATTACTCGTACACACACAATTGTGCGCATGCATGCACACATCCACACAATTACTTATGCTACAAAAGGAACACAAACAACCATTTTGGAAAATGTGTTCATTACTCTATATTACATGTCTACATGAAAGGAATCGGTGTAACCACTAGGCCATTGGATTGTGATTGAATGGGCTAAGCATCCAAAACCAATAATGCACAGATAGATAAGAAAGAAATTGCTTTTGTAAGTGTCTTGGAACTCTTACAGTTGTTCACTTTGATGCAAACTCCTCCATTTTTCCCTTATCATGTTTATGATGTCATGTGCTTGTCCCTCAAGAACATAAATAATCTCCAAGGGTGTCAAAATATTGGAAGTCCATATTTACTAACTAGCTTTGTCACAAGGTCAAAACCTATGAAGGTACAAATTTAAAACAATAAACAATATAGGTGAAATTAAAACTTCTCTTGTTTCCTCACAAAGGCCTAATAAAGCAAAGCAAGCATAATGGCTAGTTTGAGATGTCAAAAATTAACCTTCACCATTACCTTTTATATGCATTTGTATTTGAACAAAATTCAAAAATATGATTTGAAGTTGTACATTTGTGTGTTTTCCCTTGATGCATCCTGCATAAACTATGATACAAATAGGTATATCCCGGTATCTGTATACTCAAAATATGTCACAGTGTAACACTACCATTCATGGGCATCTAAACAAGGATGACACTTGCACCCATGTAAGATAAGTTAAAACTGATTTCAAACATAATCATGCTAAATCACAATTGCATTAAGAAAGGAAAAGGTACTCTAAAGGCCAAATTAAGAAAGGAAAGGAAACAGGAGAGGAGTTATACATAGTAGGTCTTTTACCATTTTCCAATTGGACATAACACATACCCCTCTTTACTCTCTCACATCTTGGTATCTGTACATCCAAAAAATTCCACAACACCATATTTGGGCAACGAAAACAAGGATGGCACTTGCACCCATGTACGATAAGATAAAACTGAGCTCAAACACCATCATGTTAAATCAAGATAACATTACATAGTAAATACTATAAATATGTGTGTGGAAAGGCAGACAAGAGGTAGTCATCACGGGACAAAGGATTCAATCATGGATAAATGAGAGGTTTTTCCATCAGTCCTTTACCGTTTTCCATTTGGACATGCCACATAATTCCTCTTTAATCTCTCACATTTTGGTATCTGTACACATAAAATATGCCACACCACCATTTATGGGCAACGAAAATAAGGATGACACTAGCACCCATGTAAGATAAGATAAAAATGAGTTCAAACATAATCATACTAAATCAAGATAACATTAAATAGTATAAATATGTGTGTGGAAAGGCAGACAAGAGGCAATCATCACAGGACAAGGGATTCAATCATGGATAAATGAGAGGTTTTTCCATCACTCCAAATAATCTAGTTTTGGGCAATATCTATAGTTTCCTTCAACATGAATTAATGTAATTCAGAGTGCATGAAAGAGTAGTTCTTATAAGATCTTGCTGGAGTCATCAAAGAAATAACAAGACCCAAGGACAAGGCACTTTAAAGGCCAACTTAATAAAGGAAATGAAACATAAAAGGAGGTACACACGATAGATACTTTACGCTGTTCCATTTGAACACACCATATAAACCCTCTTTACTCTCTCATTTGTGCCTCTAGAATTCACTAGGATAAACCTCCTTTTGGCATTAAAAAGTCAAAAGAGAGACTGACGACACAGAAAATGTACTTTCTCTTTACAGTTGCAGTATGTCTAGTTATGTTTATTTGGATTGTTTTCGACGAGAAATTATTGCAAATTCCCCATGTGGAACTTAATATATGGAGATGATTAACATGCATCTAGCATGTGAGATGAAAAAAATGTAAGAAAGTCTATTGTATATTGCTCTTCTGTTCAAAGAATGGCAAAATCTACAACCGTGTTCTTTATGAAGGAAATAGGGGGTTGATGGGGCTAATATGCCGAAGAATGCAATTATCCTTTGTATCCCTTTGGACGTAATTGGTTCTGTCTGTGATTGTAGTTTAGGGGGGACATGAACATGGGTGGGGTAGATGCTATTTCAGACATCATTCATAAAAAAAATAATCTTCTGAAGCCATAAAGCAGCAGAGGCCACTATCAACTCTATATTCAGCACCGCAATAAGTTGCCAGGCATGGAAAGGATGCATAATTATGCCCATGTTGTTCTGCTTGTTTTGGTAAAAAAGAAATAGGCAAATCATCTAATAGTGGACATAAGCTTTATTTAAAGGTATTTATTTTTTTGGATGGTCATGATTGTTTTGGAAAAAAAAATTTGCATGTGGTAGTTTCAAAACATTGATAATACATATATTAATGTTTTAATTTATGAGTTTTTGGTATGGTTGGATTTGGCCTCGTGATATGAACTTCTCCTTTCTATATCAATATTTTCTTTAATATAATGCAATATTTTACTTATCAAGTCAAAATAGTACACAGATGTTAGGCTACCATTTTGCTGGATCTAAATCATATAGTCTGTGCTTTCTAAAACTAAGGTGTTAACCAATATCAAAGGACATTGAATATCAAGTTAAAAAGTTCTTTTGAAATGAGACGTTATTTATTGAATGATTTTACACTCATAATATAATGGATGCCACAAAATATGTTTTCCATAGCAAAAGGAAACTTGATTTTTAATCATCAGCTTATACAGCTACTCAAGAGTTGCACAGCACAATAATTAGCTGATTATATTTATGCTATGACTAGTGTCTCCCTAAAACTTCAATTATAAAAACATTCGAAATATTTTTGTCTCATCTCCATACTCCTTTTAACTAGCTATTATCATTGCAATATTTTGTTGTCTTCTATCATGTCCTTTATTGCACTGTCATTTTTATCTCCTGGTTATCTTCCGTTTAGTTCAGTTCATTTTCACTTATATGGAGAAACATTTATTTGTAATTTATTTTTAAATCCGTGCACTTTCTTGAAGGTAATTCAATCTGTCAATTGATGCAAGTGGCTTTTGGATCTTCACAAGGTCATAGAGGTGATATGTGCGATGATCCTATCTTCCAAATCCACTAATTGCTTTGGGTAATATCAACTAAAGAACAAGGTATTGTTACGATGTTATGTTAATATTTCTAATTGGCAACATAAGAGCAATTAAATGATTTGTAGGTGATTCATTCATACCCAAAGCTATTTTTCACTCTGAAAAAGGTCGTATGCAGAGAATTTATTTTAAAGAGTTTTTATCTTCATATAAACTGTTTAAAATGAACAATTTTAGAGTCATCTTTTATGCAGTGTTTAAATTCGTGTCAAGTATTTTTGGCATGTTCAGAAAATATGTGTTTCTGCTCACATTTGCTTACCTTAGCCACAACTGGTAGAAGGTAAGTAGAATTTAGAAATATTAAAAACATGATAGGCTATTTCTAACCTAATTTGCATAAAATATATGTAAAGCACTTACAACAATACAGATGTCTTCCTTAAGTTTGATGCAATCCATCTGAAAGACCTAAGTACTTGGTCAACTGCAATATCCATACTGCTTTGCAATCAATTAGGTGTGAGTTAGACCACACCTTCCTCTCTTTATGCAGTGCCAAAAGAGTTACTTTAATGATATATCAACTCATATGGAATGGTTCTAAGTCTAGTAGGTACTCTGTTATATTTATATATAAATGGCCCACTTTCAATAGGAATGAAAATAGAACAAAATTCCCTTGCAAGTCCACCTAGATCAAAGTCACTCTCCACAAATCAACTTATTTTCTCTATTTCACTACTTTGAATGAAATAGTTGAAGAACAATATCTGAAGAAAAGTAGTTGAACAGCTACATCTATATGTTGCCTCCGCCTGGAGAAAGAGGATATTCTGTGTTCCATGGAAATGGATACAACAAATTTTCAAGATCTTCAAGATCCCCTAATACAGATATGGCTGGATACATTATTATAAAAAACACATATTTTAATATATTAGAAGAAAAAACATAGAACACAAAAGCGAGTTTAAAATAGGATACTTCCATTAATTAAAATAAGAAGATGGTCATTTTTTTTAATTTGTGTATTTTGCTTCTAATATCATGTCATAGACACAATTCGAGACATGCCAAGGCAATATCTACATGTATTATATATGGATCACATAGAGATGCATATTCGAATACATTTGGATACAGTATCCATGTATTTGGATACACATATACATGTACTGAGAAGGAGTAGTGGATACGGTAACTTTGGAAACCCTATATGCATATCATTATAGAAAAGCATGGAGTGATCTAGAGAACCCCTGCAACAACATTGGATTATTGCTCTCAATAATAAGGCCAATCCCTTCCCTCTCTATAATGCTTATTAGCATTAATTCAAGAGTTCTATTTGATGATTGTTGTTATGAGTTTATAGTCGGTGTTGGTTGACTTCAGTGCTATCGTTATAAGTGATGATAAGTTCCCTTCCTCATCTCCAATGATGAAAACAAGAATGAGGTGTTTGTGTTCTTCGAAGTAAGCCAAATGCTCACAAAATATCAACCAAGTATGTTGCTTCCAATAAAATTCACAATAGCTTAATGAGGAACAACAACATGGATGGGATCTCTGTGTCTTGTGAAAAGGCTATCCCAGTTTCCCTGAATGAGTGATCCAAGCATCATAGGAGGACTGCTCCGACTTGATGGAGTACTCTGAGGATGATCTTGCAGAGAAACCCCTCTTGTAAACTACCAAAACAATGGAAGATTGCAAAAAATAAATACTTTATTCTCCATCCCCAAGGGTCTGTTTTATTTGGATGAGAATGCCCCCAAGGGAGATATCAACTTCAATGAAGACACAAATTTGGTACTGTCATTTTCTCTCCTGCTAATATGTAGACTAGTTTTGGATCATATCGCAATGGATGATGGTTTAGTGTGATATCTATTTAGATTAAGGTTAATATTCTGTGGCTCCATGGTTTTTTGTTATCAATATCATGGTTATAGTCTATTACGGTTATAAATAGTCAAGGAATTGGTGATTTAAGAAAAGGTAAAATCATACCCGCTACTGGAAATCCATAGACGTCCTGCAAGCTGCTAGATTTTTTTATGAATTGTATTAATTATGATTTAAGTTAGAAGGACTGGAGCCTGTTAAGGCTCTTCTATTTTGAATTCCTAATCCAATGAGGTCTCCCTCCTTTCACATGTTTGAATTATATATACGAGAATCCCTTTGCACACATTGGATCATTTCTATATACTTATAATTTTATATCGCAACAAAAACAAGATTATCAATGTTTGTTAGCACTTTCTTAAATTAAACTCAATACATGTGAGAAAGTATTAATATGTTCTTCCCACTTTTTTAACTTGAAGTTTAATGGTTTTAAATGTTTAGCTATGCAAATACAGTTTCATAATCAATCATAAATTTTACTATAAAGTTAATATTGTCTACCACAATATTTAAATAAGAAGGATTGCCTAACCACAACCTTGGGACTATATCTTTAACAAATTTTATTGCCTCCTAAATTCTAAGTTGTGCAAATAAAAGGTTATTGTTACATCTATATTTAAATGTGTGGCATATGTTATATTACTACCTCATGGTTCAACAACTTTAAATAATCCAATATGAAATAATAAGCAAATCAATAAAAATGTTTTATTGCTCATTCAAGAAAATTCCATGTGAGCATTGGATTGAACAACAATAATATCTAACAATATGTATATGAAGTAGGACTGGAATAACACGCAGAAAAATCACCAATATTTCATTAAGAGCTTCAAATTCGAATTATAGAAGTAACAAATGGCCAACCCATTTTACAATCTATGTACTGCCTTTTATAACAGACCCGACCCCCTTTGGACATCATTACACAGAATGCGGGGTTTCCTATAACCGCCCGCATGAATGTTCTGTTGTCGCCTGCATGTTGCTGCCAGGTGTCTTCAATCATCATGGCATGGAGTGGCGGAATGCTCTGCAGCCGCCTGTCCATAAACCCACCGAGTCATCATTCATAGGAGTGCTCTATAGCCATCTATAATCTGCTACCACGTGCCCTTCTGCAATGGCCTCTGTAACCGCCTAGTGCTCTATGGCCACCTGTAATTTGCTACCACGTGCCCTTCTACAATGGCCTCTGCAATCATCGGCCTGTCTGGAGTTGTGAGCGTTCTGTCGCGATATCGTGACGTTTTTGCTTCCTTACTCTCTCTCTCCTCTTCGGTCGTGATATCGCGACGTTTTGGCGTTCGGCTTCTATTTTCTCCTTCGGGCCGCGATTTCGTGACACGTCGTGAAATCGCGACGTCTTAGTCTTCCGTACTTGTCTTCTGCCTTTGGGTCGTGCAACCGTGACATGTTGCAATTTCGCGACGTCTTTGCCTTCTGCCCTTGTCTTCTACCTTCGGGTCGCGATTTCGTGATAGTTGCTCCTTTCGGCTCTTCTTTTCAAAATGTGTCACGATTTCATGACAGCTGTTCCCCATGGTGCTTCTTTACGAAATGTGTCACGATTTCACGACAGCTTTGTCCCTTGGTGTCTTTTCTCAGAAAGTGTCACGATTTTGCGACCACTTTGCCCCTTGGTGCCTTTGCTCCAAAAGTGTCACGATTTCGTGACCACTTTGCACCTTGTCACCTTTGCTCCGAAAGTGTCACGATTTCGCGACCACTTTGCACCTTGGCGCCTTTGCTCCGAAAGTGTTGCGATTTCGTGACCACTTTGCGCCTTGGAGCCTTTGCTTTCGAAAGTGTCGCGATTTCGTGACCACTTTGCACCTTGGAGCCTTTGCTTTCGAAAGTGTCGCGATTTCATGACCACTTTGCGCCTTTGAGCCTTTGCTTCCGAAAGTGTCACAATTTCGTGACCACTTTGCGCCTTGGCGCATTTGCTCTGAAAGTGTCGCAATTTCGCGACCACTTTGCGCCTTTGCTTCCAAAAGTGTCACGATTTCGCGACCGCTTTGAGCCTTGGTGCCTTTGCTTCGAAAGTGTCGCGATTTCGCGACCACTTTGCGCCTTGAGCCTTTGCTTCCGAAAGTGTCATGATTTCACGACCACTTTGCGCCTTGGTGCCTTTGCTCCAAAAGTGTCATGATTTCGCGACCACTTTGCGCCTTGGCACCTTTGCTCTGAAAGTGTCACGATTTTGCAACCACTTTGCACCTTGGCGCTTTTGCTCCAAAAGTGTCACGATTTCGCGACAGCTTATTCCCTCGCCAACACTTAGAGAAAAAAATATTTTTTGGATGATGCAAGATTGCTCTGCCACCTTCGGATGCTCCTGCATCAAACACCCGGGGTGAATTGAGAAGTGACCTTCACTTTTGATCTGTCTGAGGTAGACCCAGGCGGTCAACCTCTGCCTTCGACAACCAAGTCGCATCTTCTATGGGCCTGCCATTCCACTTGATCAAATATTCAGAATAACACCTATTCCAAGTACTTCGGCCCTCACGCGTATCAAGGACTTCTTCTATCTTGTCTGCGATTGGAGTGGCCGTAGGAATGCTCCACAAATTCAGGCTTGGTGTTGCACTGCTATCTCCTTCATGATATTCAACCAAATTTGAGATGTTAAAAATCGATGAGATGTTAAGTTCACTCGACAACTCCACCTCATATGCATTACCCGAATCCCATTTTCCAATGATCCTGCATGGCCCAAACTTCTTCGTTTTTAGCTTGTTATAGGTCTTGGCAGGAAACCTTTCTTTTCTTAGATGGACCATGACGGAATCTCTTACTTCAAACTCCTTAGCCCGGCGCTTCTGGTCTGCCCTGGCCTTATACTGAGTATTCATCTTAGCAATGTGCCTTGTCACCTCCTCATGCACTCCCTTCAGGTGTTTAGCAAAGTCTTCAGCCTCAGCACTGCATTTTTCTCTTGTATCCATCCTTCTCAACTCTGAAGCGTTTCTTGGGCTGCTCCCATAGATTATCTGGAATGGTGATTTATTGGTACTCCTGTTGATAGAGCTGTTGTAAGCAAATTCTGCCTGCGGAAAAACTAAATCCCATCCCTTGGGCTTGTCTCCGACCAAGCATCTCAGTAGATTGCCCAAACTCCTATTTACCACCTCTGTTTGGCCATCTGTTTGGGGGTGGTATGTAGAACTGAATTTTAAATCCTTTTTCAGTTTCTTCCACAGGGTTCTTCAGAAATACCCTACAAACTTGGTATCCCTGTCTGACACAATGCTCCTTGGCAGACCATGAAGGCGTACCACTTCCTTGAAGAATAAACCAGCCACATGGACCGCATCGCTAGTCTTCTGGCATGGAATAAAATGAGCCATTTTTGAAAACCTGTCCACTACCACAAATATGGAATCGTGTCCCCTCTGCGTCCTGGGTAAACCAAGAACAAAATCCATACTAATATCCTCCCATGGCATTTCAGGTACAGGTAGTGGTTAATATAAACCAGTAGGCTGTCTCACACCTTTTTCCATCTGGCATATCCTACAACTTTGCACAAATTTTGCCACATCTTGTTGCAATTGTGGCCAATAGTAGTTTTCATTAACAAGGGAAATGGTCTTGTCATGACCAAAGTGTCCAGCCAAACCCCCACTATGCTTTTCCTTGATCATATTCTCCCTCATTGAGCTCCTCAAAATGCATAATTGGTTCCCCCTGAACAGCATTCCATCTTGAATTAGAAAATTTAACCACTTAGTCCTGTCTAAAGTAACAGGCACGGTGCAGGCCTTCCAAGCTTCTGCGAAGTCGGGATCTGCAGGGTATAAACCCTTGAGCTCAGCAAACCCTATAACTTCCACCTTCATTTCCATCAATAGACATTGCCTCCTACTCAAGGCATCCGCTACTCTATTGGACCTTTTGCTCCGATGCTTTAGCACAAAGGTGTAGCTCTGTAGGAACTCAACCCATTTCAGGTGCCGCTGATTTAGCTTTCCTTGACTGTTGATATACTGTAGTGCCTGATGATCAGTATACAAGACAAACTCCTTTGGCAACAAATAATGCCTCCATTTCTTTAGAGCCTTAACTATGGCATAGAACTCTTGATCATACACTGAATACTTCTTCCTGGCATCATTGAGCTTCTCACTAAAATAGGCAACAGGCTTACCCTCTTGACTCAATATGGCCCCTATGGCACTACCACTCGCATCACAGTCTACCTGAAACACCCTATTAAAATCTGGAAGTGCTAAGACAGGTTGCTCTATGACCTTCTTCAGCATAACAAAGCTTCTGTCTGCTCCAGCTGTCCACTTGAATTCCTTCTTGTTTCCCCTCATTGTCTCCGTAAGGGATGCGCAAATACTGTTGAAGTTTCTAATGAACTTTTTGTAGAAACTGGCCAGACCATGAAATGATCTCACCTCAGTTACACTTCTTGGAGCAGGCCATTCTATGATAGCCCTCACATTTTTGGGGTCCATTTTGAGACCATCTGCTGAGATAACAAATCCCAGGTATACTAACTCCCTCTTCACGAAGTTACACTTCTTCGATTTATCAACAATCTGCTCCTCTCGCAGTTTCTCAAAAACCCTCCTGATGTGCATCAGGTGTTCCTCTAGGGTTCTCGCTAAAAATCAAGATATCATCCAAGTAGACAATAACAAATTTGCCTAGAAATTCCTTCAGGACTTCATTCATTAACCGCATGAAGGTACTCGGTGCATTGGTTAGCCCAAATGGCATGACCAACCACTTGTACAACCCCTCTCTGGTTTTGAAGGCTGTCTTCCACTCATCCCCCTCTCTAATGCGGATCTGATGGTAACCACTTTTCAGGTCAATCTTCGTGAAGTACTTAGCTCCACTCAAGCAGTCCATGATATCATCCATCCTTGGCAGTGGGAATCTGTATTTGATAGTGATCTTGTTAATTTCCTGAGAGTCTATGCACATTCTCCACTCCCCATCCTTCTTGGGTGCTAGTACTGTAGGTACTACACATGGGCTAAGACTCTCCCTGATCAACCCCTTCTTTAGCAGCTCTTGAACTTGTCTATTCAGCTCCTCAGTTTCCATAGGAGTCATTCTGTGTGCAGCTTTATTCGGCAAGCTCGATCCCGGCACCAAATCTATATGGTGGCTGATCTTCCTTACTAGGGGTAAACCCTTGAGTACATTATCAGAAATGATATCTGGAAACTCCTCTAACAGACCCATGACTTCCACTGGGGTCTCCCTGCATTCTTCTTCCCTGACCCTAGGCATTATTGCATAGCACATATGATCTGGCTTCAGGCCATCTAAAAATCTTCTTCCATCACCTAGATAGACTCGTGCACTGCTGCATACCTTCTCATCCGCCTCCTTTAGGGGTTTCAACTTGTGGCGAACTCGATAAAACTGCCATGGTCTCCCAAGCAACATGTGACATGCATCCATAGGCAAGATGTCACACAGGACCTCATCATGGTAAGTTCCAATGTTGAACTTCACCAGGCATTGCTCACTGACCAGCACCCTATGGTCCTTTTGTAACCACGCAATCCGATATGGATGCGGGTGTCTTCTTCTTTCCAACTGCAACTTGGCAACCATCTCCTCAGAGACCAAATTATCAATGCTTCCATTATCAATGATGATGTTATAGACCTTGCCCGCGCACTTGCATCTTGTGCGAAACAGGTTGTTCCTCTGGTCTGACTTCTTTTCCTCATTCAACAAGACTCTTCTGATGACCATCACTTCTCCTCGTTCTGCCTCCTCAGAGTGCTCAAATTCGACACCTTCGTCTGTTATAGAAGCCCTGGCCTGACCCTCAGGTCTTTGATTTGGCCTTTCTTGGTGCTGCGAGCAGTTGTATGCCCGATGTCCTTCCTCTCTGCAGTTGAAGTAGGTTCCTTGAAAGACACCTCTCCCAAACCCACGCCCAGGCCTACCTCTTCCTCTCGGGTAGTTGTTTTTTTGATTGCGTGGGCGTTGGTTATTCTCCTCCTTCTCTTCTTTACGGTTCGCAGCTCTGCTTGCTTCACCGGTCTTCCCTAGATCTCTCGATCTTCCTCCACTGGTCCTTCCACCAGCTCTTCCACCATGATCCTTTCCTCTCTGCTTACCATCAAATCTCCTATTTAGTTTCTCTTCTACTTTTAATGCAAACTGGTATGCATCCTCAATCGTGCTCATCCAAACCAGACTCAACTCTTCTTGGATGCTGGTTCTCAATCCATTGATGTAGCGTGCGACTTTCTCCTTATTCACCTCAAAATGACCGGTTCAAATTGAGATTTGATAGAACTCCTCCGTGTACTCCTTGACAGACTTACTCGCCTGTCTAAGATTCTGCATCTTCCTCAACAGATCCAACTCATAATCTATGGGGATGAATTGCCTCTTCAATTTCTCTACCATTCGATCCCACCTGGTGATCTTTTCCTTTCCCCTCCTGTTTCTTTCTAGATGTACTCCTTTCCACCAGATGCTAGCATGTCCCTTCAACTTTGTTTTTGTGAACCTGATTCGATTTGGGTCTGAGATCTCCTCATACTCGAAGTATTCCTCCATGTCGTTGATCCAATCTATCAACTCCTCGGGATTGAGATTCCTAGAATAGGTGGAGACATCAAACTTCGGCTTCTTCCCGATCTGGGATATGGCCCTATACAGCCTAGCCTCTGCTGGATCCAATGCTTCTTCTTCATCAGATGGACCCTCTTCTTCCCAAACTTCATCTTCATTGGGTTACTCCCTTCTTGGCTCAACTCCTCTTCTGATTTCTTGCAGGGCTTGAACTTGCCTCTGCAAGGCTCTAAGATCGACCTCTGCTCCCCTATTCCTCGCACCACCATGGTTCCTTCGCGGAGGCATCCTGCTCGCTTCCTCACAACCCACAACCATAATCCTGGCACAAACTGCCTCATTGTCGGCGATCGGTTCGCGCACTCAGAACCTTCTGGCTCTGATACCACTTGAAGTAGGACTAGAATAACATGCAAAAAAATCACCAATATTTCATTAAGAGCTTCAAATTCAAATTACAAAAGTAACAAATGGCCAACCCCTTTTACAATCTATGTACTACCTTTTATAACAGACCCGACCCCCTTTGGACATCATTACACAGAATGCGGGGTTTCCTATAACCGCCCGCATGAATGTTCTGCCGCCGCCTGCATGTTGCTGGCAGGTGTCTTCAATCATCATGGCATGGAGTGGCGAAATGCTTTACAGTCGCCTGTCCATCAACCCGCCAAGTCATCATTCATAGGAGTGCTCTATAGCCATCTGTAATCTACTGCCACGTGCCCTTCTACAATGGCCTCTATAAACACCTAGTGCTCTATGGCCACCTGTAATTTGCTACCACGTGCCCTTCTGTAATGGCCTCTGCAACTGTCAACCTGTCTGGAGTCGTGAGTGACTTGCATCAGTATATTTTGTAATATCCAAAAATAACTATACCTAAAAAGAATTTTAAAATTATATGTTGTAAGTTGACTAAAGAGATTATTAGGAACTATGCAAATATAAATTATTTCAACATTTAGAAGAAATTTTTTTTTAAGATAAAAAGAAAAGAAGATACACGACAATGATATTTTCTACTTCCAAATAGTTATTCTACTTAGATTCGGATATCTTAATATTATCAATAAAGATACTCGCTTAAGGAAATATATATTATCGGTCATAATACAATCATTCTTCTATTCGATATGTCGGTGGTCTCCTCTAATGAACAATTTATAAAGTGAACTATGACCATTTGCTACGATATTTTTATTATTATTCCAAAATGACTAACTAAACTCTTAGGGTTTCACGATTTCTCATGAGACAAGAAAATTATTGTTAAACTTTTATGTTAATAAGACTATAATACACAATCTTCCTTTCATAATATTTTGTAATTGGAAAAAAAAAAAATTACTCTTTCATTACTCTAACACATCCTTTGCCTATTTCTTCTTTTGCCTAATTTAACACTAACACAAAAGGTCACAGAATTCCACCAATCAAACACGTTTAAAGATTCCGCTACACAATGCAAAGCTTTCAAGTCTTAGTTTATGAGACAGAGTGACATATTAAATGTGAGAGATTTTGGTATATGGCTATTTAGAATTTAAAGATAAATATTTTCTATCGCCCTCATTCCAATTTCATTAGGTTTATTCCCAGCCAAAGAATACTTCTTAGAAGTGTAACCAGACCAAATACACTTGAGGCATTTTTCAATAGTTAGGCAATAATAAAATATGGTCATATTTGGAAGTTTAACACCTCAATATATTATTTAATGTTCTCCAAATGATTAAAAAAATATTTGCTTAAAATCTCCAGATTATAATGGAAATATTCTCAAGGATATATAACTATGTCTAGTTTAAAATTTTCTTAAATATTCTTACAAATTATATGTGGCATGATATAAATATCAACAGGTGGAAACACATCAGAGTACAGGGTTTTGAAGCGGAGTCTGAAGAGCTTTATAAAATTTTAACTCAGCAAATTATTCCCTCTGGAGAGGATGAAGATCACATTGTTTGAGCTGAGACTCGAAAGTGGTGACTTCACAATTAATTCTGCTTATAATTTGCTTCTCAATGTGGAAGGTCAACAATTTCAACCGAGTTTGGTTTGGATCAAAGGCTTAATTCCTAAAATATCCTTTTTTCATGGCTGGTGATTCAAGGAAAAATCCTCACTATGGAAAATATGTTATCCAAAGGTATGGTTATTGCTAACCATTGCTACATGTGTAGGGCAGGATGGGAGACAACCCAACACTTGTTTTTGGAGTGTTTGGTAGCGAAGTCCATCCTGGATGAACTTTTCCAAGCCTTTAGGATCTCATGGGTTAAGCCTGCTCTTATATCCAAAGTGTTCCATAAATGGTCTCAACCCTTTGTTAGCCTAAAACTTAAGTACCTATGGAAAATCTGTTGGCATCATTTTCTCTGGCAGATTTTTCTAGAAATGAACCATAGAGCCTTTAAGGATACCATTCACAACCCAAAAACCATCCTCAATAGGATTATTGTCTTTGCGAAAGAAAACCTTAGCACCTTAGTGGATGAGAACCACTCAATTCTTCCCCAAGAAAAACAATTAGCTCGGGCCTTAGGTATTGAGGACAAACCTTTCATTCCTTTGCCCAATCCCAAAAATGGGATTTCTTGGGAGCCACCCCCCAGGGTTGGTTTAAACTAAATTTTGATGGTGCAGACAAGAACCCGGGAAGAGCTGGAGCTAGAGGAATAATCAGGGATCATCAAGGAAATATGGTCAAGGCCTTCACTGAACCATTGGGAATCAGAACTAATAATGAAGTAGAAGCTAGAGCCCTTTAGAGAGGGTTGCAAGTTTCCCAAGCAACTCAAGGTAACTTGATGATTGAAGGTGATTCTATGAACATCATCAACTTGTTAACCAATGGCAAAAAACCTCCATGGAGAATCGAGGGAGTCATCCATGAAGTGAGGATCCTTTTTGTGGCAAGACAGAATAGGAGGGCTTGTCATGTGTATCGTGAGGCCAACAGGTCAGCTAACAAATTAGCCAACATAGGTGTTAATGTTGGTAGTTTGGTGACATGGACACAAGGTGTGCCACATGAAGTGGAAAACATTACTAGTCATGAAAAGAAACCTACCCGTTAAGGAGAAATATGAATTGGTGTTATTTCCCCATGGAGCTGGAAATAACTATGGGGTTTCCCTCTAAATCATACCAAATTGGAAATGAAGGTAACAAGGTGTAAGCCTTGGAAGATTTCGACAGAGAATAGGAAATGGGAAAGCAACAGGTTTCACAAGTGCAAAGTTCCAAACTTCAATTCCTGTCAATGTAAGTAATTTTTATAGTTATGTTTAAGTATGGGTGTGCTTTGTTAGTAAGGTGTTGTAGGGGATTCAACACAATTTATGGTAAGAAAGTTTCAAGGATGACTAGGATCTACAATCTCAGCAGAAGGCTGGATATTGTAATAGGTTTTGGGTTAACCTGCAAAACCCGGTAATTAATGAAGACTTTTATTTACCAAAAAAAATATTTATCCTAAAACAAAATAATCCATAAATGCATGACATATTATTTAATCAAATATTTATTTGATGAGTTGCATCCATAATCCCATTATACTCATGGGTACAACATAATCTATCAAAAAATTCTGAAAATGAACGCAGTCAGGGTGTATGCAGTCGCCAATGTTTTGAGCTATAATATAAGCATCTTATAACTTCGAGTTTTCTCCAAACCATTTCAAGGATCATCAGTGTAACCAAGGGTCAACACGGCCAACACTATTTTGACATGCATCTAATTCTATAAATGCATACACTTATGCAATGTCCAGTCCAACATGCAATTCTTCATTTTCAAAATAAAAAATCAAAATCTTCAGATTATTTCACTCTAGTCTATATTTTCAACATGCAATTTTTAATTTTAAAACAATATATCAAACTCCTTATATTGTTTCATTCCAGTTAATATATTCAACATGCAATTCTCTATTTTCAAAATAAAATATCAAACTCTTCAGATTGTTTCACTCCAGTCTATATATTCAACATGCAATTCTTTATTTTCACAATAAAATATCAAACTCTTTAGATTGTTTCACTCCAGTCTATGTATTCAACATGCAATTCTTTATTTTCAAAATAAAATATCAAACTCTTAATATTCTTTCACTCCAGTCTATATATTCAACATGCAATTCTCTATTTTCAAAATAATATATCAAACTCTTCAGCTTGTTTCACTCCAGTTTATAGGTATATATTTTTTATTTATCAAAATATAATCATCAATCATTTGCAGTACATAAATTCCAAACTCGGATAATTTCCTTGTTATACTGACAAGTTTAATAATAATTATTTTTGATAAAATAACATTATATTAACAATGGAAATTCTTTCATATGGTTTTCCTTACCCAAAAATGCTTATCCTTGTTATCGCATATGGAACTTTCCTCCCAAACTTGCCATGTGTAGTCCATGACTTATCCATGATCAAAACCCAGTTCCTTATTGCATAATAATTTCTAATACATGACATTTCAAATTGCCTTGTTAAATAAATAACAAGTTTTTATCTTCTTTGTTATTATTATTTATTTACTTATATATATATATATATATATATATATATATATATATATTAATTATTATTTATTAATATTTTATATTTCTACATTTTTTTTTTTTTAGATTAGGGTCATATCCGCATGTGAAGGGAGGGATTTGACCTTGGGACCTCTCTTATCTTGAGAGTTTTACACAACCCACTACCTCCAACTCCCCCACACAATCAGATTATATTTCTACATTATTACTATATATATATATATATATATATATATATATATATATATATATATATATATATATATTAACATTACTTTGATTTTAAAACAAAAATTCCAAAATAAAATATACATAGGCATACCTATTAATGCAACTACATGATATGCATCTATATGGACCGTTGGCGGATGCATTGCCAATAGGGTTATTTACCCCTAACAACTACGAATACTTTATCGTTCATCATTTCCCTTGACTTACCTCCCATCGGGTAACTCTTTTTGTTGACTGAGGAGACATCTATCCATCGAATTGCTCCCACCAGTAATAATACCTGTCCCTGCATCCACAATACATTACCAGTATCTCATTCTTTCAAACAAATTAGGTATATAAGAAAGTATATCTTTGGAGGGTTATTACAACCGAGGTCTACCATATTTTCTTTAGAAGCATAAAATTACATTCACCCGGTGAAGTTGCATCAACAAAGAAATCTAAAGGTATTTAGGCAAAACATATTGCCAAGGCTTATTGTTATATTTTAAAACATGGTTATGAAGAACACAAGCTTATACTAAGATGGGGGTGAACAATATAATACCACTTTTTACTTTTCTTTACCAAACAATATTATCTAATATATCAATGGCAATATCAACAACAGTAATAAAAGCAATGCATAAATCATCACACACAATAGAGACACCAATTTAACATGGTTCACCCAATGTGTGCTACTCCACGGAGAAAATATTTCACTAAAATTTTCTCAATAAATCTCTTGGGAATCCTTCCCTATTACAATGTTTATGGACCTTAGTCCAAAGGATACACCAATCCCATAATAAAGTTCATGGACACCAATCTACATGAGCACTCTTTGCCCTTTGTTGGTTTGTGGATCTTTATCTACAAGAGAACTCCTCCTTTGCTCTTGCTGGTGATCCTCTAGAAGACTACTGCCTCCACTACTTTGGCTTGTGGATCTCTCTCCACTGAAGACCTTTGTCCTCACTTAGAATACCTCTATCCTCACTACCCTGGATAATGGATCTCTATCCATTAGAGACTATTGTCCTCTACTCTATCACCTCCAAAGCTTACTCTCAGCTCTACTCAATATTTATTCTCAAATCGACACTAAACATTATATTTTGGTGTAGCATAAATCTGCTCACAAGTCTATCTCTTGTCTAACACAAATATACCCTCAAATATGCACCAAAATATATTCTCAATTCTATCATCATGCCTTAACATAAATATTGATCCAATCATAAATCAAATATGCTAGATCTACCCTAAGCCTTAACTCAAAGCTTGAACAAATAAATAAATCAACTCTGCTCTCAAGTCTTCACAAAGACTTACCTCAACTCTATCCACAAGTCCTCTCAAGAACTTGGTCAACCTACTCTCAAGTCTTCTCTAAGACAACCTCAAATCTGCTCAACAAGTCCTCTTTAGAACTTGTCCAATCTTCTCAACAAGTCTTCACCAAGACTTACCCAATCTGCTCAACAAGTCTTCACCAAGACTTACCTCAAATATGCTTGTAAGCTTCCACAAAAGCTCACACAAATCTATCCTTAAGCTTTCACAAAAGCTTACTCAACTATGTCCTTAAGTCCCCTCTAGGACTTACTCAAATTTGCTCACAAGCTTTCACAAAAGCTTGTTTAACTATGTCCTAAAGTCCCCTCTAGGATTTACTCAAATATGCTCACAAGCTTTCACAAAATTTTTCTTATCTCTATCCTAAATTACCCTCTAGGACTTACTCAAATCTGATCACAAGCTTTCACAAAAGCTTGCTAAATTTTTTCCTTAAGTCCCCTCTAGAACTTACTCAAATCTGTCCACTAGCTTTCACAAAAGCTTATTTAACTCAATTGCAAAACTTGCATACAAAACTCAACTTAATCTCTTTTAGAAAACCTCTTCAATATCAAAAACAAGTTTCACTCAAATTTTTTTTTAACCATATAAACATATAGAGAATTATTAGAGACTTAATATGTTTTACACTCACAAAATACTCAATAACTTTCAAACCCTCTTACCAATCAATTTACAATAAAGAACAATTTGTTTCACAGAACTTGAACTATCACTCCAACACTTTCAATCAATAATGATCATCCAAATTCACTCTACCATTCACTAAATGAAACACAACTTGCTTACAAACCCTAACCAAGTGTTTCACTACACTTCTAACAAATCACACTATGAATCTCAAACATTGACTCAAGATGATTCCAAATTCACATAACAATGATACTCATGATCTTTCACAAATCCTAGCTCAAGATAGTTCTCGACTCCATATAACAATGATAGTCATGTTTTTTCACAAACCCTAGCTCAAGATAGTTCTCAACTTCACATAACAATGATACTCATGATCTTTCACAAACCCTAGTTCAAGATAGTTTTCAATTTTACTCTCAATTGTCCTCACAAACATTCACCAATCATGCATGTGAAAACTTAAACATTTCCAACAATGCTTATCAAACAAATATTTTCACTCCAAATTTGCATTTCACAACATTCAATCCAACAATATTTCACTCATAAGGAAGATGTGCCCATACCTTTTGTTTGATGGAGATATGTCTTCACAATCTGTCTTAATTACAATCAATTTTTTTTTGCCAATTTCAAGGTTAGATTGAAATAGCTTATCTCAAAATTTCACAATTTAATTTTCCTCATTATTCACCATACAAAAATTATCTTGTCTGAAGTACACCTTATAATCTCCAAACTTCTCAAACAAATATTTCAATTACTCACTTTCACTATAACCTCTTTCAAAAATTCAATGCATAGATTAATCCAAATTTCTTACTTATGTCTCCCTACTCAAAAATTGCATTTCCAAAAATAATTGACATTACAATCCAGAAATAATACAATTTATTTTTAAATTAAAATTATAACATTTACCACCTTTAACTAAGGTAAAAATTAACTCTACCTTAACCTCCTTATATCTCCCTAGGCACTCACTTAAAAACCTTAGACCACTCGCTCTAATATCTCCCTAGGTGCTCACTTAACAACCTTAGACGATGCGCTAAAATAAAAAAATTAATAAAAAAATAAATACCTTTGCATGTCACTCGGTGGGATTTGATCCCAGGTTGCACTGTCGTTAGTTCCCTAGCTGCGGCCTAGCTACCGCATGAGCTAGGCGCTCAATTGCGATAGAAAAGTCCCTCATGCACTTAGTACCTTCGTTCAATGCCAAAACAAAAATTAAAACCTTTTCCCTTCGTAATCGTCGAGACTCGAACAAGGAATATCCACTCTCCCAACGCCTTACACACCGACCACTTGCCACTAGCCCAACTAGTCATTTGGTGACAAGGCTTTAACCCTTGGTCAAATTACTCACACATTTTTTGGCTACCCTTTGAAAACTTAAAATCCTCTTCTTATGCTCACGAAATTTTGCATTAAACATTTTGCCTTTTTTTTGCACATGCATGAAATTAGAGATTTATCTTTTGGTTGGCAAGTCTTATGGTATTTATACCATATTTCAAGCACCTTCGAATGTTGACAAGGAGGATGAAGTATTAAACACATTTGCGCCCACCCTAACTTTAGGGTTTAAATAATATTATTTTATAAATTAATTTATAATATATAAATGACCTTAGGCTTTAATTTTAACCTTTAATATTATAATAAAAAATATTATATAATTTCCTTTGGGTCTAGGTATCTTCTCTTTCACTCTTAGACCTTATCTGTCCTCCTTTAATATTATAATAATTATAATATTATTTCCTCTATGCCTTTCCTTCGGGGTATTTAACCATTCTTTTGACCAATCATGTGAAGCTCTTAAACCAAATTTCTTGGGCTTAAAATATAAATTTTAACCCTTCTTTTGCCAAGTCCTACACTGATCACTAACACTGACTCTTGACATCAATGACAACACAACTACTCAAAATTTCCAACAATCTCCCCCTTTGTCATTGATGACAATATTTTCTCTGTAACAATCTCTTTTTCCTTTTTCTAAAATTGCTCCCCCTGAGAAACTGCTCCCTTGACTGAATGCTCCCCCCCTAACTCAAATCTCTCCCTCTTTTACATAAATGGCAAAGGGTCACCTTTGTGGCTTGGGGCTAAATATAAGACTCTTAGCTTAGCCCCTCCCCCACATTCTGTATTTGAGGTGGTTAATTTTGGGGTGGGAGTATCTCTACTCCCAGCATACACTGATCATTACCTTTGTCCACCTTCTTTCTCAATTGATCCTTTTGATTTCTTTAAATGTTCCTATTCCTGCTCATATCTAGAATTTTTGCTCCACACCACTTAGCTATATTCTCAATATTATTGCACTTATAACACTTAATTTTGTGATTCCTTAAAGGTAAATATGTCTTGTAGTTCCTCCTTGTGAAGCCATATCCGTTCCTGTCATGAACCCTGCAATTTATTACCTTATGACCAAACTAATTACAAGAGTAGCAATACCCTTGAAAGAGATGCCCATTTTTGAAATTTCTATTGGTGAAACCATATCCATGTCTTTCATGTGTCCTGCATTGTGTAGCCTTGTGCCCAAACCTGTGACATGAGAAGCAACATCCATTGAAGAAACCTTGCCTTGACCCTATTGGTATCTTAGTCTCTTCTTCCCTATTTTTTTTCCTGTTCCATCTATTCCTCATTTGTGTATTGTTCCTTTCCTTGTTGAACTTTTAATTTTTCAACTTATCCTTAGAAGTCTTACTTTCTCTTACACTCTCTTATTCTGAATCTTCTTCTTATTTGGAGCTTGAGATTGACTTCTTCCTTGTTCTTTATGTTCCTGTTCAAAACCAAGTCTTATCATCATAAATGGAGATCTATGTGATTTGATAATATCATCCAAATCTTTTGAACTTTTTTTGAACTGATATATCTTGTTATTAAACTTTTCAAGTCCTTTCCTTAGAACGTCACATTATTTCTCTATTATCTTTAACTGTTCAATCATGTCCTCTTCAACTCCTTTTTCTTTTCAAATTTATCTTTCAAGTCATTGCATTCTTGTATAAGCCTTCCTTTCTCTTCATCACATTCTTGAAATTGAATCTTGATTTTTGAGTTATGTTTTCTTACCTTCCTTAATTCCTTAAGAGCAGAAATAAGCTCACCCTCAAGATCAACTTATATTTCCTTTGATTTTACCTCTATTCCTTTACCTTTAGGATCATCTTCATTCCTTTCTGATTCACTTTCTTCTTCTTCTATTGCCAAAAGTAGACTTTCTTCTTTTGGACCTTCAAAAGCATCTTCATATTCATCTTCATTGAAACTAAATCTATTCCTTGTGCATTGATCTTCAAGATGACCAAAGTTACCACACCTAAAACACTTGAGAATTATTGGTGCCCTTTTTCTAACATCATCTATTTCTACTGTCATAAATAGAATTTTTTCTTCATTATCTGATAACCTTCCATCACTATCACTTGAACTCTTACCTACCTTATCTGCATAAAAACACTTCTTATGCCTTTGGAAAAACTTATTTCCTTGCTTTCCTTGTCCATCCTTACTTTTTTTTTGGTACCTGTGTTTTCCTGTTTCCTTGTTCTTATGATCATGTTTTTCATCATCATTACTACTTCCAACCTCTGGACAATCATATGCATAGTGACCATATTTACCACAATTAAAAAACCTAACTATTTGCGTACCTTTATACTTTCTTGAGTCCTTGTTCCTTCTGTCATAGTTTGCTTCTTCATCACTAGATAACTCATTACTTGAATCTGACTTCTTACCCTTTATCTTCTTTGTAACTTTGAATGTTGCTTCTTTCTGGGGAATATATTCCTCTTTTATTCTCATCTCAAATGTTGTGAGAATTCCATGTAGCTCATCCCTTGTCAAAAAATCAATATCCTTTGACTCTTCTATGGTTGAAATATTTTCACTATACCTCTTAGGGAGTGACAATAAAATATTATGATAAACATCTGTTTCTTCAACTTTAAATCCAAGTAATTGCATGGATTTAACAACCTCATCCACATAAAGTAGGTATGTAGAAATGTTTTCCTCATCCTTCATCTTTAGGTCTTCAAATATTTTCTTGTTATTTAGAAATTTTGCCATTTTGACCTTTTTGTCTCCCTCATATATACCTTTCAAGTTTTTCCAATCTCTTTTGTTGATGTGCAATGCATAACTTTTACAAAATTTGTTTCATGCAAGCCATTTAAAATTCCATTCATTGCCTTTGAATTATTCATTTGTAGGAGCTTACCGTATTTATCTGTAGGTGGAGTAACTGGCAGTGTGTACCCATCCTCAATTGCTTGCCATATTTCATAATGCCATTAGGTAAATCTTCATTCTCACACTCCAGAATGCATAAGTGTTCCCATTGAAAAATGGTGACTTATTCTCTAAATATCCACTCTAAGAATCAATTTGTGTTCTTGTAATATTTTTCTTCAATTTGCTAAACTCTTCTGAAGGAACCCGCTCTGATACCTATTGAAGAACATAAGTTTATACTGAGAGGGGGGGTTAACAGTATAAGACCACTTTTTACTTTTCTTTCTCAAAAAATATTATCCAATATATCAATGGCAATATCAAAAATAGTAATTAAAGAAATGTACAAATCATCATACACAATAGAGACACCAATTTAACGTGGTTCACCTAATGTGGGCTACTCCATGAAGAAAATATTTCACTAAAAAAATTTCAACAAATCTCTTGGGAATATTTCCCTATTAGAATGTTTATGGACCTATGTCCAAAGGAGACACCAATATCCTAATCAAATTTGTAGACACCAATCCATAGGAGAATACTTTCTCCTTTGCTGATTCATATATCTCTATCCATAAGAGAACTTCTTCTCCTTTTCTCTAGTTGGTGATCCTTTAGAAGACTATTGCCTCCATTGCTTTGGCTTGTGGATCTCTCTCCACTAAAGACCTCTATCCTCACTAAAAATATCTCTATCCTCATTTCCTTGGATAATGGATTTCTATCCACTAGAGACTATTGTCCTCTACTATATCACCTCCAAAGCTTGCTCTTAGCTTTGCTAAATCTTTATTCTCAAATATGCACTAAGCACTGTCCTTTGGTCTAGGACAAATATGCTCATAATTTTATCTCTAGTCTGGCATAAATATACCCTCAAATATGCACTAAACTCTATCCTTAATTATATCCTCAAGCCTTAACATAAAGCTTGATCCAATCACAAATCAACTCTGCTAGATATGCCCTAAGCCTTAACTCAAAGCTTGAACAAATCAATAAATCAAATTTACTCTCAAGTCTTCTCAAAGACTTACCTCAAATATATCCACACATCCTATCAATAATTTGCTCAACCTGCTCTCAAGTCTTCTCTAAGACTTGCCTCAAATCTGCTCAACAAGTCCTCTCTAGAGCTTGTCCAATCTACTCAACAAGTCTTCAACAAGACTTACCCAATCTGCTCAACAAGTTTTCACCAAGACTTTCCTTAAATATGCTTCTAAGATTCCACAAAATCTCACATAAATCTATCTTTAAGCTTTCACAAAATCTTACTCAACTATGTCCTTAAGTTCCCTCTAGGACTTACTCAAATCTGCTCACAAGATTTTATAAAAGCTTGCTTAAATCTGTCCTCAAGTCCCCTCTAAATTTTACTCAAATCTTCTCACAAGCTTTCACAAAAGTTTTCTTAACTATGTCCTCAAGTCCCCTCTAAATTTTACTCAAATCTGCTCACAAGATTTCACAAAAGTTTTCTTAACTATGTCCTCAAGTCCCCTCTAGGACTTACTCACATATACTCCCAAGATTTCATAAAAGCTTGCTAATTTATGTCCTTAAGTCCCCTCTAGGATATCTGTGTGGCGGCTTCTAGGGCGGACATCGTAGAATACTGTGGTAGCCATAAAAGCTAGACAACTGCCCAGATTCGTGGCGGCTACCAATTCCACCATGTAAATTCAAAAAAAAAAAAAGTCCCCTCTAGGACTTACTCAAATCTATCCACTAGCTTTCACAAAAGCTTATTCAAATCAATTGTAAAACTTTCATACAAAACTCAACTTAATCTCTTTTAAAAAACTTTTTAATATCAAAAACAAGTTTCACTCATAATCTTGTTTAATCATAGAAACATATAGATAATGATTAGAGACTCAATATGTTTCACACTCACAAAATACTCAATCACTTTCAAACCCTATTACAAATAAATTTACAATAAAGAACAATTTTTTTTACAAAACTTGAACTATCACTCTAGTACTTTCAATCAATAATGCTCATCCAACTTCACTCTACTATTCACTCAATGAAACACAACTTGCATATAAACCCTAACCAAGTGTTTCACTATACTTCCAACAACTCACACTATGAATCTCAAACTTGACTCAAGATGATTCCAAATTCACATAACAATGATACTCATGATCTTTTACAAATCCTAGCACAAGATAGTTCTCAACTCTACATAGCAATGATAATCATGTTCTTTCACAAACCCTAGCTCAAGATAGTTCTCAACTTCACATAACAATGATACTCATGATATTTCACAAACCCTAGTTCAAGCTAGTTTTCAATTTTACACTCAATTGTCCTCACAAATATTCACCAATTATGCATGTGAAAACTCACTCAAACATTTCCAAAAATGCTTATCAAACAAACATTTTCACTCCAACCTTGCATTTCACAACACTCTATCCAACAATATTTCCCTCATAAGGAAGATGTGCCCATACCTTTTTTTTATGGAGATCTGTCTTCACAACCTGTCTCAATTACAATCAAATTCTTTATACCAATTTCAAATTTAGATTGAAATAGCTTATCTCAAAATTTCACCACAAAAGTTTCCTCAATATTCACCTTACAAAAATTATCATTTCTCAAGTACACCTTATAATCTCCGAACTTCTCAAACAAAGATTCCAATGTTGATAAATTTTTTTATTTTTATGTGTTGAGAAATTTTGTGATAAGTTTGGAGATAATAAGGTGTACTTGAGTCTTGTTATTGTTTGTAATGGTGAATTAATTTCGATTTAAGTGAAGATTTTTGCTATCTAGCCTTAAAATTGGCAAAGAGGAGTTGATTGTGATTGAGACAAGTTTTGAGTTCAAATCTCCATAAAAACAAAAGGTATGGTCATATCATTCTTGTGAGTGAAATTTTATTTGGTTGAACGTTGTGAAATACAAATTGGAGTGAAAAGGATTTTTGGAAATGGTTGAATAACTTTTTCATATGCATGATTGGTGAATGTTCATGAGATCATTGTTATGTGAAGTTGAGAACTATCTTGAGCTAGGATTTTTGAAAGATCATGAGTATCATTGTTATGTGAATTTAGAATCATCTTGAGTCAAGGTTTGAGTTCCATAGTGTGAGTTGATTGAAAGTATAGTGAAACACTTGGTTAGGGTTTGTAAGCAAGTTGTGTTTCATTGAGTGATTGGTTGAGTGAATTTGGATAAACATTATTGATTGAATGCACCGAAGTGATAGTTCAAGTTCTGTGAAACAAATTGTTCTTTATTTTAAATTGATTTGAAAGAGAGTTTGAAAGTGATTGAGTATTTTTGTGAGTATGAAACATAATTGAGTCTCTAACCATTCTCTATATGTTTCTATGGTTAAATGAGATTATGAGTGAAATTTGTTTGTGGTATTGAAGAGGTTTTTTTGTAAGATTTTAAGTTGAGGTCTCTAATTGTTAATGAGATTTTTGTATAAGTTTAAGGACAGATTAGATGCAGGTATTTGTGAAGTCTTGAGAGTAGAGTTGATTGATTTATTCAAACCTTAAGTTAAGGTTTGGGACAAATCTAGAAGAGTTGATTTGTGATTGGATCAAGCTTTGTGTTAAGTCTTGAGGACAAATTTGAGGACAGAGTTAAGTACATATTTGTGAGCAGAGTTAACAAAGCAGAGATAAATTTGTGATCAAAGTTGATAGAGTAGAGGAAAATGTTCAGTATATATCTAAAACAGAGATTAAAATAGAGTTTTGAGCAGACTTTGGAGCTGATAGAGCAGAGGGCAGTATTCTCCAATGGCTAGAGATCCATTAGCCAAGGCAGTGAGGACATAGATATTCTGAGTGAGGACAGAGGTCTTCTAGCAAAAAAAATTAACTTTAGTTGTCTTACTCCTACAACCTTCCTTTTTCCAAGTTTGAGCAGAGCTTGAGATCTATTCACAATCTTAAAATCCGTTTTCCTCTTCCTCACAGACTTGTTAGGGGACTTTACTAACTTTCACTCAACACCCACATCCACACTGTCCCTCCTTTGTCTCTGGGTTTTGGGACCCGATGAACCTTTCTCCAAATTAGTCTTTGGGGAGCTAGTTGGAGACCCTACCTCAAGGGTTGTCAACCAAATCACAAGATCCTTAAGAGTAGAACCAATACAAAGTCCATCAAAGTTATTATCAAGAAAAGCTTAGAAATAATGGTTTCTTAAATGATATCTAACTGACATACCTCAATAACACCAAGATTTGAGGCTATGTTCTTCTCCTTATATGCCTTCCAAATCGCCACCAGGTTGGCTAGGGTCAATTCTTAGGGTTACAAAATCTCCTTTGTTGGAGCCTTCAACTTCTAAACGTCGTACATCTAGGGCTAAGATTCTCCTTACCCCACATTTAAGGAATTACCTCCCAAATCCTTCAAGGGGATTCAGCCCGAGTTTCCTTATGGATCCATTTCATTCTTTCAGATCTCTTTTCCTTCTCTACTTATGGCTTTAAGGGATATTAGTTCACCTGAAGACCCAATTTTCCACAACCAAAGTACCAAGCCGACCTATTTTTTGTAAACATTGAATTGATACCAAGTACCCAAGAATAAGATAATATTGATAGGAGAGGGAAAATCCACCTTCGGATCTTCCATAAAACATATTCTTACATACACCATTCTTGATTTGGCTTTGGTCACTGGATCTATAAAAAGGATATCCTCCACAGTCTTGGCCACACCTCTCAACACATCATGCTAAAGATAGTAAGGGAGGGCAAGGAGATGAACCCATAAAGGCACAAAGTTAACCATTTGCATATGAGGATTGAAATCAGGTTCCAACTTCTACAAAAACAAACCTCTTTTTCCATAGAACCAAGAGCCTCCCCCTAGGATACGATTTGCATCTTCCATGCAATTTAATCTGATATAAAAAGGCTTTAGGAGCTGCTATAATTTCCAAGAAATCCATAGGTTTCCACATCATTAGTGCCCATATTTGAATTGAATTAAGGTTTGGCCTTGCCCTTGGAACTTTCCCACAAGGTCACAACTGCCATCACCCATGGTAAACTTAATCAGTTCACTCGGGATGTCAACGATATTTCCTACAAGGGATATGTTGCAAATAGATTTTGAGGTCTTCCTCACACCTTTAAATGCCACCGCAACATACGAAATGCCAAGGCTTGAGTTTTTAGGAGAAAACTATGGGCCATAATAACGAGATCCAACCTCCATGTTATCATTTAATGACCCATGGCTTCTTGAAGGACCTATGAAGCTTACTGAGACCTCCTACAGACACCATCTATCCAACCTAGAACTACCACATTTACATCCAAGCCAGTCACCACCTCCACATCTTCCCATAGCTCCCATCATGCTTCCACAAACCCATGCAAACCATATTCAAAGTCTCCCACTCCTACCTTGATCGTCATTATTCAAATTCCAGCTCCTAGTCCTCCATTGAATCCTTATATATATAATTTTTTATAAGCCTCTATAAACCCTATCCTATTGGATAAAGTCAAAATCAATGAAACGATATCATGACAATTTTTATTTAAAAATATAAATAAGTATTGAACCCCTAATTGAGGCAACCCACAATAGGCCCTCGACCATGGCCTATCCCTTTTAGGTATTATATTATTTTTTCTTAAAAATAAATATCATGTTAATTTTCCTTGAAAAATAAATAATATTGGAGGTAGCCCATGACAAGCACTCAACCACTAACTACTAACCATGACAAACACTCACCACTGACCAACCTATCATTTTTAAATATCAGGTTATATCCTTTTTAGATATCAGGTTTTTTTTTTTTAAACTCTATTCGAGAAAATAAAATAATTTTAATTAAATTTATAAAACTAAAACAAAATGTGAACCCATAACATTTAGTAATAAAAATAAAATATTTGTTCATTAAGAAAGTCAATCCTCTATTTTACATTAATTTTCTATTTTTAAAGTGTGATTTCTTACTCTTTGGCATTTAAAATTTTGAAAAGAAGTAAAGAAAACAAATTGAATAAGGTACTATTAAAAAAACTCTTTACTTCTTATATTTAGAAGAAAAATGTTGAATTATTTTTTTCCCTCGTCTGTATTTGAGATGCATCAAAACATGTAATTATTACCACATCTTATAACTTTTAATAAAAAAACTCCCCACTCCTGGCAGGCTTTCCTCACTTCAGCTTTTACTCTCTCGCTAGGCCTCTTGAGAGTCGTTCAACGATATGACGTAGATGTCACGACAATTTACGTTGTACGATACCTTGGGGCATTCATCCTCATCCTTAAAATATTTTATAGGCAACTCTTGCAAACCCGCTTCTACCATGCTTATAACGCTCTCCCACTCACAACTTACTACAGAGGGTTCCATTCGATTCAACCCACTTGATACCCAAGGCATTCACCAATATTTCTAAGGCTAATCGTAATTATTACGTACGGTTCATGGAATGTGGCAAGGGGAAAGTAGTACATATGGTTGATGGAAAAATGGCAAACATGTTGTGAGCACAGAAGTGTGTTGATCAATAACAGAGTAGGATCTAAGGGACAAGACTTTGGAACACTCAATCCTAGTTTGAATCTTGATGTCTCCTGCTATGTTGAGGGTGGCCGATGGTTGGCACTGGCACCAGCCACTCCTCTATCATAGTCGCGCATGTATTGTATTTTTCGTATTTGGGTATTGTTGGACCATCTTGTGGCAGTAAGGTTGCTTCTACTTTGACTTCTGTGGAGGAAACAACTCAAAGCCTCACCTTGGAAAGTCTGACAAAACAAAGGTTACAATAACATTTAGGTATAAAAAAACTAGACATTTCTTTGATTCTCCATGCAGCTGGTCTTAGCGGAAGACGATAGAAATGATGTTTAAAGTTTTCATTTCTATTAGTGAAATGAAGTTTTCTATTTACTCAATGATAAGATGATAGAATTTTTGTGTTTATCTTTTACTTCGAACAATTTCAAGGATAAATAATTGTTCCTATTTCCTGTTGGATTTTTCAAAATGGCAGGGTGTACTCCTAGGTTTTTTAGTAAGATAGGCAAATAGGTATTCTTGGTTGGACCCAAATTATAATATTATTAAAGTGAAACAAATTTTAATTATAAAATTATTACATGACAACCACATGAAACTTCTTCGTATTAATATATAATTAATATATATATATATATATATATATATATATATATATATATATATATATATATATATATATATATATATATATATATATATATATATATATTATAATAAATCTTTAGAATTTTTAAAAATTATTAGAACCAATTACTCGTATGATAAATATTTAGAATTTTTGAAAAATCATTAAAACCAATTACTCGTAATAATGGAACTAATTTATCGAAGAATATGAGAATTTAGTTTGCTTATGTTATGCATATAAGCTATGCATACGGGATTTTGCCCTCCTAAAGTGGCATGAGAATTTGTGCTCTATGATTGGTTGTGGATTTATTACGGTATTGATTTGATCAGAATTATTGGAATTGATAATTACATATTGTTCATGGTATTTGAATTGAATTGAAATTATTATTGTTGCATGTTGTTAATAATAAATCAATATTATCGCTTGCCAAGATTTGAACCTGTCAAGATTTTGTGAAGTGTGAAGAATTAAGGTTTTTTTTTAAATATCTCATCTTTTAGGAGTCGTATCTTTACAAAGAGTTATTTGATTTAACTAATTCTTGGACCAACTTGTGCAGAATTTGATTAGCTTTAAAATGAGTGGTCATATGCAAAAATCTGAGCAATATTGAGGGAGATATAACCCTGTGAATTCAACCATTTGGAACAAGGGTAGTGACAATTTTTCAAGTCGCGAAAAATAAAATTGCAACTATTTGTCAGCTAGAGTTCAAATGATGGGAAGAGCAATGAAGAGCTAGGACTTTAGTGAGTCAAGAGATTCTATCTGGATAAAGAAATTTTCAGCTAAATTTTTTACCTTTCTTTATCTTAGAATTTTGCATGAAAATTTTATAAACTTTTAATCAAATATTATATTTGCTATAGGACATTCAGATAATTTCAATAGATTTTGAGTTCTAGTTTCTTTTCCATGGATCGATTTATAGTTAAATTCTTAGAATCGTCTCTAGAGATACAGGTTAGTCAGTGCATCACAACCTGTTCCCTTAAATCCTTTTCAAAGTATATTAATTGATCAAAGGGATCAATTACTACCTACCTAGAGAGTTGTTAACCCTAAAGGTTATTAAAAAACTCTAAGGGGATTTTGTAGGATTTTGGAAGAAAGTAATTGGGTTTGATATTAATTAGTCATGTGGAATTAGATTAATTACATTTAATTATGAATGCAATTAGATGTCCAATTCTGATTGGACCAAATTAGACATTAGTATTTTGAATGATTATTTTAATCATCTCATGGCCTAATATGTTTAGTGGAAAAAAAAGAGATTCTTTCCTCTAATTTTCAATATGGTCAAGAATGAAGGATGCTGGCCATAAGAGAGACACAAAAATAAGAATATGACAACCATTCAGGTTACAACATTATCACAATCTCCGATGGAGCGTGCAAGCTCTGATCTGACGCCAGGAATCCACATGATCCAGATTGAACCATCTCCAGATAAGTTCTCTTGAATTCAAGATTGTTTGACTAGAGCCAACTGGGGGTCCTTGTTCCCCCCAACCCCTCTTACTAGCAACACCACATTGTTTTTACAAGTTCTTTCCTGCTCAGCTTTTGTTTGGGATAGACTTCAAGAGGGATTGGTCGTTCATACTATCGAGGTTTCTGATCAGCAAGATTGGTACACACCCATTCGGGATTACCTCAAGCTAGGTAATCTCCCACTTGGATTGACACAAGCCGCGAAAAGATCATTCAAACAAAAAGCGACAAAGCATGTCTTATTAGGAGACATTTTGTATCGTCGAAATTATGAAGGAATCCTCCTTCGTTGTTTGGACCAGCAAGAGTCCGCTTGGGCGATCACCCAAGCTCACGATGGTACATGTGGTGGCCACTTCAGCGGTATGGCCATCGCAAAGTGCATTCTTTGCATGGGTTATTATTGGCCATATTTAGAGCGAGATTGTTGCGCATATGTGAAGAAGTGCGTGAAGTGTCAGCACCATGCTAATTTGACACATGTACCTTCTCAAGCCTTGCAACCGATCCAATCGATTTGGCCTTTTTCACAGTGGGGATTTGATCTAATTGGAAAGATCTCTCCTGCGTCGTCTGGTTGTCACACGTTTATTTTAACGGCCATAGAGTACTTTACCAAATGGGTGGAAGCAATTCCACTGACCACTACGACTGGAGCCCGCATTACGGAGTTTATTTTGCATAACATCATATGTCATTTTGGTATTCCATCCAAAATAGTCTCGAATAATGGTACACCATTCAAGAATAAAGATGTGCGTGCTTTGACCACAAAGTACAAGATTCAACATAGCTTTTCAACACCCTATTATCCGTAGGCAAATGGGCAAGCAGAGGCATCAAACAAAATGCTAGTCGCCATTCTCAAAAAGATAGTTGCAGACAATCACAAAGACTGGCACATTCAGATCCCGCTTGCCCTATGGGCTTATCGCACCAGCATTCGGACGCCCACTGGGGTAACTCCATTTTTTCTGGTGTATGGTTCCGAGGCAGTCATGCCTTTTGTGTTGGAAATTCCTTCCCTACGCATTTCAATGCAAGAGTTCATCGATGATGACACTGCGTGGTAGGCTCGGTTAGATCAACTAATGTTGCTCGATGAACGATGCGTTAATGCTCTCGAGCATTTACGTATCTATCAAGAGCGACTCAAGAAAGCATACAACATGAAAGTCCATCTTAGGGAATTTCAGGTTGGTGACTTGGTCTTAAAAGAGAACCAGCAGAATTCTAATTTGCCGTCCCATCTACGGGACAAGTTCACAGCAAACTGGTTAGGTCCTTACATCATTGACAGTAAAATAGGACCTAGAACATACCGGCTTGCCTCTCTTGACGGAATTAAGGAAACAAAACCCTTGAACATCATTCATTTGAGGCCATTCCACACCTAGAGAGCCATAGTCCAACAAAAAGCTCCAAGGATTATCACAATCGCTTGGTCAACCCTAAATGCCCCAAAGGTATCTATAAACCCTTTGGTCAAGACAAAAGCTCCAAGGATTACCACAATCGCTTGGTCAACCCAAAAGCTCCAAGGATTATCACAATCGCTTGGTCAACCCTAAATGCCCCAAAGGTATCTATAAACCCTTTGGTCAAGACAAAAGCTCCAAGGATTTTCATAATCACTTGGTCATCCCTAAATGCCCCAAAGGTATCTATAAACCCTTTGGTCAAGACAAAAGCTCCAAGGATTTTCATAATTGCTTGGTCATCCCTAAATGCCCCAAAGGTATCTATAAACCCTTTGGTCAAACCAAAAGCTCCAAGCATTACCATTACTGCTTGGTCAACATAAATATTTAAAAATCAACAAAAACAACACAAAAATAAAAAATCACAAAAACAATTGCATTTCAATTCCATGCATACTCAAAAAAAAAAAAATCAAAATTACAAAAACATTTGCATTTCAATTTCATGCATTCTCATAAAAATCAAAATTACAAAAACAATTGCATTCCAATTCCATGCATTCTCATAAACATCAAAATACAAAAATATAGGTTACATTAAGCATTGCATCCATACATTGCATATTTTGATAGGTCATACAAGTCAAAAGCACCATAGGCTGTCATTACTTGGCAATTCCATCATTTCCACATCAAATCCATAAACGCCTACATCCAGCATATCACCCTTTTATTTTAGCATCGTCAGTTGTCACCTAATGTATATAGGGTTTTCGTCATTTAGATGTCTTTAAATTTCTAGCCATAAACTATACATAGTTAAACAGATTTTAGACGGGAAAGTTTACTTGGATCACGCCTTGTTACGTAGCATACCAACACAAATTAACACATAAAAATTCCTAAGTTGTGTGAATGAAAGATGACACCTACACCGTAATCCTGGTTACCATACACGAAACGGCTATCTTGCTTATCCCCCTGTGCAAATGACCCTAGAAATGCTGAGAGTTGGCAAAAGGACAAGCATCCTCTCTACCCAATTCCCCATGAATCCCAAGTTCTCATAAGTTGCAAAACATCAAAAATTTGCAAAACATCAAAACACTAAAATTTGACATCCTACAGTGCACACATCAAAAGGCACAAACAATAGTGATTCTCGTCACTCCATATTCAAAATCCCTTGCTCAAAAAAAAAAAAAAAACAAATAAAACAAAAATAAACAGTGATCTTATCACTATAAAGAGCAAGTATCCCAATACAATTGAAGAAAAGAAGGGAGTCGAACTTGAATCCCTGGAACTCTCAGCATTTCGACAGGTCATGAGGCAAGCTTCAGTACCGGTTTGGTTGATAGCCTATCGTTCACTGGCGGTAAACCTCCCACATGACAATATATCTGTCACATTAACTTGTGTGCAGATCAATGTTTGCATGTGGATGAGCTAGCTTATGGTATCCTAGATAGCACCGTAGATTAATCTGACTAAATACAATAAAGGAGTTAGTGGAGCTAAGTAGGTGATCCTCAATACAGGTTCGGTTGAAAGCCCATCTGGCACTGGCGGTATCCTGACAAACACCACATAAACGAACTCAATTGCACACACAGGGATGTGAAATAACTTGGTTAAATTCAAGTCAGATTTAGACCTTGTTCAGAAGTCTTATGAGATAAACGAACAGTCTTGGCTAGTTAGTTAAAATATCTGCATCTCAGAAAAGCTTAACTACATTTTCAAACAACATCAACATTTCATTCCATACATCACCATCAAAAAATAGACAAAAAAAAACAAAACCAAAGTTTCCACATGCACAAGCATTCCACACAGTTATCCCATTACTATAGCAAGTCAATCCAATCTTATACAGTCTATGGTGCATCGACAAATCATCAACAAATCATTGCATTCATTCCATATGCATACATCATACAAATTAGAACCATCGCATTCATAATCGCATATGCATACATCAATGTAAAAACATGCACATAAAAATAAATCATGAACAATGTACAAACACCAAAAAGAATCATCTATATATATATATATATATATCATAACAAAAATTTCCCGTAGGCTACAGTGCACCGGTCCTCGGACCTCGCTCCCACAATCCAAAAACTCAAACACCCCCAGCCTAGGGCGTCGGCCACCATGATCACGCAGGATCGGTGCGATGTGAACTACCCCCTACAGTATCCATCCTCTGAGATCTCTTAGGGTGACTGCTTGCCCCTGCATCCCGACCACTCGCACCTCCCTCATCTCGCCGTCGACGATGGGATGATGCTGACTTCTCTGTCCCACTATCTCTCATTCGGTATGATGAGCCACTGGTCGGAGGCTCTGGTATTCACCCACCAAGGCGGATAATCTCACCCTCCATCTCCCGCCGATGCCAACTCCACTCTACCTCCTGCCTATGATAGTACGTGATGGCATCATCGTGTTGTGCTAGCTACACCCGTAGGAGATCCCTCTCCTGTGCAACATCCATATCCCCTGCCTGCTGGTGAGACGTAGCCCCTATGCTCCCCTGCCCTGCCAACTATGTCCGCAAGATATCCCTCTCCTACGTCATCATCGTAAGCTCTCCATACCGCCTCTATAGTAATCAAGTCAGTCGTGCTACCTCAGCGCGCAACCCCGCCTCTGTCTCCTCCAACCCAGCCTGCTCTGGAGCATCCTGCATCTTCGACTGCTCCTCATCCCCAAAGTCATCTCCTGCACCTACCACCTCCACCATTTCCACATCCACAGGAGCTCCCCAACCCTCTCCTGGTGCCTCTGCACCCTCTCTACCTCCCGTTGCCTCAACTCCTCCCAATTGTCCCTCACCTCACCACTGTCACAGCGTCCACCACTCCTGATACTCGGTCGTCACACCAATTTCATCTACATCCGAAATGTCTAAAACTGTATCAGACTCCTCCCCCAATGGCTCGAGGATCGGCACAGCTAAGGTCCTCTCATCACTCCGATGTCGATAGACTACGGGTTCCCTAGGAAACCCCTAGCGTACCCCAAACTGTCGTGTCACTCGGAGGTAGTGGAAGTACTCCTACTCCGTCCCGTGTCGGCCTATCAACCATCTCCCCATCTGAACTCGCCGAAGCCACTCATCAGCCTCTGGCCATGTGGTACAATCCTGATATGGCCTCCAGATCACATCTACGGGAGTCAATCGGGCCAATGCATCTCTGTAATGGTCTACGTCTCCCACAAACCGCCGACTCTGCCCTCGCTCCTCAGATCGATACCATAGAGCACCATACCCAATGTCCCTATCCACCATGTCATCTCGGGTAGTCTAGGGTAGCCCTCGTGGCCGCTCTACGGCTATGTGCTGCTAGGCCCAGCACTGCAACAAGAAATTGTAGCCAATCCCCTTTCGCCTCTGGCAACGGACCTCATACAACTCATCATACAACTGAGCCAAAAGCATCTGGCCCCACCTCATAATCATCGGCTCTGTCATCGGACACTCCACTAGCTGCCATACCACCTCCAATAGGTTCCATGGGAACCTCGCTCCTGACGAGTCTGGTAGGAGCATGTTGGAAATGAGGCTCATGAGTAGTGCATGCCTCACTCCCAACATTCCCCTCACATACCAATATTGTACCAGAATCCTACCAATATGAAAATCTAGCTCCGCCCTCTCCAGCGAGGTCATCCCATCATCATCCTCTCCATATCCAAAATACTGCATCAGTACAGCCGTCCTTTGGCCCCGTGGCGTCGTCCGGATGGGGACCCCATCTATCGAAATCCGAAGAATCTGATACACATCCTCTAAGGTGACGGTCATATCCCTTGTCGGAAGATGGAAGGTGTTCGTCCGAACATCCCACAGGCTAATCAAAGCTGTAATGTATGCCCGATATACCACAACTACATCCAACTAAGCCACATGCTTGAGCCCTAGGGCATCAAGCCAATCCCAGTCCTCAGCTGTCAATGCCTCGCGGGAATTAGAAAAAATCGTCGGCACCCGATGTCGACTCTTCACCACCTGCACATCACAAAAAATAATAAACATCAAAAACATGCATCAAATTACCATCACATGTACAAAAATGCATAACTATACAGTAACATCTTTCATTCACATGTACATCCAAAAAAAAAAAAAAAAAAACGACAAAAATTTGACATGGTTTACCTACGGTTTTACCTAAGTTTACCATTTCAAAACAAAAAAATTCATCCATTTTTCATTTTCTAATTTCATCAAAAAACGACAAAAATTTGACATGGTTTACCTACGGTTTTACCTAAGTTTACCATTTCAAAACAAAAAAATTCATCCATTTTTCATTTTCTAATTTCATCAAAAAATGACAAAAATTTGACATGGTTTACCTACGGTTTTACCTAAGTTTACCATTTCAAAACAAAAAAATTCATCCATTTTTCATTTTCTAATTTCATCAAAAAACAACAAAAATTTGACATGGTTTACCTACGGTTTTACCTAAGTTTACCATTTCAAAACAAAAAAATTCATCCATTTTTCATTTTCTAATTTCATAAAAAAAAAACGACAAAAATTTGACATGGTTTACCTACGGTTTTACCTAAGTTTACCATTTCAAAACAAAAAAATTCATCCATTTTTCATTTTCTAATTTAATCAAAAAACGACAAAAATTTGACATGGTTTACCTACGGTTTTACCTAAGTTTACCATTTCAAAACAAAAAAATTCATCCATTTTTCATTTTCTAATTTCATCAAAAAACGACAAAAATTTGACATGGTTTACCTACGGTTTTACCTAAGTTTACCATTTCAAAACAAAAAAATTCATCCATTTTTCATTTTCTAATTTCATCAAAAAACGACAAAAATTTGACATGGTTTACCTATGGTTTACCTAAGTTTACCATTTCAAAACAAAAAAATTCATCCATTTTTCATTTTCTAATTTCATCAAAAAACGACAAAAATTTTACATGGTTTACCTATGGTTTTCCTAAGTTTACCATTTCAAACAAAAAAAAAAATCATCCATTTTTCATTTTCTAATTTCATCAAAATAACGACAAAAATTTGACATGGTTTACCTACGGTTTTACCTAAGTTTACCATTTCAAAACAAAAAAATTCATCCATTTTTCATTTTCTAATTTCATCAAAAAACGACAAAAATTTGACATGGTTTACCTATGGTTTACCTAAGTTTACCATTTCAAACAAAAAAAAAAATCATCCATTTTCCATTTTTAATTCCATAAAAATAACACAAAAATTGGGCATGGTTTACTTATGGTTTCGACCTAAGTTTTACCATTCACATAAAAAAACAAAACATTTTTAACCATGGTTACCCTAAAGTGTTACTCTAAGTTTCATTTTGGGTTTATCCTATGGTTTTCCATCTAAGTTTCCATCGGTTTGCATTCACGTTTCATTTGGTTTCATTCATTCACCTTTTAATTTAATTAATTAGGGTTTCATGTTTTAAACAAACGAAAAACAATAAAAACACATTTGCATTTTTCAAATTCAAACTCGAGGAGATAGTGCACTTACTGGTCTCGCCTCGGCTCCGCCGCTTGATGACCCGGTCTGTGCACTCATGGTGGCTAGAAAATTCGACAGCGCTTCACATCAGAAAATCTACCTCCTCCTCCCCAGAGCTCCAAATTGCAATCGATGAACAGTGCAAATGAGCCACATCCGTCATTTTCGCATATTTATACTTTTTGTCAGCTAGTAATCGTCCCTGACCGGGACAAGCGCTCTTCGGCACGCTCGTCCCACCCCAGGATGAGTACCACCGTGGCACACTCGTCCCACCCTAGGACGAGTACCATCACGGCAATCGTCCCCCCGGACGAGTACCAAAAAAAAAAAAAAAAAAAAAACCAAAACATAAAAATGACAAATGCCAACAAAACCACTAAAAATTGTCGGACAACAGTGCTCTTGCACTTAACCTCTTGGCATAAGAAAACTGATGTCGGGGTCTAACTTGTCGTTATCCTACTCCCTAAGAAGGCTACCATAGCCGGACCGCTCCACGGGAAGACAAATTTTTGCCAATGTTAACCCCAAATGGCATCTCAAAATGGGTTCACACTCACCAAAAATAGGTCAAAACAGTCGAGAAACTGCTCGAGCATGCTTAGCGGTAAACCATCTAAAGGCACCCTTGCACAAGTTATCTTGGGTCAAGCGACTCGTCGCTTTTCTCATGTCGGTCATTCCCTCATCGATTCATCACTTGAGGGGGTAGTCACACTTAGTTACCAATCAACACCAATATACCCAGTCTTGGAAATGACACGCATTCAAAGGATCATTGCAAAAGACAATTGCGCCCCTGCTTGGGGCAGCAAACAAGCAATTATCACCAACCGATCATATACTTGGCATTCATGAATCATGAACTCAAGGTTCCCACAACAAAAGGTTGCGCCCTTTGCCTATTCATGACTGATCAATGTCTAAGTTCAAGTAATACCTCACCGAACCAGGTTAATGCTTGATTTGAGTTCCTTACCTCGTCAGAAGCAAGGATTCAAGAATGCATGCCCTTTCCATACTTGGGGCATCAAGAGTTGGTTAGGTTATTGAGAAACCCTAATCATTAGTGCTTTGGTTATATATTTTTGCTCAGCAATGCACCATGTGCATCGCTTCCCAAAAAGGGGCATCTGTAGACACCAAAACAACACCAATATGATTATGTGACAATAAGCACTGATTGCACTGACACACACAGTCCCCAGGGCAGCCCTCAGAGGTTAAACAGTGGTTCTAACCACTCACACAGTAGTTTTACAAGTCAGGGATCAATTTGGCACCTTTTAGACACTTTATTGCTTATTCGTCCCACCCAGGGACGAGTGCGGATTTTCACTCGTCCTACCCAGGGACGAGTGCGGATTAATACTCGTCTCACCCAGAGATGATTACCAGTGCTCACTCTGGGGTGGGATGAACGCCAAGTTTGATCGACAAAAAGTCAGATCTCGGCATGTGACAACTCAGAACTACCACTTAGCTTTTCTTGCATGACATAGGAGTGCGAGTGAGTTCTTTTGACAACTCATATCTGCCAATTGACTTTCCCTTCACTGCATGGGAATGAGAGTGAGCTTTTAGGACAACTCAGATTTGCCACTTAGCTATCCCTTCATTGCATGGGAGTGCAAGTGGGCTTTTCTAAAACATACAAAGACATGCACAGAGACAGTTAAGAATCCCTTGATCAAGAAGAAGTCTTCTTTTGACACAAAAAGCATTCATGCAAAGAAACACTTTTGCATGTTAATTCAAAGAGACCCCTTGGGTCTATAAAATGGTGAGTTTCCTCACCCAAAATATATACAAAGAAGGAGCATTTTAAGCGATGAAGTGCTGCTAATTCACTTACTTGCGATTTGTGTTTTTCAACATCCATAATCTCTTAATCGAAAGAGAGGTTATTGGGTGACTTTTGAAGGCACGAATCAAGAACCAACACCGATTTTCTGACCACAATATTCTACCAATTTGTCAACAACACATCACATCAGGTTTTGGACCCATCCCAAGCGGATTGGTGTCGAAACAAAGTTTCACCCGCGGGTGGTTTGCCTTCGGGCACCCCCCGCTTTATTTCTTTTATAGTATTTAGCTAGTTTCATGTTTATGCTTTTGTTAATTTTTTAGTTCATTTAGATTCATTTTAACCATCGTTAGATTCATCTTTTGTTTTTCATACACAGGTGCTACTGATTCTTTGTTTGTTTCTTTGAACGCAGATTTGCAGCATTGGAGGAGCAGCGAGGAATCTACCTTTACCAACGCAAGCGACGACGACGTTTTGGTTTGCCCATCTTACATGTGGGCACGCGAAAGAAGGAATTCTGAAACAAGTTGTAAAAGAGCAACATTTAACGCTCCTATCCCCTAAAAAGGAAGGAGACGCATTGTAACACGAATTTGAGAAGCATATCAATAAAAGGGCCGATTTTTATATTGCTTTAATATCTTGTGTTCATGTTCTTCCTTTTTATGCAATTTTCAATAACATAGGGTTTAAGCGTTATTTTAGTTTCATTTACATTGCAATTTTAGTTTATCATTTTTGTTTCCGGAATCTCGTGCTTTCACCACCTATCTTGGACTCTTCCCCAAATTAAGAATGAATAAATTGATTTCCAATCACATGGGGTTGGTGGTAATGAATATAATTAGTATAATATAACACCTTTTGCATAATCTTTTAATAAGCCACTAGTTGGCTCATGAGAGGTGGAGTTATCCTATAAATAGAGAACCCCTTGGGAAGATAAAGAGATCTAGGAAGTATTGGAGGCCCAAAGAGAATGCTCTCCACCTACAGTGGATTAGAAACCAAAAGGCTTGGAGAGATTACCTAGTTGTAGAAACAGGTAATCTTGGAAGATTAGAAGGAGCCAAATCTTGGAGAAAAATATGAAGACTCAAGAACCACTGGGAAGTTTTCAAGAGAAGATAGATTAGGTTAGATCTTTCTTACATTGATTAGGTTTAATCAAACATTGTCTGTCTTATTTGGATGAAGTTACTATTCTAGATAAAAGCTTCGTTATAGCTTCATTTGTTACTAATTAAAGGGGATATAGTTTCCTATTCAAATCAGTTTGAAGCCTACAGGTTAGAGATTTCTAGATTTTGCTATGGCTGAATGTCTTAATATGAGGATAATGTTTTTATGTAATAAAACATCGCGTTCTTGTATATTTCCTAAGCTAATGATGTATATTATTTACATCGAATCTACCTAGTTAAGTCAATTGAATCGATACTTCCCCTTTGTATTCATAATAGTTGTACTTGCCTAGGGTGTTTAATTAAAGATATCATATTAATGATGACTTTATTAAACCTAGGATTTGGGCATGCAATACCTGAATGAACCATACTAACACCAAAATGTTGTAATACTTTGCTAGCACCTTTCCTTACCTCAAGTTTTGGTAACAACCAATGTACTAAATACATCGATATATAAAGAATCGAGACGAAGAATAATATAATCACCTATATTTAGGTTGTATGGGCATTGAATTCTTAAACTTATAAAAATCTGGTAGATTGCGTGAAACACAATGTTGTTTCCTCATTTTGAAATCCACACAAAAATCTAGACTTCGCTATGCGTGAATAAGGATGTAACTATGGGGTACTACCCAATTTACTTGTTTTTGGTCAGCAATAGGATGAAACTGCAGTGATGGCACATGGTGGGAGAGAGTCCTCTTACAGCTTAGAACCCAAACGATCTAAAGTGGTCTTTTGTACTATGTCATTGAGGATTTTGGTGACTCTTCTGTTATACCTAACTGTGGAGGTAGAACTATGTCAAAATACCTATTCAAACCACCTTAATGGATGAAAGAGCCATTCTTTGATACGATATAGAGACAATGGCTCTTGTATTGAGGTGTTCCTAAAACCATTAGTTGATTGCATACCGTTAAAAATGACCTATTAGCATGATCGGTAAAGCTGGATTGCTTGTTAAATCCATGACATTTACTCTATAAAATCCATATCAAAAATAGTATTTGCGTTCCACCCAAAGACTACGACACTAAATTAGCCATGATCTTCTGTTACTATCTAACAAATGTAAATTGAATTACTCTTTAATTGATCTGATTGGTGTACTCTTTGCTTGAAAATATAATACAACCTTACTACCCGATGAATCGATAGGGACTCTATTAGAAGCTCAACCAAAAATCTCTAAATCTCGAATGAAATTTGATTATAAGTATTTTGGAAAAGAAAAAAACTAAACACTCAAACCCTTATGAACATGTAGAGATTGTGGGATCGTAAAAAAAGCCATTGAACACATGGATTACCAACTACACATCTGAAGAATAGTACAAATTATCTTCCCACCTTTGTTGGAATGAATGCATAGGTCAGTAGGTGACCTCCCTCTCTGCTTATAGTAGAAGTAACCCCTGAAGTAGGTAGAGTTATTTGTGTATCAACATTGCCACCGCCTCACAAAAACCACTGCACAGTATTTAGTAAGACTAAGTTTCTCTTTGTAACATTAGAGAGAAGTTATTTTAATGGCTACCTCAATACCACTTTCGAGGGTCAAGCCAACGCTCAGGACGCATGGATGGAAGATGGCTCTTCCAAAACCCTCCACCTCATTACTCCACATAGGACATGTGGAGGAAGGAGTAGTTGTCCACAGAGGAATTACCTTCCATAGAGGTGTGTCCATATTTTAGGGTATAGAACTATACGTGTATAGGTGGTGGAAATATAATAATTCTTAAGATGACATTCCAAGGATTCTATGAGTTTGATCACATATAGTGATTTTGTTATCTTAGTGACCCCATCGTGAAGATGTGGGTTGGATCTAAGATCTATGAATAACCATTGTTGAGTTTATTTCATTTATGATGGTTTTCCATCTTCAAATCATTCACTTATATAATGGTCTTGGTGGAAAGTATGGTGAAGGACAATTTCCCTTTGGTGAGGGATGAAACCTAACACTTTTGTGAGCATTCTCATACTATGGTGGTATGAGAGTTTTATAGAAGCTGATCACTTATACTCAAGAGTGACTTTGATCAAGTCTTAATATCTCTTGATGATATTTGCCTCAATAACTTACAATCCAATTGGAATGATTCTACCTTAGATCATGATTATGTCCCTCACCTCATGAAAGATGATTGTGTATATAAAAAAAATTGTGGATGAGAAGTGGTAACAATTGGGGTTGTTACAGTTGGTATCAAAGCCTAGGCTAACTAATATATTCTAGTTAGATCTAGGTTAGAAAAATATTTGGGCATAAAATAAAACAACTTTAAACAATGCACACTTAGTAAGGACAAGGTCCTTACTTAAGATTGCCTAGGTTTGAGCTCCTTTCCCCCACAAATAGATCCACAATCATTCGAAAGTGGAAGAGCTAAGTGAACCCTCCTTCTATGGGTTTTAAGTGGTGTACCTTAGACTCTTTTGAAAAAATACTCGACATCTATGTCTTTTTACTTATTCCTTATTTTCAAGTGCGTATGAATAGGAGGAACCATAAGTTATTGTTGACAATTTTATCACATTGCACAAGGGGTAGACATAGATGTCGAGTATTTTTTCAAAAGAAGGAAAAAGTGTCGCGACATGTTGCATTTTCGTGGCTCAGAGTGACAAGAGGGAGCAAGAAAGAAAAAGTGTCGTGATATTGCGACATGTTGCATTTTCGTGGCTCAGAGCGACAAGAGGGAGCAAGAAAGAAAAAGTGTCACGATATTGCGACATGCCGCATTTTTGTGGCCAAAAGCAAGGAGAAAGCGCAAGACAGAAAAAACGTTGCAATATCGCAACATGTTGCATTTTAGCGACTGAAAGCGAGGAGAAAGCACAAGAAGGAAAAAGTGTCGCAATATTGCAACATGTCGCATTTTCATGGCTCAGAGCGACAAGAGGGAGCAAGAAAGAAAAAGTGTCGCAATATCGCAACATGTTGCATTTTCACTGCTCAAAGTGACAAGAGGAAGCAAGAAAGAAAAAGTGTCGCGATATCGCGACATGTTGCATTTTTGCAGCCGAAAGCAAGGAGAAAGTGCAAGACAGAAAAAACGTCGCGATATCGCGACATGTTGCATTTTCGTGGCTCAAAGAAAAGAGGAATACCAAAAGAAGAAAAGTGTCACGATATTGCGACATGTTGCATTCTCGCGACCAAAAGAAGAAAAGTGTCGCGATATCGCGACATGTTGCATTCTCATGACCAAAAGAAGAAAAGTGTCGCGATATCGCGACATGTTGCATTTTTGCGGCTCAAAGCAAAGAGGCAGAGCAAAAGAGGAAAAGTGTCGCGATATCGCGACATGTCTTATTTTCGCGGCTCAAAGCAAAAAGGAAGAGCAAAAGAGGAAAAGTGTCGCGATATTGCGACATGTTGCATTCTCACGACCAAAAGCAACAAAAGAGGACAAAGACATAGAAATGTCACGATTTCGTGACATGTCATATTTTCACGATGCAAGAAGAACCAAGCTAAAGACATAGAAGTGTCACGATATCGTGACATGTTGCTTTTCGTGACTCAAAAGGGGCACACGCTCCAAGCCTGGTATTTTCTCGAGATGATCAAGTGCCTCTTAAATGTATCTTTACTTGCCCGGTAAGCTCGCTGCTCATTTTTGGCAATTGGAAGAAAAGTATCTATCCCTGAAGGAGAGTTCGACAAGCATAGCGGCCACTCGAGCATTGCACCTAAAAACCAAGGACACTCAGACGGCTCAATGCATGTTTCGACGATTGACTCGGTCACATTTGCCAGTTATGGTAATGGATTTGAGAGCTTAGTCATGAGGGCCGTGAGGAGCCGACTTCTCAGATCTCAAGAGTATACTTCGCCATCCTGTGTAATAATGACTCAGAGGGTCGAGTCCTCTATAAAAACCTAGGCATTGTAATGTAAGAAAGGGGGGGAACTTTCTGCTAGAAAACTGCTATAACTTGATGTCTTGCAATTAATATTATAGAGCTTTGGGCTCAATTTCTCTCTTTTATGCTGCCTTTTGTGTTTGAATATTTTGTCTTTCTTCATTTGCATACTGAGACTCTGAATTCTGAATTCGGTGTGCGATTGGGGACTGTACCCTAAAACTTTCCTGAAGGATACATAGGGGAGGAAAAACGCCATATTGGTTTTCTTTTATGTTGCCTGGTGGGTTGTGGTTTTTATTATATTCACTTGTCCTAATCGTATTTAATCTGAACCCTAAATTTTGATGAAAGGGAGGAGGAGAATCTTGGAGCTCTCCCAGAGGATACATAGGAAGGTTAATGTGGCATTTCTTTCGTTTATTCTTGGTGTTCTTTGCTGCTATTCAAGTTAGTTAGTGATCATGCTTCCTGTTCTCTCCCACTTTAAATCATTGATCTCTCTTCCCTTACCCTTTTTTATTTCTTTCTCTAACCCTAACTCTTTTTATCTCTTTCCTACATCCTTACTCTGTTTATCTCTTTCCTACATCCCTTATCTCAAAACACCAAAGTAGTTTAGCATAGGAGCCGGCATTTCTCCAAAGATTGGCATGAGGAGCATCCCTTCTCTTCGGCCTTTCAATGTTGGTCCAGGTCTAGGGCGCATACATTTACCCAAAATCCTTTCCTAGGTAGATTTGATGACCAACAGTTTTTGGCATGCCCAATGGGACATTGGTCCCATGTTTTAAGGAAGCCCGAGTTTGGTGAATCTCTGGCTTGCCTCCATATGGAAAAATCACCTGGCGATTCTGACTGAGCTAAAGATCCAGATTTCTTGATCGTAGGTGCCTTTTAAATCTAAAATAAGACACCCAGAAGGAATCAAGGTTCGACGAGCAGCCTTGACCTCACAAGCAGAGAAAAGTATGTTCACCTACTGACTCTGACTTAATGGCAAGAACCGTGATCTCTACAGGCCACTGCTATAATGGAGAGGGTATGCTATCCCAGCTGGGATGATCGTGGCCCTCTAAATATCCAAAGTTACCATGAAATTCTTGAAAGTGCCTTGAAGACAGTGACGAAATACAATGGCACTAAGGAAATGGCCCAAGAACACCTTGAAGATGTTGCTGCTTTAGCGCCCCTCCATGACATAATCCATGAGGATGTCATGATCATACTTCTGGTTCTATCTTTGGAATGAAGGGCACTGCAGTGGTACAGACTGCTCGAGTGTAAAAGCATCTGCTCATGGGATGACTTAGCGGGAGCGCTTGTTAGAACGTTTGATGGCTCTCAAGATCCCTTCTAGCTTTTGATGTACCTCTTCACCATCATGAAAGCACCTCTGGAGAGCATCACGGGATTCAATGTTCGATTCTACAGAAGTTGGAAGAGAATTCCAAGGGATATCCAACCGATGCCCGCCCAAGCCCACCTCTTCTATGTTCGGGCCTTTCACCCGGACATGAGCCTCCTCTTACTGCAATCGGGTGAATGAATATTTCCTCAAATATTTGAGGAAGTAGTACGAGCAGAGTAGCTCCTGCTCCTATCTGGAAAGTGGCAGTGGGGGGAAACTCCACTTTCTCCAATATTGGCTGCTCCTGTCTATCCTACACAGTATTCACCATGGAAGATTCCTCATACTAAGCAGAGACCTGAGATGCAGTCGTTTGGAGCTCAAGGGTCAAATTTCATCTAAGGCCAATGATGGGAATATGCAAGCTTTGCCCTAGCAATGAAAAATATGGTTGCTTGCAGTCTCCATCAGAGGATGGGCCAAGGAGAGAAATAGACTCAAGTGGCAGAACCTGAGAACAAAGAGGGCACATTTTTGCACCCTTTTTGTATCCCGATGGATGGCACGCAAGTATTTAGCCAGAGCCCATTAAGCATGTCTCATCAAGCTAAACCTGAAGAGATCCTGGAAGATTACTCTTTGCTGGAGGAGACCTTTTACCGCATCAGGAGGATGGAAGAACCTGTACCCAACCCATAGTTAGTAGATTCTTTGGTATTCTGGTATTGGTTCCAGCCCCCACTACGACCAGTACCCCAAGAGGCCCCTCATGCGGTAAACTTCTTCGCCACATATTTCATCAACAATATGGGTACTGGCAGGAGTGACAACTCACTGCGTTGCTCTCCGTTTGCAACATGGACAACTTCGGGAAGAGGCCAGCCGGACTTCAAAGATCAACTGAAGTTCAATCAGATCTGGTCCGGACATTGCAGATTCATCGGATAGGCACCCAAAGCTGGGTTTATGGTGGCGGCATGCCAATAATTTTGTAAATTTTTGTGTAAATACTATAAATAGCCTTACTAGTAAATAAGTGCCGAGGGCACTAAGTGTTGCTTAGGAGTTTAGGCACAAACAAACAAAAATAAAATGCAGTCAGTGGATAGTCAGAGAAGAGGACAATGGGAATGACTCTGTTGCCCAATGGATAAATTCCTGGGATCTCTGCATTCAGAAAATCTAAATGCCCCGCGAGCCACCAAGAATGTTGACAATTTTGTCACATTGTACAAGGGGTAGAAAAAAAAATTAAAAAAAAAATCAAAATTTTGTATAGTGTTTCCTTTTGCAAAAGTATTTCTTTTTGTTGCTTCGAAAGTATTTGTAAGTGTTGCAGCAATTTTGGCTTTCAATGCCATACCCCTTGTGCATAAAATGAAGAAGAAGAGCTTTGCTATCGAACAAGCCAAAGAAGATAGCTCTGTCGAAAGAAGAAAAAGTGTCGCGATATTGCGACATGTCGCATTTTTGCGGCTCAGAGCAACAAGAGGGAGCAAGAAAGAAAAAGTGTCATGATATTGTGACATGTTGCATTTTCATGACTCAGAGCGACAAGAGGGAGCAAGAAAGAAAAAGTGTTGCGATATCGCGACATGTCGCATTTTCATAGCCAAAAGCAAGGAGAAAGCGTAAGACAGAAAAAGCATTGTGATATCGCAACATGTTGCATTTTCGCGATTGAAAGCGAGGAGAAAGTGCAAGAAGGAAAAAGTGTCATGATATCATGACATGTCGCATTTTCGTGGCTTAGAGTGACAAGAGGGAGCAAGAAATAAAAAGTGTCACGATATCGCGACATGTTGCATTTTCGCGGCTCAGAGCGACAAGAGGGAGCAAGAAAGAAAAAGTGTCACGATATCGTGACATGTTGCATTTTCACGATCGAAAGCAAGGAGAAAGCGCAAGAAAGAAAAAGTGTCGCGATATTGCGACATGTTGCATTTTCGCGGCTCAAAGCAAAGAGGAAGACCAAAAGAAGAAAAGTGTCGCGATATCGCAACATGTTGCATTCTCGCGACCAAAAGAAGAAAAGTGTCGCGATATCGTGACATGTTGCATTCTCGCGACCAAAAGAAGAAAAGTGTCGCAATATCGCGACATGTTGCATTCTCGCGACCAAAAGAAGAAAAGTATCGCGATATCGCGACATGTCGCATTTTTGCGGCTCAAAGCAAAGAGGAAGAGCAAAAGAGGAAATGTGTCGCGATATCGTGACATATCGCATTTTTGCGGCTCAAAGCAAAAAGGAAGATCAAAAGAGGAAAAGTGTCATGATATCGCGACATGTTGCATTCTCGCGACCAAAAGCAACAAAAGAGGACAAAGACATAGAAATGTTGCGATTTTTGCGACATGTCATATTTTCACGATGCAAGAAGAAGAACCAAGCTAAAGACATAGAAATGTCATGATATCGCGACATGTTGCTTTTTCGTGACTCAAAAGGGGCATGCGGTCCAAGTCGGGTATTTTATCGAGATGATCAAGTGCCTCATAAATGCATCTTTACTTGCCCGATAAGCTCGTTGCTCATTTTTAGAAATTGTAAGCAAAGTATCAGTCCCTAAAGTAGAGCCCGACAAGCATAGCGGCCACTCGAGAATTACACCCAAAAACCAAGGACACTCAGATGGCTCAATGCATGTTTCGACAGTTGACTTGGTCACAGTTGCTAGTTCTGGTAATGGATTTGAGAGCTCAGTCACGAGGGCCATGAGGAGCTGACTTCTCATATCTCAAGAGTATACTTCACCATCCTGTGTAATAATGACTCAGAGGGTCGGGTACTCTATAAAAACCCAGGCATTGTAATGTAAGAAAAGGGGGAACTTTATGCTAGAAAGCTGTTGTAACTTGATGTCCTGCGATTAATAATAAAGAGCTTTGGGCTCAATTTCTCTTTTTTATGCTGCCTTCTGTGTTTGAATCTTTTGTCTTTCTTCATTTGCATACTGAGACTCTGAATCCTGAATTCGGTGTGCGATTGGGGACTGTACCCTGAAACTTGCCTGAAGGATACATAGGGGAGGAAAAATGCCATATTGGTTTTCTTTTATGCTACCTAGTGGGTTGTGGTTTCTATTAAATTCACTTGTCCTAATCGTCTTTACTCTGAACCCTAAATTTTGTTGAAAGGGAGAAGGAGAATCCTGGAGCTCTCCCAGAGGATACATAGGAAGCTTAATGTGGAGTTTCTTTCATTTATTCTTGGTGTTCTTTACTGCTATTCAAGTTGTTATTTAGTGATCGTGCTTCCTATTCTCTCCCACTTTAAATCATTTATCTCTCTTCCCTTACCCTTTTTTATTTCTTTCTCTAACCCTAACTCTTTTTATCTCTTTCCTACATCCTTACTCTGTTTATCTCTTTCCTGCATCCCTTATCTCAAAACACCAAAGTAGTTTAGCATAGGAGCCGACCTTTCTCTAGATATTGGCACGAGGAGCATACCTTCTCTTCGGCATTTCAATGTTGGTCCAGGTCTAGGGTGCATACATTTACCCAAAATCCGTTCCTAGGCAGATTTTATGACCAACAATTATCACTTGAATTAAGGTTATAAAATTATTAATTGCTTAGGCCAAATGACTCAAAGTGGAACATTATGTGAATGAGAATTGAATGACAAATCTCAAATGAGTTGAAACTTACCCACTAGAGATGGCCTAATGGAGATGAAGATCTTATCCATCAAGTAATTTTGATTCAGTTAAAAGAGCATAGTCATAGAACTACCAATAATCAGGCTATAGATGTTCTTGGACTATATTCAGGTTATATCTAAATTTGGCATATTGTAGTACATAAGACAAATTAAAAGAATGTTTTATTTAATTAATTCTTGTTACAATATGACCATTGGCCAAGAAGTTGAGCATCTCAACCATGAAAAACTATGGTGGATTGCTATTTTTTTTAGCAACAGTTCACCCAAAGATAGTCGCAACCTGAACCTTTACCACGATTGAAGATATCATCTTGCTTTGTCATAATTTAGTAAATGTGCTTTGCGCTATTTAAAAATTGAAATATGTCATAAAGTGATGCATGTGGTATTATTATTTGCACATAAAAATCCAATGATCAAAGTAAAGCTATAAAAATCTAGCTGAAAATGATTGAGCTTAGTTTGGAGTCATTAAAGATAATGATCACTATGTGTGAACACAAGTTAGTTGAATGTGATTGAAAACTAAAAACTAGAAATTTAAGATCAAAATCTAAAAAAAATGATGTTTTCTTTATTTAAATTTTTTATGAATGTTACAATATACTTTGGGTTTTCCAATAAGAGGTTAAGGTGTAGGAAATGGTGAAATAAGCCATCCAACAACACCAGAACCTGAACCCTTAGTATGGTGAAAGAGAGCAAGGACACATTTAAGCATGGAAACCATCCCCAAATTTTACCTGAAATATTTTCTTACGTTGAAATTTTGGGAGAGTCATATCATAATTCTACCAATCAACTCCGATAATCTAAGTACCCAGGCTCAATAGTAAAGTATGCCACCCGACCATCCAAGAGGTGGTCGAATGTATTGAGGTGTGTTTCGCTATTTAAATCAGGAACTACCCATTATACCATGCATGTGGTATTAATTTCTTAAGAAAACTAGAGCATAAAACAGTTGTATGCAACATCGAAAACCAACAACTGAATATTTTATCGAGCAATTTTAAATACAAAGATATCAAAACTAGGATTTAGACGTAATAGCAATGGTAAGATGAAAACCATCATATTTTCAGTTAGAATCTAGGCTATCATAATATTCACCTAGAGACAAGTAGTGATCAGAATATATAAATGGAGGCAGAATATTATAGCGAATTATAATGTATCTATCAAATATATAATATGGCCAAGGAGTTCCATGATGTCTATACAAGATAAGATCTATTTTTGTCAAACACCAAGTCTGAGTGAATCTATTCCAAATTTCCCAGAATAAGTGAGTCTGCACATACCTTTGATAAAGAAGACTCTGATAAAGCTCCCTATTAAAAGCAACCTTTCCAGTGGGAATATATTTCTTGACCACATACAAATAACATGGTGGTAGAAATTGAAATGGAATATTTAGAGGATCGCTTATAGGAGATAACCAGGAATCTTCAAATCGGACATGCAAAGTCTAGTTAGGCCAACTGAAGAGTCCGTCGAACCATTCGAAATGACTTAAGGGACTTTCAAAGGCCAAATAATTATGGGAATTATTTCTTAGCCAAACATCATAATGTAAATCCTGAATAAATGTATTATAATATACTTCATTCATAGATATAAGAGCGTTAAGAGCTTCAATAGCTTAAAATTTTAACAAATTTTTCAACTCTTCTCTTTGTCGAAGCAAGTTTCGGGGAATCCAAACAAAAGATTCATAAAAATTATGTTGATCTTCTTCATAATAAAATATGATGTCTAATCTCTAAACTGGTTTTCTATCAAAAATAAAATTAAGAGAATCTTTCTATTTTTGATAATGTGTTGATGTCAACAAGTACTTATGACCAAATCTAGAAAAAACCTGAAGATAATACACTGAAATAAGTGTGTACAAAATCCACCTATGGAACCATTTAAGGGGGAAATGATAGGACTTTACATATAGATGAAAGGACACATGCCACCTCAAGAATTATAAAGGCATAATGAGCCCTTGATCAGTCAACACAAAATCATCAATGGGACAATCAAGCTGAATATGAAAAGCATCATGAAATTTGAATGATCCACCTTGAGATCATAAATATGAAATCAATTAAATAAATGAACAATATTAATATGTTGGAAATTGAACTAGATAATCACTTCGATCAATGAAAAAATCTAAAGGATTTTAATCCTTTCAACTACTCATGGCATCCAATATAATTATATTTATGATAGGATTCATCTGGATGTTATTACTTATATGTGGAGCAAATCCCATTATATGTTTTATGATCCTTTTGCTTTTGTTTACCAATATAATGATGCATCTACCCTAAAAGGAATAAATTGTTATCTAGTAGCGTCAGATCTAAACAAGAAAAAAGGGCAGTCACAATAGGAGATATAACAATGAGAAAAGCTAGAAGAGTAGTTGAACATACAATGAGGAAATCTCCTATGCAACATGTCCAAAAAGATTTATTGGCACAAGAAAGAATAAGGTTAGAATCTGAGAGAGATGTTGCCATAATAGAGCAATATAGGCTTAGATATGAGATAATATAAAGGAATAATTGGAGAGCAGCAATGATGACAACCATGTATACCAAACACCCACAATTTTTTCAAATAAGGAAAGAATTTAATGTTGCATTCTTGGAATCTTGTTTTGTTGTATTATTGAACCACAATATGCTTTTCCCACCACAACCAACTGTTAGTACATAGCATGGGAGAAGAAGAACCACTCGAGCAACTTTGACAACAGTCCAAAATAGAACTCAAACCACTTTCGAGAAATTCTTCTAGCAGGTTATCAAACTGGTAATGTAGGTGTAGCTCAGATCGGTGAAATATCCAAGGGATAACAACCTTGATATTTGAAGCCACTACTTTGTGGACTATATGGATGAAATTAGAGAACATTTGGATTACACAATTATGTTTTGTAGAAAATGAAATACTTTGTGTTCATGATAGAAATAGAAAATGAATATTGTGTGTTCATAGTGAATGAATTTAATTAGTTTAAATTTTTTATTATGAAACTTAGAGTAGCTTATTAATATAACCAATAAATGTATGTGACTTGAATATTTTTGTTTGTTTTTGTAATCATGACAAGTGAACTTATTTAATGAATTTGAAGAATGGATTGGTATCCATTTTGGATAAGGTATGGGACTTCTCCATGATTTTTGTGGTCACTAAGGATGTATACCAGAGGACATCAAGGATGATGCACTAATAATGGTAAATAGATTTGCCATAGTGAATTTTAGGATATATAAGTATCCTAAAGTGAAGATTTAAAAAATTATATTTTGTCTTTAATAACACCTGAGTCTAATGATATATCTCAATGGATGATGTATAAATAATACTTTTATGTAATGGTTTATATGCTTTACTTTTATTATTATGTAGTCTTTCATTAAGATTGAAAGAAGCTGATATATAAGCATTGGAGAATGCTTTAATCCATGTTTGAGTTGGAGCCTAAATGTACATGCGTGTTGTAGCCTGCATATGTTTGTGTTGTTGCCCAAAGGATAAGAATTTAATATTTTCCTCTATGAGAATAATTTGTGATTCTATAACTACAATATACTATTTTATTTAATTATGCATTGAAAGATGTTACAATAATATGATTTTTTGATAAAAAAATCAGTTACTGATGGTATTTCAGTACTTATTGTTTATGCAATATAGATATTTTATTGCTATGAGGACATGGTACTGATGATGTTTTGTATTTTGCAGGGCCAGGTACTCTCATGGATGGAAGATATTGCTTACCATCAGGAACGAGATACTGGTTTAAAAATATAATGGGTGACACCACAAAATGTATAACAATAATAAATGTAAATAATAATTCTTATCACAAGAATTAATTAGTTAAGTATCCACATGTGAGATGAGATGATGTGATATGTATGTGCTTTCTTGATGAGCTTCTGTAAATTAAAAGATATGCACAAAATAGTCAGTGGCCTTCTAAATATCATTACTGACATTTATGTGGTATCTATCCTAATTCATGAACACCCTTTAATGAACAAAACCTCATAAAGAAAGGTGATGATGTGATTGATTATATGAATTGTTGCTATTAGAGAATTTTTGAGGTTTTCCATGAGACTCAAACACCCTAGTTGCTCCATCAAAATTTGTATACTGATCATACAGAGCTCTATGAAGGATAAAGTTTATATTATAAATACCTAGCTATTCATTATACTTGTGTGTGCAAATTAATATATTAGGTAAAACATAAGCATACCCCAATTCCATGCAAGATTCATTTAGCCCATTGTTGTATTGGGGATCCTCAAATGTTTATCCTAACTCTAAGTTGGACTCAGTTGGATTAGACCACTAGGCGTACAGGACACTTAAAGGTAGATATTCCACATGCAAACATTGGTCTGCACAAAAGCAATATGTTAATATGACAAACATATTGTCGTGCATAAGGATACCTTACAGATCGTCCATGCTAAGAATTCCAGGGATTCAAGTTTAATACTCCCTTCTTTTCTTCACATTTATTTGGGATACTTGCTCATGCTTAGTGATGAAAATAACTGTTTATTTTGAATTTTTGTTTTCTTTTTATTTCGAGTAAGGGATTTTTGTAGTGATGATAATCGCTGTTTATTTTGTTTTTGAATTTTACTTTGTTCAAGATTTTTTTGCTTGTTTTGATTAAAGCAAGGGATTTATTTGGGTAGGGGTGAACTTGTCCTTTTTCCAATTCTTAGAATTTTTGAACTGGTTGCATAGGGGGATGAGAAAGATAAAATTTTCACTTAAGGATGCCAAATACCACTTCGCAACATTCATATTTTGCTTTTTCCCACTAGGATTTTAGTGTTTTTATTAGTGATGGGATTCTAAAATATGACAGGTGCTATCCAAACCAAACCATATATATCAAAAGCAAAGATAACTTTCCATAAAATTTGATAAAACCACTAGGTATGGTTGCATGACTGGAAAACCCTAGTATATTTCTTATAGAAACATGAGGGGTTGTGTTGAAAAACATAGTTACTCGCATGGGTTATGGATGATGATGGATTTTGAAGATGCATGATTGAGGTACAAACGTGGTGTCATTTGTAATATTGTAAACACAAATGTATCTAATGCAAATGTAATGGATACAACATGCCTAATGCAATGAAACTATATGGATGCAAAGTGTGAATGTATAATGCAATTTGTTTTTGTATTTTGATGTTTTCAATTGTTTTTGAGTTTTGATTATTCTGAATGTTTTTGATATTTTTATCTTTAAACTATTTTTGTGCTTTTATGTTTTGCTTTTGACCAAAGGGCTTATGGTAACTTTGGGGCTTTTTGTGATGTGACCAAAGGGCTTATGATACCTTTGGATCCTTTTGTGATTTGAGGCCTAAGGGCTTATGATACCTTTGGAGCCTTTTGTGATTTTACCAAAGGGCTCATGATGCCTTTGGAACCTTTTGTTTTACGATTTTCTATTGTTTTTGTGATTTTGAAATTTATGAATATTTTTGATATTTTGTTGTTTTTGTAGGGGGAAGGTATGATACCTTAGGTACCCCCAGTGTGCATGTTACCTAATGTAATATAGTCATATTTCTTAGGAAGAGTGATAGAAATCAACTCTTTGAAGGTACAAACCTCTATGGGGTGCCCTTGTCTTTGTGGGGTGAAACAAGTGAACCATCTGCACGAAGCTCATTTCATTCTAATAGGTCTTGGACCACCTTTTAGAATGACTAAAAACTATGGATGTCATGCCCCTATATAATATGATACATACAAAAGAGGATTTTATCAATGGACCCATGCTTGGGCTCTCTTTGCTTGACCTCGGGCAACACAAATGCATTTGCCTCGTACAACTTTTGAAATAAAGTTGCAAAAGTCATTTCAAATATGACCACTCATTGAGGTGGCTTGTTTGGCCTATGAGGCTATGGATGACCTTGGTGTCTCAACTAGGATGATGTAGCCTCTATTTTGGTAGGCTATAATTCTATGGATGAACCATCTATAGGAAAACCCCCACTATCTATGTGATCTTGAACCACATTCCTAAACCCATAACAATTATGAATGCCATGGCCCTCTATTCGATGATAGAGACATTAATAATCCTCCTATAACCCTTAGGTTTAGCTTGATATAAAGGGTTTATGTAAGGTAAGGTGATGACCTTAGCCTCTTGTAGATTTTAAAATATGTCTGACATGGACTTGTTTAAAGGAGTCCAAATTTGTTGTGGATGCTTTGAGTGTGCAACACGCATTGGCCTAGTTTGAGGACTAGGTTGAGCCCTAGGTATATCACTTGCTTGCTTAGGGGGATCCCCTTGCATTTTGGATGCAAGGGATGGATTGTAGCCTAATACCATCTATTGGTTGACAAATCGAAGTTGCTTATTTTCAAGAATGTTATATACTATGGCTCAAAATATTTGACATGATTGAATATCATGACCATTTTGTCTATGATATAGAAAATGTGATTCTTCATCATACCCTTGTGGTTTTGGATAATTTGGATTCAACTGGTGAACCTTAGGTAATATGATAGAATTTGTGGCACATAATAGATTGAACACTAATATCATAGGCTCAAGCAATGAGGGATGCTTGTTAGGTTATTTACGTGGCCGAGCTGGTGCTAGCTATGGTTGAAGCTTTTCTTATGGCTGCACAGGAGGTGTTTTGACCTCATATGAGGGTTTCTTTTGTATCTCTTGGCTTTCCAGTTGGATAAAAATATATTGCAATGCCTCATTTTGTTACTCCATTTGTGCCTCTATATTATAGAGGTGATTTTACATATGCTCCAATACTGATAAGGCTCTCATGTGTATTTATAACGATTGGTTCATTTCCACCAAGATCCACCAAGTAACTATAAATCACCCATTTCCTTCATTTGAGTTGATTTGGAGGCTTCATGATGATCCACTTTTATAGTGGTATCCACATGCTCATGTTTATGACTCAGTTCATGTTTTTGTTTCACTTCATGGTGTTAAATTGTGTCAGCTTTGGTACCCCTAGTCTGATGTGGGGGGAACATATGTTCTTGTTCTTGAGGAGGCACCATGAGAAGTGAGTCAGGGGTGACTAATGCTAATGGTTTTTACCCCTTCCATGTGACAACAAAGTTTTATTACACCATATCTTGTTTTATCTGCCTTAGAGTCACTTGGTCTTATGACTTAATGTTAACCATTGCCATGAACTCTTGAGAAGGTGCTTTAGCTTTTGGACTAGTTGAAGGTACTTTAGTCATGTTAGCTGATGTTTTATTCTCCATATTAGGTAATATTATACCATGATTTTTTGTTATGGGAAAAGGTAGTGAATTCTTGATGCAAGCCTTAGTCGAATGTTTTGTGATTATATATGACTAAATATTTGGAGGCCTGCATGCCACTAGAGTTTATTATGGCTCATTGAACTCCTTGTAATACTTGAATGGCTTAGGATCATGGGGGACCACATACACTTGTCCTTGGTGTATGAATTTTAGATTTTGGTGCACTATGGAAGGTACACATTCCATATCCCTTATCCATGGTCTACCTAGAAATATGTTATACTACCTCTCACCCCCTAGGATATGGAAAAATGTAGGTATCATATTTATCCCAACCTGTATAGGTAGGATTATTATGCCAATTTTTGAGGAAATGGCATTATTGAAGGATCTCAATGTGAATGTTGAGTCCTTAATGTGTGAAGGCAGCCAATTTAAATATTTCAAAGTTGCAGTTGTGATGATGTTGGTAGATAATGGGTGGATTTTTCCTTATATAGAATTCTATCAAGGTGTTCAGGTCAGGAAGGTTTCTTGGAGGACCTATGGGTGCTTTAGTAGTAGGGATATCTTGAAGATTTGACTCTCTATGGGTGGTATTAATTTTATGATAAGACCTAGGATGCCATTTAGGTATGGCCAAGTCCTCTATATTGATTTGGATATGTTCAGTGGTCATGGAACCTGATTCCCTCTCTATATTGGAGGTCTTGCTTGCCATGGGAGGTCCCCTGACCATTTGAAAAAAAAATGGCTTCCAAAAAAAAATTTAAGTGTCATATATCAAAATTATTAGTGCGATGAGCTGATCACAATGGGCTATGAATATGAAAAGTGACTTCCAGGTCAAAAATTTGTATTTTTGAAATAATTGACCAACCGAGGATCATGGGGAAATACCCACTTTTGGGAATTTTTAGGAAATTTTGAAGCATGAAGAGCTAGGACTCAAAATTTATGTGAGAGGTGTACAAGAGGCTAACTAAGAAAACAAAACAAATTTGGTAATTTTTAGAATTTTATAGCCCATTTTATGATTGTTTTAGTGTAATTTTTCCCTATTTTCAGCTTTGAAAATAAAGTAATCATAAAACCAAAATATTTTTTTTTGTTATAGCTCTTATTTGCACGATTATTGATCCATTGGATGTAGAATAAAAAAGTAGATTTTTTTTCAATAAATTTCTTTGAAAAATTAGGGTTAGGTTGATTACCCCAGGAATAAAGAAACGCACAAATCAGAAAATATGTTTATCTCTTTTACAAATTAGATGTGTGTCCTAAAACTGGTTTTAGTGTGTTTAGATTTGTTGCTGCTTTTGGTTTCTTTTTCATTTTTTATAATTAGAATGAGGGAACTCAACAAAAGTGGTGACTATGAACACTAGTGCCAAACACGATTTCTCAAAAGAGTCTAGGGTACACCGCTTAAAACCTAGTGAAGGGTTTGCCTAGCTCTTCCACTCTGAGTCAATAATTAATCCAACATTGGGAGCTAGTTTGAACACCGATGACCTACACCAACTTAGAGGAGTTCCCTATTATGTCTAAGGATATCTAGGGGGCAAGCCAGTGGAAGGAGGTGAATTCCAACATCACCGATATGAATTAGGGGTTAGTGATGAAATCCAACCTTACCAATGTTATTGTGATACGTGCAAGTGTGTGGGGTTATTTTTAACCTTACATGTAAACAAAATTCATCACCAAGCAAACATGATATTTCCTATATGCCTAAGATAAAAAACATTTCATTTTAGAAAGAGGTATATATTAAGCTTATATGAACTTCAAACAATGTATTATATTTCATGAATTAATGGCCACTCATTGGGCCACATGCAAGAAAACTAAACACACAAAAGCCTAGCACACTGGATATTAGGGTAGACCTTCCAAGTAGAGGCCCGTTGTTCCTAGCAGTGCCTAGAGGAAACTAAATAAAACTCTAAGAAACACCAATGCATTTTATTTTCCATTTTATTTATATTTTCCTTAATTAAATGTAAGTTTTTCCTACTGTATTCTGACATAAAATCACAAACAAAGAAAGACAAAAAAGCAGAGAGTTGTCCCAACCTGAAATCCACATTTTATGAAGCATATGCTAACCTTGTGGCACTTTTATCCTACCTTATGTTGAACATAATGGTTGTTGTTGGTCATTGATTGCAGGAGCGGCTAGTATCTACTAGACAGTATCAACTAAAGTGGCCAAACCTGCACATAAAAAGATACCCAAAATATTAGTAAAATGGCTAAAAAACAAAAACTTGGTGGGGGTCCCACCATGATCACCATCTATGCGAACTAGAGAAATGTGCACCACAACTTACCCTACTTGCAATGTTATTATATCAAATAAAAATTAAGAAGAACACAAGCACATATAACTTGAAAATCATAAGCAAATAAATATTATTTTATAAATGTTTCCATATCTTGGTTACATGTACGCCCCTCTAAGGGATACCCATTTTGATACAATCTATTATAGGTGGGGCAACGACGAATGTTTCCCTTCTCAAAGGGGTGGTTCACTTTTGCAAGCTTCTCGATTTTGCACACAAACTTGTCTGAGGGCTCACAAATGCCTCCTCATTATCTTGTTATGCATGAGCATCCAGTGGTGTAAGAGTGATCTTGCATCACCCAAAAAAAAATTGTAATTGTTTAATTTTTTAAAACTAGTAAAACTAGTTTAACTTGCAGGAGATTTTTAAAGGTCTTAGAGGTTGAATTTGAGGATTTTTGGCCAGACACAAGCCTTGGAACAAAGAGCCAAGGTTCACCTTGCTTAGATCGTTTCATGCCATTTCCAAAAACATGTTGTAATAGTCAATTGGGTCAACGAGTGCGAAGTTATGACCTTGACAAGTTGCCCCCAAAATTCAAATTTGAATTTTAATGGTTTTAGGTGGGAAAAATGGAAAACAGGATTTTTGAGGGAATTTTCGAAATTGTAAAGGGGTCTTTTCTCTTGTATCCTTATTTTTGGCATGAAAGTAATGAAATTTTTGATTATCTAACTTGTTCAAAGGAAAAATACCTATGTATAATTTGTTTGGTGTTGCTTGTGTAACATGATCTACACCAAGTGGTATCAGAGCGAGAGTTCCTGAGTGTGTAAGCAGATCGCCGGACGTGAGGTAGTTTACACCATGATTTGTGGTTAAGGTTTATGATAGAAGTGAGCATAATGCCTCCACGAAGAAACCGTGGTGGTGGGAGAAATATAATTCCAGAGGAAGATTTCAGATCTTTGCAGAAGCAAGTTCAAGCTCTACAAGAGGAGCTACGTAGAGGGTTTGAGCCAAGGAGAGAAGAAGGTAATGAAGATGAAGTTGAAGAATAAGAGGACCAGTTTGAGGAAGAATAAGAGGCAGTAGATCTTGCACAAGCTAGGTTATATAGATCCATATCTCAGATTGGAAAGAGTTGAATATGGAGGTTTCTATGTATTCTAGAAATATTGATCCAGAGGAGTTGATTGACTGGATCAATGATTTGGAAGAATACTTTGAGTATGAGGAGGTTGAAGATCCTGATAGGGTCAAGTTTTGTAAGACCAAGCTGAAGGGTCATGCCAACATATGGTGGAAGGGAGTGCAGCTAGACAAAAATAAAAGAGGAAAATAAAGGATAACAAAATGGGAGCGGATGTTGGAGAAGTTGAAGAGGCAGTTCATTCCAGGTGACTACGAGTTGGATATGCTAAATAAAATGTAAGTTTTGAGGCAATCAAGTAAGTATGTCAAAGAATACACAAAGGAGTTTTATAAAATTGTAATCAGAATAGGCCATTCAGAGGCCAACAAGGAGAAGGTATCCTATTATATTAATGGGTTACAAGCAAGTATTCAAGAGGAGTTAAGTTTGGTCAGGATGACCACCATAGAGGATGCTTACCAGTTTGCCCTGAGGGTTGAAGAGAAGCTAAATAGAAGGTTTGAGAGCAAGCAAAGAGGAAGATGTCATGGTGGAAGAACTAGTGGAAGAACAAATGGAGGACGAAATGAAGATTATAAGAAGAATGGAGAAGCTAGCAGTAGTTAGGATCAAAAGGGAGATAATGCTTACCACCCCAATGATTAGAACAATGGTTACCAGAGAGGAAGAGGAAGGTCTAGATGAGATTTTGGAAGAGGAGGATTTCATGGAACCTATTTCCACTGTGGCGAAGAAGGACATCGAACATACGAGTGTCCACAAAACCATGAGAGGATAAATAGGAGGCCTGAAGGTAATGCCTGAGCTGCGGTCATTGATGAAGGTGCTAAATCTGAGAAATCTAAAGAAGCAAAAAGAGGAGAAGTACTAATCATAAGGAGAGCCTTGCTGAATGAGGAGAGAGACCCAGATCAGAGGAAGAGCTTATTTTGCACAAGGTGTAAATGTGCAGGTAAGATTTGTAATATTATCATAGACAATGGTAGCACAAATAACCTAGTTTCAAAAGGAATGGTTACCAAATTGCAATTAGAGAGGAAGAAACACCTGAATCCATATTGGATTGCATGGTTACAGAAGGACCATAGGGCTTTGGTCAGTGAGCAATGCTTGGTAAAATTTAATATTGGGAATTACCGTGATGAGGTCCTGTGTGAAATCCTGCCTATGGATGCTTGACATTTGTTGTTGGGAAGGCCATGGCATTTTGATTGGTGTGCAGTGCATGATGGTCATGCCAACACTTACTTCTTGACAAAGAATGGAGTGCACCATAAGATGAAGCCCCTGAAGGAGGTGGAAAAAAAGGTATGTAGTAGTGCCATAATCTGTTTAGTTGAAGGGAGAACATTTTTGGATGGTTTGAAGCATGAGCATATGTGCTATGTATTAATTCCTAGAGTTAGGGAAGAAGAATGCAAAGATACCCCAGTAGAAGTCTTAGGTTTGTTAGAAGAATTTCCAAATATTATATCATATAATGTGCCTGAGGGTTTACCACCAGTGAGGAAGATCAGTCACCATATAGATTTGGTACCAAGATCTAGTTTACCCAATAAGGCATCCCATAGAATGACTCCTGTAGAAAGTGAGGAGCTAAATAGGCAAGTCCAAGACTTGCTGAAAAAGGGAATGATTTGGGAGAGCTTGAGTCCATGTGCAGTACCTGCAGTACTAGCACCAAATAAATATGGAGAGTGGAGAATGTGTATAGACTCTCAAGCTATTAACAAGATCACCATAAAATACATATTTTCATTGCCAAGGATGGATGACATTATGGACTATTTGAGTGGAGCCAAGTACTTCACAAAGATTGACCTGAAGAGTGGGTACCATTAGATTCGTGTCAGAGAAGGAGATGAGTGGAAGACAACCTTCAATACTAGAGAGGGTTTGTATGAGTGGTTAGTCATGCCATTTGGGCTAACCAATGCACCAAGAAAATTCATGCAGCTGATGAATGAGGTATTGAAGGAGTTTTTAGGAAAAATTGTCATTGTCTATTTGGATGACATTTTAATATTTAGCAGGACCCTGGAAGAGCACCTGATGCATATTAGAAGGGTTTTTGAGAAGCTGAGGGAGGAGTAGTTGTTGATTAATTTGAAGAAGTGTAGTTTTGTGAAGGAGTTAGTGTATATGGGATTTGTCATCTCATTCGAAGGTCTAAAAATAGACCCAAAAAATGTGAGGGCTATCATTGAATGACCTACTCCAAGAAGCATAACTGAGGTAAGATCATTTCATGGTATAACAAGTTTTTACAGATAATTCATTAGAAATTTTAGTAGTATTTTTGCACCCCTTACAGAAACAATGATATGGGATAAGAAAGAATTTAAGTGGACCTTAGGAGCAAATAAGAGCTTTGATATGTTGAAGAAGAAGGTCACAAAGCAACCTATTTTGGCACTTCCAAATTTTAATAAGGTATTTCAGGTAGATTGTGATGCTAGTGGTAGTGCCATAGGAGCTGTATTGAGTCAGTAAGGTAAACCTGTTGCTTATTTTTGGTGAGAAAATCAATGATGCTAGGAAGAAGTATTCAGTTTATTATGCTATATTTCACTCTCTAAATAAGTGGAGGCATTATTTGTTGCTAAAAGAGTTTGTTCTATATACTGATCATTAGGCCTTACAGTATATTAATAGCCAAGGGAAGCTAAATCAGAGGCACTTGAAGTGGGTTGAGTTTCTATAGAGTTATACATTGGTTTTGAAGCATAGGAGAGGAAAGACAAATAGAGTTGCAAATGCCTTAAGTAGAAGGCAGTGTTTGTTGATAGAAATGAAGGTGGAAGTTGTAGGGTTTGAGGAACTTAAGGTTTTGTACCCTGAAGATCCTGATTTTGCAGAGGCTTGGAGGGCTTGCTTGACACTTGTTACTTTGGACAGGACTAAGTTGTTGGATTTTTTGATCCAATATGGAATGTTGTTTAGAGGAAATAAATTATGCATTCCAAGGAGTTCAATGAGGGAGAATCTAGTCAAGGAGAAACACATCGGAGGATTGGCTGGATACTTTGGTCGGGATAAGACAATTGCCCTTGTTAGTGAGAACTACTATTGGCCACAGTTGCAGCAAGATGTAAAGAGATTTGTGCAATGTTGCAGAGTATGCCAAATGGCAAAGGGTGTGAGACAGAACACTGGATTATATCAGCCATTACCTGTACCAGAGAGACCATGGGAGGACATCAACATGGATTTTGTTCTTGGCCTACCAAGGACACAGAGGGGAAATGACTCCATATTTGTGGTGGTTGACAGGTTTTCAAAGATGGCACATTTTATTCCCTCGCGTAAAACTAATGATGCAGTTCATGTTGCAGATTTATTTTTCAAAGAGGTGGTACGACTTCATGGTCTACCAAAGAGTATAGTTTTTGACAGAGATACCAAGTTTGTTGCATATTTCTGGAGAACCTTGTGGAAGAAATTGAAGATAGATTTGAAATTCAGTTCTGCATACCACCCATATACTGATGGACAAACAAAGGTGGTGAATAGAGGTTTGGGTAATATATTGAGATGCTTGATAGGAGATAAGCCCAAGGGATGGGATTTGGTTTTGCCATAGGTAGAATTTGCATACAACAATTTTGTCAATAGGAGTACTAACAAATCTCCATTCCAAATAATATATGGGAGCAATCCAAGAAATGCTTCTAAGTTGAGGAAGATGGATACAGGGGAAAAGTATAGTGCTAAGGCTGAGGACTTTGCAGAGCATCTGAAGAGCTTGCATGAAGAAGTGAAGAAGAATATTACTAAGATGAATACTCAAAATAAGACAAGGGCAGACCAAAAATGACAGTTTAAGGAATTTGAAGTGGGAGATGAAGTTATGGTCCATCTGAGAAAAGAAAGGTTTCTTGCAAAAACCTATAACAAATTGAAGATGAAGAAGTTTGGACCATGAAAAATCATATAAAAATGGGATTCAAGCAATGCATATGAAGTGGAATTACCAAGTGGGCTTAACATATCACCTGTTTTTAACATTTCAGATTTGGTAGAATACCATGAAGGAGACAATGGTGAGGGATCAGTAGCAGAATTGTGGAATATTCCAGCATCTACTCTAGATACAAAAGAGATAGAAGAGATATTGGATACATGCATCGGAAAAAGTACCAGAAATAGGCAGTATGTAGAATATCTGGTTAAGTGGAAAGGCAGACTTGTTGAAGATTCATATTGGTTGTCGAAGGCTAAGGTTGAATGCCTTGGTTTTCTTCCAACAATAGAGAAGTGAAGGTCACTTCTCAAAATTACCTTGGGTGTCTAATGCAGGAGCATCCAAGTGGTGTAAGAGTGATCTTGCATCACCCAAAAAAAAAATTGTAATTGTTTAATTTTGTAAAACTAGTAAAACTAGTTTAACTTGCAGGAGATTTTTGAAGGTCTTAGAGGTCGAATTTGAGGATTTTTGGCTAGACACGAGCCTTGGCACGAAGAGCCAAGGCTCGCCCCGCTTAGCTTGTTTCATGCTATTTTTGAAAACATGATGTAATAGTCAATCGGGTCAACGAGTGCGAAGTTATGACCTCGACAAGTTGCCCCCAAAATTCAAATTTGAATTTTAATGGTTTTAGGTGGGAAAAAGGGAAAACTGGGTATTTGAGGGAATTTTCGAAATTGTAAAGGGGTATTTTCTCTTGTATCCTTATTTTTGGCATGAAAGTAATGAAAGGTTTGATTCTATTACTTTTTCAAAGGAAAAATATGTGTGTATCATTTTTTTGGTGTTGCTTGTGTAACGTGATCTACACCATCTTGTCCAAGAGAGATCCTGTGATCTGAATTTCTTGAATTGATCCTATGAACCTATATCTACGAGCATGGAAATAATAGAGCACAATAAGTAGAATGGGAAACCTCCCTAGATGAGGTATTTTTGTTAGAAAATATGATAATCTAGATAAATAAGCATAATGTGCATTGAAATATAGCAGATCTAAGCAATAGGTATATGAAAATAAAAAATATTAATCTAAATTCAATGAAAGATTCAGATCTATGCTAAAGCCATGCAAATGAAATAATTATAAATAAATATCTATTACTTTGAACAAAGGAATTTACCATTTTAAAACCTGGCTATGACTATGGGCCACTATAAAAAATAGTAGCCTCTGAATTAAAGGTTATCTTAGGTCTTATGGGTTGTGGCAGTTGATCCCTTGCTTGAATTGATGTTCAAGGGTCGTTAGGTGTGTCTCCTACACTGATTGATGGTTGGGAATTATGGATTTGAATACTAATGCATGGACATGGCTCAGATGGACAATGGTCCAATTCTCCTCAAAGAGGAATATATTGGCTCTCCATTTTGATAGGGCTCCACTACACACAACTTGAACTCTCTGTATCTGGCCAGGGCTTCATTGCATAAAATTTGAATATTCATGGATCTTTTGCTCTTTGTGGGAGAATTAATATGTAGAATTCCCTCTCTCAAATATAGACGTTGGCTTCCTAGAGAAGCTTCAATCCAAATTGCATGTGATTGATCATCCTAGGTGGAAAGCATCAATCACAAACTGGCATTGAAGGGGTAGTTCGGAGGAACTCATGGATTTCCTCACCAAAATCCACCCATAAAAATGTAGAGGTACAGTCAGACTATGTGATATGGGCTCGTATTCATGGCTAAAATATGCATGGTTCTAGCCACTGTCAGGTCTAGTGGCTAGGTGTGACCGATGTAGTCTTTAGCGGCCAAGTGTGGTAGCCACTATGCTTGAGAGCGACCAAGCCTGGATGGGCTAGAACTACCATATTTGAGTGGTTAGGACCACTGCTTGCTCTTGGAGAGATCCAAGAGGATTCATATAGTCTATGAATGTGTCCATATGGGTAGTCTCCTAAACATGATACATATTAGGTGTCTACAATAATTAATGATTATTAATTTATCAATTTATTTGAAGTGATATGTATGTGTTTGTTCAGTTGTAATTTGTATGACTTTATATTGTTACGGTAACTTCATATGTACATAGACCATTGAAATATGCCCATTTGATATTCCTTATCCATTTACATGAAAACAATATCTCAACATAATGAGGTAGGTTGAACACAATGAATTTGTATAAAATAATCAATTTAAGATGTAAGTGAATTGTCATAATAACATCCTTTAATTATTCTACATTGTTTTTCTATATTTCATCCACTTTATTTGGTATTTTTATGCCATAGGTATAGATAAGTTCTATTTTATCATACATAAATTTAGGTATTATTATTATGGCCACACATAAATCCACTATAATATTGTGTCACAATCACACAATAGATTCTTAGAGTAATGTGGAATGAAAGTGGTTTCATTATCTTAAGACTAATGTAGATTCATGGTATTCACAATATTTATTTGTATACCCAATGTGTCTTTGATCATCAAATTCTATTTTTTAGATGTATTAGATATGTCAAAGATACCTTCTATTCTATAGGATTTTATTCAATATATTTGATCACTCTTGATATTTTAGTGCCTCCTATAGTAAATTATATTATCTTGGTAATGATAAGGACCCTAACATATTTTAATTTTCTATGGTTTTATTCAACCTCTCAACTATATTAAACATATTTTTGTCACATTACCTTCATTTTTATATATAATTTTTTTGAAGTATCTCACAACTTGCTGATTATTCTTGGTAAGTATTACATCCCTTATGTTAAATATTTTTGTAGTGCAATATCACTACAACTTGTCCAAAGAGGGGTGACTACAATCAAAGCCAACTTGAAGCCACAAGTAAAATGAAGAGCCCTAGAATTATTGATGACCACCAAAAGGACTATGCCAAATAATCATTAAAAATTTATCACTAGGAGAGGAATAAAGAGACAAAGAAACAAACAATTTTGTTGCAAAACATAAAAACTCTTCAATTTTTTTGCAACTCTAACAATTCCATTTCTTATTTTTTCTCCACATTTGGGGATAAAGAGACAAAGAAACAAACAATTTTGTTGCAAAACATAAAAACTCTTCAATTTGTTTTTTGAAAGAACAAAACTTCAACATTTCATGAAGATCAAATCTTGGGTAAGGAAAGCTCTTCGTCGTCAAAGAGTAATAAGAAAGATAAATGAATTGGGAAGGCAAACTACTAGATCCAATTTTCATCGTATGCTTCGTAAATATCGTTGTATCGCTCCAAATTTTTTGCATCCCTACCTTCAGGCTATTGGATCCGCACCCGGAAGGAGGATGGGAAAAGGATGGTGCGGTACCTCAGACGAGAGGACTTCACAAAGGTCCCGCATCTCAAGGGAGGTGTATTTTGGTGATTTTTCGATGGATGGTGGGTTCACCAGGAAAAATTTGGTGACAGTTTCCACGCCTAGGTTTTGGGAATGAGTTTTGATGAGTTCGTTTTATTTTTAAACATTCATCCTAAGTTTGGTCGAATGATTCTAACTTAAACTACATGAAAATGCAATTTAAATGAATACAGCAAACATAAAAGAAAGCAGAAACAGAGAATTTGTAGGAGGCCAATGAAGATTACCTGATCCGGAAGTCTGATAAAGTTTCTGATTACTTGTAGCAGTCTGGATCGTCTGCAATTCAACAGGATCGCCTTAAATTTGATAAAATCATCTAAACTGACAAGATCGTCTGTAATCTGACGAATTCATCAGAGACCTGCAAAACAGCAAACAGATGCGAGATACAAGAAATTCTATTTTGTAAACAGGGGCAAACTATATGAAAAAGTAATGAGTATTGAACAATATACAAGAAAAAAAGTAAATGCAAATCACTGTGTTTAGATAGCAGAATATGATCTTAATATGCAAACTAGACAAAATGGGTGAACTCCAGATGCAATATAGTATAAAAACTGAATAGACAATCTAATTTATATCATAAAATGACAGATAAAAGAGAAAGGAGAGCAAACTCCAGGCACTGATTGCCTCGATGTGTGTTGCAGTAGAAATCGTCTCACATTAGAACGAGATCGTCCCGAATTTGATGAGATTGCCTCCGATCTTGACAGGTTCGTCGGCTGCGATAGATGCTGGCTCTGGCTGAAAACCAGTGGTGTACCTACAATAAAATTAATATAGGACTAGTGCAAGAGCAAATTTGAAGTGTTTTAGCGCATAGGGAGTTGATTTACATAAAAATTCAGCCAGGGGTTGGGGAAGGAAAAGTTTTAGAGTTAAATAGGCATAGGATAGTTGTTGGGAGGTTGGAGATCATCCCAATTTGGGAGATCTCCAATGGGGGAAGGGTCCCAACGATGCAGACACGCTTCTGCCCGAATTGGAGACCCGTTGGAATGGATTCCAACTATGCAAATTCAGTTTTGTGACAAAATCATCTGGACGTTCTAGTCCAGACGAAATCGTCAAATTTGAGGCGATATCGTCAAACGGTCAAAACAACTGCTAAAATGGCATAGAAAAAGAGGAAACGGGTTTCTCGGCGGTTAACGGGCGGTTTGGGAGGTTAAATTTGAATTTAAATTTATTTACTAAGGTGAATGTAATTATTCCAATTTTACTGCGCCAATTTTAGGGTGCTACATTTTGCCCCCTCTTTAGCGAATTTTCTGAAGAAAATGCGTTAAAGATGAGTTCTTCTCGATCTACGAGAAAGCAAAAAATTATTCCCATTTTTAGGCGACGATTCTTGGTCGAATCGTACGACAGCTTACTATGGTGCCCCCTCCGTTTTTTTACCCAAATCGAACGTTTGTGGTAGAAACACGGAAAAGCAAAAATTATTTTGAATAAAATTAAGAAAAATAGGGTAAAACCCTAATTCATTGTTACTGTTCATTTTACTATTTTTAGAGCTCTGGAGCAAAAATGGTAGAGACAAGGCACAGATCTCGTAGAGGTCCGCCGCGGTCTACGGGTAGGGGTTTAAACTTAGTTTAGATTGATTTAATTTTAATTTACATGCTTTGTAAATGAATTTTAGGATGAATTTTGAGCATCGCGGCCGTTTTTGGCCATCGACGTCATCCGGACGAAATCATCCCTAGTTCGACAAAATCGTCTCAAGTTCGTCAATTTCGCCCAAGGGCAAAATCGGTGAAAAAGGGACGATTTCGTCAAATTAGAGACGATTTCGACACGCGAAATCGGAGACGATTTTTCTCAAATTTCGGGCGATATCGGCCAATAGTGGGCGATATCATCAATTGCAAAAATTTGATCTTTAAGTGGCATTATTGATTGCTAAAATTGTTATTAATGATTGTTTGTTGTTTTGATTGTTTATGCTTGTAGAGAGGATTACTAAAGAGCAGAGAGTGGAAATATGGCGGGCTGAGAGACGACTTGGCCGCTCTCACCCAGGAAGAGCGGGATCTGCTGGCACAGGCCGGCTTGCAGCATGTGGCAGAGATGCCGCAGGTTTCTATTGACATGGGGCTACTGACAGCCCTAGCAGAGAGGTGGTACCCGGTCTCTTCATGCTTTCGGTTACCGACAGGAGAGATGACTCCCACACTAGAGGATGTATGGAGGATTCTTAGAATCCCTATATAAGGAAGGATGATCACACCTGCGGCCAATCAGAGCCATGTGATGGGACGACTCTACGATGACCCGAGCTTCACCCTAGAGAAGGGCGGAGTGAACATCGAGGCACTACGCCAGATGCCTAGGGCATCTACACTGACACGAGTTTTGGCTGGGGTGGTTGGTGGACTTCTACTATGCCACCAGAGCGGATGCAGGGTACCATGGATGCTGGCAGATGTGATCTGCGACATGCGCGACCATGGCTACAGATTTTCTTGGGGCAGCTTTGTTCTATGTCGACTGTACAGGATCCTTTACGAGGTCGTGTACAAGGGTGGGCGATGTATGGTCATGACATTGCTCCTATAGGTTTGGTGCTAGGAGCACATTGTCGTGCGGAGGCCGATAGGGCTTCCACTGACAGGGGTTGACGGGGAGAGGCCCTAAGTCTTCTACTGGTGGCTTCAGAGAGGGGCACAGCGACGGATCGACCTGTCGGTGTCCTGAAGACTACTGGATGACTTGGTCCCAGACCAGATCACCTAGAGGCCGTGGAGGCAGCATCCAGGGTGGGCAGAGGACACACAGGAGCTGGCTTGCATCAGGTGAGTCTGCTGGCTACATATGGAGAGGGGAGAGGTGGAGCTCCACCGCTATGACCGAGTTTTGCGACAGTTCGGTCTACAGCAGGGGATCCCATCTCTCAGGGATTATGAGTTTTCCTGGACTGTCCAGGATAACACCACAGTTAGCGGGGCTCCAGATATGCAATGATTTTGGAGTCAGGACGTGGATGATGCCCCAATTCAGCCAGTGGATGGGTACGACATAGGGGTAGCCAATGGCTACGATTCCTGGTACATAGGTATTCGCCTTCCTCGGATGATGAGGGCTCAGGGACCGATACACGTAGTCATGCATCGGATAGGGAGGTGGCGCCAGGCGATGGTAGAGGTAGCCTGGGGTCATGGCAGAGGAGAGTAGAGGAGGCCACAGGCACAGGAGAGGCCACGGTAGAGGGAGAGGGAGAGGAGGGAGGCGAGACCCCCATCTCCATAGAGGCCACCATCGCCTGATAAGGGCAAGGGTGTGGACATTGGCGAGAGTAGCGAGATGGCTACTCTTCGAGCAGAGAGAGATCGTCTACAAGCTCAGGTGCAGACGTTACAGGATGTAGCTGCACAGCACCAGGCTGAGGTGTCGCAGCTACGAGACAATAATGCTCGTCTTAGGGCACGAGGCGGAGGGGTGAGCACTCAGGAGCTGATGCGGTCAGTTTCTCAGACCACATTCTATCAGGTGCTATACTACCAGGCGGTGCCAGAGGGCCAGAGGATACAGGTGCCACCTGCCATAGTAGATCCTATCAGGACAGGGTCGACGAGGAGCTCATCTCGATCAATGACGAGGACTCGTAGTACCACACATACTGCGATGGGACCACCTCGTCCTTCGTAGGGCGAGGGAGGAGATGATGCCGAGAGCTCTAGAGGCTCTCGAAGCTAGAGGGTGGGATATTGCTACTGATATTGTATTATACTTGTATTGATAGAGGATTGAGTATGCCGAGGTACAGATTGTGGCATACCAATCCAGTTTTGATGATGTATATATTCGGTTGATATATATAGATGAGATATTTTTTTGATCATATGACTTGTCTTATGTGATGCTTATGATGCTTTTTATGTTTGATTGATTGATTGAGTTGATTGATGTAATGATTTTATTGATGATTCATGTAATTATGTCGTTTTAGAAAATATTATAACTTGGATGTCATGCTTTAAATATTTTAAATGAAATAATCTGATGTAACAAATTGATTGGTTGTAATGTGATAAAAATAAAAAGAGATTTCTAACAATAATTTCAAAGGACATTGTCGCTATTATAGACCATTTCATGGAGTCGCTGCTCACTCGGTCGTCAAGCTAGTCCCAGGATAGAAATATTGTTAAAAATAAAAAAGTGCTTAAGAGACTGTCTTAAGACTTTGTTGTGATGATGCAAATGATGATGATGATGGTTTGCTTTCAGATTTCCATGAAAATATTATGCATGAAATATTGTAAAATAATTTTTGCTAGGCATAAATTCCTAAGTGTGATAAAATTTGTGAATAATTCCTTAAGAACTATACCATCATTGCAAAATGCAAAGGTTGACATAATGACATAACATAGTGAAAATGTATTTGCTTTCGAAAAAGCATAATTTGTGTAAAATGAAGTCATATGTTTTGTATGATCTTTGATAAATAAGGAAATAAAATTGTTACAATGGTTTGCGCTAGGCATAGAATATGTAGGTATAGACTTATACCATCATCGCGAAGATCAAAGAAAGGATAGTTTTATTGAATGATTAATTTTTGATGAACAAAAAATATGATAATGAGGACTTGCGCTAAGCATAAAATTCCAATTTTGGTTTTGAAACTATACCATCGTTGCGAAAGTCGATAAGATATATATGATATGTTTTTATTGAAATTTTTGATTTTTTCTATTATATAGTTATCTTTGTGGTAAATAATTGTACTTGGTTTATTCCAAACAAGTTTGCAAAAATAATATTTCAAAGTATTTTGAAGACAAAAGTTAGATTTATAAGGAATCCCATGTGCATAAGTGAATTCATTGCCAATCTTGATTTATCATAATGATAGACAAAATCTCTCAAATACAAATGTGTGTGCAATTGCATTGTTCATTTACCAGTTTTTGAGCAAGATACTATGATACAAGTGATTTGAAGAAACCAAATAAGTGTTCATTAACCATGATGTAGATGCATATAACCATACTAGGCTACTATGTAGATCGGATTATCAAGAGCTAGCTAATCCATAAGCAGACATAGGTCTATACAAAAGAAGGTCGCTAATGTGATAGACATATCGCCACGCTAGGAGTTACCCAAGGCCAAGCAGGTTGGGCACAAACCACCTGTTATGGGGCTTACCTCACAGTTTTTGAATAATTGAGAATTCCAGGGATTCAAGCTCATTCACCCTTCTTTTCTTTTCAAAGGGTAGGAAAAGGGATTTTATTGCTTTTCTTGCTTTCTTTTGAACTTTGCTTATTTTTCTTTTTGTATTTCTTTTGCTTGATAATGCTTGGAACATTGCTGACATAACATTTTTCTTTTCTCTTTTTCTTGAATTTTTCTTTTCTTTTTCTTTTTCTAGGGATACTTGCTCAGATTAGCTGTAGAGCAAGGGATTTTTATTCTGGGTAGGGGTGAGCTTGTCCTTTTACCAATTCTCAAAGATTCTAGACCATGTGCATGATAGGATAGCAAGGGAAACTTTTCACTCAAGAAATCAGTTCTACTATGTAGCAAAACATGGAAATTACAAATATAATCATTTTATTGTGAAAATATGTGCTTGGTTTAAGTAAATAACAAGATCAATTCTCTATGCTCAAACTTTATTTAATTGAATTTTGTGAACTTTGATATAAGAGAGATTAGTAATCATGCCAGATAAAATCAAGATATTTATTGTTGTGAGTGTGCAAGTGAGGGATTCAAAATAAATGCTAATTTATCCAAAATAAGTTGAAACATATAACTGCAATAATTGTAAGAAAAAATAATTTTGAGAAAGTTTTGAGAATGTTGACTCTCTCTTTATTCTGTATATTGTTTTGGTTTCGAAAGAGTCAAGCATATAGCTGTTTTTGGATTTTTATGTTGATTTTTGTTTTGGAGCAAAAGGAACTTTACAAGTGCTTTAAAGAAATGCAATAAATATTTTTGAAGATTTTTGAAGATTTTATGAATGTTTTTGGTGTTTTTGAATAAATTGAAAGAAATACAAGATAGTAATTTTGAACAAATATATACATGGATGAAAAGACCAAGTTTATGCATAATAACGTTTGAGATGTAAAATATTCATGGGTTCTTTAAGTTCTTTACCATCTAAGGTAGATAATTTATATGCTCCTGATTCAAATTTTGCAGTAATGATGTATGGTCCGAGCCAGTTGGGCTCAAATTTACCTTTAAGTTCTTTGGTTGCATTTGTATTTTTTTGAAGATTTTGAGGATTTTGATTTTTTTGTATTTTGATTTTAATTTATGAATTGAAATTGGTGGTATATACAAGATGATCTATATACACTATACAAGGTTTATTTGAGTATAGCATGTCTAAGGTTGCTTCAAAATCAAAGGATGTTTTGAAGGATAATCTGGTTGAGGTGAAGGTAAGAATATAAGGCGATGAATAAAAGGTAGTGATAACAAAATCTTTGTTATAATGTAGAATAATGTAGAAAAATATTTGACTTTTATATGTGGAAAATTGATCATGTTACAAAATAAAATGTTAGAAGGATAAGAAGGTTCTTCATTCTTATTATTATCTTCCAAGTCTTGATAAGATGGAGAAAGTATATGTGAAAGATATGCATGAGTGTTATTTGGTAAACAAGGATGATCATATATGGATGAAGAAAAGTGATGGATAAAAAATAATTGTGACAATAGAGAGTGTATAGAACTTGATGTTTCAATCGTTAAATATTCTTCAAATGGTTTTGGGTCACCATGTATGGTAACAATTTTATTTGTAAGTTCAAACTTCAAACATTGGTGAAGAGTGGAAGGGACAACCCTCATCATATGAATCCAAGGACTCTGGAGAAGTAGTTTGTAAGGTGAAGGACAATATCCTACATAGAATAAAGTATCCAGGATCTTGGATCCAATATTAAGGGGAATAATTATAGTACCTTGAGGTTCTTGAATTTCATTGTTGAAATATTTTATAATAACATTTGATTCATTACTATCTTCTTCCTTTAATTTGTGTTTTTGAAATAATTGATAAGTGCATAAATTAAGAGAAGAGTCATTATCTACCATGATAGTTCTAACAAGTGTTTCTTTACGAGATCCGATAATGTAAAGATAGGAGTCTTCTTGTGGAGTAGAGGAAGGAATATCCTCATCATAGAGTGAAATATGGTTAACCTCAAGAGGGTTTACACCATTAATTATGTTCTTAGAGAAAATATGATGAGGAACAAATTGTTGGCTAGGTATTTTGAACAAAATTTCCTTATGAGAAATTTGTAATACTTCTAAAAGGGATATCTTTGCTTGAGGATTAATCACTTGTCGTTGGTTATCAAAGTGGATTTCAGATTGAGATTTTGATTCTAAAGATGAGCTTTCTATGCTTACATTCCATTTTGGATCACTCTCTAGAGTCAAATATAGTTTTGAATGTTGGTCAAATGAGGAATCCATATCTTGAATATCAGATTGAGTTGATTGAACTTGAGGTTGCTCATTTGTAGTTTTTGTTACAATATTAATAATATCATCATGATGGGACACATTAACATGAAATATTTGATTGGTTTCCTGTTGTTGATAATTGAGTAGGGGTTCTTGGGAGATCCCCATGTATTGATTGATTATTGGTATTTGTTGTGTAGGAGTTTGATAGTTTACTGGAGATTTATAATTAGTTGTAGATTGTAATTCCTTTATATTAAAAATATCCTTATCAATCAAATCTTGAATTGCACATCTTAAATATTTACAATTTTGTGTCATATGTCCATCTACTCTATGATATTCACAATGTAGCTCAGGTTTAAACCAATCGATGTGGTATCAAGTTGTCTTATGGAAGGAAGTTCAATAATATTTGTGTCAAGTAAATACTTGAGAATTATATCCATTGGTTGATTAAGCCTAGTAAATTTACGTGATGAAGGTTTTTGAGAGGTTTTTGATAAATGCCTTAGGAATTTCGTCATAAAAGGACCTAATGGTTTCTCACCTCTACTTTCTTCATTTTGGGTAGAATTATGATAGGAAGATTGCGATGTAGGAGGTGAGTGAATGGTAGAATTGGAAGAATAAGTATTTTCTTGTTGAAATGGATGTGTTGTATTGAAAGAAGAGTATTGAAAAGGTGGTGGAGGATTATATGTGGGTTGATAGACATAATATGGATATATGGGAGAATAGATAATATCATTATGAAGAGGATTGGCAAAGGGATTGTTTTGTTGGGTTATGGATGAAAAATAAGAAGAGTGTGATAGAGGTGGTGTTGAATAGGGATGAGGTTGGTCATAATCAACAAATGTATTTGGATGAATTCTTCCAACATTACTAATGGGCTCATATTGATTTGAGTAAAAACTTATGGTTTCTTTAGTACTTCTAAAAGTAATATTTAGCATCTACTATTTAGAATTGAATCTAAAAACATACAAACTTGAAATGATTATTTTGTTATATTTTTTTTTTTGCACACATATATATTTTTTTGTTTTTGTTTTCAAAAGGTTATGATGCATTCACGTCGGGTTCACCAAAATGTATCGCTCCAAATTTTTTGCATCCCTACCTTTAGGCTATTGGATCCATGCCCGGAAGGAGGATGGGAAAAGGATGGTGCGGTACCTCGGACGAGAGGACTTCACGAAGGTCCCGCATCTCAAGGGAGGTGTATTTTGGTGATTTTTCGACGGATGGTGGGTTCACCAGGAAACATTTGGTGATAGTTTCCACGCCTAGGTTTTGGGAATGAGTTTTGATGAGTTTGTTTTATTTTTAAACATTCATCCTAGGTTTGGCCGAATGATTCTAACTTAAACTACATGAAAATGCAATTTAAATGAATACAACAAACATAAAAGAAAGCAAAAATAGAGAATTTGCAGGAGGCCAATGAAGATTACCTGATCCGGAAGTCTGATGAAGTTTCTGATTACTTGTAGCAGTCTGGATCATCTGCAATTCAATAGGATCGCCTTCAATTTGATAAAATCATCTAAACTGACAGGATCATCTGCAATCTGACGAATTCGTCAGACGAATTCATCAGAGACCTGCAAAACAGCAAACAGATGCGAGATACAAGAAATTCTATTTTGTAAACAGGGGCAAACTATATGAAAAAGTAATATGAGTATTGAAAAATATACAAGAACAAAAGTAAATGCAAATCACTATGTTTAGATAGCAGAATATGATCTTAATATGCAAACTAGACAAAATGGGTGAACTCCAGATGCAATATAGTATAAAAACTGAATAGATAATCTAATTTATAGCATAAAATGATAGATAAAAGAGAAAGGAGAGCAAACTCCAGGCACTGATTTCCTCGATGTGTGCTGCAGTAGAAATCATCTTGCATCAGAACGAGATCGTCTCGAATTTGATGAGATCGCCTCCGATCTTGACAGGTTCGTCGGTTGCGATAGATGCTGGCTTCGGCTGAAAACCAGTGGTGTACCTGTAGTAAAATTAATATAGGACTAGTGCAAGAGAAAATTTGAAGTGTTTTAGCACATAGGGAGTTTATTTACATAAAAATTCAGCTAGGGGTTGGGGAAGGAAAAGTTTTAGAGTTAAATAGGCATAGGATAGTTGTTGGGAGGTTGGAGATCATCCCAATTTGGGAGATCTCCAACGGGGGAAGGGTCCCAATGATGTAGACATGCTTCTGCCCGGATTGGAGACCCGTTGGAATGGATTACAACTATGCAAATTTAGTTTTGCGACAAAATCATCTGGACGTTCTAGTCTAGACGAAATCATCAAATTTGGGGTGATATCGTCTGATCGGAGACGATATCATCAAACGATCAAAAAAACTGCTAAAAATGGCACGAAAAAAGAGGAAACGGGTTTCTCGATGGTTAACGGGCGGTTTGGGAGGTTAAATTTGAATTTAAATTTATTTACTAAGGTGAATGTAATTATTCTAATTTTACTACACCAATTTTAGGGTGCTACAATCGTAACTCAATTCCTCATTCAATTATCTATACTGATCCATGGAAAGGGTTGTATAGAATATATGGTCCCATGAGGATTCATGAACCTTTTGATCTTAGTTCACCACCCATATTTGAGTGTTGAAGACAAAACCAAGTCATGTTTCGACTGGTCTGGAAGCCTTTCAAATGCAGGTCATTTGTCATTTTTTCTTGGAAGGAGTGCTTGATTTGTTAATTTTGCAAAATAAATGGGGGAAGATAACATTGTACTTCTTTTGCAAAATTGTAAGACAAGGAGGAGACATAACATATCAATTTTTTTGCACAACACACATTCATAGTTTTTTGAAAAAATTAAAAGGTGCATTTTCAATTTTACTCGACACCTTCATTTGGCAAATTAGGTGCATTTTTGGTTGCATCCGACACCTAGGTGATAAGAATTTTGTGGGAATTTTTGTTTGATTATTGCATTATTTATTTTGTAATTATAATTCATAGAATAAAGAAAACTCCATACCCAAAAATGTCACCAATAAATTTGTGTTAACCATTGCACAGATTTAAAGCCAATATTCACTTGATATTCTCTCCTACAAAAAAAAACCCTAATTCACTCTATTTATTTGGCTTAATTTCCTCAAACTGATTATTCCTCTTCAAGAGGATTTCCAGAAAGGTGCCATTAAATATATTTTTGAGTGAATTATCTTTCATCTCTTATTTGTTTGGCTTAATTTCCTCCAACTTATTATCTCTCTTCAAGAGAATTTTCAGGTAGGTGCCATTAAATATCACTTAAGAGTGAAAGAAAGATCATATTAGTACAAATTTTAGGACCTTCATCATGGCAACTATCAATAAATACTTAAGTGATACACAATTTCTAAAGGGTCCTAACTATTTAGCATGGAAAACTAAGATGAAATCCATATTGACTATAGAGGACATGTGGGATTTAGTTGATGGCACTAAATCAAGACCTGCATCACCATGAGTAGATCAAAGAGCATGGGACAAAAAGAACAATTATCTTCTCATGTTGATACTCCTTGCAACTACTGATGAGATCCAGCCTCACATAAGTGAAGCTAAAACTGGTAAAGTTGCATGGGATGCACTTAGTACCATTTTTGAAGGCAAGAATCAATCAATTGTTCTAAAACTTCAAACACTTCATACACTCCATATGAATTCAAATGAATGAGTAGAACTATTCCTATGCATAGTGCAGATCTTAAGTCTAAGCTTAATGCTTTGGGGGCCAAATTTGAAGACATCATTTTGACTTCAGTAATCTTGAGAGCTCTTCCCGAATCCTACAAAATATTGATTACATCCCTTAATGTTTCACAAAGAGTTATCACCTTTGTGGAGTTAGTCAATTTGCTTCAAATTTAGGAAGTAAATCAACTCCAAAATGATGAAGTGTCAAACAATGCACTTTATTCAAACAATAAGGGTGATAAGAAGAAAGGAAAATTTCAAAAGGGAGGATCATCCTCAAAAGGTAAGGGAAATAAATCTCAAAAGAGGTTTTGCTCGCATTGTAAAAAGGACAACCATGTCACCATTCGGTTTTGGTTCAAAAACAAACAAAACAAGAAAGATAAATGCACAAAATAGAAGCAAAACAAAGGCAATACTACTAGTGAAGTGTCTAATTTCAATTCTGATTCTGGTTCAGAGAGAGCACACAAAGTGCTCCTTACTAAGATAGTGTTGTAGAGGGAAAACACATTTTGTCACCTTAAGCAAGCACCCTTTCCTCTCTCTATTTTTATGCTTCATAAATAGTATAAGTTTTTGTTTGAAGTACTTGTAATAAAGGGGTGTTTGTACCTCTTTTAGGCTTCATAAATAACAAACTCTCATTGTTTGAAGTTCCTGTAACAAAAGGAGGGAATTTTCTGGTGTAAAATTGCCTAGGAGGCAATATTTGTACAATCCTTCACAAAGTTTCTTTAGTTGCACATATTTTTGCAATTAAGGGGGGATATACATTTATTTTCTTCACAATTTTTTGTAAAAAGGGAAGAAGACTTATAAGGGTGCATTTTTGATAGCGACCAACACCTTAGCCAAACTTCTTTTAGAAATTTAATTACAACATGTTTTGCAACAAGGGGGGAACTTATAATGGTGCATTTTTGGTAGCGACCGATACCTTAGCTACCTTATCTTTTGCAAAATAATTTTGTAATCGAATGAACCTCGTATGAAGTTATCTACTCTACTACACCTAGCGATTGTAGCGGTTGGTTACCCATGCAATTTGGTTGGATGATAATATTACAATAAGGAAATTTGTTGATGTGAATACAAAGTGAGGAATGACCCACTTTTTGCTTAGGAGCAGCCAAAGCATTGTGATAGAGCAAGAACCAACAATTCAACATCTTTTTCACTGTATTGGGGTAGTTATATACATTACCCAAATAATGTAATAAGGGGGGATGTTAGAGTAATATTCCATTCTTTGGGATATTTACCCTTTTACTCCACTAGGTAAAATATGTAGTATATTGCATTATGATACATAGGTAGATTATTACATTTACTTTTCTACTTTCTACCATGTAGATATTTACTATCTTAAATATCTAATGGTCATTTCCTAAATATCCTAGGTGAAGAGTTCTAATTCAAACTCTCTACCTCTTGGCAGATTGTTTGGCATGACAATAGTCTATTCAGTTTTGATTAGCTATTTTGTAACCTATATAAACTATAGCTCCATAGCTATATGGTTAATGCAATTATCAATCATTCGGGATCTCCTGGTCACACAAAATTCATTTTATTTTAGTAGCTCAAGGAGAGGTAGATGGTCCATTGAAGACAAAGGTATGGTGTATGCAAAAATAATAGTCCCAAAGTTGACAAAAGTAATAGTAGAAGATTCTTCCATTCAATTTTTACAATCACCAAAAAGAGTATTTGAGACTACAATTAAACCTACAAATTTTGGAGGGAAATTCTACCTAGTTGTAATATATAAATAGTGGTAGTTTTAGCTTTGTAAAGGATTGGAAAGTTGTATAAGTTTCCCTTCATTTACCTTTGTACAATAGTACATTTTTCTCTGGGTAGTCTTGTGGGTAATCCAAATCACTACTTTTGGCATAATCTTTGTAATATTCTACTTGAATATATATATATATATATATATATATATATATATGTATGTATATATGTATGTATGTATGTATACTAGAGGCCTACACATCCATGTGGTTCTTATAGGAAAATTTTCCCTATAGCCCTACTTCACTCCAAGTTAGATAAATTGAAAGTGGAACTAGCTGAGGCTTCGATGTTGAAAGGCACTTCCTACATCTTGTTGGAAAGGTGCTTCCCACCTTCAATTGGGATAAAGGAGCTTCAAGGAAGAATGAATGATCTAAAAGCTATGCTAGCTGTTAGTTCTTCCATCTATGACCAATGCTCCACGACTACTTGAATCAAGCTAGTAAGGTACCAAGGCCCATGGACCATTTATTTTTAATCCAATGGTCCATGTGGTTCTTCCAAACAAAGAGGTTCTAAAAAAGGATAAAATGCTTTGATTGAACCCAAGGAGATACGTGGCATCTAGTCAAAAGCCCATGAGAGGAAAGAACCAATGCCTAGGGAGAAGTCTTGCCATTGGCCAAAGGAGGTTTCATTCCATCCAAGGACATGTGGTAGTCACATGTGTAGATGAATAGTAGGTAAGATGGAATTTAAGAAGACATATTATAATGGCTACAAAGCTTAACTTTTGTAACCAAGCCTGTCAAATCAAATCACATGCTAGTCATGGCCATCACCCACCATATGTATGAGCCTACCCTATCCACATATACCAATTAGGGAGGCTATGTCCACTATGGTAGTAGAGCAATGCATTGCATAGGAAGCATGGCAGAAGAGTTATGGTGTAGGAACTTGACATAGCAGTAGAGAGCCTAGTCATCCACATTGATTATTTAAAGGCCCTAAAGCTTTTATCATTTATGGCCCTAGATCTAGAGATCTCAAAGCTATCATCACACTAGTTGTAGAAATATTTTTTGTTGTAAAAGAAAAGGATATCCATAGACTTTTTTCACAGAACTTCAAAGGGAAGGCACCCTCCTCTTGACTTATAAATAGGTCCACTTTTATTATAAAATATATTCGAAGCTATTTTCTTATGCCCAACACTGGCCTTACAGGATCTTCCTTTCATTCTTCTTTCCTACTATAACAAGGAGAGTCTGAACATTTTCTCATGCCTAGAGAGCATTGAACCTTCTAAACCTCATTTTCTTGTAATCATTTTAGTAGGTTAATAGAATCCATATATAATTTTTCTTTGTCATCCTCTCTATTTGTCTTGATTCTTTGTGATGTGTTTTTCTTGGTTGTTTTCACTAGCCATAGGTGATGTTTTTCATGTTCAATTTCTACTTGTCGTAGTTAAAAATTGGGGGTTATTTCTAATTATTTGGTGCACAATTCCATTTTTTGGCTACCCACACCCTAGCCTTAGCTTGTAGAGGTCATTACTTGTCAAGGAATGAAAATATAATAAGAATATGGTCTCAATTAAAATCCTCAAATGTTGCCCCATAGGTGGTCCCTCCTGTTTACCTCATTGCTTCCTATTATTTTTCTCTACATGATGCATGGTAACAATTTTGTCCCCCTTGGGATAGGGTTCACTTAGAGGTAACAATAATTTATCTAGCATGGTTGGTGGGAGAAACTTCTACATTTGCCCTACTAATAATGAAGAGAGTCTAACTGTAACCCTAGTGAATTTTATAGTCTTCTACTTGGAGAGAAGCACCTAGAAAATTCACTTGGTGACTCTACTTGATGGCTCAGATTCAAAGATAGACTTTTAGAAGTTGTTTGACAAAATATATATTAATATTTTGATGGAGGTTGTTATCCCATTAGATTTTTGAAGAAAAATATTCCCACTAGCTAGAAAAAAATGATGACTCAGACTAGAGGAACAAATCTTAGGGAACCTTTGCCTTATCAAATTGGATATGACATTCATTCATTCTCTAAAATATTTTAGTTCTAAATTTATAATAATATGATTTAATAGGGATGATCCAATGCTAAAATCCTATGGGATAACTACACAAATAGGAAAATTATTAATCCCAATAAGGAGACTAACTTGCAATCCATCCCCACCATTGCAAAACCTATATCACTACCCCATGGAAATCCCACATTCCACTCATATGACTAGTCCTCATACATATATAGAAAATATGCAAGCCTCCTCTCAACTAGATTCTAAAACCAATAATTTTTTTAAAATTATGAAGACCTCAAATAGAAACTACAAGTCATTATTCTCAATGAATAAGAATCTTGGTCATCCCTAGACCTTGACTCAACATATATTACCTATGTCAATCCCAACTTGCCAAATGCCTATAAACTTAGCTAGGGACTTAGTCACCACCTAGAAAAACTATGTTGAAGATCCTAGTGGCTGGTACTATCCTACTATTGACTATCCTCCATCTAACTATATTTTTAGAATGGAAATACAATATGAAATTTTTTTCTCTTTTGACCATAAAAACACCCATTCTTCCCAATAAAAAGTCTTTATGTCAAGTCAAGAACTCACCAAATTGTATTTGACCATGCCATCATTTGCTAACCCATCAATTTTAGAGTTGGTATTCATCACTTGGGATGAAGAAAAAGTATATGCCATGTCAAATGAAGCAAGCCTCTCAATCAAGGGGTCACAAATTTAATCAAAGTATAATACAAAGGCCATAAATAAGGCCAACTAAAATCAAAGAACACCTTCCCTAAAAAAGTTTAGACTTTAAGGAAGGTAATATGATCAAAGAAAATTTATGACACAAGTGACATCAACAAATTAAATCTAAGGTATCTTGGTAGGGATAAAATTTTCCTCACCCTATGTACTACTTCAAAAAAATTGTGAGACCTACCTAAATATCCTCTTATAATATCTCCATAACCAGACCTACTCGATAGGAAAAATATCATCAAATTTTTACTATCTCACCAACACTCTCAAATATCACCCACAACAATGGACATCCATGGTATGGGGACCAAGTCTTGACTAGGTTTTGGAACCAATAGGTATAGGATGATCTATCAATAAGGTATTTCATTTTTGTACATAGTGTAGACAAAAAAGAGAGGAGGAAAAAATGATTGAATGACCATCAATGGATTTCAATAAGAGGTGATGAGGTATTGAAGTCTAAGTTCCCTTAGAAGAATGTACCCAAATAGCCATAAATAACAATTGGTTAACATGATTATCGACACCTATGAGTCATGCATAATAAGGCACCACCCAAATGAAATTAGTGTAAAAAATGCATCAAGTCCAACTGATGGATATCATTATAGAAATAATTGTGGGAGTTGCACACTTTTCAAACATGATAATCACATCTAGCCTCAAACCCTATTCACTAAATTTTAGACCCCATTCTAAAAATACCATATTTCCTATCTCTCTAAAGTGGTGGCTATATATCTATAGCATCAATGCAAGTGTCATAGCTATCAAAAACTCGCGACCATACTATGCATTCATGGGAAGTGAAGAGGTAAAATTCACAGAGTAAGGAAATCTATGACTCATAGAAGGTAATAATTTCAAGGATTAAAAAATAATCCAAGATAAAAAAAGCATACACCTCCCATTGCCTCACCAAAAAAGAGAAGATCTCATATGAATGGAGCAATTAAAGCTAAACCAATTGTTAAACCCCAATAAGGAAATCTATAAAAGGGGAAACAACAACCTTCAAATCCTTTATTACAAGTAAGATTTTTGTAATAGCACCAAAGCATCAGATAATAAAGGTAATATAGAACCAAATATAACCATGTCCTAGCTACGTAAAAATGTTCAAGAGGATATGGAAAGGAGGACCAACACCCATAATCCTACACCCAAAATGGGATATATGACAACACCACCAAAACCCTCCCTTACCACTTCTATCTAATAAGGGACCACTCCATTTTCTTAGACCATGGGCCATAAGAACATAAAAGATACATAGGATAGCATAATAGACCCTAAAATATCTAGGATAGCCAAGAGCCTAAGATGTTACTGGAGCATTTTAATCAAATCTATTCTAAGATTTTTGTACCCATATCTATACAAGTAATTTATATCAATACATGGTGCCTAAAGTGCAAAGTCGTGATATAATTTTCCCATGCATTGAGTTGTATAATCCTAACATTCAAGAAATTTGAACCCCAAATGGAATCTTTAGGGTAGTCATCAATGTCCACCTGATCTAGGAAATGCTAATGGTAGAAGTGACAACCACCATAGTTAATTTTGTGAGTATCATAGAGCTATACAATGTCATACTAGGAAAGCTTGACTACCTACATAACAAATGCAATATAAATGGGAAGGAGCTACTAGAATTCCCCTTAGATCTCAAGTGTTTAAAGGATAGATCTAAATATGTAGCAAGAATTTTGATTCTCATTTTTACCTTAAAAAAAGAGGAGCTATTCTAGTCCCAAATCAGGATCTTATACCACCTATGGCACCCCCATACAATAGAGGGTGATCCTTGAATTTTTTTACTACATCATACAGAACATACATGAAGGATTGGATGGATTTCAAAGGATTGGTTGCACTTTCAGGTGCTCAATATACCTGGTACATTTGATCCTCTTTCAACATCTAGGATTGTACCTTAGATTGGCTATAAAGACTAGGGATGACTCAAGCCACCCATAACCTATCATTTCCTTGACAAAAGGTTTAAGAAAAATTTCCTCCTCTTTTTATTATGATTTTATTGAATGTTTATTAGTCCCAACATTAACTGCTCTCAAGGGAGAAAAGTATGAGCACCTTAGTCAAAGTTTCAAGAATTTATAAGGGAGACAACTCCTTGATGGTTATTTTTTCACTAAATATAAAATTCTAATCAGAATGTATGGTTTTGATAAACAAGCATACTAGTTGTCGAGATACATGTCAAAGTGGATATTTGCTTTAGAGGCCCTCTATTGTTTGGATACCATTGATGCTTTATATGCGAAGAGGAGAAAAATACCAGTCTATTCAAGCTTCCTTTCTATTTTAGATGGGTTAGTCTGATAAATTAGAATACTTTTGAGCTATTGGAGAAGAAGCTTAAGGAATTGAATTTGTAAAAGGATAACCGGGGTCAAGAACTCGATGAAGTTTATACATGAACCCAAGCCATACCTGAAGGACATTTAAAATCCTTGGACAAAAGAGGCACCCTTTTGATAAAGATGTTGCTAGAACAAACTTTACCACCACCATCAATAAGTAAGATCTACCATACCTTCTATAAGGTAATGGATAAGGTAGATCCAAACCACCAAATTCATGCATCAAAAATAAAATTCCTTAAATGGAAGTGGAAGAAGGAAAATATTGATGTGTAGTGGATAATATGGCAATAAATCAACAATACAACACCCACATTCAACTAGATTGATGAAGATGCAAAATTTGAAGAACAATAGGACAAGGAGTATGTTGAAGAAAGATCGTCCATCTCAAGCGAAGAAAATGGATAGAAGATGGTGGAAGCCTTTGCACAAGCAATGAGGTATATAGAAGCAAGAATTTAGGAAGTAATATGATTGGAGGACTTCCTCATACAAGAAATAGAGGCCATGACATATGATCAACACTCACTAATTCAATAGCTTTGAGTTCTAGTTTCTACGCTAATGCAATCTAAGAAAAAGGAGTCTCCCCATAACATCGATTCCTATCCCATAAAAAAAATAAAATAAAATCCCTTAATAGGTAGGAACCCTAGTAACCATGGTCTAGGTTAGCCAAAGTATTTCTTGCACCCCTCCTCCTCTTATATTAGAGGTAGTAACCCTACTATTCTTATCATTAGCCCTCCTAGCAATAACTTCCACCTTGATAACCTCTACCACTATTACCTTATCATAGGAACCCATTATGTCAATCCCCCTTGCAAAATTATTGCTTTGGAGACCCAAAATCCTCATGTCAATAGCCTCTCCCCTATCCACTCCTCAAATAGGTGTCCAATATGCCCTAGCTAGATTATTTCCATATATCTATGCCACTTCTCCATTGCCCATATTTGCCTCCCATTTTTAAGCCCATACTGCCTATCTTACATTGGGCAATTAATAGTTGGATCTACCACTTATCTAAGTACATATTTATATTTTATATACCTTCGAAATAGGACCATTAAATATTCACAAAATGAGATAAAGAGATAAAATAGGCCTATATAAAGGGACCTTTGGAGATAGATTAATTTGCAAGAGAGAGTTCTCCAGCTATCTCACATGGACCCAAAAGTATCTAAGCTAGAGGGGCAAATGTAACTTTAATATTACCAAGTGACCATGATGGCCCTCAACCTAAAAGGTATTAGGTCCAAGGGGTGAACTGAGCTAACTAAAAATATGATAAAGTTTCTTAAATATGATTTGATGACCTTGGATAGAAAATTGCAAAAAAAGAAAAGGAACTCTAGGAGGTCAAATATGCCCTCAAAGAATCTTAAGATGAAGTCAAGGGGCTCTAGAATCATATCGAGCAAGTGGAAAGTGATCAAGAAATGGTTTAATAATTATAAGAGAAGTAGAGGAAGAACACATAACTATTAGATTGACTATTCATCATGGAAGACCAACTCAAGTTATTCAAAATTTATTTTGCGAGGGTGTTGGAGGAAGAATGAAAACAATTCTTTGAAATCATGTACTAGAGTACTACCACATTAATTTGGAAGGTATACACCATGAATTAAGGAATCATAGATAATTCCATGATGTTTTATATCCCCACTCATTCACTTTGTTAGCTCAACATCTTGATTAAGCATAGAAGTTTCTCAAGAAATAAAATAGGCCTTGGTAGACAAATAAGAAAGGATGCATGAAGCAGAGGATTTATATGTTTTAATTTCTATAAAAAATGAATAAGAGATAGAATACATTGGAATATAGGATATGAGGCAAATTTTATAAGGCTATGGGACACAATAAATTGAGAATAATCTATGCATGAATGTGTGACCTAGGTGGAAGCTCTAAATAAATTGGTTGAAACCTTATGAACCTCTCTAGAATCCTTAATTTAAGGAGTATTTCCATGCCCTTGGTCAAAAGAAGAATTTACCCCTTCAAATTATGAATATGCACATGCCTTGGGATAACAAAGAAAAGGGGTTACTAGTAAATAATGATCCAAGTGATGATAATGAATGTATACGATCAACTAGATCTTGCTCACCATCCAAGTGGAATCTCTTTTACAAATAATGAATTTGTAAAAGTGGTTATGAGTCTTGATGCTATATAGGATGATGATGTGGCTAAATATAAAGTATTTAAAAAAATTATAGCCCAAAATAAAATACTGTAGATGAATGTAAGCTAATATATCCAATAGATGAATGTGTAGGACAATATCTCCAACACTAGATTACACAACTAAATACTAAAGTGTGGGATGTGCAAAACTAATAACCTCAATATTATGACTACAAGTAGGTAAGGTGATAAAATTTGGAGAGGTATAATGATATTGTCTTAAATTAAGGCCTTCACCTAGATGCCTACATATATACACTCGATGATGAAATCCATGTTGTGATGAAGCCCAAATCTTACTAGTCCTCACATAGTTTACTGTGGTTAGTGATATACTCTCTAAAGAGAAGTACTTGCTCTATTTTACAAGTATTATGGATATTAGATTGGATAATTTTAATATTGATTAAGAGTTTTAGTTTTTTAAGCATAGGTGAAAGGATGATCCTTTTCCAAAGGTTTGTGGGTATGGATACCCCATTCACTATGTATTCTCATTAAGTCCAGTCCAAATTTGAATCACAAGATATTTAATGTGGATTTCCCAACACCAAGGAAGTGTCACACTATTAGGAGTCTAGGCTACAAAATGAGTCATATTAGTTATTCCTTTTAGGGATGATGCAAATATGTGAATCAATTTGCAATGAAAGAAAGCAAATGAAAACTAAAATAGACTTAGAGTGTATATGGAGTGCTACTATAGTGCTAATATGGCATTACGTATGTTAGGTATGATCCACTAGAACTTGCTCACCAGCCAAGTGGAATCACTTTTATATTTAGAGTTATAGCTTAGCCAAAAGCAATGTGGAAAATTCTATAAGCCACTTATAGAAGTACAATGGATAGGCTAGAAGCCTATTGTGTTGTTAAAAAAACATGATTAGTTTACACAGAGGTCAATATGACTATATGGTTGTGTAAAAAAAAACATGATAAATTTACACAAAGGCTATCAAACCTTGTTATATCCATATTTTGGATATTGTATGTTTGTGTAAAAAAATAGCATAGTCAGTTTACACAGAGGCTACCGAACTCGATCAGATCTGAATTATAGATGCTATATGGTTGTGTAGAAATGAACATGATCAATTTATACAGAGTCCGTTGAAATCAATCATATCTAAATTTTGGATACTGTATGGTTTTCTAAAAAATGAACACGGTCATTTTACACACAAGTCACTAAACTCGATCAAATCTAAATTTTGGATACTTGTAAATATAGATATAAGCTAAGATATACAATAAAAATAAAATCTATGGAGGTTTTATGAAACCTCATGGAATATCCTCATGCTATCCTTCAAATCAAAACATAAATTTGTGGAGGAGAGGAGGGGAATGCAATGCTTCTCCAAGATTGATTGTGGGAGGGGCAAACGTCCAAGCTCTAATACCACTTGTTGCAAGGATCAATTCTATGTGCCCAAGCTCAACCACATGAAACAAGAAAAAATGTGAAGAATATTTTTGACAGTGGAGAGAATAAAAAATCATATCTCCCCCTTTGTGTTAGGGAATTATATATTTAGAAAAATGAAATTAGGGTTAGGTTTCTCAAATCCATATTACATGAAATTCAAATGAACATGTAATGACATTACACATTAAAATAACGTATTCTAATGAGGTCTTATTAAAGCCTCAACAATTAATTTAGAACTTAACTAATAAACATGACCTTGTAAAATTAACATGTCTTCATAAATTTTCTTAGTGATTTTATTTTATCATAGACAAGACCATAGTGATACCTGCACTTTTATCTCAAAGAAGTAGGTGGCCTTGATTAATTTACATGTAATAACTAGGATGTTATTAGGCTTCCATATGTTTTCATAGGTAAATATATAAAGAAACATATGCATCTTGCATTCCTTTATCATTATAGAATTTCATGGGGACACAATAACCCTATTGATGCTACTATTTTACTTTTACATATAAGCATATGAGGCATGTAGCCATGAAGTATAAAATTTTAAATTTATTGGCTAGCTAAAAAAATCCTCCTTTGTCTACATATATATTTGTTTTTAAGAGTAGTGTATAAGGTTCTGTATCATCCTCACTCAAAACTATAGTACTATAGGAACATATATGAAATCCTAAATCTAAAGTAAGTTCTTGTTGTAATGCCCCCCTTGTACACCTAAAACATGATTAATATATATTTTGACTATCTCAATAGGGATTTTATTTATTGTATTTGATTAATAATATGGTAACAACATTTCTCATAAGGTGAGAGAAACTATGACAAGTTGGATTTTTAGATGTGATAATTAGGAAGATGCATTGTTAGCTTGATCATGCTTGACCATGATATGAAATCTGGACTTATTAGTGAATTGAACCCACTTTTCCATTTCAATTATAGGTATTAAGTCATTTCCAATAACAATAAGCATTGTAAATGGAATCATGCCTCCAGACTTTGATTGGATTCATTGGAGCTTTTTTTAGTCTGAGATTAAGGATTGGAAACTTCCAATATATCATCATCATCCTTTTATCAATTCCAACCCATTGAGAGGTTCATATATGTTATTGATTCCAATATTAATTTGGTGTAGTGATATAATAAATTTGGTTCCAAGCACTAAAATTTTTAGCACATATCAAAGGTCTTGGCACAAATAAATTTTGTTGATAACATTTTGTTTAATACCTCATGGTACCAATCTAAATATATATAGTGGTGACCCTATGATATCCAACTGTTAACATTCCAAATATGAATGAGTTTAAAAAATACTTATCTAGGCCTAACTAGGTCTTGTTGGAAGGTTAAACTTGTTGGATCCTTATTAAATCATTATAATTGTTCTAGCTACTTAATGCTCAATGGTGCACTACCACCATCTACCGATTTAGAAAATTTTAAGTAGGTTGATACCTTAGGCTTTAATTGGAATTTAGGGATCTTAGTAGATCCCTTACATATAGAGGTGGTGCTCTATATTTTCAACTTCGCACTTCTATTTGAGGTTGGCACTAAAGAGATCTTGTTAAAATAGAACACAAAATTCTATAAGTTTACTTATATACATATGAATAAACATATACATCATCACATAGAGACACTCAACTTTCATTTGCATTATTTATCTGCATACCAAACATAATAATATTTATTTGTTAATATTTTAATCAATGGAAAAATTTAATAATAATTAATGCATTTTTATTTTTAATTTTACATGGTGGAATTAGTAGCTGCCATGATGATTTGAGCACATTGTCCATATTTTATGGCTGCTATAGTATTTTATACTATCTACCCTAGAACCTACCACACAGTACTTACACAGTCCTTCCCTATATTCACCTTGCCACAATTATTTTAAACCTTTTACACCCCTGAAAGCACTAGGAAAGGGACAAGCATTCAACCTCGTGAAGCCCAAGATTTGAACCTTGGACTTTTGCCCCCCTTACAGGGTTTGGCTTAACCAATTGGTATACACATAGGACTTGTAATTTATGTATCTTGAACATAATTTCTACAAAAATATTCATACACATGTCATGTTCTAATAAACCACATACATAACTAATTGAAAGTTAGACCCCGTTCTTAGTAAGAACATAATACATAAGTAATATATGTTAAACTATTTAAGTAAAAATACCTCAAAGGTAGATCTCCATTTCTTACAACCAATAATATATACAAACACTACCACAATGGTACAATAAAAAACCTCCACTTTACTAGGTTGTCCAACATATGTTGGCACCATTGTGACTACATACTTATGGGGTATATGACAATTAAGACAAGTATTTATCACTATACCTCACACGAATCCATAAAATAAATATAAAACATGATGATAATGGATTTTTTTTATGACTATATTAAATCATTATTAACACTAATTGATAGAAACTCAATCATAAGAGCACATGAACACCACAACATCATACACAAACCTCAATAAGAATAAACATCAATATTTTCCATCCTCATGGTGGATTGGTGCTAACATATATTTGTATTATTAGACCCACAAATATCCTCTAGAAGACCAATGTGTGACAATTTAAATATTGAAATAAAATCCATAAGCATACCATTAACACATTTATTTCACACTGTAGCCATAGAATCATACAAACAACATAGATGATGCATTCCAAACTACCATATTTAATTCATGTATAATATTTACACCCACCTTCAAAGTAGTTACACTTTAATAAAATCCAAATATAGGAAAATATATCCCTCTTTAAATGATTCAAACAATATTTGATTTAGTATGCTAGATGGTGTCATAAAAATCAAATCACACATAATCCAATTGCATTGAAAATTGAGATCTTAAAAACATCACAAGTTAGATCAGCTCTAAAAAGCCATATTTTCTCCATGACCACAAACATATCTACCTTATCCATCCTTAGAGATGGTATACATGATCATAAATTTATTAATAGGAGACACTCTCCATCCACTCCTCTCTTGTCAATGTCCAATATAAATAAGCTATCACTTTTTGCTCCATGTTGGTGTCTTGGTAGCCCATACTACCTATCAACCTAACCTCTTGTTTAAAATCTGAATGATTCACATTGCACATTATCAGAATGCATAATATTTTTCACCAATATAATTAGAAATGAAACTAAATAGATGTACTACACATTCAAAAACTCATTGGATTGAAAGAATATTATTCCTTAGAGGAATTCAATCATGCATCCAATAGCTAATTAACTTGGAAAACACATAAAGTAGATGATCAATGGATTAGGATTACTTTTCAACCTTACATGCAACATAAAGTGAAGATTCTAAAACAACCAAATTCTATAAAGTTCACCTCTTGATCCAAAGGTAACATGCAACTCATTAGAAGTTCATGCATTATGGGAAAGAATTGTATTATACAAATACATTGACAACCAAGAGGATAGTATATTTTTTACCACAATAAAGCCTTTCCAAAGATATTTATTATGGAGCCATATATTAAAGGGAAAAAAATTATTATGGAAATGCACCCAATGGAAGGTAGAAAATGGTAGGTCTATCCACTTTTGGGATGATGAGTATCCAATAGTTAAGTATGAGAGTTAGAAAGTATGAAAATAGAGTTAGAACAAAATTAAGGGAACATGGTGTGTGATTATTTGGAAATAGAATGAGGATGGGTAATATGGAACGAGTTAAAAATCCATAACCAATATGAGAATGGGATTTAAAATATAACAACTAAACTAAGAGAGTATTATGTAAGTTCTAGTTTGGCCAAGGATACAATAGCATCAGGATCTCCTCAAGAAGGTTTTTTTGTTGTTAAATTAGTCTATGTTCTATTACATACAAATATTGAAGAGGTATTTGAATGGGATTGATTATGGGGAAGAAAATGCATTCCAAAGTTAGCAATTTTTTTTGGTTGATAGTCCAACATAATATTTGACCAATAGATAACCTTCATATAGGGGATTTTCAATTCCCTTATAGATGCAACCTTTGTGAATATCATGAGGAATCGATGAATCACATATTCTTAGAATGTAATTACTCCCTCAAAATATTGTATAATATAATAAAGAATATGGGGGTGGTGTGGGTGATGCTTAAAACATGACATGATGGATATAATAGTGGGAGAAGCCTTTTAAAATACTAAGATTAATTAAAATTTAGAATTTGATTCTTTTTCATTATGTATGAGGAGTTTGGTTGGAGAGAAATAGAAGGATTTTTAAAGGGGGGAAAAAATATACAACCAAAAATATAGAACACATATTAGTAGCCATAGTGGAGAATATTGAAACAATGAAAGTGCTTGAGAGTATAAAATCATTGGAGGAGGCTAAATAAAATACAAATTGGAACATAAGTCCAATTAGAGGGAATAAAAATCCTTGAGGAGGCTTGAGGAGCTTGACCAAGTGAAGCCACCAATACAGGGATGGGTGAAACCAAATTTTTACGAGGATTATAAAGGAAATATAAGGAAGGATAGAGGAGGATCAATGCTAAGGGATAGACAAGAAATTGTGATCACAACTATGAGTGAGCACTTGGGCATAATGACTACTCATTAGGCTAAAGTTAGAACAATGTTGTAGGATTAATGATGTCGATTTATTTGGGGGCTAAGATATTAGTAACTGAGGAAGACTCATTGAATATTGTTAATTGAATCAATACAAGTTTGGTGGAGAGTTGTAGAGAAGCATACATAGTAACATGTACACTAATATACCTAAATGTATTAGAAGAATTTCAAGTGGTACATGTCTATAGAGAAGGAAACATAGTGGCTTATAGAGAAGAATTTCAAGTTTTGTTAGCTTGTAACTATAATAATTCCATGAGATTTATCTAATGAGAGTTCCACTTTTTAATATTTATGTCTACAAATGGATCTATTTTCTAGAGTTCTATAGAGTTGTCTATAAAGGGCTCTTTTTTTTAAGATCTATGGATTTGTCTATAGGCTCCATATTTTTGAGATCTATGGACTTGCCTACTAAATGTTCAATATTATAAATATCTATAGACCTATTTATTAAAGGGTTAATTTTCTAGAAATATGTGGACTTGTGACTTTTTAGAAGAATTGTGAGCCTTTGAGAGAGAAGGGTTCCATTTGTTAGAGATCTATGGATTTTTTCTACTTAAGGTTTCATTTTGAAAAGACCTATGGATTTGGTTGATAAGGGATACATTTTATAACAATCTATGGATTTTTCTACTGAGGTTTTTGTCTTCTAGAGCTTGTGAATATAATGATATGGGAGTATGCAACATGTTTATCTTCTAGAATAAACTAAATATTTGGTGCAAGGAATGTATTAAAGTTTTGGTAGCTTTAATGTAGCTAAAATAAAAGTAATGATAGTTGTGGGATGTTGTTGTAAGAAATTTTATGAATATTTTAGTATGTACTGAATTTTTTTGCAAGAGGAAAAACACAATTTAATGTTGGATAGACTAGTCTAGGCTTGTAAAATTGTTGTGGCCCTTTCAAAAACCTTGTTTTAACAATGTAAAAAAAATATGCAACTCATTAGATTCGCTATGAAAGCATAAAATATGACTCATTACAAGATAGATGTAAATTTTAGTCTTTGTTCTCATTAATTTTTTATCTATATTATTATTTAGTTCATATTACTATGCATACCTTTAAGTGTTTTTCTAGTTGTTTTTTTCTCTCCTTTCCTTAAATCCTCTTCCTTCTAATTTCCTTATCTAATCCTATTTTTTATTCTTGTCCTAGATGCTTCTCCTATAAGTATATTTACACTTATCTCCTTATACTTTTTATAAATCATGCCTCTTCTCCACTACTCTCTCTCTGATCCATTCTTGAAATGATGGAGCAATTTTTGCTTACTCATTTTTTTTATTAAGAGTTACACTATTGTTCCCTCATGGGACCATTATGCTTATCTTCTCTTTATGGATTCCAATTATCCTTTTGTAGATATTATTTTTTACCAAATAGGTATGAGTAATTATAGAGTGTTTTTACTTTTTACCTTTTTTACCTCTTTAACTTCTTTTGTTTACTTCCACATTAAGATTTTTGATTGGATAAGCAAATGTTCAGTCAATGAATTACCATAATCAATGCATATACTTTTTGCACTCTTTATTTTTTCAATCAATGCTCAAATTCTTTGTGTCACAACATATTCCTACCATCTTGGGCTTCAATTTACATAAATTCTCATCTTTATTTTGATGAATATTACTAATTTCACAACTCACACCTTTCTTTTAGGGTATATTTTTCAATTTCTTTCAATTTATTTTTGTTTTTCATATTATTTTTTGTAGGTCATCAAGAGCCATTTGGAATATTGCTTTGATATATCCTTTGCTACCTTAAAATATTGATTTATTTATTTCCACATGTAAGCCATATGTACTATATTATCACTTTGATGATTTATGCTTCTTCATTGATATTGTATTTGTGATTTATATTTCTATGGAATTTAGTAACTCAATTGTTTACGAGAAAGTGATGTCATATCTTGCGAAAATATACCATTTTTTGTAGAACTAATGAATTCAATATTTCTATATTTTAACGAACATATTTCACTTACATTGACCACATTGAATTCAACTATTCTAACCTTATCCAACAATTGTGACACTAATATCAAGTTGTTGGCTAATCCAAACATATACAATACATTTTCTAATGTGCATTCAAGAAAAAATAGGTTGAGTGAAACATTGCCTACTCCTTGAACCTAGTAGATTTTATCATCTATAATTTTGATAGGTATGCTTTGTTTTACTTGGATAGAATCAAACCATTAAAAAGTACCAAACATGTGATTACTTACCCCTGAATCAATATATCAATAATTATCCTCTACCACATACCATTTTAAATATTTTTTCCCCATTTTTCTATTGAAATAATGTGGTGGTTTGGCCCAAATGAAAATTTTCTTCTTTGTGACAACATTTTATTTGTTTTTGTGTCCATATTCTAATAAAATTTGGTTCTTCAAACTTGTGAGACTTTGTAAGAAGAATTTTTATGAAGACATAATTAAGATTTCCTGTAAAGAAATTCCTTTCAATTTTTTTCCTAATTATTCAAATAGATGTGTAATCCCTTAATTAATTTCAATACTTCTATAATTTTCTTGAGTGAGGGGAAGTTTTTAAAAAGTCTTTTAACTATAAATTAGAAAGCCTTATAACCCCCTAAGTCAATATTTTTCTTCTTTGAAATTTTTTCTTCAATAACATTTTTATGGTTTCCTTTTCATTTTATGATTTTGTCTTCTTCTTTTAATTTAAAAATTTTCCATTAAAATTTCTTATGGATAAATAATATTTTCATTGATGATTTTCCTTTTAATTCTAAAAAAAAATCCAACCTTTTTAATGGCTTTAAATAATTTCTCAAGTTTGATTGTTAAAATGTTTTTCCTTGCCTCCTCTTTAAAATTTTATCATTTAAAATGTTTCTTATGAATTTATTTTGTCTCCCTAATTAGTTTCCTTTTGATATTTCAATAATATTTAGAGGCGAAAAATATTGTATACCTTATAAAGCATGCTTAATAATTTATCCTTTTCTTCTTTTCTTGAGTTAATCCTTCCAGAAAACATTTTCCAAAATGTATATATCTCATAAAAATATCATGTGAGCTTTCACATTTAAATCAAACTTTAATTTATCACTTTAGTTTATGTGCCAACCTTATCACCTTATAACCATAAAAATAAATCAATGTGCATTATAATTTTGGAAGTTATTTTACCTAAACATTATGTGTTCTATCCAATCTTGTAAGATGATCAATTCTCCTTCTACTCAGGTTTAATCTTCAAACATCAATGTACACTTTAATGTTGGATAAAGAAATACAATTTATGATATTTCAAATATGTTTGGTCATTGAATTAATTTAAAATTTCCACCCATATCACTCTACTCACCTTTAATACCTTTGAATCCTCTTATATGTTGCCATTTCAATGTTGGGAATTATTTTGACCAACTCTTCTACATCATTAATTTCTTGAATTAAAAAAAAATATTATGCTACTTCTTCCAGCATGCTCTTAAATGTGTTCCTCTACCAAATTCTTCTCAAACATGCTCACTCAAATTCTTCTCAGGAATTCTCACTTGAATTTATTATCAATCATAAGTTTAGTCATATCTTTTGCTAAATTATGGCTCTAAAGTATTAGGGTCTCTTTTAACACACTCAAGGATAGTGGTTAACACTCTTCCTTCACTTTTTATTTGATTAGATAAAATAAGAGGTTTTGAAAGGAACCCAAAACCTTGATACAAAAAGGAACTAAAAGAGCCCAAGGTCACACCATGAACCTCAAACAAAATATACACAAACCAAGAAGGAAAACCACCACCAAACCCAAAGAAAGTCCAAAAACAACAAACAAAAGGAAAACTAAACCCTGCATAAAGATTTGGGCATCAGTCTAGAAAATAAGACCACGAGCCACACGAAAACCCAAATAATCAGATGGGATAACTACATTCCCATAGAATTTGGGGCTAAGTTGTCCTTATGTTTCTACACAAAATCCCAAGTTTCATTGATGAAAGAGGCTGTAACTTTTAGGGAGCCCAACACAACTTGAAGTTTATCATCCAAATTGTAGAGGAAAATTTGGACAATAGGAGACTCGAGTCTCACTGAGGGGAACATCCTGTTGAATCTTCCTTCACTTTGACTATCTCTAGTGTATTTTTTTAGCCTAGGGAACTTCTCAATCTCCACTAAAATAGACTTTACAAAAACTTTGAATGCTTAGAATAGTTGTTGTCTACACATTTTTTGAATGTTGTTTTAAATAGGCCAAATTGGACAACTCACTCTTAGTAGACTTCAGACAAAAAAATTTCATAGTTTAGATAGATATTTCTAGGGTATTATAACACCTTCATAGAATTATCAACTCATATAAATACTTTATCAATTTAAAACTTCCCTCAACAATAGTGGACTCACATAATACATGGCTCTAATACCACTATTAGCAATTATGCTTAATTCAATACTCAACAATGTATACAATTTTCAAATAACTTTCATAATATACTAGGATGCTTCATAATTATTCAACTCATGATTCATAAAATAAACACACACACTATATCACATGTATGGAAATATTATAATGTTTTACAGTATAAAACAATGTACTACAATTCACACTATACAAGATCCCTCATATGCTACTCCTACAAATATCCTATACAAGGAGGCTCTTGAAATTTCAACTTCAACTAACTCTTCATCTTCTCAAACTCATGGGAGATATGACTCTTCATATTTCTCATGGGATTTGTTGACTCCATAATAATGAAAAACATCTAATAATTACTAAATGATAAATATTTATAAGAATTCTTCACAATAAATATTTTGAAATTATTTACAAGGTACTTGTAAAGTACTTGAAAGATACAAAATAATTTAATAATCTCCAACAATGATATACACCTATTATTAGTTATGCATATTTATTCCTATTTAAGTAGGAAGTTATTTTTTTACATTTTCCTTATCATCCACATATATTACATGTACACTTTAGCAAAATGAGGACCCACATGTTTTATATCCTTCCTAATGCCCCACTCTATGCACTATTAGTGGACCTTTACTAGTTTGATTGTAGGGTACTATATTGAATGAAATTGATCCACTAAGGAAGACCAAGAGGTCATGGAAGCATACATCACCTATAATATGCCCTCTAAATTACCCTAGAGACATTTAATCCTTAAAATACTTAGTCATTTGATGGAATTAATAAGGATTATATATGTCCTATTACTATGAGTATTTTGAACAATTTTAGTTGAAGTCAAGAGGGCTTTGTGTAAATCCTTGAAACTTATTGGTATTTTTTTGGAATTCTTGCTTCTTGATCTCTAGTGGTCCTTATAAGCCATTCTCCATGACTAAGTCCTATTGACATGCACTTTTCCAATTTTGGGGGTTACTTATCCTAATATTTTGAGCTATTATAGATCATAAGATAAAAAAATAATTCAATTGTGTGACTTTGTTTCCAATAAATTGTATCATAATCAAGAGCTCCTAAATTTTTCTCATAGTCCTTAACCATATTGTTCCCTTATTGGAGGATATAGAACTCAAACCCTTAATTGAGTATATACTAAGGATATCAACTTTTTACTAATATTTCCTCAAACTACTCCCAACATAAATTAATATATGCATATCACATTATTAGTTCCTCATCATGTCACCATAGGGATTTGATGTAGGAGCATCCAGCAACACCTGCAGTAGAAGCATCCAGTTGCGGGAGAGTGACTTCTGAAGAGTTGGCTCAAGAAGAAAAAGCCAAGGAAAATTTTTCTAAGGCAAAGGTTGAAGGTGGCAACGAAATCATGACGTCGCGAAATCACGACGTCAAGGCAAAGAGAAGGCAGGAGTTGGCAAGAGTAGCGAAATTGCGATGTCGTGACATCGTAAGGAGGCCAAGGTGGGAGTGGGCAACAGGAGAGAAATCATGACATCATGATTTTGTGACGTCATAATTTTGTGATGTCGTGAAATCGTGACATCATTTGGAGACCGAGGTGAAGCGACGATTTTGTCATGATATCACGATGTCGTGATATCACGACGTCATGATATCATGACATCTTTTGAAGATTAAGGCAGGGTGGTAGCTTTTTCACAATATCACGATGTCATGATATCGTGACGTCATGATGTCACGACAACATTTGGAGTTCAAGGCGAAGGCGGGGGTCTGTCATGATATCATGACGTCGCGATATCGCGATGTCACGATATCATGACAACATTTGAAAAGTGGGCAAGCAGCGAGATTTGGTCACGATATCGCAACCAAAATGAGAAAAGAACGTAGAGGAGCAGAAACGTCGTGATATCACGACATGCCGTGATATCACGGCAGAGAGAGAAGAAGGCGTGGGAAGAGAAAGAGATGGTAGGAATCATGACACGTGGTATTTTTGAAGGTTATCAAGGATGACACATGCCGCAATGTGCAGTTAAAGCGGGTGATTACCTAGGAACATGGAAGACGACGAGGGTGGGTCACGTAGAGTGATCTAATGGAAGCGATGGTGACAGAGGCCGTGCGGAGTGGTGCCATAAATTGGGTTGTTGCCAATTTTCACGAGGAATGTTTCATGCAGTTTCCTTTAAATGCATGCTGGAATGGCGGATCGGGGCAGTTGCCATTTATGAAGAGAAATTGAAGACTCGATCGTAGGAAGCCAATGTGGCAGGTTTTGATGATGTGTTCTTTTCTAGTATCATTAATTGCGTCAGAGGGTCGGGGCCTCTATAAAAACCCAGTTATTGTATTAGATGAAAGGAGGAGGTGTGGATCAGAGATTGCACATAGAGGATAGGAGTGTGAAGACCAAGCCGTAGCTACTGGTTATTGTAAGCCTGCAGGCTGTGTTTGTAAAGATTTCCAGATTTAATATAAGAAGAATATGGAAATTTGTATGAGTGACTACGTGTGATTTATCAGTCCCCCCCATCAGTGGTATCAGAGCTAATGTTCTTGAGTGTGTAACAGATCGTCGGATGTGAGGCAGTTACACCAGGATCTGTGGTAGGGTTCTGAGAGAGAGAGTGAGTTGGGGTCTTTGAGTGCATACGTAGATTCGTTAAGAATGAGACAGTTTATGCCAAGACCCAATAAAAAAAGAAAAATGCATTCTCAAAGAAGATGAGATAGCAAGGAAGATATGGTGCCAGAAGAAGAGTTCTTGGCATTGCAGCAACAATTTCAAGCCCTGCAGGAGGAATGGCTCAACATAATATTATGGGAGCAAGAGGAGCAACGTAGAAGGCATGAAGAAATACAGAGAAAGAGATATGCAGGAGTGCATTGAAAGCTGAAGGTGCAGGCTGCAGAAGAGTGCAGCAGTGACAGGATCTGCCTGGAAGAAGGCAAAAATTTAACTGGCAAAGAGGAGGAGATGGAGCAGGCTGCTGAGGCAGAGAAATGTCTGGAGGTGTTGTTGTAGGGGGTAGCAACCAGACCTTGTAGAAGTGAAGATCACTTCTCCACTTACCCCGGGTGTCTGATGTAGGAGCATCCAGCAGCACCTATAGCAGAAGCATCCAGTTGCGGGAGAGCCACTTCTGAAGAGTCGGCTCAGGAAGAAAAAGAAGAAAAAGCCAAGGAAAATTTTTCTAAGGCAAAGGTTGAAGGTGGCAGCGAAATCGTGACGTCACGATTTTGCGACGTTGCGAAATCATGACGTCAAGGCAAAGCAGAGGCAGGAGCTGGCAAGAGTAGTGAAATCATGATGTCATGATTTTACGATGTCGCAAAATCGTGACATCATAAGGAGGCCAAGGCAGGAGTGGGCAGTAGGAGTGAAATTATGATGTCGCGATTTTGCAATGTCACAAAATCACAACATCATTTGGAGACCGAGGCGAAGTGGTGGTTTTGTCATGATATCGTGACATATTTTGAAGATTAAGGCAGGGCGATAGCTTTGTCACGATATCGCGATGTCATGATGTTGTGACAACATTTGGAGTTCAAGGTGAAGGCGAGGGTCTGTCATGATATAACGACATCGTGATATCATGACATCGTGATATCACGACAACATTTGAAAAGTAGGCAAGCAGCGAGAGTTGGTCATGATATCGCGACATGTCGCGATATCATGACCAAAATGAGAAAAGAACGCAGAGGAGCAGAAACGTCATGATATCGCGACATGTCATGATATCACGACGGAGAGAGAAGAAGGCGCGGGAAGAGAAAGAGATGGCGAGAACCATGACAAGCGATATTTTTGAAGGTTGTCAAGGACGACACGTGGCGCAATGTGCAGTTAAAGTGGGTGATTACCCAGGAACATAGAAGATGACGAGAGTGGGTCACGTAGAGTGATCCGATGGAAGCGGCGATGACAGAGGTCGTGCGGAGTGGTGCCATAAATCAGGTTGTTGCCGATTTTCACGAGGAACGTTTCATGCAGTTTCCTTTAAATGCATGCTGGAATGGCAGATCGGGGCAGTTGCCATTTATGAAGAGAAATTGAAGACTCGGTCGTAGGAAGCCGATGTGGCAGGTTTTGATGATGTGTTCTTTTGGAGTATCATTAATTACTTCAGAGGGTCGAGGCCTCTATAAAAACCCAGTTATTGTATTAGATGAAAGGAGGAGGGGTGGATCAGAGATTGCACGTAGAGGATAGGAGTGTGAAGACCAAGCCGTAGCTGCTGGTTATTGTAAGCCTGCGGGCTGTGTTTGTAAATTTTTCTAGATTTAATACAAGAAGAAGATGGGAATTTGCATGAGTGACTACGTGTGATTTATTGGTCCCCCCCATCAGTGGTATCAGAGCTAATGTTCCTGAGTGTGTAACAGATCATCGGATGTGAGGCAGTTACACCAGGATTTGTGGTAGGGTTCTGAGAGAGAGAGTGATTTGGGGTCTTTGAGTGCATATGCAGATTCGTCAAGCGTGAGGCATTTTATGCCAAGACCCGATAAAAAAAAAGAAAAAAAATAAAAATGCATTCTCGGAGAAGCCAGGACAGCAAGGAAGATATGGTGCCAGAAGAAGAGTTCTTGGCATTGCAGCGGCAATTTCAAGCCCTGCAGGAGGAATGGCTCAGCATAAAATTACGAGAGCAAGAGGAGCAACGTAGAAGGCGTGAAGAAAGATAGAGAAAGAGAGATGCAAGAGTGCATTGAAAGCTGAAGGTGCAGGCTGCAAAAGAGTGCAGTAGTGACAGGATCTGCCTGGAAGAAGGCAAAAATTTAACTGGCAAAGAGGAGGAGATGGAGCAGGTTGCTGAGGCAGAGAAATGTCTGGAGGTGTTGTTATAGAGGGCAACAACCAAACCGTGCAAAAGTGAAGATCACTTCTTGACTTACCCCAGGTGTCTGATGCAGGAGCATCCAGCAGCACCTACAACATGAGCATCCAGTTGCGGGAGAGCCACTTCTGAAGAGTCAGATCAAGAAGAAAAAGCCAAGGAAAATTTTTCTAAGGCAAAGGTTGAAGGTGGCAGTGAAATCACGACGTCAAGGCAAAGCGGAGGTAGGAGCTGGCAAGAGTAGCGAAATCACAACGTCACAAGGAGGCCAAGGCGGGAGTGGGCAATAGGAGCGAAATCGTGACGTCACGATTTCGTGATGTCGTAAAATTGCGACATCATTTGGAGATCGAGGTGAAGCGGCGATTTTGTCGCGATGTCATGATATCGCAACGTCGCGATATTGCGACGTCGTGATATCATGACATCACGATATCATGACATATTTTGAAGATTAAGGCAGGGCGACAACTTTTTCACGATATCGCGATGTCGCGATATCGTGATGTCGTGATGTCGCAACAACATTTGGAGTTCAAGGTGAAGGCGGGGGTCTGTCGCGATATCGTGACAACATTTGAAAAGTGGGCAAGCAACGAGAGTTGGTCACGATATCATGACATGTCACGATATCACGACCAAAATAAGAAAAGAACGTAGAGGAGCAAAAACGTCACGATATCGCGACATGTCGCGATATCACGGTGTAGAGAGAATAAGGCACGGGAAGATAAAGAGATGGCAGGAACTACGATAGGCAGTATTTTTGAAGGTTTTCAAGGACGACACGTGGCACAATGTGTAGTTAAAGCGGGTGATTACCCAGGAACATGGAAGACGACAAGGGTGGGTCATGCAGAGTGATCTGATGGAAGCGGCGATGATAGAGGCCATGCAGAGTGGTGCCATAAATCGGGTTGTTGCCAATTTTCATGAGGAATGTTTCATGCAGTTTCCTTTAAATGCATGCTGGAATGGCAGATCGGGGCAGTTGCCATTTATGAAGAGAAATTGAAGACTCGACCGTAGGAAGCCGATGTGGCAGGTTTTGATGATGTGTTCTTTTGGAGTATCATTAATGGCTCAGAGGGTCGGGGCCTCTATAAAAACCTAGTTATTGTATTAGATGAAAGGAGGGGTGGATCAAAGATTGCACATAGAGGATAGGAGTGTGAAGACCAAACTGTAGTTGCTGGTTATTGTAAGCCTGCGGGCTGTGTTTGTAAAGTTTTCCAGATTTAATACAAGAAGAATTTGGAAATTTGCGTGAGTGACTACGTGTGATTTTTCAGTCCCCCGTCAAGATTCTATCCCATCCAATAGAAATAGAGTAACTCTAGTATTTTCTTGAATGGTGTAGTTATTTATCTTAAATCAACATTATATCTCAACAATCTAGTTCTTGGAAGTTTTTATATCTATGGACCAAGATAAAAATGATAGATCTAATTTATTTCTATTCTTAAAGATATATTAATTTGTAGCTCCTTGCATGATTCAATAATTCAAGCCATATCTTTGGTAGGTCTCATCATCCACTCCTTATGGTTACTCAATTTTATTTAGATTTTAATGAAGCTAATTCATCATAATTACAATCATGTGTTAGTTGGTGTCAAGAAGCTACTCCATCCTATAAGGTCTTCTACCTCTCAATAATCCTTAATTATGACCTCTCTTAGAGGCCTCATGATTAGCTTTCCTATGTTGTTCCACTAAGTGATAACTATATATGTTTTTAATTAGATGCCTACATTCACCTCCTCTTCTTCCTTAACATCTTATTATTTTGTTATTGGCTTCTCCTCTAAGTTGAGTAGTAGATATCCATTCTCTCTTATTAGAAGGCATGTATAATTAGAGTGGAAAAAGCTAAACATTATGTTTGGTAGAAACCCTTTCATCCTAAATCTTGAGTATTAAAAGACAAAATCTAATACCACATATAATTCTCTCTCTTCAAAACCCAAAACATAAATATGTTTTTGACTTGCTCATTAAGAAGTTTATTGGTTTTATTCAAGTAATAAAATAGTGACAACATTGCCTATAGGTTAACAACAACTATGACATGTACACATCATTAACTTGGTGATGCTCAACCAAGGCATAATATTATATCCTATTGTAAATTGACATTTATATTATGACCTATCTACACATGGTGTAATATTGTTCATGGTACCTTTTGGTGCTATGGCTTCAAAATTTTATTGGCTTTGGGTCCATATTAATTTATAGAGACTATCACTCCCTCCACACCACCCCTTTATTAGTGATAATGTTACCACTACCAATCAAATAAATTTTATTGTTAATATTGATACCAAATTGGCATAATGATATAAATAAAATTGGTGTATTTTTTTATAGATTTTAGTGCCTATTAGATGCCTTGAAATAGAGTTAATTTCTTGGATAAATTCTATTCAATGCCTAGTAACATTGATATGGAATAGGTATGACCTTTTGGAATCCACTTATTGATATGCCATAGATGAATGATTTGGAAAAATACCTTATGTGCAATGGGATAAGGATTAATAAAAGGCTAAAGTAGATAGATCCTTAGCAAAGTATTATTAATGTTTTAGGTATTGATTTGATTTCAATAGATTGTATGGGATTAACATATGCCCCACATGTAAATATCATGACCATATAGTGTTATTACAATATTTTATCAATTATGCATGTATTATCTACCAATAATTGTCCCTCAATATCTTCCTTGAAAGTTGAGGAATCTAATCAATTGAACTAATTCCATTTGATTTTTAGATGCTAATTTTTGTCTCAATTACAACCTATTTTTTTTAATTGGTAGAAAAATGGTTTTAAAATGGACCATAAACCTTTTACAAATCTAGCAAAGAGGTAACCTCTATAGGGTCACCATCCAACACCAACAGAAGAAATATTAACTAGCAAAATACCAAGCCTTAAATTCTAATTTTGGGAGAAACAAAATAAAATATAGAACTAAAATACAAAAAAGGGACAAACAAGAATAGGTATTGAAGGAACCCAAATAATTGAACAAAAATGAACAAAAGGACCTAGTTACTTAGACATATTTTGCTCATTTCCACTTGTAGGGATGTCCTCAACCACCTTGCCACTTCCTTCCTTGTTCGATTTGATTTCATTAGCCATTTTTACTGCCTAAAAAAATATGATCCACATTATATTTAAAGCCATGAATACATTATCTAACATGTTCACCAAAATTACTGAAGGGTTATTGTTGGCCTTCAACTATATTTTATCCTCCTTCAAGGACAAAGCCCTAGAAGAGCCTCCTAGAATTTTTGGATTTTTAAGCTTGGCAAAAGAATCATAAAAAAACTCTTAGTCATTTTTTGATAGAGAGCTTCCTCTTAGTTGTTGATACTTTACATGTGGAAGAGCAACATCGGGGTTAAATTTTTATAGAAGGTAAAGTGGAATCCATAACATCTTTTGCTTTGTATTTATCAGTATTGATGGTAAATTTATCTTCCTTGCTCACTATAATCATTAAAGGACTGTCATAACTGGACTCGAGGATAGGAGGAGCACCAATATTACCAATGGTAATGATGGTAGCATTTTGGGACTCTTTTTTTAAGGTATACTTGTATAGGATCAGATGGATATCCTGGTACTTTGGGTGAGTTGAAGAACCATCTTTGATGTTTTCCATCAATAGTTCCATCGATCTCAGGAAGTATTCAGGCACATTGATTTATTTAATTTCCCTCAAGTGGTTCAAGAAATATATATGAAAGATTATTATAGGGACATTAATTTTATCGATAGTGAATAATTGCATAATCAAAATTAGAACTCTATTCCAGGACACTGGAAGTCCTTCTTTGATTATTATACCTTTGTCTCTCATTAGATTTTTGCTCTTATATGCAAAATGCTTTAACTCCTCTACAAAAAAGTATTTATCATGGTGGATTATATCCTCGTCATTTCGGAGCTATGTTACCCCTACTAGAGATGCACATTGAATTTGAATTTGAGTCCCTTGACCATGACACAACATTTATCCTAAGAATTGGTGAATTCATAGGATATATCATGATCACTCTCATTGAGCTTTTGAAGGAGCAACAAGAACCCATGGTTCCTTAAAATTTCCTCAATATCAACTTCTAAATTTAGAAATTCAGGTTCAAGTAGAGCCATTGCAGTACTAAGATATTTCACAAAGGTATGTGGAAATAACTTTTTGTAGCTACTACCCACATGCATGTTCAATTTAACATGGATTTAGGAATATGAAAGGATAGGTTCATATTGGATGTGCATGCCACTATTCTTAGGGATCTCATTACTCCAATATTGGTGATGATGCCAAGAAGGCTTGGGCACAAGAGTCAAGTTCAAATTGAGACTCTCATACCCAACAGAAATTATGTTGGGATTGATATTCAATGTATCAAAATGATCAATAACATTGGGAAATATAGTGCAATTAGTCTCTTTGTTGATTCAGAGGTAAATTATGGAACAAGAGGACCTAATTTTAAAGCAATCCTTCATGTAGTAAGCTTGACACAAATACCAATAGTATGGGAGGTCAGACTTATAATTTTAGGAATTATTGTTGGGCTAGTAGAATACAAATTAAATGTCATCATTATTTGTTAGGATCTTGGTGTATTCACACTTTCACTACCACCTCGAGTTTTTGGTGTAATATATCATTAAATTTGGTATCAGAGTAACCACCCGAGTTTGAGTTACAGAGCAGGAAAAGATCCATGTTTGCCATGTAGATTCCCTATGTGGGAGTGTATGGAGAGTTAGGCACACCATCCAAATTCTAGTCTTGAAGTGGGTGGGAATATTAGTACCTTGGTGTATTAATTCTTTCACTTCCACCTCAATATTTTGGTGTAACGGTTTGTTTGGTATCAGAGTGAACACCTAGGTTCAAGTTGTAGAGCAGGTAGAAAGTTGGGTTTGTCGTCCAGAATCCTTGTTCAATATTTTGGTAAATAGAAGTTGGAACTTTGAAAATGGACATGAAGAAGACCGAGATGCTCTGAAGATAAGCTTGAGCAAGAGTGGCTTTAGCTACTTGGCTCAACATAGCTCCTTTCCATCCAATGAGTTTTTTGAGGGTCAAATCAATGATAGTGTTTCACATGTTCTCGAAAGTATTACCTTGGAAAAGAGGAAGTTCCAAATACGTGGAGGGTATGCTAGAGATGGTACATCCTATAATTCTATAAATTTTGATTTGTAGGTATAAATAAAAAGAAAATCTTACTTTTTTGAAAGTTAACCTTTTTCCCGATAGCTTCCTCATAAAATTTAAGAATGGTCTTGATGGATTTGGATTTTTGGATGGAATAAAGAGTCACCAAGATGGTATCATCAACAAATTATTGGTGGGTAATGGGATTACAAACTTAAGAGGGCTTGATACCCAAATTGACACCTAAGGAACAAGTAGCATTGAGGGATCTACCAAGAGATTCTATAAGAATAATAAAGAGGAAGGGTGACAAAGTATCCCCTTGTCTTAGACCTCTAAAATGTTTTAAGTATCCTATTGCAAAGTCATTGATGATGATAGAAAACCATGTGAAAGTTATGTATTCTTTTATTACTGCAATTCAATCTTCATGGAATATAAATTTAGAAATAACAAAGAAAAGGAAGTCCCAAGAGACTCTATCAAAGGCTTTGTTCATGTCAATATTGAGGAAAAGGTCAACTTTATTGCTCTTGAAAATTGAGTGGACGAGCTCATGGATTGTGATGATACCATCGGTTATGAGTCTACCCCAAATAGAAATTTCTTAAAAAGGGTTAATTATGGATGGTAGGCCTTTCTTCAGTATTTTGGCAATGATTTTAGAGATAATATTGTAGATGACATTGCAGGGGTAATGGGTATGAAGTTAAATATGGATCTACAAATAGAAGACTTCAATATGAGAGCAAGGAAAGTTGAATTGAAGTATTTGGATAGAGATTTTATCCTTTGGATATATTGAATACCTTTTAAAATATCCTAGCAAATAATATCCTAGAAAGTTTGAGAGAAAAATGAGGAAATTCATCAGGCCTAGGGGCTTTGTCACGAGACATAGAACACATCGCTTCATATACTTCTTTGTGAGTGAATTTTTCCAATAGACCATTATTGAATTAATGGGATATGAGACAAAGAATGTTATGGAGGAGGGTATTGTGAGATTGAGTGGAACATTGAGGATAGGGACCTAAAATATTTTCAAAGAAAGTAACCACTTAAACCCTAATCTCAAGAATGTTATTAGTGATGGTCCCATTATTCCTGTATAATACTTTAATTTTGTTAGTGCTTCTATGTTTGAGTATTGATGCATGGAAATATTTGGTGTTGGAATCACCTTCTCTCAACCATAATGCTTTGGAATTTTATCTCTAGAAGACCTCTTATTTAGCTATAATGTTATGATACTCAAAAAGGAGGTTTTTTTCTATATTCTTGAGTTTAAGATCCAAGTTTCCATTTTGAATATGGTCTTCAATGGTTTGGATCTAGCTAAAAATATTCAGCTTACATTCAAAGATATTTTTGAGTACTTATTTATTCCACACACTAATATTAATCTTGATGAAGCAAATATTTTTAGCTATTTAGGCTATGAGTGGGTCAGAAAAATATTTACTCCACCATTCTGCAACATGGTTTCTAATATCAGGATGTTGAAGCTACATGGATTTAAATATGAATGAATATTTGAAGGAGAATCCCAATTAGAGTCCTTCCAAGACAAAGGGATTGTGATCAAAATTAATTCTAGGGAGGGAATGAAGGTTAGCATCTCCAAAAAGGTGAATTGCTTCCTTGGATAGTAGAAATATATCAAGTCTCAATTGACTGATTTGACTGCCTAGCCTCCTGTTTCTACAGGTGAGTTTGGTTCCTTTTAAATGTATGTCCATTAATCCATTCCCATAAACAAAATTTGAAAAATATTCAAATAATTTTGGTATAATGGAGTTCCATCCACTTTTTTTATATGGATATAGGGGGTGTTAAAATCACCAGTGAGCATCCACGTTTCATTCTAAAAATTTCTTCTCATTTGGATTAAGGTATTCCATAAATATGAACACCCTAAGATATTGTTGGGGTATATATGTTTGAAAGGACCCATTGGATTTTGGTTTCTTTAATATAGAAGAGGATGTTGATGATACTTTCTAAAGAAGATAGGAGTCTACCTTCTATTTTGCTCAAATACCACATGCATAGGAGACCTATAGAAGTACCTCAAGCTAGGATAGAAAGAAAATAATTGTTCTTCCATAATTATGTGGCAATCCTATCACTGTTGTCCACATCAATATTGGTTTTTTGAAGTAATATGATATTGGGTTTGTGTTTATTCCTCATGGATCTAACTAACCTCTACTTGGAAAGCCCATTGAAGCCTCTCACATTCCATGAGAGGATCTTCATATATGATTTTTGGAGGAATATTTCCTCCCCCATCCCCTACCCTAGGAAGGAGGTGGTTTTAATCTCTTTCCATCATCATCCAAAATATCTTTGTTTTATTGGTCTACAAGGGAATATAGAAGAGTAGACTATATGACATTGGCAATATCATCTTCAACTTCTTTCTATCCGAGGTCCTATTTGGAGGGTCAATGTTTTTTATTTTTACTATCAACATTGATAGAAGACTTATTTTAGATTTTGGTTACCAATTTAGGACTTTTCAATTCCTCTAAAATAGAGGATTTAATGATTCTGGTGGGAAAAATAATGGGTTCTTCCTAGGAAGGTGGATCATTGACAAGGTCTAAGGATTCATTGGATAGGGAAAGGTGTGAAGGTTCTAATCTAGAAGAGGTATAAAAAAGGTTAGTATTGAGGTTAGAATATTTAGGGGGGAGATCCTGATAATCAATGGGAGAGTTGATGACATTAAGAGAAGATCCAATGGTGATACCTTGAGAATCAACCAAAGGGTTAAAGGAATTAGGTTTAGCAAAGAGATAGCATACTTAAGCAAAAGCATTTTTACAAGGATGAGATATTGGTTGTTTTCCCTTGTTGCTTTGATTTCTTTTTTAGGATTGTTGAAAAACCCCATTGCTTCCTTGGAATTTCTTAGCTCAAAACCCATATTTCTTTAGTTATCGTCTTGAGGAGGGGAATTGTTCCTTGATATGGCCTTCCTTTGACATTCAATGTAGAAGGCTACCTTATTATTATACTTAATTTCTTAAAAACTATGATAGGAGCCTGAGATAAGATCAACATAAGTGGTTAGTTCTAAATCCATATTGGAAATTATGCATAGATGAGCATAAATCATCCAAGATTTTGCATCGAATCAAATGCAACCAGATACCCAATGGTTTGAGTAATTTATTTTAGGATTTCATCATGCTAGAAATAGACTAGGAGACCTAAAATTTTTATCCATATAGGAGTCGTGTTTATGCTTTGGGTTTTGGGGTTAAAATCTTCCCCTCATAATCTAATAAAGAGACCTTTTTTATTGAAGATTCAGGGACCAATAGTGAGGATGTATTTGGTATCTTATAAATTTTTTAGATCGATGAGAAAGAACCCCTTGGGTAGATATATAAGGTCCATATCACCACTTAGATAAAGCCTATTTGTGGATGTAATCTATGTTCAAGCGAGAAACCAATGAACTTCCCAACCAAGGACAAGGAGTACTAGAATACTAAATATGCCATGAATTCAAGAGGAATAACAACCTCTCTACTGCTTATTATGAGAGGAGTTGAGCCTTGAAAACCATTGGGAATGGATGACCCCATTTTTTTGTGTAATATCTCCATGAAGGAAGCATAGGTGGTGTTTCAAGGTGGGTCAGGTAGAGGATCCTCCTTGACACTTGTGACTTTCACATCCCATCTGGTCAATCCTAGGGACCGGACTCAATATTATCTGATCCTCCATATCTAGTGCCTAGATTCTTGCCTCTACAAAATTCAATTTTTTGGGAAATTTTGTTTGCTTAAGGTGATCCACATGCTCTACTCGCCATCGCTTCTTGGATTTTCAATTACAACCTATAATTATTGCTTGGTTTAGTGCTTTTTGGAATGGATGATTCCTTAGAATTTAGTTGGTTTCTAGATGTCTTTGTTTAGTCATTTCATCCTAATTTGGAAATTTATATATTTAATTTGAAATCTCTAATTAGATTTAGCATAAGATATCTAGTTGAAATACAACTCATTATTTTGTTTTTGTAAATATACTTATACAGAAACATATAAATATACAAATACAACGTCACACAAAAACATCTAAATTTTCCTTCCCATTATTTATCTTGATACCAAAATTTAGAAATATTGATCCTTCAATATTTTAATAAATGGAAACAATTAGTAAAAATCTATGCATCCTACAATATAATTTTTCAAAAATAGCCTTAAACATATACATATCCTTTTATGATAAGCAACATGCACAACTTGTTAAGATTTATAGCCCATTCATAGTAAGTACATAGTACAAAACTATTATGTATTATCCTATTTAAATAATAATACCTTAAAATAAGATTTTTCTACCTTACAACCAACAAGATACATAGACATGACCACCACAACACAATGTGACACTCCAAATTTTATAGATTTTGCAACCTATGTTGGTGCCTTTATGCCCATGTATTTCTAGGATAAACCATATTTTAGGAAAATATATATGATCCTACCTCCATACATGAAATAAAACCAAAATAAAAGTAATATAATAAAGGTCTTATATTTACTAGCATATCAAATCATCACCAATATCAATAAATAATAACTCAATCATACAAACATGTGATCATATAAATATCATACATAGAAACTAGTTCGTACAAAAGTCTACATTTTTCATCTTCATGGGGGTATTCATCCTATATATATATTTGTCTCACAAATCCCACAAAAAAATTCCAAAGTACCATAATATAATAATTTAAACCTTGAAATAAAATCCATTAGAATTATACTAACATATTAGTTTTATAATGTAGTTATAATATGATCATGCAATTAATATAGATCATACATTCTAGACTACCATATTCAATGTTTAATTCATGTATAATATTCAAACCCATATTTAGAGTAGTTACAATTACTCTAACTCAAAATCTAAGAAAATACATCTCTCTTTGGAGGATTCACACTCTCTCCAATTTAGTACACCAACTGGTGTTAACAAAATTTAAGCACACAAATCCATATGAATTGGCATTTGAGATCTTAACAATCTCATAATTTAAGTTATCCCTAGGTAAGCCACATTTACTCCATTATCTAAAATATATCTACCTTATTCATCATTTGATATGTCATGTGTACTCCAAACTTTATTTATAGGAGGTAATCTCGATATACTCCTTTATTTTTGATCCCCAACATGAATAAACTATCACTCTTTACTCCATGTTGGCATCTTGGTAGCCCATCGTACCTTTCAGTTTGATACCTTAATTGAATACATTCAAATTTTTCAAAATGCATATATGTTTTAGAAAATTACCAAGCAACGAGACCTAATAGGTTCATCACACATTCAACAACTCATTGGATTATAGTAGCACATAGAATGCAAAAGTTGAAAATAAGTAAGATAATTCCTTACATGCATTCAATCATGCATCTAAAATCCAACTAACATGGGAAACATATAAAATAGATGATAAATAGATTAGAATTAATTTTCAACATTCATATCCAATATACAATCAAGGTTCCAATATAACCAGAACCTATAATATTAACCTCATGATCCAAATTAAATTTACAACTCATCATAGTCACCATTAGGACATAAAACAAGATCTATGACCAATATAAATATATATGTTAATCCTTACTCTCATTAAATTATCTTTGTTACTTAGTTTAGATCACAATGCATAGCTATATATGTCTTTTAGTTTCTATTTGTGTCTACCCCTTCCCTCAAGAAAATTATATTGTTCTTCCTTTACTTCCTTAATAATACTATCCCTTATGTGTTTGTATTCCCCTCCTCTTTGTCTACACCCTTAAATCATTATCCTTTTTATATTACTCATGCATTTATCCTACAGTACTTTTTCATTTATCAATATTTGGCATGACAGAGAAATACTTATTTACTCTCACATTTTGGTTAGAACTTACACTATTCTTTCCTCCTTTGGACCATTTCACTACTCTTATCTTTGTGGATCACCATTTATTTTTTAAAATATCAATTGTATCAAATAGGTAAAAGTGAGAATAAAGTGGTCTAAATTTAACCATTATTACCTCTTTAACTTTCTTCATTTAATTTCATATTGTTATTTTTTATTGGGTGAATAGGTGTATGTTGGCACTAAGTACCATTGCATTTCCCTCTGTCCATTTGACATCTACTAACCTCATCACTAGCTAAAAAATTGAGAAATATTATATTTGAATCATTGACTTAGAGGTAATAATTTTTAAAACTTCATTTGATTTATCTCAATGACAACCTTTGTTGTCTAGTACAAAATACATGTAGGTGCAATCATACTTCACCTTAAAAAAAATATTGTTTCACACTTTTTGGTTTTAAATTTTAATAATAATGGTATAGAAAAGAATAGAATAGAATGGTGGTAACATAAAAGGTATATAAGTTTTTGAACTACTTTATCTAGCATCATCTATTCTCTTCATCGCTATTAAATACAAGTACACTCTCTTTTATACAAGATAAATATATTCCAAAAAAATATTATAATAAAATCTAATCTATTATTATAATACATTAAAACATAATATATGTTCATACTAACAACATCATATTTTATTTGAACAAGATATTATAAAAGGATGATTTATACATTAATGCATACTATTCTTCCTTCACTCGACAACCCATATTTTATTTTATTGCAATATATATACCTCTATTAGCTATTATTAAGTTTTGAATTTATTAAGGGGTAAAAAATGAAAGGTATTACATCTCAATATTATTATAAGGACTTCACCCTAGAATTCAGTCAAACAAGTGTAGAAAATTCTCATATTATATAGGTCTTCTCAAATGATATGGCTTATATTATACTTTTTTTTATCATAATAGGATTTGATCTATATTATTATTCATGAGTCGCTTGGATATCCTTCTAGAAGGTTTATAGGATCATTATTGAGGTATATATAATCTTTAACCTATAATTGATTAAAATAAAAAACATAAGAGACATCAAGCATACATTTTCTAGTAGATGTACATGAAATACATGACATATGAAATATAGGTAGAAAGGCTAGTCAATAGGCCATTGGCCATATTCTATTAATAATTTTAATAGGATCCACAAACCAAGATGTAAGAATTGTTCCATTCAAAATATCGAGGGATTTCCTATAATAACTATCTATGGCAAAAAACTTACTACCTACTAGAAAACATCTCTCTACTCTTTGTGCATTAGCAAAGATCTATTATCTATATTGATATTTTCTTAGCATTTTCTTTATTAGGATCATGTAATTTTATATATATTATAACATCTCTAATGCAATGATAATTCTATCCTCTAATAGATCCAAACTTAGTAGTGTTTTATAGGTTTTACCCTATTTCTCCTATTGCTTGGGATGATCCATGACATACATCCATTATATGTTGTCCAACACATGTTATACTCTTTTTATTTACCAAATTATTTGAATATAATATACCATGCTAAAATTTAATTGGGCACTTGGTGCATCTTGTAAATTTATCCTTTAGTGTGAAGTTAATAAGTAATATTCATGAAATATAATTATTTTGTGTACTTTGTGAAGTTAGATCATTTTTTTGAGATAAGGTTGGTCTAAATCCTTGGATTCAAATGTACTTCTTATTGATATAATATGGAATACAATTAATAACTTATCCATAACCACAAATATAGAGATATTTCTATTGTCTTAATGGTATCCAAGTGATAAAATGCATGGATATTGTATCCTATTTCCATTGTAACATATTGTGGATAAATAGAAAAATAGGATGCAAATGCTCCACATTCATATGAAGAAAATTTAAGCATCTATACACAAAAATTAGAAACATCTATTTTTATTCCATGCTAGTAGAATGATCTTCTTAGATTTGCAAATATCATTTTCACACTAGGGTGGCCCACATATGGTACCTTATAAGGAATATTCAATATCAAAGTTCTAACTTTTCCTAATAATGGCACATAAAACGCCTCTCAAATATTGAGGGCTTTATCTTCATTAAAATAATATCCTATATATTTTCCCTTGTTTAATCCATCAAAGAGATTGAAATATTTAACTTAATTGTATCAAGGGTATTCTTGAAGGTTGAGATGAAGTTGATTCTTGATATCTATAATCACTACCATTTATGCACCTACATACCTTTTCTTGCTCAAGGTATCTATGACCTTGTTCTAGTTATTATTTATGTAGGAAATTCCAAAATTTCATTTGTAATGGAACTCCATCCATATTAATTATTAGGCATTTAGATATGATCATGTAAAAATATACCTGAAGTTTTTGATATCAAACTTCAACTTGAATATTTATCCAAGAAAATATTATTTTTACATGGTTAATATATCACAATCATATGTAACTCAAGGTCATAGGTGTGTAATTCATCTAATGCTCCTAGAGTTTGCTTGAATCCTATTATGGTAATTCATCTAATGCTCCTTGATTTTCCTTGAATCCTATTATACCACATACCATTCCTCCACAAAAATTCATCCTAATCCTTTCATGAAATAATTAGTTCAATCTATAAAATTTGTATTATAATCTCATACAACTAAGTTAGGAATATTAGTGAAGATCCATTTTAGCTTTTACAATATATTTTTACACTTTTTGGTCCATAAAATTTTCCTCCCCTTCTTCTATAAAGAGATAATATACTAAGATATTTTAAAAATATTTTTATGTCTTTCACAATAATTTACTAGCCCCATACAACTCTTGACCTTAAATATATTAGTAGGGGTGTGCCAATCCAAAAATACCTCAATCATTGAGTGATACATTATTATTAATATTCATTAGATGATGTGTCCTAGATAATGTATCTTCTTTTAGAGGAAATAATATAATGAAAGCTTGGTGTACAACTTAATACTCTCTTAGAAATTATATAGCTTACCTTAAGTGTTTTTCATTCTCCTATTCATTTTTATAATAAACCAGTTGTGGACATCCAATTTTGAGTAGTCAATCTAAAAAAAGCAACCTCTATCCCCATAGAGGTAACAAAGATAATAAGGGAATGACTAAGTCCAAATTTATAAAATATGAATTAAGTGTCCCACATTAGAAATATTATCCTAGAGATAGTAGCACCATAATGATTTTGGTATGTGGGATAGTGCAAATATTCAAAGTTTGAACATGATATTTTTTTCCACCCATCCAACCCACCAATGGTCATATTTTACATTAACATTATATTTTCATTAGTGCCATAGCATTTATGAGTGTAGTGTTATTATATATATAAGTACTAAAGAGTAGGAAACCAACTTATGTTAGCCACTTGTCATCTTAATTTCCAATATATCACTAGGTATATGTTGATCCTAATCAATAAATTAGGTGTTGGCAATTTGAGTTATTTTATATTGTCATTGATGTCACATGGATCACATTGAGTTTTGGTGGCCAAATGATATTTTGGAAAGCATGGATAAATACAAGGTTTTTGTGAAAACCAAGGCAGGCAAAATAAAAGGTTTTATTTAAAACCATGGATGGTATATTTGAACTGGGTTTTTCTTAAAACCCAAGTTGGCCTTTTGTTTCATCGAAAAAGGTGCCCCGGTGATGGAGATATTTAATTTTTAATATTTAGTTTAAATTTTAATTATTTAAAATTTAAATTTAAATTTAAAATTAAATATGCAAGATTTCTGTCGACGTCATCGAAAATAATAAGGAGGCTATATAAAGGGGATACCTAAGGTTCATAAACTGATCCTTGCTCGTGGTTAATAATCGTTGGCTAAGCATCCAAATTGAGCTCGTGCAAAAATATTTTAGAAAGCAGAAGCAGCGAATAAATGAAGGTTGGTCGAAGTCCAAAGTCATCGTGGGCAGAGTGGTGCATTGGCAATTGGATTTTGGCTAAGGTGTGTGGCAACACAAACGTCAAGGTTTCGAATCCCCTTGACTGCATTTGGAAGGCATTGGAAGAAAAGCACTCGAAGCGCTTTTGATTTGAGGAAAGGGAGGAAAGGTTTTAAGGCACGTTGTGCCTTTCCCTTTCGAACGAGTGACTAGCTCATGTGGCAACCTTAGCCACGGCTAAGGCGCTCGTGGTGTGGGAAAGTCGGGGGTTCGAATCCCCTTGAGGAGGTAAATACATTTTTGCTCTAATTAATTTTGTTAAGCCCTAAGTTGGAGTTATAAGGTGGTTAGGAATAATTAAAGTTTTTAATTAAACTTTGTTTTTATAAGGGTTGTGATTATTATTTCAAAGGTGGGTGAGTTGTTGATTTAATTTGATGTTCATGAAATTGAGAATTAAGATTTAGGAGAAATAAGGAGTTGTTATAAAATAATTCTTGAGAGGTTTATTGATTATTATTTTGATAAGGGTTTTTATTAAAAAGGACTTTGGTGGATGTGTTTATTAAGTTGGAGTAAAAAGGTGTAAATTGAGTTATGCTTTATCTTGTGATTATTATTTGAAGTCCACTAACCCTTATTGAGATTGGAAAGGAAATTTGTGTTTAGTGCGGTAGATTTTGTGGACAACTTCTTGGCATCAAAAAGGTATGGGCACATTCTCCTATTGATTGTTTATGGTGGTTGATTTCTAAAATATCATTGGAGTGAAAAGGATTGATTGTGGTTTCCTTTTAGAAAGTGGTTGGTTGAATGCTTCAAGGTTTTCTGGTTTGAGAGTTGTGTTTAAACCTTGTTTTATAAGCATAGTTGTTGAAGCCCATTGGTTATGTAAAGAACTTGAAAAGAACATGAGTATCATTGTTATGTGAGATTTGTGGTTGAGCATTGTTGGAAACATTTGAGTTGGTTGATACATGCTTGGACTAGGGTTTTGTGAGAAAGAGTTGTCCCTTGTGGTGATTGGTTGAGTTGAGTTGATTGAGCCTAGTCAAGTGATTGTGTGAGGTGATTGTTCAAGTCCCATGAAAAAAACTATTCTATAATTCTGATTTGAGTTGAGATTGAGCTTAGAACATATTGAGTCTCTAACAATTCTCTTTATGCTTCTATGAGTTGACTTGAGTTGATTTGAGTTGAGATCATTGTGGATCATTGTTGTCATCCATTGTAGAGTGCATTGCCATTCATTTTTGAGTTCATATTTGAGCCTTGCCTTCATAGATTTGTGGATGAGATTTGAGTACTACTTGAGCATGATTGATTGAGCCTTTGAGAAGGCCTTTGGGATAGATTTTTGGACAGATTTGTGGCAGTTTGTGTATGATTGATTGAGCCTTTGAGAAGGCTTTGTGGACAATTTTTGGGACATATTTTTGGATAGTTTTAGACATATTTGTGGATAGATTTGGGACATATTTTGATGAGGTTCTAAGTGAGCCTATTGAGAAGAGTTGAGCAAGTTCTTGGTGAGCTTGCTAGAGAAGATTTGGACAAGTTCTTAGTGAGCTTGTTGGAGCAGATTTGAGCAAGTTCTTGGTGAGCTTGCTAGAGAATATTTGGACAAGTTCTTAGTGATCTTGTTGGAGCAGATTTGGGCAAGTTTTGTGTGAGCTTGTTGAGAAAATTTGGAGAAGTTCTGTGTGAGCTTGTTGAGCAGTTTTGGAAAAGTTTTGTGTGAGCTTGTTATTAAGATTTGGACAAGTTCTATGTGAGCTTGTTATTGCCTAGCTTTGAGCAGATCAAAGAAATCATTGTATTGGATAAGGATCCTTATTTATGTGTGAAATATTATAAGGATATTATCTTGTGGAGTACCCCACATTGGGGGAACCACATTAAATCTTGTGTCTCAATTGTGTGTGGTGACTTGTGCTCTTGCTTACTATTGCTATCTGAGTTATTAATGCACACTGCTATATTTGGTTATTGCAATTAAGGACACTAATTGATATTGGTTTGGAAAGAAAGTAAAAAGTGGGTGCTATATTGTTCACCCCCCCTCTTAGTATAAGCTTGTGTTCTTCAATTGGTATTAGAGCGGGTTCCTTCGAAAAGGCTAACAGCTTGAGGGTAGATTCTACTGGGTTACAGGATGGACAAATGGTATATTGATAGTGGGTGCTCTAGTCATATGACTGGGTATAAAGATAAGTTCATTTATTTAAAAGGGAACAACAACGGATCTATGAGATTTGGTGATAATGCTTTAGCTAAAATCAAAGGGAGAGGAACTTTAAGTTTGGATGATGGAAAGACAACTACACAAGGTGTACTCTATGTTGAGGGTCTGAAACACAACCTACTAAGTGTAATTCAACTTTGTGATCGAGGGTACACAGTTACTTTTTCCTCTACAGGATGCAAAATCGGGGAAACAAAAATAGGGAAGCTTGTTGCAATTGCAAAAAGAACCAATAACAATCTCTACATGTTCAATGAAATAAAAAAGAAAAAATGTCTTCTATCTCAAGAAGAAGAGAGTTGGTTATGGCATAAAAGGTTGTGTCACTTGAACTTTGATAACATAGTAAGGATAAGCAACAAAAAAATTGTCAGAGATCTACCAAAGATAAAAAGACCTTCAAATACAATTTGTGCACAATGTTAGTATGGAAAGCAGACAAGATCAAGTTTCAAGGCAAAAGAATATTCCTCTTCCAAGGTATTAGAGTTGATTCATACTGATTTATGTGGGCCTATGAGAACTAAAAGTCTACAAGGTGAAAGCTACTTCATGTTGTTCATAGATGATTATTCTAGAATGACTTGGGTTGTTTTTCTGAAAGAGAAATCAGAGGCATTTGAGCATTTCAAAGTATTCAAAGAAATGGTAGAAAATGAAACAGGAAAGAAGATCAAGTGTTTGCGATCATATAGAGGAGGGGAATTCATCTCTCCATAATTCATTGAGTTTTGTGCAGAACATGGAATAGAAAAAGAATATTCAGCAACCAGGACTCCTCAAAAAAATGGAGTAGTAGAAAGAAAGAATAGAACTCTTGAGAATATGGCCAGAGCAATGCTAAATGAATCAAAAATCTTAGATGGGTTTTGGAAGGAAGCAATCAGTACAACAATCTATGTTATGAATAGAGCTCAAGTTAGAACAAAGCAACATAAGACTCCATATGAGTTTTGGAAAGGAAGACCTCCCACGGTAAACTACTTTAGAGTTTTTGGAAGTAAGTGTTATATCAAAAGAGAGGATAAGGACTTGGGCAAGTTTGATCCTAGATGTGATGAAGGTATTTTTCTTGGATACTCTACAAAAAGTAAGGCCTACAGATGCTACAATAAAAGAACACATACCATGGTGGAAAGTATAAATGTTAGAGTTGATGAAAGAATAGGAATAAATGAGCCACCTTAGGAAGATATTATTGAAGAAGAAGAAAGTTGTCAGGAAGAAATGGGTGAAGATTCAGATGAAGAAGATTTGCAGAATATACCTTCCAAAACTACATCAAGATATATTCAAAAAAATCATCTAGAGGACTTGATCATTGGTAGTCCTGATGTAAGATGGACAAGAAGAGGAATCATAGGCTCAACAGAACAAGCAGATGTTTCACTATTATCCAAGATAGAACCAAAGGATTTCAGAGAGGCAAAAAATGATGAATGTTGGATTAAGGCAATGAAGGAAGAACTAGATCAGATTGAAAAGAGTAAGACTTGGGAATTAGTTCCAAGACCAAAAGGAAAAAATGTAATTGGTACTAAATGGGTCTACAAGAATAAACTAAATGAAGATGGTCAAGTCATCAGAAACAAGGCAATATTGGTGTGTAAAGGATATGCACAAGTAGAAGGAATTTATTTTGATGAGACCTTTGCACCAATTGCAATATTGGAAGCTATACAGATGTTTTTGGCACTTTCAAGCTATAGGAATTTTAAAGTATATCATATGGATGTCAAATCAGCTTTTCTAAATGGTCATTTAGAAGAAGAAGTTTACATTGAACAACCAGATGGGTTTAATCAAGCAGATAAGCCAGATTATGTGTGTAAATTGAAAAAGGCTCTCTATGGCTTAAAGCAAGCCCCTAGAGCATGGTATTCAAGACTGGATAAATATCTTCGAGAGCAAGGTTTCAGAAAGGGAACAATTGATAGCAATATGTATATTAAAAATAAGGGAAATGATTTGATGATTGTGGAAGTTTATGTGGATGATATTATTTTTGGGGGTAGCAATGATAGAATGTGTCAAGAATTTGCAAGAAACATGACTAAAGAGTTTGAAATGTCTATGATTGGTGAATTAACCTTTTTCCTCGGATTAAATATTTCACAATTAGAAAAAGGGATATTTCTTTCACAAACAAAGTATATAAAGGAGATGTTGAAGAAATTCAAAATGGAAGATAGTAAGCCAGTTAGTACTCCAATGGTTACAGGGTGTAAATTAAGCAAATATGATGAATCTCCTGATGCAAATCAAACTCTATACAGATCTATGATTGGTAGCCTATTATATGTTACAACCACAAGACCAGATATAATACAGGCAGTTGGTTTAGTGGGAATATTTCAAGCAGCTCCAAAAGAATCACATGTGACAATAGTGAAAAGAATACTAAGATATCTCAAAGGAACAATGGAGTATGGTCTATGGTATCCTAGAAGCAGTAAGTTTACTCTCACAACATACACAGATGTATATTGGGTAGGAAATATTGATGATAGAAAAAGCACAAGCGGAGGAGCATTATTTCTTGGTGATTGCCTAGTTTCTTGGCTAAGTAAGAAACAACCATCAATGTCACTTTCCACAACAGAGGTAGAATATATTGTAGTAGCAACATGTTGTTCATAGGTATTATGGATGAAACAGACTCTCAAATATTTTAGCATAGAACATGATCATCCCATTCCTATTATGTGTGATAATACTAGTGCTATAAGTATCTCGAAGAATCCAGTAATGCATGCCGAACAAAGCACATTCCAATCAAGTATCACTTTTTAAGAGAGCAAGTTATAGAGCAACAAGTAAGATTGGAATATGTTCCTACAAAATATCATATTGTAGACATCTTTACAAAACCATTACCAAGAGAAGCGTTTGAGCATTTGAGAGAACAACTGGGAGTAAAGGTACTCCCACCCCAAAATTAATCACCTCAAAAGAGAAGGTGGTGAGGGGGCTATGCTTAAGAGTCATATATTTTAGCCCCATAGGTGTCCCTTTTGCCATTGATGTCAAATGGGGAGATATTTGAGTAAGGGGGAGAGCATTGAGTTAGGGGAGCAGCCTCCAAAGAGAGCATTGAGTTAGGGGGAGCAACCTCCATAGAGAGTATTGAGTCAGGGGGAGCAGCTTTGATTCTCAGAGATGGTTTTTGTAGTGATTGTGGTTTTTGCATTAGAGGTGTTGCCATCAATGACAAAGGGGGATATTTTTGGCAATTTGAGTTATTTTATGTTTTCATTGATGTCACATGGATCACATTGAGTTTTGGTGGCCAAATGATATTTTGGAAAGCATGGATAAATACAGGGTTTTTGTGAAAACCAAGGCAGGAAAAATAAAAGGTTTTATTTAAAACCATGGATGGCAGATTTGAATTGGGTTTTTCTTAAAACCCAAGTTGGCCTTTCGTTTCGTCGAAAAATGTGCCCCGATGATGGAGATATTTAATTTTTAATATTTAGTTTAAATTTTAATTATTTTAAATTTAAATTTAAATTTAAATTTAAATATGCAAGATTTCCGTCGACGTCATCGAAAATAATAAGGAGGCTATATAAAGGGGATACCTAAGGTTCATAAAACTGATCCTTGCTCGTGGTTAATAATCGTTGGCTAAGCATCCGAATTGAGCTCATGTGAAAATCTTTTAGAAAGCAGAAGCAGTGAATAAACGAAGGTTGGTCAAAGTCCAAAGTCATCGTGGGCAGAGTGGCACATTGGCAATTGGATTTTGGCTAAGGTGTGTGGCAACACAAACATCAAGGTTTTGAATCCCCTTGACTACATTCGGAAGGCATTGGAAGAAAAGCGCTCGAAGCACTTTTGATTTGCGGAAAGGGAGGAAAGGTTTTAAGGCACGTTGTGCCTTTCCCTTTCGAATGAGTGGCTAGCTCGTGTGGCAACCTTAGCCACGGCTAAGGCACTCACGGTGTGGGCAAGTCGGGGGTTCAAATCCCCTTGAGGAGGTAAATACATTTTTGCTCTAATTAATTTTGTTAAGCCCTAAGTTGGAGTTATAAGGTGGTTAGGAATAATTAAAGTTTTTAATTAAACTTTGTTTTTATAAGGGCTGTGATTATTATTTCAAAGGTGGATGAGTTGTTGATTTAATTTGATGTTCATGAAATTGAGAATTAAGATTTAGGAGAAATAAGGAGTTGTTATAAAATAATTTTTGAGAGGTTTATTGATTATTATTTTTGATAAGGGTTTTTATTAAAAAGGACTTTGGTGGATGTGTTTATTAAGTTGGAGTAAAAAGGTGTAAATTGAGTTATGCTTTATCTTGTGATTATTATTTGAAGTCCACTAACCCTTATTGAGATTGGAAAGGAAAGTTGTGTTTAGTGTGGCAAATTTTGTGGACAACTTCTTGGCATCAAAAAGGTATGGGCACATTCTCCTATTGATTGTTTATGGTGGTTGATTTCTGAAATATCATTGGAGTGAAAAGGATTGATTGTGGTTTCCTTTTCGAAAGTGGTTGGTTGAATGCTTCAAGGTTTTCTGGTTTGAGAGTTGTGTTTAAACCTTGTTTTATAAGCATAGTTGTTGAAGCCCATTGGTTATGTAAAGAACTTGAAAAGAACATGAGTATCATTGTTATGTGAGATTTGTGGTTGAGCATTGTTGGAAACATTTGAGTTGGTTGATACATGCTTGGACTAGGATTTTGTGAGAAAGAGTTGTCCCTTGTGGTGATTGGTTGAGTTGAGTTGATTGAGCCTAGTCAAGTGATTGTGTGAGGTGATTGTTCAAGTCCCATGAAACAAACTATTCTATAATTTTGATTTGAGTTGAGATTGAGCTTAGAACATATTGAGTCTCTAACAATTCTCTTTATGCTTCTATGAGTTGACTTGAGTTGAGATTGATTTGAGTTGAGTTGAGTTGAGATCATTGTGGATCATTGTTGTCATCCATTGTAGAGTGCATTGCCATTCATTGTTGAGTTCATATTTGAGCCTTGCCTTCATAGATTTGTGGATGAGATTTGAGTACTACTTGAGCATGATTGATTGAGCCTTTGAGAAGGCCTTTGGGATAGATTTATGGACAGATTTGTGGCAGTTTGTGTATGATTGATTGAGCCTTTGAGAAGGCTTTGTGGATAGTTTTTGGGATAGCTTTGTGGATAGTTTTAGACATATTTGTGGATAGATTTGGGATAGATTTTGATGAGGTTCTGAGTGAGCCTATTGAGCAGAGTTGAGCAAGTTCTTGGTGAGCTTGCTAGAGCAGATTTGGACAAGTTCTTGGTGAGCTTGTTAGAGGAGATTTGGACAAGTTCTTAGTGAGCTTGTTGGAGCAGATTTGAGCAAGTTATTGGTGAGCTTGCTAGAGAAGATTTGGACAAGTTATTAGTGATATTTTTGGAGCATATTTGAGCAAGTTTTGTGTGAGATTGTTGAGAAAATTTGGACAAGTTCTATGTGAGCTTGTTGAGCATTTTTGGACAAGTTTTGTGTGAGCTTGTTATGCAGATTTGGACAAGTTCTGTGTGAGCTTGTTATTGCCTAGCTTTGAGCAGATCAAAGAAATCATTGTATTGGATAAGGATCCTTATTTTTGTGTGAAATATTATAAGGATATTATCTTGTGGAGTACCCCACATTGGGGGAACCACGTTAAATCTTGTGTCTCAATTGTGTGTGGTGACTTGTGCTCTTGCTTACTATTGCTATCTAGAGTTATTAATGCACACTGCTATATTTGGTTATTGCAATTAAGGACACTAATTGATATTGGTTTGGAAAGAAAGTAAAAAGTGGGCGCTATACTGTTCACCCCCCTCTCATTATAAGCTTGTGTTCTTCATTAGGATCTAGTCCAATCAATCAATCATCCTAATGAGTTAGCATCTAATCAATTAATTTAAAAAATCAATTAAAAATATAATCACAGTTAAATAAAATCTAATCTACTTCCTAATAGTCACATCCCTAAAATTGATAAAATCATCCCATTAGGGCACTAAAATTTGATAAAGAAGAAATAAGAGAGAACAAAAGGGTTAAATTTAAGTGAAATATAACTAGTTAAACAATAAATGTTTAGACAAGCTTAAGGTAAAAGCACTAAAACTTTATAAAAATAAATTTAGGTTTGTAGGTCAAGGAAAAAGGGGGCTTTTACCATGGAACATAGTCTTCAATACCAATAAAGGAAAACCCTTGATTGAAAATTGGATGCATGGCACTATTTCTAATCCTTTTAAATATATTTTTTAAATCTTCCATTACTTTGCAATGAACTATTATTCAATCTATTTTCTCTCATATTTATCATTCACTTTATTTGATATATGTAAATGAAACTTTAATGTGTATATATCTAGTTTGTGTTATATCAACTTAATATCTCTATCTACAAATTGTAGAAATCTACTTTTATGTAGGTTTTGGGCTCAGATTCATTTCTATAAAAATTACAGGAAAAATTGTTGGGATATAGTATACTTTCAATAGCACCATAGTACTATCATTAGCATTGCTCTAAAGTAGAACTATTAGAGATATAATCAAAATACCAAAATATGTTACTTTTTTTTTAAAAGAAACATATTTATTTGTTTTCATCTTTCAAAATAAAAGTTTGATTAAGATAGACCCTTAAACCCCTAACAAGTTGTTGAATATACATGTGTAAAATATTTCATTGCATGGAGTAGATATCAAAAGTTGAAACTAATAAAAAGGTATTTAGATCCATTAGAAGTGCAAATAAGTTTTATACACTCTTTATCTATCCTCTTTTTATTGAAATTATTCAAATTTTTAGCCATTATTGCTTAGTTTCATTATTTGCTTTGTGTTTTTCTGGATTGATGAAAAAGGGATGTTGAAAGGAATCATGAATATTTTATAAAATAAGCTAAAAAACCAACCAAATGAGGAAAATAAAAGGATATTTTCTAAATAAAACACATGCATAGAACTTGAAGAAAATTTGCTAGTACTAAAACTACAAACAAAAGTCAAAAGCTTTAAAAGCCATAAAAATCCAATTAAAAAAATTTAAAAACTATAATTTACATAAAAATAAAAGCATTAGTCATGTCACATGCTTTCATGTCAAGGATAGCAAGCTGAGATAATTTGAAATTTGAATTTCAAACTGAGAAATCCCACCCAAAATCCTACTATTCAGTCCATCAATCCCTCTCAAATAATTCTTTAGCATATTCCACCTCCAAACTTCTGGTTAGGGGATGATTGAATAATATTATTCTCATAATAAAAAATGACTCAAGGGGGATTCCCGCAACTAGATTTTCCTTTTGTAATTAGACCAGGGGGTTCTCCATTGATTTTTTCCCCCTATGAAGCTAAACGGTCCTAAGAATGGATGAGAGTCTCTAAAGAACCAAAAGTTATAGAAGTCTCTTGATATTCTTCTTCTATAAACCAACATTCAAAGGAATTTCCTAAAATAGAATTTGAATCCCTATTAGGCATTAGATCCTTGGATTTCATCATAGACTTTGATTTATTTCCATTAGGAGCAATATACTAACCAGATGACTTCAAATCTTGATTTGTTCTTTTTAATTCCTCCTCACAAACATTTTTTTTACCTCTCCAATATTTTTCTTTTGAGGAGCAGTTAAATTAGAGTTTTGCTTAGGGCATCTAGAAATATCATGACCATAATTTTTATATTGAGCATAAAATAGAGGTATGTTATCATAAATTAGGGGTTGAATATATGTTAGTAGTTCAACATTTCTAGGGAGCTCTGCATCTAGATCAATTACAATACACATATGAGAGAAACCCATATGAGATCTAGCTCTAGTTGAAGGATCAATAGAAACTAGATCACCCAAAATTGTTGCAATCCATTTCAACACTACTTCATGCTAGAATTGAAGAGGAAGGCTAGAAAGCCTTACCCATATAGGAGCAGTATTGATGTTTTGGGGGTCTAGATCAAAGTCTATCCCCCACTTGTGAAGGAACAGGCTCCTTCAATGCAAAATCTAGGTACCACCTCTTAGAATGTGTTGGAAGTCCTCCTGAAGAGAAATATTGATATCAAAAAGCCTTTCAACAAAGCGATAAGATGCATTTGACATTTAGGATACCACTTCAAGGTCACCCATTACCTAATCGAGTCCAAGTATATTTTAGAATTTCCCAAAAATTTCCTAACAAGGGAAATCTTCCCTTCTTACATGGTCAATTTAAGGAGGTTAGTAGGTACTAAAATGGATCTTTGAATAGGGTTGAGCTCAAACAAAAACTTTAGAAGAAGATGTATTGAGTTTTTGTTAGAAACAACTACAACAAAATATTTCTTAGAAAAATTATCAGTAACTAAGGCTGGAGAATGGTTCATCGAGCACAAAACATATATTTTAACCACTTCATCTTGACAAACAATTTTTGAGTTAGAGTACTACTCTACCTTAGTAGTTTTAGCCTGACCTACACTAAGCCCATAATAAACAAATCGCATTTGGTCCATATTATTCAAAAAACCTAAATTTAATACTATACCTTTATACTCACCATTAGCAGAGAGAGAAAAGGTAGACAAAACATCCTTATTAGACTCCAACTCAGCCTTTGAGTGTTGAATTTCTATCTTTTGACTACTATATCGCCCAAAATTTGCACACCCTTACCTCAAGGCTAAAGGATTCATTTCTGGAAGGGGGATGCGAGAAGGATGGGACAATACCTTGGATGGAGAGGCCCTTTGAAGGTTGCGCCTCTTGGGGGAGGGGTATAAGGGTGAATTTTTGACGGATGGTGGGGTTCACCAGGAAACTTTAAGTGGCAGTTTCCATGCCTAGGTCAAGAATGGGTTTGATGTGTTCATTTTATATTCAATCATTTAGATTCCTAGGTTGGCCAAAATGAATCTAAGCTATTCTATATGAAATTTCTGGTTTTATATGGAGACAACAAACATAAATAAATCCTAAATATAGAAAATATCTAAATGAAGAAGAGTGCACCTGATTTTTGATGTCTGATGAAGATTCTAAAGCTTGTAGGAGTCCAGATCGTCCTAGATATGATAGGATCATCTATAATTGTATAGAATCATCCAGATCATAGGAGATCATCTGAGATCACCCGAGATCATCAACGACCTGATGAATTCGTCAGAAACTTGCAATCATGAAAACAGACACCAAAACCCAAAAATACAATTACAAGAATGATACAAAATGATAGAAATAAGAATATAAATGCTTTAAATTATAAATCCAGATATCAAATCAAATGTGATGCAATGTTTTAATGATTTATTTTGAATTTTATCATGCAAATATGCTAAATGAGGTGAACTCCAAGATGTAGAACATAAGTGAACTAATATAATGCACAGTTAAATAAGAAAAGAGATAGAGAATGCAAACTCAGGGCTTTGATTGCCCCCAATATGAACTGTAGTCAAAATCATCTGCAATCGTACGAGATCATCGTCGATCTCATCAGGATCATCAAAAATCATGGTTGAATCTCCTACGATGATCCGAGCTTCCTTCGACTGAAACACAGTGCGACCCTGCAATAAAACTTGAAAACACAAATGCAAATGATGGGGCATAGGATGTTCTAACACAACAAAAACTAAAGTTGCAAGGAAATGATCAGCTAGGGGATCAGGAGGGATAAAATGAAAAAATCCTAGTTTATATAGAATTAGGGAGAGGTTAGGAGGTTGGGGATCATCCCAATCTGGGAGATCTCCAACGTAGGAATTTCCAACCGCACAGACACACTTCTACCCAAGTTGGAGAAGTTGTTGAAACATAAGCTAATTATGAAAATTTGGTTTTGGGATGAAATCGTCTGGACGTTCTGTTCCAAATGAATTCATTTGATTTGGGATGATATCGTCAAATCAACGATGATATCGTCCAACGGTTAAACAAATTCTAAAAATGGTGCGAAAAATGAGGTGAGCGGTTAACGGGTGGTTTCGGGGTTAAAATTCAAATTTTTTTATCTTTTACTAAGGGTTTAACTGTGCCAATTTTAGGGTGCTACAATTTTCCCCCTCTTTAGTGAATTTTTTGAAGAAAATGCATTAAATACGAGTTCTTTACGCTTTACGAGAAAACAAGAATTTATTCCATTTTTTAGATGACAATTCTAGGTCGAATCGTACAATTGTTTGCTATGGTGCCCCCTCTGAGTTTTTACCCAAATCGAACGTTTGAGGTAATAGCACGAAAAAAAAAAAAGTGTTGTTTTTAAATAAAAATAAGAAAAATAGGGTAAAACCCTAATTCATTTTTACTGTTCACTTTCGCTGTTTCAGAGCTCTATAGGTGAAATGGTGGAGACGACACACAGATCAACAAAGGTCCAATGCAGGTTGCGGATAAGGATCTAATCCTAGTGTACTATGTTTTCAGCTTTATTTGTTTAATTTTTTACTTGAATTTTAATTATTTTGGGGCATCGTAGCCATTTTTAGGCAGTCGACGACGTTGGGATGACATCGTACCAATTTCACTGAAATCATCCCTAGATCATCAATTTCTTCTAAGGACGAAATAGGAGAAGTAGGGGTGATCCCGTCCAATAAGAGGCAATCCCCAAATTGGAGAATCAGAGGTGATTTTGTCCCATTAAGGATTATTTTGCTAAATTTGGTATGATATCGTCTAATAATGGACGATATCATTTTTTTTATGAGATGAAATTGATTTTAATTAATTTTAATGATTATGTACTAATGATTTTTTGTTGTTTTATTGTTTATTTTGCAGAGAGGATTGCTAAAGAGTCAAGAGTGGAAATACGAGGGTCTAAGGGATGACTTAGTCATGCTCGATCAGGCTGAGCAAGATAGACTAACAGAGGTTGGGCTGTAGCATGTGGTAGAGATGCCACAAATTCCTATAGACATGGGGCTACTGACAGCCCTAGCAGAGAGATGGTATTCGAAGTCATCCTGCTTCTAGCTACCGATAGGGGAGATGACTCCCACTCTAGAGGATGTATGGAGGATCTTGAGGATCCCCATACATGGGCAGTTCATGACTCCTTCGACCAATTAGGGCCATGCCATGATGAGATTGTGTAGTGACCCAAGCTTCACCCTAGATAAGGGCAGAGTGAATATCGAGGCTTTACGACAGATACCTGGGGTGTCTCGATTGACCCAGGTTTTGGTAGGGGTGGTAGGTGGCCTTCTTCTATTCCACCAGAGTGGATGTAGGTTACTGTGGCTCTTCTCAAATGTGGTCTATGATATGAGAGACCATGAATATATGTTTGCTTGGGGTAGCTTTGTACTATACCACTTGTATAGGATCTTTTATAAGGTCGTATACAATGGAGGTCGATGTCTGGTGCTAACATCACTACTACAGGTTTGGTGTTGGGAGAACATTGCGATGCAGAGGACGATAGGGCTTACACTAACAGGAGTTGATCGAGAAAGGCCCCAGGTTTTCTATTGGTTGCTCCAGAGAGGGTCACAACGACGGATAGATCTGTCAATGTCCTAGAGGTTACTAGATGACCTCACCCTAGATCAAATCACTTGGAGGCCATGGAGAGAGCATCCAGGGTGGGCAGAGGATGGACAAGAGTTGGCTCACATTAGGTGAGTCATCTGGTTGAGGACAGAGCAGGGAGAGGTAGAGCTCCACCACTATGACCGAGTTTTGATGCAATTCGATCTACAGCAGGGGATCCCTTCTCTTAGGTATTATGAGTATTCTAAGATTGTGCAAGATAATACTACATTGAGCGAGGCTTCATACATGCAATGATTATGGATTCAATATGCTGATGATGCCCTCATTTAGCTAGTGGATGGGGATGATGTGGGGGTAGCGAACGGGTATGATGCCTGGTATGCAGGAATCCACCCTCATCAGATGATGAGGGCATAGGGTTCGATGCATGCAATAGATGGAAAGGTAGTGCCAGGATACCATCGATGTAGTTATGGGTCGTAGAGGGAGGGATCAATGATGGCCTCCTTAGGAGAGATGTCAAAGAGTACCATAGGCTCCAAAGAGATAGCAACAGTTGGAGAGGAGGGAGAGACTCCCTTATCAACAGAGGGATAGGCCACCATCGCTTGATAAGGGCAAGGATGTCGAGGTGGGAGAGAGCAACGAGTTGGTGGCTCTCTAGGCAAAGAATGCCTGCCTACGAGCTGAGGTGCAGACTCTCTACAATGAGGCTACATGGCTCAGGGCTCAGAGTAGAGGGACAAGCATTCTAAAGCTGGTACGGGTTATTGCATAGATCATGTTATACTAGGGGTTGTACTACCATGTGGTTCCAGAGGGGCAGAGGATACCACTGCCAGCCAGCATTGCAGAGTTGATCAGGATGGGGTCATTGAGGATATCATCACGATCGATGTTGAGGACCCGCGATACACCATGGACCTCGATGGGACCACCTCCTCCACCTCAGGGCAGGAGAGGAGATGAGGCTAAGAGCTCGAGGGCTTCTCGAGACTAGCTGCTCATTTTACATAGACCATATATTTTTGAGAGGATTGAGTATTCCAGGGTATATATTGTGGCATACCAATCCATTTTGATATGATGTATAGACTTCTTGATATATATATATATATATATATATATATATATATATATATATATTGTGATATGACTTGTGCATATGTTTTATGATGCTTTAATATTTTAATCGTTGATTGATTATTCATGTAATTATGTCGTTGAAAATATTTTAATTTTATGTCATGCTATAAAATTAAATGAAGTAATCTGATGTAAAAAAATTGGTTGTTATGGTGTGATTTGATGAAAAATAAAGTGAATTCTAACAATAATTTCAAAGGACATTGTCATTGTTACATGACCATTTCATGGAGTCACTGCTCGCTAGATCATCAAGCTAATCCTGTTATGAGAGAAATATTTCTAAAAGTAAAAGGGTGCTTAAGATACTTTCTTAAGACTTTGTGTTGTGATGAGAAAAAATGATGATGGTGATGATTTGTTTTCAGATTTCCATGAAAATATTATACATGAAATATTAAAAATATGATTTTTGCTAGGCATAAAATTCCTAAGTGTGAGAATTTTGAACAATTACCTAGGAATTATACCATCATTGCAAAACTGAATGTTGATATAATGAAATGAAATAGAAATTCGTTCTTTTTTTTTTTAAAGCACAATTGTGTAACATAACGATTTAAGCCATATGCTTTTATGGATTAAATAAATGAGATAAAATTATAACGATGGTTTGCGCTAGGCATAGAATTTTAGGTATAGACTTATACCATCATTGCGAAATCCAAAAGAAGAAATTGATGTAATAGTTTTATTGCATAGTTGATTTTTTATTTTGAGATAAAAAATATAAAAATGAGGACTTGCATTAGGCATAGATTCCAATTTAGATTTAGGAACTATACCATCGTTGCGAAAGTCAAAAATATATAAATGTGACTTTATTGCTAGATTTTTGAACATGCTTTGAAAGAAATTTTGGATTTTTGAAAAAAATGTATTTAATTGTTTTTATGTTAAGCCAATATTCCCAAGTAAGAAAATCAAATTATTCCAGAAGATTTTCATGATGATTACACAATGACATTGAGAGGGGGGGGTGAATCAGTGTAGCTATTAATTTTTCTATCTACAGCATTTAATATGAAATAAAGAGATCTTGACAACTGAAAAACAACTTGAACAAGAGAGCACACCACAACACTCAATATACCGAGGTTCACCAATTTTGCTACTCCTCAAAAATGACTGCTTGGACTCCAATCCAAATCCAGTCTTTGTAAAATCAATTTTACAAACACTTTACCAGCACCAACTGGAAGGAGCACCAACCCCTGTAATTTTTTGTTGCAACAGATGGAGCATCAACTCCTAGTACCAAGCACCAACTTGGACTGCAATTCTGATAAATTTAGAATGACATAAGAATGTCTTCACTTTATGCATGACCCTGACTGGTCTGCAATTAACCCAAATCTGCACACTCTCACGGATCTGCTTATTTTTCTCTTGATTCTTTTCTAACTCTCCTTTTATAGCAATTTCTCTCTAACAACAGCAACATCTTCTCTGTACAATTATTCTTTTATAACCTTTCAATTCTGCATGCAATCGAATCACATACTCTGAATGTTCGAATCCATGCAATACGGCTATTCGGTTCCATGCATTTTGACTATTCGAAACCCTGCAATACGTCTTTTGAAAACCATGCAATATGGCAATTTTGTTTCATGCACTTCAACTGTTCAATTTCTTCGAATACAGCTTTTTGAATTCTTTTTCGAAACTCCATATGTGATTCTTCAAAAGCTTTTCGATTCTTCATGTCGAATTTTCTATATGCTTCAAATACGTCTGTTAGAATTCCTGCAAATACGACCTTTCGAATGCTTTTATTATCCTTCATATTCGGCTTTTTGAATGCGTTTCAATTATGCGTGTTTGGCTGTTGCATTGCATGTCCAACACTCGTCAACGTTTAACTGATCATTCGACTTTAGTTACTTTTTACGTAACTGGCTGCATGATTTTCCTGTCGGCTTTTTCTGACACATGTCACCTTGCATGTTCCTGCGGGTTTTACTTGCCATATTGTTACCTGTCGTGATATCGCGACACTTTTGAATTATGCTGACGTCACCCTGAAGGTTGTCACGAAATCACGACCATTTTTGCCTTGAAAGCTTTTCCCTCGCTCATGTCACGATATCGTGACACTTAGAGCTTTTGCTGACGTCATACTTAAGCATGTCATGAAATCGTGACAGTTTTGGCACTTGGAAGCTATCCCTGCATCTTGTTGTGATATCGCGACACTTTGAACTTTTGCTGACGTCATCCTCAATGCTGTCGCAAAATCGCGACGCTTTCGGCTTCCAGTAGCTTTCCTTTCATCCTGTCGTGAAATCATGACACTTTTCAACTTTGCTGACATCATCATCAATGCTATCGCGAAATCATGATGCTTTCGGCTTCCAGCAGCTTTCCTTTCATCCTGTTACGAAATCGTGACACTTTTCAACTTTGCTGACGTCATCATCCTGCTTGTCGCAAAATCATGACACTTCCGGATTCCGTACACTCTTCTTTGCCAGCAGCAGTGAAAAAGGAACATGTCGTGAAATCGTGACACTTTGTTCTTCCGTACAACTCTCCTTGCCAACTCCAGTGAAAATGGAACATGTCGTGAAATCACGACACTTTGCTCTTCCGTACAACTCTCCTTGCCAACTCCAGCGAAAATGGAACATGTCACGAAATCGCGACACTTTGCTCTTTCGTACAACTCTCCTTGCCAACTCCAGCGAAAATGGAACATGTCACGAAATCATGATGCTTTCGGCTCTTGCTGACGTCATCATCCTTCTTGTCGCAAAATCGCGACGCTTCTGGCTTCCGTACGCTCTTTGCTCCATGTAGTAGCGAAATCGCTACAACTTTGTGCCTTGTGCTTTTACCTTGCCTCTTTTCATGAAATTTTGACTTGTAATATCATTGCTGCATCTTTTAGTTCTACACTTTTGACTAGTAGCGAAATCGCTACACCTTAGTTTCCCTTTGTTCCAACATGTAGCGCCATCGCTACACCTTAGTTTCTCTTTGTTTCAACCTGTAGCGAAATCGCTACACCTTAGTTTCTATTTGTTTCAACATGTAGCGAAATCGCTACACCTTAGTTCCATGTATTTTCATCATGTAGCGATATCGCTACACCTTTGTTTCCATTCATTTCAACATGTAGCGATATCGCTACACCTTTGTTTCCTTCTCTGCCAGCATGTCGCGAAATCACGATAGTTTTGCTCGCATCTTCTCTCTCCTCGGCCATGTCGCGAAATCGCGATAATTTGGCATGCATTTTCTCTCTCCTACTTTTTGTCGTGAAATCGCGACACATTTTCTCTCTCCTCAATGAAAACTCGACATGTCGCAAAATCGTGACATTTTTGGCTGCGCCTTCTCTCTCCTCGACCATGTCGCGAAATCGCGACAGAAAACATGTCGCGATATCGCGACAGTTTTCTTCCTTGTCTCTTTTTGCCAGTTTTGAATCTAGGTCACCTCTGTTTTCCTTGAAACTTTCTGCACTTGATCTGATCGACCTCCGAATCGCATCAATCGCATCAATCGATTGTGTTGACAACAATGACAATACTTTTGCAATTATTTTGCTGCACCTTGCTCAACAATCTCCCCCTTTGGAATTGTTGGCAACACACTGCAACCTTGCTTAATTTCTTCTCCCCCTTTGCCAATAATACCAAAGGGCTGTCTGTAGACTCCCCCTGAGTCTATGCACAACATTCTCAGACTTAAAAAGTTTGAATGCTCCCCCTGAGAATGTGTTTCCCATAGATAGTCAGTGCTTGGGTGGTGTGACTACTCCCAACTTCTTTCGAAGATATTCAAATACTTCCTTTGGCAAAGGTTTTGTGAATATATCAGCTACTTGCTCTGTAGTTGGAACAAAATCCAATTTAACCTCTCCTTCGCAACTTTATCCTTCAATAAATGATATCGGATTGCAATATGTTTGGTTCTTGAATGCATTACTGGATTCTTGGATATGTTGATAGCACTAGTGTTATCACATTTAATTGAAATTGGTTCATTGAAATGAATACCAAGATCTTTCAACGTTTGTCTCATCCATAATATCTGAGTATAGCATGTTGTTGTTGCAATGTATTCTGCCTCTGCAAGTGGATAGAGATACTGATTCTTGTTTCTTGTTGTGCCATGCTACCAACCTATCACCAAGATAAAATGCTCCTCCACTTGTGCTCTTTCTGTCATCAATACATCCTTCCCAATCTACATCAGAATATGCAATCAAAGTGAAATCTTTACCTTTTGGGTACCATAACCCATAATCTATAGTGCCCTTGAGATATCTAAAAATCCTCTTTACAGCTGTTACATGAGTTTCTTTGGGAGTGGCCTGAAATCTTGCAACCATACATACTGCTTGTAATATATTTGGTCTAGTGGCTGTTAAATACAGCAGGCTTCCAATCATAGACCTGTACATTGTTTGATCTACATCTGGGGATTTATCATCCTTGCTCAACTTGCGACCTATTGTCATGGGAGTGCTGACCGGTTTATTGTCTTCCATTGTGAACTTTTTCAGCATTTCTTTTACATATTTAACTTGAGAAATAAAAATGCCTTTTTCATTTTGATTGACCTGCAGTCCTAAGAAATAAGAAAGTTCACCAATCATTGACATCTCAAATTCTTTTTTCATTTTAATTGATATGTCTTTGCAATATTCATCCATGCTGCTGCCAAATATTATGTCATCTACATAAACAACAAGAACAATAAGATGACCCTTCTCTGTTTTGACATATAAGTTGCTATCCACCAAACCTTTCTTAAACCCTTGTTTAATTAGATAATTATCCAGCCTTGCATACCATGCTCTGGGTGCCTATTTTAATCCATATAAAGCTTTCTTTAACCTGCAAACAAAATCTGGATTTTCACCAAGTTGGAAGCCATCGGGTTGTTCAATGTAAACCTCTTCTTCCATTTTCCATTCAAAAATGTTGATTTTACATCCATTTGATATACTTCGAATTTTTTATGAATTGCTAATGCCAGAAACATCCTGATTGCCTCTAGTCTGGCTACCGGTGCAAAAGTTTCTTCAAAATCAATGCCTTCAACCTGAGCATAGCCTTTACATACCAATCTTGCCTTATTTACGACAACCTGCCCATCTTCATTCAATTTATTTCTAAAAACCCATTTTGTGCCAATTATGTTTTTATTTGTTGGTATAGGTACTAATTCACGTGTATTGTTTTTCTCTATCTGATCTAGTTCTTCATTGATTGCCTTCATCCAACTTTCATCGAGTGCTTACTTCAACGAACATTTTTAGGTTCAATACTAGATAACATAGAATAGTTCCTCTCTTCTATTCTTCTTGTTTGTATACCATCTGTGGGATCCCCAATAATCTGTTCACTTGGATGATTTTTCTGCCGATTGTTCTGTTTTAAATTTCTTGTTTTCTTCTTCTTGATTCAGCTTTTACACTATCTGGATCAATTTTATGATTCTTCTCTGTTTCTTTTTCATCATCACCTTCAATGACTTCTTCATACATAGGGTAGTTTTCTTGATAAGTAGTTTCTTGTTCTCTACCTTCATCAACTTTCACATCAGCACTTTCAACAATTTTCTTCAACCTCTTGTTGTAACATGTGTATGCCTTGCTTTTTGTTGAGTAACCGAGAAAGATACCTTCATCAGCTCTATCTTCAAATTTATCGAGGTTATCTTCAGTCCGTTTTATGTAGCACTTGCTGCCAAATACTTTGAAATGTCTTGCTATTGCCTTTCTACCAAACCATAACTCATAAGCTATTTTGCTTTCATGTGGTCTCAAGCATGCACCTGTTTTGAATGTAAGCTGCATGATGAACCGCCTCTTTCCAAAATCATCGACTATTTTGTTTTCTCGCCAACATTGTCCTTGCCATTTCTCGCACTGTTCTATTCTTCCTTTCTACAACACCATTCTCACTGAGGTGTCCTAGCTACTGAAAATTGTCTTCTTATTCCATGTTTTTGACGAGATTCTCGCAAATTCTTCGGAGATAAACTCTCCTCCCCCTATCTGATCTTAGGCATTTAATTCTTTTTCTTGATTGATTTTCAACAAGATTTTTGAAGGTTTTAAACATTTCAAAGGCTTCTGACTTGAGTTTCAAAAATAGTACCCATGTCATTCTTGAGTAGTCATCTATACATAGCATAAAATATTTGTGTCCATTTATGCTTTCAGTTCTCATGGGTCCACATAGATCAGTGTGAATTAGTTCTAATGGCTTGCTAGTGAAGTATTCTTTTGCTTTGAAAGTGGCTCTGGTTTTTTTTCCCTTTTGGCATGACTCACAGATGCTATTTACAGGTTTGCCAATGTTTGGTATATCTCTAACTGCTCTTTTTGAACTGATTTTTGCCAGATTGTCAAAACTAATATGCCCAAGCCTCTTGTGCCATAGCCAGTTTTCATCTTCCTGTCCCATCAAGCATGTTCCTTCTGCAGTTTTTGAAAGTGTATGCAGATTTCCTAAAGTTCTCAGTCCAGTGGCCATTAACTTTTCATTTTTTGTCTTTCTTACTTCACAGCCCTCCTTCTTGAAGATTACATCATGACCTCTGTCACATATTTGACTTACACTTAGCAAGTTATGCTTCAGGCCAATTACAAACAAGACTTATTTTGATTTTATATTGCCATCACTGATCTTGACTGATCCCTTTCCAAAAATCTTTGCTCCATCATTATTTCCAAATTTCACAGAACCACCTTCATAATTCTGTAAATTCTCAAACTTTTGCTTGTCACTCGTCATGTGACTTGGAACAACCACCGTCCAAGTATCCAAGGTGCTGATTTGTTCTGAGCTTTAAAAGCAGTCTGGACAATCAAAGATTCCTTTTCTTTCCATTCTGGTTTGATAGCAGATTTTGCTATTTGTTTTACCTTTGTCCTTTCATTAGCATGTGCCTGTTTTTCAAGAAATTTTTGGTTTTGTTTCAACCCACTTGGCTGAGATTTTCTACCCTGATAATTATTTGATGCAAAAGTGCTTCTGCGGTTTCTAGCAATATGTCCAAAATTATGACAATTATAACATTCAACTGCATAATTCATTAAAGGAGAAAAAACATTTCTACTGGTAAAATTCCTTTGAGATACATTATGCCTGCAATCTGAAATCTTATGGCCATAAGCATTACATTTAAAACAATAACCAAAAAATGCATGATTAAACCTGGGTGCCGGTCTTTGCCAGTTTGAAGTAGGAGCCATGACTCTTCTCCTCCTCGGATGTGTGACTGTTGTGAATCCATCTTTGTCAGTATTCTTCTTGAATCTGGCATTATTGTTTTCTTTTGCATTATTTTGTTTTTCTGGTTCAACCCTGATCTTTTATTCTTTCTTTGTGGGTTCTATATTCAAGTTATTTGAATCTTTTGAAGATTCTCCTTCATCAAAGCCTAAACCAAATTTGATGCCAAAAGGCCTTTGGTTATTTAACATTTTATCCAGCTTTACAGTACTTTCTTCAAACTTATGAAAATAGTTCAATTTTCTATTCATCTCCTCTAATTGCATCCTTAACTTAACAATGTCTTCCTCTAGCTTATTGCATTCAACCTGTCTTTACGATTAATTGTCCATCAAGAACTTCGGACATTTTCTTGAATTCCTCTCATTCGTATTTTTAGATTGTTTATTATTTCTGTGGCATTCTCTAATTTCTTTGAAATTTTTTTATTCTTCTTCCTTTCTGCACTCAACTCTTCAAGTGCAGCAACCAATTCTCCTTCCAAATACACTTTAGCTTCATCCTTGGAATTTTCATCACCTTCCTGATTTTTCTCTGTTCTTTCTTCTTCAAGTGCCATGAACAGAGCTTCACCTCCTTCTTCTTTAGACTCCTCATCTGTGCTTTCTTCAGAACTGCTGACATTCTTGGTTATGAAGCTTTTCTTCTTGAAGTTGTTCTTTCCGAAATTTTGTTTCTTCTTCCAGTCACCTTTTTCTTGGTGTGAACCTTCACCATTTTTGGTTCTCTCCTACATTGGACATTTTGCTGCAAAATGATCGACTCCTCCACAATTGAAGCATTTAAAAGGTAGCTTCCCTCTATATTTTCCTTTTCCTTTTGTGAGTTTTTGAACAAAATTGGCTTCTGTTTCATCCAGTGTTCCTTCATCCTCAGATTCATGTTTAGCTTTTACATTCTTGTGTGCTTTAAAAGCTACTTCTCTGTCTGTAGACTTGGTTTGTCCTATTCTCATTTCATATGCTGTCAGGGAACCATGCAACTCATCCATGCTGAAGTTGTTTAGATCTTTTGCCTCTTCTATTGCAGAGACTTTGGAGTTGTTTTCAAATTTCTTTTTCTCAGCAGTATCTGATGGAGGGGTAGTGGGTGCTGTGTATCCACTATCTACAGAATCCCAAATATCGTATCCCAATGCACTTAGATATGTTTGCATTCTGAGTTTTCAGAAGGTGTAATTTGTTCCATCAAATAAGGGAGCTTTTTTGGATGAAAATCCTTCACCACCTGCCATTGTTTCTTCCAAGATCTCCTTAGCTGATTAAGCTTGTACAAGGAACCTTGCTCTGATACCAATTGATGATTACACAATGACACTGAGAGGGGGGGTGAATCAGTGTAGCTATTAATTTTTATATCTACAGCATTTAATATGAAATAAAGAGAACTTGACAACTGAAAAACAACTTGAACAAGAGAGCACACCACAACACTCAATATATCGAGGTTCACCAATTTGGCTACTCCTCAAAAATGACTGCTTGGACTCCAATCCAAATCCAGTCTTTGTAAAATCAATTTTATAAACACTTTACCAGCACCAACTGGAAGGAGCACCAACCCCTGTAATTTTTTGCTGCAACAGATGGAGCATCAACTCCTAGTACCAAGCACCAACTTGGACTGTAATTCTGATAAATTTAGAATGACATAAAAATGTCTTCACTTTATGCACGACCTTGACTGGTCTGCAATTAACCCAACTCTGCACACTCTCACGACTCTGCTTATTTTTCTCTTGATTCTTTTCTAACTCTCCTTTTATAACAATTTATCTCTAACAGAGCAACATCTTCTCTGTACGATTATTCTTTTATAACCTTTCAATTCTGCATGCAATCGAATAACATACTCTGACTGTTCGAATCCATGCAATACGATTGTTCGGTTCCATGCACTTCGACTATTCGAAACCTTGCAATACGTCTTTTGAAAACCATGCAATACGGGAATTTTGTTTTATGCACTTTGACTGTTCAATTTCTTTGAATACGGCTTTTCGAATGCTTTTTCGAAACTCCATATGTGATTCTTCGAAAGCTTTTCGATTCTTCATGTCGACTTTTCTGTATGCTTCAAATACGTCTGTTAGAATGCCTGCAAATACGACCTTTCGAATGCTTTTATTATCCTTCATATTCAGATTTTTGAATGCGTTTCAATTATGCATGTTTGGCTATTGCATTGCATGTCCAACACCTGTCAACGTTTAACTAATTGTCTGACTTCAGTTACTTTTTACGTAACTGGCTGCATGATTTTCTTGTCGGCTTTTTCTGACATGTGTCACCTTGCATGTTCCTGCGGGTTTTACTTTCCATACTGTTACCTGTCGCGATATCATGACACTTTTGACTTATGCTGACGTCACCCTGAAGGTTGTCGTGAAATCATGACCATTTTGGCCTTGAAAGCTTTTCCCCCGCTCATGTCGCGATATCGCGACACTTAGAGCTTTTGCTGACGTCATACTTAAGCATGTCACAAAATCATGACAGTTTTGGCACTTGGAAGCTATCCCTGCATCTTGTCGCGATATCGTGACACTTTGAACTTTTGCTGACGTCATCCTCAATGCTATCACGAAATCGTGACGCTTTCGGCTTCTAGCAGCTTTCCTTTCATCCTGTCGTGAAATCGTGACACTTTTCAACTTTGCTGACGTCATCATCAATGTTGTCGTGAAATCGCGATGCTTCCGGCTTCCAGCAGCTTTCCTTTCATCCTGTCACGAAATCGTGACACTTTTCAAATTTGCTGACATCATCATCCTGCTTGTCGTGAAATCATGACACTTATGGCTTCCGTACACTCTTCTTTGCCAGCAGCAGCAAAAAAGGAACATGTTGCGAAATTGCGACACTTTGTTCTTTCGTACAACTCTCCTTGCCAACTCCAAGAAAATGGAACATGTCATGAAATCATGACACTTTGCTCTTCCGTACAACTCTCCTTGCCAACTCCAACGAAAATGGAACATGTCACGAAATCGTGACACTTTGCTCTTCCGTACAACTCTCCTTGCCAACTCCAATGAAAATGGAACATGTCGCAAAATCGCGACACTTTCAGCTCTTGCTGATGTCATCATCCTTCTTGTCGTGAAATCGCGACGCTTCTGGCTTCCGTACGCTCTTTGCTCTATGCAGTAGCAAAATCGCTACAACTTTATGCCTTGTGCTTTACCTTGCCTCTTTTCATGAAATTTTGACTTGTAATATCATTACTGCATCTTTCAGTTCTACACTTTTGACTAGTAGCGAAATCGCTACACCTTAGTTTCCCTTTGTTCCAACATGTAGCGCCATCGCTACACCTTAGTTTCTCTTTGTTTCAACCTGTAGTGAAATTGCTACACCTTAGTTTCTCTTTGTTTCAACATGTAGCGATATCGCTACACCTTAGTTCCATTCATTTCAACATGTAGCGATATCGCTACACCTTTTTTTCCATTCATTTCAACATGTAGCGATATCGCTACACCTTTTTTTCCTTCTCTGCCAGCATGTCGCAAAATCACGACAGTTTTGCTCACATCTTCTCTCTCCTCGACCATGTCGTGAAATCGCGATAATTTGGCGTGCATTTTCTCTCTCCTACTTTTTGTCGTGAAATCACGACACATTTTCTCTCTCCTCAATGAAAACTCGACATGTCGTGAAATCGTGACATTTTCGGTTGTGCCTTCTCTCTCCTCGACCATGTCACGAAATTGTGACAGAAAACATGTCGCGATATTGCGACAGTTTTCTTCCTTGTCTCTTTTTGCCAGTTTTTGAATCTGGGTCACCTCTGTTTTCCTTGAAACTTTCTGCACTTGATTTGACTGACCTCTGAACTACATCAACTGCATCAATCTGATTGTGTTGACAACAATGACAATAATTTTGCAATTCTTTTGCTACACCTTGCTCAACATTTCATAAATATTTTAAATTATTTCAAAGACAATTTAGATTTATAAGGAACCCCATGTGCATATGTGAGTTCATTTCCGATATTGATCTATCGTAATGATACAAAATATCTCAAAAACAAATGTGTGTGCAATTGTATTGTTCATTTACCAATTTTGAGCAAGATAATTTGATACAAGTAATTTAAATTAACCAAATAAGTGTTCGTTGACCATGATTTATATTCATGTAACCGTACCAGACTACTGTGTAAGTCGGATCATCAAGAGCTAGTTTATCCATGAGCGAACATAGGTCTATACAAAAGAAGGTCGCTAATGCGATAGACAGATCACCACGCTAGGAGTTACCCAAGGCCAAGCGGGTTGGGCATAAACCACCTGTTATGGGGCTTACCTCACAGTTTTTGAATAATTGAGAATTCCAGGGATTCAAGCTCATTCACACTTCTTTTATTTCAAAGGGTAGGGGAAGGGATTTATTGCTTTTTGCTTTTTATTTTCTTATTTTTTTTTTGTATTTTTGCTTGATACTGAGATAATGTTGAAATATTGCTGAGATGGTACAAAATGATACTAAAATAATGCTTCTTTTTCTCATAATTTTTCTTGATTTTTTCTTTTTCTTCCTATACTAGGGATACTTGCTCGGATTGGTTGTAGAGCAAGGGATTTTTATTTTGGGCAGGGGTGAGCTTGTCCTTTTGTCAATTCTCAAAGATTCTAGACCATGTGCATGATAGGATAGCAGAGGAAATTTTTTGCTCAAGAGACCACTTCTACTATGTAGCATCATTTTAAATTTGAAATGAAATCATTTTAATGTGAAAAGGTGTACTTGGTTCAAGTAAATAACAAGATCAATTCTCTATGCTCAAAAATTTATTTAATTCAACTGTGGACTTCGATATAAGAGAGATTAATAATCATACCAAATAAGATCAAGATATTTATTCATGTGAGTGTGAAAGTGAGAGATTCCACATAAATGCTAATTTATCCAAAATAACTAAAAATATAACTGCAATACTTCAAAATTGACAAGTGCAAAAATAGAAGATGTTTTTGAGGATTTTGATGATTTTGATTTTTCTTTTATTTTGATTTTAATTTATGAATTAAGATAATACATAATATTACTGTTTTTGAAATTTTTATATGAATTACTAAAAGAAGACAATATGTATAATATATACAGTGATCAAATTACCAGATTTATGCATAATAGCGCTTAAGGTGTATAATGTTCATAGGTTCTTTAAGATATTTACCATATAAGGTAGCTAATATGTATGCTCCCGATCCAAATTTAGCAGTGATAATATATGGCCCAAGCCAGTTAGGCTCGAATTTGCCTTTAAGGTCTTTAGTTGCATTAGTATTTTTTTGATTTTATTTTAAGATGAGGTTGTCGATCTCAAAGGATTGGTGATGAACTTTCTTGAGATATGATCGTTTGAGCTTATTTTGGTAGGCACGAAGATGCTCCAAAGCATTAATGCACTTCTCATCTAGGAGTTCCAACTGACTAAATCTCCCAACATGGTATTCATCTCCTACTTCAGTATCTTGAAGTAGCAGATCCAAAGAAGGAACTTCTAATTCAAAGGGGAAAACAACTTCAGTGCCATAAACCAAAACAAAAGGTGAAGTGCTCGTGGGAGTATGAATGCTAGTTCGATAAGCCCAAAAAGTAGGATATAATTGAATGTACCAATCACGGCCAGATTTATTGACTAGTATTTTAAGGATTTTAATTAATGTTTTATTAGATGCTTCTGCTTGGCCATTACCTTGAGGATAATAGGGAGTGGACCAATGATGTTGAATTTTATATTTGTGACATAGTTTCTTTACATATTTATTTTTGAAACAAGTTCCATTATCCGATATGAGATTTGTAGGAATTTCGAACCTACAAATAATTTGATTAAAAATAAATTTGGAAACTTGAGTTCTAGTGAAAGAAGCTAAGGTCATAGCTTCAACCCACTTCATAAAATAATCGATGGTGATTATGATGAATTTGTGTCCATTAGATGACATAGGATTGATTTTTACGATGATGTCTAAGCCCCATTTTAAGAAGGGCCAAGGAGATGAAATAGCCTGCAATTCTTGTGCAGGCGCATGGAAAAGGTCAGTGTGTTTCTGGAACTTGTTGTAATGGTGCATGTAATCATGTGCATCATTCTCCATGGTAGGCCAATAATATCATATCCTAAGGAGTTTCTTAGCAATGGCACTACCACTAAAATGTCCTCCATAAGATCCATCGTGGGCTTCACTCAAAGCTGATCTAGACTCTTCTAGATTCAAACATCTCAGTAGGATACCTTTAAAGGATCTCCTATATAAGGTATTGCCAATTATGATGAAGTGACTTGCTCGTCTATGTAATAATCGGTGTTGGTTTCTATTAAAGCCTTCAAAGAAGGTCCCATTTTGAAGAAAATTGAGGATATCGATGTACCAAAGTTTAGGAGTAGTTTCATTGATTAGAAACACGTCCAAAGGTTCCAAGCATGATTTAATTGAAGCGGATTCCTAGAGTCAAAGAATAATGATGATAGCATATTCATCATATAACTCCAAGGGTAAAAGATATGCAACTGCGGCCATGGCGTCAGCTGCATGATTGCTAGTTCTAGGAATAGCTTCCAAGGTAACTTGATCAAATAAATATATTAATTGTAATACATATGCTTTATATGGGTGTAATTTATCATCTCTGGTCTAATAAACATCATTACTTTGATTTATAACAAGTTGACAATCACCGAAAACTAATATATTTTTAATTTTTAGTGCCAGGGTTGCTCATAATCCAAGGATTAGAGCCTCATATTCAGCAGTGTTATTAGTATAGGCAAACATTTATTTAAAGGATAGAGGTATGATATGTTTCTATGGAGATATCAAAATAATACCTGCACTAGCCCCACTCATACATTGGGCTCCATAAAATTATAAGGACTATTGCTATAAATGATCTACCTCTAGTTTAAGGCATTTGTCAGGGAACTCAATGATGAGGGGATGGGTGGATCATAAGGGTGTAGCAGCTAATTGATCTGCTATGATTTGACCCTGTTGAGTGGTGTTTTAACCCGATTGTGAAAACACACTCTCCTGTAGGATCCGAGTCCTAAATCCTCTGCTTGCAAAGAAAAACGATTTCTCCAAGGTTCTTATTATGCTAATTATTGATTATCAAGGATGCTGTTTAAAATGAAATGCTAAGAACACCTTAGGGTTTGCAAGTGGATGTTAACAAGGGGCACTGTGGTTTATTAATTTTGAACTTTCAATGGACTCAAAATGAATGAAATATGCTTTAACCTTTAATTCTGATGGATTTTCAGTGATTTATTCAAACACAGTAATTAAACTACTAAAAATAAAATATGGGTTTGAAAAGCAAAGACAAAAGTAAACAAAAGTAACAATAAGAATAGATTACAGTCAAAAAGCTGTCATTAATCTGATGAAACCGAAGATACTGAGGCTTTCTACATACAACCTAACCTAATGAACCCGCACTTTCACACAATCCAAATAGGCTAGGTGCGGGTCTCGAGGGTTTCTACTATAATTCCAGATTCGGGCATTTGCATGAAGCAACCAAGAGATCTTGCATTAAACTTCACCTAGAAACCTAAGAAATCCGGAAAGGAAAGATAGACATTAAATCATGCATGCGAAGTAACTCCTTCTTTCTCATCCAAAAGATGCCAACTCTCTGTATTTTGTATTAAAGAATATTTCGATTACATTCAAAAAATGTTCCAGGTATAAAATTCCAGAACAAAAAGAAGGAAATTGCCCAAGTACGGGCCCAGAATAGCACAAAGCTCTTGTCTTTGCAACTCCGTATTCGGCAATTTCCAACCCCTTCTTCGATTTGCAATTCTAGTCTTATAATGTTTGACACGGCTCTTTGATCTTGTCTGTCGCTTCATTTCACCTTCCTGCACATGACCCCTCAAATTCCTACTTTTTCCCGCTTTGATTCATGCTCAAATTTGAAAATGCTTCGAAATTCATCTCAGCATGTAACGCCTCTGCAAGTTTGACACCTGTGCGCCACGTGTCCTACTTTTCCTGCGTCCTGTGTAACGCTTACTGCGAAAAAAAAAAGACAAAATTGCAAGTCTGCCTATTCATCTTCTTAGCCGCGATATGGCGACATGTCACGAAATTGTGACATGTCGCGATATCGCTACATGCTTCCCGGCCGTACGCCTTTAGCAGCTCCCCGTAGCGATGTCGCGACCGTTTTTCATTTGTCTACCTCCGACAACTTCTCGTAGCGATATCGCTACCCTTTTAAAATTTTGAGCCCTCCTCTTCGAATGGTAGCGATATCGCTACCACTTTCTAACTTTGAGCCCTTTTCAAAATGTGGTAGCGATATCGCTACCACCTTGGCCTTGCAACGTCCCTTTGAAATGTGGTAGCGATTTGCTACCACTTTCGTTTCAAGCCTTCTCCTTGTGACATGGTAGCGATTCGCTACCATTTTTGTTTCAAGCCTTCTCTCACTAAACTTGTAGCGCTATCGCTACCCTCTGACTTTGAGACTGGCCTTTATGAAATTTGTAGCGATATCGCTATCGTTTTGAACTTTGAGTCTTCTTTTCGCAAGGCATAGCAAAATCGCTACCGTTTCTCTGTCGGGCCTGATTTTCATTTCCGTCACGATTTCGCGACATCTTCCTTGTACCGTACAACTTTGCCAAAATGCGTCACAAAATCGTGACACCTTTCTGTTGCCACCTCGTCGTGATTTTGTGACATCTTTTCTATTTTGTTGCTGTTGACTGCGTTGACCGTGATTTTCCGACACGTCGTGATTTCGCTACCGTTTTTTGGCTTCGGTTGCGATTTCGTGACATGTCGCGATTTCGTGACATGTCGCGATTTCGTGACATGTCGCGATTTCGTGACCCCTTTATACACTTGTGCATTTTCTCTTTTTCTTCAATTTTGGCATCTGGGTCACTGAGATCCTTCCCTGCAAGCCTGCAAAAAGGTGGGTCCCCAATTTTGGGGTGTGTTGTGGATCAACCACAACAAATGGCGACTCTGCTGTCAAATGCTCTTGAGCATTTTAGTAAGAACCCAACCTGAAACATATCACAAACTCACAAATATATGTTAGCACATAAGCAGAATAAAAAATGCCCAAAGATCACAAGTACATGAATCATCAGAATCATCAAGTATTAGCTCAGTGTGTGCAATGTGTTTTCATTCCCTATCGTTTGAAATTGATCAACATTCCATTATCAGTTTTGTATGAATGCATATATGGGATGGCGAATGATTTGTGTACCCTAATGAATGTGCAAGGAGATTTTCTTCCATAAAGGGCATGGTACTTCTTCTAATACTATGTAAAAGCATTCAAGATTGCCAAACCCTCTTAGGATCCACTAGTTCATTATCTTATTGTATCCCAAAGTTGGTTATGAGTCCCTACTATCTAGAACCCATGTGCAAGTGAATGTGAAATCAGAACTTTGGGGAATTAGACTCCCAACCAACCGATATGAGAGTTTAACCTTATCCTTACTATTTTGATTTAGAGTTCATTACCTCACTTTAAGCAAAATAATTAAACCAGTTATGGAAGAAATGGTCATGCTAGTCTAACCCTCTAGACAATCAGTGGTCTTGTTTTTTTTAGGCAAGACATGATGCCATGCATGGGCATATCTAACCCAACAATCCAAAACTTATCTCCATTTCTTTGGACCTTGGGGATGACTACCCATCCCTTGCAAAGGACAAGTAGTATGATCCTTACAATCCAAAATAAAGATGAGATGGGAAAAATTTATTTATTTATTTATTTCTTGGACCTTGGGGATGACTACCCATCTTGGTTAGGGACAAGTGGTACGATCCTTACAATCCAAAATTTACATGTAAAAGGAAAATATTAATTTTGTTGCTTAGACCTTGGGGATGACTACCCATCCTTTGCGGAGGACAAGTAGTACGATCCTTAAAATCCAAGACTTACTATGAAATGAGACATAAGAGCTTTGGGGAATCAGATTCTCAACCAACCAAGATGAGAATTTATGCCCTATCCTTACTACTCCATGTGGGTCAAATCAAAGCTTTGGGGAATTGGATCCTCAACCTAAGTTTGATGAGGATTTAACCCTATCCTTACTACTCTGATTTTAAGCTTTAAGCTCTATGGAAGTGGTCAAAACCATTGTTTTAAGGATCATGTTGCATAATAGGATAGACAGAAAATACTTCTTTCGCCCAACCTTTCCTTCCAAGTTAGGCTTTGATCATTTTGCTCAAGATCCTTTTTAATGCATGAGACGTGCTTGGTTCTAGATATCTCAAGACTCAGTTTCCAACCTTAGGAGCTACTTACATACATGTTATAACACAACCCTAAGAGGATTTGACATACTTTAATGGCTTGTACATAAGATGCATATGTAATTAAGGTGAAATGTATGTAGGGTGAGATGGAACATGAATGCATTATTTTTTTGAATTGCAAATGAAATGATTTGTCATGCAAAACTGACTCTTTCATGTATCACAAAATCAAACAATATAATTTAAAAATGTTTTATGCTATTTGTGGAGATTTTACAAGACAATTCCAATATTTCATATTCTCCTAATCCTTAAGCATAAGTTGACATCTCAAATTTATTTTCATCATTTTTTTTTTTTATATATATAGACAAATAAAATAAACACACAACTGTAACTTAAAACTTGTTCAATCCAAAACCAAACTGCAATCCCAAAATGAAACTTTGAAAACACAAACCAAAATCCAAAAAACCAAAATCTATATACAAATGTACAATATAATACGAAGATGGTGCAAAGCTTGGATTATCATTTTCCTGGATCCCAAACATGATAAGAACATATAAAAAAACATATGACACAATATACATGCCAAATTTTATAGGAATCCAACAACAATAAGATCAGACCAAGCAATGCAACACACCTCAACTTGCCATGTTCATCCTTCAACTTTGATTTAGTTCTATTACCAACATCATAGGTGAGATTCAAGTCAAATTGTTTAGACAATAGTTGATATTCAATTTTATCTTGTATATTCTTTAAAGTGCAAGCTTCATCGTTCCCTTCATGATTTATAAGTAGGCTATCCTTTTCAAATTTGAGATGTTGCAAACAAGAGCCTATCTCTAAAAATCTTGACTTCAACTCATTTTCCAGGATTTTAAAACCATCAGCATCATTCAACACTTGATAAACATCAACGAAATTTGGCATTTCCTCATTAATGTTGTTAGCATCCAAAAGGACATTATGTAACCCATCACTTGAGATTTTTTTAGCTACTACCAAAGGTAAATATTTCCCCTTATCATCCATACTCAACCCATCATGATTAAAATTTATCATAACTTGATGAGTATTAGTAGCCTTTTCTTTTTTCTCGTTGTCTTCTTCATCGCCCAATACCTGTTCAAAAACACCAAAGTTAGGCACCCAATCAAACATGCGTCCATATTTTCCAAAACAAGAGCCTAAATTTTCAAGATATGTGTCACGTGACACCTTTCCATGATCAATGGCTTGAGTCATCACCAAATCCATATTTTCATTAAGATCATCAATATCATCCAACCCACACCACCTAGGCTTTGTAATTTCAACATCTTGAGATGGCATAGACATTGTAGAAACAAAAGGTGGATCAAACTTTCTAATTTCTTGCCCCCCAAGAGGAACAAAAACAATCGACTCTCCTTCTTCATCCATGGTAGTAGAATTATTATTCTTCTCAAACCCTTGATGAGATTCCAATCCTTCTTCCAAAACATTTTCAGATTGCACAGGACTCGTAATATCCTCATGTGAAAGGGCAATTGTATCATCCTTCATATCAATAGGCACACAAATTTTGTTAGAAGGTTTGGGGTGAGCATATTCTTCCAAAGAATCATGATGATCATCTTTCAAAATCAAATTGTGATGCTCAACCATTTCTTCTTCATCCTTTAATTCATCAACATGCTTCTCATCAAATTTATATTCACCTTCCTTAAATGGTTCAATTTCTTCCAAAATTGGGTTATTGATTGTATTCAAACTGATAAGGCTATCATAATCCACATGTGTAACCCATGATTCAATTTTATCACAATTTGGAAGGTGTGGATCTCCTAGGCCATTTCTTTCAACAATGTCTTCCAATGTGTCATCCGAATCAGATTCATCCTCATATAATTCATCTTTTGGTGAGTCAAGGGTTTCCAATCTATCCCATGCTTCCCTACTAGTTGGATTTAGTATTCCTCCCTTGCCTAGAATCATATTCCTATGAAAATCATTGAAATTGATTTTAGCAACATCTTTTGAATCAAGATGAGGATTTTGAAGTTGATTCATACTTAAGAAAGACGGTTGATGTTGCATCGTAGGTTGATGATTTCGAATTTGATTGAAGCTTGGGAATGATTGTTGGCTCTGAAATTGACTCACACTTGAACTTGGTTGAGGTGGATAAATCATTGGGTGGGTAAATGAGGTATTAAATGGTTGAAGATTACATGTCCCGAAACCCACATCAAAATTTTGACAACTCAATTGCTGCTCAATTGCCATTGCTTGAGTATAGGCTTGTGACAAAGATGTGATTTGAGGCATCCCTCGCAAATATGTGGACATGGGTGAATCAAGAGCATTGATGTATATTTGGAGGGCCACTTCTTCGTGAAGAACATAAAATGTCACTAATTGAGCATATAATCCAAAGAATCTCTCAGAAAATGACTTCACATTTTCACTTGGCCCTTTTCTAATATAGGCAAACTGATTGTACATGAGGATTGGGTCAACTTGCTTTTTGTTGAATTGATTGAGAAATGCTGCCTCTAGTTGAGCCCAAGAAGTGATAGACCCTAAAGGCAGACTGGTGAACCAATCATACGCCACTTTGTCCAAGGTGTAAAGGAACATTCTACAAGCGACATCGTCATACCAACTTGTTAAGTGGTTCACAACAAATTTAAATGCTTGAATGTGTCCTTCTACGGTGTTTGTCCCATTAGACACAAAATGAGGAAGACATCTCACAAAAACGACGGGCAAATAATGCTGAACTCCCGGTATATTTAATGGGCTACCTGTCATCCACGGTGCAAACATAGCCATTAGTGAATTTTGAAGAAGATAAATTTAATAGCCAAAAGTTCCTTTCTCTTTTTTTTTTTATTATTATTATTATTATTATTTATTTTTATATATATATATTTTTATATTCATTTTAATTTTTTTTATTTTATCTTTTATATTTTTTTATTATTATTATTTTTTAAAGTCAAATCAAATCGTATTACTCCTGCATGAACAGTCAAAACGTTAAGAACAGTGCCTAGCCCTCATGATAACATAAACCGCTTCAGCTCTCCTTGGCTAAACTCTCGATTATCACGAAGAATACCTGCAACCGAAAAACAAATGCCGCAGTTTAGCCGTCTATGAGATTTAAGAGATATGATTTCAGAATTTATATCAAAAACGTACTATTCAAATATGAAACATCAAAGTAGAATAAACCAATTCGGCCCTCCTTCTAGTGCCAATTTGTTGAGTGGTGTTTTAACCTGATTGTGAAAACACACTCTCCTGTAGGATCCGAGTCCTAAATCCTCTTCTTGAAAAGAAAAACGATTTCTCCAAGGTTCTTATTATGCTAATTATTGATTATCAAGGATGCTGTTTAAAATGAAATGCTAAGAACACCTTAGGGTTTGCAAGTGGATGTTAACAAGGGGCACTATGGTTTATTAATTTTGAACTTTCAATGGACTCAAAATGAATGAAATCTACTTTAACCTTTAATTCTGATGGATTTTCAGTGATTTATTCAAACACAATGAATTAAACTGCTGAAAATAAAATATGGGTTTGAAAAGCAAAGACAAAAGTAAACAAAAGTAACAATAAGAATATATTACAGTTAGAAAGCTGTCATTAATCTGATGAAACCGAAGATACTGAGGCTTTCTACATACAACCTAACCTAATGAACTTGCACTTTCACACAATCCAAATAGGCTAGGTGCGGGTCTCGAGGGTTTCTACTATAATTCCAGATTCAGGCATTTGCATGAAGCAACCAAGATATCTTGCATTAAACTTCACCTAGAAACCTAAGAAATCTGGAAAGGAAAGATAGACATTAAATCATGCATGCAGAAGTAACTCCTTTCTCATCCAAAAGATGCCAAATCTCTGTATTTTGTATTAAAGAATATTTCGATTACATTCAAAAAATGTTCCAAGTATAAAATTCCAAAACAAAAAGAAGGAAATTGCCCAAGTATGGTCCTAGAATAGCACAAAGATCTTGTCTTTGCAACTCCGTATTCAGCAATTTCCAACCCCTTCTTCGATTTGCAATTCTGGTCTTATAATGTTTGATGCGGCTCTTCGATCTTCTCTGTCGCTTCATTTCACCTTCCTGCACATGACCCCTAAAATTCCTGCTTTTTCCCGCTTTGATTCATGCTCAAATTTGAAAACACTTCGAAATTCATCTCTGCATGTAACGCCTCTACAAGTTTGACACCTGTACGCCACGTGTCCTGCTTTTCCTACGTCCTGTGTAACGCTTACTGCAAAAAAAAAATGACAAAACTGCAAGTCTGCCTGTTCATCTTCTTAGCCGCGATATGGCGACATGTCACGAAATTGTGACATGTCGCGATATCGCTACATGCTTCCCGGTCGTACGCCTTTAGCAGCTCCTCGTAGCGATGTCGCGACCGTTTTTCATTTGTCTACCTTCGGCAACTTCTCGTAGCGATATCGCTACCCTTTTAACATTTTGAGCCCTCCTCTTCGAATGGTAGCAATATCGCTACCACTTTCTAACTTTGAGCCCTTTTTAAAATGTGGTAGCGATATCGCTACCACCTTGGCCTTGCAGCGTCCCTTTGAAATGTGATAGCGATTCGCTACCACTTTCGTTTCAAGCCTTCTCCTTGTGACATGGTAGCGATTCGCCACCATTTTTGTTTCAAGCCCTCTCTCACTAAACTTGTAGCGCTATCGCTACCCTCTGACTTTGAGACTGGCCTTTATGAAATTTGTAGCGATATAGTTATCGTTTTGAACTTTGAGTCTTCTTTCCGCAAGGCGTAGCGAAATCGCTATCGTTTCTCTGTCGGGCCTGATTTTCATTTTTGTCACGATTTCGCGACATCTTCCTTGTACCGTACAACTTTGCCAAAATGCGTCACGAAATCGCGACACCTTTCTGTTGCCACCTCGTCACGATTTCGTGACATCTTTTTTGTTTTGTTGCCGTTGACTGCGTTGACCATGATTTTCCGACACGTCACAATTTCGATACCATTTTCAGGCTTCGGTCGCGATTTCGCAACATGTCGCGATTTTGCGACATGTCGCGATTTCGCGACTCCTTTCTACACTTGTGCATTTTCTCTTTTTCTTCAATTCTGGCATCTGGGTCACTGAGATCCTTCCCTGCAAGCCTGCAAAAAGGTGGGTCCCCAATTTTGGGGTGTGTTGTGGATCAACCACAACAGACCCTTAATAGACTTATGTCCTATAAATGTGAGTTTAAACTCGCTTAGTGCAAGAACCCACTTTGTTGTGTGACCAGATAAATAAGGTCAACTCATGAGACATCACAAGGGATCGGATTTAGCAATAACGTATGTTTTCTGATTGAGCATATAATGGCATAGTTTCTGTGTAGAAAATACAACTACTAGACATAAATTCTCTAATGTTGTGTAGCGGGTTTCATAACTAATTAATGTTCTGCTAATGTAATAATTAGCACGCTCTCTTTTCTCATCATCATGTTGAGCTAACATAGCTCCTAAAGCAAAATCTGAAGCAGAAATATACAAGATAAATGGGCAATCATATTTAGGTGGTGAAAGTATAGGTGGGTTAAGAAGATATTGTTTGAGGAGTTCAAATGCTTCCTGACATTCATCGTCCCAATGGAAAGAGACATCCTTCTTAAGAAGCTTAAGAAAGGGTCCAGTTTTATCTGCCAGCTTATCGATGAAGCGACGGATAGCTAGAAGCTTACCTTGTAGACTCTATAATTTAGATATATTTGTAGGTGCGGGCATATCAGTGATAGCCATAATCTTGAGAGGGTCAATTTCAATGCCACGTAAAGAAACTATAACCCCTAATAATTTACCTAACTTAACTCCGAATATACATTTGGCTGGATTCAATCGGATAAGATATTCCCTTAACCAATCAAATACTTTTCTCAAGTCATCTAAATGGTCATCTTATTTAGTAGAATGAGCTATAATGTCATCTACATAATTGTGTAGTATATCATGCATCATATCATGAAAGATATAAGTCATGGCTCGTTGATAGGTTACACTTGCATTCTTCAACCTGAATGGCATCACTTTCCAAAAGAAAGTTCCCCAAGGGGTAATAAAGGTTGTTTTAGCCTGATCTTCAGGAGCTATTCTGATCTGATTATAATCAGAAAATCCATCCATTAAGGATATCATTCCACTCCCAGTAGTAAAATCAATGATCTGATCCATATTGGGAAGGAGAAAATCATCTTTAGGGCATGCATAATTAATATCTCTAAAGTCTGTATAAACCCTAACCTTAGTAGTTTCTTTCTTAGTTACTGGAACTACATTCGAGATCCATTCAACACAACCAATGGCTTGTATGAAAATAACATTCAGGAGTTTTTCTAACTCCCCTTTGACTAGGAAGGCCACCTTAGGATGCATTTTTATAAGCTTCTGCTTAATGGGTTTTGCATCTGGGTGCACTACTAGGTGATGCATAGCTACAGAAGGGTCTAATACTAGCATATCTTCATATGTCCAAGTGAAGACATCTTCATATTCTTTAAGAAATGCAATGTATTTATCCTATTTTTCTTGACTCAATGTTGATCCAATGTTGATTATGTGATGGTTATCCTCGGTTCCAATGTTAATTTTTATGAAATTTTTTACTTCCATGTGGATATCTCTCTCAAAATTAGGTGGGGCGGGTGAAATGCCCAATTCTTGTAATTCTTCCAAAGTTAGCTTGGATAATTCATTTTGAGGAGTCATGACCTCAAGATGGGCTATACTAGGTATAGAGACATCAAAATAAAATCCATTATGTAATAATTCCTCAATGGAGACATCATGAAATATATCTCCCTCCAACTCATCATCGGATTTAGTGATCATCTCAGGATAAGCTATAGATAGCATATTACATGTGAATGTCTTATTCATTAAACGCAAGGCATCACGTTCATCTAAAAAATATTGGTAACATATAAGTTGGTCATCATCCTCAAATGGGAATGGCTGACCCTTAGTAGGAAATAGGCCCACACCACATTGGGCGGGCCACACTTCTACCTCAAAAGGATCTTTCATACCATTTTGGAAAGGTCCCAAACCTTTCCCTTTATATCTCAATTTAAGCATTATAGGTTTGGCTTTAATATATTCATTAGTAAAATAACATTGAGCATATCCATCATAATGAGTTCTGATGTTTCTAGGAATTCTACCCCAATCATATCCATTATAAATAAAGGTACAGCTCTCGACTTGGCAAATACTTCCCATAGGCTGTGGGAGGCCCAAGGTACGAGGAGATGATGGTAATTTATTTAAAATAAGGGAATCTTGCATAGAAGTATTCATTTCTTCTTATATAAGAATTTTAGATAGATCAGGTAAAAGTTCGTCAGTAAGAGCATAAGAGGTAGAAGGAACATTCCCTACATATTTTGGTGCAGAAAATATGACTTTGGTGGATGCAGACGATGTATAGGAGTCGATAAATGGGTCTATTAAAGGTATGGAAGTTATAATAGTAGAACAAGAGACATTGGTTGTGAGATTAAGATCTTTCTTAGGTCCTAATGTGGTTTTTTCAGAAGATGGTTGAGCTATATATGAAGGTGCAACTGATGGAGAAGAAGTAGATGACTTTGTGGGTGTGAGTTTCACACCTTTAGATAGATAATGAGAATTAGGATGTGTGGATGATAGATTATAGCAAAATTGAACTCCAATAGGTTCTGCCAAAGCACACATATCAAAGGGTCTTGGATCACCATGAATGGTAACCAACTGATTCTTAAATTTGAACCTAGCACATTTATGTAAGGTTGAGGGAACAACTCGCATTGCGTTGATCCAAGGATGACGCAAGATTATATTGTACGATGTAGGGCAATGTACAATAAACACTGTTGTATCCAAGGTTCTTGGACCGACCTGCAATGGAATGGTAATAACTCCACATGTTTCTTATGTTTCGTCATTGAAAGATTTTATGATCATATCAGTTCTTTTCATTTCCTCACTTCTAAACCCGAATCTTTGGTAGAAGTCAAAAGTGTAGATATTTAAAGATGAACCATTATTGATCAAAACTCATTTTATTGTTACAATACAATCAACTTCATGAGTTATTATAGTATTGGCCATGGATTCAGGTTGAATATCTTGTGGTACCATCATATGGCTTAATGTGAGCATTAATTCATCTCTATGTGTAGGAGAAGATCTTAAAAGGTCCAAGAGGGAAATTCTAGCTGTAATATTTGATAATTGTTCATTAATATTATAAGGGGGTTTAGGTTGAATATTAGGTGCATGATTCCCTTTATTAAGAACCTTCAAAACAAATGGAGTTGATCCACCATTCTAAATTTGATCTTGTTGATAATTTTGAGCTTGTTGTCTAGTAACAGCTCCGATGGTACCCACAATATTATGCTGTGGATGATGAATGGGTCTTGGTCTAGCATTTATGGCTAGCTCATTAGAAATTAATCAGTGAGACGATGGTCTAGTAGTGACTCTTCTTGGAAATGGCTCTTCTAGAACCATATAACTTGTGATAGGGTGAATAGTATCCGATTCATATTCAAAACTATTTGATTGATTTGATGTGATTTCCATATCACTCTCAGTATCATATTCTATATCACTAAGATCAGGTATCTAAATATTATATAGAGGTTTGGTTGTAACCACAGATAAAGTAGTGTCAAATATTTCCAGATCATGAGCAGGTGAATGCCCACTAATAGTTCCTACATATCGGGCAGGAGGAGGGACATTATGATGTTCAATTTGATTAGCCACCTCCTTACCATGTTTTGGTAAGGGATGTTGAAATATGTCTAATGACTGATTGGCGTTCTAATTCTGGTTTTGTGGGGTGTTATTTTGAACATTATTAGGAGGATTATGCTTAGGTTGAAAGGCTTGCACCTCCATCTCATTGTTATCAATCAAGTCCTGTATTTTATGTTTTAATATTTTACAAGAGTTGGTAGTGTGTCCAGGTCCTCTATAAAAGTCATAGTGTAAATCTGCTTTGTATCTAGGTATAGTTGGATTAGGTTCCCAGATATTTGGTAATTGAATCAAACCTCATTCTAATAATTGCGGTAGATAGTTGATAAAGGTTGATTTAACCTAGTAAATTCTCGAGGAGGTCTATCAGGAGGTTTTAGTACAAATTTTTCTGCTGTCTTTGCAACATTAACATTAGCAATATTTCTTCTATCGGTGACTCCATCACCCACAACTTGTTTATTCTTATATTTATTTTTGTATGTTTTCTCATTGTCTTTCTTTTTAAGCTGGCCTCTCCTAATGAGAGCATATTCCACTCTTCGGTCTAAGTCTATATCCTGATCGAAGGTGGTCAAGGTAGTAGTTGATAATTCGTAAGATAGTTGCTCTTGCAAATTATTAATAAAGATGTCCAACATCTCCCTATAAGGTAACAAGAAGTGCAATTTTCCTATCAATTGTCTCCACCTAGCTAGGAAATCAGTAAAGCATTCATCTTTGTCATGTTTTAAGTTATACAAATCTTTAATGGTCACATGTATTTCGATGTAGGCACTAAATTGATGAACAAAATACTTGGCAGTTTCTTCAAAATTCCTCAAATAATTAGTGGGTAATTGATAATACCACTCTAATGCCATTCCTACCAATATTTTCAGGAACATTTTTAGTAATAACAATTCATCATGGGATATATCATGACATGCTATCCTAAACATGCAAATATGCTCTATGGGATCTTCGATACCTTTATATATGGGAAGAACAAGCATAGGAAAATGTTTAGGATATGGTTGTGCTATGACTATGGGATCTAAAGGTTGACTACACATCTCTCGATAGTTGTACGAGGGACAATAGGGATCTATCTGGTCCATGTAGGAAACTAGCTGTTTCAGCATGGTTTCAAGATTACTAGTTTGTCCATCATATTGGTTTGGTGGGATAGAGGTATGGGATATATGAGTGTATGATGGTGTGACATAAGGATTAGATGCTATATTGCTATTATGTAAAGTGTTGGTAGGAAGACTATTATGAAGGGGATTTGTAATAGTATTATGTTGTACCCCAGATTGTTGGTAATTGGTGTTTGGTTTTTTTTTAGGTTTTTATTGATTTTAGGTATGTTGATCAAGAGCTTGGCAAAATAGAGCAGTAAATGAGGGTTTATTTTGTGCGGGAATGACCCTAGGCTTGTTAACAGACACTTTAGGTGGTTGGATAACCTGTTGTTGTTACATGTTCCGGATCGTAGTTACTATATCCAAATTGGATGGTCCAGCTTGATCACTCTCTTGTTCAATAAAGGACAAGGGATTAGTGCATGTGTGAAATATGTCTTCTAGAGTTGCTTGAGTGTCACTAATTTGATCCTTGTTCATATGGACTGCTCTATTAAAAACACCAATATTAGTGTTAATGAACTTCCAAAATTTGTTCCATGTTTTCAAAAGTGATAGCTCCTCCCGGAGACATTTTAGGGGATGAGGATCCTTCCTCTCTAATAGTTTCTTCTTGTTCATTTCCTACAACAAGCTCTTCTTCTTGCTGGTCTAGGGTCTCCTCTTCCTGAACTTTGTCCTCAGGAGGGACATTTTGGTCAGTTAATGGTCTTCCTAACCAATATTCATCTTCTTCGGTTTGTTTTCCATTCCTAAGTATAGGCATTGTGCTAAACTTAGGTTTTAGCAAATATATATATATATATATATATATATATATATATATATATATATTTATATATATATATAATTATATATATATGCGGTAAGGTTGAGAGGTATATATTTTAACTATATACCTACTATAATACTTTTAAAAGGAAAATGTTTTGTTTTTATTTGTTTTGTTTTATTATACTATTATTTTGCGAGAATAAAAATAACAAACATCATGCTAGTTGCAAGAAATAACAATAGTAAAAATAATGACTTAGTTTTCTATGAATAGTTTATGAATATCATTGATAGGGTCAAGTTCATCAGGAGTCATGAAATGCTCCTCTTCAAATTGGAAGTGGTTTTTCAAGAATTTGACAAAGTGTGCTATGGTAATATGATCTACTTCAGACTCTAACTTGTAAAAATAAAGTTCATAGAAATACTCTTGATACAACACAGCTCTAGGAATTCTATTCCATATCTTTCTATCCATAAGAATTACTTCTTGATACTCTATACGAGATAGAAATTTATGCACTAAAACTGCGTTCTCAAGGTATTCCTCAAAGGTGTATAATTCAGAAGACACAAGTGCTCTTTTATCTGCTAACCACCTATGGCAAGCTCTCTGAAGTTCATGATACAAAGTCACCTGATCAGGATCCAAGATTCTATCTAGGACAAACCTCCTAATTTGCATAAGTTCTACAAATCTAGATTCAATAATACCTAATCTCCTATCAAGTTTATCCCACAAAGATTGGGCTCTATTTTTTTGGGGTACTCTAAGCACAGAAGTAATATCTATGGTTGTTAATTGATTTTCAACATTTATGGTGATTGCTCATCTTCTATTATAATCTACCATCTAAATATGATATGCAAATTTAACTGTTTTCTAATGATTCTAGATGTTCTTAATATATATATATATATATATATATATATATATATATATATATATATATATATATATTTTGGATTGTTTTCAAAAGGTGTTTTAGTTTCGCGTTGGGTTCACCAAAATGTATCACCCAATTTTTTTGCACCCTTACCTTCAGGATAAAGTATCTGTTCCCAGAAGGGGGATGCGAGAAGTATGGGACAATACCTTAGACGGAGAGGCCCTTTGAAGGTCATGCCTATCAGGGGAGGGGTATAAGGGTGAATTTTCGATGGATGGTGGGGTTCACCAGGAAACTTTAAGTGGCAATTTCCACGCCTAGGTCAAGAATGGGTTTGATGTGTTCATTTTATAATCAATCATTCAGATTCCTAGGTTGGCCAAAATGAATCTAAGCTATTCTATATGAAATTTTTGGTTTTATATGGAGACAACAAACATAAATAAATCCTAAATATAGAAATGTATAAATGAAGAAGAGTGCACCTGATTTCTAATGTCTGATGAAGATTCTGAAGCTTGTAGGATTCCAGATCGTCCCAGATATGATAGGATCATCTGTAATTGTACATAATCGTCCAGATCATAGGATATCATCTGAGATCAGTCGAGATCATCAACGACCTGATGAATTCATCAGACGAATTTGTTAGAAACCTACAATCATGAAAATAGACACCAAAAACCAAAAATACAATTGCAAGAATGATACAAAATGATAGAAATAATAATATAAGTGCTTTAAATGATAAATCCAGATATCAAATCAAATGGGATGCAATGTTTTAATAATTTATTTTGAATTTTAACATGCAAATATGCTAAATGAGGTGAACTCCAAGATGTAGAACATAAGTGAACTAATCTAATGCACAGTTAAAAAATAAAAGAGATAGAGAATGCAAACTCAGGGCTCTGATTGCCCCCAATATGAACTGCAGTCAAAATCGTCTGCAATTGTTTGAGATCATCGTCAATCTTTTAAAGATCATCCAAAATCATGGTTGAATCACCTGCGACAATCTAAGATTACTCTGGCTAAAACATAGTGTGATCCTACAATAAAACTTGAAAATGCAAATGCAAATGATGGGGAATAGGATTTTCTAACACAACAAAAACTAAAGTTGCAGGGAAATGATCAACCAATGGATTAGGAGGGATAAACTGGAAAAATCCTAGTTTATATAGGATTAGGGGGAGGTTAGGAGGTTTGGGATCATCCCAATTTGGGAGATATCCAACGTAGGAATCTCCAACTGCGCAGACATGCTTCTGCCCGAGTTGGAGAAGTTTTTGAAACAGAAGTTAATTATGAAAATTTGGTTTTGGGATGAAATCATCAGGACATTTTGTTCTAGACGAATTCATCCGATTGGGGGCGATATCATCAGATCGGTGAAGATATCGTCCAATGGTCAAACAACTTCTAAAAATGGCATGAAAAATGGGGTGAGCGGTTAACGGGCGGTTTCGAGGTTAAAATTCAATTTTTTTATCTTTTATTGAGGGTTTAACTGCACCAATTTTAGGGTGCTACAACTACGATTCAAATTATTTTCTTCACATGAAACCAAAATATCCTCAAAGACTATGCTCAAAACATAGGATATAATATTATTTTTTGTGCCAACATAGGAGACAACTACCTATTGGGGACTTCCACACAAGAAGTATTAGAATCCAAAATAAAATATAGGTAAACCACATCACCTACCATCATGAGAGAAGATCTCTTAGATATCAATAGTTTGGAAGCTTCTTCACATAAAATACTAGAATCCAAATTAGATTCTAGACAAAAAAATGACCTTGATTTGCAATAGAACTCACAAAAGATAAATTTGTAGCTTCTCCAACAAATTTCATAGAGGATAAAATAACACCACCACAAGAAAATGAGGGATTAGAATTTATACCAATACTCATCAGGTGCAACCCAACTTGAGCTGATAAGGTTAGCTAAATATTTCTAGAAATAATCCTCTCATCCCAATATTTCTCCTAATCAAAGGTAAGATTAGGATTGGGAATATTCATACCTAGAGGAGATCCATCCTAAAATATCCTAGTATTCGAATTCCCATGACCTCTCATATTTGATCTACCTATACCTCTCATCTTGAATGTGGAATAGAAACTATATGGATAAAACCCCTTGGTAGAAGTCGTGTCCTAAGTTGTCTTCTTTGGTTTTTTATTTTCTATTGATAAAAATAGGATTTTGAGAGATCTTGTACCCTATTACAAAATTTTTTCATTAGTATATTTCATAAAATAAAAACTTCAAAATATTTTATACTAATATCAAGTTGGTAGGGTTTGTAAAATTCACATCAAAACTATGCCTAAAATATACATAAAAAGCAATAACTTTTGATATTCAAGCTCAACATAAAATCTCTAACATATACCTCTACACATCAAACAACAATACTTTATTAGTAACTCAAATCAAAATCCTATTAGAGTCTTCTCTACACAACAAACATAACACTCAATCAACAAATATTGCATAGAATTTATGAAAAAAAATTACATTGAAAGCAACGATACTTGATCTATAAACCTAGCTAAAAAAACTCCAATAGAAACCTTTTCATAACAAGAATCAACTTGAAATCAAAAGGGATAGGCTAGTTGGTAGCAACCAAGTGCTTGTTGGTGAGCTACCTTGATTTGATTCCTTGGATGGTCGAGGGTCCTATTGACTTTGTATTTTCCTAGAAGACTAGGTTTTATAGAGGTTTCCTTATGCAATAACAAAAAAATGCATCAACTTGACCTCTATAAATATTGTGATACTCTAGAAACCCAAAGCTTTTACTATCCATGCAGTCCTTATCTATCCCTTCCATTAGTATTTTTATTTTCACCCAAATTGATCAATATTGTGGAAAAAAATTTGGTGGGATACAAATATCCACCGTTTTTTCCCTTTAGGGGGGAACATATCTTATTTTGCTTAGACCTAAAGGATGACCCAATGGTAAACGACTAAGAGGTAGATCCAAAGGCAAATGAATGAGAGGTAGACCTTGAGGTAAAACAACCTAGAGGTAGAAATAGAGATAAAATTCCTAATGATAGACCCAGAGGTGATAGACCTTGAGTCAAACCTAGAGGTACTCACCTAAGAAAGGATAGCTAGAGCCAAGAGCTAGAGCAACTTAATAGAACAAGAACATAATAAAAACCTTGCCATGAGACCGATATCGACAATGGGATTCTAGATGCACTTCCTAAGGTACAAGTGAGAAAAGACTTTAGTAGATCCCTATATCCTAGCAATCCATCACAATGTTGAGCATAATCCTGGATGAACTATAGTTTTGAGGTATATCGTTCACCTCTATAAGCGCATTCTAGAAAGATAGAAGCCCGCATAGAAGATAGTAAATGATATGAATGTCAACATCTTAATGGCCATCCCAATGATGTACTAAAAAATAAAAAATATACATAAAAAACAAAAAAAATCAATAACAGTGCAAAGAAAATCTGATGATCGCACAACAAAACCTGACTGTCAATTCCAACGAGAAAGATAATTTTTGATAGTATATTGAATATTTTGGCCATGTTTGATGTTTTTCAGGTGGAGGAAAATTTAATTTCCCTAAGGTTTAATTACTCTAGCAGGCAAAACCCTTGACGACAGCAAAAGAAGCGGGGAACATATTATTTTTAAAAATAAAATTAGGAAAGAATTGACGTGATAAATTTTATAATCTAATAAATCTCCTAAGGTTTATGACCTAATATAAAGTTATATATAAAGTTGTATTACGTGGATCAAATATATAAGTTTATAAATTTATAGTTAATATTAAAGATTAAATATATAATTTTATATTAAAAATATTTGTAACTTTATAATTTTAATATTTATAAAGTTGATTATTTAAAAAAAGTGAATATTTTACCCTCATAAAATGGGGATATCAACTGCTCCCAAAATTCTGCTCTTTGATTCTCAAGTCCTCAAAGGTGATAATTATGCGGCCTGGAAAACAAATATTCAAGCCATTCTTGAATTTGAAGGCCTATGGGAGATTGTTACTGGGACTGAGAAACATCCACAGATAGCTGGAAAAGATCAGGAGATATTTGATCACTGGAATCACAAAGCTCATATGATCCTTCTTCTTGGTATCTCATACAATGTCCAACCTCATGTTTGGGATGCTAATACTTCTACTAAAGTATGGACGAAGTTGCAACAAGTGTATGAGTCCAAGAATAAAAATCAAATTCTTCATATTCAAGGACAATTGCATACTCTAAAGTTGAAAGGTGATGAAAAATTAGAATTATTTTTTGATGAGTATCTAGAATCAGTGCCTCCCTAAAAGAACTAGGAGATATTGTTGAAGATAAGCTCCTTGTACTCATTGTCTTGAGAGCACTCCCAAAGTCGTATCACACCTTTGTGACATCCTTGAACATCTTGAAGCAGAAGCCAGATTTTGAAGAATTGGTCAACCTATTGCAACAAGAGGAAGCATTCCATGAGAACTCAAATGAAGAATAGCAAGCCATGATAATGAATTAGAAGGGCATAATGCCATTCAACTAGAAAGGAAAAGGTCAACAAAATACCAACAAGCCAAAAAAGAGTTGCTTGATTTATGGTAAAAAGGGCCATGACTTGAAAGACTATTTGTACAATTATTTTACTTAGGTTGATTCAAGTAAAAAAGGAATTCCAAGAAAAAAGGACCACCTCCTAAGAACAAGGGGGAGTTGAATCAATGGAGATCCCATTGACAATAGCAAGGGAATTTTACTAATGTTGAAGACAAGGAGGAGATCAAGAATTTTTCTCTTGCTCATCAGGTGTAACCATCTACCCCTACCACTTGGTATGTTGATTCAAGAGCTTCCACGCACATGACTAATTGGAAATATTGGTTTATCTTGTTGGATGAAAAATCTTATCTAGGATAGGTAAATTTGTGATGCAGGAGCATCCGACTGCAGTCGAGCAACCGTGCATTTTACAGCTTGGGGGAGGTTTGGCAAAGCAATTTTTTAGTTTGAGGAAGTTTAATGGGGCAAAGGGAGCAGAGGGAGTAAGTTTCTCAAAGCATGGGGGGAGGTCGCAAAATCGTGACATGTCACGATTTCGCAACATGTCACGAAATCGTGACCTCATAAGGCTTGCGCAAGGCTTGGGCCGGCTGCATCGCGATATCGCGACGTCACGATATCACGACGACAGTTTGAAGAAGAGTTAAGGCAGTGGCGGAGGTCACGATATCGCGACGTCGTGACGGTTGATAAGAGCAAAGGTGGAGGGAAGTGTGATGTCGCGATATAGTGACGTCGCGATATCGCGACGTCGTGATATCACAACTTTAGTCAAAGTGAAGGCAGAAGGAGGAGTGGGGGTTGCGAAATCGTGACATGTCACGATTTCGTGACCCCAAAGGACTTTGGCTCAGAGGAGGCGCCGTTGGTCGCGATATCACGACATGTCATGATTTCGTGACCTGTCGCGATATCGCGACCAGTGCAAAACTACCACGTGGCATGGTTTCGGCAAGTTGAAGACGAAGGTGGAGGGTTCGGTCACGGCCATGCAAGGCCAAAATTGACACGTGGTTGCCACGTGTATCATGATAATTGGGAAAGATGCATGTACCAAGTATGTTGTGACAAGGAGAAGGGGTGGACAGTTTTGGACACGGTCGGTTACGTGTATAAAGTAAAAAGTGGAGGACACGTATTCAAATTAATGAGAACAGCCGTGTGCATTAAAGGGGGAGAACCACCATTTGAAAGTCTTTTCGACAAAACAGCTGTTTCAGAGCATGGCCGGTATGGAGGAGACGACAGTGCAGAGTACGACGGTGGTTGCAGGTCGAGGGAGACCACGAATGCAAACAACAGTGTAGATCGGGCAGAGATTGCCATTAATGACAATTTTGAAAACCCGAGAAGGAGGGAAATTCAAAATTGGAGATCTTGTTTGGTGGAGCATTAATTGCGTGAGAGGGTCGGGGCCTCTATAAAAACCCATTTTATTGTTTTAAGAGGACGACGGACCGGAGAACAGAGGAGTGGTACCGAGGTAGTACCAGAGCCGAACTCGGCCATTGTAAGCCTGCGGGCTGTTCCATTCAAGCTTGTAATTTTTTTTTTAAATTTAATGAAAAGGCAAGTTTGTTGAAGTGTGGGTTCCCGGTGCCCCGTCAGTGGTATCAGAGTGGGAGTTCCTGAGTGTGCAGCAGATCCGCCAAAAGTGAGGCAGTTGCACCAGGACCTACAGGAAATTTGAGAGAGAAGGAGATTTGAGGATTCCCGAGCGTGTTAGCAGACCGCCAGACGTGAGGCAGCTACACCGGGATCGATTAAAGCTTGTGAGAAAAGCAAGGACATAAAAAAAAAAAATGTATTCCCGAAGAAGACGGGACAGCAAGGATGAAGACATGGTGTCGGAAGAGGAAGTCAAAGCATTGCAACGTCAATTAAAATCCTTGCAAAAGGAATGGTCCATAATGAAATTACGGGAGAAAGAAGAACGACAGAAAAGGTGGGAAGAGAGACAGAGAAAAAAGGAAGAAAAGATGAAGGAGGCTGTAGAGGAAGAGAGCAGCAGTACCGGGACCTGCCCGGAAGAAAGCACAGATTATTCTGTGCAAGAGGAAGAGTTAAAGCCGGCTGCAGCAGAAGTTTGCAGCAGTGGAGAAATTTGTCCGATTGAAGACAGAAGTGTGGGCCCGGAGCCGAGGTCGAAGCAGTTTGTAGAGACAGAGATGAGTCCGAAAGTGTTGCGAGAGGCAGCAACCGGACCCAGCAGAAGTGAAGATCACTTCTTCAATTACCCCGGGTGTCTGATGCAGGAGCATCCGGCTGTAGTCGAGCAACCGTGCATTTTATAGCTTGGGGGAGGTTTGGCAGAGCAATTTTTTGGTTTGAGGAAGTTTAATGGGACAAAGGGAGCAGAGGGAGTAAGTTTCTCAAAGCATGGGGGGAGGTCGCAAAATCATGACATGTCACGATTTCGCGACATGTCGCAAAATCGTGACCTCATAAGGCTTGCGCAAGGCTTGGGCCGGCTGCGTTGCAATATCATGACGTCGCGATATCACGACGGTAGTTTGAAGAAGAGTTAAGGCAGTGGCAGAGGTCACGATATCACGACGTCGCGATATCGCAATGTCGCAATATCACGACAGTTGATAAGAGCAAAGGCGGAGGGAAGTGTGACGTCACAATATCGCGACGTCACGATATCGTGACTTTAGTCGAAGTGAAGGCAGAAGGAGGAGTGGGGGTCGTGAAATCGTGACATGTCACGATTTTGCGACCCCAAAGGACTTTGGCTCAGAGGAGGCGCCGTTGGTCACGATATCGCGACATGTCGCAATTTCATGACTTGTCGCGATATCACGACCAGTGCAAAACTACCACGTGGCATGGTTTCGGCAAGTTGAAGACGAAGGTGGAGGGTTCGGTCACGGCCATGCAAGGCCAAAATTGACACGTGGTTGCCACGTGTATCATGATAATTGGGAAAGACGCATGTACCAAGTATGTTGTGACAAGGAGAAGGGGTGGACAGTTTTGGACACGGTCGGTTACATGTATAAAGTAAAAAGTGGAGGACACGTATTCAAATTAATGAGAATAGTCATGTGCATTAAAGGGGGAGAACCACCATTTGAAAGTCTTTTCGACAAAATAGTTGTTTCAGAGCATGGACGGTATGGAGGAGACGGCAGTGCATAGTACGACGGTGGTTGCAGGTCGAGGGAGACCACAAATGCAAACAACAGTGTAGATCGGGCAGAGATTGCCATTAATGACAATTTTGAAAACCCGGGAAGGAGGGAAATTCAAAATTGGAGATCTTGTTTGGTGGAGCATTAATTGCGTGAGAGGGTCGGGGCCTCTATAAAAACCCATTTTATTGTTTTAAGAGGACGGCGGATCGAAGAACAGAGGAGTGGTACCGAGGTAGTACCAGAGCCGAACTCGGCCATTGTAAGCCTGCGGGCTGTTCCATTCAAGCTTGTAATTTTTTTTAAAATTTAATGAAAAGGCAAGTTTGTTGAAGTGTGGGTTCCCGGTGCCCCATCAATTTGGGATATGACACACCCTATAACATTGAAGGAATAGGTGATGTAAAAATCTAGCTTGGAATGCATCATTGCCAGATAAATAAGGTCTTGTATGTGCTTGGAATCATAAAGAACCTCTTGTATGTTAATCAGATGTTGGATAACAATTTGCGAGTGGATTTTGATACTATGGATGGAGAAAAATATTGTCTCATTTGAGATAAAGCTAGAGATTCTCACATCGTCGCCAGAGCATTAGGAGTTGGGAAGATGTTCTTTCTTGATTGTGTGGATTCCAACAATCAAGCACTTAATATTTATGTTGTAGATATCCCTACCCTTTGGCATCGATGATATGGACATATGAATCTCCATTACTTGATGACCTTACAAAAGCATGATTTGGTACATGGTATTCCATCAGTTGCCATTCCTTCTACCATTTTGTCTACTTGCATAGCAGGAAAACAACACAAAATTCCATTTGAGGCTAGCACACATCATAATACAATACCTCTTGATGTGATTCACACCAATATGTGTGGACCGTTAGAGGCTAGCCACACTAGCCTTTGTTATTTCCTACTCTTTGTTGATGATAACTCTAGTAAAATGTGGGTGTATTTCCTGAGATAAAATGATGAAACCTTTCAATATTTTGAAGATTTTAAAGCTCTTGTGGAGAATACCACTCACCATCATATTCATGCACTCTACTCAGATCGAGGGGGAGAGTACACATCAAATGAATTCTCTACCTTCTTAAAGGAACATGGGATTAATTAACCACATCATACACACCACAACAAAATGGATTTTGTGAAAGGCAAAATCATACCATCATAGATATGGTAATAAGCATGTTGAAATATGCACAATTGAGTCCAACATTTTGGACTGAAGTAGTGAACATTATCGTATACTTGCTAAAAAGAGCACCTACAAAGGCTCTTCAAGGAATGACTCCTCAAGAAGCATGGTCATGATAGAAACCATCCATATCTCATATTTGAGTATTTGGTTGTACTACCTACATGCACATTCCCAAAGAGAAATGAAATAAAATTGAAGAGAATTCCCTTAGGTGTATTCTTATTGGGTATAGTAGTGAATCTAAAGGCTATAGGTTCATGGACCCTACTAGAAATATTTATGTTAAAAAAGATGTTATATTTTATGAAATTGGTAACCCTCCAAATAGTCCACCTACAACACCATATAATCCTAACAATGGTTTGAAACTCATCAATGATGATGAAGATAATAATAGCGCATCTAATCCTATTGCAATTTTACCTCCAAATCATTCGAGTCGACCATTATGTTATATAAATACAATACAAGATTTACATCTAAGTGCTCCACTTAACACTTATACCTCCAAACCATAGACATGTAGCATGAATCATGAGGAAGTGAATTTGGAATTAATGAGCACCATAGTAAATAACCTTGAACCTAAAATGGTTCATGAAGCTCTTGAGCTACCACATTGGAAGTCAGCCATGGAGGCTGAGTATAATTCATTGATGAAAAATGGTACATGGGAGCTAGTTGATCTTCCACCAGGGAAGAAGGACATAGGATGCAAATGGGTATTTAAAACAAAGTATAATGTTGATGGAAAACATGATAAGCACAAGGCTTTTTTAGTTGCAAAATGGTATGCACAAGAGGAAGTCATTGACTATGAAGAGACATTTGCACCTACAACCAAGATCAAGATCATTCGTATTATTTTTGTAATGGTAGCACTGTTTGGTTGGAAGGTACATCAAATAGATGTTAAGAGTGCATTCCTAAATGGAGACTTAGCAGAAGAGGTCTACATGAAACAACATGAGATATTTGTCCTTGATAAAAGCAAAGGAAAAGTTTTTAGATTGATCAAGTCTCTGTATGGTTTGAAATAGGCTCCACGATCCTGACACATCAAAATTGATGAACACCTTTTACAACATGGTTTTGTTAGGAGTCCATATGATATTAATCTCTACCTTCAACAACATGGGGGGGAGACAACTATTGTTGTATTTTATGTCAATGATTTATTCATCATAGGGAGTGCTGAGGATTTAATTTTATCTTGCAAGGATGATCTCAAAAAATTATTTGACATGTCTGATATTGGTTTATTTCACTATTGCCATGGATTGACATTTTAGCATATGTAGGATTAGATATTTGTTTCTCATATGAAGTACACCAAGACTTTGTTGGAGAGATTCAGAATGATAAAGTGTCAACCCATGTCCATGCCAATTGAACCTGGTCTGCATATATCTCATTAGAATAGCTCTCTATAGGTAGTTGCAACTCTCTATCGTCAGTTGATTGGAGGGTTAATTTACCTGATATATACAAGAACAAATATTTTCTATGTTGTTAGTTATATATCTAGGTTTATGCATGAACCCATGAAAGATCATTGGACAACGGCTAAGCATGTGTTGAGATTCATTCGTGGTACTAATAGTTACAGGTTGGAGTACAAAAAGAACAATATATTCTTCTTGACTAGATACATGGATGCATATTATGGAGGATCCTTGGATGATAGGAGATCAACGATAGGATATGTGTTCTTCCTTGGATCTGGACTGATTTCTTGGGGTAGTAAAAAATAGAGTATCACATCAAAGTATTCCACAGAGTCAGAGTATCATGCTGCTTTCGATGTTGTTTGTGAGGTAGTATGGTTACGTCACATTTTTTATATACATTGGAATTCCACAGATTCAGCCTACACTTATGCACCGTGACAATCAAGGTATTTTAAAATTGGTTGCAATCCTATTTTTCATGAGCACACCAAACACATTGAGATACAAGTTGTTGATGTTTTCACTCAATCTCTGGATCGTAGAAAGTTTGAATACTTTCGGAGTTTCCTCTCTTGTTATCTGAAGACCTAATGTATTATGGGGGTAATGTTAGCATAACACATTAGGTTATGTAAGGGTATGTCCCTTCACATTATATTGTATAAATATTCATCATTGACTTAATGTAATATTGTGATTTTCATTATTACATTGTCAACTTATATGTGTATCATCACATAAGTTCTCATAAAGCTAACTTTGAACATGGTTATTGAAATACCTTGACCAAACACAAATGTATTCATGGATCAAAGGAGCAATATGAATGTATCTAGCTCTATATTTTGTATAAAAAATTAAGTAACACTTTAACAAGGTCCAACACTTGATTGATATAAAATAACCACATAATACAAAAGTACACCATATAAAATAAGCCTACTCAAATTAATATGACTATGGATACTTACCTCATCTTTTATCATCAATCAAATCCTTTTTCTAACCTTTACTATGTATTTATTTTGAATGGGTAGCTAATTTTGATATCTCCTTTTAATTAAAATTATTTTTTTCTAAGTAATAATTTAATTAGTTTCCACATATTCATGCTAATTAAATGTTATGTTAATGCTACATTAATGCCACATAAATTATTTATTTGTACAATTATAGTTCTAAAATATCACTAGATAAAGTAACCATATCACTACTATGGGAAGATATGATCCTTTGAAGTCAACCATTTAGAACAAGGGTAGTGACAATTTTTCAAGTCACAAAAAATAAAATTGCAAAGTGAAAAGGATTAGGATTTTTTCCTAAAAATATCTCATATATTAGGAGCCTTATCTTCATGAAGAGTTATTCGATTCAACTGATTATTTGACCAACTTGCGCAAAATCTGAATAGCTTTAAAATGAGTGGTCATATACAAAAATCTAAGCAATATTGAGGGAGATATGACCTTGTGAAGTCAACCATTCAAAACAAGGGTAGTGATGATTTTTCAAGTCAAAAAAAATGAAATTGTAAATATTTTCCAACTAAGGTTTGAACAATGGAAAGAGCAACGAAGGACTATGACTCCAACGAGGTAGGAAACTAGAAATTCATATTTGGCAAAGCAGACTATGATAGTTCGATAATTTGGAAATATTACTCTACTAAGATGCAAGGCATATATAGTAGAGGTGAATTTTTGGCATTGTCAAGGCTGCTATAGAAAAATGTTAAGAAAGATGCTAAATTTTTGAGTAATTGTATTCTTACAAAAAATTATAAATATCCAAAAAATGAAAATCAAGAATTCATACATTTTATGTAAAATGATGTAGGTTTCTAGCTATAGCATCTCAATTGAGATAAGAAGTGTATCTATTTGTAAAATCTCAAGCTATAAATAAGAGAGATGTAATTTTTCAAGGGTGGGGGACCCGAGTACAACCCCTTATTATCAAGCAAAAAAAAACATCACTACTATGAATCTTGGTACAAAAATTTTAAAAAAATTGGTCACACCCCTAAAATATTTATTACTTAACCCTAATGCTTCATTCAATTCAACTTGATAGAGATAAAAGATATTAGAGTTCAAACTAATTACATTGGAGGAAAAATACCCCACTTTTAAATAAAAGGTAAAGTATGGTAGAAATTGTCAAGGAGAAAAACAAAAAGAATATGATGAGATCATAAAATAATATATGTTAAAAGGGATTTATTTTAAAAAATAAAATGAGATTTGAAATAATATAATTTTTAATTTTTTTTTAAATCATTAAAAAAATACATATTTGAGGTATAAGATGTGGGGTTTCTATAAACTTAACTGAAACCCTTGGGCTTTGAGATTGTTTTATAAAATTTCAAGAAAAATAAAGTTTATGTGAAACTTGTAGGGTTTTGTTTTCCCATTTTAAGGCAACCATTGTAGACTTAAAAAAAAAATGATTATGGATGATTAATTATCAACCAATTCCTTTTCAACTTCTTTGTGGTAGATTAAAATGTATTATAAAATTGATGATTAAAATTTCATAATAATAAATTATTTTATCATTTTATGGGTTTGTGACTATAATTTTTATGATCCTTTGTGTTGTTAATGTATTATTCATTATTTAATTTGGTATATTATGTTAATGATACATGATAAAATCAAGATATTGTGGTATAATCTTAGGTTCTCTTATTATACTAGTTTATTTAAAAAATAATATGTTCAACTTCATCAAGTGATAAGTGCTACCATGGTTGATATTAAAACAATATGTAAGTTGACTAGTCAAAGTAAATGAAGTATAGAAAAGTAATATAATTTTTATCAATTTAAAAGTAAATAGAAAGATATATTAAATTATGTATTTTAGTAGAGCTTGTAGTCATTTTTTAAAGTATAGGTTGTTTTTATGTATTCATCCACTAATCATCAAGAAATTAACCTACAAAGTTACTTTTAACATACATGTGCAAATCTTGTTGAAAGGCTACATATCATGTAATTTTTATACATGGACTAAAACTACATGTGATGAGTGTTTTATTTATAAAAGGATATGTGTATTCTTTTGTCTACTATCCACATGCCTTTCTAAAGCATTCATAAGATATCCTTATTAAATTTTAACCATGTCATGTCCACTTAGAACATTACCTCCTCCTATTGGAAATTTTCTATCATGACTATATTCCAATGCATGATGATGACCTCACACCCACTGACAAGCTTTGTAATGTGGATGGTTAAAAAAGACGTTATTTAGAATGATTGAATTTTAATCAAGAAAATTTTGAAAATACAACAAGAATGTCCTCTTGAAGGAAACATTTCAAAAAAATTAAAGGGTTTTAGATATTGTAGTTTAATTCTATAATTTTCTCATCTAGTCAATATGAGGAATGAAAGATAAATATTTAAAAACTACTACAATAGTCTTTTTTTAGAATTTATTACATCATAGTTAAAATGCTTGTAAGTTGAGTAACCACTCAACACATGGTATGCATGGTATACTAGAGTATAAGAGGTATTTAGTAATTATTACATTATAGACCATGTGAAGTGGCAAGTGGTATAACCATCCATCACAAGGTCTATGCATATAGTATAGGATATAGATAGTTTCAAGCTTGGTTAGGAGTTTGTTATTCCTAAAATAGGTATTCTATGTATTTAAATACCTACCATTTCATAATTTAAAGTATCAAATCATTGGGTTCTAACATGTGGTATTCGAGTAGGTATAAGGGAAGAATCATCTCTCCTTTTGACCCTCCTCAAGATTCACCTTACAAAAGCTACAAAGAGCGCTCCATTTGGAAAAGAAAAGTTTTTCAAAGGTAAAAATAAACCCATATAAGGTTATTTAAGAAAAGCATAAAATAAGAGGTAATAATATTTAAAAATACAAATTCTATAGTAAATTTGAAGGACTTAGGGTGAGAAACCCATCGCAAAAACCATAGAAGCAAAAATATTTTCAAGTACTAAAAAGAGTTTCAAACTTATTAAAAAGATAAGTGCACTCATAATCTGCAAACAATAACAAAGTTAAGTTTAGCAATAAAATAAATAGGGTCATAATAGCCCCTATAGAATCAATTTACCCCTTTGAAGGGACCAAGGAAAACATTTAAGCTTCATAACAAATTGCAAGAAACTCACTAAAATTCGCTAAAGCAACATTAAATAAATCAAGTTGCTAAAGAAATATGGTGTTGGTCATACACCCAAGAGATAAACATTCCAAAGGAACACGAACAATTTAGGTTGTGGCTTAGCAATTTTAAATTTATTTGTAGAAATTACAAGCAACTACCCTAACAATTAAAATATTATTACTATCAAGGAAGCAATGTAGATTTTATAATTGGAATGATCATTGAAAAAAAAAGTAGACGTTTACATGAAAAAGAATGCTCAAACAAAGCATCAAAATTTATCAAGTTAATCTACATTTGAAACAAATGACAAGGGGTAAGTTAAAACATCCAAACAATTTGAACTCATGGAAATTCACATTTGAATAAAAAACTACAAGTGCCTTGTAAGAGATTTAAAATTAGCAAGTCTTCAAAATATTTCTATTAGGGAAAGGTCTCATGTTTCACTAGACCAAACCATTCCATATCAAATATCTAAATATATTTATATATAGAAAGAAATGAGTGATATATATTACTAAAGTAAAGTATCAAAACATTGGGTTCTAACATGTGGTATTAGAGTAGGTAGAAGGGAAGAATCATCTCTCCTTTTGAACCTCCTCAAGCTTCACCATAAATAAGCTACAAAGAGCACTCCGTTTGAAAAAGAAAAGTCTTTCAAATGTAAAAATAATCCCCTATAAGGTTATTTAAGACAAGCATGAAATAAGAGGTAATAATCTTCGTGAATAAAAATTATATAGTGGATTTGAAGGTCTTAGGGTGAGAAACCCATGGCAAATACCATAGAAGCAAAAATATTTTCAAGCAGTAAAAAGAGTTTCAACCTTATTAAAATGATACGTGCATTTATAATCTACAAACAATAACAAAGTTAAGTTTAGCAATAAAATAATTAGGGTCATAATAGTTCCTATAGAATAAATTTACCCCTTTGAAGGGACCAAGGAAGCCATTGAATATTCTTAAAAAATTGTAAGAAACTCACTAAGAGTCAATAAAGCAACATTAAAGAAATCAAGTTGCTAAATAAATTTGGTGTTGGTCATACACCCAAGAGATATTTCAAAGGAACACAAAAAATTTAGGTTGTAGGCTTAGCAATTTTAAATTCATTTGTAGAAATTACAAGCAACTACCCTAACAATAAAAATAATATTCCTATCAAGGAAGGAATATAAATGTTCTAATTGGAATGATCATTGAAAAAAAGTAGACTTTTACATGAAAAAGAATTCTCAAACAAAGCATCTAAATTTATCAAGTTAATCTATATTTGAAACAAATCACAAGGGGTAAATTAAAACATCCAAACAAGTTGAACTCATGAGTGTTCACATTTGAACAACAAATTAAAATGCCTTGTAAGAGATTAAAACTTAGAAAGTCTTCAAATAATTTCTATTGGGAAAAGCTCCCATGTTTCACTAGATCAAACCATTCCATATCAAATAGAAAATAAAAGAAAATTTAAATAATCATGCTCAGCATAGAAGATGAATTCCAACCATACATAAAAGATAAAAATTTAGCCAAGGAGGCATGGGAGAAACTAAAAAAAAAATTGAAAATAAAGGGCAAGAATTAGATCTTGTCCCTACAAATCCAACTCCATTGTTTGAGGATGAAATATTAAGAAAAACTTAACTATTTCTAAGATGAGTTGTTGTGTTGTGAGATTTACTTTAGAACTTGGGAGAAATAATATCAATGATGCATTCACTCATATAATATTTTGGATCTATACTTTCATAATACAATGTATTTGTGACCAAGTTGAATGTCATAGAGCAAACACCAATGTTTGCAAAGTTTGTGAATCTTATTCAAAAGATAGAGATATCCCATATAGCTCAAAATGAAACGCAAGTACTTATCTCAAAAAAAAAAAAGAATCAACCATTTAAGAGAAATACAAGTCATCACTTACAATATCAAAAGAAAAATTCATGCATGTAAAGAACATGCAACGTATATGGTAAAACTAGCCATAGGGTGAGGAAATGCTAGCCTAATCCATTCATCAACAAGACTTCTTCTCAAGCTATATATTCTTAGTAGAAGAAGACTAAAATAGAAAATTGTCCAAGTTGGAGATCTATATATTAGTAGCACAATGATGTTGTAGAAGAAAAAAATCTAGGAAGTGAAGAAAAAGATAATCCAAAAGAATAATTTTATACGTGTTCTATTCATGATCAATTAAATTAGCCTAGTGATATTTTGTATGTCGATTATGGAACAACTAGTCATATGACTAGTTGAAATGATCAATTTTAGACTCTAGACTATTATAGTCATGCATGAAGGGTCTCTCTAGATGATTACACAACCTATGATATGAAAGGCATAAGGTATACAAAGGATCCTTCTAGTTCACAAGTTTTCCAAGGAAGAGGATAAGAAGTATATGATAGAAGATCAATTTAAAATCCATTGCAAGATGATTGTGATGAGAAGAAAGGAAAATATTAAAGTGAATAATCTCTAATTGAAATTAGTATAAAAGAAGATGTATGAAAACTTCATGAGCTTCAAACATAGGCACTCAAATAATTTTAGAACCAAACATTGTATTACAAAGAAAAAAGTCATACAATTCATGGACATCAAATTAAGGGTATATATCCAATTATATGAAAGGGAAACCACCATTAAAATAAATCTAAATAATGTGGACAATTCACTAACAATATCTATTCCAAAATAGGGTGTGTAATAATTAATATACGACTTAATTTCTCCGAAGTCAAATTATTTATCACACAAGTCCAAAAAGAAGTGCCTACATCAAGCACACATCACTTATTAAGGGAAAATGATGACCATTAGATGTTTATTTTTAACATGACAAAAATTATTTGGAATTCATAAGTCACAACTTTGTGCCAATATATTCTAAAGATGAACTGAATTATTTAATTGATGGTTTATGTGTGATCAAGTGATTTATAAGCAAACAATTTTTTTTTTAGCTTTGCCATGTGGACATGAAAAGTAGAAGTCAACTTGGCCATATACAAAAGAAATGAATTGTCCCACATTGATAGTAGGTAAACAAATCAAACCTAAAAAAATCACTTATAATATTTTAAAATAAAGGCACTTATAATGTTTTAAAAAAATCCTAATTGTGTAAAAACTATTCTTTGAGGATTAAAGTGGGATAAATAAATTCTACCCATAATCCTTTTTTCTTGACAATTCAATCCTTTCTCATGATTTTGAAGCATCAATTGGAATTCAAACATAGGCTTATATAAATTCAACAAAAATCTATTTTTGAGGAGAATCAAGTGGAATAGAATATTTTGACTTTTTTGATGGTTTACAATGGCTAGTGGTGCACCAAATTTTTTATTTCCTAACCCCACTCATTTTGAAATGATAATTATTTTTCTTGGAATGCTAAACTTATAAATAAATTAGTGTTTAAAAAGTTTAGATTATTGTTAATGAGACCATTACCCATATAGAAGAAGGTGAAGATGTAAAATTCAGTAAGGGAAATAGAAAATAAAATTTAAATAATCATGCTCAACATAGAAGATGAATTCCAACCATACCTTAAAGATAAAAATTTAGCCAAGGAGGCATGGGAGAAACTAAAAAAAAATTGAAAATAAAGGGCAAGAATCAGATCTTGTCCCTACAAATCCAACTCTATTGTTTGAGGATGAAATATTAAGAAAAACTTAACTATTTCTAAGATGAGTTGTTGTGTTGTGAGATTTAATTTCGGACTTGGGAGAAATAATATCAATGATGCATTCACTCATATAATATTTTGGATCTATACTTTCATAATACAATGTATTTGTGACCAAGTTGAATGTCATAGAGCAAACACCAATGTTTGCAAAGTTGGTGAATCTTATTCAAAAGATAGATATATCCCATATAGCACAAAATGAAATGCAAGTACTTATCAAAAAAAAAAAAGATAATCAACCATTTAAGAGAAATACAAGTCATCACTTACAATATCAAAAGAACAATTCATGCATGTAAATAACATGCAACGTATATGGTAAAACTAGCCATAGGGTGAGGAAATGCTAGCCTAATCCACTCATCAACAAGACTTCTTCTCAAGCTATATATTCTTAGTAGAAGAAGCCTCAAATAGAAAATTGTCCAAGTTGGAGATCTATATATCACTAGCACAATGATGTTGTAGAAGAAAAAAATTGAGGAAGTGAAGAAAAAGATAATCCAAAAGAATAATTTTATACGTGTTCTATTCATGATCAATTAAATTAGCCTAGTGATATTTGGTATGTTGATTATGGAACAACTAGTCATATGACTAGTTGAAATGATCAATTTTAGACTCTAGACTATTATAGTCACGCATGAAGGGTCTCTCTAGATGATTACACAACCTACGATATGAAAGGCATAAGGTATACAAAGGATCCTTCTAGTTCACAAGTTTTCCAAGGAAGAGGATAAGAAGTATATGATAGAAGATCAATTTAAAATCCATTGCAAGATGATTGTGATGAGAAGAAAGGAAAATATTAAAGTGAATAATCTCTAATTGAAATTAGTATAAAAGAAGATGTATGAAAACTTCATGAGCTTCAAACATAGGCACTCAAATAAATTTAGAACCAAACATTGTATTACAAAGAAAAAAGTCATACAATTCATGGACATCAAATTAAGGGTATATATCCAATTATATGAAATGGAAACCACCATTAAAATAAATCTAAATCATGTGGACAATTCACTAACAATATCAATTCCAAAATAGGGTGTGTAATAATTAATATACGACTTAATTTCTCCGAAGTCAAATTATTTATCACACAAGTCCAAAAAGAAGTGCCTACATCAAGCACACGTCACTTATTAAGGGAAAATGATGACCATTAGATGTTTATTTTTAACATGACAAAAATTATTTGGAATTCATAAGTCACAACTTTGTGCCAAGATATTCTAAAGATGAACTGAATTATTTAATTGATGGTTTATGTGTGATCAAGTGATTTATAAGCAAACAAATTTTGTTTGAGCTTTGCCATGTGGACATGAAAAGTAGAAGTCAACTTGGCCATATACAAAAGAAATGAATTGTCCCACATTGATAGTAGGTAAACAAATCAAACCTAAAAAAATCACTTATAATATTTTAAAATAAAGGCACTTATAATGTTTTTAAAAAATCCTAATTGTGTAAAAACTATTCTTTGAGGATTAAAGTGGGATAAATAAATTCTACCCATAATCCTTTTTTCTTGACAAGTCAATCCTTTCTCATGATTTTGAAGCATCAATTGAAATTCAAACATAGGCTTATATAAATTCAACAAAAATCTATTTTTGAGGACAATCAAGTGGAATAGAATATTTTGACTTTTTTGATGGTTTACAATGGCTAGTGGTGCACCAAATTTTTTATTTCCTAACCCCACTCATTTTGAAATGATAATTATTTTTCTTGGAATGCTAAACTTATAAATAAATTAGTGTTTAAAAATTTTAGATTATTGTTAATGAGACCATTACCCATACAGAAGAAGGTGAAGATGTAAAGTTTTGTAAGGGAAATAGAAAATAAAATTTAAATAATCATGCTCATCATAGCAGATGAATTCCAAACATACATAAAAAATAAAAATTTAGCCAAGGAGGCATGGGAGAAACTAAAAATAAATTGAAAATAAAGGGCAAGAATCAGATCTTGTCCCTACAAATTCAACTCCATTGTTTGAGGATGAAATATTAAGGAAATCTTAACTATTTCTAAGATGAGTTGTTGTGTTGTGAGATTTACTTTAGGACTTGGGAGAAATAATATAAATGATGCATTCACTCATATAATATTTTGGATCTATACTTTCATAATACAATGTATTTGTGACCAAGTTGAATGTCATAGAGCAAACACCAATGTTTGCAAAGTTGGTGAATCTTATTAAAAAGATAGAGATATCCCATATAGCTCAAAATGAAACGCAAGTACTTATCTAAAAAGAAAAAATAGAATCAACCATTTAAGAGAAATACAAGTCATCACTTACAATATCAAAAGAAAAATTCATGCATGTAAAGAACATGCAACGTATATGGTAAAACTAGCCATAGGGTGAGGAAATGCTAGCCTAATCCATTCATCAACAAGACTTCTTATCAAGCTATATATTCTTAGTAGAAGAAGACTCAAATAGAAAATTGTCCAAGTTGGAGATCTATATATCAATAGCACAATGATGTTGTAGAAGAAAAAAAACTAGGAAGTGAAGAAAAAGATAATCCAAAAGAAGAATTTTATACGTGTTCTATTCATGCTCAATTAAATTAGCCCATTGATATTTGGTATGTTGATTATGGAACAACTAGTCATATGACTAGTTGAAATGATCAGTTTTAGACTCTAGACTATTATAGTCATGCATGAAGGGTCTCTATAGATGATTACACAACCTATGATATCAAAGGCATAAGAAATATCAAATTGTGACTTGATCTCACACATGCAAATGAAGATGATTTTTGTATCTCCTAGGAATCAATAATAAGCTACTCTCCATAAATAAATTACTCAACCATAATTTAAAGGTTGTATTTTACAAACAACAAGGATCCAAGGCATGTCTAATTTGTGTTAAAACTAGAAAATCCAATATGATCACATATGGTAAAGAAACAACAAAAATGTTAGAACTCTACACACTTCATAATGATAATATCTACTATATAAATAATATTCAAAAACAACATGACACCTATGTGCATGCACATCAAGATATTTCAAAGGAAAACAAAAGAACAAGCAATAATAATGGATGAACACATAATTTTTTCTCATGAAAGCATATTAAAAACTCAAGAATGATTGTATAGGTAGCATATGCATATATTAGAGATGAGACTTGGCTTACTCTTTCAGCTAACAATTATAATAGTACCATTATCAAAACTATACCAATCAATCATCTCAAATTAATAGAGAACTAGCATAAGAACCAGTAAATAAAACAAGCCAAAATGAAACATCTTGAATTTGAGGAAATACATTTAAAGTGTGACTCTATCTCATTTATAATTTTCAATCAAACTAGTATAGAATTTGAGGCTATTGAGAAGGATAAAAAATCATAACATAAGGGACTAAAGCTACATTTAATAGCAACACATAATTCCAATAACCAAAGGAAGCATGAATATATTACTGATCCTAAAAAATGACTTAGTCAAATGGATGAGGTCAATATATAGAAGAAAATATGAGATATGATTGAATTCACCATTATAGAAGATATTGCTCACAGACAAGAATTAACAACAAACCCACATAGTACGAGAGTATGTGGTCTCATTGACAACTAATATATCTAAAATACTTGATGAGGAACCTCCACATGAAGACTTTAAAGAAGGTTAAATTTTTTGTAATAAGTGTATTTTTGGAGTGCATGATCGGTGGTCCTCAACACCCAAAACTCCTAAGGATCAATGTAGAAAGTCAACAATAAGGGGGAGATTTCTCTCTCAAATTCTAACTTCAACTTGGAATATTTCATCAAGTCAATAGTGAAGAGAAAAATTCTAAATATAGAGGTAAAGATATAACTATGATGTAATAGGGGGGCACATTCGGAATTATTACATCATAGTTAATGTGCATATAAGTGAGTAACCACTCAAAATATTGTATGTATGTTCTATTAGAAGACAATACGTATATTAGGAGTTATTAAATCACAGTCCATATGAATTTCCAAATGGTATAACCACCCATAACAAGTTATATGCATATAGTATAGGGCAAAGATAGTTGTAAGTTTTGTTAGGATATTGTTATGCCTAAAATAGGCATTCTATGTATTTAAATACTTACCATTTCATAATGTAAAGTATCAAATCATTTAGTTCTAACATTTTGAAGAATTTTAATGCTTTGATAGGATTTTTAAATTCCTTCCATTATATTATTTTATATGGTTATTTTTACTCTTAAATATAGTTTATCAATTACCATAAAATTGAGTATAACAAGGGAAATAGCACAAAAATATTTTATATTTTCTTATTTTTAATGATGTGATATTTTGGATAGAAAATATGGCTAATGTCACCCCATAATTAATTTTTCAATGGATTTAATCAAAACATGTCTCATGTGTGATGAAAATAGAAAATATAAGATTATTAAATATGGTAAATATTCAACAAAATGTTTGAACTCCACACACTTCATCATGATAATATCTATTATATAAAGAAGATTTAAAAAAAAACATGACAACTATAGCCATGCACAACAAGATCGATAAAATGAAAATAAAATAAGAAGCAATAACAATGCATGAAGGACCCATCATTTTCCCATGAAAGCATATTAAACACTCAACAATGATTGCATAGGTAGTAGACATAGATATTAGAGATGAGACATGGCTAACTCTTGTAGCTGACAATTAAAACAATACCACTATCAAAACTACACCAATAAATCATCTCAAAATACTAGAGAACTAGGAAAAGAATTAGTTAATCAAACAAGCCAAAATGAAGCATCTTGAAATTGAGGAAATACATTTAAAGTGACTCTTTATCACTTATAATTTTCAATCAAACTAATATAGAAATTGAGGCTAGTGATAAGGATGAAAAATCCTCATATAAGGGACTAAATATACATTTATTAACAACATATAATTCCACTAACCAAAGGAAGCATGAATATATTGTTGATCCTAAGCAATGACTTAGTCAAATGGATGAGACTAAGATATAAAAGAAAATATGAGACATGATTGACCTCATCATTATAGATGACATTTCTCAAAGACAAGAATTATCAAGAAACCTATGTAGTAGGAGAGTATGTGGTCTCATTGACAACTAATATATCTAAAATACTTGATGAGGAACCTCCACACGAAGACTTTAAAGGAGGTTATAGTTTTTGTAATAAGTGTGTTTTTGGAGTGCATGATCGGTGGTACCCAACACCCAAAAATCCTAAGTATCAAAGTAGAAAGTCAAAATTAAGGGATGGATTTCTCTCTCAAATTTTAATTTTAGGTTGGAATATTTCATCAAGTCAAAATCTAAGAGAAAAATTCTAAGGATAGAGGTAGAGCTATGACTATGATGTAATTGGGGGTATTCTAGGAATCATTACATCATAGTTAATGTGCATATGAGTTTAGTAAACACTCAATACATGGTATGTATGTTTAATTAGAGGAAAAGGCATATATTATGAGTTATTACATCATAGTTGTTAGATTTTGAGGACATATGTAGTGGAGAGTTCTAACGCAACTACCGATGAAATATAGGAAACATGAAATAAAGTGAAAAAATAATATGAATGAAATATACTATAAATAGAAATGACAAAAATACAATGCAATGTGGAAGAAATGGTCACTCTATTAATATGAGCTAAAGAGATACTTTGTACTCCATACAAAAGTACCTAATAGATCATGATAAGAAGATGATAATATGAAGATGATTGTAATCTACTACTATGAGGCCCTTTATATAGGAATATAGATTCCTTAGCCAACACTCTACCTAGTTGTACAAGGGGACACCTTGCATATTACAACTTGCACATTGCCACTTGTGCATTTATTACAATGCTTGAAGTAACTAGATAAATTCTCACTAAAGTAATATCTTATCCTAACTATGTACCTAAGGTGGTAGATTTACATAACCCCAATTATGTAATATACTCTAACTCTAACACCCCCATATATTACATTATTTGGGTTTTGAATATTTCAATATTCAATATGGATCTTCTTATTTGAGATTTTCTTCATCTTGTTTAGAAATATCATCCTCTTCTATCCATCCTACTTTGTCTTTATTCAGATTTTAGATGGTTGAGTAGAGCATAGTGTTTTTTTTTTTTTTAAGCGAAAAATCCCTTGCGGGGTCGCCTTGGTCTGAGAGACCACAAAAAATGGGTTCTACACCATCAAAGTCACCCGGGGGTCGCACCCGACCTTGCCTGCACCAACATTATTAATTGGATTTTGGATACCCAATTCAGCTTTTTGGTAGGGTGGAGATTTGAACCTAGGACCTCCCTTGGAGAATTGCCCTCTCCTCTCCAACTCACCTACAACACCTGGGTGAGCATAGTGTTGTTTAACTCTCATCCTTTTTATTTTGATTCTTCTATGCTTCTCTTTATGGAGAACTAGTTCTTCATTTTCTTCAACTTGTTCCTCAAGAAATGTGTTTGTATTGTGAGAATTCCATTGAATCTAGAATATATGTATTTCCATAGATTGATCATGTTACTTCTATCTCACTTTGGTTCATGATAAGGCATGTATTAATCCCATTCATATATCTTAAATTGACTGTCCAATTGCTTTATAGTAATTTGTTTACTAAAATTAGATTGAATGTTAATACAAGAACAAATAGTACTTTTTTGTAGTAGAAAGTTTAGAAATGATTTTCTTAGTGTTACACATCCATATCCATGTATAGGATAATTTTTTCTATCTGTAATTCTTATTATATAACCATTAGTTATTTCAAGAAAACCAAACCTTTGTAAATTTTAGTAATGTGATGATTAGTTCATGAGTCAATGTACCATGTATCTTTCTGCTTTGTTAAATTATTCATGCTACAATTATTTTTACATTTATGGCAAGATGCAATATGTGTTCCTAGTTATTGAGAATATGATTTAATTTCCATTGTGATATAATAGAATCCTTTATAGTAATCTACCTTATGACTCCCTAGAAGTATTATCTTATATTTGATAGAATATTTTTAGATCTTAGGCTTTGTAGGCTTCCTTGTATCTCCCTAGTTAAGAGATGTGAATCAGTAGAGTCCTTGTAGACTTTGAAGATACCTTAGTACTTGATAATATTTGATTAATGCTATTGCTATTAATTTTTATAGAAATATTTATGTCTCCCTAGTAATTTTGGAAATGCTATATGATAGATAAAGTGCTTTTGGGAATAATAGTTCAATTTTGGGTTGATTTTGTAAAGTTCTGTGAATAGAAAAAATCAACTTCTTTTACACATTATTACTCCTATTGAACTTTAAGCCCTTTCTAATTTGATGAGGTTTTAATATTTGGACTCCTTTTATCCCTTTAATGTATTTTGAGACAACTATACAAATTAATTTTCAACTCTTGATTTTCCTTAATAAACCTCCTTTTATAGTCTTTAATAACTTGATATTAGTGTTTCTAAATTCCAATTACCTACTTTGATGTAGTATTCTTTATAACTCCCTAATATGGAATATTAGAAAACAATGAAATTTGCAATAATAGAAATTATGACTTCCAAGTAGAATTCCTTATTTCTCACATGTTATAATATTGTAAATATTAGGCTATTTAATATGTGTTTCTCCCTTTTATATTTCTTTAAAATATGGCTTATTTCCTTTAGTAAGTCAACCTAATGTTATACCTTATAACTCTCTGTTAATGAAAGTAAATGTAATAAAGTAGATACCTTACCTTTGATGTTGTATTCTCCACGTATTCATCGTAGATTTTAGACATATATGATAGTACACTTTAATGCCTTTCCCTTGAGTGTTTATGGAGGATGGTGTACATTGATTTTACCTTGGATTTAATATTGGACTTCTTTGACCTCCTTGATGAGAGATTTTAATTCTCTTTCACCTTTATTCCACGTTGTAATTCAGCCTGTGTTGTGAGTAAATGATGGAATATGGAATATGTGTACTTCCTTGGTATATGGTACCTTTTAATAGAAGAGGTTTCTTGTGCTAGGTGACAAGTGTCATGATAGTTATTTCTTGAGTGCTTGGAGGGAATAAATATGCTTGAAATCACATTTAGGTAACATATGGGCATTAAAAAATTGGAAGAGCACTTATTTCCTTTGAATAAAAGTGTCTCCCTTGTTATTTTTGTACCACCTTTCTTGCTAGTAATATTCCTTTGCTCAAAAATATGAAATAAGGGCACTCATATAAGGAGTTTAAGAATTTATTTTCAAGTGACAAGTTTCACTTCTTCATGCATGTGATCTTTCTCAAAATATTATTTAATGTACCTTTGGAGCACCTATAAACACTATAATATTCTCAGCTCTTCCTTTTTTTTATAGCACTTGCTTACAAGTTAATTCTAGATGGAGTGAAGAGCAATGATTTGGTGGATTTTTGGTGAACCTCCAATAGTGGTATAGAATGATCCTTGGATGTATGTCTAGCTTTGGTATTGGTTCAACTCGTTATGCTCTTATTTTTACCCTTTAATATAATATTTCTCTTTTCATTGTATTGTGCTCTATTTTCTCATAAATTTGGCTGCCCAAGACATAGAGGATTCAAGACTTCTATGGGGCTCTTCTTCCTTGATTGAAGTGTGCAAGAATTCAGCTATCGTGGGCTATTATTCCTTGAGAATATTATCCCTTTTAGACACTAAAAACTATACCATTTTCCCTATGTAAAATATATTAGGATAGTGCAAGATTATATAATATATTTTGTATATAATAATATACCCTTATTGCACTTCTTTTTTCACTCCTTTTTTTTATATGTTTTTTTGATTTGATGACAATTTTATTTGATGAAAATGGGGGATATTTAGGTTGTAATTTGATTAGACACCTTTACCCTTTTTTCTTGGATATTTGTCTAATGAACCCAAGCTTGTAACCATGTAGATATAAGCTTTGTTTTATGTTGTTTCCTGCAATTTTTCCTTGTAGATAACCCTTCTATTGCTTTGAATTTGGGAGTCTCGGTTTGAAGCTTCTCTTGCTGATTGTAATGGTGGATTTCTTCTCCACTCCTTGGAGGAATATGATCTAATTTTTGTGGCTTATTTTGGCCACTAAATGTTGCAAGTTTTGTGCACCAAATAGTATCTCTAGACACTTTGATTAATCTACTAGTTTTTGTGCTCTTGAACCTAAACAATCAACAAACACAAACTAACTTTTTGAGAGTAACTAGTTAGAGATCAACTAGTATAGTGTCAATGCACTTTTTAATGATAACAATAATCTCACATTATTGCTCTAGTAAATGAACTCTAAAAATAAATTTAGATGCACTTAATAATCTTTGCAACTTTTAAGAGTAATATGTAATGAACCCATAATAAATATTCTACAATCAATATTGTAGGATATAGCCTTATTGCTTTGTAGATAGAAAATAGGTAGATGATAGTTTTCTTTATTTCAAATATCCAACTCTCTTTTAATATGTAAATAATTCTTAAAAGGAACTCTTCCTTTTTGCACTTTTTTTAAGACTATAGTGCAATATATTATTTTACAACTTTTAATCCAAATATGATGCTTAATGGAATTTTATAATGAACCCTAATTTGAAGTTCAACTGGTTGCACCTTAGTTGGTTATATTTTTATGGATTTTGTAGATCTTGGTATTTTGATTCATCAAGTTGCTACTTTTTAGTGAATGGATACGCAACTTATTTGTTGGCTATCTTGAAAAGTTTCCTACTTCACCAATTTGTAGCCTCAAAATTTCTATCTTGAGCCTTGGATTTGGTGGTTTGATATTTCCAGTGAACTTTTGTCTTTCTACTATAGATTTAGAGAACTCCTTATGCCCCTTTGCTATGAGAGGCAATATCCAAATTTTCTAGATTTGGTAGGCTTCTTTTGTCTAAATATTCCTTCAATATTCTTGTTTAATTCTGACTTCAAACATGATCTTCTTCTTCTCAATATTTTTATTTTCTTGAGGTCTTCATTGGATTCTTCTTATGGGATTTTGCTCTCACCAAATTATTTTTCTCTTGTGCTTTTTATCGGATGGTGACATTTTTCCCAAGTCCTTCACTATCAAGGGATTCTCCTTGATAGTGTATTTATCCAATGAGTTCTCCTAGGAACTCTTTTGATGATTATTTCGTAGACTCTGTAACAAATCTCTCCAAGCCTTCTTCTTTTTCTTCCTCAAGACCTCTCCAAGATATTATTTCTTGTAGCTTATTTGGTCTTCTAATTGAGACCTTTTCTTCAGCCTCATGCTTTTGGAAGTGTTGGTGAAGATATATTCTTCAAGGATCTCTAATTTTGCTACTTTTGTATTTGAACAGGACTCTCCTAGTACTTCTCTCTCTTCTAGGAATGGAAGTTCTTCAATGAGATATTATCCTAATATATTCAACTTCTTTTGAGGGAAGTATTTTAATCAGTAAAGGAGATCACCAATATCTTATTTCTTGGAATCTTCTCTACAGTCTCTTTTAGGAACTCCTTTCTAGAGTTTTTCTTCTAAATCAGGAATTTTCCTTCTAAAACAAGAATTCTTCTATGAAATTTTGTTTAGAATTAAGGCTTCTATGGCCTTCTTCTTGATCAAGGATCCTATGCCTATTTCTACTTTAAGGCTTCTCTGGACTATTCCTCTTCTAGGCTTCTCTGGACTATTATTCTTCTAGGATTCTTTGCTCTTTTCTTCTTCTCCACTCTACAGGTATTAATCTTGAATGGAGATCACCAATTTTCTATCTCCTCCTATGACTCAAATTTTGGAGTCTCTTATTTATTGAGTCTACTATAAGGCTATTGTGGCCTTTTATTTACTTCCACAATTTGCAATATTGTAGCTCCTATAATGAGATATTTATCAAGGTCTTTGAAATCTTTAGTCTTCTCCTTGTTGTTGTGAGTGTTGGAGTGATTCTAAGAAGATATTTTTCCTAACTCTTTTTTAGGCATCTTTCCAACCTTTTTTTGAATCTCCTTTTCCTACAACAATATGTTAGAGACTAGAATGAAAGAACTTATAAATCTAGAGATAATAATATTCACTTGAAGAACACAAGCTTATACTAAGAGGGGGGGTGAATAGTATAAGACCACTTTTTACTTTTCTTTTCAATTTAATATTATGAAGTGTATAGATAGCATTATCAATAGAAGTAATCAAAGCAATGCAAAAAACATCATCCACAAAAGTAACACAACAATTTACGTGGTTCACCCAATGCGGGCTACTCCACGAAGAAAATATTTTGCTAAAACTTTCTCAATCAATATCTTGGGAATCCTTCCCAATTACAATGTTTATGGACCTCTATCCAAAGGATATGATGATCCCCTAAATCTCAAGTTCGTGGATATCTTCCACGGGAGAACTCTTTCCCCTTCTACTCTGGATAGTGATATTTTAGAAGACTTTATCTCTCTATTGTACTGACTTGTGGATCTCTCTCCACTTGAAGACTCCTCACTTAGATCTATCTTCAATTGTCTTGGCTACTGGATCTCTATCCACTGAGACTATATCCTCTATACTCTGTTACCTCCAAAGCTCTATCAATAGGTTCACTCAGAACCTCTTCAAATATGCTCAATAAGCTCACTCAAAACCTCCTCAAATCTGCTCAATAGGCTCACTCAAAACTTGATAAAATTTGCTCAATAGGCTCATTTAGAACCTACTCAAATTTTCTCAATAGGCTCATTTAGAACCTGTTCAAATTTTTCTTAATAGGTTCACTAAGAACCTGCTCAAATCTGCTCAACAAACTCACTCATAACTTGTCCAAATCTACTCAATAAGTCCTCTCTAGGACTTGTTCAAATCTGCATAGCAATATTTCACAAAAGCTTACACAAAATCATTCCATAAGCCTTCTCAAATACTTGCTCAAATATGCTTAAGAAGTCCACATAGAACTTTTCCAACCTCACAAAAATATAAAGAGAATTGTTAGAGACTCAATATGTTCTATACTCAATGCTCAACCACTTTCTCAACTCAATCTCATAGAAGCATAAAGAGAATTGTTAGAGACTCAATATGTTCTATACTTAATCCCCAATCTCAACTCAAATCAATCTCATAAAATCATAAAGAGAATTGTTAGAGACTCAATATGTTCTATACTCAAATCCCAATCTCAACTCAAATCAATATCATAGAAGCATAAAGAAAATTTTTAGAGACTCAATATGTTCTATTCTCAAATATCAATCTCAAAGAAAATCATAATAAATAATAGTTTGTTTCTTAGAACTTGAACAACCACTTGCATCCACTTGACTAGGCTCAATCAAATCAACTCAACCATTCACCACAAGGAACAACTCTTTCTTATAAACCCTAGTCCAAGAATGTATCAATCAACTCAAAATGTTCCCAACAATGCCCAAAAACAAATCTCACATAACAATGATACTCATGTTCTTTTCTAACTCAAGTTCAAGTTCTTTGCACAACCAATGGATTCAACAACAATTCTTACAAAACAAGGTTTAATCACAACACTCAAGACATAAAACCTTGAAGCATTAACTCAACCACTTTTGAAAAGGAAACCACAATCAATCCTTTTCACTCCAATGATATTTCATAAATCAACCACCCAAATAAAATCAATGGAGAATATTGCTCATACCTTTTTGATGCCATATTTGTTGTCCACAAAATCTGTCTCACTCAACAAACTTTCTTTCTCAACTCTCAACAAGGGTTAGAGTAATAAACCTTTTATTTTAACATCCACCAAATTTATTTTATGCAAGAAATAAATTCTCAATAGAATGGATCAAACTTACTTTTGGAAAATTCTTGACAAAACCTGAAATATCTTCTTACACAACCTTATTTCTCCTTCTAATAAAGTTAATTAAATAGCTCTTGAAAAATTCTTTCCAATGATATATAATATGCTACCCTTCCAAAATTAAAAGGAATAGTAATTTCAAAATTTTCTAAAACAACTCATAAGCCTTATTTCTCCTCAAATATTTTCTTACAAATATTAAAATAAAAATTTAACTTGCATTTTTCTTCTTAGAGATTTTCTTACAAATATTAAAATAATCACCACTCTAACTATAGTTACACTAACCACATGAGCCAACCACTCACATGAAATGGTGAGCACATCCACTATGCTTTCCTTCCTCCAAACATTTCCCAGAAGACATGTGTGCCAAAAGGTGTACTTCCTTTCCACTTCACAAAAACCAGTACTGACGGGATTCAAACTTCAGATCTCCTAATGCTCAACAACTTGACTGCCTCCTTCTTGCTGCTAGGCCACAAGTGCCTACGGTGTATGGGAAGGGTCCTCCATTCCTTCTATTTCTCCCTTTCTTCACAGGTTTCAATTGCACTGAAATATCTTTTCTCTTTGTTCGAATGAAACTCACACACATTCGAATTATTGCCAAATGATTTTTTGGCAATGGTATTTATACATATTGCATTGACTTTTCATACGTCGGCCCTTAATCGAATTTGATGACGTCGATGGGAATTTCCACTTTGGAAATTTAAATTTAAATTTTAAAATATTAAAATTTAAAACTTAAACTTCAAAGTTGAATAACTTTGTCACCGGGACTCCTTTTTTGATGAAATGAAAAACCAACTTGGGTTTTAAGAAAAACCCATTTCAAATCTGCCATCCATGGTTTTAAATAAAACATTTTTCTAAGATTCTATTGAAGCTCCTTTTTGGAACCAAATGCCATATTTTCTTCTACACAAATATAGTGTTAGCTTACATAGATCATTTTGACATCAATGACAACTCTTATCTTAGGAAATAAAAATTTCCAACATCACTAGTTGATTTGTCAAACTAGTGGATTGAATGTTGAGTCCTAGTCTTCATGAATTTTTTTTTTCAACTTTGTGGAAAGACCCTAGCTATATGTAATCTTAGGTTTTCTGTAACTGATATTTATTTTAGTCCTCACTTTCCTAATATTGTTGACTCTTATGGATTTTTATATCAATTAATACTAATGGAAACTTTTGCATGCAATGACACTCAATGGTAGATCTAGTTTGCAATATGTAGGCAAATAGTAGTGATGGTGACTCTCCCTATTCATCTTGACCTATAGGACTTCTATTATAATGGATGTAGATCCTCCTATCTTGATTAACCATGGTTCTGATACCACTATTAGATTTTGAGTATATATGCAGTGGAGAGATATAAGACAAGTCTGAATGAAATACAAGAAACATGTAATAAAGTGGAAAAGCAATCTAATTGAAATATACTATAAATAGAAATGAAAAAAATACAATGCAATATGGAGAAAATGATCGCTCCATTAATATGAACTAAAGAGCTACATTGTACTCCATACAAGATTACATGATAGATCTTGATAAGAAGATGATATATGAATATGATTGTAATCTACTACTATGAGGCCCTTTATATAGAAAGATAGATTCCTTGACCAAAACTCTACCTAGCTATACAAGGGGACACCTTGCACATTATGACTTGCACATTGTCATTTGTGCATTTATTACATTTCTTTAAGTAACTAGATAACTTCCCCCTAAAGTAATATCATATCCTAACTATGTACCTAAGGTGGTATATTTAAATGACCCAAATGATGTAATATAGCCTAACTCTAACAATAGTGTATATTGCCAAATGGTATAACCACCCATCACAAGTTATATGCATATAGTATAGGGTAAAGATAGTTGTAAGTTTTTTTAGGAGATTGTTATTCTTAAAAAAAAAATCTATGTATTTAAATACTTACCATTTCATAATGGAAAGTATCAAATCATTCAGTTCTAATATTTTTAACAATGTTAATGTTGTGAGAGAATTTTTAAATTATTTCTATTATATTATTTTATACAATTATTTTTTCTCTTAAATACTATTTATGAATTGCCATAAAATTGAGTGTAAGAAGAGAAATAGCACACATATTTCAAAATTTCTTATTTTTAATGATGTAATTTTTTTCTAGAAAATATGGCTACTCTTACCCCATAATTCATTTTTCAATGGATTGCATCAAGGCATGTTTCATTTGTGCCAAAACTAGAAAATCCAAGATTATTGCATATGGTAAAGAAACAACAAAAATATTTGAACTCCACACACTTCATCATGATAATATCTACTATATAAAGAAGATTCACAAACAACATGATACCTATAGCCATGCACAACAAGATCTGTTAAAGGTAAAAAAAGGAGAAGCAACAATAATGGATGAAGGACACATCATTTTTTACCATAAAAACATATTAAACACTCAACAATGACTGCATAGGTAGTAGATGCATATATCAAAGATAAGACTTGGATAACTCTTGCATTTGACAACTAGAACAATACCATTATAAAATCTATACCAATCAATCACCTCAAATTACTAGAGAACTAGCAAAAGAACCAGCTAATCAAACAAGCCAAAATGAAGCATCTTGAAATTGAGAAAATACATTTAAAGTGTGATTGTTTCTCATTTATAATTTTCAATCAAACTAATATAGAAATTTAGGCCAGTGAGAAGTATAAAAAATCCTCACATAAGAGACTAATGTTACATTTATTAGCAACACATAATTCCACTAACCAAAGGAAGCATGCATATTTTGTTGATCGTAAGCAAAGACTTAGTGAAATGAATGAAGCCAATATATAGAAGAAAATATGAGATATGATTGACCTAACCATTATATAATACAATGCTCAAAGAAAAAAATTAGCAACAAACCTACATGTAGGAGAGTGTGCGATATCATTGACAACTAGAATAAGTATGTTTTTGGAGTGCATGATCGATGGTACCCAACACCCAAAACTCCTAAAGATCAAAGTAGAAAGTCAAAATTAAGGGGTGATTTCTCTCTCAAATTCTAACTTCAACTTGGAATATTAAATCAAATCAAAATATAAGAGAAAATTTCTAAATATAGAGGTAGATCTATGAATATGATGTAATATGAGGGGTATGTTAAGAATTATTACATCATAGTTAATGTGCATATAAGTTGTGTAACCACTCAACATATGGAATGTATGTTTTATTAGAGGACAAGGTGTATATTAGGAGTTCTTACATCATAGTCCATGTGAATTGCCAAATGGTATAACCACCCATCGCAAGTTATATGCATATAGTATAAGGTAAATATAGTTGTAAGTTTGGTTAGAAGATTTTTATGTCTAAGTATTTAAATACGTACCATTTCATAATGGAAAGTATAAAAATATTCAGTTCTAATATTTTTAACAACGTTACTACTTTGAGAGGATTTTTAAATTCCTTCCATTATATTATTTTATACAGTTATTTCTACTCTTAAATATTGTTTATCAATTGCCATAAAATTGGGTGTAATAAGGGAAAGAGCACACAAATAGTATTTTAATGATGTATTTTTTGGCTACAAAATATGGTTACTCTCACCCCATAATTAATGTTTCAATGGAATCCATCAATGCATGTCTTATTTGTGATAAAACTAGAAAATCTAATTTTATTTCATATTGTAAAGAAACAAAAAATTTATTTGAACTCCACACACTTCATCATGATAATATCTACTATATAAAGAAGATTCACAAATAACATGAAACCCATATCCATGCACAACAAGATCTGTCAAAGGAAAACAAAATATGATGCAACAATAATGCATAAATGACCCATAATTTTTCCCATGAAAGCATATTAAACATTTAACAATTTTGGTGGAGAATAGTTCTTGCAATAGACAGGAAACCAGAGAAACAAGAGACAACAATTTCTTATTCAATACTTCGAAAGAATTTACAAGAATATACAGTCCAACTACCGTTTTCCAACCCCTTCTCATTACAATCCATGGGTTTTTATTGAGGTCCCGATCCTCTGCGCTTTCACACTTCCCACGATCTACAATTGCCACTTGGAACAATTTTGGTAAGTTGCATTGATGAGACTCTAGGTGAGGTGCGCGACTGGCTGCCATATCCAATGGAATCTTCTTCTCGATCTGCTGCTTACTGTTAGTTGCTTTAAACGCATCTTTCAGATATCCTATGCAAGTGGCCAACATGCCCGTTGAAATCCTTCTTTGGAACTGTTGCTTCACTGCCTCTAACTTGCCACGTACAAAGGGACGTCTTTATGAAAGTTGGAGTGCGTGTTTTTCTATTTGGTCACGATATCGTGACATGTCGTGATATCGCGACCATTTCCTTTCTGCGCCTTCTCTCTTCGTTTTGGCCGTGATATCGCGACATGTCGCGATATCGTGCCATTTTTCTTATCGGCCTCTGTTCTCCCATTTCGATAGCGAAATCATGACATGTCATGATTTCGTGACCTTTGCTCCTCTGCGCCTTTGTTTCCTTACTTAGGCCATGATTTTGCGACATGTTACGAAATCGTGACATGTGATTTCGTGACCTTTGTTCTTCTGCGCCTTTGTTCCCCTGCTTAGGCCACGATTTCGTGACATGTTGCAAAATTACGACATGTCATGATTTCGCGACCTTTGTTACTTCGTGCCTTTGTTCCACTGCTTAGGCCACGATTTCACAACATGTCACAAAATCGTGACATGTCACAATTTCACGGTATTTGGTCCTTTGCACCTTTGTTTCTTCTACGATGTCATGATTTCGTGACATTTGCAACACTTAGGAAAAAAATACGTTTGCAACACTTAGAAAGAAATAACAACAAAATTTTGGTTGATGCTCGATTGCTTTGCTGCCCTCGGATGCTCCTGCATCAGACACCTAGGGTGGATCGAGAAGTGATCCTCACTTCTAATCTTTGGGAGGAAGACCCAGGCGGTCAACCTCTATTTTTGACAACCAAGTTGTATCTTCTATAGGTCTGCCCCTCCACTTGATCAAATACTCTGAATATTGTTTGTTCCTTGTGCTTCTACCTTCACGAGTATCTAATATTTCCTAGATCTCGTCTTTGGTTGGGCTAGATGCTAGAATGCTCCACAATTTTGTGCTTGGTGCCTCTATACTATCTCCTTCATGGTATTCCACTAAATCTAATATGTTAAAAATGGATGAAATTTCAAGCCCACTTGGCAATTCCACTTCATATGCATTGCCTGAATCCCATTTTTCCAGTATCTTGCATGGCCCAAACTTCTTCATCTTCAACTTGTTGTAAGTTTTGGCTGGAAATATTTCTTTTCTGAGATGGACCATGACTTCATCTCCCACTTTGAATTCTTTGAACCACCGCTTTTGGTTTGCTCTTGCTTTATACTGAGTATTCATCTTTGTAATTTGTTTCCTTACTTCTTCATGCAGGCTTCTCATCTGTTTTGCAAATTCCTCAGCCTCTACACGGCACTTTTCTCCTTTATCTAATTTTCTCAGCTTAGAAACGTTTCTTGGACTGTTTCCATATATGATTTGAAATGGAGATTTGTTTGTACTCTTATTGACAAAATTGTTGTATGCAAATTCTGCCTACGACAAAACTAAATCCCATCCCTTGGGTTTATCTGCTATCAAGCATCTTAAAAAATTACCTAGACTTCTATTTACCACCTTTGTTTGTCCATCAGTTTGTGGGTGGTATGCAGAACTGAACTTCAGATCTGTCTTTAGCTTCTTCCACAATGTTCTCCAGAAATACCCAACAAACTTTGTATCTCTGTCAGAAACTATGCTTCTTGGTAGACCATGAAGTCGTACCACTTCTTTGAAAAATAACCCTGCAATGTGAACTACATCACTTGTCGTCTGGTAGGGAATAAAATGTGCCATCTTGGAGAATCTGTCAACCACCACAAATACAGAGTCATTTCCCCTATGTGTTCTAGGAAATCCAAGAATAAAATCCATGCTTATGTCCTCCCATGGCCTTTCAGGTACAGGAAATGGCTGGTATAACCCTGTGTTTTGCCTTATTCCCTTTGCCATCTGGCATATTCTGCAACTTCACACAAAAATTTTCACATCTTGCTGAAGTTGTGGCCAGTAGTAATTTTCATTCACCAGGGCAATGGTCTTATCCCGACCAAAACGCCCAGCTAGTCCTCTGCTGTGCTTTTCCTTGATTAAATTCTCCCGCATGGAACTCCTTGGAATGCATAATTTACTTCCCTTGAATAGCATTCCATATTGGATTAGGAAATCGAACCATTTTGTCTTGTCCATAGTAACAGGTTGCAAGCAAGCCGTCCAGACTTTTGCAAAATCAGGATCTTCAGGATAAATACCCTTCAGTTCTTCGAATCCTACCACCTCCACTATCATTTCAATCAACAAATTCTGCATTCTACTTAAGGCATCTACAAATCTATTTGATTTCCCGCTTCTGTGTTTTAACACAAAGGTATAGCTTTGGAGAAACTCAACCCACTTCATGTGCCACTAATTCAGTTTTGTCTGGCTATTGATGTACTGCAATGCCTAATGATCAGTAAATAGAACAAACTCTTTTGGCAACAAATAATGCCTCCACTTCTTTAGAGCCTAAACTATAGCATAAAATTCTTGGTCATAAAATGAATACTTTTTGCGAGCATCATTGAGATTTTCACTAAAATAAGCAACAGGTCTGCCTTCTTGACTCAGTATAGCCCCTATTGCACTGCCACTGGCATCACAGTCAACCTAAAACACTTTTTTAAAGTCTGGAAGTGCCAAAATAGGCTGTTCTGTGACCCTTTTCTTTAGTGCATCAAAGCTCCTTTCAGCCCCTAAGGTCCACTTGAACTCTTTCTTATCCCCTCTCATTGTTTCTGTGAGGGGTGCACAAATGCTGCTAAAGTTTCTTATGAACTTTCTGTAAAAGCTAGCTAAACCATGAAATGATCTTACCTCTATTGTGCTTCTTGGGGTAGGCCATTCGATGATAGCTCTCACCTTCTCTGGGTCCATTTTCAGACCTTCTACTAAGATTACAAATCCCAGGTATACTAACTCTTTCTTGAAAAAATTACACTTTTTTAGATTTATTAATAACTGCTCCTCCTACAGCTTGTCAAAAACCCTCCTAATGTGCATCAGGTGTTCCTCTTGGGTTTTGCTGAATATTAATATATCATCTAAATAAACAATGACAAATTTTCCTAAAAACTCTTTCAGTACCTCATTCATCAGTCGCATGAAGGTACTTGGTGCATTGGATAGCCCAAATGGCATGACCAACCACTCATACAAGCCCTCTCTTGTCTTGAAGGCTGTCTTCCACTCATCTCCTTCTCGGATACGGATCTGATGATAACCACTTTTTAGGTCAATCTTCATGAAGTACTCAGCTCCACTCAAGCAGTCCATGATATCATCCATCCTTGGCAATGGGAATCTATATTTGATAGTGATCTTGTTAATTGCTCGAGAGTCTATGCACATTCTCCACTCTCCATACTTCTTGGGTGCTAGTACTATAGGTACTGCACATGAGCTAAGACTCTCCCTAATCAATCCCTTCTCCAGCAACTCCTGGACCTGCCTATTTAGTTCTTCAGTTTCTACAGGCATCATTCTATGTGCAGCCTTATTGGGCAAGCTTGACCTTGGCACCAAATCAATATGGTGACTGATTTTTCTTACTGGGGGTAAACCCTCAAGCACATTATCATATATGATATCTGGAAATTCCCTCAATAGATCTTGGACTTCTGCTAGGGCATATTTGCATTTTATATCCCTGACTCTAGGAATTAATGCATAACACATATGTTCATGCTTTAACTCATCTAAAAATTTTCTTCCGTCAACCAAGCAAATTCTTGCACTGCCACATACCTTTTCTTCCACATCCTTCAGGGGTTTCAACTTATGATGCATTCCATTCTTGGTCACATAATAGGTGTTGGCTCGGCCGTCATGAACCGCACACCTTTCAAACTGCCATGGCCTTCTCAGCAGCAAATGGCACGCATCCATGGGAAGAATGTCGCATAGAACCTCATCACGGTAATTTCCAATACTGAATTTTACCAGGCACTATTCATTGATGAAAACCTTATGGTATTTCTATAACCACGCAATCCAATATGGATGCGGTTGTTTCTTTCTCTCCAGTTGTAGCTTTGTAACCATTCCCTCTAAAAATAGGTTATCTTGGCTACCGTTGTCAATGATAATGTTGCAAATATTACCTGTACATTTACACCTTGTGCGGAATAAGCTTTTCCTCTGATCTACAGCTCCCTCTTCATTCAGCAGGACTCTTCTTGCAATCATTACTTCTCCTCTCTCAGTTTCTTCAGAATGCTCAGATCCAGCATCTTCATCACTGGATCGCTACTCTGGCATTTCCTTTCGGCCTCTGATTATTTCTTTCTCGCTACTCTGGCACTCATATTGGTGATGTCCCTCTTCACCACACTGGAAGCAAGTCCCTCAGAATCTTCCTCTTCATTGACCTCGTCCAGCTCTACCTATTCCCCCTCGGTAACCATTATTCTGATCATGGGGGCGGTCTATATTTTCTCTCCTTTGTTCTTGCCTGCTGCTACCTTCTCCATTTTTTTGAGAATATTCATTTCTTCTTCCACTATTCCTTTCGTCGATTCTTTTGCCATGACCTCTTCCTCTTTGCTTGTTTTCAAACCTCCTATTGAGATTTTCTTCAACCTTTAAGGCAAATTATTAAGTGTCCTCTATGGTGGTCATCCAGACTAGACTTAGTTCTTCCTGAATGCTTGCTCGTAACCCATTAATGTAACGGGCTACCTTCTCCTTGTTGGCCTCTGAGTGGCCTGTTCTAATCATTATTTTATGAAATTATTCTGTGTATTCTTTCACAGACTTGCTTGATTGCCTCAATCCTTGCATTTTCTTCAACAGGTCTAACTCATAATCACCAGGGATGAACTGCCTCTTTAGCTTTTTTTCCATCTGCTTCCACTTTGTTATTCTCTCTTTTCCTCTCTTATTTCGCTCCAGCTACACTCCTTTCCACAAAATGCTAGCATTACCTTTCAGTTTGGTCTTTGCGAATCTGACCCTATCAGGATCCTCAACCTCTTCATACTCAAATTACTCTTCCAGATCATTGATCTAGTCGATCAATTCCTCTGGATCAAGGTTCCTGGAATATGTGGAAACCTCCATCTTCGGCCTCTTCCCAATCTAGGATATGGATTTGTATAGTTTGGCCTGAGCAGGATCTACTGCTTCTTATTCCTCAGGTTGGTCTTCTTCTTCATCATCTTCCTCTTCACTACCTTCGTCTCTTCTTGGCTCCAATCTTCTATGCATTTCTTCTTGCAGAGCTTGCATTTGCTGCTGCAAAGCTCAAACATCTTCCGCTGCTGCCATGCCTTTCCCACCAAAAAGATTTCTCCTTGGAGGCATTCTTCTCACCCAATTCCAAGCCCTTCCATAGATCCTGGTGTAACTGCCTCTCCTTTGATGATCTACTACACACTCAGGAAAAACTTGGCTCTAATACCACTTGGTGGAGAACAGTTCTTGCAATAGACAGGAAACCAGAGAAACAAGAGACAACAATTTCTTATTCAATACTTCGAAATAATTTACAAGAATATACAGTCCAACTACCATTTTCCAACCCCTTCTCATTACAATCCATGGGTTTTTATTGAGGTCCCGATCCTCTATGATTTCACACTTCCCACGATCTACAATTGCCACTTGGAACAATTCTGGTAAGTTGCATTGATGAGACGCTAGGTGAGGTGTGCAACTAGCTGCCATATCCAACAAAATATTCTTCTCGATCTGCTGCTTGCTGTTAGTTGCTTTAAACGCATCTTCTAGATATCCTACACGAGTGGCCAACATGCCCATTGAAATCCTTCTTTGGAACTGCTGCTTCACTGCCTCTAACTTGTCACGCAAGAAGGGACATCTTTATGAAAGCTGGAGTGCATATTTTTTTGTTTGGTCATGATATCGTGACATGTTGTGATATCATGACCATTTCCTTTCTGTGCCTTCTCTCTCTATTTTGGCCATGATATCACGACATGTCGTGATATCGCGCCATTTTTCCCATCGGCCTCTGTTCTCCCATTTTGGTCGTGAAATCGTGACATGTCACGATTTCGTGACATGTCATGATTTCGTGACATTTGCTACTCTGCGCCTTTGTTTCCCTGCTTAGGCTGTGATTTCGCAACATGTCACGAAATTGCGACATGTCACGATTTCGTGACCTTTGTTCCTCCGCGCATTTGTTCCCCTGCTTAGCTATGATTTTGCGACATGTCACGAAATCGTGACATGTCGTGATTTCGTGACCTTTGTTACTCTGCGCCTTTGTTCCACTGCTTAGGCCATGATTTTGTGACATGTCATGAAATCATGACATGTTGCAATTTCATGGCCTTTGGTCCTTTACACCTTTGTTTCTTCTGCGATGTCGCGATTTCGCGACATTTGCAACACTTAGGAAAAAAATACATTTGCAACACTTAGAAAGAAATAACAACAAAAGTTTGGTTGATGCTCGATTGCTTTGCTGCCCTCGGATGCTCCTGCATAAAATTTGTACATAGGTAGTAGATGTAGATATTAGAGATAAGACATGGCTAACTATTGTAGCTGAAAATTAGAAAAATACCATTATAAAAACTACACCAATCAATCGTCTCAAATTACTACAGAACTAGAAAAAGAACTATTCAATCAAACAAGCCAAAATGAAGCATATTGAAATTGAGGAAATACATTTAAAGTGACTATTTATCATTTATAATTTTCAATCAAACTAATATAGAAATTGAGGCTAGTGAGAATGATAAAAAAAATTCACATAAGGGACTAAAGCTACATTTATTAGAAACATATAATTCCACTAACCAAAGGAAGAATGAATATATTGTTTATCCTAAGCAATGGCTTGGTCAAATATATGAGATCAAGATATAGAAAAAAATACGAGAGATGATTGCCCTCACCACTATAGAAGACATTGATCAAAGACAAGAATTAGGAATAAACCTACATAGTAGGAGATTATGTGGTCTCATCGAAAACTAATATATCTTATATTACTTGATGAGAAACCTTCACATGAATACTTTAAAGGAGGTTAGAGCTTTTGTAATAAGTGTGTTTTTGGAGTGCATGATCAGTGGTACCCAACACCCAACACTCCAAAGGATCAAAGTAGAAAGTCAAAATTATTGGAGGACTTATCTCAAATTCTAACTTCAACTTGGAATATTTCATCAAGTCAAAAGTGAAGAGAAAAATTCTAAATATAGAGGTAGAGCTATAACTATGATGTAATAGGGGGTATGTTAGGAATTATTACATCATAGTTAATGTGCATATGATTTGAGTAACCACTCAATACATGGTATGCATGTTTTATTGGAGGACAAGGCATATATTAGGAGTTATTACATCATAGTGCATGTGAATTGCCAAATGGTATAACTACCAATCACAAGTTATATGCATATAGTATATGGCAAAGATAGTTGTAAGTTTGGTTAGGAGATTGTTATACATAAAAAAGTCATTCTATGTATTTAAATTCTTACCATTTCATAACGGAAAGTATAAAATCATTCTTTTCTAATATTTTTAACAATGTTACTGATGTGAGAGAATTTTTAAATTCTTTCCATTATATTATTTTATACAATTATTTTTTCTCTTAAATATTGTTTATCCATTTTCATAAACTTGAGTGTAATAAGGGAAAGAGCACGCAAATATTTTACAAGTTTTTATTTTTAGTGATGTAATTATTGGATAGAAAGTATGGCTACTCTCACCTCATAATTCATATTTCAATGAGTTGCATCAAGGCATGTATCATCTATGACAAAACTAAAAAATCCAAGATGACTGCATATGGTAAAGAAACAATAAAAATGTTTGAACTCCACACAGTCCATCATGATAATATCTACTATATAAAGAGGATTCACAAAAAACATGACACCTATATCCATTTACAATAATATTTTTCAAAGATAAACAAAATGAGAAGCAACAAATTTTGTTGTAATCACAATGACACTGAGAGGGGGGGTGAATCAGTGTGTTCTTTAAAAACTTAAAACAATTTAGATTTTTAAATAAACTACAGCAGATTAAAATAGAAATAATAAAAGTACTAAGAGAATCACACATAACACGGCATTTTAACGAGGTTCACCGATGTGGCTACTCCTCAAAAAGACTGCTTAGACTACCATCAAAATCTAGTCAAATGCAAAGCTACAACTTTACATAATCATTCACCAGCACCAACTGGTAAGAGGCACCAACCTCTAAATTTTATCTGCTACAACAGAATGGAGCACCAACTTCAATTTTTCTAGCTCCAACTGGAAAGAGGCACCAACCCCTTTTTCAAGGTACAACTTGAAGATAATAATAAAAATTGCTGAATGTAAACTTTCACCTCAATTATCACGATCTACTATTTTTTTGCGATCTGCTACTTGTCGGCATTCGACTGCTGCTGTGAAAAAATATTCGCACTTTTTCAACCACTCCTCTATATCTCTCCGCGTTCTCTGCTGCAACTTCACGTAAATATCACTTCTACAACCCGCGCACTGTCATTTCAAACTCGGACCATGACTTCTGCATATCGCGTTCTTTGTTCTCGATCAAACTTCATGCACTCACGCTTCACGCACTCACTCTCTATCTCATCACTGCGATCTCTTTTCTTCAACTCCCATGAACTGTCACTCTGCTCACACTCGAGATCGAAACAACTTACCCGCTGCTGCACACGAACTTATTTTTCTTATATCGCATCACTACCCCACTTTTAAACTCGAAGAACCCTTGCTTTTATAGAAGAAATTTTAGGAACAAACCCTAAAAGAATGTCAGTTGAGAAACCCTAGAATTTGTCAGTTGCCAAACCCTAAAATTCGTCGGCTGTAACCCTAAGAATGTCGGCTGCAAAAACCCTAAAATCCGTCTGCCCAAATTTAACTTTGTCGGCCTCAAACTCTTCTTCCACATTTGTCACTTTCCTGTAGCTTATTTCCGCGAAATAGTAACACGTCGACCCTTTTAATTTAATTTAATATTTTAATTTAAATTTTAAATAAAATAAAATTTAAACTAAATATTTAAAATTAAATATCTTCATCACCGGGGCATCTTTTTCAACGAAACGAAGAGCCAACTTGGGTTTTAAGAAAAACCCATTTCAAATCTGTTATCCATGGTTTAAATAAAATTTTTATTTTGACTGCCTTGGTTTTCACAAAAAAACCTTTCCGCTTCTTGACATCTCAGGTTCTAAAGACTTCTTCTTCTCATTCTGAATTATGTTTTCTATTTCTGTGCATCTATCATTTAAGGACTCATGATCTGACTAATTTTTGAACTTTATCCTCTACATATGAGTGACTTCTGAACTGCCTGTCCATTGCATCGTTAGATCTAACTGACTGTATTGACAACAATGACAATCCTCATGCAGCACCTTGCTCAACACTGAACTCCTATCCATTGTACTTTGGTTGCACCTTGTTGTTCAATAAACTCTTGTCCATTGCATCAATAAATCTGTTTGACTGTGTTGACAACAATGACAATACTATTTGCTGCACTTTGCTCAACAATCTCCCCCTTTGGAATTGTTGGCAACACATGTGCAGGAAAATTTTTTCTGTGAATCTTCTCCCCCTTTGACAATAATACCAAAGGGCTGCTGCAGACTCCCCCTGAGTCTATGCACAACATTCTTAGACACAAATTATTACAATTAGCAAATATTCCAAGCATGAACAAGAAGAACAACAAATACACAAATGCTCCCCCTGAGTCCAAGACCACTTCATTTCACTGATTGACAACATCATGATAAACATAATAGGCATCAATAAAATCAAAAATGTGAATAGCAGCAATAACCATTGAGTGACACCATCACTGTCAACTTCACCAATATAACATGTGTAAGAACATGACTGAACCACTGTATTCTATGCAACTACCCTCTGTTACCTTGCAAACTCAAACTTGTCCACTGTTAGTGAAGGCATACAATAATCTTATATAGCCAAATTTTTGTTCTGCAATGCCAGCAACATCTGCATACAACTTCACCATGCATCTTGGATATATTCTCAACAAGCTTGAACCCAATGACAACTGTTTGTCTCTCTCTGCAGTGAGAATCCAGCAGGCTACCTCAATCCACTTTCAACTCTGTGCAAGTACTAAACACTGTACCATAGCACAGCCAACATCTTTTCTCAACCAATTAGGGCTTTAGCAACAATGCTTATAGACAAGTTTTAACCAACATCATTCAACTCAAGATTAACCTTGAAGCATTCAACCAATCACTACATGAAAAGGAAACTAGTAGACATCCTTTTCCTTCCAAAGGTATTTGAACAAGACAGCCACCAACATAAATCACCAAAGCAAAGAATAACTTGCTCAAATCAAACTCAATGGAGTAAGCCCAAATCATGTATCAAGAAAAGCATTAACTTGATCAAAAAAACCACTATGAAAGCAACTCAACTATTCATCACCAGGCTGGAAATCATCTGGCTGCTCATTAAAAACTATTTATTCAATCTTCCCATTTAACATGTTGATTTCACTTTTGTCAACGGAATTGACAAGTGACTCACATCTGTACCAATTTTTGTCCAAAGACTCGCAATTTCATCGCCAACTCTTACTTTCAACTATGCATGTCAAAAGAAGACATTTTGTCAAACACTTTATGGCCAACCGTAGTGCACCTTACTCAGCCTCAAGCTTCTTATCCTTGGACTGGCATTAAATCAATAGTTAAAACAAAACTATCTGTGAATTAAATATATTCACCAAGGTGTCATGAAAGATCTGGCAATCTTCACATCAAAGAGTAAAAACAAATACATGCTGTTTGAAATACAAAAACATAGCTAGGGCAAGCATTCTTTCGTTGAGCAAATTATCTGGACTATTATGATTCATAATTTTGAATAGTGGTATTAAGAATCATCAACAGTACAATAGTGGCATATCTCAAAACTACCACTGGTGACAGCTCTCAAATTAAACACCACACTTCACGACATTTCCACAAACCACTATATAAACTAAAAAACACACTTTAACAACTATACAACATTAACCCGACTGCTTACCTTTCATCCTCAGATACCTGGACAAATACATAGGAGCATTAAAATAAAACTTTAATATTGCTCCTCTTGAGGATGTGCCACCTAGAGTTGCTTAGAGCAATGGCAGAGTAGCCTCCTTCAGTCCAAGGAGACACAATTTCCTTTCTTCTGTCTTTCTCCAAACTTTCCTGAACTTGGTCTTGGGTTTTTCAAGAACATCCCTATTTTGCTCCTGTTCATGAACTTGAACATTTCTCTTGCGGGGTTGTCTCTTGTGCATTCTTGATGGATGATTATTTTCTTTTCTTTTATGCACATGATATGTTCCTTGTCGGTGTTGTCCTCTTTGTGTCCGATGAAATCTAGGGTTTTGCCTTAGATTAGATATAGAAGTGCTTGGACAGAACCTTGCTATGTGCCCTTGACCGTTGCATTTAAAACATTGCACATGTTTTATTCCCTGTCTGTATTGCATTCTATGTGTATGATGAAATCTATGGTATTGCCTTAGATTGGATGCAAAAGTGCTTGGACAAAACCTTGCTATGTGCCCATGACCATTGCATTGAAAATATTGTACAAAGTGTTCACTCAGATATGTAGATGTATTTTCACTAGCATAACTCTTTGATTTATTATTTAATCCACAATAAGTTGCCTTGTGACCAAAGTGGTTGCATTTAGAACAATAGCCATAAAAAGCATTATTAAAAGAGTGAGAGTGAGAGAACCTCTTTTGCTGTGGTTGCTTTGTTGTAGACCTTCTTTGATATTTTCTTCCTTTTGAAGATTCAGCTTCAGACTTTTCTTGTTTCAATGCTTCAATCGAGGACTTCTTCTCTGCATATTTGGAGGATGAAGGTTGTTCAGCTTCATATCCAAGACCAAACTTAGCTGTGGAGCTTCTTTGATCACTTAGAATTTTGTCCAGCTTCACCGAACTTTCTTCACGTTTTAAGTGACAACTGATTTTTTGATCCAACTCTTGTATCTGTATTCGAAGACTAACATTTTCTTCTTCCAATTTGCTGCAGTGGTCTATCTTCATGGATACCTGTATTTCAGATCTTCAGACATTTTTTTGTATTCTTTAGTCTGTATTTTTAAACTGGCAATAATGTTGTTTACATCCTTTAGTTTCCTTGACAGATTTTCATTCTTCTTTTTCTCCAATTCCCATTTCCTAAGGGCAGACACTAGCTCACCCTCTAAATCAACTTCAGCCTCAACTTATTCAACTTCAGAGTTCATTCCTTCTGCCATTTCTGGTTCAATTTTCTCAACCATAGGAACTGAAACTGGATGGGATGCCTTTTTGGATGAGTATTTATTCTTCTTAGCCATTGTGTACTAATCCAAGATCAACCCTGACTGATTTAGCCAAAATTGAGAACCTGGATCTGATACCAATTGTTGTAATCACAATGACACTGAGAGGGGGGGTGAATCAGTGTGTTATTTAAAAACTTAAAAAAATTTAGACTTTTAAATAAACTGCAGCAGATTAAAACAGAAATAATAAAAGTACTAAGAGCATCACACATAACACGACATTTTAACGAGGTTCATCGATGTGGCTACTCCTCAAAAATACTGCTTGGACTACCATCCAAATCTAGTCAAATGCAAAGCTACAACTTTACATAATCATTCACCAACACCAACTGGTAAGAGGCACCAACCTCTAAATTTTATCTGCTACAACATAATGGAGCACCAACTCCAATTTTTCCAGCTCCAACTGGAAAGAGGCACCAACCCCTTTTTCAAGCTACAACTTGAAGATAATAATAAAAATTGCAGAATGTAAACTTTCACCTCAATTATCACGATCTACTATTTTTTTGTGATCTGCTACTTGTCGGCATTCGACTGCTGCTGTGAAAAAAGATTCACACTTTTTCAACAACTCCTCTATTTCTCTCCGCGTTCTCTGCTGCAACTTCATAGAAATATCACTTCTACAACCCACGCACTGTCATTTCAAACTCGGACCATGACTTCTACATATCACGTTCTTTGTTCTCGATCAAACTTCATGCACTCACGCTTCACGCACTCACTCTCTATCTCATCACTGCGATCTCTTTTCTTCAACTCCCATGAACTGTCACTCTACTCACACTCGAGATCGAAACAACTTACCCACTGCTGCGCACGAACTTATTTTTCTTATATCGCATCACTACCCCAATTTTAAACTCGAAGAACCCTTGCTTTTATAGAAGAAATTTTAGGAACAAACCCTAAAAGAATGTCAGTTGAGAAATCCTAGAATTTGTCAGCTGCCAAACCCTAAAATCCGTCGGCTGTAACCCTAAGAATGTCGGCTGCAAAAACCCTAAAATCCGTCGACCCAGATTTAAATTTGTCGGCCTCAAACTCTTCTTCCACCTTTGTCACTTTCCTGTAGCTTATTGCTGCGAAATAGTAACACGTCGACCCTTTTAATTTAATTTAATATTTTAATTTAAATTTTAAATAAAATAAAATTTAAACTAAATATTTAAAATTAAATATCTTCATCATCGGGGCATCTTTTTCAACGAAACAAAGAGCCAACTTGGGTTTTAAGAAAAACCCATTTCAAATCTGTTATCCATGGTTTAAATAAATTTTTTATTTTGACTGCCTTGGTTTTCACAAAAAAACCTTTCCGCTTCTTGACATCTCAGGTTCTAAAGACTTCTTCTTCTCATTCTGAATTATGTTTTCTGTTTCTGTGCATCTATCATTTAAGGACTCATGATCTGACTAATTTTTGAACTTTATCCTCTACATCTGAGTGACTTCTGAACTGCTCGTCCATTGCATCATTAGATCTAACTGATCTGTATTGACAACAATGACAATCCTCCTGCAGCACCTTGCTCAACACTGAACTCCTATTGATTGTACTTTGGCTGCACCTTACTGTTCAATAAACTCTTGTCCATTGCATCAATAAATCTGTCTAACTGTGTTGACAACAATGACAATACTGTTTGCTGCACTTTGCTCAACAAATTTTTTCCCATAAAAGCATATTAAACACTCAACAATGACTACATAGGTAGTATATGCGTATATTAGAGATGAGACTTGGCTAACTCTTGCAGCTAGCAATTAAAACAATACCATTATAAAATCTACACCAATAAATCATCTCAAATTACTAGAGAACTAGCAAAAGAAATTGTTAATTAAACAAGCCAAATTGAAGCATCTTGAAATTAATAAAATACATTTAAAGTGTGACTCTTTCTTATTTATAATTTTCAATCAACTAATATAGAAATTGAGGCTAGTGAGAAGGATACAAATTTCTCACATAAGGGACTATAGTTAAATTTATTAGCAACACATATTTCCACTAACCAAAGGAAGTACACATATATTGTTGATCCTAAGCAATGACTTAGTCAAATGGATGAGGCCAAGATATATAATAAAATATGAGAGATGATTGACCTCACAATTATAGAAAACATTTCTCAAATACAAGAATTAGAAACAAACCTACATAGTAGGAGAGTATGTGGTCTCATTGACAACTATTATATCTAAATTAATTGATGAGGAACATCCACATGAAGACTTTAAATGGTAGGACCCTGAAGGTTCTAGAACAATTTTAATAAAGAAATAACTAAAATAGCATCTAAATTAAAAGAATCACTTTGATAAAGAATCACTATTTCACTAGTAGGAAGGTCCCTCCAATGCATTCAAAAAACACTTATATATTCTTTTTATTGGATTATTTGATATGGATTCCTCTCATATCATATATATAGACTTTTTCAATCATGAATTTTCAATCATGATTCTTCAATCATGACTTTTCAATCATGACTTTTCAACCATGACTTTTCAACCATGACTTTTCAATAATAATAAAATATATAATTAAAGTAATAAATAATAATTAATAAGTAATTTTAGGATGTGGGATCCTAACATGCCACCCTCCTTAAAAAGAGCTTTATCCTCAAATATTAAAGTAAGGAGCTTCATTGCTTGTTTTCCCAGTTGAATTTATGCAAGTTCTTGTACTATCTTAATATCACTTTTTCGAAGGTAGGGATATCTTGAAGGTCAAAGTGTTAGTGATGGGTTTCCAGGAAAAATAGTAGAATATTACTTAGGAGAATAATGATGATGATGGGAGGGCAACCATTGGGATTCCTCAAAAACTTCAAAATGATGCATCAAAAGTGATGGTAACGCTTTCATATCCTTTTGTGGTTCCTTGGTAGAGCCAATGGAGAAGGAGTGTGTAGTCACTTTGCGTTGGTTTCAAATAGGTTTGGTCATGTGGTGAGAACTCACTATTGGTGAGGAATGTGTGTGTAGGTCTTGAAGAGTGCATATCTGTTTGGCATTGATCACTTCAGGCATGTCTACCTCGTTCTTTCTTGGTGTATCAATCACTTCCAACATATCAACCCTATTTCTGACATTGGTGGGATCGGGTATTTCTTGCTCATTGTCCTTGTTTTCTACATATTCCTCATATTTATCATATTCCTTAGCTTCCACTTTGGTATTTATTAGATACTCGATATCGCTCAAAATACCATCAAGAATTTCAATGCTTTTGCTTTTATAATCTTGTTCATTCCTTCTTATTCCACGTTGAGCATTTAATTTGTCTTCTGCTATTTTTGCTAATCCAATGGTCTGCATCATGGTATAGGGTTTGAACTTCATCACCTCCATTTTAATTTCCTCTTTCAATCCATTGATGAAGCAATATATGATAAATGCTTCATCCAACCATGTGTTGTGTTTGGTGATATCCTTAAATCGAATTTCATACTCATGCACGGTAGTGTTTTGATGAAGAACCTTAATCAATTTCCACATGGTTGGGTCCCACATGGCTCTGATACCAAATGGTAGGAAGGTCCCTCCAATGCATTCAATAAACACTTATATATTCTTTTTCTTGGATGATTTGATGTGGATTCCTCTCATATAATATATATAGACTTTTTCAATCATGACTTTTCAATCATGACTTTTCAATCATGACTCTTCAATCATGACTTTTCAATCATGAATTTTCAACCATGACTTTTAAATAATAATAAAATATATAATTTAAGTAATAAATAATGATTAATAAGTAATTTTAGGATGTGGGATCCTAACAATAAAGGAGGATAAATTTTTTATAATAAGTGTGCTTTTGGAGTGCATTATTGGTGGTACCTAATGCACAACACTCCTAAGTATAAAATTAGAAAGTCAACATCAAGGGGGGGATTTATCTCTCAAATTCTAACGTCAACTTGGAATATTTCATCAAGTCAAAAGCTCAGAGAAAAATTATAAATACAGAGGTAGATTTATGACTATGATGTAATAGGGGTTATGTTAGGAATTATTACATCATTGTTAATGTGCATATAAGTTGAGTAACCATTCAACACATGGTATGTATGTTTTATTAGAGGACAAGGCATATATTAGGAGTTATTACATCATAGTCCATGTGAATTTCCAAATGGTATAACCTCCCATCACAAGTTAGATGCATATAGTATAGGGTAAATATAGTGGTAAATTTGGTTAGGATATTGTTATGCCTAAAATAGGCATTCTATGTATTTATATACCTACCATTTCATAACGGAAAGTATAAAATCATTCAGTTCTAATATTTTTAACAATGTTAATGCTTTGAGAGGATTTTAAAATTCAATCCATTATATTATTTTATATGGTTATTTTTACTCTTAAATATTGTTTATCAATTGCCATAAACTTGAGTGTAACAAGGGAAAGAGCACACAAAGGTTTTACAATTTCTTATTTTTTATGATGTAATTTTTTGCTAGAAAATATGGCTACTCTCATACCATAATTCATGTTTCAATGCATTTCATCAAGGCATGTCTCATTTGTGACAAAACTAGAAAATCTAAGATTATTGTGTGTGTTACAACTTATTAATTCCCTAGTCCATTATATATATATATATATATATATTTATATATATATATCCTATGATTAGAAAATCTAATCCTTAACTACATTGTTAAAACCTCATATTTATATATATTAGATTTAAATCAATTTAAAACCTCTTCATTGATTCACCCATCTCTACAACTCTCATAGGTCTATCTTGAGGTGCACTAGATAAAACAAAAATATCTATCTCATTTCATAATGAGCTAAAATATTTCCTTGTCCTCATTTTAATACATCAAAAGGGTAGTGTTGTGGATTTTTCTTGTTTATCCTTCAGAGATTTATCACGTCATGGGAAACTCAAGAATCACAACAACTATGTGGATTCTGGTGGATACACCTATTTAATATAGGAATAAATTACTCAAAAAGGCTCTAGACAGACCAGGTTGGGTCAGGAAATCCTAGGCAGTGGGTTTTGATATATCTGATTTAATGGTGCAATCACCCACTTATGCTAGACAAAATGATTCTATATTGTTTTGATTATGTTTGTGACCAAACCTAATATAAATAAAGCTTATTAAGTCTATACTGGTGCCTTATCCATTGAGTAGTCATAGTAGATTTAATATATATGACTAGAGTAGAAAAAGAGAGGAGAACTAGTTCATTTTAATTCAGTCGAATAACATAATGCAAGAAAAAATATTAAACTAGTGAAAATAAAGTGGCATCCATATGTTTAGATCACAAGAACAGATAAATGAGCATAACATAGACCATAAACACAGAATATTCCAATGTAAGAGTTGGGATTTTCAATAATATAAAAATCCCTTTTTACATATCAGTAGATCAGCAGGGTGCTTGATATTTATATATCATTTCATTACAATAAACCCCTGGTTTAAAAATTCATAACAAGGGGTCGTTACTCCCCATCTTGATTGTAGTGACGTAAGAGTTCCTAACTTTGGTACATTTCACAAGAAATAATCTCAATGAAAAACGCTCCCTAGATAGTCCCTGGTAAATGATAGAAGAAATGGTGGTAAGAGACACAGACATATAGAGACAAAGAAAATATGACTAACATGACAAAAAAATCTTATACCTGGGCTTTTCTCTCTGAGAGGTTTGATCCCAAAAAATCTCTACAATAACAATATCCTTTTTATAATCCATGCTTGCCTAAATTTTGTAACCACCTATCTCATATAGATCAATCCTGTTGTACTAAAAAACAAGATGTAATAAAAAATGGGCACATAGCCCACACCCTCTCTATTATGCAAGTGGTAGCTATGTATCATCTCCCCTACCACCTTGGGCTGGTGGCTCTGCATATCTTGGAGCATGTGTACAGGGCAAGCTAGGCCCCACTCTCCCTCCAAGATTTTGAATTTCCTGATTGATAAAATCCCATGCCTTTTCATGAAAAGTTAACGAGAATAACAAAAAATTTAAGTCTTGAGTGGCTTTGTTGACCCGGTCCCTTGCCCACTGCACAGTGTTATCAGTGAAGACACATAGGCGGTCCACCATTTCCACCAAGGACATAAACCGTTTTGATGATTTACCACATGAATCTAGGTCAAAGTCTTGGATATTTTGAAATACAAATCCTTTGATATCGAGGGCCTGCATGAATTCACTCAACTTAAAACCACAGTCCTCCAATTCATCGTTAACTTCCTGCTCGGCGTCCACCACCTCCTGATTCTATTTGAGCCAATTTGGTCTATTCTACAAAAATATAAAAACCTTGGCGAACTCCTCAACAAAGAAATAGTGGGAATCATCTAATAAGGTGGCTATCATCCCAACAATGGGCATGTAGTTCTCCTTGAATTCCTGGTAGATAGGGAGTATGGCATTCACTCATTGGTCTCCTTACTATAATTGATCTCTCAAGAGGCCAATAGTATGCCCAGTGGTGTAAATATCAATAAATAGGGACTCCAGTTCTCCCATATTCTCTCCTATTTTATATTTCATATCATGTTTGAGTTCCTCCACCAATCCAAGTTGGATATTGGCTTGATTAGTAGATGGCATGGGTATTTTCAATATATCAACCTTACTTTGGAGTTGTTTCACTTTATTTTGTAGCTGCCCCACTTCTACAACCTTAGCCTTCCACTCCTCTAGTTCTTTTTCTACTACTTATGCCACCTGTGCTTGGGAGGCCAGCTGTGATTTCATCATGTCTACGAGTGTAGCTACCACTCTTATGACACCCTTGCTTATATCAATGGTAGCTTATTTCATGCTAGGTAGTAGTGGGATATTGAAGGTGGTAGTAGATACATCAATTGCTTCCTACCCAGCTGTCCTTCGGGGTCTAATTACCCCATTACTAGGATACCTTTTCTCTTCCATATCATGTATTTGATCTTCTTCATCAGTAGTGAATTATAAGGTGCCTCTCACCATCATTAGCATAATATTATTAGTGTCCTATATAGAGGGTTCTATCCTAGCCCTTTTTTTGGTAGGAGACCATGAGGGACTTCTTTCTTGCAACTCATACTCCCTCAATATGTTAGAAATCCCCCCAATGAGGCTCTTTTATTTATTGACAACCAGGGTGCTAGAAAATATGGCTAGCCCATTGCTAGGTTGATCTTTTTTGAAGGACATATCAGTGTCAAAGCTGATGATTCTATACTCTAGGATGAGGAGGAGAGCAGTTCCTTTCCATTTGAGGTGACAATAGGAGAACCAAAAGAAGAAGGAAGTATTTATTAATCTTGTTGTGCCTCATCAACAATTTTCATCATGACCTCGAAGAGGTCAGTTTCCTAATGGACAACTTGGAAGGTGGGGTCCTCAAATTCTTCTGGGGGAGTATCTAGGACCAGTGGGACCACCTTATCCACCAATAGCCTTTAATGCAACTTCAATTGAGAGCTATAATAACCAAATATTTCAAGCCTACTATAAGGCCTCTCCTTCATCCTCCAAACCAGATCCAATGACTGGTTATTTTTAAAAGCCTTCTGCATTTTGTCTTCAAAATTATCCTTGCTGTGAGTGACTTGTAGAAGGGCAAGCTTACCAATAACATTTCTTCTATGATGGTCATCTGGATCATAGGCCCTCCAAGTAACTTTTGGGAAGTAGTAGGTATCCATGTTCCAAATGGCCTACAACATAGAAAAGTGGCCTAGGTATGTGTAGGGGCCCATCGAGCAAGGGATGGGCAGCCATGGCATAGATCCTTTCTTTCTCAGGTACCTAATTTTAACCTCTTAGACCATTTGCCAAGTAATCTCCAATATATCAATTGAAGTTGTGCAGTGTACAAGGAGTGCCTTCGAAGGTATTTTTGAACCATACAACATAATATAGAAAAACTCTTCTATGTAGAAGAAATCCCCCACCTGTGCTTTTTGTAGAAACTCCCTTACTCCAAACCCAATTTTGTCTAGTTTTCCTCCACACAACTGGAGGTGTACTATGGGAAGGATTTTCTCAAAAAATATTTTGTAGCTTGAACACCCTTCTTGGATGCATAGTAGCTGGTAGTGGATAGTGGGAGCTATCACCCCATCCATTTGAGCGACTAAATATTTGTCCAATTGCACCATGAAAAAATGGATAAAAAATGAGTAATAGGTAAAAGAAGGCATCTCCTCCTTACCAGCCAATATAGCCTCCTGTAAATCCTGCAATTCTTGGTCAATGTTATCACTGATAACATTTTCCCATAAGTAGAGGGGGATTTTATCAGTTCTATTGCACTGTAGGATTAGAAAAATGACCTCCTTTGTAATTGGCTCCAAATCCTTGATGCCCAATGCCAAGTTGATCATGTCTACGTAATATTGCACCCAGGGCCGGAGCAGAAATTTCTTGATAGGAAATATCGATGGCCTATGCTTCCCCTTATTTAGGAGTGTTTTTGGGAATGAGGTGTTTATCATGTAATTGGCTTGGAGAGCCAATGTTTTAAAATCTAACACCTGAGACACCATAGCAAGGCTGAATACCCACCTGATCCTATCTGCTATCACCTGAGACACTACATGATTTTTATAGTCATGAATGGTGCAACTTCTGGAATCATACGCTACTACCAACCAGGCTAAGAGGTCTAATGAGTGATAGAATTTGGGACAGGTTAAACATCCCAAATTGGTATTCCACTTATTGCAAACAGGGGGAGGTTCAATGGTATCTCGGTAATCCCTCATGTACAAGCTCTTGAGCAATGTCGGGTGCTTTTGGCTATCTTCTTTTGTGGGGTCGAAGGTTTAAATGGTCACCCCATCAACCTCATTTTGTTGCTCTCTAGTAATGTCCCTATTTGCGTTTGGTAAGTTGGCTAGGGCTTTGGGGTCTTGTGCTCTCCTTGTTCTTCTCGTTATTGGGCATGCCTCAATATTTTTAGTGATTCTCTCTTTAACAATCGAGACCTCCGACACGGCTGAGCTTGTTGAAGCCATGGAAATGGACATGGAAGATGATACAAGATGCTTTCTTCCCCCTTCTACACTCGACCTCATTGAGAAAAATTCTTGCATGCGTGAATGGTGTAAAATGGATCCACCACCCTCCTATTAAAGCATGGGTATTTAATTCCGGTAGGTGAAGCACATGTGCTTTACATCCAATGGGACATTCTTATTGGTCGTGCATGCCACCTCTTTTATGAATTATGGCTAGAAGGCAACTTCATGGGACACATGGTGGCTTTAGGTTGGTTGGGGTGGGATACACTTGAGTTAGGCATGTGTGGGGTCTACGCTATCTTAATTCCTCATGCACTCCATTGGGGAATTGAAGTGTGCAACCCTCAGGGTGAGTGCATGGATTTGTGCACTTGCTTACTTTTTGTGCACCCCAAGGGAGTGGGGTGCACGGGACCTAATGGGGTGCACAAAATGGAGGTGAATGCATAGTCCTATACACTCAACTAAAAATTTATGCACTCCACTACAACTAGAGCACATGGACTTGGTTTGGGGCACACATGGTTGTTCATCCCAAGGGAAGTGGTGTGCTCCACTTAGGAGTGGAGCATACTAGTCGGGATGGGAGTACACTGCTTGTGCACTCCATGACATTATGCATGCTCCATTGTCATGGAGAGCATAGTGGGTAATTAAGGAGTGCACGAAGGCATGCATCCCTTAAATAACTTAGTGTGCTCCACTAGAGGGTGAAGCACATAGTGCAGAGGTAAGCATGCAGATGCACGTTCATGTAAGGGCTTTGTATGCTCCATTAGAATGGAGCACATGGGGGGAATTTTGGGTTGCACATGCTTGCACACCTTTGGACTTTTGCATGCTCCACCTCCCTATGGAGCACATGGACTCTACGTGGGGTGCACAAGCTTGTGCACCCCTTGAGGGCTTTGTGCACCCCATTCCCAATGGGGTGCATGGGCTTGGGATGAGCACATAGCTTTTGCACTTAGTGAGGGTATCTTTGCATGCTCCTCTAATGGAGTGCATGGAGTTTGTCTTGAGGTGCACTACTTGTGCACCCGAGGGACTTTTGGTGCACCCCAACATGAGTGGAGTGCATGGTTTTGAGTAAGGGTGCACCACCTTGTGTGCCCTTAAGGGAAAAGGGACTTAGTCTCCCAAAAAGGGGGACTACATTTTTGGGATCAACACCAACTCTAACTAGGAAAGGGGGGTGGATGGAAGATACCAACTTGAGAACTCCAGACTCTTTGGGTAGACCAATAATCAACTTACGCACACACTCTTTTTTTTAACGCCTCATTCAATGGGACCAAAGGACTTCAAGTGTTGCCTATTAACTGGTATGGGCATTTATTTTTCTTCCATGTATTTTAACCTGTAAGTGTGATGATAAACTATTTTAGCAATTTTATAAGGTCCCAACCACTTAGGTTCAAATTTGTCTTTTTCCCCAGGTTTATCATTCTTGGGGTTCCAATAGAGCACCACTTCACCCATAGAAAAATTCTGACCCTTGGCCTTCTTTTTGAATAAATCCATTGTCATGTTCGTTTGGTTGATCATCCTTGCAACAAAATCCTTCTTGTCTTCTTTCAATTGCACCAGTTGATCCATTCTCCTTTGCAACCCATATGGTCTTTCATGATCTTGCAGTAATAAGGAGAGAGCTGCTATTTCTAGCTGAGGAGGTAGTAGTGCCTTTTCTCCATACACTAATTCATATGGTGACTTACCAGTAGCTCTTTTTATTGATAGTCTATCTGCCCACAAGGAAAATTTAAGCTCACTGTCCCATCCTCTTTTGTTCTTCCCCAATGGCCTCTTAATCCTAGTAAGGATATTATTATTTGAGGATTCGGCTAGCCCATTGCCCTGATGGTAGTAATTGGTAGAGTGAGCTAGCTCAATACTGTATTTAGTATAGAAGTCAACCATATCATAGGAGGTAAAGTACTTGGTATTATCTATTACCCATTTCCTAGGTGCCCCAAACCTGGTTAATATATTTTCCTCCAAGAAATTAATAATGGTTATTGTTGTAGATCTCTTGAGAGGGGCTTCTTCAACCCATTTGGTTAGATATTCTGTGGCAATGACAATCCATTTATGTCCTCCTAAAGAATTGGGGTTTATTTCTCCAATTAAGTCTATCCCCCACTGAGAAAAAGGAGTTTCAATAATCACTGGTTGTAGTGGCATTGCAGGAAGATTTTTATTGCCAGTGAAAACTTGAAAGTTTTAGTAGATTCTTACTGACTGATATACATCCTTGAAAAAGGATGGCCAGTAATATCCTGTCCTCATGATTTGATTAGTTTTTGCCTTAGGAGTAAAATGGCCAACATAGAGCCTTGTATGAAATTCTTTAATTATCCCCAAGGCTTCCTTATCAGTTACACACAGTAGTAACACCCCATTGGGGTACCTCCAATACAACTGATTTTCTTGAAGGTGGTATTTTTGAACCTATTACTTAATACTCCTTATTATATCGGTAGATTTTCCAGGTAGGAAGGATAGATTTTTTAGATAAAACAACACATCCTTATACCATTCAGATACTTCATATCCAGGTTGTTCACCCTGTTGTTCTTCTTATACCAGGACAATATTATTCCTTTCATGTTCTTCTTTGCAAGCCATGTAATTTGCCAACCCTTGGCCCTTAATAATTTTTATTGCTTTGAACTCCACATCATACTGCAGTAGCTTTACCATCCACCTTGTTGAACTGCATGTGGGCTCAGGCTGGGTGAGGATATTTTTAATGGCAATGAAGGGTATATAGGACACAACTTTACAAGACACAAGAATAATTTTGAAATATTCTAAGGCTTGAATGAGGGCAAAGGCTTGATTTTCAATTGGTTTATATCTCAGCTGAGCCCCCTTCATTCCTAAAATCATAAATACTATTGGTTTCTCATTTCCTTGTTCATATTTTTGGGATAGTACAAATGCTATGGTATGTTTTGAGGCAAAATAATATAGGTTCAAAGTCCTAGAATGGTCTAGACAAGTCAACATAGGTGTAGTGGTAATAGCCTCTTTGATCTACTAAAAATATTTTATATAGTCTTCATCCCATTTGATACTTGCATCCTTTTAATCATATCATTTACAGGCTTTGCAATTTTAGCAAAATTTGGGACAAATATTCTGACAAAATTTATTTTTCTGAAGAAATACCTGACTCCTTTGAGGCTCTTGGGAGGTGGTATTTGTGCAATTGCCTTTTTTCTCTCTGGATCAATACTAATTACCTCCTTTAAGACCATGTGTCCCAACAGTTTACCATGGATGGCCCCAAAAAGACACTTCTTTGGGTTTAGAGAAATCCCATACTCACATATTTGAAAAACTTGGGATAGGTGAGAAAAATGATCTATAGGATCCTTGGAAAAGATAGTAATATCATCCAGGTACACCACCACAATTTTAAACATCAGTCCTTTGAAGGTAAAATCCATAGCCCTTTGGAAAGTATCCCCAACGTTCATTAGCCCAAATGGCATCCTATGATATTCAAAAGTCCCCCAGGGTGTAGTGAAATCAGTTTTAAACCTATCTTTGGGATTGACCAAAATTTGATTGTACCCTAAAAAACCATCTAGTAGAGATATTATGGAAGATCCCAATACTTCTTACAACAACTGCTCCATATTGGGGAGGGGATAATTATCCTTGAGGGAGCTCTTGTTTAAATTTCTAAAATCCACACAAAGCCTGATTTCCCCATTCTTCTTCCTTACGAGCACTAAGTTTGCTATCCAGGAAGAGAACCTCACCTTCTTAATGATCTTTGCATTAAGCAATTTTTGGACCTCCTTTTGCATAACAGGATGCAGGGTGGGATTAAAATTTCTTTGCTTCTACCTGAAAGGCTTGGCATCCTCTTTCAAGGGAATAATATGGGTCATCACCTCGGTGTTGAATGTTCTCAAATCCTCATAGCTCCAAGCAAAAATATCTCTATTTTTTCTCAGATATTGGATATACTACTTATTTTCTTTAGCTGGTAGTCCCCTGTCAATATTGACCATTTTGGATCCCTTGTTGTGCCAACATTAACCTTCTCACATTCTAATTCATGGGGTGCAGTTCTATGTGCCTTATCAAAATCATCAAAGAGAGACTCCAAGGACACTAGCCCCTTGGGTATTTTATTAGTTTTAAGTTGTATCACTTTAGTGGGGGTTCCTATAACATGTATTTTTTCTTCATATTCCTCATCACAAATTACCCTAGAAAATTGATTTTGTACTATCATAAAATATTTGATATCAGCATCATCTTAGAAAACTTGCAGGTAAACCACATTGTCAAGGACAAAGGAATAGAACATAGATATAGTGGGAAACATATCCATATATTCTATATCAATTTTAGGGCTATCTACCACAGAATAATTCACAACCAACATATTGGCAACATGGTTTTTTTCCCTGGGTATGTGCAATATATTAAAGGCCAATAATTTGCTGATTTCATCCAAAATAGCTTTCTTGTATTTATTCATCCTAGGGTGCTTGGTCTGATATCTCCCCTTGATCTATTGTATGATCAACTCAGCATCCCCATAGATAGTGAGGTAGTTTATACCTAGCTCCTTAGGTTTACTTAGACCCAACAACAGTGCTTCATACTCTTCTACATTATTTGTATAGGGGAACTCTAATTGGTAAGGCACACCCAGATAGTTGCCCTTTATATCAGTTAAATTGATTCCAACCCCTGCTCTCATTTGAGACTTAGCTCCATAAAATATCATGTTACACATTTTAGTGGTAAGAACCTTGTCTAATTCAACATCCACAACAACTCTTATTTCGGGATCTAACCCTTCAACAGTGGGTACTTATTTAAGAAATGGAGTGTACCAAATGGAATAAATTCCTAAATCTTTATCTTCTACAAATTTGGCCAAATTCACCGTGGTGTTGTTAGATTTCATGAGTTCTACTAATATTTTGTTGAAGGGCTCCATCCTTAAAGTCACTTGTTCTTTGTATGAAATGGGAATTGTGGTATATGACCAGTATAGCTGGATTGATCCACCTAGTTGTTTGTCCCAATGTATAGACAATAATAAGGAAAAGAATGGGTCCACGTCAACTACTGCCACATCCATAAAAATCCCTTTCTTTGGATATTGGTCTAAGAAGACTAAAGGGCCCATGATAATTCCCACACAAGGCACCTACCTGTTATCCATGATAGAAATGGGAGGAGAGTATTTGGTGCATATCAATCCCAACTGGTCAGCCACTTATTTTGGCATAACATTATGAGATGCCCTACTATCTAGCATGCAATTGTGTATCACATAGTAGTCACCATACCCGGATGTATATCTGAGAGAGATATAGAATGGCCTTACTGAGGCAGGGGTTCTACTTGAATAATTGGAACTAGAGGCTACTAAAATATGATTCTCTCCCTGATCAGTCAACCCAAAGGCTTTACAAATTTGTTCTCTATATTTAGGAATGGTCATCAATTCGTCAAAGGTAATATTAACTTTCTGCTTAGCTAGCTTCATCCCTATATCAAATTATGTCTTGACCTCTATTCCACTGTTAACAGGTTCTATTCTTTTAGGAGGGGGAGATTGATGGACTTCAATATTCCTTTTTTCACTAACAGGTTCCTTCTCACCCCTCTTATTTGGTTTGTCAAGAATGGTCCTACTACATAACCTAGTGGTATGGACTCTTTCTAAGGTCTCAACTTATTTGACTGTAGGGGTCAATTTATCTTATCTTATTTGATCGAAGTAGCTATTTTGGGGCATTTTTAGAATTTTCACATCATCATTGGTGAAGGCAGTGGGCCGATTATCAAGATTTACATACTGAATGGCTTCTTCTAGAATTGGTGGGGTGTCAGAAATTTCTTTTCATGTCCAGCAGGCATTGATTTTTGTTTCATCTTTATATTCTTCTTCAAGGTTAACACCTGAATGAAAGCCATGGTATATGCCATAATCGGTAGGATTATGAGGGGCATCACAAGCTAGGCAAAATAAGGGAAAATTAGAGATGAAATTAATAGAGGTCATGGGATTTGGGATGGCATCCTCGTCTTTTTGGGTCTCTTTCATCTTCCAATTATTGTTTGAATTTCTACTGCCCTCATTATTCCAGTTCCTATTAAAATTCCTTCTTAAAGGAGATATACTATCATTCTAGTATTGAGAGGGTTCTCCATTATCATTCTTGTCTCTCTCAATTTTAGATAGTCTATATTTCATGGACAAGAACATCTTTGTGACCTGTGATGATAGTTTCTCAATAGGATCTGGTTCTAATTTTTTTTAAATTCTAAACCCCACCTTTTTAGCTTTCCTTTTAGTTTGGCTGGGACTGGGGTGTATTGAGATAGCCTTCATCTTCTTGCTGCCTATCATGTCCCTTTCTATTAAACTGGCCCTCTCCATACAAGCATCGATGGTGAGCATGGATTTTTGTCTTAGTTCATAGTTAAAATCACCAAGGCATTCTTTTAAAATTAGATGGACTAGTGATCATTAGGCCTTAAAGTGACAGGGATTTGGTTTCTTAGTTTGGTGAACCACCTATTAAAGTCATCAATTGTTTTGTTATATTTATTTTTTATGGTGGCCAATTCAATTAACAGGCATTGTTCATTTTTTTCTCACCATATTTCTTGAGGAAGGCAACTTCTAAATCATGGAAAGTCCCAATGGAGTCAGTTGTCAGATTTCTAAACCATTACCTTGCATATTTTTCTAGGGTTTGTAAGAATATTTAGAGGACAACATCCTCATGCTCTACCTCCAAGTTGTCCATAGCATACAGGAAATATTTAACATGATCCTCCCCAGTCACGGTATTGTCCCCTAAGAATTTAGGTAGGCATTTATGTGCTTTCGAGGGTAGGGGGTTTAAATCCTGTGGTAATATAAAAGTCCTATACATATTGAGGCACTAATTATTTAATGGCAGGTTGGCCATTGGTGTGACTGGACCCCTTGGGATAGTAGATGCAATAGGTAGAGAAGTACTTGTTTGAGGACTTTGAGGAATGTACAAAGAACTATTGCTACTCTGATTACTAGAAAGAATAGAAATTAAAGTGCACATTTTACTTTTACTTGTTCTAAAAAGTACTTGTGGTTCTGGAAGTTTGGGGTAGAGCTATTTGTTACTTCGTCTCATGGTTGCCATATCATATCCTTGTTTTGAGTGTATTTAGAGTCACCAACACAATGTGCAAAAAGTGGGGAATGCTCTCTCTAGCTAAGATTGCTCAGCCCAAAAACCTCACAGGGAATATAAATGAAAATATGTGTCGAAAGGGGGAGTAATATAACAAAAAGAAATTAAAAAGGCCCTCCCTGGAAATAGTGCCAAAAACTATTATGGATTTTTTTTGCTTACCCTTCAAAGATTTGTCACATCACAAGAAACTCAAGAATCACAACCAGTATTGTGGATTATGGCGGATCCACCTCTTTAACCCAGGAATAGATTACTCAAAAATGCTCTAGAAAAACTAGGTTGGGTTAGAAAACCCTAGACAATGGATTTTGATATATCTGATTTAATGGTGAAATCAACCACATATGCCATAAAAAATGATTCTATATTGTTTTGATTATTTTTGTGACCAAACCTAACATAAAAAAATATTATTAAGTCTAGACCGGTACCTTATCCATTGGGTAGTGTTGAGTGGTATTTTCACCCAATTGTGAAAGTACACTCTCCCTTAGGATTTGGGTTCCAAATCCCCTCTTGCAAAGAAGTTAAACAAACAACTTCTCCAAGGTATCCATTATATTAGCATTTGCATATGTGTATTGGTAATATCAAATAAAGATATTCAATTTTAAATTCTTGGAACACCTTAGTGATTGCAAGTAACTGTAAACAAGGGGTAATGTTGGTTTATTTTACCATGAAACTTTAGTGATTGTTCATTGAACCAAAATAAAGCAAATGTGAGTTGGCCCTCATATGACCACGATGTGGTGCCTTAATTACTTTTATTTTGAGGGTTTTAAAATAGATTTTATCTTTTTTATTAAGTCCAAATATGGCTTTTTATCATGAAGATGAAGATAGCTTTCAATGTGATAGATAAACTATCCCTCTTTGGTGAAATTGGTTTTCACAAAGAAGCAATAATTTATGGCCTTAAAGTAAGGGCTTTAAATGTCACCTCAACTTATCCTTCTTAAATGAAATCAAATCTTCATAAAGATGAACAATTAAGTGCTTTGAATCAATGACCTTCAATGTGATGCTCAAATTACCCCTCTTTCATAAAATCAGAATTTTTATGAAGAGAGGGCAATTTTAGGCTCCAAAAATAGAAATTTGTAAAATGCCATAAAACATAAAACCTTCAATGAAATTGGAATTTTCATGAAGGGAATGTCATCATAGGCTCATGAATGAAACATGAAACTGAAAAAATGAAATTTAGTCCAAAAATGAAAATTTTCTATTTTCGGAATTTTCAAAATCTGTAAACAAATAGAAACTTTGATGAATTTTTTAAAATACTAAACAACTTCAAAAATGAAATTTTAAAGTGTGTATTGGAAGTATGAAGTATAAAATATGCAATGGTGAAATTATGTTTGGGTTTTGATATTTTTTAAATGTTTATTTTAATGCCTAAAAATTAAAATAAATTAAAATTTTTGGAAAATAAAATGCAGAAAAAGTTGAAAGAAAATGCAAAAAACTAAAAATAAAATGCATTCAGTATGATGCTATCCTATTTCAACAAAACCGAAGATGTGAGGTTTCCATGCATGCAACCTAACCTATTGGACTTGCAAAACAAGCACAATCCCCATAGACTAAGTGCTAGTTCCTAGGGTTTAAAATAAATATTAGGTTCAAGAATTCACATGAAGCAACCAAGCAAACTTGCATTAACTCCATCTACAAACTCGAAATCTAAAAAAGGGAAAAAAATAGACATTAAATCCATATCTTGCAAAGAGAATCTCCTTCTTTCTTGCCCACAAGATGCAAATTTCTGAAAACTCCTGCATTAAAATGTGTCATTTTACAATAGCAAAATTTTTTGTTTTCCCAAACCAGTCCATCGAAGAAAAACAGCCCAAACAAGCCCATAATGACCCTCTTGCCTTCAAATCTGCAACTTTGCTTGCAACAGTTTCCAACCCTTATTCTATGTTTCATAGGCGTATTTATAAACCTCTCCAAAACCTTTCGCTTTCTATCCTTTATTCTTTTAGTGGCTCTTCGTTTGGTCTCTTCCTATTCAATTTTGTTTTTTCTTCGTCTTTGGCGGTTTGTTTCATTTTCCTTTACTGGTCATTTGTCTTCATTCTTCAGCTTCATAACAATTTTGATAATCATTATGACACCACCCCTTTTACATTATTAGTATGATGGCGTGTTTGTTATAATATATATATACCCTGTTCGGTTTCACTTAATGATGCTTATTTTCCTATGCTTGGTGATGGCCATCATGACCCTTACCTGTAACGTATCTGCCATTGTCTTATATGATACTTGTTCGCATGCATTCCCCATTATTCTAAAGATTTCATCTGCAATATCTTTCCTTTTATAAAGGCCTTGGTCTAAATATATGAAGTTCTCCAACCATGTGAAGATTCATTCACGAAATAAGATTTTACTTTAAAATACACCCTTTTATTTGCCTTGTCGTGATTGTTCCCACTCTTTTCAAAGGATGTATGCATTTTAATAAAATACTCTTTAGGCCCACTCAACCACATTTGGACATGCACGACGTCGCCCTGGCACCAAGATTTTTTTTTTTATTAGGTTTTCATCCCCACATTGTCAATGCCAACGTCGCTCTGTATATATGTAAACTTCTGCTACCATTACAATCAACTACCTGGGGCGTTTCATTCTGCATGCTACATACTGCATTTTTCATCCTTCCTCGATGGATATGCGTAGGTGAATTCAGTGTTGCCTGCTATACACAGTCTATCAGATCTCGTAGGCCAGCTACCATAGCGAATTTGTAATCCTGTAAGCTACCGAGATAGGTAAACCAAGGCTTCATGATAATGATAATTGTCGCCAAGAGGATTCACTCCCTCAAAAATTATAGTATCCTCCACCTTCACAGAACATTCCTTCTATGACAATATGGTAGTGAAATTTTCCACAGTGCATGCCTTATTTATTTATGATAATTCACAAGTTTGATACTCCCTAAGAAAGTCGAGGATGTGATAGTGATAGCCTCCACATTACACCGTGTACAATGATTTTATCCACATTTGTCATAATTATTTCACACTGTGACTATTTTTCCTCTACACGATGTCCATGCTAGTTTGTTTGCCGATGTTGTCCACTGTGGATAATCCAAGTTCTTCTGCAACATCCTTCTTTGCAATGATGTCCATGATGTACGGTTCTGCATCATTGTTGCATCTGTCCTCAGTTACATGGTATTCTAAAATATTACGTCCTTCATTACCCTTTGTTTTGCTGTAACTACAATCTTGATTATCACGGTCTATCGGCTTCATCTGTGCTGCTCGACAGACTGTGCATGGATCCCACAGTCGTGATTCTTGACCTCATCTAGCACTTTGTTTGCGTATTCTTCCTTCAATCGCATGCCCCCAAGCCATGTTTCGCTTGGCCCATCCATTTTGGAACCTACACATTCAAAACAACCTTTCATTAACTACAACAAATGATAATAAAACATATAACAACCTAAAACCAACACCCATGCATATGATATAACACGCATAACATAAGACACTTAACATTAAACCCATCTAACATAGACTAACAAGTCAACATACTAACACCCATTATCACATTAACATAAAACAGGAACATAACATAATAAAAATAACAAACAACATTAATAACAAAATAACAATCACTACATACCACTTTAAACACTATATATATATATATATATATATATATATATATATATATATATATATATATATATACATAACAAAAATATACAAAATTATAGCAACAATAACATAAAAATAAAATACACTAACAACAATACTTTCGAAAAACTTACCAACACAACCACGACAAAAAAAAAAAATCGTCAACCACAAGATGACAACAAAAGAAATGTCAACAATAAAACATTGTCGACAAGAAAATATCGTCGACAAGAAAAGTCATCGACAAGAAAAAGTTGTCGACAATAAAATATCATTGACAAGAAAAAGCCGTCGACAATAAAATATCGTCGACAAGAAAAAGTTGTCGACAATAAAATATCATCGACAAGAAAAAGTCATTGACAATAAAATATTGTCGACAAGAAAATTTACCGACAAAAACTAAAGATAAATGCAAATTCAAAACAAAGCGATCATTAGACACTCGAAAAAGGTGGGTCCCTAATTTTGGGGTACATTGTGGAGCAACCACAACAAATGGTGACTCTGCTAGGAAATGCTGCTAAGTATTTCGGTGAGAAAAACCTTCAAAAATCAAACACAAGCGTTAGAAAATATCCAAAGAATGAAACTAGACGAGAAATACATGCAACATTAGAATTATTCAATGTCAGCTCAATGTGTGCGGTGTGATTCATTCCTTATCATTTGAAATTAATCAACATTCCATCATATGTTTCACTTATGATTCATGCATATGAGAAGTTATGGATGATTCCTATAGGATTTAATGCATGGTGAAGATGTTAGAGATATAACAACCTGCTTTGCAAAGGATCAAACTTTCTAGTACCATGAACAAACATATTAAAACTATCAAACCCTCTTAGGACCAAATATGTGTATACTGAATTAATTTACTAGATCCCAAAGTTGGTTATGCATCACTACCATATTGAACCCATGTGCAAGTGTAAGTGAAATCAGAGCTTTGGGGAATAGGATTCCCAACCTCAGCGAGATGGGAATTTAACCCTATCCTTACTACTATGATCTAGAATTCATTACCTCATCTTGAACAAAATGATTTAACCTGTTATGGATGAAATTGTCAGGCTAGCCTGTCCGTTTGAGCAGTCAGTGGTCTTGCTTTTAGACAAGACATATTTCCATGCATGAGCATACTCCACTGCCAGTTAGGCATCTATAGCCCCGATGGAGATCAACTCCATAATCCAGGATTTGACTTTACTTTTTATTTCTTGAACCTTGGGGATGACTACCCATCCTTGCAAGGGACATGTAGTATGATCCTTCCAATCCAATATTAATGATGAAATGAAAATAGAATGAAAAATATTTGCTTTGGAATTTCAAGTTCTTGAGTGTAGATCATGCTTTTAATTTCTTAAAGCATGATGGAGGTAAAATAGAAGCTTTGGGGAATCGGATTCTCAACTTAAGTGAGATGAGAATTAGACCCTATCCTTACTACTCCATAAAGGTCAAATAAGAGCTTTGGGGAGTCAAATCCTCAACCTAAGTTCGATGGGGATTTAACCCTATTCTTACTACTCTAATTTTAGGCTTTAAGCACTATGGGAGTGGTAAAAACCATTGTTTTAAGTATTATGTTGCATTATAGGACAGACACGAAATACTCCTTTCGCCTCACCTTTTCTTCCAAGTATGGTTTTGACCATTTTGCTCAAGATCCTCTTTAATATGTGTAGAACGTGCTTGGTTCAAGATAGTTCGGGCATAAGTTCCCAACCTTAGGATCCTTTTAATATATGTTATGTAATAACCCTAAGAGGATTTGATACATTTTCAATGATTGTATTTGAAATGTAGATGCAACTGAGATGAAATGTATATGCAATGTGGAATGTAACATGAGATATGGATGAATGCATTGCTCTTTTTGAAATGCAGATGGAGTATACCACTTACTTTGCCATAATTTGTAAAACTGACAACTGCATGCATCACAAGTTCCAAACGATATTCTTTAATGTGTTTACGATACAAATGGAGCTTTCTACAATACAATTTCGATGTTTCATATTCTCTTAGTCTTAGTCAAAATTCATAAGGACATAAGTTGACATCTCGCTTTTCTTTTCCTTTTTTTTTTTTTTCAAGACAAACCAAAAGTGTCCAAAGGACCAAAACACAACTTAAAACAAAAACTGAAATGCAAAACTAGCATCAAAACCAAACAATCATATACAAATGTACAATATGGTACAAATATCACATGACTTAAGGGCTAAAATAATGGTTTATAACTTGCCCATTAACCGGTAACATCAAATATTTCCCATCCAAAGTTCTTAGTCTGAAAGTATTTTCCCCTAGGATTTTAGAAATTTGATAAGGGCCTAACCAAAGACAATCAAACTTTTTGTGATCCCCTTTCTCCTCATGTTTTTTATCCCATAATAAAACCAAGTTAGAGATCCTAAAAGACTTAATTTTGGCTCTTTTATCAAACCATATTTTGACCACATCTTGATGTTTTCTCATGTGGAGCATGGCTTCTTCTCTTTTTTCATCGAGGTGCATTAGATGACTTAATCTAGCCTCAATGTGATTATCAGTTCCAAGGTATTCTTCTGTGAAATGAAGGGTTTGAAGCTTCAAATTTGTAGGAAAAATTGGGTCTTTCCCATAAACTAGATGATAAGGTGTATTCCCTATTGATTCTTTTTCTCTAGTCCTATCTTCCAAAAGAGCAAATTTTAATTGGTTGTGCCAATCCCTAGAATTCTTTTCCAATAACTTCTTAATGATGGTTAACAAATTTTTATTTCAAGATTCTGCCAAACCATTGCCTTGAGGGTAATAGTTAGACGAAAACTTTAAACTCACCTTATTATCATATGCCCAATTTGTAAATTGAGTGGAAACAAAAACCTTACCATTATCACTTACTATAGAATCGAGTATTCCAAACCTTGTTACGATGTGATATTCAAGGAACTTTATTACCACATCCGTAGTGGAATGCTTCGTAGGAATTGCTTCTGCCCACCTAGTGCAATAATCTATAGCTGTGAGTATGAATTTATGGGAATATAAAGAATTTGGGTTAATAACCCCAATGAAGTGTAATCCCCATTGTGCAAATGGTCTCATCTCAACTACAGGTTGCAATGGCATAGCTGCATTCCTTTCTCTATTGGCAGCCACTTGACAAATATGGCAAGATCGCACATGTGCATGTGCATCTTTAAAAATGTGGGGCCAATAATATCCCACTCTTAAGATTTGATGTGCTGTTGAATTTGCCGAACCATGGCCAGTTCCGTATTTACCATGAAACTCTTGCAAAACATTGGTAGCTTCTTCTTGACTTAAGCATCGTAGGTAAATTCCCTCATGATTTTTCCCATAAAGAGCACCAGACCTAATAAGATAATTGGTAGATTTAAGTCTCAAGGATCTTATTTGAGTAGAATTAAGATGTGATGGACACTTACCATTTAGCATAAAATACACAATATCAACATACCAATCATATTTGTAAATGTGCTCTACATTTGAATATTGGCACGTGATTTGGGGACTATTATCAGCAATTGTTTTCACAAGTCCTTGTCCACGAACTAGTTTCATGGGTTGAATTTCAAGATAAAATTGTTGAATGGTAGAAATCCATTTACCTCTTCTCTCACCTAGATCATTTTGCATAAACATGGTTTTGACAACAGGGTCAGGCACGATGGAAAAGTCCCTACTATGCACAATGTAATGTCTAAATTTTTTTACTATTTTGAAAAGTACATACATTTGCTTATCGAGAATGGAATACCTCAATTGAGCATCCTTCAAAGGAGCACTTAGGAAAGCTATGGGATTTTCTGTGTTATATTCACCTTTTTGAGTCAAGACTCTCGTAAAAGAGTGTTCAGATGCAAAAGCATAAATAAATAAAGGCTTAGAATAATCTAGACTTATAAGGACAGGGGCTCTAGAAATAACATCCTTGATGCTTTGAAAGGCAACCCTACTTTCTTCATTCCATATGAAATTCACATCCTTTTTAAGCATCTCATTCAGTGGTTTAGCTATCTCAGTGAAGCCAAAAATAAACTTCCTCACAAAATTGATTTTCCCAAAGAAAGATCTCAATTCATTTTTGCTACCTAGGAGAGGTAGGTTTTGGATAGCTTCTATCCTTTTCGTATCAACGGAGATACCTTCTTTCAAAATTATATGGCCAAGAAATCTCCCTTCTGTCACTCCCAAGATGTATTTTTTTGGATTTAAAGAAATTTCATGTTCTCTACACATTTGGAGAACTTTCCTCAAATATTTCACATGGTCTTCTCTTTCCTTTGAAAACATAGGAATGTCATCCACATGCACAATGATACATTTACCTATGATCCCTTTAAACACATAATCCATGGCACATTGAAATTTTGCACCTGCATTTAATAATTTGAAAGACATTCTTATATAGGAAAATATTCCCCATTTGGTTGTGAAGGCCGTCTTCATCCTGTCATTGGGATGAATAAGAATCTGATTGTATCTAGAATACCCATCAATAAAAGACATCATTTCAGACCCATTCACCATCTAAAATATTTCATCAATTGATGGCAGTGGGTAATTATCCCTTTGTGAGGCTTTGTTGAGATTTCTAAAATCTATGCATAGCCTTATCTCTCCATTCTTCTTTCTCACCGGAACAAGATTAGCGACCCAAGTTGAGTGCCTAATGGGAAAAATTATCTTTGCGTCCAACAATCGCTTGACCTCTTTCTCTATCAAGGGCTCAAGTAATGGGTTAACAGGTCATATTTTTCTAAAGGGTTTGGAATCCGATTTTAGAGGGATGGTGTGTATAATAACGTTTTGATCATACATTTTCAACTCATTGTAATTCCAAGTAATGCAATCCATGTAATAATTTAGTGCACGTATTATATTTTCTCTCTCATCAGCTATACATGCCTTTGCAATGTACACTTCACATGGATTATCCACACTCCGTATATTGATCAGGTCACAAGCATCTTTAGTAAGTGGAACCCTTTTTCCTTTTCTAGCTTTATATCCCATATCAAACATCTTCTCCAATGAAACAATGTTCTTAGGTATCTTGTTGGATTGAAATGTAGCTTCACTTTCTCCTTCTATTTCTTCTTGCCACCTTTGATCTTCATCAATCACTTGGTCCTCAAAAATACCCGAATTGGTGACAAATTTGAAAATGTTTCTATCATTCTCAAAAACTTGCAAGTTTCTGACGTTATCAGGTATCGATGGGCAAGGGACTAACTCAATGAAAAACTTCTTTCATTTTGTTATGTCAATCAGATTTAGCATGCCTACAGCGACTGCAAGAGAATAAACTATAGGATTTCCTTTCCTAGAAATAAGGGATATATTAAAAGCATCAAATTCCTCAATGAGGTCCCTCACCCTAGTTCTATAAAGGCTCAATATCTTGTCGCAAAAGGTATATTGTCCTTTAACTTGTTTGACCACAAACTCTGAATCTCCCAATACTTTCAAACACTTAACCTTCTTGCTCAGAGCCAATTGTAAGCTAAAGATAAGAGCTTCATATTCTGCCAGGTTGTTAGTGCAAGGAAATTGCAATCTATAGGCAGCAAACAATGGTTTACTTCCTGGACAAGTGAGTTTGACTCCAGCTCCTACCCCCTGTTTTGACTTAGATCCATCAAACTTGAGTAACCACACGGGATTATCTTCTTCAAAAGAGCTACAAGAAAATGTTTCTTTTTGAGGTTCTTCGGTAGCTCTTTCAACATCAAAAGCATAGACTCCTAACTCTGGTTCAAAAAATTGAACTTCATTTGGCTTGTTGAATTCTGTGATGATTTCCTTAATCCTTGGCTCATTTTCCACTCTAATGTTATTAGCAATTCCTTTCCAGGGTAGCCACATGTGTGAGCAATCAATGGAGAAATAACCATTAAAATTTTTCATCCAATCCCTAGCAAGTAGCATTCCATATTGACTTGGGATATTGACAACCAAAATATCAACGACCTGTTGGACCCTAGGTTTAGAATTGAGTTGGATCTTAACATCGTAGAGGGTCCCTATCACATTTACCTCAGACCGATCCAATTGCAAAACCTTGCATTTAGAAGAAATAGGCTCTAGGCCTAACATTTGGCAAATTTTTTAAGGCATGAGGTTACTTGTGGTACCTGTGTCCACCAAACAATTATGCAAATTTTTTCAAGTAATCCTCACAGTCAATAAAAAAGGAGGGACATCTCATCTTTCATTTTGTAAAACCATGTGAGATTCAACTTCCTTTCCTTCCTGTATTTGACTAGGCAAGTCCAAAGCCTTTATTAATGCTTCCTTTTGGCCAGGCAACCTAGCCCCCTCTAAAAATGAAAGGCTAGACTTGGACTTCCTAAAATCCTCCACTATGTCATAAGTTGACTTCTCAAGCTTCAAAGTTTTTTGCATGGCCTTAGATGTTTCTCTTCTAGATGGAGGAGGGGGATTATTATCAGCCTTAGTATCAGGAGGAAGTATAGAGTTGTTTGGTGGATTTGAGGACATTTTAGGGGTTTTGAACTTACTCATCAAATGGTATCTATGGTTCCCCTTTCTAAATTCTCTAAAATATTGCACTTTCTGTTCCAATATTTCATCCTCTTCTTCCTCATTCTCACTTTCTTGATGATATAGAGTTTCCACCACCAAAATGTTGTCATAACCTTGTTGATGTTGGGGTGGACCCTCATTTGGCACAAGTTCCAAATCATCCACTTGAGCTTGGAGACAATGGATATACCTAACGATTTCGGGACAATTCCTTTCATTATGCTCCTTTGTATTATGCAATCTACACCCCTTTTCCCATGCAAAATAAAAAATATTAAGAATGGAACTAGAGTGACTTGGTCCTGTAGAAGTATCTATCTTATTAGTGATAGGGGAAGGCACACCCCCATTGTTTGGCTTTGTATTCCATTGTATCACTCTATTGTTGAAATTTTGATTTGGGTGAGGGGCATGGGATTCATACTTCTATTTTTGAACCAAATCATTACTTAATTTGTGATCCATCTTTTTGATCTCTTCAACCTCTAAATAAATCTCTTTTGGTTGAGTTATGTTATTGCTAATTCCAATATGGTTTGCATAATTGGTGAGATCTTGACTTAACATTTGAGTTGGATTCTGAGAAACTTGATTTGTGTAGGGATTCACACTTTGAATTGGAATTGTATTTGGGAAAGGAACTATAGCCTAAGAATTAATCGGACTAGTTCCTTGCATAGTATGTTGAACTATTTTGCAAAAATGAAGGAATGGGGGGAATGGATGTGATTGGTTGAATTGGAATGGGTGTGTAAGTAGGTGTTGATGAATATGGTTGTTGATAAGGCAAAGCATTCATGCCTGGAATTTGTGGTGCCATGATTTGATTCATCATAGGAGCTTGACCATATGGACCATATTGTCCTACCATAGGCATATGGGGAAACCCATAACCCTGTGGTGTCATTTTTTATTAAATGGTCATAGCTTCATTGTAGGCTAGAGCAAGCATGGTAACTTGAGGATTTTGCCTTGCAAACATTGTCGTCATAGGATCCAATGCCCCAAAATATATTTGCAAAGCTACTATGGATAAAATTTCAAAATGTCGAAGTGCTCTATTATAGCACTTATGAAATCTCTGATTAAAAGTTTGAATTGGTTCACCCTGGCCTCTTTTGCATGTAATGAACTGATTGTAGATGATTGTGGGATCTAATGGTGACCTGAATTGGTTGACAAAAGCATTCTCCATTTGTGTCCATGACGTAATGGAACTAGTAGGTAAGCAAATATACCATTCGTAGGCCACTTGGTCTAGGCTCATGGGGAAGAGTCTACAAGCCACATATTCATGTTGAACTTGCAATCTTATCAAAACATCCCTATAGGCATGAATATGTTCTTCTACGGTCCTTGGGCCATCCGATTTGTATTTGGGAAAAAATATCTCTATATTCTTAGGGATATCATGAATATCCCCTATGATATTCAAAGGAATGTTATGGGCTCTATACCATGGAGCTGGTGGAGGTTAGACCATTTGATTCAAAATCGATGATGATAACCCTACAAGAACCATGGAAATGGTACTGATAATTGGTACACTAGTGGCAATTGACACCACCGATGCAATTCTGCTAGATGCACCTAAAACAGAAGGATCTTCTGTAACAAGGGTATCCGATGGGATCACAATTTGCTGGGTTTTATTCCTTGGATTCCTATGAGTAGGTGAGAGGCTTTGGAATATGGTTTCCTCGATTTTTTTGGACCTAGTTGCAATGCGATGTGGTGGGTCCAGTTTGTAAATGAGACTACCCTATGAAACTTGACAAACTCTCAACACCTCAAAGAAAACTTGCAACACAAAGAAAATCCTATAGTTGTAGCCATTAATGAAACTCACAGAATAACTTCAAAACCAATTTGTTAGTCATGAATAAAAGAAGGAACCAGGACAAAGCAATATTCTAAAAATGTAATTTAGTTTCTTATTCACCAGATCGCATATGCACAAGTGAAGAGCATACTCCTAATGTTGTAGGCTTTCTGATTCACAAGATCGCATTACACGCAAGTGAAGAGCATAATACCGACAACAAATACATTTTAGACAAAATAATTCCTTACAAATAAGCATGAAATGACTAGAAAATATCAAACATGTAATGTATGAATAATCATGTTAGCATCAAACAAGAGATGTATCCATTAAAATCAAATGAAAGTAATTGCATGGAGCAAACCTCGTTAGTCAAGACCAAAATTTTTCAAAATCAAATCAAAACACATTATTCCTGTATGAACAATCAAAAGCGTTAGAAAAATGTATAGCAATTCATGTCCTCCTTTTAACACTACAAGGTTGTATTGTTAAAATAGGGCTAAAGATAATAATCAATAGGGCATGAAATATTCAAAATTTAAATCCCTATAGCATTTAAATCACACTAAAATAAACCAATTCAGGCCCTCCTTCTAGCGCCAAATCTGTTGAGTGGTATTTTCACCCAATTGTGAAAGTACACTCTCCCTTAGGATTTGGGTTCCAAATCCCCTCTTGCAAAGAAGTTAAACAAAAAACTTCTCCAAGGTCTCCGCTATATTAGCATTTGCATATGTGTATTGGTAATCTCAAATAAATATATTCAATTTTAAATGCTTGGAACACCTTAGTGATTGCAAGTAACTATAAACAAGGGGTAATGTTGGTTTATTTTACCATGAAACTTTAGTGATTGTTCATTGAACCAAAATAAAGCAAATGTGAGTTGACCCTCATAGGACCACGATGTAGTGCCTTAATTACTTTTATATTGAGGGTTTTAAAATAGATTTTATCTTGTTTATTAAGTCCAAATATGACTTCTTATCATGAAGATGAAGATAGCTTTCAATGTGATAGATAAACTATCCCTCTTTGGTGAAACTGGTTTTCATAAAGAAGCAATAATTTATGGCCTTAAAGTAAGGGCTTTAAATGTCACCTCAACTTATCCTTCTTAAATGAAATCAAATCTTCATAAATATGAAAAATTAAGTGCTTTGAATCAATGACCTTCAACGTGATGCTCAAATTACCCCTCTTTCGTAAAATCATAATTTTTATGAAGAGAGGAAAATTTTAGGCTCCAAAAATGGAAATTTGTAAAATGCCATAAAACATAAAACCTTCAATGAAATTAGAATTTTCATGAAGGGAATTTCATCATAGGCTCATGAATGAAACATGAAACTGAAAAAATGAAATTCGGTCCAAAAATGGAAATTTTCTATTTTCAGAATTTTCAAAATTTGTAATAAAACAAAAACTTCGATGAATTTTTAAAAATACTAAAAGACTCTGAAAATGAAATTTTAAAGTGTGAATTGGAAGTATGAAGTATAAACTATGCAATGGTGAAATTATTTTTGGGTTTTGATATTTTTTAAATGTTTATTTTAATGCCTGAAAATTAAAATGAATTAAAATTTCTAGAAAATAAGATGCAGAAAAAGTTGAAAGAAAATGCAAAAAACTAAAAATAAAATGCATTCAGTATGATGCTATCTTATTTTGACAAAACCAAAGATGTGAGGTTTCCATGCATGCAACCTAACCTATTGGACTTGCAAAACAAGCACAATCCCCATAGACTAAGTGCTGGTTCCTAGGGTTTAAAATAAATTTCAGGTTCAAGCATTCACATGAAGCAACCAAGCAAACTTGCATTAACTCCATCTACAAACTCGGAATCTGAAAAAGGGGAAAAAAAATAGACATTAAATCCATAGCATGCAAAGAGAATATCCTTCTTTCTTGCCCACAAGATGAAAATTTTTGAAAACTCTTGCATTAAAAATGTGTCATTTTACAATAGCAGAATTTTTGGTTTTCCCAAACCAGTCCATGGAAGAAAAACAACCCAAACAAGCCGAAAATGGCCCTCTTGCCTTCAAATTTGCAAATTTGCTTGCAGTAGTTTCCAACCCTTATTCTGTCTTTCACAGGCATATTTATAGACCTCTCCAAAACCTTTCGCTTTCTATCCTTTATTCTTTTAGTGGATCTTCGTTTTGTCTCTTCCTATTCAGTTTTGTTTTTTCTTCGTATTTGGTGGTTTGTTTCGTTTTCCTTTACTGGTCATTTGTCTTCATTATTCAGCTTCATAACAATTTCGATAATCATTATGACACCGCCCCTCTTACATTATTAGTATGATGGCGTGTCTGTTATAATATATATATACCCTGTTCAGTTTTGCTTAATGATTTTTATTTTCCTATGCTTGGTGATGGCCATCATGACCCTTACCTGTAACGTATCTGCCATTGTCTTATATGATACTTGTCTGCATGCATTCCCCATTATTCTAAATATTTCATCCGCAATATCTTTCCTTTTATAAAGGCCTTGGTCTAAATATATGAAGTTCTCCAACCATGTGAAGATTCATTCACGAAATAAGATTTTACTTTAAAATACACCCTTTTATTTGCCTTGACATGATTGTTCCCACTCTTTTCAAAGGATGTATGCTTTTTATAAAAATCCTCTTTAGGCCCACTCAACCACATTTGGACATGCACGACATCACCCTAGCACCAAGATTTTTTTTTGATTGGGTTTTCATCCCCACATTGTCAATGCCAATGTCGCTCTGTATATATGTAAACTTTTGCTATCATTACAATCAACAGCCTGGGGCATTTCATTCTGGATGCTACATACTACATTTGTCATCCTTCCTCGATGAATATGCATAGGTGAATTCAGTGTTGTCTGCTATACATAGTCTACCGGATCTCGCAGGCCAGCTTCCATAGCAAATTTTTAATCCTATAAGCTATCAAGATATGTAAACCAAGGCTTCATGATAATGATACTTGTCGCCAAGAGGATTCACTCCCTCAAAAATTATAGTATCCTCCACCTTCATGAAACATTCCTTCTATGACAACATGGTAGTGAAATTTTCCACAGTGCAGGCCTTATTTATTTATGATAATTCACAAGTTTGATACTCCCTAAGAAATTCAAGGATGTGATAGTGACAGCCTCCACATTACACCATGTACAATTATTTTATCCACATTTGTCATAATTCTTTCACACTATGGCTATTTTTCCTCTACACGATGTCCATGCTGGTTTGTTTGTCGATGTTGTCCACTGTGGATAATCCAAGTTCTTATGCAACATCCTTCTTTGCAATGATGTCCATGATGTATGGTTCTGCATCATTGTTGCAACTATCCTTGGTTACATGGTCTTCTAAAATATTGCATCCTTCATTACCCTTTATTTTGTCATAACTACAATCTCGATTATCATCGTCTAACGACTTCATCAGTGTTGCTCGAAAGACTGTGCACGGCTCCCACAGTCGTGAGTCTTGACCTTATCTAGCACTTTTTTTTGCGTATTCTTCCTTCAATCGCGTTCCCCCAAGACATGTTTCGCTTGGCCCATCCATTTTGGAACCTACACATTCAAAAAAACCTTTCATTAACTACAAAAAATGATAATAAAACATATAACAACCTAAAACCAACACCTATGCATATGATATAACACGCATAACATAAGACACTTAACATTAAACCCATCTAACATAGACTAACAAGTCAACATACTAACACCCATTATCACATTAACATAAAATAGGAACATAACATAATAAAAATAACAAACAACATTAATAACAAAATAACAATCACTACATACCACTTTAAACACTATATATATATATATATATATATACATAACGAAAATATACAAAATTATAGCAACAATAACATAAAAATAAAATACACTAACAACAATACTTTCGAAAAACTTACCAACACAACCACGACAAAAAAAAAAATCGTCAACCACAAGATGACAACAAAAGAAACGTCGACAATAAAATATTGTCGACAAGAAAATATCGTCGACAAGAAAAGTCATCGACAATAAAATATTTTCGACAAGAAAAAGTTGTCGACAATAAAATATCATCGACAAGAAAAAGTCATCGACAATAAAATATTGTCGACAAGAAAAAGTTGTCGACAATAAAATATCATCGACAAGAAAAAGCCATCAACAATAAAATATCGTTGACAAGAAAAGTTACCAACAAAAACTAAAGATAAATGCAAATTCAAAACAAAGGGATCATTAGACACTCAAAAAAGGTGTGTCCCCAATTTTGGGGTACGTTGTGGAGCAACCACAACAGGTAGTCATAGCATTTTTAATATCTATGACCAGAGTAGAAAAAGAGAGGGGAACTAGTTCATTTTGACTCATTCAAATAATGTAATGTGAGAAAAATAATTAAACTAGTGAAAAGAAAGTGTTATCCACATGTTTAGATCACAAGAACACATAAATGAGCATAACATAGACCATAAACACAGAATATGCCAAGGGAAGAGTTGGGATTTTCATTAATATAAAAAGCCTTTTTTACATATCAATAGATCAGCAGGGTGCTTGATCTTTATATGTCATTTCATTACAATAAACCCCTGGTTTGAATATTTATAACAAGGGGTCATTCCTCCCCATCCTTATTGCAGTGACATAAGAGTTCCCAACTTTGGTGCATTCCACAAGAAATAATATCAATGAAAAGTGCTCCCTAGATAGTCCTTGGTAAATGATAGAAAAAATGGTGATAAGAGACACAAACAGATAGACACAAGGAAAATACAACTAACATGACAAACAAAGCTTATACCTAGGATTTTCTCTCTGAGAGATTTGATCCAAAAAAATATCTGCAGTAACAATCTCCTTTTTATAATGTAGGCTCACCTGAATGTTGTAACTGCCTACCCCAGCTGGATCAATTCCATTGTACTCAAAAATAGGATGTAATAAAAAATGGTCATGTAGCCCACGCCCTCTCTATTATGCACATGGAGGTTGTGTATCATCTCCTATACCACCCTTGGCTTTAAACTATGCATCTCCTAGAGCATGTGTCTTGGGTGAGCTAGGCCCCACTCCCCCTCCAAGGTTTTGAATTTCTTGATTGATAAAATCCCATGCCTTGTCATGAAAATTTAATGAGAATAACAAAAAATTTAAGTCTTGAGTGGCTTTGTTTACCTAGTACCTTGCCCACTACACAGTGTTATCAGTGAAGATACATAGATAGTCCACCATCTCCACCAAGGATGTAAACTATTTTGATAATTTTCCATCCTAATCTAGATCAAATTCCTTGATATTGAGGGTCTGTATGAACTCACTCAGCTTAAAACCACAATCCTCCAATTCATCGTTAACTTCTTTCTTGGCGTCCACCACTTCCTGATTCCTTTTGAGCCAATTTGGTCTATTCTATAAAAATATAAAAATATTGGCAAAATCCTCAGTAAAGAAAGAGTGGGAATCATCTGATAAAGTGGCTGACATCCTAGCAATGGGAATGTAGTTCTCCTTGAATTCTTGATATATAGGGAGTATGGCATACACCTGCTGGTCTCCTTGCTGCATTCAATCTCTCAGGAGGCCAATATTATATCCAGTAGCATAGATATCAATAAATAGGGACTCCAGTTCTCCCATATTCTCTCATATTTTATATTTCATATCCTATTTGAATTCTTCCACTGACCCAAGCTGGATAATGACCCGAGAAGTAGATGGGGTAGGCATTTTCAACCTATCAACCTCACTTTGGAGTTGTTTACAAATTTTTTGTAGCTACCTCACTTCTATAACCTTAGCCTTCCACTCCTCTAGTTCTTTTTCTATTGCTTTTGCCACCTGTGCTTGGGAGACCAATTGTGGTTTCATCATGTCTATAGGTACATCTACCAATCTTATGACACCCTTTCTTACGTCGATGGTGGCTTATTTCATGTTGGGTGGTAGTAGTAGATACATCAACTGCTTCCTTCCTAGTTGTCCTTCAGGGTCTGATTACTCCCTTACTAGAAGACCTTTTCTCTTCCATATCTTGTATTTGATCTTCTTCATCAACAATTATTTATAAGGTGTCTCTCACCCTCGTTAGCGTAATATTCTCAGTGTCATCTATATAGGGTTCTGTATTGGCCCTTCTTATGGTGGGAGACCATGAGGGACTTCTTTCTTGCACCTCATACTCCCTCAATATGTTAGAAATCCCCCCAGATTTTGCAATCTTCTTTAGAGCCTTGGGAGAATGAGAAACTTTTCTTGATTGACAACCAGGGTGGTAGAAAATAAGAAAGGATAGCCCACTACCAGGTTAGTATTTTTTGAAGGACACATCAACATCAAATATGATTATGCTATACTCTAGGATGAGAAGGAGACTAGTTCCTTTCCATTTGAGGTGATGGTAGGAGAACCATAAGAAGGGAGTTTTTCTTACTCCTATTATGCCTCATCGATAATTTTCATCATGACCTTGAAGAGGTTGGTGTCCTACTGGACAAATTGGAAGGTGGGGTCCTCAAATTCTTCTGAGGGAGCAGCTGGGACCAGTGGGACCACCTTATCCACAAATAGCCCTCGGTGCAACTTCAATTGAGAGCTATAATCACCAACTATTTCAAGCCTATTATAAGACCTCTCCTTCATCCTCCAAACTAGATCCAATGACTGGTTATTTTTAAAAGCCTTCTGTATTTTGTGTTCAAAATTATCCTTGTTGTGAGTGAGTTGCAGAAGGACGAGCTTACCAATAACATTTCTTCTATGATGGTCGTCTAGATCATAGGCCCTCCAAGTAACTTCTGGGAATAAGTACATATCTATTTTCCAAATAGCCTGTAGCATGACAAAGTGGCACAAGTATGTGTAGGGGCCCATTGAGCAAGGGATGGGAAGCCATGGTATAGATCCCTTATTTCTTAGGTACCTAATTTTAACCTCTTTGGCCATTTGTCGAGTAATATCCAATAGAGCAATTAAAGTTGGGCAGTGTACAGGGAGTGCCTCCAGAGGTAATTTTGAACCATACAACCTGATATAGGAAAAATATTCCATGTAGAATAAATCTCCCACCTGTGCTTTATGTATAATCTCTCTTACTCCAATCCAAATTTTGTTTGGTTCTTCCCCACACAACCGAAGGTGTACTATGAGAAGTATTTTCTCAAAAGAGGTCTTATAGCTTGAACACCCTTCCTGGATGCACAGTAGTTGGTCCTCGACAGTGGGAGTTGTCACCCCCCCATTCGAGCCACTAAATATTTTTCCAATTGTGCCATGAACAAATGGATCAAAAACAAGTAATAGGATAAAGGAGGCATCTCCTCCTTACCATCCAATATAGCCTCCTATAAATCCTACAATTCTTGGTCAATGTTATCACTAGTAATATTTTCCCATAAGTAGACTATTGAATTTGTTGCATTGCAGTATTATAAACATGATCTCCTTTGTAATTGGCTTCAAATATTTGATGCCCAATGCCAAGTTGATCATGTCTATGTAATCTTGCACCCAGGGACAAAGAAGAAATTTCTTGATAGGAAAGCCCAATGGCCTATGTTTCCCCATATTTAGGAGTGTTTCTAGGAATGATGTTCTTATCATGTAATTGGCCTAGAGAGCCAGTGTTTTAAAATATAACACCTGAGATGTCGTAGCAAGGCCAAACACTCACTGGATACTATCTACTATCACCCAGGCCACTGCCTAATGTTTATAGTCACAAATGATGTGAATTATGGAATCATACACTACTACCAACCAAGATACGAGGTCTGATGAGTGATAGACTTTAGGACAATTTAAACATCCCAAATTGGTGTTCCACTTATTTCAAATAGGGGGAGGTTCAATGCTATCTCGATAAGCCCTCATGTATAGGCTCCTAAACAATGTCAGGTGTTTCTAGTTATCTTCTTCTATGGGGTCGAAGGCATAAATGGTCACCCCCTCAACCTCTTTCTGTTGCTCCTTAGTAATGTCCCTATTTGAAAATGGTAAACTAGTTAGGACTTTAGGGTCTTGTGCTCTTCCCATTTTTCTCATATTTGAGCATGCCTCAATAATTTTAGCAATTATTTCTTTGACAATAGAGACCTCTGACGTGGTCGAGCTTGTGGAAGCCATAAAAATGGATGTGGAAGATGACATAGGATCTTTCTCTTCCCTTCTATTCTTGACCTCATCAAAAATAATTCTTGCATACACGAATGGCATATCCACCACCCTCATATTAAAGCATGGGCATTTAATTTTAGTAGGTAAAGTGCATGTGCTTTACGTCCAACTAGACATTTTTATTAGTTAGGCATACCACCTCTTTTGTGAATTGTGGCTAGAATTCAACTTTATAGGATACATGTATTTAGGTTGATCAAGGCAAGATACACTTGAGTGAGACACGTGCAGGGTCTACGCCCTCTTAATTCCTCACACGCTCCATTTGGGAATTAAAGCATGTAATCCTCAGGGTGAGCACATGAATTCATGCACTCGCTTACTCTTTATGTGCCCCAAGAGAGTGGGTCACACGGGACCTAATGGGGCATATAAGATGTGTGCCTCAAGATTTTAATGCACTCCAATATAGAGCACACAACTCAAATACGGATGCACAGTCCTATGTGCTCGACTAAAAATTTATGTGCTCCACTACAACTGGAGTGCACAAACTCAGTTTAAGGTGCACATGCTTGTGCACCCCAAGGGAAGTGGTGCACTCCACTTAGGAGTGGAGTGTACTAGCTAGGATGGGAGTGCACTACCTGTGCACTCCATGTCTTTTTGCACTTCTTAAAATTATTTAGAAAATCAGTGTTATTACACGAGCAACAAAATCCATAAATACAATAACAAATTTACAATTCTTAATCAAATCCTTTTTCTATTACAAAGTATCAGTTACAATAGAGGTAATATGTTCATATCAAAATTTAAATTAACTCCCATAATTACATAATTTCTTTCACTCTCAACCACATTGGCAACTTTTATCTCATAGTAAAATTTATGAGATCTTTAATCCAGTTCCAAGTGACTGCACTTTGGAAATGTTCAACATTCATAACACTGTATGTATCCAAAGTAATTCGGTCATCCAACTTACCTGGATTGAATTTTTGGACATCCTTTCCTTGAGAACACTGATATGGGATTGTTTATAGGGATATGGCCAACTCTTTCCTTCAGTTAAAAATGCATTTCTATCTATATGAAAGAAAATTTGTATAATACAAATAAAAAAACATTGCAACACTCCAATATAGTAATTTATAACTGGAATATCATTATCATACAAACAAAACTCATTTATTGATTGAGCATTTCAATAACAACTGTGATAATTTTTTTCAACAACCGAATCATCCATCTAATTAAACTACTCAATACAATTGGCAAACAATTTCAATAATGAAAATCCATCCTAGTTTCAATTTTTCTTCACACACAACCTTTCTTAATCAATCATTGAATTCATGGCCAATGTCCAATTAGCAAGTACCAAAATTGACTCATATATACTCAAAGTTTACTTCTAATAGTAAAAAAAATCAAATTCTATTGTTCATAAAACACTTGTTTCCTTAATCCATTAAAATATCCATAATTTCATTACTAGTCATTACGTACGCATAATCACAACAAACAACACATATTCAAGAGTATATTTTATTCTATAACACTTCATTGAATACAAACTTCAAGTAAAAGTTGTTTGGTATACAAATCCCAACTAGGAAGAAGGAAAGTACTCTTATCTTACACTAACTACAATGCATGCTTGATATCTTACCTAAATTCACCTTTAGTAAAAACCAGATACTACGGATTACTTGAATGGATAAAGGAGTTCAAATTCCCAAGGAAGGTTACCAGCAAACTAACCAACCTTGTCACAATTATCAACATGCTTACCAATAGTATTTTGTATCCGTCACTACTCTATAGGTAGGTCTAAATCTAGGAAAAATTCCACCATGGTCACACCCATTTAATTGACTGATCATAAAATATCCCAACATATATATCTAATTGAAAACATTTTTCTATTGGTGAATCAAATACTACACCACATTATCAAATTTGGAAACACATATCTAGACGTATGAAACCAATATCATAACACAATCCTTCCTATTTACCATATCCCACTCCTCATAAGGGCGTGCTCCTATCTAAATATTTGGTTCACCCCTTACACATTCCATGGTCTTTCATTACTATATTTCTAATTTAAATAAATGTTAAATATTCATAATTTGAAAGGTAATTCATACAATCAAATAATATCAATATGCATAGTTGATTCTTTCCAACCATTCAAAGGAGTATTCAAAATTTCATTTAGCATTCTAAAATCAAAAGAAATAAATGAAACTACCTATCTATGTTGAGTGTTTTCCAAACCAGATGAAGCTTTTCCTATTTTCCAATCACACCTCTCCCTTTCCACAAAAATATCCCATTTATTTTTCGTTGGCCACCAACTATCACCCACTTGAATCCAACTCCTATGAGTACATTCAAGTGATCACTATCACCACAAAGTTACTCTCTCGACTACTTCCGTAATACAAGGTAAAAAACTAGTTTGAAAACCAATGATACTTTATAGAAAGCATCCTATTCAAGCAAACATGAATTTATATTTAATGTAGTCAATATTTTTGAACTAGCATGGTTAATAACTAAAGATCAAGTAATACCGTACATAGGTTTATTTTAAACCTTTAAATTCTTTCAATATCTCAATTACTTCATAGAGTGCTTTATTTAAAATAAAGGAATCATGTGTGTATGGAAGCAATTTCTTGTTTTAGCTAACATAATGAAACAGTAATTTGTTAAGCAAATAGAAAGGATATTTCTTTCAAAATATCATTTCAAACATCAAACATCAACCCATTGACTCTTTTGTTTTAGCCTCAACAACCTCATTGTCGATGGTTCATTCCATGTGCCAATTAATTATGCAACTATATGTGAAGGAAATCTATATTTCTTAGATTTTTCATCTTTAAGAGTAATCATAATTTCCCATTTAAACATCCCATATATAGTGGCTGATTTTATCTTCCACTGATAAGAACTATAAAGTATAAAATAACAACACTAAGATAACAATAACACGTCCAACACAAAATATATTGCACAATGAAGAGATAATATTACATTAATAGTGGGGGAGCCTTGATCTCTAATGTTACAATGTAATATGTATTGATACAATAATTACAACAAAAGTATTTTGAAAACCCTCATTCACAATGAATATTTGGTGTCTTCCATGTCGTCTTCACTCCAAACAAGTATGTGGGTGGGCTTACGTATCCCTATGGGACCACCCAAGCTACAAAAATTGTAAATAATGTAGTTCCTGTATCTACAAATAGATCACAATAAAAAATATGTCAATAACATATGTGAGAGCTTGACTATGTGAGACCCTCTAAATAACAAATATACTAAAACCCTAATATTGTAAATGATGAAATGTAATCTAAATACAATAAATATAAGATGTGAAATAATAGACCTTCTACGTTATCAAAGAATATATAATTTGTTTGATCTATGCTTTTTCTTCTATGATCTGAAGGCGTATGAACACCCGTGAGCATTTGAGAGTTTGTCGATGACCAACTAGAGGATGGGAAATGACTTGGAGTATTCTAAATGGGCTATGAATGCCCTACAATATTCCTAGAATGCTCAACAATGTTCAAGGGATACTCAAACATATTTGGGGGTTTATGAAGAGGGTACTACATAACCATGTTTGTTTGATGCTAAGGCTTTGGATAAGGATATATTCAAGGGTTCACCAATAGCTTTATTCATTAACCACTTAATAATTATAATAATTGCTTAACCTCATTCACAAAAGTGAATGATATTTTATAACTTACCTTCAATATGCTAGGGTTTTGATGACACCAAGGGGTGGTTGAGATTAAAACATGATGAAGGGCTATGATTATGACTTTGAAAATGTGACATGGATCAAGTCAAGTGGATGGTTGAGATTAAGTCATGATGAATGGTTGTGATTTATTCATATATATATATTAAATAAATAAATATAAATATATAATATATATATATATATATATATATATAATATGGGTGGTGGTGATTATATGATGTGGGGGTGACAAGTGGCTAGGATTTGGTGTCTATATATATCCCTTTTTGTATCACATTGCATGAAACATAATACGGTGTAAAACTAGAGACACCTGGTTTGGTGAAGTAGCTTTCTTCCTTGAAGCGCAGGAAGATATTGAAGACAAATAATTTTTTTGTAGATTTCCCTATCAATTGGTGAATGAGTGAAGAATGAATTTTACAAGCCAATTGATAGAAATATGGATATAAATTTTGGTGGATGATGTATTCTATTTTTTCCCCAATAGATGGAAGGGTTTTTTATGATGTGGATGATATGAATGATGTAACTATTGATGAGTGACATAGATGATGACACAATAATTGATTTTGTTCTTGAACTAATATAAAATAGGTTTTTTCCAATTGTGGTAAATCAAAATCAAATTTATTTACCCCAATTTTGGGGTGGTTCTGTGTTGTTGAATAATGTGCCTTTTGGCATCATTGAAATGCAGTGATGAAATGCAAGATGACATGGAGAATGTGACCTATAATAGTTACTATTGAGAAATTCATTCAATCAGAACCAATAATCCTAATAGGCCAATATCCTCTATGAATGTGGGTGTAAAAGAGATGATGTAATTAAATTCATTCGTGTTTCAAGCCCCACAAACAAGACCATCAATGACAATCATTGGAAAAATTAATTTGAGCACAGTATCACTAAAAAAATGAGGGACCAAATGGATTTTGAATTCTCACAAGAGGATGTTGGATGACATTATGGAAAAGAGTCCTTATGGTAATCTACCCAACTTATTGAATTGTGTGGATAACCAATTGCTACAATCTACAAGGGAATATAATAAACCACTAGATACGAGGCTCACTTGAAAATGTGATTGGAATTAACAAATGTTGAGTGGAAATGCTATGATAGATGAATTTGATGATTGTGAATGATAGTGTATGAAGAAAAATGCATTGATGAGTGAATTGTATGATTTTGTGAAATTTGGAATTGTTTTGGAACATTTTGAAGCAATTTGGGGTATTTGTGACTTTTGGTTGCAATCAAGAATTAAACACCCAAATCAATCCAGTTTATCACAAAATATGACTTACGTGTTGTAGGTGAGTTGGAGAGGGTAGGAAAATACTCGAAGGGAGGTCCTTGGTTTGAATATCTACCCTACCAAATGTACATCGAGTACCCAAAATGTAGTTGATAATGCTAGTGCGGTCAGGGCCGAGTGCGACTCCTAGGTGATTTTAATGGTGTAGAACCCCCTGGTCATGGTTTCTCAAACTAAGGTGGCCACATAAGATATTTTTTTCTAAATTCAAAAAAATCATCACAAAATGTGATGGGATGATGTGATGAATGTGTGGAATAGTGAATGTGGTATTTTTGTAAAACTTTAGATCGTTTTGAGGTTTTTGTATGTGATTTAAGCATTTTCGTGACTTTTGGTTGCAAATGAAAATTAAGCACCCAAGATAATTCATATCTTAACAAAACATAATGGAAGGATATAATGGATGCATGGATGGAATTTGAGATGATTTGGTGGGGTTTTTCTACATTTTGAGGTATTTTGAGTCCTTTGGTAACATTTTGGAGGTAAACATCGACTAGCATCCATGGTAGGCATAGATGAGGGAGGATATCCACCACCTTGGAAATGTTGGGATGTGTTTGAGTGGGCCTAGAAAATGCTCTGGAGCATTTGAGTGTGCCAAAATCAACTATAAAGGGTATGCATAGGCAAATTTGAATTCATTCTTGCATTCAAAGTTTCGAGAAATGACATCTAAAGGGGAGTGAGTGAGTGAGTGAAGGAGTGTGGATAGGTGAAGTGATGACAATAGAGAGAGTGGATGCGGTAGTAGCCATGGAGGCACAAGTGGCTGAGGTAAGTGCTCTTGGTACTCTTATTTGGATATTTGCGATGTTTTTTTGCAATGAATGTGCTAGTAACGTATATGCTATTGTGTTGTGCTACAATTGAGGATCTTAGAGGCTCATTATTGATTCTCATCTATCATACCAGGGGTGAGAAATACCTTATAGAAGGACCACTAGGGTAAGTTGGAGAATATGGGATTAGTAGGGGTTGCAAGGATTGAGGTGGTGAGGGCATATGGGGGTACCTCTCTGCCTTAGCAGATAGGTGGGACCTAGATAGGGGCATATTAAAAATCTAAATAGGGGAGATGATAGTGAGACTAGAATATGTATACTGCACCATTTGAGTATCGATGTAGGGGTTATGTCTCCAAGTTGGGTACGATAAGGAGCATGAGCTGAGGTGTATTTTTGGAGATGGATGGAGGGATGCGAGTGTGAAGGGTGGAGGGATAAAGTATTTGGATATGTATGTGAGGAAGGAGTTGGAGGTATTACCCATTTTGGTCATGTTCCTATAGACCAATGTGTTGGTTTCCAACAATATCAGCTATCATTTCTCATAGAATATGATTAGTTTGGTGTACGATATGATTAATGTGTCTCGAGTGTATGCATGGACATCAACTCTATTGACTTAGACATGTCTAGATTTGTATGATGTAAATAAGTGAGGGTGAAATGGGTTATGTTTTAGTCTGATACTACAATGTTGGGGTTGGGAACACTTAAGTGTGGCTTATCCTATGGGCTTGCCTTGTGAGGAGTGGGATAGGGATCAGCCCTATGTTTTGATATGGTAGGTGATTGAGGAGGTGCATCCTAGTCACCTTGGTCATAGTAGCTAGGATTACAAGGATCTATGGGTTGGCTTAAAAATAGATCAAATGTACTAGAGGTCATGGTAGGAGGCTAGGTGGCCCTTTTATGGAGAGTAGTTATGGAGAGTGAAGAAAGCTAGATGGATGGTTGGGTAGCATGAGAGTGAGGTGGAGCTAATCCACTTCTCACAAGTATTGTGGTAGTTTAGGTTGAAGTAAGTACATAAGGCTGATGTGCTCTATAGATGTTGAGTGAATAAGTCGAGCCTACCTTGTGTAGAGGAGTTGTAGGTGGATTATATGGATGATGAGGAGATAGATATCCTAGATGTTAATTATTTTAGGACCATGATGGAGTATGATGCATGGTTGCTTCATAGACACCATGGGTACCAAGTTAGGTGGTTTAGGAGGATAACGAGGATAAGGAGGAGTCCATGGATGAGGTAGATGAGGCTCTTCAATGTTAGATACATTATCGATTGAGCAGAGAGAGGTAGGTGAGGAATGTAGTAGAGTAATGTCCAAATATTGGAGGTAATGATGGTGGTAGGTATGATATGGAGGAGGTTCTAAAGAGACCTCCTGGATGGAGTGAGGAGGTGGGTTAGGCTCAAGGTAGAGTAAGATCAAGTTTGATAGATGGTGGCAGAGTGGTATGCAATGATAGTGACTCAAAATACTGAGAATGCTTAGCTACGAGTGAATATAGAGGTACATATGGCGATAGGTAGAGGACCAGATATGATAGCAAGGCTCCAGATAGAATTAGAAAAAAGGGACTCTCATTAGAGATATGATGTACTACACCTTCAATATTGAGAGAGATATATTAAGGATTTAGAGTATCTTATTATGCAGCACCACATTGGGCTACTAGATGAACCCTCTTATTTCATAGTAGGTTTTGTTATGTGTAGTGGCTCTAGGCATAGCGACTCTAGATCTAGGGCTCCTTTGGTATCATAAGGGTCTATCTATGGGTATTAGCTAGTGCTTAGATGTAATTTTTATATATGAGCCTTGGTGCTCCATTGTATATAGCCTTTGAGCATTATTATACGTGTGATATTTTTATATATAGACATGGCCTTTACTTTGTGTTATGAATATTGTATGGATGTGTGTGTGAATGCATATGTATATGTGATGGATGATAATGTAATGATGATGCGTATGAATGCAAATGTACTAATGCACTAATTATCATTGTTATTTAATTAGGGAGACTAATATGGTAGTATGTGAAGTGGGAGACTCACATAATGATGGGATAATGATATCGATATTATTTTGACTTATGGATGATTGATTATTTTGTGGAGAATCAAACATACTTGTAGTATCAAACAAACTTACTAAGTTATATCTGATTTCTATAATGTTAAATGTGCGTGTAGTGAAGTGTTCATTTACCAATCATGAGCATGGTAGTGATTCAAGGTAATCAAGAACCAATGTGTGTGCAAGTGAGTTCATTAACCCATCTTGAGTAAATTGAGATAAAACCTATCATGGAGGAGACTAGGAATCTAGCTTGTCCTTATGTGTGGCCAAATATTTATTTAAGAGAAACATGTTACCATGCATGAGCATACTCCACTACCAATAAATCCTCTATATATCCAATGGAGGTTAGCTCCATATTCCAATGATATGATATCTAAGATTTGGGGATTCAGACTACCTAACCATTTAGATGAAAATGTAGTGCTATCCTTACAACTTTGGGGATCTGTGGTGTATGATTTGTAAAATAATTAGAGCTTTGGGGAGTTGGATTCTCAACTAAAGTGTGATGAGAATTTGACCCTATCCTTACTACTTATTCTTTTATTTGGAAAATCTGAGTAGTGGTGAAGACCAATGTTTTTTATTTTGGACCATGTGCATTATGGGATAAGAAAATATGACTATTTCACTTTGAGGTTCAACCCAATCATGGTATTATACCTAAAGATATTCTTAGATAAAATGTGACTTGGTCCTAGAGAAATTCGACATGTATTAGAGATTTCTTGAAACACTAGGAGTGGTTGAGTGACTGAAAACATCTAGGGATTATGGAAATGTTGTTTTTGCAAATGATGATTTGGCTGATGAATTGGCATAATGGAATGGATGTGGACTCAAAGGTTCCCTTGATTAAGGTAACAAGACTTAGTGGATCAATTATTGTCTAAACTAAGAAAAATGACCCCTAATGTGGTGGTTGAAATATATCAAAATGATAATTAATGTGATTGTGCAAAGTGGATGTGTAAAATACAATGTGTATGAATGAAATGTGTTTGTGTATTATCCATGTATATATACATATATGTAAATCACATTAAGAATAAAATTCTTTCAAGTGGATGATGTTAAGTGGTTCGAGCTCTTCTACTCCCTCTAGAATGGAAATCCTATAAGTTCGTTGACCCACTTTATGAGTGATAATATATGGACCTAACCAATTAGCCATGAATTTATCATGAAGATGTGATAATACATTGGTATTTTGCTGATTCTCTTTAATGACAATATCTCCTATTTGAAATTCACATAGATGGAATTTGGTATTGTAAGCATGCTTGAGGTGATATTGATATAATCATAAATGCTCTAAGGCATTAATTTGCCTTTCATCAAGGAGTGTAAGCTGCTCAATATGTGCTTGTCTAGAAATATCATCATCTATGAATTATTGTAATGAAATTCACAAGGAAGGGATCTCAATATCAAGAGGTATGATTACTTTAGCAACATAGAATAGTGAGAATGGTGTTACCCCAATAGGCATGTAGATGCTTGTTCTATAAGCCCATAATGCCAAGGGAATTTGAGTGTGCTAGTATTGATGATTTTATTTGACTAGTTTCTTGAGAATAGCGATCAAGGTCTTATTGATTGCCTCAACTTATCCATTTTCCTGTGGGTAATAAGGAGTCAAGAAAATATGTTGGATATTATACTTCTCGTAAAGTGATCGAGCATCCTTTTTTTCTAAATACTTACCATTTTAAGAGATAATTTTTGATGGAATACCAAAACAAAAAATGACATGCTGAAGTATAAACTCCACAATTAAAAATGAGTAATTTATTTTTGGATTGAATAATAAAAAATAATTCTAGCGATCTAGTCATCTAGTATCAATATTGTAAGAGGATTGATTTGAAGTCAACCTATCTTAGATGACTATTTAATGTTTAATTGATCCTGCAATCAAGTGATCCTAGAGGGAGGTCCATAATATTTTTTTTGAGGTTAATTTCATGTGATGTTATTATGCTGCAAATATTTTAGCATGTGTTTAGTGAAAAAACTTCACTGTTACCCTTAGGCACTAGAAATCAATGATTAAAGCCCTGTGAAGATTTGTATTCACATGATATCCTCAATATTACCATAAAATATACATGGAAGGTGATAGGTTTTTCAATAATTATGGCTACCTTTTGAATGATCCCTCAACCCTACAATAATCTATGTAGGTGATCCATGTGCAGGGAGAAATCTTATGAGAGGATGTCTGAGCTTTTGTCCCACATGGGATATGTTAAGTTCTTAAATTTTTTTAAAGGAATTCAGTCTTCCTTAGAGTCTTATACCATGAAGTGGTGGTCGAGATTCATGTTACCATGGACAATATTAACACAGGTAGTTGTTAACTTTACTCTTGCTGGTTGATTTCCTTCAGATGCAATGAGTCGATAAGGGTTGGTTAACTCCTCATTCCTATTATGGTGGTATAAAAGTATTTTTCTTAGTTATGTTGTTATCTATATATATATATATATATATATATATCCCACATACTCTCTTTTGGAGCATGTGAAGACCTTTATAATAAGGAAACCTTATACTCATTCCCAACCATGAGTTGTGATCGAGGCCAACATGTACTATATGCCAATGGGTTATCTTGATCGCATTGTTTGACTCTAGATTGGATAGGATACCAACAACAATTGTAATATTGTGATGTTGGTTTGTATGCATGACCACTTTTTGATACATTTTTATTTTGGATATTTTGTTCCTAAACTTTTGATATATAAAAAAAGAATAGCAAAGGAGCAAGAAGTATTGTTGAAATAATACATATATAATATTTCATTTTCTAACCTTGTGATATAAAATGGAATTGCAAAATAGCAAGAAATATTAAGGCACATATAAAGTTTATTTTGAAATCCTATAGAATGAACTGAGGAAAATAATGGAAACTATAGTATTAAGTTATGAGACAAAATTTGTGCAATTAAATAGTAATATTGTTTGATCGATTACAAGATACATTAGTGATAAAAATTGTGTAATATTTTTTGATATATTACAAGGAAAATTAGTGATAAAAAAAAGTGTAGTCTTATTTTATAGATTATAGGACAAAATGTGACAAAATTTGTGTAATATTGTGTGATAGGTTATGAGATAAATTTGTGTTCAAATTTGTAGATACTTTAGTATAATCTATAAATAGATGAAACTATAGTATTAGACAAATTGGTGGACAATTTGAAAGAAAATATAGTGTAATATTGTTTGATATATTACGAGACAAATTTGTGACAAAATTTGTGGCACAAATTTTGTAGAAACTATAGTATAATTTAATTCGATAGATGATGAGAAACGTTTGGGTCAAATTTGTGAAAACTATGGTTTATTCCTATTGAAATATTATGTTGCAAAATTTGTAGAGACTCTAGAATAATATTATGGATAGATTATTGAGGCTATAGTATGAGACCAAATCTAAAGAAAAACTATAGTGCAATCTTAATTACAAAATGGATTGTGATAAAAATTTGTGGGACAAATTTGTGTCAAAATTTGTAGAAACTATAGTAAAATCTTGTATGATAGATTTGTGGTCAAACATATAAAAACTATAGTGAGATATTTATGATTTGAATTTGTGGCAAAAAAAATTTAAACTATAGTGTAACCCTGCAAAGGGACTTATGATATAATTGTGAAGACTAAAGTAAATCTTGGGAAAATATTTAAAATCATTTATGTGGAAGACAATAGATGTTTTTGCTTACAAATAAATTGTGGAAATGGAATATTTTAATCCATTTCTTATATATTATTTCTATGATTGAAATAAATCTTGATATATAAAAACATATCTTAATATGTATGGGAGGAATGGATAAGGGATCCTTCCTTGAGGGAATTTATGGGGTTCTCTCTTGATTGATTAGAGATGATTGCTTTTGAAATTGACGATCAAAGAAATACCTTTATAGAATATGATATGGAATGAATATTCTTCTTGGGAAATTTATGTTGTTTCCTTTCCTTTGATTGATGGAATATTTATATGTAAATTACATTATGATGTAACTAGATTGCATGAGTACATTCAATTAAATATGCATACTACTTGATTAGAATGCATATTCATATACATGTATGGGTTGTTACTGATCCCTTACTACCATCATCCTAACCTTGGTGGTTTGATATAGTTCGAGGAAATACTGGAGTTATATAGAATTTATTGATTAAACATTGCATTCAAGGCTTCCAAGAGGATATGCCTTTATTGTATAGAAACCTTTATTTGAGGATTACTTTGTAAATTTGGAACAAAATGTATTGTTTCACTCCTTGAGAGAGGATGTAACTGATGTAGTTTCCAATTACAAGTAAATATGGAATATGAAGTTTGGTTATGTGATGTTATCATATATTGATGTGGTTAGAATATTTAGTTGAGAATTAAAGATGAGGTTTATATGTCTATATCTATATTTATATATATATGGATAATCCTACTAAAGTATGAAGAAATAATTATATCTTTAGATGGATCTTGAATGTAATCCTATAGATAAGATAATTTAAGAATGATCAAGTGGGAGGAGTTTAGATTCTATCTCTTATTGTGGATATTAATGATGAATTGAATAAGTAAGGTATATGGTAGACATATTGTGTCTATGTGAATATGTTTGATGATCACCTTAACTACCCTATGCGCACATGGCTCTAGTTAAGCATTGCATTTGGTTAGCATTCCATCCTCAAGAAAGAATTCTTAATATTCAAGGAATACACCTACTTGTTGTCCAATTGGACCTATGGAGCTAGCTTAATATTTGATTTAAGTTTATAATGGAAATTGGTGTTCTTGATATTAGTAGAACTAAGATAGGAGAATTCCCAATTATGTGGTAAATGATATTCTCCATAGGCTTTTTTAATTTAGGAGGGTTGTCCACTCCTATGCCACAAGATAGACATTGACCACATTGATTATTTTGAAGTGCAAGTCTTGGAATTACTTAAAAAATTATATTAAGAGACCCACATTTATATTCATTTAAAATAATCCCTTAATCATAATATTAACCATATGAGTCAAAAAAGTTGATTAAATTTGGGTTGTTACAAATGAACCGCCTTTTGTTTGAAATTTCATTTGGCAGTTCATGACATGTCATATGGGAGTGTTCCAACCTTGAGGAAGATTTTTATTTGGCTAGACCATGACTCATATGACTCTGCATGGAAAAAGCAAACATCATTCTCATATTTAGACTCAGCACAAAAAATTATAGATTTAGATATCATTGTGACAATTAATGGTTGTACCTATCCTTTAGAGTTATTTAGAATCAGTTGTCCTAGAGAGGCCATCGCATCTACAAATATATTAGTCAATCTAAGCAAGCTATCAATATCATACCATTCAAATTTGGCTAGCCATTTCATTGCTACCTCATGATAAAGTTTTAGGACTAGTTATTTGCATTGTTATTCTTCGTTTACTTGATGAATGACAAGTTGGGAATCACCAAATATATTTATATACTTTATGCTCATAGCTATGGCTTCTTGAAGATCTAATATTATGGCTTCATACTCTGCATTATTGTTTGTGCATGAAAAATCGAGTTTGAATGATAATGGAATCGATACTCCTTAGGGTGTATGAAACATAATTCCCACACCTTGTCCTATTTTGTACTTAGATACATCAAATAATAGTGTGATATCAACATCTTCCTTAGGAATTACATCTTCTAATTTAGTGATGATAATACTGAATCATCTGGGAGCTCAATAATCAAGGGTTGATCACTAGGAAGTGCAAATTCTACAAGTTGATTGGCTATTATCTAACCTTTAATGGATTTTTAGCTAATGAACTCAAGATCAAATTTAGTGAGAATCATTATCAATTTTGCATTGCGGATGTTGTTGTAAGTATGAGACATGATGTAAAACAAAGTATTTTCATGATCTATGACATATGTAGTGTGACTTAGCATGTAATGTCTAAGTTTCTTAGTGGCAAAAACCACTGCTGAGCATAGTTTTTACACATAAGCATGTATGGTTTCATAGCTTACTACTATTTGACTAATATAATAGACTGTTGGATCTCAGTTGTTTTCATTATTTTGTGCAAGCATCATACCTAAAACAAAGTTCATTGCTGAGACATAAATATGGAAGGGGACCCCTGAATGAGGAAAAGTTAAGAAAGGTGGAGAAACCAGGTATTTTTGATGTCATCAAAAGCTTTTTGATGTTCATCTATCCATGAAAATATCACCTCCTTTTGTAATAGGTGATTGAATGGTTTGCATTTATCTGAGAGTTGTGTAATGAAATGATGGATTGATTGGATCTTTCCTTGTAAACTACAAAACTCTTTCAAGTTTGTTGGGGGAGGTATCCCCATAATGACCTTGACTTTGTTTAGGTCACTTAAATACCTATTTTTGAGATAATAAATCCTAAAATTTTACCTAAGCTAACACCAAAGACACACTTCTTGTGGTTCAACCTTAAATTATGCTCTAGTAGTGATCAAAGACTTTTTCCAAGATACCAATGTGCTCTTGTCTGGTTTTAGATTTTTCCAATAGATCATCCACATAATATTCAATGATATTATGCATGAAATAATGGAATATGTATGAAATGGATCATTGATAAGTGGCACCTTCATTTTTGAGGCCAAATGGCATTACCTTGTAATAAAAATTCTCCCAAGGTATTGTGAATGATGTTTTGGTTTTGTCATCAGGATTGATTTGAATATGATTGTATCCTAAAAAACCATCCATGAAAGAAATTATTTCATGGCTAGTGCAAGTGTAAACAAGAGTATGAATGTTTGGTAGAGGAAATTAATCCTTAGGACACACTTTATTGATATCACAAAAGTTAGTGCAAATGTGTATCATCTCATTAGGCTTGTGAATGAGCACCATGTTTGAAATCCACTCAGAATAGTCAATGGGTATAATGAAACACATATCAAATAGCTTTTGAAGCTCTTATTTGACCATGAGGGCAATGGTAGGATGCATATTTCTCAGTTTTTGTTTGATCAGCTTGGCATCAGGATGCAAGGTTAAGTTTTGGACAACTAAGTTAGGGTCAAGACTAGAAATATCTTTGTACAAACATGCAAAAAGGCCCTTATTCTTATTGAGGAGAGATATAAATTGCTTTTGTTCATCAATGAATAAAATTTTTCCAAGTTTAATGATTTGTAGATTGTCTACATCTATGCTAAGGTTCACATTGATAGCATCTTCAATGGATATGTGGGAACCTTCCTCAAGATGATGGGGTGTTAGAATCAGATGAATGTCATCAATGATATTATTAAATTCTTATGGTTTAGAATATTCTATGTTTGCTTGGAAAACCTCAAGATTCAAGGGTGAAGGTGAAGGTGAAGGTGGAGGTGATAAAGGAATGTAAGAAACAGAAGCTCTTAATAATTCCTTAGAAAGGACAAATTCAATGAAGGATGGTGGTGATGAAATTCATTCCATTTAAACGAGGCTAATGTCAATTGGAATTAGTTTTGCCAAATAATATAGATTATAGAGTGGGGTAAATAAATCAATAAAATTAATGTGACTTAATGAAGGAATGTGGGTGACAATGTGAAGGGTGGTTGGTCATATCTATTGGAATCGATAAAGGAACCTTAAAATATTTAACAAAAAAAATTAACACATGTGAATGCAAATTGCAAAGGCTATGCACATATAATAATTTTTTTTTTATATTATGTATATATGTTACAAAATGTTGTTTCACTAAAGTGGATGATGTGGTAGTGGTGGCTCACCAGTTGGCTCAACTCATTCCTATGAAAGGAGTAAGCAAAAAATGGGTTGGTGGATGGTGAAAAGTTTGAGATAATACTCATTCTGTTTGATAAATGGAATGACTAGGACTGACTCGTCTTTGGATTCATCAGAAGCTATCAACATGACATCATATCATTCATAAAAATCCTCCTCAAAGTCATTGTTATGATTATTATCCTCTTCATGATCTAGATGGAGTTGTTGAAAGGCTCACTCAAAAGAGGAATGGATAGATTGTGAGTGGTATCCTAGTCCTGAATGGTCATGCATTTCTTGATATTGAGGCTCAATGATTTCATGCATACCCTATTCATATCGTCCTAGGCCATATCCTTACCAATTAAACTAATGAAAGTATTGTTATGGAAAATTAGAAATGATCATACTTTCAAAATTTGTAGAGGATGGTTGTTTGGGTTCATCTAGAGAAGGTGGATCAGATGAAAAATCACCCACCCATACACAAAATTGATTCAATTAGGTTCTGAATCCATTTTTTACACCACTCCTGTAGCACCCTAAAATTAGCACAGTAAAATTGTCATAATTACATTCACCTTAGTAAATAATTTAAAATTCAAATTTAACCTCCCAAACCGCCCGTTAACCGTTGGGTAATCCGTTTCCCCCTTTTTCGTGCCATTTTTAGAGGTTTTCTTGACCGTTTGACGATATCGTCACCGATCAGACGATATCGCCCCAGATCTGACAATTTTTTCTGGGCTAGGACGTCCAGATGATCTTGTCACAAAACTAATTTTGCAAAATTAGCTTCTATTCCAACGGGCCTCTAATCCGGGCAGAAGCATGTCTACGTCGTTAGAGACCCTCCCCCGTTGGAGATCTCCCAAATAGGGATGATCTCCAACCTCCTAACTACTCCCCTAAGCCTATTTAGTCCCTAGGACCTTCCCTTCCCAACCCCTGGCTGAAATTCTCTGTAACTTAGCTTCATGCACGTTAAATCATCCTAAATTTTCATTTGCAATAGTACTATATCAATTTTGTTGTAGGTACCATCTTGTTTTTCAACCGAAGCAAGCATACATCATCGTCGACGAACCTGTTCAAATCGAAGGCGATCCTGTCGAATCAGAGATGATTTCGTACTGATGCAAGACGATCTCGACTGTAGTCCGCATTGAGGCAATCAGTGCCCAAATTTTGCGCTTTCTTTTATTCCTTTCACTGTTTCACTATGCATTTTAGTTAGTTTATCCTTATTGCTTACTATTTTACATTTGGATTTCACCCATATAGCTTACTTGCATGATAAGATCAAAATTTATCATTAGAACATCGTAATTTGTTTGAATTTCTATTCATAATTGTTTTCCAGTGTTCATACTGTCATTTTCTGTTGTTTCCCCTTGTTAGCACAATAGTATTCTTTGTATTTTGCATCTGTTCTTCTGTTTTCAGGTCTTTGACAAATTCATCTGATGAATTCGTCAGATATCAGATGATCTTGTCTGATCTCAGATGATTCTATCAAATTCCAGATGATCCTGACTGCTTCAAACATCAGAATCTCCATCAGACATCCGGGTCAGGTATTCTTCTTATTTTTCCTTAGTTGCTCTATTTTTCTGTCTTAAATTTATTCTCTGTATTCATTAAATCTGTATTTTTCATATAGATTAATTTAGACTCATTTGGCCAAACCTAGGATATTAATTCTTAGAGTTAAAAACAAATACATAAAAACACATTCCAAACCTAGGCGTGGAAACTGCCATTAAATGTTTCCTGGTGAACCCACCATCCATCCAAAAATCATCAAAATACACCTCCCTTGAGAGGCGGGACCTTCGCAAAGTCCTCTCAGTCCGAGGTACCATGACATCCTTTTCCAATCCCCCTTCCGGGCATGGATCCTATAGCCTGAAGGTAAGGATGCAAAAAATTTTGAGCGATACATTTTGGTGAACCCGACGTGAATGCATCATAACCTTTTGAAAACAAAAACAAAGAAAAAAAAACAAAAAAAAAAAACAAAATAGAACAACTAAAATATAGATGCATTCTAAAACATTTAAAGTTTAAAATCATGTTTAGATGGTAGCTCCTAAGAAAATATTAGCAGTTACTATAAATGTAGAAAACCAATTGGCAGCCGTAGAAATCAATTCTATGCTTAACGTGCCTGAAACAAGTAGAAATCAATTCCTGTGGAATGAACTTGATAGAAGACTTAGTATCATCTCATCTAGGTCCACACAAATTAAGCAAATCAAGAGGCTAGTCCTAGATAGAATCCTGGATCCTCATCAACTACTTTTTTATCATGAACTTCAAAGAGCCTGCCATAGATGGTTAGCTTATAGGAGAGCTCTAGTATCTTCAGAATTGTTCACATTTGAGGAATACCTTGAGAACGTAGCCATTGTGCACCAGTTCCTAGGTTGTGTAGAAGACCAAGAGGTTGTTCTTACAGATAGGGAAATATGGAATAGAGTTCTGCGAGCTATGCTATATCGAGAGTATTGCCATGAGCTTTACTTTTATCAACCAAAGATCTGAGACAGATAATATCACTATAGCTCTTTTCATCAAATTTTTAAAAGAAAACTTTCAATTTGAAGAAGAACACTTCATGACTCCTGAACAACTCGAGCCTATTAATGATATTTATAAATTATTTATAGAAAACTAGATTATTACTTTTAGTCTTATTTCTTGCATTTATTGTGTTGATTGTCTTTACAATATTATTTCAAAAACTAAAAAAAAAAAAAACTAAAAAACTAAAAAACATAGCAAAAACTTAAACATTTCATTTCAAATATTGTAGTAGGTATATAGTAAATATATACCTTTTAGTTTGTTGCAATATATATATATATATATATATATATATATATATATATATATATTTGCTGAAATCAAAATTTAGCACCATGCCTAAACTTAGGAATGGTAAAGAAACTTTAGGAGAAGAAGAAGATTGGTTACAAGATACAACTGGAAACCCAAATGTCCTTCCTAAAGATCCAACTTCAGAAGGAAAAACTCTAGTTCAACCAGAATATGACCTAGGTGAAGATAAGGAACAAGAAGGAAGTGTTAAAGAGGATGGATCCTCATCCCCTAGAATAGCTCCAAATGGAACTATTGCTTTTGACAACATAGATCATTTCAAGAAATTTCTCAATGATAATATTGATGACCTTAATGTGGCAATTCATATTGATAAAGGGCAAATTAGTGACACTCAGGCAGCCTTGGAACATATGTATGATGTGCGCATTAATCCTTTATCTTTCATTGATCAAGAAAGTGATAAGGCTGGACCATCCAATATGGATATGGTCTCTATGGTTCAAAACATGTCAAAACAATAGGCTATCCAACCTCCTAAGGAACCTGTTATTCAACCTAAAATCATTCACACACAAAAGAAACCTTCCTTCACTACTTTATTCTACCAAACTATTGAGCAATATGCTTCAAGTAAACAAAAACCTAAAACGAAGCCAAATACAAATTTTCAACAATCTGGAATACAACATAATACAACTTCAAAATTCCTTCATAATACTTTTCCAACCAATAATTTACACAATAGTAACATGGCATCTAATCTTCATTTTCCTCCATCATATGCCCATAAAACCCATGTCAATGCCCTACCGAACCAATATGGGGGGCAAACTAGTAATCTGGAAGCCATGGTGAAACAGTTAGCTTCGCGTATGGACCAGATAGATCCCTACCATCCCTCGTATAATTATCGAGAGATATGTAGTCAACCTTTGGATCCCATAGTTGTAGCTCAACCATACCCTAAGAATTTTCCCATGCCTATCTTGCCTATATATAAAGGAACCGAAGATCCCATAGAGCATCTTCGCATGTTTAGGATAGCATGTCATGACATATCGCATGATGACTTGCTATTATTAAAAATGTTCCCAAAAATTTTAGGTGGAATGGCATTAGAGTGGTACTATCAATTGCCCACTCATTCTTTGAGAAACTTCGAAGAAATAGCTGAATCATTTGTCCATCAATTTAGTGCCTACATCGAGAGGCATGTAACTATTAAAGATTTATACAATTTAAAACAAGACAAAGATGAATGTTTTGCTGATTTCTTAGCTATATGGAGGCAATTGATAGGAAAACTGCACTTTGTGCTACCTTATAGGGAAATGTTGGACATTTTTATCAACAATTTACAAGAACAAATATCTTATGAGCTATCGACTGCTACCTTAACTACATTCGATCAAGCTATAGATTTAGCTTGAAGAGTAGAATATGCCCTCATTAGGAGAGGCCAACTTAGGAAAAAGGCTGATGAGAAAACATCTAGAAATCAATATAAAAACAAACAAGTTGTTGGTGACAAAGTCACTAACAACAGAAATGTTGCTAATATCAATGCAACAAAGACAACAGAAAAATTTATATTGAAACCTCCTGACAAGCCTCCTCGAGAATTTACTAGATTAAACCAACCCTTATCAACTATTTTACCTCAATTACTCGAAAGAGGTTTGATACAATTACCAGCTATCCGGGAACCTGATCCAACTATACCCGGATACAGAGCCGACTTACATTGTGATTTCCATAGAGGACCTGGACATTCTACCAATGCTTGTAAAAGGTTGAAACATAAAATACAGGATTTGATTGACAATAATGAAATGGAAGTACAAGCCTTCCAACCTAAACAAAACCCTCCTAATAATACTCAAAATACCATTCCCCAAAATCAAAATCAAAATGCCAATCAAACTCTAGACATATTTCAACACCTTTACCACGACATGGTAAAGAGGTAGCCAATCAAATCGAACATCATAATGTTCCCCCTCCTACCCGATATGTAGGAACCATTAGCGGACAATTACCTATTCAGTATCCTCAAATATTTGACACAACCTTATCCCTGGTTACAACTAGGCCCTTACATAATTTTCAAACTTCTGATTCTAGTGATATAGAATCAGATAGTGAAAGTGAATTAGACATTACTTCAAACCAATCGAATAGTTCTAAAAATGAATCAGATCCTATTCAACCCGTCACAGATGCTATGGTTCCAGAAGAACCATTTCCTAGATGAGTTACTACTCGACCTTCTTCTAATATATTCCTTTCTAATGAACAAGCCATCAATGCTCAACCGAGACCAGTTCAGCATCTTCATTATAACATTGTAGGTACCATTGGAGTCGTCACTCGACAACAAGCTCAAAATTCCCAACAAAAACCAAACCAGAATGATGGATCGGCTCCATTCGTTTTGAAAAACCCCAATAAAGGGAATCATGCTCCTACTGTTCAACCTAAACCCCCTTACAATATTAATGAGCAATTGTCCAATACTATGGTCAGAATTTCCCTTTTGGATTTATAAAGATCCTCTCCCACCCATAGGGATGAGTTGATGCTTACATTGAGCCAAATGATGGTACCTCAAAACATTCAACCTGAAGCCATGGCCAATACTATCATCACTCGAGAGATTGATTGTATTGACTTATGGGATAAAGATATCCCACAACACAGTTTACATAAGGATAATCCCTTATACATTACTGCTCTAATTGGAGATGTAGCTATCAAAAGAGTTTTGATTGATAATGGCTCATCTCTAAACATTTGCACTTTTGACTTCTACCAATGATTTGGCTTTAGAAGTGATGAAATGAAGAAAAATGATATGATTATCAAAGCTTTTAATGACAAAACACAAGAAACGTGTGGAGTTATTACCCTCTCATTGCAAATTGGTCCTAGAACCCTAGAAACAACTGTGTTTATTGTACATTGCCCAGCATCATACAATATACTTTTGGGTCGCCCTTGGATCAACGCCATGCGAGCGGTCCCATCAACCTTACACCAATGTGTTAAATTTGAGTTCAAAAATCTGTTGGTCACTATCCATGGTGACCCTAGACCTTTTGATATGTGTGCTTTGGTAGAACCCGTTGGAGTGCAATTTTGCCCTGCTCTGTCGTCCACACATCCTAGTTCTTATTTTTCATCTAAAACTATGAACCACACACCCATAACTTCACCTATTTCCCCTCCATTAATTTCATCCTCCTATATAGACCAACAACCCTCTAAACAAATCATTTTAGAACCTCAAAAAGATCTTAAATCTACAACCAATCCTTCAAGTTCTATCCCTATAAATTTAAAACCTATAGACACATCTATCATTCCTCCCACATCTAAAGATATAGGTAATAAGCCTTCTACATCTTATGCCCTTTTTGATGAACTTTTACCAGATTTATCCACAAACTTAATAGTAGAAAAAACAAATGCTTTCATGCAATATTCAATTCTTTTAAATAAATTGTCGCCATCTCCTCGTACTTTGGGCCTCCCACAACCTATGGGAAGTACTTACCAAGTCGGGAGTTGTGCCTTCATTTATAAAGGATACGACTGGGGAAGAATCCCTCGAAATATCAAAACTCATCATGAAGGATATGCTCGGTGTTATTTTACCAATGATTATATTAAAGCTAAACCCATGATGCTTAAAATGGGATATAAATGGAAAGGCTTGGGACCTTTCCAAAATGGCATGAAAGAACCTTTCGAGGTAGAACCGTGGCCTGCCTGTTGTGGTGTGGGCCTATTTCCTAGTAAGGGTCAACCTTTTCCTTTTGACGATGATGATCACGTCATCTGTTATCAAGATTATTTGGATAGGCATGTTGATTTGCCTCTTAGAAATCAGTCGTTTTCATGCAACATGCTATCCATAGCTTACCCTGAAATGATTGCTGACCCCAAAGAAGAATTGGAAGGAGATATCTTCCATGATGTCTCTGTTGAAGAGATGTTACACAATGGATTTTATTTTGATGGTTCTATACCAACTATAGCCCAACTTGAGGCCACTAATACTCAAAATGAATTATCTAAATTAATCTTACAATAATTACAATAATTGGGCGTTTCACCCGCCCCACCTAATTTTGAAAGAGATCTACACATGGAGGTAGAAAACGTCATTAAAATTAATATTGGAACTGGGGACAATGCTCACATAATCAATATTGGATCAGAATTAAGTCAAGAAAAACAAGAATAATACATTGCATTTCTTAAAGAGTATGAATATGTCTTCGCTTGGACATATGAATATATGCCAGGTCTAGACCCTTCTGTAGTCATGCATCATCTAGTGGTCCATCCGGATGCTAAACCCGTTAAACAAAAACTTAGAAAAATGCATCCCAAAGTGGCTCGGCTAGTCAAAGGGGAGTTAGAAAAACTCCTGAATGTTATCTTTATACAAGCTATTGATTATGTGGAATGGATCTCAAATGTAGTTCCAGTCACCAAGAAAGAAGCTACCAAAGTTAGGGTTTGCATAGATTTTAGAGATATTAATGCTGCATGCCCTAAAGATGACTTTCCTCTTCCAAACATGGATCAAATAATTGAATTTAGTACCAGGAGTGGGATGATGTCCTTAATGGATGGATTCTTCAATTATAATCAGATCAGGATAGCTCCTGAAGATCAGGCTAAAACAACCTTTATTACCCCCTGGGGTACCTTTTGTTGGAAAGTGATGCCATTTGGCTTAAAGAACGCAGGTGCAACTTATCAACGACCTATGACCTATATTTTTCATGATATGATGCATGATATCCTACATGATTATGTAGATGATATTATAGCTTGCTCTATTATTGAAGATAATCATTTAGATGATTTGAGAAAAGTTTTTAATTGATTACGAGAATATCTTATTCGATTAAATCCAGCAAAATGTATATTCGGAGTTAAGTCCGATAAATTATTGGGGGTTTTAGTTTCTTTACATGGTATCAAAATCAACCCTCTCAAGATTGCGGCCATCACTGATATGCCCGCACCTACTAATATATCTGAATTACGAAGTTTACAAGGTAAACTTCAAGCTATCCGTCGCTTCATTGATAAGCTAGCGAACAAAACTGGTCCCTTTCTTAAACTCCTTAAGAAGGATGTCCCTTTTAATTGGGACATCGAATGTAGAGAAGCTTTTGAACTTCTCAAACAATACCTCCTTAATCCACCTGTGCTTTCACCACCTAAACCTGATCGCCCATTTCTCCTATATATTTTAGCTCCAGATTCTGCCTTAGGAGCTATGTTAGCTCAACTTGATGATGAAAAGTGAAAACATGCTAATTATTACATTAGCTAAACTTTCATCAGTTATGAAACCCGCTACACAGCATTAGAAAAACTATGTCTAGCCGTCGTGTTTTCTACGCAAAAATTACGACACTATATGTTTAGTCAAAAAACTTATGTCATTGCCAAATATGATCCCTTAAGATATCTCATGAGTCGACCTTATTTATCGGGTCGCACAGCCAAGTGGGTTCTTGCTCTAAGCGAGTTTGATCTCACATTCATAGGATATAAGTCTTTTAAGGGTCAAATCATAGCAGATCAATTAGCTCTTGCACCCTTAGAATCTACTAATCCCCTCATCATCGAATTTCTAGATGAATGCCTTCAATTAGAGGCCGACCATACTGAAAAATGGTCCTTATACTTTGACGGAGCCCGATGCATGAGTGGGGTTGGTGTGGGTATTATTTTAATATCCCCACAAAAACATATTATTCCTCTGTCCTTCAAATTGACATTTGCTTGCACCAACAATACTGCTGAGTATGAAGCTCTAATCCTTGGATTACGAGTTGCCTTAGCGCTAAAAATTAAACACCTTTTAGTTTTTGGTGATTCCCAACTGGTTATAAACCAAATTAATGAAGTTTATCAAACCAGAGATGATAAACTGCACCCATATAAGGCCTATGTTTTACAATTAATGTCTTTATTTGATCAAGTTACCTTGGAAGCTATTCCTCGAACTAGCAACCGTGCAGCTGATGCTATGGCCGCAGCTGCATCTCTCCTGCCCTTGGAGTTAGATGACAAATATGCCACTATCATTATTTGTCGACTCCAAGAACCTGCTTCAAATAAGTCATGCTTAGAGCCTTTGGATGTGTTTCTAATCAATGAAACTACTCCCGAACCTTGGTATACGGACATATTTGATTTTCTCCAAAATGGGACTTTCCCTGCCAATTCTAATAGAAACCAGCGTCGGTTATTACGTCGACGAGCAAGTCAATTTGTAATAATTGGCAATACTTTATATAGAAGATCTTTTGAAGGCATCCTATTAATATGTTTAAACTTAGAAGAGTCTAAATCAGCCTTGAGTGAAGCCCATGATGGATCTTGTGGAGGACACTTCAGTGGTAGTGTCATTGCTAAAAAGCTCCTTCGAATAGGATACTTTTGGCCTACCATGGAAACGGATGCACATGAGTATGTGTGCCATTGCGACAAGTTCCAAAAACATGCTGACCTTGTCCATGCGCCTACACAAGAGCTGTAGGCTATTTCATCTCCATGGCCCTTTTCTAAATGGGGTTTAGACATTATTGGCAAAATCAATCCTGTGTCATCTGATGGCCACAAGTTCATCATAACTATCACTAAGTATTTCATGAAGTGGGTCGAAGCTATGCCTTTAGCTTCCTGCACTGGCACGCAAGTCTCTAAATTTATTTTTAATCAAATCATTTGTAGGTTTAGAATTCTTGCAAATCTCATCTCTGACAATGGAACTTGTTTCAAAAATAAAGATGTTAAAAAATTATGCCAAAAATATAAGATTCAACATTGCTGGTCGACTCCCTATTATCCTCAGGGTAATGGTCAAGCAGAAGCATCTAACAAAACCTTAATAAAAATTCTCAAAATATTGGTCAATAAAACTGGCCGTGACTGGCACATTCAATTATACCCAACCTTGTGGGCCTATCGAACTAGTGTTCGAACCCCCACGGGAACTTCACCATTTGTTTTGGTTTATGGTGCTGAAGCAGTTTTTCCATTTGAATTGGAAGTTCCTTCTTTGGCTCTGCTACTTCAAGATACCAAAGTAGGAGATGAATATCGAGCTAGCAGACTCAGTCAGCTGGAACTCCTAGATGAAAAATGCATCAATGCTTTGGAGCATCTTTGTGCTTACCAAAACAAGCTTAAAAGATCATATGCTAAGAAAGTTCGTCATCGATCCTTTGAGATCGATGACCTTGTTTTAAAAGAAAATAAAAAAAATACAAATGCAACTAAGGACCTTAAAGGTAAATTTGAGCCCAACTGGCTTGGACCATACATTATTACTGCTAAATTTGAATCAGGAGCATACAAATTATCTACCTTAGATGGTAAAGAACTTAAAGAACCCATGAATATTTTGCATCTCAAACGTTACTATGTATAAATTTGGTCACTTCATCCATGTATATATTTGTTCAACATCACTATCTTGTATTTCTTTCAAATTTACAAATCCAAAAACATCAAAAACATTCATAATCATCAAAAATCTTCAAAACTATTTGTTGCATTTATTTATGGCACTTGTTAATTTTTTTGTTCAAAAACAAAAATAACACCAAAAAACGAAATAATGATAAAAATATAAAAACAGCAATATGCTTGACTCTTTCGAAACCAAAAAAATATAAATAAGAAAGAGAAAGTCAACATTCTCAAAACTTCTCAAAAAGTGTTTATATATATTTTCTTACAAATGTTGTAGTTATATGTTTCAAATTATTTTGGATAAATTAGCATTTATTTGGAATCCCTCACTTGCACACTCACAAAAATAAATATCTTGATTTTATCTGGCATGATTACTAATCTCTCTTATATCAAAGTCCACAAAATTCAATTAAATAAAGTTTGAGCATAGAGAATTGATCTTGTTATTTACTTAAACCAAGCACATATTTTCACAATAAAATGATTATATTTGTAATTTCCATGTTTTGCTACATAGTAGACATGATTTCTTGAGCGAAAAGTTTCCCCTACTATCCTATCATGCATATGGTCTAGAATCTTTGAGAATTGGCAAAAGGACAAGCTCACCCCTACCCAGAATAAAAATCCCTTGCTCTACAGCTAATCCAAGCAAGTATCCCTAGCAAAGAAAAATAAAAGAAAAGTTCAAGAAAAACGAGAAAAGAAAAATGTTATTTTATATCATTACAGCAATATTTCAAGCACTATCTCAAAAATCAAGCAAAAAATACAAAAAGAAAAAGAAGCAAAGTTCAAAAGAAAGCAGAAAGAAAAAGCAATAAAATCCCTTTCCCTACCCTTTGAAAAGAAAAGAAGGGTTGATGAGCTTGAATCCTTGGAATTCTCAATTATTCGAAAACTATGAGGTAAGCCCCATAACATGTGGTTTGTGCCCAACCTGCTTGGCCTTGGGTAACTCCTAGCGTGGTGATATGTCTGTCACATTAGCGAACTTCTTTTGTACAGACTTGTCTGCTTATGGATTAGCTAGCTCTTGATAATCTGACCTACATAGTGGTCTAATATGGTTATATGCATCTACATCATAGTTAATGAACACTTATTTGGTTTCTTCAAATCACTTGTATCATATTATCTTGCTCAAAACTGGTAAATGCACAAAGCAATTGCACACACATTTGTATTTGAGAGATTTTGTGTATCATTATGATAAATCAAGATCGGAAATGAATTCACATATGCACATGGGATTCCTTATAAATCTAACTTTTGTCTTCAAAATACTTTGAAATATTATTTTTGCAACTTGTTTGGAATAAATCAAGTACGCTTGCTTACCATAAAGACAACTATATAATAGAAAAATCAAAAATTTCTTTCAAAATATACAATCAAAACATATATATCTGGTTGACTTTCACGACGATGGTATAGTTCCAAAACCAAAATTGGAATTTTATGCCTAGCGCAAGTCCTCATTTTCATATTTTTTGTTTATCAAAAATCAACCATGCAATAAAACTATTTTTTTTATTTTCGCGATGATGGTATAAGTCTATACCTACATATTCTATGCCTAGCGCAAACCATTGTACCAATTTTTTATTCCCCATTTATTTAAAAATCATGAAAACCATATGACTTAATTCATTATGTTACACAAATTATGCTTTTAAAAAACAAACACATTTTTCATTATTTCATGTCATTATGTCAACCTTCAATTTTGCAATGATGGTATAATTCCTAAATAATTATCCAAAATTTTATCACACTTAGGAATTTATGCCTAGCAAAAATAATTTTAACATTATTTCATGCATACTATTTTCATGAAAATCTAAAAACAAACCATCATCCCCTTCATTTTCATCATTGCACCAAAGTCTTAAGACAGTCTCTTAAGCACTCTTTTACTTTTAACAATATTTCTATCTTGGGATTAGCTTGATGACCGAGTGAGCAGCAACTCCATGAAATGGTCTATAATAGTGACAATGTCCTTTGAAATTATTGTTAGAAGTCTCTTTTTATTTTTTTATTACATTTCATCACAAACAATCAATTTGTTACATCAGATTATTTCATTTCAAAACTTACAGCATGACATCAAAATTATAATATTTTCAAAATGACATAATTACATGAATCCTCAATCCAATTATCAAATCAATCAATCAAACATAAAAGCATCATAAGCATACACATAATACAAGTCATATGATCAATAACATATCATATATATGTTAACAGTATATATACATCATCAAAAAATTGGATTGGTATGCCACAATCTGTACCTTGGCATACTCAATTCTATATCAACAAAAAAATAATAATACAATGTCAGTGCAGCCCTCTAGCCTTGAGATCCCCTCGAGCTCTCCACCTTATCTCCTCCCCCGTCCTGAGGTGGATGAGGTGGCCCCATCGCAGTTTGAGTAGTCCTAGTCCTCGATTAGGATGTGGTCCTCGATGACCCGATCCTGATCGGATCTGCAATGTTGGCTGGTAGGGGTAATCTATATGCCTCTGGCACCAGCTAATAATACAATGTAAGGTAGAATGTAAGTTGGGCAATAGCCCGTGTTAGCTCCCCAAAGCTCACCCCTCTGCCCCATGCCCTGAGGCATGCAATCTTTTCCCGCAACTGTGCCACCTCAGCTCGGTGGCGTGCAGCCTCATCTTGTAGAGTCTGCACCTATGCTTGGAGATGATCTCTCTTCGCCTAGAGAGTAGCCATCTCGCTACTCTCTCCTATGTATATGCCCTTGCCATTATCGAGTGATGGTGGCATCTATTGATATGGGGGTCTCACCTCCCTCCTCTCCCTCTACCGTGGCCTCTCTTGTGCCTGTGGCCTCCTCGGCTCTCTCTCGTCGTGATCCTAGGCCACCTCCATCGCTGCCTGGCACTGCCTCCCTATCCGACGCACAACTGTGTGAATCAAACCCTATGCCCTTATCATCCAAGGAGGGCGGATGCCTGTGTATCAGGAATCATAGCCATCGGCTACCCCTACATCATCACCATCCACTAGCTGGATGGGGGCATCGTCTGCGTCCTGGCTCCAAAACCGCTGCATGTCTGGCACCCCGCTAACTATGGTATTATCTCGGATAGTTCAAGAAAACTCATAATCCCTCAGAGATGGGATCCCCTGCTGCAGACCGAACTACCTCAAAACTCGGTCATAGTGGTGGAGCTCCACCTCTCCCCTCTCCATCTGCAGCCAGCAAACTTGCCTAACGTGAGCTAACTCCTATCCATCCTCGGCCCACCCTAGATGCTCCCTCTATGGCCTCTAGGTGATCTGGTCTAGGACTAAGTCATCCATTAGTATCTGGGACATAGGGAGGTCGATCCGCTGCTGTGACCCTCTTCGGAGCCACCAGTAGAAGACTCGGGGCCTCTCCCCGTCTACCCCTGTCAGAGGAAGCCCTATCGGCCTTCGCACTACAATGTGCTCCCAAAACCAAACCTATAGGAGCGATGTCATCACCAGACATCGACCGCCCTTGTACATGACCCCATACAAGATCCTGTACAATCGGCATAATACAAAACTACCCCAAGAGAACCTGTAGCCATGATCTCACATATCACAGATCACATCTGTAAGCATCCACGATACCCTGCACCCACTTTGGTGGCACAACAAAAGTCCACCAACCACTCCAGCTAGCACTCGTGTGAGTCTAGATGCCCCAGGAATCTGGTGCAGTGCCTTGATATTAACTTCGCCCTTCTCCAGGGTGAAGCTCGGGTCACCACACAACCGTCCCATAGCGTGGCCTTGATTGGCTACAGGAGTGATCAATCGTCCTTGTATGGGATTCTCAGAATCCTCCATACATCCTCTAGAGTGGGAGTCATCTCCCTTGTCGATAGCCAGAAACATGAGGAACCCGGATACCATCTCTCTGCTAGGGATGTTAGTAGCCCCATATCTATGGACACCTGTGGCATCTTTGCCACATGCTGCAAGCCAGCCTGTGCCAACTGATCTCGCTCTGCCTATGTGAGAGCGGCCAAGTCATCCCTCAAACCTCCATACTTCCATTCCCTGCTCTTTAGCAAACCTCTCTACAACATAAACAACAAAACAACAAAACAACAAACAATCATTAATAAACAAATCAAGTAATTAATAATGCAAGTTAAAATTCAATTTTATGCAATTGATGATATCGCCCACTATTGGACGATATCGTCCCAAATTTGAGCAGAATCGTCTCCGATTTTGCAAGCCGAAATCGTCTCTAATTTGACGAAATCGTCCCCCTTTCGCCGATTTTGCCCTTGGGCGAAATTGACGAAATTGGGACGATTTCGTCAAAATCGAGACGATTTCGTCCCGACGACGTCGATGGCCCAAAAATGGCCGCGATGCTCAAAATTCATCTAAAAATTACCTACATAGCATGTAAAATTAAATTAAAGCATTCTAGTTAAGTCTAGACTCTTACCCGTAGACCGCGCCGGACCTCTGTTGATCTGTGCGTCGTCTCCACCATTTTTTCTTCAGAGCTCTAAAACCAGAAAATGAACAATAAAAATGAATTAGGGTTTTACCCTATTTTTCTTAATTTTATTCAAAAATATTTTTTTGCTTTTTCGCGTTTTTACCTCAAACGTTCGATTTGGGTAAAAACACGGAGGGGGCACCATAGTAAGTTGTCGTACGATTTGACCAAGAATCGTCGCCTAAAAATGGGAATAATTTTTGCTTTCTCGTAGATCGAGAAGAACTCATCTTTAACGCATTTTCTTTGGAAAATTTGCTAAAGAGGGGGCAAAATGTAGCACCCTAAAATTGGCACAGTAAACTTGTCATAATTACATTCACCTTAGTAAATAATTTAAAATTCAAATTTAACCTCCCAAACCGTCAGGTAATCCGTTTCCCCATTTTTTCATGCCATTTTTAGAGGTTGTTTTGACCGTTTTATGATATCATCGCCAATCAAACGATATCGCCCTAGATCTGACGATTTCGTCTGGGCTAGGACGTCCAGACGATCTTGTTGCAAAACTGATTTTGCAAAATTAGCTTCTATTCCAATGGGCCTCTAATCTGGGCAGAAGCGTGTCTGCGCCATTAGAGAACCTCCCCCGTTGGAGATATCCCAAATAGGGATGATCTCCAACCTCCTAAATACTCCCCTAAGCCTATTTAGTCCCTAGGACCTTCCCTTCCCAACCCCTCGCTGAAATTCTCTGTAACTTAGCTTCATGCATGTTAAATCATCCTAAATTTTCATTTGTAGTAGTCCTATATCAATTTTTTTGCAGGTATCATCTTGTTTTGCAGTCGAAGCAAGCATACATCATCACCGACGAACCTATTCAAATCAGAGGCGATCTTGTTGAATCAGAGATGATTTCATACTGATGCAAGACGATCTCGACTGCAGTCCGCATTGAGGCAATCAGTGCCTAGAGTTTGTACTTTCTTTTATTACTTTCACTATTTCACTTTGCATTTTAGTTAGTTTATCCTTATTGCTTACTATTTTGCATTTGGAGTTCACCCATATAGCTTACTTGTATGATAAGATCAGAATTTATCATTAGAACATCATAATTTGTTTGAATTTATGTTCATAATTGTCATTTTCTATTGTTTCCCCCTGTTAGCATAGTAGTATTCTCTGTATTTTGCATCTGTTCTTCTGTTTGCAGGTCTTTGACGAATTCATCTGACGAATTCGTCAGATCTTAGATGATCTTGTCTGATCTCAGATGATTCTGTCGAATTCTAGATGATCCTGACTGCTTCAAACATCATAATCTCCATCAAACATCCGGGTCAGGTATTCTTCTTATTTTTCCTTAATTGCTCTATTTTTTTGTCTTAAATTTGTTCTCTGTATTCATTAAATCTGCATTTTTCATATAGATTAATTTAGACTCATTTGGCCAAACCTAGGATATGAATGCTTAAAGTTAAAAATGAACACATAAAAACACATTCCAAACCTAGGCGTGGAAACTGCCATTAAATGTTTCTTGTGAACCCACCATCCGTCGAAAAATCATCAAAATACACCTCCCTTGAGAGGCGGGACCTTCGAAAAGTCCTCTCAGTCCGAGGTACTGTGACATCCTTTTCCCATCCCCCTTCCGGGCATGGATCCTATAGCCTAAAGGTAAGGATGCAAAAAATTTGGAGCGATACAACTCCTATACATAAGGGTGGGTCACATGGAGACTATAATCCCTAACTATTTTTATTCTTAGAGGTGTAACTATGGCATCTTGGACCATGTATTCACCAATGCTAGGATTGGCAAGGTGGACTACAACTTGTGTGGATATAGATGATGTGGATGGAGTGGATGGTGAGATGTGGAGCTCATGGATGACTTGTGGCTCAGGTAGTTGGAGGTATGTATGATGAAATGGCATATCATGATCTATTAGATCAACTTGTGAGACATTTGTTGGTGTGGATGAAGATGAATTTGTCTGAGGTGTTGGTGGAGGGTTGGTGATGTTGATGTGGATGGAATGGTAGTGAGTGTAGGTTGGATGGGTGATGATGAATGAGTGGTTATACTAGGTGATGTAGATATTGATTATGTGGATGTTATGGATTGGGTTTGACCACATGTATATGTAGCCAATTTTGATGAAGGTAGGGGTGTGGAAGTGGAAGTCTAATATGGGATAGTGATGGGAAGCTCCCAAAGAATAGAAGATTTGGATGAAGAAGTGATGAGTGGTGTGGTTAATGAGGTTAGGAATAGGTGGGTGGATGGAAGTGTGGATTCATAAGGATTTGAAATGAAGTTTTAGTACTTAGAATTTTTGATATCCACTGGTATGCAATGGACCTATCCCTCATGTACATATTTAAAGCATTAATGTAGTATGGAAGGGACACATCTCATCTCCCTAATCTGGGGGTGTCCAAGTAGTATATTATAATCCATGGACCATTCTAGGATGTGGAACATGGTATGCAATATTTTTACCCCAATTTCTATGGGTAGAATGATAGTGCCAACTGTGGAACAAAGAACACCATTGAATGCTCTTAAGGTGAAGGTGGATTTGGTTATGTGTGATAGCAAAAGGTTGAGATGTTGAAGGACAGATGTGGTAATGATTTTTATGGAGGAGCCAGTGTCGATCAATACTCGTTTAAATTTTTTCCTATCCACTTGATCCATAATATGTAATGGAGGGTCCACCACTTTTGATGACATTGATTTAATTTCAAAATCATAGAATGTGATGGAAGGCTCCATGCATTGAATACTCCCCAAGATATTGTTGAAGGCATTAGTATATTAGGATTGAAATTAAATGGACTTTAGAATTTCCATTAATGCCTTGTGGTGTGGAGGAGATTGATGTATTACCTCATGTTTGGCCAAATATATTTTTAAGCTAGTTTTCAACCGAATACTCAGTGAGATGATGGGTTTTTGTGGATGATTTGGAAGATGAGTGGATTAATATGGATGAATTGTAATATGAATGGGATGGGATCAATTTGGTGTAAAAATGGATGGGTGGTGATGAATTGGTAGGTTGTGGATACACTCTTGCTTGAGGTTTTATAGGAGGTTCAACTATTTGTTTTTCATTTTATCTATTAGTGCTTCTTTGACCCCATGTGACTATATGAATAACCCCCACAAATCCTTGATATTGTTGTACATGATTAACTTGGTTAGGATTCATGCCAATTGACCTCCCTATTATTTTTTGTTGTTCCTCATTATGAGGAAGTGACATTTGGTATATACCAAGGTTTTGGTTTTATTGAGATAAGGGACTATCAAACTTGATGGTCCCTAGCTCTATATAATATTGCACCATGTATTTAAATGACATGTAGGGGTTAATATAATGCTATTTATGTTGATGAAAAGGATAAAAAAAAGTGCTCCTTATAGCCCTTGCCAAATTTAACTTGATCTTTTGGTATGATTTCGGGCAAGGCAATAGCATTGGTGTCATACAACCTATGGAAGAGGGAGGCATATGATTCAATAAAAGGTGTGCAGATGTGATCTGTTGGTAAAAATGACCACATACAGGGGAGTAAGGAGTAGTCTTTTCAAAATTTCACTAAGTATAGAAAATATTTGTGATTGTGCGAAATTTTGGAGATCAAGGTGGAGATAAGAGCAAATAGTCGTGACAATGCAATATTTTGAAGATAAATATGGAGATAAGGTAAATAGTCTTGACAGAACAACATTCTAAGGCCAAGATGCCAAGTGAAGACTAAAATTCATGAAGGTGTGACATTTTGAACCTAAATTTGAATATAAGGGAAAATAGTCATGACAACGTGACATTTTGAATATAAAGGTAGAGATAAGGGCAAATAATCATGACAATGCAATATTTTGAATATAAATGTGAAGCTAAGGGAAAATAGTCATGACAATGTGACATTTTGAAGCTGAAGGTAGAGCAAGGAGAATAAAGTCATGGTAGCATGATATTTTGAGGTTAAGAGGTCAAATGAAGACCAAAAGTCATGATGATGTGATATTTTGAAGATATAAGTGAAGCTAAGGGAAAATAGTCATGATGGTGCGACATTTTAAAGATATAAGTGAAGCTAAGGGAAAATAGTCATGATGGTGCAACATTTTGAATCTTAAGGTAGAGCAAAGAGAATAAAGTTACAATAGCACAACATTTTGAGACCAAGAGGCCAAGTGAAGACCAAAAGTCATGATAGTGCAACATTTTGAAGATAAAGGTAGAGCGGCATGACATTCTTGAGTAAAAGATAGATGGACCATGATGCTTATAAATATATAAAGGAGGATTGTTGTAACAAGAAGATCTTCACCATTTCTAGTTGAAGACTCCATGCTATCCTAACTACCTCTTTACCATAATGGGCCTATGGGCATACTATTGTAATAAATTTTAGTTTTTCTATTATGTAAAAATATTATATATAGGATGAGCGACCTAAACACTAGGTTGGCTCTTAGATGTTTACAAGGTGATGTACACAAACTTCTAAAAACTAATAAAATATCATCCATTCTGGTTTCTAGCTCACTGATGTATTCTCAAGCATGTATGGATTGTTGATAGCTATTTAAGGTTAGGTTGAATGTAAATTATTTTAATTCTTATTTTTAATTTATGTGGTAAAGTTTTGCTAACTCTGAGATTAACTATTCCATTAGTTTTATGCTTCAGTAGATTTACATCGAAGGATTAGTTGATCTATTTTTATGGTTTAAATAGATGCTTCTCTAAAAAGTGTCATTAAGATTACTTTGTTGTTGTCTAATATGTACCCCTAAATACTTCTAGAAATAGCTATATTTCCTTCTCTTTATGCATTTACCTCTCTCCCTTTTCCTAAAAGAAGCAAGGAACCAACCTCCTCTAGATATTAAATCGGGTAAACCCTATTTTAACTCGGTATTTCAATGTTGGAAAATTCTTGGGCACAAACATAACTAGAGGCAGATTTTGCACCAATAGTTTTGGCACATCTGGTGGGACTTGAATACCATGCAGTATACAGATCAAATTTCCAGTGATTACCTTTACCTTGTTTATTTTTTATGAATCACCTAGTGACTCCACCCAATAAAGGAACCCTAAGAAAGCCTTTACCTATTTTTTGGTTAAATATTATCTTTTATAATAACCATATGTAAAGAAAAAAATTAGAAGAACACATTGAGTTCGTTGAACTACACCTTAGTAGCCTCAGATCTAATCCTATTTTAGTTTCTAGAAAAACTTCCTCGTATACTATCAACACAAGATATGCAAATATTTCCCCTAAAGCCTTCCCTAGTACTTCTTCTAGTGGAAATTTTACTCTAGCTACCCATATATCCATAATATCTAATAGAACCATAATTGCAATGGTTGCAAATCATCCAATTCTACCCTATCCTTTATGGAACCACACAGGCTCCCTAAACCTGGCAGCTCAGCACACGATTCCAACAGTGACTCTAAAAGCATTACCCCAGTATGGTGATACTAGAAATATAACCTACAAACACTACCAAGATGTAGCAGCACTCACCTAGATAGATAACATGACTGAAGAAGATGTTATGATTAGATTGCTAGTTTTTAATTGAAAGGAAAAATGCTCTATGTGTACAAAGCCCTCAATAACCAAATTATATCTACTTAGGCCCAATTAGCCAGTAAATTAGTAGAAGAGGTAAATGAGCATGCAAACCCATTCTCCCTGCTAAGTTAGTTTATCATTATCTAGAAGCACCCTTAAGAAGATATAGTCAAATTTAACATCATATTTAGTCGAACTTGGCAAAGAGTACCTGACATATTGAGATCGATAGCTGAACAGTCAATGTATTACTATCTGAGAGCTTTCAACTCAAACATAAGTATGGTCATTAGGCAATCCTAAATATTCACCTTCCTAGATATTTACCAAGAAGCTAAAAATGCAGAAAGAGATCTAATTTCTATTGGGAGGTTCCCTACAAAAATGATAATGCCTATTTTTCCAGATCTATCGCAAGCATCAAATACTACTTTCCCAACTCCTGCTCCTATTCCTAATGCAAGTCTTCCTAAATTGGAATGGGCAACATAATATCCCAGTGATACAAACACATCTCACCCCCCAATGCTTCTTTTCATTCTTGCTCTTCCAATTGTGATAGTTCCATCGAATCCATATCTTCCACTGGTAGCTTTACAAGATCTAGAAGCATCCATGAAATCTCTATTGAATAAAATAACCTAAATGGAAAGAAGAGAAGTAGATAAGAATTTCCAACCAAGAAGGTTTCAAAAAGTAACAAAATATCAAGCCTCCATAAGCGGTAGAAGCTATGATAAATATAACATGGTTTATTCCAATGAAGACGACAAATCCACCAACACTTCGATAGAGTTGAAATTATGGTGTTCCACATGCAATGATTTGCATGACAAAACTTATTGCATGATTCATCAACATCATGTAAATAAGGTATCTATTGAAAAGGGTGAAAAAACCCTCAAAGGTTAGGTTAATATGATCAAAGAAGATAATCAAAATTTTATGAATCCTTCTATTGAAAAAGTAGCTATCCTAACCAGATCATGAAATAAACCGTTGTATGTTGATCCCCAAGAGATTAACCCCTTGAAAGTGCCTTTGCCTATAAGAGATACTATTGAGAAAAGAGCCTCCCATGAGAAAACTCCCCAAAACTTAGGTCATAAAGGAGAAAAAACTTGTAAATAAGCACCTCAGTAGAAAGAAGCAAAGATGTAGGAATATTATAGAGATAAAATGAGATACCTCTCACTGACTAAGCATAAAAGGATTGATGCTACTCAGGGGTACAAAAATAAGTATGACATGACTGTGAAAGAGAAAAGTATCTAACCCCTCCCATTAAACATAGTCAAAGAAATGAATAAAAATCCTTCCAAAGTGACTAAGTATGAAGCTTTTCAACTCCCAGGGTAGATAGACTTGTTGCAAGAATTCTTGGGATCTATGAAAAATAATAATAGAACCTTACTTCAACTAGATTTTGCACAAGCTAGTCTAACATCCACTTCAAAAAAAAATAGACCCCCTCCCTTCTATATGTTTCTTCATATGGAAGGATGGGTAGTTTACAACTGTATGATAGATTTTGGGGCTGCCACCACTGTGAAGCCCAAGGCAGTATGTGAAATCATGGGAATGGAATATACAAAGAGCAGTCCTGGTGTCTTCCAATTGGATAGAACCCCTATCAAAACTGTAGTGGTAATTAAAGATATTCCAATACTTCTTCACAAGATACCTCAACTCATAGTTATACAAGAAGTAGTAGTAGTGGATTTAGATCCCTATTTTGGTATGTGTCTCTCCAAAGATTTCACTTCCAAAACAAGAGGATATTTATCATTATATTTCTTGCACCTGTAAATCCCATTCAAGGGAAAAAGAGTGAAAATATTTAATGAGAAACCTTTAAATTTTCATATTAAAAAACTTGAAGAGGAAGGAAAACATGCCACCACTATGAATATGATGACAGAGGAGCTGGAAGACTTGAACTTGATGGAAGAAGATCTAAATGTGTTGTAGGAGGAAGATGAGAATGTTGTCTCATTATATTCCATTTGCTTTCCTAGGTTACTGTAGGCCCAAAATGGCCACATACTTAGTAAAATTTTGTATAATTTTGACTAAGTGGTAGAATCATCATTCTACAAACCTTGTAGTACACTTTGAAGCAGAATCAGGTCATAAGATATGAATCCACTCAACAGTTAGTAAACTTTGCATGTTGAAGCGATTCCAGGTGATTTCCCTTTGGCTCCAAAATGATGGCAGATCTCAAATCCACAAAAATTCCTAAGAGATGATTATGTCAGTGATGGAAAAGTGTGGAATGGCATATTTGCAATTGAATGAGTATGTTAAATACCCGATTTTAGGAAGATTCTTTTATTTTTGGCTCCAGATTAGCGCTACCCTCAAATCCATAAAATTTTCAAGGAGATGATAATGTTAGTGGCAAATAAGTGTGGATTGGTGATTCTGAGAATGAACAAGTGTTTTCTTTCTGGAATGAAGACAAGACAAGACAACGAAGTAATGAAAGTGTGAATTCATGATAGAAGAGTTATGTGAATAGCTCCAAACCCAGATTGGTTATTATAACACAATTCACTTGTTCTATCCGAAATGAAATCCATAAAAGATATAAGAAAGAGGTGATGCCATAAATTTTAAAGTAGAATGGGATTTAGCTTATTTCGAATTGAATCTGAATCATGTGATGAAGAGAATCAATGGTGGAGGTTAGGCTACCAAAACTTGGTTGTTTAAAAGATATTACTATGTTAGAATTGTAACAGTCGGCTGGAATATGAAGCGTTGAAGGTTTTCCAAAATATCAAACCATAGGCAGTTACATATTGATAGTGGTAATTCACTCATAAGAAGGATCAATAGAAATGCATGATCTTTAATGGCTTGAACATCGGTTCCATTGCGCGATCAGCAAGTTGTAGAGACCCTGAGCTACCATGATAGACTTTATTTCAATAGAATTCCTAGAGGACGGACCAATGAGATAATGCCAGCTAAATATATTTTTTGTGCTATTAAAATAAGATCTTTTGTATTGCTTATTTATTATTGCAATTTTAAAAACTATAAGTAGAGGTCGAACCCTCATTTTTAAGGGTCAACTCTAGCATTTTTCCTGTGCCATTGTAAATATTCTTGAAAAGCAAATGAAAGGAGCAATACATTGATCTTCGCCTCAAGTTTGCATTCTCATGCTTGATTTTAGAGGTTCAAATTATTTAGTTGCATTTATCTAAATACTTTGATGGTTAGTTTGTGCCTAATTTTGGATTACTAGCTGTTATAAGTAATTGAAATCTGCTTTTGAGTTTGTTCTATGTTGTTAGGAAGTACATTTCTATGAAATCTAGGTATTTGGTGAATTATGTTATTTGGATTATCATTCCCTGGATATTGAAATTGCTTGCTACAATATTTCTCTGTTGTGCTTTAATATATGAAACAATATGATTTGAGATAAATGTTGATCTGAGTATGCATCTTTAGTATGGTTTTTTGGAAGATTTTTATGGTAGTGCAATGTTTTTAACATATCTATCCACTATTATCTACATCTCCCTAACCCTAACCTTCTCTTACCCTAAAATCCAAACCCTAAGTGAGCATAATTATGTCAACAACTTGCTAAGTTGACAAGGAACCAACCTACTCTTGAGGTTGGATCTAAAACCCCCATTTTGGTCCATCCAATGTTGAGTGTTGAGCTGCAGTTATCGGGTGCAATCCTAGACATAAAGTAGGAAGATAAATAGCCACAATATCGAGTGAAAACTTGGTGCAATTTAGTGCCCAATAATTTTTGGCACACCCAATGGGACAAGTTCACAAGGAACACGAAACCCATATAAAGAGTTATTGTTATCTCAACCCGAAGGAATCAAGATTTGGTGAATTATCTTGACCTTATTAATGGAGAAAATCAAGTTCACCTGGTGACTTCCTAGTCAAAAGACCCCAAAAAAGTATTGTAGACCAGTACCCTTTCATGTATACCAGGTATTTCAAGAGGAACAACCCTAATTATTTCTTTTATTGTGAGTTACCTCAAAGATGGGCTGTTGTTATCAGAATTTTGGATCAATATTTTATTGAAGAAGAAGAGCTTCTGGAAGAAAACCCAATAGTTCCCCCAAGAAGACTTGCAGCTAGAAATATGGCACAAAATGTGGCTCCTAATCAACCACTACAGAAGTACCCTAACTGGGATTCAAATGGGCCCCTTAGATTAGCCCAAATGGATGCCATCCCCTAGGTTGTATCTAAGGAAATCCCCATGTATGATGGATTTTGGAAAAATAGCTTATGAGCACTACCAAGATATCTTGAATCTAGCAATAATCCACAACATAAAGGAAGAAAATATTATTGTCAAAATTCTAGCCCTATCCTTTCATGGAAAGATATTGCATTGGTTTAGAACTCTGGAAGATAATTCTATCACTTCATGGCAATCATTGGCTAAATAATTCATAGAATAATTTAATGAATCTATTGATCCATTTTCTCTACTGAATTAGTTTACAACCATGCAAAAAAACTAGTAAGAAACTATCTCAGATTTTAATTTGAGATTTAGCAGAACATGGAAGAGAATTCCCCCCACTGCTAGACCAGCTACATGTTTGGATTATATGTATTATATTCGAGCTCTAGGATCGGAGCTAGGTCTAAAAACACAAAAATATAGAGTAGAAACCTTCCCCCAAGTTTATAATGCAGTTGTCCATGCTAAAAATATCCTGATCAATGTAGGAAGAATTCCCCCAAAAATCGTGTTGCCCTATAACTCAGAAACCAATAGTAGCCAGGATCAATCCACAAAGCCCTCTTACATGGACCCCCTTTCTTTACCATCTCCATATCTACAAATGAATATGATTCCTCAGTCTAAACCTGTATCCTTCGCACCTCCTTTTCCTCCCCTTCCTTCTCAACCTTCTCAAGAATTGTCTACTATTCTGGATATACAAAATACCTTGAAAACTCTAAGTAACAGAATGAATTCAATGGAAAAGAGAGATCAGGAAAGGTCACAATAGAGGATATTCCCATATGTAAACAAATATCAAAGGCCTGGTCCTAGTAATAGTACTAGGGTTAGGGTGAATGTAGCATATGAGGAGCTAGAGTGTTCTTCAAATACCACTCTTGCAAATATTTGGTGTTTGGTATGTAATGACCCCCATGACTCATAGTCTTGTGTGATGTATCAACACCATGTTCAACAAGCCATGGATAAAGCTGAAAGGAATCAAAAGGGGAGGGTTAATATGTTATGACACCCTAATCAGATCATGGTCAAAAAGGAGTTGGAGGAAGAAAATCCAATTGTTGTTATGCCAAGGTCTGGAAATAAATCTTTACAAGTAGACTTCCAAAACATGGGAAAATTCTAGGTCCCTTCTCAAAATAAAGCTGACTCTCCACCTCAAAGCAGTGATACTTTTCCTATTCCTCAAGCTAGAGGGAAGGATAAGACATATAGTCTCCCTAAAAATCCTAAAAGAGAAATGGAAGGAGACAAAATGAGATCCAAAGGTGAGGATCAAGAAAGGCTCAGGTTCCCCTCTATTACCAAGAGATAAATATTAGAGGTAACCCAACAATACAAAAGGAAATATGGTGAGATAGACATAGGAATGGAAAAACTATCCTTGACCAAGTCTGAGTACAACATTATTGAAGAGATGAAAAGGATTCCATAAAAAGCTAGCCTATATGACACTCTTTTCATTCTAGGCCAGATTGACCTGCTTAAAGCTTCCCTCAGCAAAAATCCCCAAAACAGACTAGCCACTACCATCCTCAGTATACCATCAAAAAAGAAATAAATGACACCTACTATTCTAAAGAACAAACCTCCCCCTTTCTACATATCCTTAATAATGGAAGGATGGGTAGTCCAAAATTGTATGATTGATTCAGGAGCATCAACAATGTGGTCTATGAAGATATGGGTATGGAGTATACCCGGTATTTTCTTGGAGTGTTACAACTATATGGGACACCTGTCAAGATAGTTGGGGTTATTAAAGATGTACTGATGAGGTTGCATAGAGCTCCCGAGGTAACAATGGTACATGAAATAGTGGTGGTGGACTTAGAACCCTATTTTGGGTTATGCCTCTCAAGAGAGTTTAATGCAAAGCTAGGGGGATGTATGTACATGGATTATTCTAGCATGGTAATCCCTTTCAAAGAAAAAATGATAAGGATAACACCTGAGAAACCATTTGCTTATCATATTGAAAATATTGAAGAAGATATGTGCAATCTTAATCCTTTGGAGGAATTTGAGCTAGTGGAAAACATCGAGGAGCTAGACATTGAAGATGAGTTGCCTTTTAGAGAATATTATAGTCAGTTTGGAACTGGTATGGGTACATACAACGTCACAACTGAATTGGAAAAGAAACTCCCTGCTATTTCTAATCAATTCCTAAGAAACAAGGAAACATGGGTTATGCACTTTGATGGTGCTAAATGTAGAAATGGTGCAAAGGCTAGTGTGGTCCTACAACCATAGTCAGAAGGGATAAATAATTTTGTTTACAGACTGACATGGTCATGTACTAACAATGTTGTAGAATATGAGGCTTTGTGCCTCGGATTGATGCAAGCAAAAATCATGGGCATCAATATTTTGAACATATATGGTGATTATGAGTTGATAGTCCATTAGGTAAGGAATAAGTGCAGAAGTAAGCACCATTACTTAAAAGCTTATAGGAATAGGGTATGGGACCTAATGGATTCATTTGATACCCTAAATCTAAGCTTTGTGCCTAGAGAAGAGAATATCTTGGCAGATTCATTGGCAATGAAGGGAGCTAATTTCAACCCTCTTGTAGATTTTGGAACTAAGAAGACCAAGGGAATTAAAATGTTTTTCAGACCTGCAGTTCCATACAAGTAGATATTCTGGTATGTTTTTGAAAGTGATGAACAAATTCTATATTTTTTGATAAGAGAAGCATGCCTCTCAACTATCCAAGAGGAATACTTGGAGGAAATAGATCAACAAGACTTTATCCAACTAAGAAACAATCATATTCCAAGGGGTTTGGTCACCCTTGAAATTTTATTCAATAATGAAAATATAAAGGTCAGAGCCATGAAGGTCGGTGAAAATATCTATAAAGAAGTGGAGGTTAGAATAGGAAAGAATCTCAATATTGGGATCCAGTGTTCACCTAAGGAAGCAGAAGATATTAAAAATTTATGCTTAAAATACCAAGACATTGTGGCTTGGTCATATGAAGACCTTAAGGTGTATGAAAAAAGGATTATCCAACATACTATTGAGTTAGAGCCCGATGCTAAACCATTCCGACAAAAATAGAGGCTTTTCAATCCGAGGATAGAAGCCATTATGAGAGAGGAACTCTTAAAGCTATTAAAGGCTAGGATAATATATCCAATAAAATATTCCACTTGGGTAGCCAATTTGGTACCCGTAAGAAAGAAGAATGGAGATATACGCCTATGCGTAGATTTTAGAAATTTGAATCAAGCATCCCTCAAGGATCACTACCCCCTCCCTCATATTGACCAGATATTACAGGTAGTAGCAGGAGCAGAAATATTCTCACTATTGGATGGTTACTCTAGATATAACCAAATTTGGGTAAAATACGAAGACCAATACAAAACAACATTCACCACAAAATGGGGTACATTTGCCTATCAGAGAATGCCCTTTGGGTTGTCTAATGTAGGAGCTACATTTCAGAGGGCCATGGACTATGCCTTTGGTACACTTATAAACAAATTTATTATGATTTACCTAGATGACATGACTATGTTTTCTCATGATAAAAATGATCATCTGTCTCATTTGGAACAGGTTTTTCAAAAGTGTAGAGAATTTGGTATTTCATTGAATCCTAAGAAGTCATTTTTTGCAGTACATGAGGGAAAAATATTAGGCCATGTGGTCTCAAAATAAGGTATGGCCATAGATCCGAATAAAATTAGAGCAATTCTAGCTATTCCTTTGCCTACTAATCAGAAGACCTTGCAGTATTTCCTAGGTCAAATCAATTTCATCAAGAAATTCATTTCTGATTTTGCATAGAAAGTGAGGCCTATATCTGAACTACTCAAGAAAAAGGTAGAGTTCAAGTGGACTGAGGTTAGGAAGTGAGCTTTTGAGGTCATCAAGAAATCCATTGCAATAACCCCAATCTTGATAAATCCTAATTCTAGTAAAGATTTTATTCTCTATGCTTATGGAGCTGAAGAGAGTTATGCCTCGGTACTCACCCAGAAAGATAATCAAGGGGATGAACACCCTATTTTCTTTTGGAGTCATACTTTACATGATTATCAGGTAGAATATAACTTTATTGAAAGACAAGTGTTTGTTGTGATGAAGTCACTAAAGAATCTTAGACAATATATGGTACAGAGCAAAATCCTGGTGTATGTGGTTCATCCAAATGTAAGAAGTTTTATCTTACAAGGTGACCTAGGTGATAAAAGGGCTGGTTGGATTACTAATATCTAGGAATATGATGTAGAAATACATCCCACCAAGTTGGTAAGAGGTAGAGCCTTGTACCAAGGTTTGACAGATGCTTCAACATTGGCCAAAATGATAGCTTATCAGATAACAAAAGATGATCAAATAGAGATTGTACACATTGTAGATTCTGATTGGATCGACCAAATGACCAGGTATTTCCAAAATGGGATCTTCCCACCTGATATGAATCCTTATCAAAGGAGATATAGACTTCATGCTCTAAAATATGTATTACTACCTGAAGGGTTGTTCAAAAGAAACTTGGATGGTATTCTCCTGAAATGTTTGAAGGAGGACCAACAAAAAAGAGTCATAGAAGAATTTCATGGAGGGTCAACAAGTGGTCATAGCTCGGGAAGAGTTATGGATTTGAAGATAATAAGAGCATGCTATTATTGGCCTACTATTTTCAATGATGCTTTTAAAGTTACCCAGGCTTGTGAAAAATGTTAGAGGTACGTTGGAAGAACAAAAAATGCTTCATCTCCCCTGAAGCCTATTCAAGTTGAGGAGCCTTTTCAACAATGGGGATTAGATTTCATAGGAGTTATAAATCCTAATTCTTCAACAGAGCATAATTTTATCTTGAAAGCTATATATTATCTTACCAGATGGGTGGAGGCCATTCCTACAAAAAAGGTGGACCAGGAAGTTGTGATCAACTTTATGGAGAATTTGATTTCCAGATTTGGAGTCCTAGAAGCTTTGGTGAGTGATAATGGCCTTGCTTTCATAGGAGCCAAGTACATTGAGTTTTACAGCAAGTATGACATCACTCTTAAAAATAATTCAAATTATTACCCATAAGGTAATGGACTTGCAGAATCTACCAACAAAAACCTATTAAGGATTTTGAAAAAATCTTTGGAAGGTAACAAAAGGAGTTGACACCTATTGCTCGACCATGCTCTATGGGAAGACATGATTACTATTAAAAAGTCCATCAAAAATTCTCCTTATGCACTGGTATATGACAAGGAGGCAGTATTGCCCATTCACTTAGAGATCCCAATACTTAAGCTTGTCATCACAGAAGAATAATTAGAGGAGGATCCAATAAAAACCAGGTTGACACACTTGCTGCAATTGGAAGAGAGCAAAACTCAAGCATATGATCATTTTCAAAATAATTCTTCGGACATTAAAGCATGGTTTGATAAAAAATCTAGGTTCAAAAAACTCCAAGTTGGAGACTCAGTTCTCATATGGAATGTTGACAGGGCAAAGCCAGGCAAGCATGAAAAGTTTGATTTCTTTTGGGATGGTCCCTTCAAAATAGTGGAAGCTAAAGAGTCTAATGTATTTCAGCTAGAGGATCCAGAGGGAAACATACAACCAATTTCGGTGAATGGTTTTCACCTCAAGCTCTACTATATGTAAGAAGTGAGCTCATTGTAACATATGTATATACATTGTACAAATATTTCCCCTTCCTTTTTGCACTTTGTATTTGATTTCTTTTATGCACTTTGTAATTGGTTATTTTCAAATAATTCTAAAAAAAAAAAAGAGAAGAAAATTTGCAAGAAATGACTAAGTATTGGCCAAATGCATAGTAATGTTCCATTACGCACACAGTGTTGTGTAAAACTCTCTGGAAAAACATTCCACCCTCAAATACGCATTGGAAAATTTGGATATCCGTAGAGTGGTCTATCAGTTTCTATCTCGCATATAGAAGGACAAATAATATTGCTAATCCAAGAACCTCTCAAAGATGGAGATAGCTAGAGTTGAATCGATTTATAGTACCGTGCATGCAAGCTACAAGTACCAAGCAGACTCGAAAGGTTATTAAGCCATCAGAGTGGAATCAAGCCAAAGCTGAACAACAAGTTCCAATTTGACATGTGGAGGCTAAAGAATTCTCCCACATTCAATTATAACCAACTTGCACATGGATCAAAGAGTAGATGATATGGATGCTTTCTGAATAGTTTGTAAAAGGAATAAGAGAGCCTTGAATATAGAGGGGATAGAGGTTTCTAAGAAGCAAAAAATGAATATGGAAGAAATTGCTAAAGAGGTAGTTATTTTTACTATAGAAGGGTTAATTGAGCAAGAGCAACAACTGGAGATAGAAGCTGAACAAGAACACCCTACATATGTAGGTGAAGGTATGGTTTCTAATCCCTCTTCTCCTTTTCATCTCCATGAATCCCCAAAAGAATTTCCCTCCCTTTCTAGTCAAGAAGATGTAGCAAATATACCTCCTCCACCTCATAGTTCTTCCCTTGTCTCATCAGTAGCTATGGAGGTACAAGTCAGTTCTGTTGTGTCACAGCCTCCTCAAAACCCACCTTCCACTTATGAGATATCCACTTCAATGTCCACCATTATTGCACCCTCATCTCTTTCATTGCCACCATCAATGGGACACTGCGTTCTGAGTTCATCCATCCCTTCTATTGTTAGTTATGTACCTATTTCTCTAAATTTACCTATATCAACAACAATGGTAGTCACAAAATCTACCATTGTAACAGAGGTTGTTGTCAATATATATTCACCCCCACCAACAGCAAGTCAGTCTGCCCTTATGTTTTTGATGCCATTATCTCCTTTGGCTGCTAATTTTTCAAAATCTATTACTGTATCAAAATAACAGGCAGCCACTCAGAGCATAAATGACTATTTGGCAGAGAAACTTACCAGGCCTTCCAACATGATGGTTGTGACTAGAAAAAGTATGTATGTTAACCCTATCACTAGGCAAAGGGTCTCAAGGTCTATGATTCTACAAGTGAGAAAACCTAAAAATGAAATGACTACTCAAGATTATAGAGTGGAGGAGATCATAGAAGATGTTGACAAGCTTCCTACTGAAGATGAGTTGGGGATAGCCAAGGCTCACTTAGATACCTTCTATGTGAAAGTTGATATAGTCAAAGAGAAGGTAGATAAGCTGAAACAACAAGTTGAAAAGCTTAAGAAGAGCCTCAATGATAAAAAATAAGTAGAGAAAGCTCTGAGAAAAGAGGCTAAGGGTTGGTAAGAAAAGTTTCAAAAGGCTAATGAGTTGAAAGACCAGTTAGAAGAACAAAAGAAGCTGAATGAGGATCAGGTAAAATAAATTCAAAATTTAAAGCATCAACTTAAGATTGAGAAAACCAAGTCCTCAGGTTTTTCCAAAGATGATTTGAAAAGGATAAATCAGGAGTTGCTTTCTGAAGTTCAAGGAAAATGTTCAGGTCTCCAACTCATAATTGACTATCTGAAATATGCCATCCAATTGCTCTCCATCATTCAGAAGGATTTGGATCAAATCATTGGAGAGTTATAGCCTATGGTGATTTTGATAGAACAAATGTATAGGCTGGTTGGTAGTAGGCTCAGTGATGCTACTAAACCAATTTCCAATAAGGAATGGAATCTGGTCGGGGTAGCTACCAAAATAGTGGTGAAAAAGCACACGGCAGTTTAGAGAGCTTGGTTGTTTTTTGACAGGATGGACAGGGGAATTAAAGACATCATTGAAATAAATGAGGAAATGGTTCACGTTGGTTTCAAAGGACTCTGGAAGGAGGATCACAACTTGTTATCTATGGAAGAATCCCAACAAAGCATCAAGGATAACTTATAGGATGAGGCTGAAATTGATTCATTGGAAGAGCCACTATCCCAAGAACAAGCTACCAAACTAATTATGGATTACACCCGCTTAAGAGATCTCATGGAAGATATGGTGACCAGAGGGAATGTTGATCATTATGAGGATGTTGGGGAACTACAATATGTTTATAAGAAGCTTAAAGAGACATCAAATCCCTTTGAGGAAGCCTGGAAATAGGCTCTTCAATCTTTGGAATCAATGGTCCAGTTGTTTGGAGACACCTCCGGTGAGGATAATCAGAGAGTACATGCTCTAGAAGAACAAAGAGAAGAAGAAGGAGAAGATGAGGATGAAGAGGCTTTAGAAGAATGAGAATAATATTGAGCAGTTACAGGCCTAGGAGGGGCTCACGCTTAAGTCATTTCATTTATGTTTGTACATATACATAAGTTTTGTATTTCTATACATCAGTTTTGTATTTCTATTTTTACTTTGATAATTGTCATAAATAAGCAATAAAGGCATGAAGCCTATAGTGCAACATATTTTGTGTGAAGGCATTATTTGAAATAAAGCCTTATAAAGGAGGTAGAGTTGTGTATAGTTTTTGAAGGTAGTAGTCATACTGATATTATGGACATAGTCTCTAATTGAACAGGTGAGTTCTATGATGTTTTTGGCATGGTTTCCATATGAACCTTTACCCTCTAGGCGGAATTTGAGTTTTCAGAGGGTAGTGTTTGTATGGAAATTATTCCTTAAAACATATCTTCAAAGATAACTATTTTTTTTTACTCCTAAGGCCCAATGGATAAGACTCTGGATTCGATTGGATTTGCAAGAAAAATGACCACATACTTAGTAAAATTTTGTATAATTTTGACAAAGTGATAGGATCATCATTCCACAAACCTTACAGTACACTTTGAAGTGGAACCGGGTCAGAAGATATGAATCTGCTCAATAGTTAGTGAAGTTTACATGTTTGAAGTGATTCTGGGTGATTTTCCTTTGGCTCCAAAATGATGGTAGATATCAAATCTGCAAAAGTTCCTATGATATGATGACGTCCGTGGAAAAAAAGTGTGGAATAGCATCTTTGTAAATGACTGAGTATGTTAAGTACATGATTCTGGGAAGATTCTTTTATTTTTGGCTCCAAATTAGTGCTACCCTCAAATTCATAAAAGTTACAAGGATATGATGATGTCAGTGACAAATAAGTGTGGATTGGTGATTCGGAGAATGAACAAGTGTTTCCTTTCTAGAATGAAGACAAGACGGGACGGTGGAGTAATGAAAGTGCGGATTCACGATAGAAGAGTTATGTGACTAGCTCCGAACCCAGATTGGTGATTATAACACAATGCACTTGTTCTATCCGGAATGAAATCCACAAAAGCTATAAGAAAGAGGTGATGTCATCAAATTCTACATGGGATGAAGAAGATAATGGATAATAGGGGATTATTTAGGAGATCGATTGGAGATTTTGTCGATAAGAAGTGATGTCATCAATTTTAAAGTAGAATGGCATTTAGCTTATGTCGGATTGAATATGAATCATGCGATGAAGAGAATCAATGGTGGAGGTTAGGCTGCCAAATCTTGGTTGTTTAAAAGATATTGTTGCATTAGAATTGTAACAGTCAGTTGTAAGACGAAGCATCGAAGGTTTTCTAGAAGATCAAACTAGAGGCGGTTATAGATCGACAGTGGTAATTCACTCCCAAGAAGGATCTATGGAAATGCATGATCTTTAATAACCTGAAATTTAGTTCCACTGAGTGATCAGCAAGTTGTAGAGACTCTGAGCTGCCATGGCGGACTTTCTTTTAGTGGAATTCCTAGAGGATGGACCAATGAGCTAATGCCAGCTAAATATATTTGTTGTGTTGTTAAAACAAGATCTTTTGTATTTCTTCTTGATTATTGTAATTTGAAAAACTATAAGTAGAGGTTGAACCCTCATTTTTAAGGGTCGGCTCTAGCATGTTTTCCTGTGCCATTGTAAATATTCCTGAAAAGCTAATGAAAGGAGAAATACATTGATATTCACCTCAAGTTCACATTCTCATGCTTGATGTTAGAGGTTCTAATTCTTTAGTTGCATTTCTGTAAATACTTTGATGGTTAGTTTGTGCCTAATTTTGGATTACTAGTTGTTATAAGTAATTAAAATCTTCTTTTGAGTTTGTTCTATGTTGTTAGGAAGTACATTTATGTGAAATCTAGGTATTTTGTGAATTTTGTTATTTGGATTATCATTCCTTGGATATTGAAATTGCTTGCTACAACATTTCTCTATTGTGCTTTAATATATGAAACAATATGATTTGAGATAAATGTTGATCTGAGTATGCATCTTTAGTATGGTTTTTTGGGAGCTTTTTATGGTAGTGCAATGTTGTTAACCTATCCATCCACTATTATCTACATCTATCTAAATATAACCTTCTCTTACCCTAAACTCCAAATCCTAAGTGAGCATAATTGTGTCAACAACTTGCTAAGTTGACAAGGAACTAACCTACTTTGGAGGTTGGATCGGAAACCCTTGTTTTGGTCCATCCAATGTTGAGTGTTGAGCTGCAACTATTGAGTGCAAGAATGTACAAAAATTAGGAAGATAAATAGCCATAGTATCAAGTGACAACTTGGTTTAATTTAGTGCCCAAAAATTACATTTATATAGTGTTGATGCATAACATATCGTAGCACAATATTGGGACAAATCTCCTTTTATTAGCTAACACCAAACATTGAAAATTATAACTTATTTTCCAAGATGATATCAAAACCTATTCTAAAAAAACACCCAACTTAGCTACATAGTAATAATTACATTCAAAGTCTAACATTCTACACCTTTATGCTAAAAGAACTCATTCAGTGGGTTCTTAAGAATCACTAATTTGGAATAAATGCAATCTCTTACGTTTCCTCCAATCTATCACAAAAAAATTACAAAATGCAAAATGATGTCTTGGACACTCCTTCCACAATTTTTGTGGTATCTCATTCATATTTGTTTTTCTCCTTCATGAAAGTAACCGAGTGCCTTCATTTCATGAGTTGCTCCCCCTTCATCAAAAAACCCTTCAAATGATGGCATTCCGATAATGCCACAAGTATTGGTTTTCACTAAAACATCTAGTATATTTCTATAATCATTCATTCTATGGTCTTCAAACCATATTTCAACTCCTAATAATCCTCCTGAGTATGTACCATGCATCATATTATGTAGATGGTTTTTCCATATTAAAATTTCACACACCTCTACATAGATGTTCAAATAAAATATAGCTATGCAATAGCTAGTTACAAATGCAACAACAAATTATTGCTCCTCACACAATGTTTCACTCTTTACTATGGCTTTATATGATTCCTTCCAAGGAATTTTAAACATAAAATACATCCAAAATATATCCATGGTTTTCATCATCATGTTGTCCATGTTATTTGCAAATAAAAGAACTTCATCCAATGATGTTTCTACAAGAAAATCATCTCTCAATAATACCTTTTTAAGGCATTCTCCTCCTTTCTTCAAATACCTGTTCACAAAAAACAAATTATTAATAAAAAAAACATTACGTCCAATGTGATTATATTTGGTGCTCCCCATAAAGCTATTTTGTGGTAATTATTCTTCATTGTATGTTGCTTCAAGAGTTATACTTATTTGTTCAATCCATGTTGGTGTGGTGAAACACCATTCATTCAAACAATCATACATTGTTGTATTTTCAAGACAACTCTTTTCCTTCAATGTAGGCGCTCCAAGTGAGTGATATTCATTCATGAGTGATGTTTCCTTTGCCATTACAACAAGAAAATCAGTGATCTCATTTTAATTTTTTGTTTCTATCTCATTTGCTCTCTCACTTTCCACCTTCCAAATGAGATAATCATTTGTGCTCTTTTCTTCACACAACATATTGTCTTCTTTCAAAGTTTCAAAATCTCTCAAGTATTTCCATACTTATTTGGCTGATGAACAAGAAGCAACTCCATTTGTCACTCTTAATGAGTGATCTTCACAATTGAGCATGAAGCTTATAGTCTTCATCTCCTCTTCATCATTTTTTTCTTGTGGATCAACATCCCACATCACTTCATTTGCTCTTTCAAGAGAGCACACATCCATTCCAAGTGAAATTCAAGCCAATGATCTTCCATGAACATTTATTCTCCATCATCATCTTATTTATTCTCCTCCATAAGAATTGTAAGTGCATTCTCCATAATACATTTTTCATTTGTGAGACATTCTCCATAATACACCATCTCATCATCTAGGTGGTCTTCAAGCATGGAACACTTCAATGTGAGTGTTTCTCTTCCTCCATATTCAAATTATTCTTCTAATTTTGAGTGGTCTTCACAACAATGTGTTTGAGAATTTGTCTCTCCATTGAGACATCCATCCTCTTTGCTATCAATGTGAATGCTTTCCAAGCATGCCATTCCTAAAAAAAAATTATTAGTACAATTTTTCTTTTCATTTTTTTCTCATCCTAAAAGAAATTATTGACTATTACAATTTTCCATGCATTTACAAGACATATCTTCAACTATGGGTGTCTCATAATAATATTTTTCATCTCTATCCAATGAGAGCTGTACTAGGATCCTTATCCTTCTCATCCTCTTCTCCATGAAGTGATTTCTGCTCTGTGAGAAGAAGTTCATCATCACTCTCTTCCTCACAAGGCTCTTATTCAAACATATATTCCTCTTCAATGAAGAATTCACCATAATAATAATGTATATCTTCTTCAAAAGACATATCTTCATATGAGTCTTCACAAGACTCTTCAAAAACTCCTTCAAAGAAGCAAGGCTCCTCCTTACTCAAATAATCTCCATGATTGTCACACATGGTTTTATGGGTGTCCTCATCAAACCCATAAGTATCCTTCAACACTTGCCATGCTATTGTAGTTGATCTACAATTAGCTATGAGAGGGAAAACACTCTTTTCCACTCCTCTTCTTAAATCCATAAGAGCTAAGCAATTTTCATATTGCTTTCCTTTCTTCAATTTCTTCTCCTCTTCTCCAAGCATACTCCAAGCTAGAGGTTCTTCATAACAAGCAACTCCAATATCCCATAATACTTTGGCCAATAAAAAAGTCTTCATTTTTACTACCCAAAACTCATAATTTTCTCCTTCAAAGTTTGGAACCTTCAGATTTGCATACATGTTGGCCATCACAAAAAAAATTTCTTTGTAAATATTATCTAAAAATATCTATGGTCAATGAGAATGGGACCCGAGACATCCTAGTTATAGGAACCTGATTGCTCAGCCTACCTACCTCAATGGGTTGTAAAATACAATAACCGTTCTTTATTGGTGATGCTGATCTTGATTTACAACTTCTATATCTGGGTGGAAGAGATCAATCTATGGCATGTTGCAATCCTAGATAAAAAATAAAATTGATACCATGCAATCCGTGTGATACCGAATGATTGGCACACAACTGTATTTAGTTGTATTTGACTGATACCTACAAATGAATCAAATTTCCCCATCATGAGTTCACCATCGAGAAATAAATCTGTGCTTCATACTTTCTATTGGCAGGACACAAACAAAGACTAGAATTGATCGTAATGAGATCACAAATTGTTCTCAGAAAAACAAATGCCTGCAATTGTTTCGTCATACCTCGAACCTCCACTTGGGCAGTGCTCAATCAAAATTGGCTACATCTTTGACTATGAAAATCACCCGATTGTTGTGCAGACGTACATATATCCTACCTTCTACAAAGTTTGATGCAATGTCTACTTTTTGTGGGACATGCAACCGTAAATGATCTACAACTAGAGCAATGCTTGTCTATTTATTATTGATATGCAACAAAATTTCACTGTGATTCAATGCAGGAGTGGCAAATTTGTAAAAATCATCTCCCAAGTATTGACTATAGAATCAAACTAGGTGTTTCTATGATTATTTCAATCAGGATTGAATATATAGAGTCACGTCGATACTACAATTTATAGATCACAGAGTGGCTATTGATCATGTTGTATTCATCCACTCTATGCTAGCTGTGATTTGTAGTTTGGCTATGTACTCTTGGATCAACATTCGATTTCTCTATGAAAAAGGTACAAATGGGGTCTGTGCAAATGTGCTACTAGCTTGTGCTGCTACAGGAAAGGTGCCTATCTTCGTTAATGCATGTATCATCCTACAAAACAAACTTGAACTGCAAATACAATTATGGCAACATGCTTACTACTCTACATAGATCTGCAATACTGTGATTCACCAGGCCTGGCTGCTCTGAGTGCAAGTTAATTTTTTTTTTTGCAACAATATATATTTGTTTTATGCAGTCCAATTAAATATACAGATTGAACTCTATCATTAATTGAACCTAGCATCTATCATCACATGGGAATCACCACGTTTCTCCTGGCCGACATGGAACCTACAATGTCAACATCATTTTTGCAAGTCATCTACAATCAAGCAACTACAGTGGAGATTTATTTAATTTGGAGAATATATGTAAACTAGTGATTATTGTTGTTGAGAACCATGTCTTTGCATGATCTTATCTCATTCTAACATGCTTAGAGCATTGTATTCTTTCAACAGTCTACCTCATTTATTTGTCAACTAGATCTATCCGTTTGGTGGCTCTAATGTTGTCTGAAGACGTCCCTCCATGATCTTGATTTGTAACATGTCTATGAGGATCAAGGTCCTTCTATACCTTAAACCACCATATACAAGCTTCATATCATTGCAATCCATCAAAGAATCATGGGTGGCTCTTACTCTTGCAGGCGACCTCTTTCAGCAGGTAGTTTCTTACTCCCGCAGGTGAATGCCTGCAATTGAAGTGGTTACTATGATCCTTTCAAAAAAACACAAATACAAATCTTAGAAGATCTTAGTTCATCTATGCTATGATATCATCTAAAAAATATTTTGGTATACAGGATATTTGTTACAACATTGATGAGATGGAGGAATGATCATCCATTTTTCTCGTATGCCATCATAGAAAAATCTAGCACCACTAGAAATCTTAGTGAGAATTTTCATCTTAATTCTACAATGGTGTCAAAAAAATGGATAGGAGGAATCAAAATACTAAACCGACAACAAAATGCAGTCTATTTTGATTGACAAATGATCTTTCAACATGTAATCCTTATCACATAATGCAATTCATGGTCCTACATCAGATGCAGGCTATGTCACCGTAGAACATGAAGTTACAGATATTTATCCCACATTTGGGATACCACAAATATTATTACGATTTAAAAAAATATTACACATAGTAAACCTTGACTACCTTCGGGCAGTATCTCCCCGAGCAAGGCTTTCACACACGAGGTCTATGTCTCTTTCAACTTGTTACATGTCAAATTTTGTCTAATCCTACCCATTCACCAATGCTTAGTCATGTCAGCATTTCTATCCACACACGTAGAGTCCACTGCTCACCATCCACATCGGCCTTTCTATCCACATACGATTCTAGTAGAGGATCATCATCTATCTTCAGTGTCACCATAGTCAAAATCCATCTAGTTCACTTGTTAGGTCTCTCTATCGCAATATGTATCTATGTGTTTTAGGTTCATATTCATTAGCTGAGCCCATGTGTTACGCATATGGTTAGGTCATATCTTGGATCACATCAGTCTGGTCAACTTGTTAAGCTTATCCTCCTAGTTAGCTTCTCTTCCAGTATTCTAGTTTGGTACTATTATAGATAGTCAGGACTCCCTCATTAGATACCATGTAGCTGTGTCTTAGGATTTCTAGTCCATAGTTTGTGAGTTGTGTATATGTCAAGTTTGTTGTTGTTGTCTCTATCTACAGTTCCCCACATCACCTAGAAGTTAGGTCTACAAGTTTGTAGGTTTAGGTCAAGTTTGGTCCCAGTGTATCCAATCAGTCAGATCTAACTGTGATCCATAAGTCCAATTAACGGGCCATTTCCTTTGGGAATTGAGATCAAGTTGGCTATGATAAAAAATGAGAATGTTGTCTCATTATATTCCATTTGTTTTCTCAGGTTACATTTATATAGTGTTGATGCATAACAGATCATAGCACAATATTGGGATAAATATCCTTTTATTATCTAGCACCTAACATTGAAAATTATAACTTATTTTCCTAGATGCTCTCAAAACCTATTCTAGAATAACACCCATCTTAGCTATATAGGAATAATTACATTCAAAGTCCAAAAAAAGACCAATTATGTTTCCAAGACTTCAATGCCATGATTGAAATAGATATGGAAAACTACACAATTGTAAATATCAATAAGAGTAACCCTACTCCTCTCCTTCAGGTAGACCAACCTACTAATCAACTATGGAATATTCTCTTCGATGGTTCTAGGTGAAAAAATATAGTAGGAGCAGGTATTGTTTTAATCTCTCCAATAGGCAAAGAGAATTTTTTTTCTTATTAGCTAACTTGGGATTGCACTAATAATGTAGAAGAATATGAAGCACTATGCTTAGGCCTTAAGAAAGATGAAAATATGGGTGTTAAAAAACTACAAATATTTGGAGACTATGAATTAATAGTGAATTAGGTTACTGAGAAATGTGTAAGCAAGAAAAATTACCTTAAAGCTTATAGGAATAGGATTTGGGACTTGCTAGAATATTTTGAATATTTAAATCTCAAAGCAATCCCAATGGAAAATAACACTCAAGCAGATTTTATAACTTCAATAGGGGTAAATTTTTACCCTATCAACAACATCATTCATAAGTCCAAATTAGTTAGGCTAATTTATAGGTATTACATTCCAGACAAAGATACCTTCTAGTAGGTATTCAAAAATGACGAACATATAGTGGACTTCCTCATTCATGAAATGAACTGCTCAAATAATAGAACATTCAAAGATGAAGAAGATACATGTATGATCAAGTTAAAAAAAAAAACACATCCCAAAAGGGTTGATCATCATTGAAAGATTATTTGATAACAACGATAGGTCAACTGGTCATAAAATGAAAGTTGACAAGCACAAATACAGAGAAGCTCAAATAGGACATGATAAATCCATCAAAGTTGGAGTAAACACTACAAAAGAAGAACTGGATCAAATCAGGGGATTATGTAAAGAATTCCAAGACATCATAGCCTGGACTTATGGTGATCGTAAGGTCTACTTCAAAGAGACAATATAGCATACGATTGAAATTGAAGAAGGTGCAAATCCATTTTGATAAAAATAATGATCGATGAATCCTAAGATTGAGGCTTTAATGAAGCAAGAACTACTAAAATTTCTTGAAGCTAATATTGTTTACCCGATCAAGCATTCAACTTAGGTAGCCAACATAGTCTTAATTACAAAAAATAATGGAGGTATTATACTATGCATCAACTTCTGTTACCTGGATAAGGCTTTGTTAAAATACCACTACCCCTCCCATAGATCAACTAGATCCTACACTCAGTAGTAGGAGTAAAAATATTATCACTCTTGGATGGATTATCTGGGTACAATCAGGTGTGGGTTAAGGATGAAGATCAATTCAATACTACATTCACAACCAAGTGGAAGATGTTTGCCTATAAAAGGATGCCATTCAAATTATCTAACACTAGGGCAATTTTTCAAAGAGTGATGGATGTGGCTTTTGAGGAACTTGTCAAAAATATAATAGTGATATATCAAGATGATATGATAGTGTTATCCCATTGAAAGGAGGATTACATAGGATATCTTAGGAGTGTATTCAAAAAATACAAAGATTTTGGCATCTCTTTAAATCCAAATAAATCCATATTTGTTGTAGAAGGACTCTTACTCGACCATGTCATTTATAAGATTGGTCCAGCTATAGACCCTAATAGGGTGAAAACACTACTAGAACTCTCTCTACCTCATAAAAAAAAGGCTTATAGTCCTTCTTTGGCCAAGTAAACTTTGTGTACAAATTCATAGCTAATTTTACATAAATTTTCAAACCCATGACTGAGTTGTTGAAGAAGGATGTTGATTTCAAGTGGATAGACTCAAGGAAATAGGTTTTCCAATAAATTAAGGAGCAAATAGCGCAATACCTCATCTTGGTAAACACAAACTAATCCAGGGGTTTCATATTATATGATGTAGAAAAACAAGAGAGATACACCATAGTGCTCACTCAAAAAGGGCCTGACACCGAAGAAAGGCCTATTGCTTTTCTAAGAAGACTATGCAAGAACATGAAGATAAGTATAATTTCATAGATAACCAAATTTATGCAATAATGAAGTCTTTAAAAATTTTTAGGTATTTTATTTCATAGAGTAGGACTATAGTTTATGTGGTCCACGCCGATGTCAAAAATTTCATCATACAAGGGAAACTTGGTGATAAAAGAGCTGGTTGGGTGTCAAAGATACAATGATATGACATTAAAATACATCCAACGAATATAGTAAGAGGTAGAGTACTATATCAAGAACTTACCAATAAAGCTTCATCAGAATACATAGCTTGCCAAACTCATGAAGTAGCCTTAGATGATGATCAAACCTCAGAGAAACTTGACTGGGCTGATGAACTAATTAGGTACTTCCATATTGGAAAGTGTCAAAAAGGTTTGAACGCTTCATAGAGAAGATAATACATGATCCAAGCTTTGAAGTACACTCTAGTACCAAAAGGGTTGTACAAAAAAAATTTGGATGGAGTATTACTTCGATGCATAAAGTATGAACAAAAACAAAATATCTTAGAGGAATTCCACGGAGGCCCATTAGGAGGACACTACTCAGGAAGGACCACTACTTTAAAGATAATAAATACTAGATGTTATTGGCCAACCATATTTGGAGACACTTTAAGAGTAACAAGAAACTGTGAGAAGTTCCAAAGATACATTAGGAGAAACAAAAATGCTCTCATGCCCCTAAAATCCATTCGAGTTGAAGAACCTTTACAACAATGGGGATTATATTTTATTAGAATAATAAGAACAAATCATCTTTTGGGCATAAATACATCCTGATAGCTACTGATTATTTTACTAAGTGGACCGAAGAAATACCCACTATAAAAGCATATCAGGAAGTTGTGATAGAATTCGTAGAAAGTTTGATCACAATATTTGGCATCCCAGATGCATTGGTCACAAAAAAGGACTCATATTTTATAGATGCCAATATGATTAAACTTACACGTAAATATATTATTTACTTGAAAACATCCTCGAATTATTATCCACAGGGAAATGGATTTGCTAAATCAACAAACAAAAACTTGCTTAGGATCTTGAAGCAAACTCTGAAGGATAATAAAATAAGTTCTTACTCTTTGATAAACCAAGCATTGTGGGATGAAAAAATAACTATCAATAAGTCTATCAGCACACCCTCCTACTCTTTGATCTATAGCAAAGAAGTAGTTCTTCCAATACACATAGAAATGCTAGCTTTAAACTTGCTCAATCAAACTGGCACAGAGGAGGCATAACCAATGGAGAATAGGTTAATCCAAATATTGCAATTAGAAGAATAGAAGGAACAAGCCTATGAACACTATCAAAACATATGGTCACCATGAAGAAATGGTTCGACAAAAGGGCCACTTTGAAATTTTTTAAAGTGGGAGACTTGGTCCTAAGCTGGAAAGGAAAGAAGGTGAAACCCAAAAATTATTAGAAATTTGACTCATTCTGGGAAGGTCCCTTCAAAGTGATTGAAGAAAAATAGCAAAACTCCTAGTTGAAAAATGTACAAGGTTAGGTTCAGCCCATTACCGTCAATGACATCCATATGAAGCTGTACTATAAGTAAAATTTTTCCCTCTACTTTGTATGTATTTTATGTTAATATGTTTTTTTTTATTTCCAAAATACACCTCCAAAGAAATTTGTCATGTGAAGAACACAATCTTATACTGAGATGGGGGGTGAACAGTATAAGACCTCTTTTTACTTTCTCTATTTAACTTCAACTTCGCAAAGCAATGAACCAATAGCAATATCAAAGCAATGCATAAAGCAACACACAATGAGACACCAATTTTAACGTGGTCCACCCAACATGGGCTACATCCACAAAACTTTTCTCTAAAAAAATTTCTCAAAGTTATTTGGGAATCCTTCCCAATTATAATGTTTATGAGCCTCAGCCCAAAGGAAAAACCTTCCCCTACTCAAGTATTTATGAGCCTCTGCCCAAAGGAGAATCCTTCCCCTCCTTATGACTTTATGAGCCTCCTGCCCAAAGGAGAATCCTTCCCTTCCTCATGAATTTATGAGCCTCCTGCCCAAAGGAGAATCCTTCCCCTCAGATCTGGAAATGATACTTCAAAAGATCACATGCCTCTTATTTCATTAGCATGTGGAATTCCTTTCCACAAAAGACCTCATGTCCTCAATGCTCAGCCTCAAGAGACCTCTGTCCTCATTGATCACCTCCACAAAAACTCATCAACCTATACTAAACATAGTCAGTCAGTCCAGCACAAGTATTCCTCACTCTATCAGATTTGTCCCAAGCTCAACTCATAAAGCTTGAACAAATCAATATTTGCTGCACACAAGCCTTCTCAAAGACTTGTCATAATTATCCTCAGGTTATTCTCAAAGAACCACTTCAACTTTGTCCTCAAGTCCTCTGCTAGGACCTATCCAAATCAGCTCACAAGTCCTCCCTAGAACTTGTCCAAATCAGCTCACAAGTCCTCACTAGAACCTGTCCAAATCAGCTCACAAGTCCTCACTAGAACCTGTCCAAATCACTTCACAAGTCTTCACTAGAACCTATCCAAATCAGCTCACAAGTCCTCACTAGAACCTATCCAATTCAGCTCACAAGTTCATCAATAAAAACTTGCTTAACATGAACCCACAAAGAGAATTGTTAGAGACCCAATGTGATTCATCAACCTCATAGAAGCATAAAGAGAATTCTTAGAGACTCAATATGTTCTATACTTAACTCCCAATCTCAATCCCAAATCTCATAGAAACATAAAGAGAATTGTTAGAGACTCAATATGTTCTATACTTAACTCCCAATCTCAATCTCAAAAGAATAAGATAGATGTAGTATGTTTTTCTCAAGAACATGAAACACAACCCAACAATTGCCAACCATGCAATAACTCATATAACAATGATACTCATGTTCTTTCCACAACCAATATATTTTCACTACCAATTAGGGGTTTAACAACAATGCTTATAGACAAGGTTTAACCAACATCATTCAACTCAACATTAACCTTGAAGCATTCAACCAATCACTACATGAAAAGGAAACTAGTAGACATCCTTTTCCCTCCAAAGGTATTTGAACAAAATAGCCACCAACATAAATCACCAATGCAAAGAATAACTTGCTCAAATCAATCTCAATGGAGTAAGCCCAAATCATGTATCAAGTAAAGCATTAACTTGATCAAAACAACCTCTATGGAAGCAACTCAACCATCAATCTCAAAACAGCCAACTAAGGGTTTCACCAACTCAATGCAAGTAGCAAGACTTACTAACATAAACCCTAGTGCAAAAATGCTTCCTCTTCCTCAACCAGAATTATGCATTCACCCAAAAAACTCATCAATGATTTTAATGCATAAACAATCTTCAATATTCGAAAAATGGGATTTACACCAACAAGAATACCTAGTAGACAACCTTTTCACTCCAAACTCAATTTTAGAAAATAAACCATCAACAATATACATAGAAGAAGTTGCCCATACCTTTGTTTGAGGAAGAAGAGAATAGTTCTTCAACCTGTTACCAAAACCACCCTCAACTTTGCTACCAAGTTAGGGTTAGATCATAAAAGTAACCACAAAAATATTTATTCCATAAAAAACCTTATGACTCCAATCCTTATAAGTCAACTACCAAAAAATATAAAGCATACAAACAATATATCCTTTTACACCTTATTTCTCCAAATTAATTAAACCATGCTCAAGGAATAATAGCTTCTAAGCAAATCTCACTCAACAATCAAGCCAAAAATATCAACAACACACTATCAACCTTATATCTCCAAAGAAGCATTTAACCTTAAAAATAATTTTAAATAAATCTGCCCAACCACTTCTTCTTTAACAAAATGCAGATTTTATTTAAAAAACCTTACCAAAAAAAATGCTTTCGAAAATCACGGGTCAACAGTGCCTCCGAAAAAATCGGAGTGCAAAAACTCTTCTCACACTCCACGGTGGGAGTCGAACGCTTGACCTCCCTTCAAGCACCTTTGCAAAACAGTCGTTGCCACTAGGCCAACGATGCTAGCTTGAAGGCTAGCAAGAGTCTCCTTCTCCTTAACCCTTTGGTGGCGGATAAATGTGGTGAAAAAATGATAGCCATAGCTTTTACTTCCCAAATTTTGTGCAATTCAAATTTATTTCACACCATTGCTTTGGACTATAGGTTATGGCTTATATAGCCAAACTTCCATGCTATGCACGACGTCGACGGGAGGATAATTTGAACTTTTCGAATTAATATTATTTTGGCACCTTCGAAACAACTTTAGGGTTTATGAAACCCTTTTGATTATTTAAAAAATAATCAAAGGTTTTTTAGACCTTAGACCTTAGGTGGAGAACCCATTAAATTATTAAAATAATTTAATCACTAAATCAAATAAATAATTAATTAAAAAACCTTAAAAGGTTTTATTAATTAAGTTATTTAATTAATAAGTTTCTCCAGCATTTGCATTAAGCTGAGAGTGGTTTTGAGAAAAACCCTTAATGCATCCACTTAGTTTTAATAAAAACCCTTAAACCTGCCATGGTTTTGATAAAAACCTTTTCATCTGCCACATGGAATCTCTCCGGAATATTCTAGAAAATATTCTTTGGAATCTTCAACCTTTGAAGCCAATAAATCCTCTTGACATTAATGCCAGTTCCTTTTGACATCAATGACAACTCATAGACAAGAAGCTAGGATCTCAAACCCAAAATTGCCAACATCATGATGGCATGATATTTTGGCACCCAAAGGCCACCTCAAAGCAAATTTTCATGATTTCATGATATTTCAGTGACGAATAGCGACTCAAAGGAAATTTGTCATGATGGTATGACATTTTAGTACCCAAAGGCTACCTCAATGCAAATTGTCATGATTTCATGATATTTCGATGATTGATGGCCACTCCAAGGAAATTTGTCATGATGACATGACATTTCGATGCCAAAATGCCACCTCAATGCAAATTATCATGATTTTGTGATATTTTGATGACCGATGGCCACTCCAAGAAAATTTTTCATGATGGCATGACATTTTGATGCCCAAAGACCAACTTAATACAAATTGTCATGATCTCATGATATTTCAATGACTGATGGCTACTCCAAGGAATTTCGTTATGATGGTATGATATTTCAGCATCCAAAGTCCACCTCAATGCAAATTATCATGATTTCATGATATTTCGGTGATTGATGGACACTCCAAGGAAATTTGTCACGATGGCATGACATTTCGATGCCCAAAGGCCACCTCAATGCAAATTATCATGATTTTGCAACATTTTGGCAATTGATGGATACTCTAAGAAAATTTGTCATGATGGCATGATATTTCGATGCCCAAAGGCCACATAAATGTAAATCATCATGATTTCATGATATTTTGATGATCGATGGCCATCGTAAAACAACCATGCCTTTTGTTAGAAAAAAATAGTTTTCTTGAAATTTTGAAAACCTTGCTTTTCAAGGTACCACCGTACCATATTATTGGTCTAAAGCAGAGATGATGCCAATTTATTGACCTAGGATAGCAACAAAACAATGCCATTGGACATCACAAAATGGTAATGCATGGAAATTGGTTTCTTGAAGGTGGTACACGAACCAAGGCATCCAGCAATGTTCAAAATTAGTAGTGGGATGTGCACCACCAACAACAATTAATACATATCACCTTGGCATGCACATGCATATTCACTTATACCGCAAAAGCTTTTCCATCGCTTCTTTATCTTCTGCATATTTTTTCTTTTGCTCATTGCATTCTCTATTTTCCCCAAAATATTTTGAGCTCTGCTAAGCACATTCTAGGTTTATTCTATGCTAAAATTATAGCAAGCAACCATGATGGATTTTACACCAGCCACCAAAGGGAAACAAAATTCATCCAAGAGTGAGAGCGGTTTTATGGACCCATATATTCACATAACTAACACCAAAGTAACATTGAAATACCCAGAGCATATTCATAAGGACGTAGCAGTCAAGAATGTCACACTATCATGCCCAAACACTTTTTCCTACCATACCCCGCTCTCTTTGTACATATGCACCCAAGTCCACCCTTGCCATAAATTGATTAGAGCTATGGCAAAATTCTACGACATAAAGCATAGAATTGTAAGGAAATCCAAGCGAGGGGTCATATTCACTCTAAATGCTGATATAGTTAGGGCTACCTTTAGCTATGGTAGAAAGCTTGCAGTGAGCCCTATCCCTTTTGACCCTATAAATTTGGTGAAATATTATACCCCTACCAAAAACATCAAATTATTTGTTCAAGAGCATTTGTCTAAGCCTCACATGAGGAAATATTTCCAAAATCTCCAATTCCTCTATCCAAATTCAAGAACAAGGAGATTTTTTTGCATGCTGGCCATGGTGACAAGGTTAGAAGTTGATACATAAGTCTACGATTGACAGGTGGCAATGGTGCAATGTATGTTGAATTCCAAATTTTATGATGCAGAATGCATAGACCATAAAATAGTGCCACTCTACTTTGAATGACCAATGTACTTGGCCCAACAGCTGCATGTAGGCTTGTTTAAGCTTCAGAGAGACCTCCCTAATAAATTCAATTTTTCTTCTTACTTGGTATATCTTTTATTTTTATTTCAGGAAAAGAATTTAAGTTTCATCCCTACTATAACGAAGGACCAAGATGGAAAAATCTTGCCCATGTATGAGTGGACGTCGCTCCTTTCGAAAGAGAAATTATATTATCATTTCAATATGGAATTATTGGGTCCTATGTTAAAAATTATGTATGGCACTATGACCAAAATTCCCCAAAATATACGGGATACTCTATAGCACATCTATGTAGAAGAAAGGGATTGATTTATTTTGACCCAAGGAGTGGTCTTCAGGATATATGGTATCACAAGGAAGCCCTTTTTGCTACCATATTACATCACTAAGCGATTGTTCACTCTAGAATATGTAATGTAAATTGAGTATGTCAATTATATATTCAACACAGAGGTTGGTAAGATAGGTACATGCCTCATTCCCTTCTAGTTTGAGGGTGTATCAGTGTTAAAGAAAGGAGACCACAAGCAAATCGCTCAAACTCTAAGAATTTTAAAATTGATTGAATTACCATAAAAGTGGAAGTATGACCATGTAGACAAATTTACATAAAAATAGACCACGATAAATTGAATCCCATTTAAAAATTTTCATGCATCATATTGGCAAATTGATAAATAGGGAAGTAACAATGAGGAGGATCAACCATTAGAATAACACATTGAACAAATGTAGCCATTACCTCTATGGCATGATTTCTATGAAACCCTAACATACTAGAGCCTTGACGTGAACCCAACCCACAATCTAGATGAAAAGGTTATTGAGAGGATGAATAAAAAATGGAAATATTGGGATCACACAAAAATCTTAGCATGGTGGCATATGAGGTGTCATATACAAACGTATACCCGATATGGAACTAAGATCAACAAGGAGTTTTTTGAAAGGTATGGCAATCACCATGCCACATGGTTCGAAACTCTCATGGATAAAGTACCTTTGGGCATCAAAGATATCCCCACTAAGCCCATCATAGAAAATGTAGATGCTAGAAAATGCAAAGAAAAAGAGAATGCCACTGAGCAAATAAAAGCTCCAAAGAAGGTGTCTCAATAAATTATTTCTCCTTCCACATCAAAAATAGAGTCTAATTATGATACTCTTCTCATACATAAGAAACATAAAAAAAAATAAAGAAAATAGAAAGTTGAATCAAATAAGGAAAAATGATGAAAGAGAAGAAAACAAGAAGAGTCGCACACTGAAGAAACAAGAGACTTTGAAGAAATAGAAGACTCTAAAGAAATAGGGGATCAGAAAGAAACATAGGATCAATAGGAAACAATGGATCAGGAGGAAACGAGGGAAGCCTCTAAAAAAAATTTTGAACACCAAGAAATAGATAACTAAGAATTAGTCGATATGACCAAAAAACTACCCCTACAGAAGAAGCCCTTGGCAAAGAAGAGGCTCCTGGAAAAGAGTAGACCCCAAAAAAAGTTGCAACTTGTAGCACCCTAAAATTGGTGCAGTGAAATTGTAATAATTACATTCATCCTAGTAAATAATTTAAATTCAAATTTTAACCTCCCAAACTGCCCGTTAACCGTTGGGTAATCCGTTTCCCCCTTTTTTGCACCATTTTTAGAGGTTGTTTTGACCGTTTGACGATATCGTCGTCGATCAGACGATATCGCCCCAGATCTGATGATTTCATCTGGGCTAGGATGTCCAGATGATCTTGTCTCAAAACTAATTTTGCACAATTAGCATCTATTCCAACGGGCCTCTAATCCAAGCAGAAGCGTGTCTACGCCATTAGAGACCCTTCCCCATTGGAGATCTCCCAAATAGGGATGATATCCAACCTCCTAACCTCCCTCCTAAGCCTATTTAATCCTAAGCCCTCTCCTTAGCACCACCCTGGCTGAAATTCCCTATAAACCAATTGCATACATGTTAAAACATCCTAAATTTTCATTTGCATTAGTTCTATATCAATTTTTTTGTAGGTACATTACTGTTTTTCAGTCGGAGCAACCTTACATCATTGCCAATGAACCTATTTAGATCGGAGGCGAGCCTGTCGAATCAGAGATGATTTCATGCCAATACGGGATGATTTCGACTGCAGTCAACATTGAGGCAATCAGTGCCTGAAGTTTGCATTTCTCTACCCTTTTTTTGTTATTTTATTCTACAATTAGCTTATCTTATTCAGTATTTTATATTATTTTGCATTTTGGAGTTCACCCATCTAGATCAAATGCATGATTAAATCATAATTATTATTTAATTAGCATAATTCATTCTTGTTTTTGTGTTTAAGTTTCATTTTGATAGTGCTACTGTCATTTTATACTATTTCCCTCTATTATCATTGTTGTATTTTCTATATTTTGCACCTATTTCTCTGATTGCAGGTCTCTGAAGAATTCATCTGACAAATTCATCAGATCTTAGATGATCTTGTCTAATCTTAGATGATCCTATCAAATAAGAGGCGATCCTGACTGCTTCAAGAATCAGAATCATCATCAGACATCCATATCAGGTATTCCTCGTTTATATTTTGTAATTTATCTATTTTCTATCTTTAAATCTATTTTTTGTACTCATTGAATTTGCATCTTCATATAGAATAGCTTAGACACATTTTGGCCAAACCTAGGATATGAATTCTTAAGGCTAAAACGAACACATAAAACACATTCCCAACCTAGGCATGGAAACTGCCATTAAATGTTTCCTGGTGAACCCACCATCCATTGAAAAATCATCAAAATACACCTCCCTTGAGAGGCGGGACCTTCGCAAGTCCTCTCAGTCCAAGGTACCACGACATCCTTTTCACATCCCCCTTCCGGGCATGGATCCTATAGCCTAAAGGTAAGGGTGTGAAAATTTTGGAGCGATACATTTTGGTGAACCCGACGTGAATGCATTATAAACCTTTTGAAAACAAAAACAAAAAAAATAAAACAACTAAAACATAGATGCATTTCAAATCCTTTCAAACTGATAAGTTGCATATTAGATGGTAGCTCCTAAGAAAATATTAGCAGTTACTATAAATGTAGAAAACCAATTGGCAGCCATAGAAGTCAATTTTGTTCTTAGTGTTCCTGAAACAGATAGAAATCAACTCTTGTGGGACAAACTTGATAGAAGACTTAGTGTCATCTCATCTAGGTCAACACAACTTAAACAGATCAAGAGGCTTATCCTAGATAGAATCTTGGATCCTCATCAACTTGTCTTTTATCATGAACTTCAGAGGGCCTGCCATAGATGGTTAGCTTATAGGAGAGCTCTTGTATCTTCAGAATTGTCCACCTTCGAGGAATACCTCGAGAACGCAGCCATTGTACACTAGTTCCTAGGTCTTGTAGAAGACCAAGAGGTTGTTCTTACAGATAGGGAAAAATGGAATAGAGTTCCTCAAGCTGTGTTATATTGAGAGTATTGCCACGAGCTTTACTTCTATCAACCAACATCTGAGACAGATAATATCACTATAGATCTTTTCATTAAAATTTTAAAAGAAAAATTTCAATTTGAAGAAGAACACTTCATGATTCTTGAACAACTCGAGCCCATTAATGATATTTATAAGTTGTTTATAGAAAACTAGATCATTACTTTCAGTATTATTTCTTGCATTTATTGTATTGTTTGTCATCTTTACAATATTATTTCAAAAACAAAGAAAAACTAAAAAAAACAAAAACATAGCAAAAACAAAAAACATTTCATTTCAAATATTGTAGTAGGTATATAATTAATATATACCTCTTAAGTTTGTTGCATATATATATATATATTTGCTGAAATCAAAATTAAGCACCATGCCTAAACTTAGGAATGGTAAAGAAACTGTAGGAGAAGAAGATTGGTTACAAGATAGAACTGGAAACCCAAATTTCCTTCTTGAAGATAAAATTTCGGAAGGAGAAACTCTAGATCAACCAGAAGATGACCTAGGTGAATATGATGAACAAGAAGGAAGTGTTAAAAAGGATGGATCCTCATCCCATAGAGTAGCTCCAGATGGAACTATTGCTTTTGACAACATAGATCATTTTCAAAAATTTCTCAATGATAACATTGACGCCCTTAATGTGGTAGTTCGTATTGATAAAGGGCAAATTAGTGAAACTCAAGCAGCCATGGAACATGCGTTTGATGTACGCACTAATCCCTTGTCTTTCATTGATCAAGAAAGTGATAAGGTTGGGCCATCCAATACAGATATGGTCACTATGGTTCAAAACATGTCAAAACAACAGGTTACCCAACCTCCTAAGGAACCTGTTATTCAACCTAAAATCATTCCCACATAAAATAAAACTTCCTTCACTACTTTATTTTGCCAAACTATTGAGCAATATGCTTCAAGTAAACAAAAACCTAAAACAAAGCCAAACACCAATTTTCAACAATCTGCAATACAACATAATACAACTTCAAAATTCCTTCATAAAACCTTTCCTACCAATAATTTACACAATAGCAACATAGCATCTAATCTTCATGTCCCTCCATCATATGCTCACAAAACCCATGTCAATGCCCTACCGAACCAATATGGTGGGCAAACTAGTAATCTGGAAGCCATGGTGAAATAGTTAGCTTTGCGTATGGACCAGATAGATCCCTATCGTCCCTCATACAATTATCGAGAGATCTGTAGTCAACCTTTGGATCCCATAGTTGTAGCTCAACCATACCCTAAGCATTTTCCCATGCCTATCTTGCCTATATATAAAGGAACCAAAGATCCCATAGAGCATCTTCGCATGTTTAGGATAGCATGTCATGATATATCACATGATGACTTGCTATTACTAAAAATGTTCTCAAAAAGTTTAGGTGGAATGGCATTAGAGTGGTACTATCAATTGCCCACTCATTCTTTGAGAAACTTTGAAGAAATAGCTGAATCATTTTTCCATCAATTTAGTGCCTACATTGAGAGGCATGTAACCATTAAAGATCTATACAACTTAAAACAAGACAAGGATGAATGTTTTGCCGATTTCTTAGCTAGATGGAGGCAATTGACAGGAAAACTGCACTTTGTGCTACCTTATAGGAAAATGTTGGACATTTTCATCAATAATTTACAAGAACAAATATCTTATGAGCTATCAACTGCTACTTTAACTACATTCGATCAAGCTATAGATTTAGCTCGAAGAGTAGAAGATGCCCTCATTAGGAGAGGCCAAATTAGGAAGAAGGACGATGAGAAAACATTCAGAAATCAATATAAAAACAAACAAGTCATCGGTGATGGAGTCACTGACAGAAGAAATGTTGCTAATGTCAATGCAACGAATACAATAGAAAAATTTATATTGAAACCTCCTAATAAGCCTCCTCAAGAATTTACTAGATTAAATCAACCCTTATCAACTATTTTACCTCAATTACTCGAAAGAGGTTTGATCCAATTACCAACTATCCAGGAACCTGATCCAACTATACCCGGATACAGAGCTGACTTACACTGTGATTTCCATAGAAGACTTGGACACTCTACCAATGCTTGTAAAAGGTTGAAACATAAAATACAGGATTTGATTGATAATAATGAAATGGAGGTGCAACCTAAACAAAACGCTCCTAATAATACTCAAAATACCATTCTCCAAAATCAAAATCAAAATGCTAATCAAACATTAGACATATTTCAACACCCTTTACCAAGACATGGTAAAGAAGTAGCCAATCAAATCAAACATCATAATGTTCCCCCTCCTACCCGATATGTAGGAACCATTAGCGGACAATTACCTATTCAAGATCCTCAAATATTTGACACAACCTTATCCCTGGTTACGACCAGGCCCTTACATAATTTTCAAACTTCTGATTCTAGTGATATAGAATCAGATACTGAAAGTGAACTAGACATCACTTCAAACCAATCAAATAGTTCTGAAAATGAATCAGATGCTATTCAACCCGTCACAGATGCCATGGTCCCAGAAGAACCATTTCCTAGAAGAGTTACTACTCGACCCTCTTCTAATCAATTCCTTCCTAATGAACAAGCCATAAATGCTATACCAAGGCCAGTTCAACGTCCTCAATATAAAATTGTAGGTACCATTGGAGTCATTACCCAACAACAGGCTCAAAATTCTCAACAAGAATCAAATCAGAATGATGGATCAGTTCCATTTGTTTTGAAAAATCCCAATAAAGGGAATCATGCTCCTACTGTTCAACCTAAACCCCCTTACAATATTAATGAGCAATTGTCCAATACTATAGCCTGAATTTCCCTTTTGAATTTATTAAGATCCTCTCTCACCCATAGGGATGAGTTGATGCTTACATTGAGCCAAATGATGATACCTCAAAACATCCAACTTGAAGCTATGGCCAATACTATCATCACTCGAGAGGTTGATTGTATTGACTTTCGGGATAAAGATATCCCACAACACAGTTTACATAAGGATAATCCCTTATACATTACTTCTCTAATTGGAGATGTAGTTGTCAAATGAGTCTTGATTGATAATGGCTCATCTCTAAACATTTGCACTTTTGACTTCTACCAAATATTTGGCTTTAGAAGTGATGAAATGAAGAAAACTGATATGATTATCAAAGCTTTTAATGACGAAACACAAGAAACATGTGGAGTTATTACCATCCCCTTGCAAGTTGGTCCTAGAACCCTAGAAACAATTGTGTTTATTGTACATTGCCTAGCATTGTACAATATACTCTTGGGTCGCCCTTGGATCAACGCAATGTGAGCTGTCCCATCGACTTTACACCAATGTGTTAAATTTGAATTTAAAAATCAGTTGGTCACTATCCATGGTGACCCTAGACCCTTTGATATGTGTGCTTTGGCAGAACCCGTTGGAGTGCAATTTTGCCCTGATCTGTCATCCACACATCCTAGTTCTTATTTTTCATATAAACTATGAAACACACACCCATAACTTCACCTATTTCCCCTCCATTAATTTCATCCTCCTATATAGATCAACAATATTCTAAAAAAATCACTCTAGAACCTCAAAAAGATCTTAAATCTACAACCAATCCTTCAAGTTCTATCCCTATAAATTCAAAACATATAAACACATCTATCATTCCTTCCACATCTAAATATATAGGGAATAATCCTTCTACATCTTATGCTCTTTCTGATAAACTTTTACCAGATTTATCCACAATCCTAATATCAGAAAAAACAAATGCTTTCATGCAAGATTCAATTCTTTTAAATAACTTACCGCCATCTCCTCATACTTTGGGCCTCCCAAAACCTATGGGAAGTACTTACCAAGTCGGGAGTTGCGCCTTCATTTATAAAGGATATGACTATGGAAGAATCCCTCGGAACATTAAAACTCATCATGAGGGATATGATCGGTGTTATTTTACCAATTATTATATTAAAGATAAACCCATGATGCTTAAAATGGGATATAAAGGGAAAGGCTTGGGACATTTCCAAAATGGCATGAAAGAACCTTTTGAGGTAGAACCGTGGCCTGCCCGCTATGGTGTGGGCCTATTTCCTAGTAAGGGTCAACCCTTTCCTTTTGAATATGATGATCATCTCATATGTTATCAAGATTATTTGGATAGGTGTGATGATTTACCTCTTAAAAATCAATCATTTACATTTAACATGCTATCCATAGATTACCCTGAAATGATTGCTAACCCTGATGAAGAATTGGAAGGATATATCTTCCACGATGTCTCTGTTGAAGAGATGTTACACAATGGATTTTATTTTGATGGTTCTATACCAACTATAGCCCAACTTGAGACCACTAATCCTCAAGATGAATTATCCAAATTAACCTTACAATAATTACAAGAATTGGGCATTTCACCTGCCCCGCCTAACTTTGAAAGAGATCTACACATGGAGGTAGAAAACGTCATTAAAATTAACATTGGAACTGAGGATAATCCTCACATAATCAATATTGGATCAGAATTAAGTCAAGAAAAACAAGAACAATACATTGCATTCCTTAAAGAGTATGAAGATGTCTTCGCTTGAACATATGAAGATATGCCAGGTCTAGACCCTTCCGTAGTCATGCATCATCTAGTGGTCCATCCGGATGCTAAACCTGTTAAACAAAAACTTAGAAAAATGCATCCCAAAGTGGCTCTGCTAGTCAAAGGGGAGTTAGAAAAACTCTTGAATGTTGTCTTTGTACAAGCTATTGATTATGCTGAATGGATCTCAAATGTAGTTCCAATCACTAAAAAAGAAGCTACCAAAGTTAGGGTTTGCACAGATTTTAGAGATATTAACGCTGCATGCCCTAAAGATGACTTTCCTCTTCCAAACATGGATCAAATCATTGACTTCACTGTTGGGAGTGGGATGATGTCCTTAATGGATGGATTCTTCGGTTATAATCAGATCAGGATAGCTCCTGAAGATCAGGCTAAAACAACCTTTATTACCCCCTGGGGTACTTTTTGTTGGAAGGTGATGCCATTTGGCTTAAAGAACGCAGGTGCAACCTATCAACGAGCTATGACCTATATTTTTCATGATATGATGCATGATATCCTACATGATTATGTAGATGATATTATAGCTCACTCTATTATTGAAGATAATCATTTAGATGATTTGAGAAAAGTTTTTAATCGATTATGAGAATATCTTATTCGATTAAATCCAACAAAATGCATATTCAGAGTCAAGTCTGGCAAACTATTAGGGGTTTTAGTTTCTTTATGTGGTATCGAAATTGACCTTCTCAAAATTGTGGCTATCACTAATATGCCTGCACCTACTAATATATCTGAATTACAAATTTTACAAGGTAAGCTTCAAGCTATCCGTCGCTTCATCGATAAGCTGGCGGACAAAACTGGTCCCTTTCTTAAAATCCTTAAGAAGGATGTCCCTTTTAATTGGGATGTTGAATGTAGAGAAGCTTTTGAACTTCTCAAACAATACCTCCTTAATCCACCTGTGCTTTCACCACCTAAACCTGATCGCCCATTTCTCCTATATATTTTAGCTTCAGATTCTGCCTTAGGAGCTATGTTAGCTCAGCTTGATGATGAAAAGAGAGAACATGCTAATTATTACATTAGACGAACCTTCATCAGTTATGAAACCCGCTACACAGCATTAGAAAAACTATGTCTAGCAGTCATGTTTGCTATGCAAAAATTACGACATTATATGCTTAGTCAAAAAACTTATGTCATTGCCAAATACGATCCCTTAAGGTATCTCATGAGTCAACCTTATTTATCGAGTCGCACAAACAAGTGGGTTCTTTCTCTAAGCGAGTTTGATCTCACATTCATAGGACAAAAGTTTGTTAAGGGTCAAATCATAGCAGATCAATTAGCTGTTGCACCCTTAGAGTCTACCCATCCCATCATCATCGAGTTTCCTGATGAATGCCTTCAATTAGAGGCAGACCATATTGAACAATGGTCCTTATACTTTGATGGAGCCCGATGCATGAGTGGGGCTAGTGCGGGTATTATTTTAATATCCCTACAAAAACATATTATTCCTTTGTCCTTCAAATTGACATTTTCTTGCACCAACAATACTGTTGAGTATGAAGCTCTAATCCTTGGATTACGAGCTGCCTTGGCACTAAAAATTAAACACCTTTTAGTTTTTGGTGATTCTAAACTGGTTATAAACCAAATTAATGAAGTTTATCAGACCATAGATGATAAACTACGCCCATATAAGGCCTATGTTTTACAATTAATGACCCTATTTGATCAAGTTACCTTGGAAGCTATTCCTTGAAGTAGCAATTGTGCAGCTGATGCTATGGCCGCAGCTACATCTCTCCTACCCTTGGAGTTAGATGACGAATATGCCACTATCATTATTCGTCGACTCCAGGAACCCGCTTCAAATAAATCATGCTTAGAGCCTTTGGATGTGTTTCTAATCAATGAAACAACTCCTGAACCTTGGTATACAGACATATTTGATTTTCTCCAAAATGGGACTTTCCCTACCAATTCTAATAGAAACCATCGTTGGTTATTACGTAGACTAGCAAGTCGATTTGTAATAATTGGCAATACTTTATATAGGAGATCTTTTGAAGGTATCCTATTAAGATGTTTAAACTTAGAAGAGTCTAAATTAGCCTTGAGTGAAGCCCATGATGGATCTTGTGGAGGACACTTTAGTGCTAGCATCATTGCTCAAAAAGCTCCTTCGGATAGAATACTTTTGGCTTACCATGGAAATGGATGCACATGATTATGTGCACCATTGCCACAAGTTCCAGAAACATGCTGACCTTGTCCATGCGCCTACACAAGAGTTGCAGGCTATTTCATCTCCTTGGCCCTTTTCTAAATGGGGCTTAGATATTATTGGCAAAATCAATCCTGTGTCATCTGATGGACACAAATTCATCATAACCGCCACTAAGTATTTCACAAAGTGGGTTGAAGCTATGCCTTTAGCTGCCTACACTGGCACACAAGTCTCTAAATTCATTTTTAATCAAATCATTTGTAGGTTCAAAATTCCTACAAATCTCATCTTTGACAATGGAACTTGTTTCAAAAATAAAGATGTTAAAAAATTATGCCAAAAATACAAGATTCAACATCACTGGTCCACTCCCTATTATCCTCAGGGTAATGGTCAAGCAGAAGCATCTAACAAAACCTTAATCAAAATCCTCAAAATATTGGTCAATAAAACTGGCCGTGACTGGCACATTCAATTATATCCAGCCTTGTGGGCCTATCGAACTAGTGTTCGAACCCCCACGGGAACTTCAACACTTGTTTTGGTTTATGGTGCTGAAGCAGTTTTTCCCTTTGAATTAGAAGTTCCTCCTTTGACTCTGCTACTTCAAGATACCGAAGTAGGAGATGAATATCATGCTGGCAGACTCAGTCAGCTGGAACTCCTAGATGAAAAATGCATCAATGTTTTGGAACATCTTCGTGCCTACCAAAACAAGCTTAAAAGATCATATGCTAAAAAAGTGCGTCATCGATCCTTTGAGATCGGTGACCTTGTTTTAAAAGAAAATAAAAAAATACTAATGCAACTAAGGACCTTAAAGGTAAGTTTGAGCCCAACTGGCTTGGACCATACATTATTACTGCCAAATTTGAATCAGGAGCATACAAATTATCTACCTTAGATGGTAAAGAACTTAAAGAACCCATGAATATTTTGCATCTTAAACATTACTATGTATAAATTTGGTCACTTCATCCATGTATATATTTGTTCAAAATCACTATCTTGTATTTATTTCGAATATATAAATTCAAAAACACCAAAAACCTTCATAATCATCAAAATCTTCAAAACTATTTGTTGTATTTATTTATGGCACTTGTTAAATTTTTTGTTCAAAAACAAAAATAAAACCAAAAAACAAAATAATGATAAAAATATAAAAACAACAATATGCTTGACTCTTTCAAAACCAAAACAATATAAAGAAGAAAGAGAGAGTCAATATTCTCAAAACTTCTCAAAAAGTATTTATATATATTTTCTTACCAATGTTGCAGTTATATGTTTCAAATTATTTTTGATCAATTAGCATTTATTTGGAATCCCCCACTTGCACACTCACAAAAAATAAATATCTTGATTTTATCTGGCATGATTACTAATCTCTCTTATATCAAAGTCCACAAAATTCAATTAAATAAAGTTTGAGAACAGAGAATTGATCTTGTTATTTACTTAAACCAAGCACATCTTTTCACAATAAAATGATTATATTTGTAATTTCCATGTTTTGCTACATAGTAGACGTGATTTCTTGAGCGAAAAGTTTCCCCGCTATCCTATCATGCACATGGTCTAGAATCTTTGAGAATTGGCAAAAGGACAAGCTCACCCCTACCCAGAATAAAAATCCCTTGCTCTACAGCTAATCTGAGCAAGTATCCCTAGTATAGAACAAAAAAGCAAAGTTCAAGAAAAAGAAAAAGCAAAAAAAAAATGTTATTTTATATCATTACAGCAATATTTCAGCATTATCTCAAAAATCAAGCAAAAAAAAAAAAAAAAAGAAGCAAAAGAAAAGCAAAATAAAGCAAAAGCAAAAGCAATAAAATCCCTTTCCCTACCCTTTGAAAATAAAAGAAGGGTTGATGAGCTTGAATCCCTAGAATTCTCAATTATTCGAAAACTATGAGGTAAGCCCCATAACAAGTGGTTTGTGCCCAACCTGCTTGGCCTTGGGTAACTCCTAGCGTGGTGTTATGTCTGTCACATTAGCGACCTTTTGTACAGACCTATGTCTACTTATGGATTAGCTAGCTCTTGATAATCCGACCTACATAGTAGTCTAGTATGGTTATATGCATCTACATCATGGTTAATGAACACTTATTTGGTTTCTTCAAATCACTTGTATCATATTATCTTGCTCAAAACTGGTAAATGCACAATGCAATTGCACACACATTTGTATTTGAGAGATTTTGTGTATCATTATGATAAATCAAGATTGGAAATGAATTCACATATGCACATGGGATTCCTTATAAATCTAACTTTTGTCTTCAAAATACTTTGAAATATTCTTTTTGCAACTTGTCTGGAATAATTCAAGTACAGTTGTTTAGCATAAAGACAACTATATAATAAAAAAATCAAAATTTTCTTTCAAAAATATACAATCAAAACATATATATCTGGTTGAATTTCGCGACGATGGTATAGTTCCAAAACCAAAAGTGGAATTTTATGCCTAGCGCAAGTCCTCATCTTCATATTTTCTGTTTATTAAAAATCAATCATGCAATAAAACTATCTCCTTGATTTTCGCGATGATGGTATAAGTTTATACCTACATATTCTATGCCTAGCACAAATCATTGTAACAATTTTTATTCCCCATTTATTTAAAAATCATCAAAACCATATGACTTAATTCATTATGTTACACAAATTATGCTTTTAAGCATGCACATTTTCATTATTTCATGTCATTATGTTAACCTTCAAATTTTGCAAAGATGGTATAATTCCTAAGGAATTATCCAAAAAAAAAAAACATTATTTCATGCAAAAAAATAAATTATAGAAAAACATTATTTCATCATAATGCCTAGCAAAAAAAAAACATTATTTCATGCATACTATTTTCATGAAAATCTGAAAAACAAACCATCATCATCATCATTTGCACCATTGCACCAAAGTCTTAAGACAGTCTCTTAAGCACTCTTTTACTTTTAACAATATTTTTATACTGGGATTAGCTTGACGACCGAGTGAGCAACGACTCCATGAAATAGTCTATACTAGCGACAATGTCCTTTGAAATTATTGTTAGAAGTCTCTTTTTTTATCTTTTATCACATTACATCACAAACAACCAATTTGTTATATCAGATTATTTCATTTAACATATTACAGCATGACATCAAAATTATAAATTTTCAACAAGACATAATTTCATGAATCCTCAATCCAATCATCAAATTAATCAATCAAACATAAAAGCATCATCAACATACACATAACACAAGTCATATGATCAAAAAAATATCATATATATATCAAAAGTATATATACATCATCAAAACTGGATTGGTATGCCACAATCTATACCTTGGCATACTCAATCCTCTATCAACAAAAAAATAATAATACATGCTCTATGTCTCAATCTGTACAAAGCCGTGCAGTGCTCTAGTCTCGAGAACCCCTTGAGATCTCAGCCTCATCTCCTCCCCTACCCTGAGGTGGATGAGGTGGCCCCATCGTAGTATGTGTAGTACTACGAGTCCTAGTCATCAATCGGGACAAGGTCCTCGATGACCCGATATTGATCAGATCTATGATGTTGGATGGCAGGGGTAGTCTATCCTCCTCTGGCACCAGCTGATAGTACAAAGTCTAGTAGAAAGTAATTTGGGCAATATCTTGTGTCAGCTCCCCAGTGCTCGCCCCTCCGCCCTGTGCCCTGAGGCATGCAATCTCGTCTCAGAGCTATGTAACCTCAGCTCGATGTCGTGTAGCTTCCTCCTGTAGGGTCTGCACCTATGCCTGGAGATGGTTTGTCTCTGCTTAGAGAGTAGCTATCTCACTACTCTCACCTGTGTTGACACCCTTGCCCTTATCGAGCGATGGTGGTCTCTCCTTCTGTGGAGAAGGGGGTCTCACCTCCCTCATCTCCCTCTGTCGTGGCCTCTCCTGTGCCTGTGGCCTCTTCAGCTCTCTCTCACCACAACCCTGGGCCACCTCCATAGCCGCCTAGTGCCACCTCCCTATCCGATGCACAACTATGTGTATCGGACCCTGAGCCCTCGTCATTCGAGGAGGGCGGATGCCTGCATACCAGGAATCATAGCCATCGGCTACCCCTGCATCATCCCCATCCACTGGCTGAATGGGGGCATCGTCCGAGTCCTGACTCTAGAAGCATTGCATGTCTGGAGCCTCGCTAACTATAGTGTTATCTTGGACAGTCTGGGAAAACTCATAATCTTTGAGAGATGGGATCCCCTACTGTAGACCGAACTATTGCAAAACTCGGTTGTAGTGGTGGTGCTCCACCTCTCCCCTCTCCATCCATAGATAGCACACTCGCTTGATGCAAGCTAACTCCTGTCCATCCTTGGCCCACCTTGGATGCTCCCTCCAAGGCCTCCAGGTGATCTGGTCTAGGACTAGGTCATCTAGCAGTCTCTAGGACATCGGAAGGTCGATCCGTCATTGTGACCCTCTTCGGAGCCACCAGTAGAAAACTCGGGGCCTCTCCCCGTCAATCCCTGTTAGAGGAAGCCCTACTAGCATCCGCACTGCAATGTGCTCCCAACACTAAACCTGTAGGAGCGATGTCATCACCAGACATCGACCGCCCTTTTATACGACCCCATGTAGGATCTTGTACAGTCGGCATAGCACATAGCTGCCCCAAGCAAATCTGTAGCCATGGTCTTGCATATCGCAGATCACATCTGCGAGCATCCATGGCACCCTGCACCCACTCTGGTGGCACAGCAGAAGTCCACCAACTACTCCAGCTAGAACCCATGTGAGTCTAGATGCCCCAGGCATCTGACACAGTGCCTTTATGTTAACTTCGCCCTTCTCCAGGGCAAAGGTCGGGTCACCACACAACCATCCCATAACATGGCCCTGATTGGCCGTAGGAGTGATCAATAGTCCTTGTATGGGGATTCTCAGAATCTTCCATACATCCTCCAAAGTGAGAGTCATCTCCCCTGTCGGTAGCTGGAAACATGAAGAACTCGGATACCATCTCTCTGCTAGGGCTGTCAGTAGCCCCATATCTATAGACACTTATGGCATTTCTGCCACATGCTATAAGCCGGCCTGTGCCAGATGATCCTGCTCTGTCTATGTAAGAGCGGCAAAGTCATCTCTTAAACCTCCATACTTCCATTCCCTACTTTTTAGCAAACCTCTCTGCAACATAAACAAAAAAAAAAAACAATCATTAATAAACAATTCAAGTAATTAATAAGGCAAGTAAAATAAGTTCAAGTTTATGCAATTGATGATATCGTCCACTATTGGATGATATCGTCCCAAATTTGAGCAGATTTGTATTCGATTTCGCATGTCAAAATCGTCCTTAATTTGATGAAATCGTCCCCATTTTGTCGATTTTGCCCTTGGACAAAATTAGCGAAATTGAGACGATTTCGTCGAAATCGGGACGATTTCGTCCCAACGTCGATGGCCCAAAAACGGCTGTGATGCTCAAAAATTGATTAAAATTTACCTAAAAAGCATGTAAAATCAAATTAAAGCATTCTAATTTAAGTCTAGACTCTCATCGGTAGCCCGCGTCGGACCTTTGTTGATCTGTGCATCGTCTCCACCATTTTTGCTTCCAGAGCTCTAAAACCAGTAAAAATGAATAGTAAAAATGAATTAGGGTTTTACCCTATTTTTCTTAATTTTATTCAAAAATAATTTTGCTTTTCGCGTTTTTACCTCAAACGTTCGATTTGGGTAAAAACACGGAGGGGGCACCATAGTAAGTTGTCGTACGATTCGACCAAGAATCGTCGCCTAAAAATAGGAATAATTTTTGCTTTCTTGTAGATCAAGAAGAACTCATCTTTAACGCATTTTATTCGGAAAATTCGCTAAAGAGGGGGCAAAATGTAGCACCCTAAAATTTGCGCAGTGAAATTGTAATAATTACATTCATCCTAGTAAATAATTTAAATTCAAATTTTAACCTCCCAAACCACCCGTTAACCGTCGGGTAATTTGTTTCCCCCTTTTCTATGCCATTTTTAGAGGTTGTTTTGACCGTTTGATGATATCGTCGTCGATCAGACAATATCGCCCCATATCTGATGATTTCGTCTAGGCTAGGACGTCCAGACGATCTTGTCTCAAAACTAATTTTGCACAATTAGCTTTTGTTCCAACGGGCCTCTAATCCGGGCAAAAGCGTGTCTATGCCATTAGAGACCCTTCCCCGTTGGATATCTCCCAAATAGGGATGATCTCCAACCTCCTAACCTCCCTCCTAAGCCTATTTAATCCTAAGCCCTCCCCTTAGCACCCCCCTGGCTGAAATTCCCTGTAACCCGACTGCATAGATGTTAAAACATCCTAAGTTTTCATTTGCATTAGTTTTATATCAATTTTGTTGTAGGTACATTACTATTTTTTAACCGGAGCAAGCTTACATCATCACCAATGAACCTGTTCAGATCGGAGGTGAGCCTGTCGAATCAGAGATGATTTCGTGCCAATGCGGGACGATTTCGACTATAGTCAACATTGAGGCAATCAGTGCCTGAAGTTTGCATTTCTCTACCCTTTTTCTGTTATTTTATTCTGCAATTAGCTTATCTTATTCAGTATTTTATATTATTTTGCATTTTGAAGTTCACCCATCTAGATAAAATGCATGATTAAATCATAATTATTATTTAATTATCATAATTCATTCCTGTTTCTATGTTTAAGTTTCAGTTTGATAGTGCTACTGTCATTTTATACTATTTACCTTTGTTATCATTGTATTTTCTGTATTTTGCACCTATTTCTCTGATTGCAGGTCTCTAACGAATTCGTATGATGAATTCGTCAGATCTCAGATGATCTTGTCTGATCTCAGATGATCCTGTCAAATCAGAGGCAATCCTGACTACTTCAAGAATCAGAATCATCATCAGACATCCAGATCAAGTATTCCTCGTTTATATTTTGTAATTTCTCTATTTTCTATATTTAAATTTGTTTTTTGTACTCATTGAATTTGCATCTTCATATAGAATAGTTTAGATGCATTTTGGCCAAACCTAGGATATGAATGCTTAAGGGTAAAACGAACACATAAAACACATTCCCACCCTAGGCATGGAAACTGCCATTAAATGTTTCCTGGTGAACCCACCATCCATTGGAAAATCATCAAAATACACCTCCCTTGAGAGGCAGGACCTTCGCAAGTCCTCTCAGTCTGAGGTACCATGACATCCTTTTCACATCCCCCTTCCGGACACGGATCCTATAGCCTGAAGGTAAGGGTGTGAAAATTTTGGAGCGATACACAACTAATACTAGTGATTTGAGCTTGAAGAAAATAGCAAAAATTTATACAGAAGCTCTCGATAATACATGAGAAGTTGGAGATACCAACCCATAGAAAAGACTAGGTATGTCTCCTATCAATATCTCTACTTCTTCTTCTCACTTCCAAAAGAATTTCCCCTCCCATTTTGTAGGTCATGATGATACCTCTCCTTCTTCCACTCACCATCCTCCACCATTGCCACCATCAACCCAAAATAATCTAAAAGCATCATTGACTATCCCCACATATTTCTACATTGAACAATCAAACGTGGATGCCTCTCTAGCCACTATTATCTTTCCTTATTCAAAAAACCTTATGAAATTCCAAACCATTTATGCCTCTTCTTATGAAAGCAATCCTACCATTTACAAGTTAAGAAAGCTAAAACAGGCAACCGTAAACATTGATACTTGGTTTAAAGAATGCAGTGCTTAGAGTTATAAATATATAGCCTACACCAAGGAAGGGATAACATTAGATTCCATCAACATGCGATGTTACAATATAAAAATGACACCACTCATCCAAAAGCCAAAGAGAGAAATGACCCTAGAATACTATTAAGATGAGATAACTACAAAATACATCACTCAGGTACCAATGGAGGATGAGTGGGAAAAGGTCCAAGCCCACATGGGAACCATATACCTAAACACTAAATATTACAAATAAAATTACCTCAAAGCCGAGCAAGAAAGAAATCATTTAGAAGAATCCTTAATATAGCAAAATACAATTGAGAAGTCTTTGAAGAATGAAGCAAAAAAGTGGGAGTTGATGTTCAATGAAGCAACCCCCTATAAGGAGAAAATTGAGAAGGCCAAAGAACAAATACAACTATTGAACTAGTAGGTTGAAGACCTCAAGAAGCAACTTTCAAATAGTACTAACAAGATCAACGAGATGTATAAGGAAAAAATAAGGACGATCAGGAAAGAAATGATTGGAGGCATCCAAAAGATGATCATGAAGGAAAGACCCAAATTGTCATATCTAGTCAAGATTGAAGAAACACTGGATTGAGAAGACGATAAATTTTAGATGTCAATAAACCTCCTAAAATCAAGGTTATTAGCAGCTACAAAAATTCAAGTCCTATATGAAAGCATGCAAGCAATACTTGGATATAGAACATGGAATGAAAAATGATCCTAAGCCAAGCTAGCCGCCAGGAACTTTTTCAAACGATACAATATGGTAATTGAAAGTGTTAAGCTTATGCAGGAGCTCAAGGTAGAAGCTAAGGTGATTTTGAAACATTGAGCATAGCAAAAAACTGTAGAATGTCTAGCTTCTAGGAAAAATATTCAAATTTCCTAGAAAAATATGAATTGAAGGCCGTTTGGAAAAAAATGAGGAAGATGAGTTAGAGATTGATAGCTGGGAAGAGCCAGTTCAGGAGGAAAAAATATTTTGTATGTCTCAAGACATTACCCAGATCAATTCCTACCTACATGAACTATACATGAATTCAAAAACCTTATCATATGACAAGGTTGAAGAGTTGGAATATCTGTACTTAACATTCAAAGAGACTTCAGGTATGGATAAAGAGACTTGGAAAACAAATTGCATCACCTATAATGAAGTCATCCGTGAAAAAGACAAGTAAGATAAAGCTAAGAAAGCCTCATCGAGCAGAGCAGTAGCTTTGGACCAAGATGAAATAGAGAAATACACTAAATAAGACACTCTAGAGGAATGTCTGCATAGAGCAAGAAGCATATTTTTGCTTGGTATCATTCACATTTTTTTACTTCTTTTTTTTAGTTGTTCTTTTTACTCCATTCCCAAATGGATAAAGGCTCTAGATTCTAACATTCCACTAGAAAAATTACCCCAGGAGGGGCCAATAATGTTGGTCAAAATGACCACATCCAAGGGAGTAAGGAGTAGTCTTATCAAGATTTCAGTAAGTATAGAAAATAATCGTGATAGGGCAACATTTTAGAGATCAAGGCAAAGATAAGGGCAAATAGTCACGATAGTGCAACATTTTGAAGATAAATATGGAGATAAGGCAAATAGTCATGACATCATAACATTTTGAGGCCAAGAGGTCAAGTGAAGATCAAAAGTCATGACGATTGAACCTAAAGGTGAAGATAAGGGAAAATAGTCACGACAACATGACATTTTGAAAATAAAGGCAGGGATAAGGGAAAATAGTTGTGACAACATGAAATTTTGAAGATAAAGGTAAAGCTAAGGGAAAATAGTCATGACGGTGTGATATTTTGAAGCTGAATGCAGAGCAAAGAGAATAAAGTCACGATATCATGACATTTTGAGGCCAAGAGGCCAAATGAAGACCAAAAGTCATGGCGGTGTGACATTTTGAAGATATAAGTGAAGCTAAGGGAAAATAGTCATGATGACATGACATTTTGAAGCTTAAGGTAGAGCAAAGAGAATAAAGTCACAACAATGTGATATTTTGAGACCAAGAGGCCAAGTGAAGACCAAAAGTCACAACAATGAGATATTTTGAAGATAAAGGTATAACAACATGATATTATTGAGTAAAATATAGTTGGACCATGAGGCCTCTAAGGATATAAAGGAGTATTTTTGTAACAAAAAGATCTTAACCATTTCCAGTTGAAGACTCCATGCTCTCCTAATTACCTCTTTACCAGAATGGGTCTACAGACATATTGTTATAACAACTTTTAGTTTTTATATTATGTAAAAATATTATATATAGTATGAGCAACCTAAACACCAGGTTGATTCTTAGATGTTTACAAGGTGATGTACATAGACTTCTGAAAGCTAATAAAATATCATCCATTCTAGTTTTTGTTTCACTGATGTAATCTCAAGTATGTATGGATTGTTGATAGTTATTTAAGGTTAGGTTGAATGTAACTTGCTTTACTTATTATTCTAAATTTTTGTGGTAAAGTTCTACTAAATCTGATATTAACTATTCCATTAGTCTTATGCTTGAGTAAATTTACATCAGAGGACTAGTTGATCTATTTTGATGGTTTAAATAGATGCTTCTCTGAAAAGTGCTGTGAAGATTACTTTGTTATTGTCTAATATGTACCCCTAAACACTTCTAGAAATAGCTATATTTCCATCTCTTTATGCATTTACCTCTCTTAATTTTTATAAAATAAGCAAGGAACCAATCTCCTCTAGATATTAAACTGGGTATACCCTATTTTAATCAAGTCTTTCAATTTTGGCAAAGTCTTGGGTGCAAACGTAACCAAAGGTAGATTTTGCACAAACATGATCTTGTTGAATAGATTATTGATGTTAGTAATTTTATATAGTTGGGACTATGTTATGAAGTTGTTGAGGTGGAGGAACCGCTTTATAGGACACTTGTGGTTGTTATTGCACTGATTGTTATTGTTGTTGAGTCATTACTGACTGACTCATGACCACTTGATTTACTTGGCTTGGTTTTGATTGGCCAGAAGAATTTTCTTTAAATTTGACCTTATTTTACCATTATTTTTTTCTTGGTTTTATATCACCCTCTTGGATTTTCATCTATTTTATGACATAGTCTTGGGCAAGAGCTTTATCAAATGTCATGTATTATTGTAGTTGTATAACAAGGATATGGGTTTTAAGCAACTCCTTGTGAACACTCGGGTCAATTATTCCATTAGTAGAGAGAATAGAAACTTGGTGATAATTGCCCTCCAATGGTTTCCAAAATCATAGACTAACTCTTCTTCAATTTATCTAAGGTTTTACAAGTCTATCAATATGGATTTCTTACAAACATTGAGGGAAAACCTCTCCAAAAACTGGTCTACCAATTGTTTGCATATGTAAATTTTGTTGTGAGGCAAATGATTATACCAGTCTAAAGTGTCTCCCCAAATATTTGAGGAAACCTTCTAAGATGTTATATCAAAAAGAGGGTTTGTTAGACTTGGCTAATTTTGGTGAAATATGGGTGAGCAAATTCTTACTGAGAAGAAGGAACTTGGCTTTGTGGGATATTAAGTTGTTCTAAGACTGGTCTGGTTGGTATTAACTAAGCTCTACATTTATCCATGTCTATGTAGGTGATGCAATAATTAGTTGGTGTGGAAGGCTCTATTTATAAGATGACAGTGTGAATGCTTCTCTACATTACATCAAAATTCTATGTGAATATTGTATATGTTGGGTTGGCTGGATTAGCCACCAAAGTGATTGGGGAAGAAGTGAAACACTCCTTGGATGCGTTTGTTGCTTGGATCATAGCTTTGGCTTGATTTTTGGTCAATACCATAAGCTATGGGAAAGCAGGGGTAGTGGATGTGTAGGGATGTGTGTTGAAAGGAGCAATGACAATGAAAAGCACACAAAATAAAAAAAACAATTGAACCCTATGTCTTGTAATAAAAAAATTATGTTTTTTTATTTTTGTGATTTGTGTATTTTTATGTGCAAACCCTAAGCCTAAGATGACTAGGCATGATGGGTTCCTAAGGTTGATGGAAATTGGAAATTTTTCTAGTGATGAAATATAGAAAAAGCACTCACAGGTTTCTAAGGTGTTTATAGGGTGAGACAGTGGATGGATATGAAACCCACCATAACTGATATCGATGAGTGGTTGGTGATGAAGTCCAACTCACTAATGTTGAATGTGAAATGTGCAATTGTGTGTGATTATTTTTCAAATTTGTGTTCTCTATGGTGTTAAAACTGTAAATCAACCCTCTTTATACTCAACTAAGTTAGTTATCAAGAACACCAATATCATGTCCCTCAAAATAATATAGGGTACACCTCTTAAGATCCACCCTGAATCAACAAGTGATTCCAACTATGGAGGGTTCACCTAGTTCTTCCAGTATGAATCATAATTGTGTTTCTAATAGTGGTATAGACTTGAATACAAATGACTTGTTATAGCTTAGGGGAATGGAAAGTGAAAAATTTAGCCTATAATGTAGCTACTATACCTTTTTTTTTTATTACAAACAACACACAAGGTAAAAAGTAAAAACACCACAAAACAACAAAACCTTGAATATAATGTAGTGAATGTTCTGATGCAACTAAGGTGAATACACAAGTGAAGATCTATTCTATGTGAAAAATATATGAGGATATGTTTGTGAATGACTAATATGTGAGATATGTTTCTTTTTAAATAGAAAGTAGATATATTATTTTCAATCTCTCTTTAAAAAGTAGAAAAAATGGAGGTGGGGTTTGATCTAGACTTACCAGGGAGACTATGTATTTCTTCCCAAATCTCCTGGACATAGTGCAGAGTCTCTTGGATTTGGTAAGGCATCTCCTAGACTCAGTGGAGCATCCCTTGAATGCAGTAGGGAATCCATACCACCTCAAAGCGAAACCTATTGCTCTCCAAAAACCTGCAACAAAAATAGAAAATATAGATCAGATTGACAAGGTATATTAACATAAAATAACATTTTGGGATCCCATCATGATAACCATTTTTTAAATTAGAAATTGATAACACAGAGATAATAATAATAGAACCGACACAAAATATATTTCACAATGAAGATATAATATTGTATTAATATTGTGGGAGCCTTTATCTCCAATGTTACAATGTAATATGTGTTTATACAATAATTATAATCAACCCTCATTCACAATGAATATTAGGTGTCTTACACATCATATTCACTACAAAAAATGTGTGGGTGGGCTTGTGTATCCCTACAAGACCACTCAAATTGCAACAACTGTAAAGAATGTAGTTCTTATACCTAAAAATAGATCACATAAAAAATATGTTAATATCATATGCAAGGGCTCCACTGTGTGAGACTCTCTAAATAACAAATATACTAAAATCATAATGCTATAAATGATGAAATGTAAGATAATTATAGAAAATTTAAGATGTGAAATAATACAATTTCTACCTTGTTAGAGAATACCTGATTTGTTTGATCCAAGATTTTGCTTTTGTGATCTGATGGCATACGAACGCTCATGACCATTCAAGGATTTATCGATGACAAACCAGAGGTTGGGAAATACCTTAGACAATTATAAAAGGGTTGTGAAATACCTAAAACATTCCTATAATGCTCAAAAATATTCAAGGGATGCTCAATAGTGTTCAAGGGTTTCTAAGGAGGGTACTATAGAAGCAGATATGTTTCGTAGGGAATTTGGGTGACAAAAATAGGGGATGTGGTAGTGGTGAGGGTGGAAATGGTAGGAAGATGATAGGTGTTTGGATAATGATGTATGAAAGGGTTCAAATAATTTATTTTTTAACCATTTAAAAAATCAAATAACTAATTAACCTCATTCACAAAAGTGAATGATCTTTTATAACTTACCTTCAACATGTTAGGGTTTCAATGATACCAACAAGCGGTTGAGATTAAAACGTGTTGAAGGGCTAGGATTATGAATTTGAAAATGTGACACGTATCAATTCAAGTGGATGGTTGAGATTAAGTCATGATGAATGGTTGTGATTTATTCATATATAAATATATATATTTATATTAAATAAATAAATATAAATATATATATTTATATTAAATAAATGAATATAAATATATAAAATATTTATATTTATATATAAACATATATAATATGCGGTGATTATTGGATGATGTGTGGGTGACAAGTGGCTAGGATTTGGTGTCTACAAGAACAACTATTCTTGCAAAAATGTAGTTCTATTAGTAGCATCATATCCTTTCATGAAACAATTACTTGTAGCAACAAATCATTAAATTGTCAAACATCTCATCAATAAGATATATTTTATTTTCTACAAAATATCCATAATTGCATAAATAAAACATAGCACAATCAATCATTCCATTGAAATATAACTTAGCTAAACATAAATCCACCAAGTAAAAAGTTTTCCAAGGGAGGGTCATGACATCCTACCCCCCTTTAGCTCAACATAGTCCTTTGTGTATTTACTAGTTTCATCAATAAAAGAATAAGAATGACAATTACATATGATTTTAAAATAGAAAAGGAGAATGTCTTTGCATATTTGCTACTTTATCCCAAGTAGCATTCATTTTGGAATAGCGGTCCCATTGGGCTTTGCATTTCTCCAAGGTTCCTTTCCTCATTGATTTGGAATATAGATCAAGGATTTTTACTAATTGAACCTCTATAGCATTTGAATATACCATATATAAATTAGAAAATTCCCACACATTATCAAGATTATCTATATACTTTTTAAGCAATGAGATGTGAAATGTGTCATGAAACTTTGATAGATTGGGTGGTAAGGCAAGTTGGTATGCCACATGACTAATATTTTCTATAATTTTAAATGGTCCCACAAAATAAGGATCTAGTTTAATTGACTTGATAGCACTTTTCTTTGGTATCACCCTTAGAAACACTCTGTCACCTACAGTAAAATCTCTTGGCAACCTATTAAGGTTGGCATAAATTTTCTGATGATCCATAACTTCTTTAAGTATTTATCTGATCATTCTCAATTGGTGTTCCATTTCCTTTACCATATTGGGTCCAATCACATATTTTTCCTTTGGATTATCCCAATATAATGGTGTCCTGCACCTCTCACCATATAGGGTTTCGTATGGTTCCATAGCTAATATTGAATGGTGATCGATGTAGGAAAATTATACCAAGTGTAGGTAATATTCCCAATGGGTATTTTAGTCCATAAAATACATGCGAAGCATGTCCTACAACAATTGGTTCACCATTTTAGTTTGCTCATTATTTTTTGGGTGATATGCATAAATGATGTTTAGACTAGTGCCAATGACACAGTGTAAGGCTTACCAAGACTAGGAAGTGAATCTTGAGTCTCTATCTAAAATGATCACTTCCAAAAAACCATTAAGCCTAAAAATTTCCTTGAAAAATCTATTAGCCTAAATGACAACACCATCCTTAGTATTTTTAGGTATAAAATGCTTAACCTTGACAACACCATCCTTAGTATTTTCAGGTATAAAATGCTTAACCTTGGCCAATTTGTTGACCACAACTAGGATTGCATCATGCTGAAATCTTGTTTTCAACAACCCTATAATAAAATTCATTAAAATTACCTACCATTTTTGCATTAGTACCTCATGAGGGTACAATAGTCCTATAGGATTTCTATTTTCTATATTTAATTTATAATAATCAAGACATTGGGTGAAAACTTCAGCTATGTCCCTCTTTATTCCTGGATAATAGAAGGTTTTCTTCATATTATCTCTCATTTTTGCCCCTCCTGGGTGAGCAGACTATGGAGATCTATGCTCTTCATTCATGACCATATTCCTCAAATCACCATCCTAAGGAATTAGTACCCTATCCTTGAAGCATAATAAACCATATTTGATGGTGAAATCCTTACTTTCATTAGGTTTCCTTTCCATCTCTTATTGGATTTGATTGCAAAACACATCCTACTATTGCATTTCATTAACCTATTCCATCAAGTCTACATGGATGTGAGACACGATGGCTATGTGTATTCTCCTATTGAGTGTATCAACAACCTTATTTTCCTTTCCTTTGATGTATTCAATGCCAAAATTATATTGAATGAGAAATTCCATCCACCTTCTCTATCTAGCATTTATAAAAGGTTGAGTAAATATGTATTTTAAAATTTGATGGTCTTTTCTCAACTCAAAGGGTCTCCTTATCAAATAATGATGCCAAATTTTGAGAGAAAAAACCATCGTTTCCAATTCCATATCATGGGTTGCATATTAACCTCATATTATTTTAATTTCCTATATCTGTAGGCTATTACTACTTCATATTGTGAGAGCACTCCTCCCAAACCTTACAAAGATGCATATGTGCATACATAACAACTACCCTGAGGGTTTGGTATGTTTAGAATGGGAATATTAGTTTTTGGAGCGGTAATATTGGTGTAATACTTCACAAAACATATGTAATATTTAGTCAAACCCATGAAACTCTATACTTCCATCACATTTTTTGGTAATGGCCAATTCAGTATAGCTTCTATTTTATTGGAATCTACTGTGATCCATTTTGTTGATATAATATGTCCTAAGTATTGTACTTTTGACTCAAAAAATTCACATTTTGATATATTATTGTACAACTTATTATTCCTTAGCAGATCTAGAATGATCCCAATATGTCTTTTGTGCTTTTACTTATTACAAGAATATATCAAAATATCCTCTACGAACACAAGAAAAAGTCGGTCCAAAAGCTTCTTGAAAATGTTATTTAGCAAGTTCATAAATTTTGCTAGAGCATTTGATAGAACAAAAGGAAATATAGTAAACTCATAATGTTTGTAACAATTTTTAAATTTTGTCTTAAGAGTATCCTCTTCTCGAATCCTCAATTGGTGGTATCTTGAATTTATATAAATTTTTGAGAAGATAGTGACATATTTAAGCTAATTGATGAGGTCTTTGATTCTATGTAAAGGATATCTATTTTTAATATTTTCCTTGTTGAACATCCTATAATCTATACATAGTCACAAGAAACCATCATTTTTATTGATAAATAGAACTAGTGCACCCCATGGTGACACACTTGGTCTAATTAATATTTTCTCTAGCAATCCTTGTAACTGCACTTTCAACTCTTGCATCTCAATTGGATTCATTCTGTAAGGAGCTCTATGAATTAGATCTATTCTAAGTTGAAGTTTGATTTTGAAATCAAATTCACATTTAGGTGGTAATCCAGGTAAATCCTATTGAAATATACCTTTGAAATTCTAAAGTACTAGGTGTTTCTCAAACACATCTTCCTTCTTTTCATATTCTATCTCATTTAAATTCACTACATAAATTGTTCCTCTTGTCTTCATTACCTTCTTAAGTTACATTTTAGAGAGGATTTGGGATCAAAAATCCCCTTGCAGGCTATACACCCTTTGTACTTTCCCACCATATTTTGAGTACTCAATCCATCTATCCTGTAAATTGATTACAACCTTATGTGCTTGCAACCAATCCATTTCTAGCACTACATAAAAAGCATGTAGTGGTGCTACATAAAGGCAACCTATATTTGTGCCACTAGGTAAGATAATTTTAGCCATAGGGTAACACTGATCTACAAAGTAGGTTTATCCTGAGCCATACTCGACCTTCTACCCATGTTCTAAGATTCTTGGCCTTTATGGTATATATTTCATTAAGCTAGTGGAAACAAACTATCTATGTCACCACTATCAATTATAATTCTAAAATTTCTACCAAATATCTTACCTTGTACCAGTAGTGGAGTGGCTTGTCCTTCCAAATTTTGATTCCCTATTATTGCATAAATATTGTGTGAAGGTTCTTTATAAGTTGGTTCATTTCCTTTCAAACTTGATCCTAATTTAAGTGGATATTTTTTGGTATAATGTAGACCACCACATTCATAACATCCTACTTTAGATCCTAGATGTGTTTTCTATTTCTATCCATCTTTTGCTTTCACTGCTTGTGAGTGATTGTACTAACCCTGCTATGGTGATATACTATTCTCGTTGTGACTGTTAGGATTATGATTCTTTCCTTGGAATATTTTTCTAAACTTGCCTTGCTTCCTATCATTTATTCTATCATGCTTAGATAAACTTTTGGTTTCCTACTCGCCTTCCCACTTCATAAATCCTACACTGTTTCTTTTCCTCATTGCCTCTTTATCCTTTTCAGATGCTCCTTCATAATCAAAATAAGTCTTGATATATATTTCAAATTTCCTGGCCAAATCATAGGCCTTCTAAAAAGTACTAGGTTTTTGCATGTTCATCTCATGCTCTTCTCCTAGAATAAACTTATAAATATTCATCTTCTCATTGTATTTAGACACATATTTCAATAAATTGACAAATTTCTAGTAATATACCTCCATAGTTCTAGTCCCTTGTCTAAGGTTGGTGAATGCCTCAAAATTCTTGGTGTAGAAGTGTTCAATGAGGAATATTTATTTTAAAGCTATCGCAAAGTTCTCCCATTTTAAATCAATTGTAGCCTCAATCTCTTATTCCCAACTAAACATTTTCCAGCAATCAAAACCAACCCCTTGTAGATACAAAGTAGCATAGGATATTTAGGTGTTGGTGGAGTAGTTCTTTATGTTACAAAATATCTCTATCTTCTTCAACCAAGCTTTGAATTTATCACCATATTACTCCATATTAAACTTGAAGGATTTCAAATGTTTTGTGTCCTTACCCAGTTCTATATCAAGTAAAATTTTAGCATGTTGTACCTCTAAATGGGACTCATTCTCGTATCCTATTCTAGGAGTTCCACTTTGAAAACCTCGATTCACTATAGGCTCCAACAATTATTTTTGTGTTTCCATATGTGCCCGAGCATTTGGACTTATCTTTGTTATCCCAACCTCTACAGTATTTTATTAAGTCTACCTCATCTATGGAATAGCACTCCCTCTCCTTCTCTTGGGTGGCATTGTCACTGGCCACACATAGGAGAGATAATGAGTCAATTTCACAAATTTCATCCTTGAATTATTTCTCCTACTAACAACTATATTCTTAGTTATTCAAACTAGATAGTCAAGGTTTACTTTTAATAGGTACATTATTTTTATAGGTCTAGTCTCTACATAGTACACATCCTATTGCACTCTATCTAATATTGCACAAGGAAACTTGCATTCCTATGAACCAGACACTCTGATACCAAATATCACAACCCATTAATTCCCTAGTCTAATTTATTATTATTATTATTTATTTTTAGATATATCCTATGCTTAACAAATCTAATCCTCAACTACATTGCTCAAACCTCATATTTATATATATTAGACTTAACTCAATTTAAATTCCTCTTCATTGATTCACCCATCTCTACAACTCTCATAGGTCTATCTTGAAGTACACTAGATGAACCCAAGCTATCTATCTCATTCACAATGAGCTAGCTCATTTCCTTGTCCTCATTTTAATCCATCAAAAGGGTAGCTTGGCTCCATGTCTTACGCAAGTCCATCTACGTAGATGTATCAAGCCTATGGAAAAACTAGACTATCCTTCTCATCTAATAGGATGAGTTAGCCCATCTATCATTTGGTATCTCCTTTGACCATAACAAAGGTAAAGTGTTTAATTCATTCCTTTGGTTACCTATAAAAACCAAATTCTCTTAAGCTAATCCATTCTAGCTTTTGAAAACTTACTTTATCATTTTCTTTATTATTAAACTCTCTAAACTTCTCTTTTAGTTCTCTCCACAAGAATCTAACAAACATCATCATTATATAAACACTACACATGAGAACTATCTAATTTAACTTCAAATATCCTCTTATTAAAAAAATTCTTACTGGTGCTCAAAATTATCCCCCTTAGATAAACCATAATAAATAAATCAGTGAAATTTAATTGGTGAACTAATATTTGAAGGAGTTTTACCCTTCAATTTAATTACACCCAAATCCATAAGGATTTCCATTATCGTTACTCTAAAGAAAAAATCTATGCTTTACAAACAACCATGGTTTACCCAAATAATCGACCATAATTACCACTTTAATGAATAGCTACTAACAAGAAGTTACTATTTGACAAAAACATAACGCTTCTTCAAATTCCTTAGGAAATAAGTGTTATTACATGAGCAAAAACATACATAAATACAATAATAAAATTTCAATTCTCAATCAACTCCTTTTTCTATTACAAAGTGCTAGTTACAATAGAGGTAACCTGTTCATAACAAAATTAGAATTAACTCCCATAATTACATAATTTATTTGACTCTCAATCACATTGGTAACTTTTATCTCACGATAAAATTTGTGAGATATTCAATACAATTCCAAGTAAATGCACTTTAGAAAGGTTCAATGTTCATAACACTCCATGTCTCCAAGGTAATTCAGTCATTTAACTTAGATGGATCCAATTTTTGGATGTCGTTTCCTTGAGCACACTGATATGAGATTGTTTACAAGGATATGGCCAGTGCTTTCCTGCACGTAGGAATGCATTTTTATCTATATGAAAGTAAATTTTCATAATACAAACAACCAAACATTGCAACACTCCAATATAGCAATTTACAACTAGAAGATCATTATCATATGACCATAATTTTCTTTATTGATTGAGAATTTCAATAATAATTGTGATCCTTTATTTTCATTAGTCAAATCATCCATCTAATTAAACCACTCAATACAATTGGCAATCAAATTCAATAATGGAAACCCATCATAGTTTCAATTTTTCCTCCACATACACAACCTTCCTTAATTATAAAATAATCAATCACTGAATTCATGGCCAATGACCAATTAGAAATTATCAACATGGACTCATATATACTCACAATTTACTTCTAATAGTAAATGAAACCAAATTCCATTGTTCACAAAAAACTTCTTTCCTTAATCCATTAAAATATCCATACTTTCATAATTAGTCATTACACATCCATAATCACAACAAAAAACACATATTCAAGAGTAGATTTCATTCTATGATACTTTATTGCATATAGACTTCAAGTTAGAGTTTTTTGGTATACATCTCCCAACAAGGAAGAAGGTAAGTACTCTCATCTTGCACTAACTATGGTGCATTCTTGACATCTTACCTAAATTCACCTTAGCAAAAACTAGATACTATGGGATTACTCGAATGGACAAAAGAGTTCAAATTTGCAAGTAAGATTATCGGTAAATTATCCAACCCTATCACAATTCTCAATGTCCTTACCAATATGATTTTGCATCCACTGCTATGCTATAGGTAGGTCTAAATTTGGAAAAACTTCCACCATGGCCACACCCATTTAATTGATTGGTCATAAGATATTCCAACACATATATCCAATTGAAAATATTTTACTATTGGTGAATCAAACACAACACCATATTATAAAAAATAGAAATACATCTCTAGACATATGAAACCATTATCCTAACAAAGTCCTTTCTATTTACCATATCTCACTTCTCATACGGGTGTACTCCTATCCAAAGATTTGGTTCACCGGTTAGACATTCCATGGTATTTCATTACTAGATTTCTAATTTAAATAAATATTAAATATTTATAATTTGAAAGGTAATTCAGACAGTCAAATAATCTCAATCTACATAGTTTATTCTTTTTCAACTAGTCAAATGAGTATTCAACATTTCATTTTGCATTCCAAAATCAAAAGAAATAAATGAAACTACTTGTTTCTACTGAGTGTTTTCGAAACTAGATGAATTTTTTTCTCTCTTTACAATTGCAACTCTCCCTCTACATCGAAATACATCCTTTCACCAAATTAAACCCCTTTCCTTTTCCTTAGCCACAAACTATCACCCACTTGAATTCAGTTCCTTTAGGTACATTCAAGTGATCGCTATCATCACAAAGTTACTCTCTCTACTACATCTGCAATACAAGGTAAAAAACTAATTTGAAAAATAATGATCCTTTCCAAAAAGCATCCATTAAAGCAAACATGAACTTATATTTAATGCAGTCAATATTTTCAAACTAGCATGGGTAATAGCTGAAGCTCAAGTAATGTCATACACAAGTTTATTTTAAACTTTTAAATTCGTTGAAGTTCTCAATTAATTCAGAGAGTGCTTTATTTAAAAGAAAGGAATCATATGAGTATGGAAGCGATTTATTATTTTAGCTAACCTAATAAAAAAATCATTCACTAAGCAAATAGAAATTATATTTCTTTCAAAATATCATTTCAAATATCAAACATCAAACATCAAACATCAACCCATCAACTCTTTTATTTTGGTCTCAACAACCTCACTACCAATGGTTCATTGAATATGCCAATTAATTATACAACTATATGTGAAGGAAATCTATTTTTCTTAAAGATTTCACATTTAAGAGCAATCATAATTTTCCATTTAAACATCCCATCTGGAGTGGATGATTATGTCTTCCACTCATAAGAACAACTATTCCTGCAAACACGTAGTTCTATTAGTAGCATCATATCCTTTCATGAAACAATTACTTGTAGCAACAAATCATTAAATTTTCAAACATATCATCAATAAGATATATTTTATTTTCTACAAAATATCCATAATTACATAAATAAAACATAACAAAATCAATCATTCCTTTTTTTTTTTTAATTTGTGGAAAACATCCCAAAAAGGGATGCCACTTTCGGGTAAGACCCAAGGAGGCAGGGGTTATCCATCCTACCAAAAATGCCCAGGACTCGGACCTGGCCTACCACCTTTGACATACTCAAGGAGCAAACAAACACACAAAACCAAATTAAAAAAATAAAATAACAACAAAAATAATAAAATAAAATAGAAAACAAACTCCTTGAGTGTGTCAAAACCAAAAGCACAACCAAACACGCACAATAAGATAAAAGAAACCACAACACAAACCACATAGAAAAACACAAGAACCACATAACAAAACACAAACAAGAAAAAACAACAAAATACTACAAAGACATAACCCAAAAAAACATGAAAAATAAACACAACCAAAACCTAAAAAATAAAATAAAAATAAAAACAACCAACAAAAGACAATAAAAAAAAACAAAAAACATAGAAAACACTCACACATAAAAAAATGAAATAACACAAACAAAGAGAAACCCAAGAAAAAGAACGAAAAAAACACAAGAACAATAACAATAAACATAAAAACAAAAAACAAAACAACAAAAACACAAGAACAACAAAAAACAACACAAAGAACACAAAAACAAAACAAAACAAAAGAACCCACCCACCTTAAAAAACTAAACAAAAAAACAAAGAAGACAAAAGAAAAAAAATGAACAAAACAATGACCTATCTAGACCAGAAGACTATTAATGCAAGAATCAATAGAGGAAACAAAATAAAGAATAGAATGAGCTAGGGAACTAAAAAAACTGAATGAACCAAAGAGAAACAAAAAAAAACAAGAAGAAACTAGGTACCTTCAGAACTGGAGCCATCCAAAGAAATGATAGAAAGAAGAGCTTCCCTAATTTGAGAAGCCCACCATATAGGAGGGTGGCCATAACAAGTAAGATCACATTTGTTCAAAGCCCAATTAGCTAAAGCATCAGCACTCTTGTTTTGATCTCTAACCACATGATTGTAATCAACTTTCAAAAATCCCATCTGGATTAACTGAATTTTCTAAATAATTCATTTTATTCTCCAATCCACATTATGATTCTTAGAAGGAGTCTTCAAGAGATTAATCATAAGTTGAGAGTCAGACTCAACTAACACCTTTTCCCATCCAACCTTGGTAGCCTCATGAAGGCCTCTAAGGATACCATACCCCTCAACAAGGTTATTGGAAAGAATACCCAAATTCTCAGCAAAAGTAAAAACCAGGGAGCCATCTGAAAGTCTACCAATTCCTCCCACACTGGATTTTCCAAGGTTCCGTCTAGAGGCTCCATCAGTATTTACTTTTCCAAAATCCTTAGGAGGAGGTTGCTAATTTCTAGTCCTATCCATCTTACTAATACTCACATTCCCTTTAAGTTGGTTGCCCTTAGAAGGTTTAATATTCAATATTTGCATCACTTGATCCCATATTTGGTGGGAGTTTTGGGGGTGATTAAGGAGATGATGGACTGATTCAACTAAGTTGGCTATGGTCTTTTGCCAAATATAGTGAATATCCTTCCTATCTTGATTAAAAATTTTGTTGTTCCTTTCATTCCAAATATTCCAAAGAAGAATGGTAGAACCCATCCAACTAACTGCCTAATAAAATGATCAACACCCTCTTGATTAGGCCAATCCCTCCAAAAGCTGTTCAAAAGTGAAAAAATTGGACCATTGTAAGCCAAGTAAAGTTGCCATTCTCCTCCATAGCTCAGAGGCTAAAGTACACTCAATAAAAATATGGTTGATATTTTCTACATTCTCTTCACACATTTCACATCTAAAAGGGCCATGAAAACCACACTTCATAAGTTGCTCACCAGTAAGCACCCTACGATGCAATAAAATCCAATTAAATAACCTCACCTTAGGCCAAATATTTTGAGCCCACAATTGAGAAAATATGTCAAAAGAATGGTTGGGATTATTATGGCATAAGGTCAAATAACCTTGAGCAACTGGATACTCACCCTTAGTAGTGTCGTTCCATCCAAAATAATATTTTTCATGGGACCAAGAGAGGGATCTCATATGAAAGATGCCTTGGATATCTTGTCTTTGTCTTTCTGGGATTTGAATAGGCTAGTCCTCAATAGGGATCCAATATATACCAACCTTTGAATTACCAGTATGGTACCAAAAGTAATTAGCCACCTTTATCCAATTAGCTCGGTGAAGCTCCTCCATCCAAGGCCTCCAATCGGAAACTGAGTTATCAAAGGCTTGTGACCATCCCAAGAATCTGTCCAAAAATTTGCATGTTGACCATTATGAATGATCCAAAATAATTTTTTATTTATAAAATCCTCACCAGTATTAAGAACTACTAAAATGGGAGAACCTTTGGTAGGAAGTTGATAGAGAACAAGGTCTTCAGGACTTTTGTTCTCAGCATATTTAGCATGGAGATTATTGGCCCAAAGAGCATTGGGGTTATGCAACATCCTCCAATATAATTTAGCAACTAAAGCTTTGTTGTTATTAATTGAAGACCGGAATCCTAACCCCCCTTCACTCTTAGGAAGACATAAAGTATCCCATTTCACCAAGGCCCATTTTCTTTTCTCCTTAGTACCACTCCAAAGGAAACGATGACTAATTTGATCCAATTCTCGAAGAACAACCTTTGGGATATTCAAAATGAAAGAAACATAAATAGGAATAGCTTGAAGAACTGATTTTACCAAGGTGATTCTACCCCCAGAAGAAAGAACTTGTTGGTCCACTTTCCAATTTTCTTCTTGACTTTGTCCAACAACCAATTCCAATATTTATTTTTCTGCCTTTGAATATAACACAATCAATCATTCCATTGAAATATAACTTAGCTAAATATAAATCCACTAAGTAAAAAGTCTTCCAAGGGAGGGTCATGACAATATGGTAAAGAAACAACAAAATATTTTGAACTCCACACACTTCATCATGATAATATCTACTATATAAAGAAGATTCACAAACAACATGACACCTATAGCCATGCACAACAAGATCCATCAAAGGAAAAAAATAAGAACCAACAATAATGCATGAAGGACCAATTATTTTCCCCATGAAAGCATATTAAACACTCAAAAATGATTGCATAGGTAGTAGACATAGATATTAGAGATGAAATTTGATTAAATCTTGTAGCTAAAAATTATAACAATACCATTATCATATCTACACCAATCAATCATCTAAAATTACTAGAAAACTAGAAAAGAACAAGTCAATCAAACAAGCCAAAATGAAACATCTTGAAATTGAGGAAATACATTAAGTGTCTCTTTATCAATTATAATTTTCAATAAAACTAATATAGAAATTGAGGCTAGTGAGAAGGATAAAAAATCCTCACATAAGAGACTAAAGGTACATTTATTACCAACACATAATTCCACTAACGAAAGGAATAATAAGTATATTGTTGATCCTAAGCAATAACTTAGTCAAATGGATGAGACCAAGATATAGAATAAAATATAAGAGATGATTGACCTCACCACTATAAAAGACAATGCTCAAAGACAAGAATTAGCAACAAACCTACATAGTAGGAGAGTATGTGGTCTCATTGAGAACTAATATATCTAAATTACTTGATGAGGGACCTCCACATGAAGACTTTAAAGGATTTTAAAGTTTTTGTAGTAAGTGTGTTTTTCGAGTACATTATCGGTGGTACCCAACACCCAATAATCCTAAGGATAAAAGTAGAAAGTCAACATTAATGGAGGGATTTATCTCTCAAATTATAACTTAAACTTGGAATATTTCATCAAGTCAAAATCTAAGAGAAAAATTCTAAGGATAGATATGACTATGTGTAATAGGGAGGGTGTGTTAGCAATTATTATATCATAGTTAACATGCATATAAGTTGAGTAACCACACAATTCATGGTATGTACATTTTATTAGAGGAAAAGGCATATATTAGGAGTTATTACATCATAGTCCACGTGAATTTCCAAATGGTATAACCACCCATCACAAGTTATATGCATATAGTACAGGGAAAAGATAGGTGTAAGTTTGGTTAGGAGATTGTTATGACTAATATAGGAATTATATATATTTAAATACTTACCATTTCATAATGGAAAGTATAAAATTATTCAGCTCTAACATTTTTCATAATGTTAATGTTGTGAGAGGATTTTTAAATTATTTCATTATATTATTTTATACAATTATTTTTTCTCTTAAATATTGTTTATCAGTTGCCATAAACTTGAACATAACAATGAAAAGAGCACACAAATATTTCACAACTTCTTGTTTTTAATGATGTAATTTTTGGCTAGAAAATATGGCTACTCTCACCCCATAATTCATGTTTGAATGGATTACATCAAGATATGTTTCATCTATGACAAAACTAGAAAATCCATGATTATTGCATATGGTAAAGAAACAACAAAAATGCTTGAACTCCACAAACATCATCATAATAATATCTACTATATAAATAAGATTCACAAACAACATGACACCTATAGCTATGCACAACAAGATCTATAAAATGTAAACAAAAGAAGAACCAACAATAATGGATGAAGAACCCATCATTTTTTCCTATGAAAACTATTAAACACTCAATAATGATTACATAGGTAGTAGATGCATATATTAGAGATGAGACTTGGCTAACTATTGCAACTGAAAATTAGAACAATACGATTATCAAATCTACACCAATAAATCATCTCAAATTACTAGAGAACTAGCAAAAGAACCACTCAATCAAACAATCCAAAATGAAGCATATTGAAATTGAGGAAATACATTTAAAGTGTTACTCTTTGGCATTTATAATTTTCAATTAAACTAATATAAAATTTGAGACTAGTGAGAAGGATTAGAAATCCTTATATAAGGGACTAAATATACACTTATTAGCAACACATAATTCCACTAACCAAAGCAAGCACGAATATATTGTTGATCCTAAGAAATAACTTAGTCAAATGGATGAGACGAAGATATAGAAGAAAATATGAGAGATGATTGACCTCACCACTATAAAATATATTGCTCAAAGACAAGAATTAGCAACAAACCTACACAATAGGAGAGTATGTGGTCTCATTGATAACTAATATATCTAAATTACCTGATTAAGAACCTCCACATGAAGACTTTAAAGGAGGTTAAAATTTTTGTAATAAGTGTATTTTTAGAGTGCATGATCGGTGGTACCCAACACACAACACTCCTAAGGATAAAAGTAGAAAGTCAACATTAAAGGAGAAATTTATCTTTCAAATTCTAACTTCAATTTGGAATATTTCATCAAGTCAAAAGCTAAGAGAAAAATTCTAAAGATAGAGGTAGAGCTATGACTATGATGTAATAGGAATTATTACATCATAATTATTGTGCATATATGTTGAGTAACCACTCAACACATAAGTAGAATCATCCACCAGAAGTGGTGTACTTGAGGATGGAGAAGTTATTATTAAGTTAAATCACGGGTAACATGGATAGATACCTTCATATATGTATGCATTATCAATAAGGAATAATCATCAATAGACGACCACCTAGAGCCTCAATTGATAGTCTAGTAGCTATCGTAAATTTTCCAGCTAAGATAGGTGATTGGGTTGATGGAAAGACTCCCTCTTTATCTATTACATATCATTGGTTGTCTTTTACTTCATCACTTGTTGCATCAATGGTTTGGAAAACATGCATAAGTTGGTTGCTCTTGAAACTCTTTATTTTTCTTGGACCTTTAAAAAGTAGAATACCACATTGTTAGAATCAGAACTATATAGGGTAATATATATAGTTTGAATCTATTTTAAATAATAAATATTTTATTTAAATAGATAGTTTGAATCTATTTTAAATAATAAATATTTTATTTAAATAGATAGTTTGAATCTATTTTAAATAATAAATATTTTATTTAAATAGATAATTTGAATCTATTTTACATAATAAAGTTTTTATTTGAATAGGTAGTTTGAATCTATTTTATTTAAATAGATAGTTTGAATCTATTTTAAATAATAAAGGAAATTTACATAAATATTTGAAAAGACCCTAATCTAAGTAAATTAAGGGATTTATTCAATGAAAGTAAGGTACATGCAGTGAAGACAAGCTTCTCTCCATCAACTCCTTTATGGTGAGATTTTGATAAACGAAAAGAATATTTTTAAAATCCAAAATATATGATTTTCGTCGTTGGGTGGATGAGAAAGTAATGGCGATCACAAATGGTGATTAAGGAGAGAAGACATGAGTGAGGAGGGCTTGAGGACTAGGGTTAGAATAAAGAAAAGAAAAGGACTGTGGAAGGGATAGAGGAGGATAGTGGAGAAGGAAGAGGATGATTAAGAAGAATGTTTGGAAAATGCCAAGAAGGATTGAACATCCAATGAAAGACATACAGTTGGGAGCAACTTGAAATCCATATTCGAGAAAGTTGCAGGTAGGATTTTAAACTACCTCTTGGTATTTCAAAATATTTGTTTTCCTTTCATGGTTGATGGACCATACCCTATGCTTAAGCTTGGTGTTGGGTTTGCTTCCCATTCCTTTACCTTGATTTGTTAATGTTGAGGATGTCCTTAATACTTCCTCAGTTGAAACCTTATATTTCACCTTATTTGTTGGTTTATTGGTTTGAGTGGTGGAAGTATTTACCCACATCGAGTACATTTATCTACTCTATGGGTTTGTGGTTATTGGATCTTTCATGGCTACCTTTCTAGCTAGGATTTGGTTGTTTTTTGATGACTTTATCACCACTTTCCTTAGTGCTATGTTTGTTGAGCACAACTATTAAGATGTCATTACAATAGCCATAGTTTTGTTGGCTTCCCTATGTCCTTGGTAAGGTGTTCTATTTGTTGGGCTAGATCACCCTTAAATGTCAAACCTTCATGGGAAACATTTATGACCAATCCTGTGTCATCGTGGTAACTTGTCACCTCACATGTGAGTCTTGTAGGTAGGTTTGGGGTATGAAGAGGGTTGCTACTAGTGAGCCACGACTATGCCATAGGGGTAGAAATGATATTAGTTGTCTCTATTTGTATAGCCAACTATGAGTGGGTGATTTTCCAATAGGTAGTCTATTATTTAGGGCCTACAATATTACACTATCAGTCGATTTTCTCTCGATTGGGTGTTTACATTTCATTTACTATGTAGTGCACTACCTAGTAGGATGATCCCATCGAGATATTTAAGTGGTTTGATTCTTGTTTTGAAGCAAGTAGAGTTGTAGTCAATACTATGGTTTGTTATGGGTGAATTGTTGACTATATTATTTTAGAGAAAGAGGTTATATGTTGTTAATTTCTTAGTAAACCTTTTATGTTAAATAAAGGTATTTAAATTTATTTAAATGATTATGGTATGAGACTTGATTATGTTAAATAAAGGCATTTAAATTAATTTAAATAATTAAGGTATGAGACTTGATTATGTTAAATAAAGGTATTTTAGATTTATTTAAATAATTAAGGTATGGAACTTGATTATGTTAAATAAAGACATTTAGATTTATTTAAATAATTAAGGCATGAGAGTTGGAGAGTTGGTTATGTTAAATAAAGACATATAAATTTATTTAAATAATCAAGGCATGGGAATTGATTATGTTAAATACAAGAATTTAGATTTATTTAAATAATTAAGGCATGGGACTTGATTATGTTAAATAAAGGCATTTAGATTTATTTAAATAATTAAGGATGAGACTTGATTATCTTAAATAAAGGTATTAAAATTTATTTAGATAATTAAGGCATGAGGCTTGATTATGTTAAATGAAGGCATTTAGATTTGATTATGTTAAATAAAGGCATTTAGATTTATTTAAATAATTAAGGCATGGGACTTGATTATGTTCAATAAAGATATTTAGATTTATTTAAATAGTTAAGGCATGAGGCATCGATTTATTAAATAAAGGAAATAGTTTATTTTATAAATTAAAGGTATGGGACTTTGATTTATAAAATGAAGGAAAAATAATTTATTTATGAATTAAAGTAATGAGGCTTTGATTTATTAAATAAAGGAAATAGTTTATTTTATATATTAAAGGTATGGGACTTTGATTTATGAAATAAAGGAAAAATGGTTTATTTATGAATTAAAGTAATGATGCTTTGATTTATTAAATAAAGGAAATAGTTTGTTTTATATATTTAAGGTACGGGATTTTTGATTTATGAAATGAAGGAAAAATAGTTTATTTATGAATTAAAGTAATGAGGCTTTGATTTATTAAATAAAGGAAATAGTTTATTTTATAGATTAAAGGTATGGGACTTTGATTTATGAAATAAAGGAAAAATGGTTTATTTTATGAATTAAGTAATAAGACTTAATTTATGGAAATAAATTAATCTAGTTTATTTGAGGATTAAATATATGGGACTTTAATTTATTGAATAAAAGTTTAATTGAATTGATTAAAGTAAAACTTGTGATCTAGCTATATTTGTTGAAAGAGTCTCTATGGGTAATGAAAGGTGAAAGTAACAATAGATATTTTTATGATACCAATTATATATTAGATGGTTAGATACTTTGATTTAATTTGTATAATTATAATTTAGTAAAGTAAATAGTAGATACATTTATAAGAATGTTTATCATGGAACCACGAGTTGCCCTAATCCCCTACTCTCCTCAAATGAAACGAACAAAGGAAAGAGAAGGAGGACCAAAGAGGTAGATGAAGCCTATGCATCAGTTTGATTTACTATTGCAATGATTTACTTATGCTTAAATAAACTAGACTTGTGGAGAGATATCCCTAGCTAAGTATGGTATATTTCTTTATTCTTTCATAAGTATGGAGGCTTTACCATACATGAATAAAATTAATGGTTTACTGAAATGATGAGAAATATATATTTATGTTAATGTCATGATTTATTTAAGATTTGTTGTTTAGCTTTTTCTTCCTATTTAATGCTTACCTTCATTTACATGTCATTCCCTTTCTAAGTGTTTTATTATGCTTTATGAGTTTTTCTTCTTGATTTAGCAATTAGATATAGTCATTCTTATATTCTTGCTAAACAAATATAACCTAGAAAATGGTAACTTATCTTTCAAATTCTAACTTCTACTTGGAATATTTCATCAAGTCAAAATCTAAGAGAAAAATTTCAAATATAGAGGTAGAGCTATGGCTATGAGGTAATAGGGGGGTCTGTTAGGAATTATTACATCATAGTTAATGTGCATATAAGTCGAGTAACCACTCAAAATATGGTATGTATGTTTTATTAGAGTACAAGGCATATATTAGGAGGTATTACATCATAGTCCATGTGAATTTCCAAATGGTATAACCACCCATCACAAGTTATATGGATATAGTATAGGGTAAATATAGTTGTAAGTTTGGTTAGGAGATTGTAATGCCTAAAATATGAATTATATGTATTTAAATACATACCATTTCATAATGGAAAGTATCAAGTCATTCAATTATAACATTTTTAACAATGTTAATTCTTTGAGAGAATTTTTAAATTCCTTCCATAATATTATTTTATAAGGTTATTTTTACTCTTAAATATTGTTTATCAATTGTCACAAACTTGAGTGTAACAAGGGAAAGAGCACACAAAGATTTAATAATTTCTTATTTTTAATGATGTAATTGTTGGCTAGAAAATATGGCTACTCTCACCCCATAATTCATGTTTCAATGGATTTCATCAAGACATGTCTCATCTGTGATAAAACTAGAAAATATAGTATTATTCCATATGGTAAAGAAACAACAAAAATGTTTGAACTCCACACACTTCATCATGATAATATCTACTATATAAAGAAGATTCCCAAATAACATGACACCTATAACCATGCACGATAAGATCCATCAAAGTAAAACAAAATAAGAAGCAACAATAATGCATGAAGGATCCATTATTTTTTCCATGAAAGCATATTAAACACTTAATAATGACTACACATGTAGTAAACGTAGATATTAGAGATGAGACTTGGATAACTCTTGTAGCTAAAAATTAGGACAATACCATTATCAAATCTACATAAATCAATCATCTCAAATTAATAGAGAGTGAAAAAAATAACTAGTCAATAAAACAAGCCAAAATGAAGCATCTTGAAATTGAGAAAATATATTTAAAGTGAGACCCTTTCTCATTTAAAATTTTTCAATCAAACTAATATAGAAATTGAGGCTAGTGAGAAGGATAAGAAATCCTAACATAAGGTACTAAAGATACATTTATTAGTAACACATAATTCCACTAAACAAAAGAAGCATGCATATATTATTGATCCTTAGCAATGACTCAGTCAAATATATGAGATCAAGATATAGAAGAAACGATGAGAGATGATTGACCTCACGACTATAGAAGGCATTGCTCATAGACAAGAATTAGCATAAAATATACATAGTAGAAGAGCATGTGGTATCATTGACAACTAATATATCTAATTACATGAGGAGTATCCTCCACATGAAGACTTCAAATAAGGTTTAAAGTTTCTATAATAAGTGTGTTTTTGAAGTGCATTATTGGTGGTACCCAAAACTCCTAAGGATAAAATTAGAAAGTCATAATTAAGAGGAGGATTTATCTTTCAAATGCTAACTTCAACTTGGAATATTTCATCAATTCAAAAGCTAAGAGTAAAATTCTAAGGATAGAGGTAGAGTTGTGACTATGATGTAATAGGGAGGTATGTTAGAAATTATTAGATCATAGTTAATATGCTTATAAGTTTAGTAACCACTCAACACATGGTATGTATATTTTATTAGAGGACAAGGGGTATATTAGGAATTATTACATCATAGTCCATGTGAATGGCCAAGTGGTATAACCATCCATCAATTTTTTTTTTTTTGGTAAATAAATTGCATTCAAACCAGGTTTTTCAGGTTGACCTAAAATATTTTTACAAACGTTAGCCTTAAGCTGAGGAAATGAAACTTAACCATATCGAGGATCCTCTATACTCTACCCATGCAAGTCTTACTTAACTGGGAGCCTCCATTCTAGTCATCCCACCCTAGACAAGACCCATACAACAAAAAGAAACCAAAGCCCTTACAAGGCCCCAAAAACCAATGGCATCCAACGCATACCCTGGAGCTTAACCAAGCACAAACCTTCAACAAAAAAAAAAACAAACGCTCTATCTTGAGAAAACATAAATTTAGAAAAAATGAACACAAGCATTGTCAATACTGCAAACACTCAGAGTAGATTAACAGTAAGGAAGACACTAGTCCTCTTCTTTGTCCTCATCTTTGTCATCCTCGTTGTCGTCCATCTTTGGGTTGTAGACCACAGGTTTGTTGCTCTGGTAACCCTCATTGAAGAAGACCTTGGTTAAGACTTCCAGAAGTTCCTAGTGGTTAATGTTGTCTATTGTGTTCAGGACAAACCTCTTCAGCTCCATGATTGAAGGGTCGGGACCCTCATCCTCAGAGGTAATCTCTAGAATTTTACCACTTCCCTGCACCTGCTTGTTTTTTAGTCTCAAGGAAGACCTAGTGGTCGGTTCCTTAATCCTCAATATTTTCCCTTTCGGACCATCCATCACAAGTTATATGCATATAGTATAGGGTAAACATAGTTGCAAGTTTGGTTGGGAGATTGTTATGCCTAAAATACGCATTCTATGTATTTAAAAAACTACCATTTCATAATAGAAAGTATAAAATCATTAAGTTATAACATTTTTAATAATGTTAATGGTTTGAGAGGATTTTTAAATTCATTCCATTATGTTATTTTATACAATTATTTTTTCTCTTAAATATTGTTTTTTAGTTGCCTAAACTTGAGTGTAACAAGGGAAAGAGCACACAAATATTTCACAATTTTTTTTAATGATGTAATTTTTGAATAGAAAATGTGGCTAATCTCACATGATAGGTTTTTCATATGTGTGGAATAGGAAAGGATGCATGTGAGGAGTGCAATAAACGTAGTATTGAAAGGTCATGTGTAAGGTTATATTACAGAGATAATGATCCATGTGTTTTAACATAAAAGAAAGATGATATGAAAGCCTCACATATTTTATTCATCAATATATTATGAATATATTATTAATTGCCATTTATATTATTCTATAAATGAGACTTCATATGATTTATAAGATTTATACGTGAATTCCAGTAATTTTAACCATGTGAGATAATTATTTTTAGCACAATCCTACTTTATTAAGTATTAATAGGATAAATTAGATCTATGGATTCGGTGATAATTTTATTTCTAAATATAAATTAATTTAAAATTTAAAATTTATATCTTTATTTGATACTAAAAATTATATATCTCATAATATATGTAATCAAAGTTTCATGTTTCCATCAATCAATTGTAGCATTTAAATTAAATTGTATCATTTTTATTAGTTGATTATATTTAATACTACATATAGATAGTTCATAATTTTAAGAATGAGAATAATAAACAAAGGATCTGTGAAGTAATATTAGTTTAAAATCTAAATTTATCTCATTATAATTAGATCATTAAGATAAAATAATACGAACAATTTTCTATAGACTTACTCAATTTAGTTCTTCAATAGGAAACAATGCATATTCATATTCATTTGTTATTATAAGGTGTAAATTCTTAAGATTACAAATATGATATTGTTGATATGAAAATATTATATTGTATAGTTTTTCTTAAAGAAATAATTTATTAGAAAATATTTATTCATTTTGTTTAAAAATTTGAACCTTATATTTGATTTGCATTTTCACCATTTTGAATTCCATGCTTCCTTGAAGAATAAATTACCACTATAGTAATTTATCTTGTGAATTCTATTGCTAACAAATTGTCATAAAGAATGTAAATATTTCTATCTAGCTAGAATTTGGATCTAAACATAGACAATAAGAAAATTACTTTCACTTGTTGGTGAGTTCTAGTTGATTGAATGCATCAAAAGTTGGATCCAATTATGTTACTTGAATCTTCTACTTCATTTAATAAGGTTGTGATCCTATTTTTTAATTAGATCTTTTAGTTAATAAAACCAATTTACAAACTCAATAATATAGAGGCTTGAATCACTTTTATCAATAAAAATACCAACATGAGCATATAATTCTCTTAAAGCACTATCCAGGTAAGATCATTGTTTGCTAGCATAGCTAAGTTAATTTTTCTCTGATAAAATGCACAATTATGAGACCAATAAAAAGCTCATAAATTTTATGATAAAAATACTTAGAACTAGTATAAACCTTTATTAAAAGATAGAGATCAATGCTAAAATTTTATACTGACTAAGAGATTAAAATTTTATGGTAAAAGCATTCAAAGTTTGAAGCCTCATTGCTTTAGTTTGAAATTTTAAAATAATTAGATTGGTGAAGTTTATCTATTGCTCAATTATTTGCATTAATTCAAAAATTTCTTGTAATAATGCATGAATAATTCTTAAAGCATGAAGACATTTATGTTTATTTAGAATAATAAAAAATTCAAAAGAATAATCAAAGTTAAACATACAATAACAAGGTTAACTTATCAAAAAAAAATATAAAAAATATAAAAAATAAATATCAGTTGTTGTGTTGATTTGTTTTGCATTTTTAAAATAGAATAAACAACTAAAAATAAGAATGAAATTATACAAACCTATAACAATGAACGAATACTTGTTTAAAAAATATTTCAAATAAACATTTTTAAGAAAAAAAAATTCAAATTCAAACCTAATTACTTTAAATTACCTTACATTTATATTAAGTTGAATTACACATAAAATTGTATTTACTATTAATATACACATACTTTTACATTTACATTGTTAAGCTATGTGATAACACTATGTTAAATTGGAGAGGTATAACAAGATATATTAAAACATTGACTTCTAGTTTAAATATTTGCTTGGAACCTTCAATAACAAGGTGAAGTGGTTTAATTTTTTATTTTTATAAAATTTATAATATAATAAGATTTTAGATTCCTCTTGGAAGGATCAAATAGGAAAAAGAATAAAGGGTTTTAAAAAGGATCTTTGCCTTTATTTATTAGAAATGCAAGCTTTAGAATAGAGCTTAGAATTGAAATTTAAGTCCTTTTCAGTTTTAGTTCTCAGTAAGAGTTATTCAAGAATTGTGATTGATCATAAAATTATTCCTAATTTTCATATGTTAGTTCTATTATTAGGATTATTTTTTTGGATTGTAAATTAATTGTAACTTAGTTCCTAGTGTAACTTAGTTCCTAGTGTATTTTTAATAAAAAATAAAAATAATTAGACGACCATGATATATCTAATTCAACATTATTTACTGTTTAGATTTTTTTTCTTTCTTCTTTTCTAGATAAGGTATTAAAAAGGGGTTTTGAAAGGGTCCTTGAACCTTTTAGAAAAGACTTTTGGAAAGGTTCCCAAAAATTTAAAAAGCCACATAAGTATTCAATGAGCACCAAAGTGGATCACAAAAGCAATAGAACCCTTAGGGGAAATAATACCAAATCCTAAGAAAAATCAAGATCCAATGGATCTGAGAAAACCAAGAGATCTAGAGACTTGGATCCTACCAAACATAAGGACAAACAAAGCAAATATGTGGGAAAATTTAGTTTCCATCCAAATAGAACCAAGAAAGCTAAGATTTGATTCAAAAATAAAATTTAAAAATATCTTACCCAAACGATAGCACTCAAATTCAATCCTTGGAAAGAGGTATGGTGTTCAATCCTGGCAACCTGCATCGAATACAAAACCCCCCCAGCTAGCCCAATGGGTATACCCGGATGAGATAGGCCTTGTGGAATATAAAGTCCTGGTCCCTAGGGGATACGGGGAATGATTTTTCTTAACATAATATTTTGATATGTGGAGAGTAGTTTTGATGCGAGGATATATACCTATTTTAATCTATCATTTTAGATCTATTCATTATAGTCACTCATATCTCTCTAAAGAATCATTTAAGAATTGAAAAATAAGATGAACCTACTGATCATCGTTATATCACTAGACCTACCATTGCAACCATTTCACAAATCCTACAAGGGGTGCTATGAGATTTTCTCGTTAGATACAAACTGTTCACACAAAACCTCCTTGTGATCCTTAATAGCATGGGCCATCCATCGATATTTTCATTTTTGTATTGCATGAGGGTTTTAGCCTCGCTTATTGTGAAGGAGTTTTCCTATTCCACTTTAGAAGATATCCAATTGTAGCCATTTTTTATAAACCTGCACGACCATTATTCACTAGGGTTTTGACTGTTAATTTACACCCATGAGAGGGTTTCCAAAATATGCAATTTATACAAGATAAATCGGGTTTTTAGATTTACATTCATGTGTAGAAGTTGATTTTAGCCATAACCCTCACGCAATTTTAGAGTAATAAAAAGGGTTTCAGAGGAGCATTGCAGAGGAGGTAAATTAGGATTTAAGAGGAGAATTATAGAGAAGTCAAAATAGGTTTTAGAGGAGTTATATAGATGAGATAGATTAGATTTTTAGAGGAGCATTGAAGAGGAGGCAGATTAGGTTTTAAGACGAGCATTGTAGAGGAGGCATATTAGGGTTTTAGAGGAGCATTGCAAAGGAGCAAGATGAGCATTGTAGAGAAAGTGGATGTCTGGTTGGGCAGCTTTGACCCCATTGTTGAAGAAGCTAATTTTGTGAAAGTGGGTCTATTTGAATCTTGTGATATCTCCTTTTCATTTGAATGGGAGGAGCGGGATCCTAGTAAGCTCAAAAATATAACCTACAAGGAGGACCCCATCCCTCATAGTGCATCTTAATTTGCAAAACTGATCATTGGTGGTAATGGAGGATCTGACACCCCTTTCAAATTTTCTCCTCTATCGAACTAGATCCATATCCCCGATAACTTTATTGATAATATCCTGAAATATGGGTTGTGGAATCTTGTAATAAAATTCCAAGGTAGGAGGTCAGATATTGATTCTCAGAAGATATGGGCTTTGGCAAGATGGAGATCTATTGGGTCTCTTGAAATTGTGGCCATCCCAAGAAATTTCTTCCTTATCAGGCTCAACTCTGAGGAGGATTCCAAGTGGATCTTGGAAGGGGGTCCATGATTTTTGGTAAACGAGATTTATTTCTACATAAATGGGGCCCAAATTTTAATCCCCTAATGTAGAGCATTAATATTGTACCACTATGGTTCAAGCTACTAGACTTCCCACTTCATATCTGGTATGAGAGCATATTCCATGCTATTGCCAAGACGATCGAGGTTTTGATTTTCTTAGAACAGATTACCAGTTCCAAATCTCAAATGCTCTATGCTAGAATGTGTGTGATGGAAGATATTGAGAAGGATATACCGAGCTTTGTTGAAATCTTTTCTAATCTTGGCACCTGGATTTAGAATATTGAATATGAAAATAAACCTCAAGTTTATTAGGAGTGTGGTAAGGGAGGGCACCATAATAGCTTATACCCCCTACATACTAAATCTCTAAGTACTTTGGTGAGCTATAAGGAAAACATTACGAAGGTTAGTGAAAAGTGGGTGTCTAAGAAAAATCTCAAAATTTGAAAGGACAAGATTTAATTTCTATTTCTCAAGTTGGGCTCAGTGAGGAATTAGAGGAGGAAGCCCTTCTCCCATCAATCATATTTTATGGATATTGGAGTTAAAAATTGTTCCTGTAAAGAGAAGGGAAGTGAGTTGAGTAGTAGGGGATATTGTTAAACTTTCTAAATTTTGGGAGAGTGGAGAAGAGGTAAATCCCTCTAGTATTATCCTCTAAAATTCCTTTGACTATCTTGATATGGATGATTAGACCCTTCAAAAGTTAATGGAAATCTCTCTAGCCTCTCCAAAAACTGTGTTTGAGAAAGGCTCTCTAGGTCTAAAGACTAGAAGTCATAGGAAAGCTTGTATTGATGTAGGGGATGAAAGGAAAGTGGGGAGACCTAGAAAAATAGCACTCAAAAAAAAGGAGATTGATTCTAAAATTGCTAATGGAGTACAACCCCTTCTAACGGATAGTTTTGAGGCTCTACATCCCGAAGAGAATGAGGTTGTTCCAATCATGGAGACTTGGAACAAATATGTTTAGGAGTGTGGCCTGAAAAAAGGATTTCTTTCTATGGGGGTCAAAAAAAATGTGGGCAAGCCTCCCAAGACCTCACTGAGAAAGGCTTCTAGCAAGTGATTTTTGTTTGTTTTTGGTTTAGTTGTTTGTTAGGTTGGATGTTGTTGTTGTAGATCTCATCCATTTTTAGGTGAGATTCTTGGCTCTCTGGTTCTATAAGCATCCCTGGTTGTTTTGGGTGTCGGTTTCTCCTATTTTGGCCCCTGTTGCTAGTTGGTTGTTTGACTGTGACAATCTCTTGTATTTTATTTCTTGATATCTTATTGCTAGATCTAAGGTTTGGGGATGCCTTTCAAAACCCTACTTGTAATAGGTTTGGGAACCCTTTAAAAAATCCCTTCTACCAACCAAAAAAAAAATTGAATAAAAAATCAAGATAAAGATATTCTTGCGCAATAAGAACCATATTTTAGGAAACTCTAACCTCTTGCAATATGTAATCAACTTGCATTTGAAATTAAAAATCAAATATTTCACACCTAAAATAGGAAGCAATGATCTAGAACCAAGAATGCTTGAATTTGAATCAAAATAAAAATTAAAGGACTTCTCTCCCATCAAGAACCCTACATCCACAAACATAGACCTCCAATAAAAAACACACGACCTAAAATAGGGAATTCAATTTCAAACCTTCTTGACAAAATGAAAAATAAATATCTAGAGCCAAGGTTGTTTAAAATTGAAGAAAAAATCAAATTAAAGATCTTCCCACCCAAAATAGGAACCTTGAATTTGGAAACTATGATCTCCAATAGCATGCACACAAATCCTGCACCTAGAACTAGTAAGAAAAAATATTGAATTCCAAATACCCAAATTAGAGAACAAATAACTAGGACCAATCTGAAAACTAAATTATTGAAATTTGACTATTGAACACCAAAACTGCAGCAAGAAACCACCAGGAGGCAAGGATATAAGACTAAATTAAAATTGACCAAAGAATCTTACACTGTACCAACCAGAAGACTTTCTGCAACCCAATAAAGAGATCTTGAGAGAAGACCCATCGAACCTTCTCCCAAAATGATTCAAAATTTGAAATAAAAGAGGAGACTCCAACCCTCCTCATTGTAAGAAAAACAAAATCCAACACCATATTTTTCTTAGGATCCACTAAAGGATCCCATACCCACAAGATTTGGAGAAGCCTTGGATCTACAATAGGATATCCAAGGCAAGGCAAAGCAAAAATCCACTAGATCATCATCTTGACCACTAGTAATATCACTAGCATGAACTGAAGTTGAAACGAACCATCAAATCCCAACAAGCTAGAAACTAAAATTACAGTCCCAAAAACCATGGACACTGCCATAGAATTCTCAAGGGTAATTTTCACCTAGTAAAGAATCAAGGAGAAAAACCTTGAAATCCCTCAAAAAGGGATGAGAACACCCCAATCCCTATGCATTCTAACCCCACAGACACCAAAAAAAAGTAAATAAAATCACATAAACTCTGCATATGACCAACATCTCATCATCATGATGTTGCTCCTTCAACCCCAACCTTCCACTCAACATCTCAACCTCATGCTCTTTCAGCCTAAATCTTACACCTAGCATCTCAGCCTCATGCTGTGACTATTTCAACCCAAACCTTCCACCTAACATCTTAACATCCTACTGCGGCTCCTTCATCCTAACCTTTCACCCAACCTCGTAGCCTCATATTACAGTTCCTTCAACCTACTACTTAATTTCTTTAGTTCTTATTTTATACATTAAAAAAAACTTAAAAATTTTATATTTAAAAAAAAATAAATTTAACCTAAATTATTTATAAATTAATTTTGATTTAAAATTTATAATTTAATTATTTAAAATATAAATTTATACAAAATATTCTTAATCTAAAGAAATTTAAAACCGTAACGAACACTTTTTACTCACCATTTGAGCGAAACCCACTATCTACTAATACCTTTGTATTCCACAAACATCCTTGTAAGAGAGACATAATTATGAAGAGCCACCAATGAGCTTAAAATATCCAACATCTGGCGGGTTAATAAATTTTTATATATAACCAATGAATGGGATACACATGATGGAAGGAAGGCATCTTTGAATTTTTAATACAACTCAAATTCCAAGTTGAGACAAAACTTTATTCGTTTATGCGTTAATACCATATGTTTAAAGTAAACTACGAAACATTATTCTCTTTGGGGAGAAGTTTTAATATCCTTTCAAATTAAAGTATGATGAGGTATTAATTTACTACAAAATGTGCCATTAAAAATATTAATTTTTAAAAATATATTATAATAAACTTTTAGAAATCAAAATATCAACTATCCTATAAACTTTATTCAAACCTAAATGGAATTGATTCTTGGAGTGCACGGTACCAATTGGACATTAATGGTTACGTGCATTATTAGCCAAACGTCTTGTTGTTCCCCACCAGGAGAATTTCTTGTGTGTGACCCTGCTTTATATTGGTCCACAATTAGAGAGAGTCCAATGACTGCAGTACAAATAACTAAGGAGGCACTTAGTGTTCATATTCGAATAGCCACGCTTAATATTAAATTAAAAGAAAAGAAAAAAAAGCCAAAACAGCTTATACATAAAGAAACTTATTGAGGCATGGTATCAGATCTTTATCCCATCCCCGGAATTAAAGTCTTCTAAGCAACCCAATTTGTCACGGAGAAACAGGCTGTCAAAGAGACAAACACATCATATTGCAGAACGTTGGCTTCTTGGCTTGTTCAATTGGAGCATGAGGCATGGCCCATTCACATGCTTCCCACCTTGCAGCTGCGCGGAATCATCTCCCGCCCGTGGTAATGATGTTCATTGTTGTCCTTGTCATTGGTTTTCTATTTCTTTTAAAATCTATTAAGGATTGTTCCAGTCGCAGAAGAAGAGAGATCTCAACAAGGCGCCGTTTACTTTATTTTTTAGGAGAAACTGGCACGACTTTACATCCAACCGGGTTGGATAGAGAAACCGTAGATGCTTTGCCAGTATTTGAATACAAATCGGAGAGCTTCAAGGACGGGCTCGAATGTGCAGTATGTCTATCAGAGTTTGAAGAGAACGAGAAAGGCAGGCTGCTGCCCAAATGCAATCACAGCTTTCATATAGAATGTATTGATATGTGGTTTTCTTCACATTCTACCTGCCCTCTTTGTAGAAACAGAGTGCAACCTTGTCCGTCTACAAAAGAAAACAGTTCAGGAGAACCCAGTTCAAGTGGTGAAGGAAGGAATCAAAGCTTTATCGATCGACAACTCGTAAGAGGCGAGAGAAGGTCTAATTCAGTGCAATTGCAGGACATATCAAGCATAATATTGTGTGTCGAACGAAATGGAATGGATGAGAGAACATTTCCTAATATTGCTATTGACATTAGGCCTTGTTAAGGCAAAAGTAGAGGTATTTTTCATATGAGCTATTCTCATAAATAGTATACAAGTCCACCTCTTTATCCTAAATACTTCCTTTGAAGATATGTGTAATTTTGGAATATCACTTCTTTGTAATTTTAGTTAATATCAAACATTTCTCTTTTCCATCTCTTTTAAAATAAAAAACTGTATCAGATTTTCAAGACAAGACAATTGTAATTTGTGTTTATTTAAGTAATTTGATAAACGATAGATAGATAGATTGTTATTGTAATGATTGATAGATAGATAGATAACCTAGAAATCAAAGATTGTTGTAACACTTGTCTTGTGTTGTATTAGGGTCTTTGTATTACCATGGTATTGTGTTAGCATTGATTATAACCTAGAAATCAAAGATTGTTGTAACACTTGTCTTGTATTGTATTGAAGCTCATGTAAAAATTACATGGATGTATTTATTTATGACAAGTAGAAGATATTACTAAGACAACCATATTAATAATTAAAAATAGATTATTTTATTAATTACGAAGGTTTGAAAAAATCTAAAACCATTAATAAAGATAAGTTGGAACTATTGTCAACTAATGACTTCACAAGTAAATATAAAATAAAATAGTAAAAAATATATCTAATTTCACTTTTCTCACATGAATAGTAGCTATTTAGGTTGGGGAGAGAGAGGCAATAGGAAAGGTAACATAGATAAGTATTACATCCACATGTGACTTGTAGAGAGTGACAATCCATATGGGAGTGGTGAGAGTGTTATTATTACTTACTTATCCATCATGCAAAGGTAATGGGAGAGAGAAAATTAAAGGAGAGTAGGGACAAAATAAAGTGAAAAGGAAAAAAAAAAAACACTATAAAGAAAAGAATTGAATTCTAAGGTGAAAAGCAAAACCTAGAACTATTAAGTAAGCTCTCATTATTTAAATATGATAAGATTGTAATGATACAAGTTGAATTAAAATTATTTAAAAAAAACTCTATCCTTGACTAGGGCTCTATATAATATACGAATGAGTCAAATTAAGTGGCGTATGTTTTTTTATAAGAATCCATTAATGCAAAGGATCCTTTGTATTGAGATAATTTTTTATCATAGAGTATACTATGAAATTATAATAATAAAATATATGTGCTGTTCTATTTTATCATCCTATTATCAAACATGGTGTGGACTAGGTGGTTGGGGCTATCATGCCTCACATAGAGTTACATAATAGGGTTGGTCATAAGAGCAAAGGGTATAACTTAGTTGGGAGACCTTCGATATTTTGACAAATATTGGATCCTTTATAATATGTGATATTCTATGTATGTTTCCTAATCTAATAGCTTGAAGGAAAAAGGGTTAGATAAAGAAAATCAAATATGATGAAAAGAAAAAATTCTAAGCTAAAGAGAGGTGATACACCAAAGATCAAATAAGACTCACTTGCATATCAACTCTCATTGTAATGCATTGGTGTGAACACTTCCTCTCCTCAACATACATAAGCATAGAAATCAATTTGGAACTGGATAGAGAGATAGACCTCAAATGTATATGTATATATGCAAGCATAGTATTCCAAAGATTATGCTAGTAGTAGGGGGTTTAGGTTGCCCACAAGACCACTTAGATATTGACATACTACTATACAAATAAAAATGAAGGGAAAGTTATACAACTCATTGATACAACTTGTTAATCCTATACAATGCTAAACTAACCACTATTTATAGATTACAAGAAGGAGGTTTTCTCTCCATAATTGTATAGAGATTTCAAATTTTATTATTGCTTTGTGTGTGAGAACATGTATTCATTTCATGTGTTAATCCCCTTGTGATCTCTAGATTTGAGATCATTAATATTGGATGTGTTAGAGCCTTTCGATAAACCATTGTTCTTGTTGTTTTTGTCTATTTCTTTTGAATATTTCTGAAGTGTGGATATATGAAATATTTTATAATTAGTGTTCTAGATTATAACTTCTCATACTATGGCTTTTAATACATCAATTATATATATAACCTTGGTAGGCTTTGGATGTACATGTAAGTGAGTTTAGAACTTGTAGCAGTAAAAACTTTTTAAAATAATTTTAAAATAAAAATAAATTATACAATTTTTTTTTTGTTGGTAAACATTTATTGAATCAATAAACCTTTCAAGAAATAAAGAATCCCATAACAATAATCCTTAAAAGGACCAGAAGTAAGAGATCCCCAATATCATAGAGCACTCGAACAAAAGACACCCAACAAACAACATCCTCAATCAAGGATATCCAAAAGACACCCAAAAAGCAAAAAAATCAATCAAGAATATCCGTAGTAAGCAAATTAGCAATATGACGAGAAAAATTCAATGGAAAATGATCCCTTTCCCTAACATTCCAGTCTTCCTAAAACTCAAAAACCCATTTTACCAAGTAATAAGCCACACCATTCCATTCCTTAGGAATATGAGTAAAGGAAATAAAATCTGGATATCAATAAATTTGAAAGATCTACGGAGCCACTAACGCCAGCTGCCAATGAATATTAGAAAGATTATAAGCCTTCAACAAATTTAAAATAATATGAGAGTTTGACTCAAATATTATCTTCCACCATCCCAAAGCATAACCTTTTTATAAAGAAAAATAAATAGCAAGGGCCTCCCTATAATTATTAGTCTGCTTCCCCTTATAACAGAAAAAAATGAAAAGAGCTACACTACTACTATCTCTCCCAACACCACCAATACTTGCATGCCTAGGATTCCCTCTGGAAGAGCCATCAGTATTAATATTAAACACCCCTTGAGACGGAGGATACCATTTGTCATCTCTCTACAATTTTTCATTGATGCCTCTCCTCCCAACTTATAAAGAAGGACAAGGGTCATTCTCCACTAAACCCAGGTTCTGCATCATCAAAATCTCAGACTGCTTCAAAGGAAGACTGATTTGACATTTAGAAGAAATAGTTTCTTGGATCATACCAATAATCCTCTGCCAATTTTGATAAACATTTAACTTCCTACCTTGAAAAATCTTCATTTTATTTCAAGCCAAATCTATCATATAATACATCAGGGTCCAATACTTCATGCAACTTTAAGAAAGGAAGTCTTAGCAAGAGGTATTCCTAAACTCCTCCAGAACTCAATAAGAGAAGAGGCATGAGAACAAGACTGTTTCCACACCCTCCACCAAAGATGCCAATTTTTTTTGCACAAAAAAACAATGTAAGAGCAAATGCCCTATAGATTCATCACTATTCTCACAAATAAAATAAAATGAAGGGCATTGAAACTCTCTCTTTTGAAGATTATCCCAAGTAGAACATCTGTTTCTAGTAGCCAACCATAAATAAAAATTTCAATTTGGACCATAAATCCTTATTCTAAACCTATTTCGACATAGTTGTAACAATGACTATTTGTTTAAAAAATAATTTAATTTTTTTTATTAAATAAAAAATAATTATAACAATTAAAAATTCAATTTTGAAATTGTTTACTTTAAATTATCTTGCATTTAATTTAAATTAAATTACACGTTATTTATGTACATATACTTTTATATTCTTATACTATGTGACAGCACTATGTTAAAGTTCAAAGATATATCAAAAATTATGAATATAAAATATATTAAAACATTAACTTCTGTGTTAAATACTTAACCTCCAACCATTAATAACAAGGTGAAGTGGTTTGAATTTTTAATTTTTGTAAAATTTATAATATAATCAAATTTTAGATTTGAGCATTATGCACCTAATCTATCATCATTTGCTGCTTAGTTTTTTTTAGTTTTTTTTTAATACATGCATATAAAACATAGAATTTTAAACTTTCCTATTTTTATATTTAAAAAATTAATTTATTTATATATAAATTAATTTTTAATTTAAAAAATAATAATTTAAATATTTAAAATATAAATACAATCTTCATAATTTTAAACAAATTTAAAACCGTAGCGAATACTTCTTTACTTACAATTTCAACTCTGTCTCTGCTTCTGCTGTTAGTTTTGTATTCTCCCAAACATACTTGTCAGAGAGATTAATAATTATTAAAAAATACTTGTCAGAGAGATTAATAATTATTAGAAAAAGCCACCAATGAATTGGGTAGACTCCTTCCATCTTTGAATTTTTTATACAGCTTAAGATTCCAAGTTGACACAAAACTGTATGCGTTAATAGCATATGTTTAAATAAACTGTGATTGCAATACAAGCAGGAAAATTTCTTGTGAGCGACCATGCTTTAAATTACAAGCAGAGGGGTCCACAATTTGAAAGAGTCCAAAAACTGAATACAAATAATTAACGAGGCTGTTAGTGCTCATATTCGAATAGCCACGCCTAATATTAAATTAAAAGTAAAATAAAAAAAATTACAAACGCGAAAACACCTCCGAATAGCATATACGTAAGAAACTTATTGAGGCATGGTATCAGATCTTCATCCCATCACTGGATTTGTCTTGCGGAGTTAAAGTCTTCTTCTCGCCCTATGAAGCAACGCAATCTGTCACGGAGAAACACGCTGTCAAAGAGACAAACATATCATATTGTAGAACGTTGGCTTCTTGGCTTGTTCTATTGGAGCATAAGGCATGACCCATTCACATGCTTCCCACCTTGCAGCTGCGCAGAGTCATCTACCACCCGTGGCGATGATGTTCCTTGTTGTCCTCATTCTTTTTGAGTTCACATGCTTCCCACCTTGCAGCTGCGCAGAGTCATCTACCACCCGTGGCGATGATGTTCCTTGTTGTCCTCATTCTTTTAGTATTTATTTCAAAATCTATTAAGTAGTGAGAGAGGAGGTATTAATATGGAATTTTATTATAAGAATATACCATTCAAAATAAACAGGTTTTAGTTTGTATAAAAACAGTAGAAAAAAAAATCTCAACAAGGGACCGTATACTTTATTTACTTTACATCCAACCAGGTTGGATAGAGAAACCATGGATGCTCTGCCAGTATTTGAATACAAGTCGAAGAGTTTCAAGGAGAGGCTGGAATGTCCAGTATGTCTATCTGAATTTGAAGAGAATGTGAAAGGCAGGCTGCTCCCAGATGCAATCACAGTTTTCATAATCCTCTATGTAGAAAATGCAACCTTGTCCATCTACAAAAGAAAACAGTTCAAGTGGTGAAGGAAGGAATGAAAGCTTCATTGATGGACAACCCGTAACGGGCGAGAGAAGGTTTAATCCAGTGCGATTGCAGCACATGTCAAGTATCGTTTTGTGTGTCGAACGAAATGGTTGAGAGAACATTTCCGAATATTGTTGTTGACACAAGGCCTTGAAAAGTAGAGGTATATTTCATATGAACTATTCTCATAAATAGTATACAATTCCAGATCATGATACTAAATACTTCCTTTCAGGATACGTGTAATTATGGAATAGCGGTTCTTCGTACTGTCCATAACATCGAACATTTCTTTTTTTGTTTACTTCTCTTTTAAATTAAAATAATACACCATATTTTCAAGACAAGACAATTGTATTTTGTGTTTGTTTAAGTCCTTTGATAAACGTTAAAAAAAACTATGGATGGTTGTTCAATGGTCAAATATAAAAAAACTATAAAAAATATCGTTAAATGATGAGGGAATAAAAGATGTTACCGTGATGTATCATGTTTTAGTATATTATGATAGATTGAATATGTTTTATATGTTTATATAATACTATTAATATATGGTGTTAACAAATTATATATATAAATAATAAAATTATATCAATATGTGAAAAGTAAAGGGTTTATGTGTTGTAGGTGAAGACTACTATTAAGACAAGATAAAGTAATTAAAAACTATAGGATCTTTGTATTATCATGGTATTGTTTTAATATTGTTTATAGTCTATAAACCAAAGAAGTATAGAAATACGTAATATGCACAAATGACGAAGTAATTATACATTTCGATTGATATCAATATAAAGATTACAATGTGGTTACAATAAGTTGGTTTATCAAACCAACTTGGTTGGTTATTAAACCAATCTAGAGAGCGTCTACGTGCACTACCCTTTTTCTAAATAATGTAAGACATATATGCTAACATCCCCCCTTATTACATTATTGGCAAATTCCAATAGTATCTCGAAAATTTTCATATTTGATGTGCCCAAGTACTTTGGTAAAGATATCTGCAACTTGCGCATCAGTAGGAATGTATTGAAGTTGTATATGGTGGTTTGGAACTTCATCTCGAATGAAATGACATCTGGTATCAACATGTTTGGTACGTTCATGAAAAATTGGATTTTTGACAAGATTCAAAACACCTTTATTGTTGCAAAACAAATGAAGAGGAAGATTCTTTGGAAGACCCATGTTTGTAAGAATGTGACTTAACCACATTATCTCGCAGACTGCTTCACTGGCTGCATGATATTCTACTTCTGTAGAAGATAAAGCAACCACATGTTGCTTCTTACTATGCCATGAGACAGGTCTAGATCCTAGATGAAAAACATATCCAAAAGTGGATTTACGATCATCAATGGATCCAGCATAATCCGAGTCAATGTATCCTAGTAAGAAAAACTTATTATTCTTTTTGTATTCCAGACCATAATTTGTACTACCACGAACATAATGAAGAACTCTTTTTGCTGCTTTCCAGTGACTCATCTTAGGCTCTTGCATGAACCTTGAAAGATAGCCCAAAGCAAAACTAAGATCTGACCTGGTATTTATCAGATATAGGAGACTCCCAATCAAATGGTGATAGAGAGTACCATCTACCTGAGATAATTCATCATATCATGATAACTTAAGTCCTTGCTCCATTAGAGTTGCTTTTGACTTATAGTTAGTCATCCAATATTTTTCTACTAAAGTCTTGGCATATTTCTTTTGTGTTACTCTAATATGAAATCTTTTCTGAGTAACTTCTAAACCAAAGCAATAGTGCAGAATTCCTAGATCTATCATTTCAAATGATTGCTTCAAATAATTTTTCACTAAGTCAATCATTCTTTCTAAGCTTCCTGTTATGATCATATCATCTACATAAAGTACAAGAATAACTATATTAGAACCATTTTTCTTAATATAGAGATTTGCATCTGAAGGACATATTTTGAATCCATGCTACACAAGGTGACTATTTATCTTGATATACCAATCTCAAGGAGCTTGTTTGAGCCCATACAAGGATTTGATCAACTTGCATACTTTTTGTTCTTGCCCCTCGACCATGAATCCTTCTGGTTGAGTCATGTATACTTCTTCCTATAAGTCACCATTCAAGAAAGCACTTTTAACATCCATATGATGCAACTTCCACCCAAACTGAGCTCCCATGGCACAAAGTACTCTAATGGTAGTCATTTTTACAGTAGGGGCAAAAGTATCTTCATAGTCTATGCCTTATTTATGAGCATAAACCTTCGCAACAATTCAGGCTTTATGCTTATAAATAGATCCATCTGCCTTATACTTCACTTTGAACATCCATTTGCAGCCTATGGGTTTCTTTCCTGTTGGCAGATCGTCTAACTTCCAAGTATTATTTTTTATGAGAGACTTATGTTCTACATCCATGGCCTCTTTCCACTGTGGTTTATCAAGTGCATATTGAACTTTTGTGGGTTCATTTGCATTCAATGTAGACATATAAATCTTTTCTTCATCCTCATCTTCTTTTCTATCATTTTTTGTACCCACTGATAAATCATCAAAGTGTTGACAAAGTTCATAAACCTCTGAAGTAGATTCCTCTGCTCTCATTTATTGAGTCATACTGTGAGTACATGACCTATCTAGAGATAGATCTGGAAGGGAATTCAACTTAGCATCTCTCAAAGTGCTAGTATACCATTTTGGGACTTTCTATTGTTGTTGTGGAAGTTGAAACTCCTTCTTAGGTTCTTATTCATCTAGGTATACAGTTGTAGATGTGTCTTTTGATGTGAAAGCTTCATCAAATACAACATCTCTAATTACATGTGTCTTCTTGTTCTTAGAATCAATTAATCAATAACCTTTTGAATACTCATCATAGCCAAGAAAGATACACTGCAAGGTTTTCTCATCCAACTTGCTCCTTTTCTATTTTGGAATGTGCATGAATGCTTTACGTCCAAACACCCTTAAATGAGAAATGGAAGGTTTCTTACCACTCCAAGCTCCTTGTGGTGTTTTCCCTTGTAGAGCTCTAGTGGGTGCTCTATTTAGAAGGTATGATAATGTGTTTACTACTTCTGCCCAATATTGATCCTATGATGTGCTCCCTTTAGCATACATCGAACCATTTCCATAATGGAACAATTTCTCCTTTCTGTAACTCCATTCTGCTGAGGTGTATAGGTTGTAGTCAGTTGTATTTTGATCCCATGTTTCTTAAGAAAATCTAAAAACTCTTCAAAGGTGTATTCCCCCCCTTGATCTAAGTAGAGGGTTTTTATGAAACAACCTGACTCCTTCTTGACAAGTTTCTTGAATTGTTGAAAGTAGAGAAATGCTTCTAATTTCAACTGAAGAAAGAAAACCCACATCTTCTGTGAGTAATCATCAAAAAATAGTTGAAATAATTCTTTCCACCATAGCTGGTTGACATAGGACCACACATATCAGTATGTACTAGATCTAAAGGGTTTGTAGCTCGAGAGGAGCTAGTTTCAAAAGGTACTATGTTTTGCTTCCCTGCTAAGTAATCCAAGCACACTAGTAAGATAGATGAGAGCGGAGGAAGACCTTTCACCATTAAATATCTATGTAATTCAAGCAAATATCATGAGTCAAGGTGCCCATAACATCTATGCCAGAGAGAGGTGGCCTCATTTGTAGTTGCAGCCAAAGCAACATGAGGAGTTGAAAGAGCATCTAGAATGAACAAGCCATGTTTGTAGGCTTCGATTGCAACATGTTTACCACTGTGGGTGATAAAACATATCTTCTTGCCTTTGAAAACTTAAAACATGACATCCATGTTTCTATCCAACATTTGTGTGACTAAGAGCAGATTATTGGCTAATCTTGAAACATAGAGAACCTTCTCAATTTGATAATTACCATCAGGAAGGGACACAAAAACATCCCCTTATCCATTTACTTGATAGACTTGATTGTCAGCAATTGTGAATGGCTTACCCTCTTTCTTCGCAAAAGTATCAAACCATGATTTGTCCCTAGTCATGTGTTTGCTAGCTCTTGAATCAATATACCATACAACATCTATCTGGGAAGACGAAGTATGGGTCATGAGCACCTTGTGTGCTCTTTTAGAGTCAGAATTTGAATCGAACCCAAGAGAATATGAGTCTGAATTGGAGTCAATATAAGCAACATGGCTTTTAGGTTGCTTATGTTTGTTGTATTTCTGTTTGTCTTTGCCCTTCTTCTTAGGACCTTGATTCTTTTGTTTCTTGTTTTATCACAAATATTGCAATATTTTGTATCCTTCTACTAATTTTTCTTCCCTTTTCCTTTGGAATAAGGACCCCCTTTTTTAAACTGACCTTATTTCTTACCACTTTGTTGTGTGGAAAGGGCATTATCTAGCACACCATATTTTTGAACCTAATTTACCTCCTTAGTCTGAAGCAAATTTACCAACTCCACAAATGATACTTGTCTACTAGAAACTGAAGAACACAAGCTTATACTGAGAAGGGGGGTGAACAGTATAAGACCTCTTTATACTTTTTCCTTTATACTTCAAAATAGTAAAGCAATATACCCAAAGCAATATCAAAGTAATGCACAAAATCATCCACAAAGTGACATCAATTTTAATGTGGTTCACCCAGAATGGTTGGGCTATGTCCACAAAACTTTTCTCTAAAAGTTATCTCAAAGTTCTTTGGGAATCCTTCCCAATTACAATGTTTATGAGCCTCAACTCAAAGGAGATACCTTCCACCAATCAAAATTTATGAGCCTCTTCTCAAAGGATATACCTTCCCCCAATCATAATTTATAAGCCTCTGCTCAAAGGAGATACCTTCCTCTCTACTCTGGAAATGATCCCTCAGAAAATCAACTGCCTCTACCTCTTGCCAGCATGTGGAACTCCTTTCCACCGAAGACCTCCTGTCCTCAATGCTTAGCCTAAGAGACCTTTACCTTCTATGACCACGTCCATAGCAGCTCAGCAACCAAATCTATTCTTAGGTTCTTCTCAAAGAACCAATGCACCTCTGTCCTTGAGCAGCAGCACTCCACATTCATCTTTGCCCTTTGTGCTCTCTATGCCCTCTGCTCTCTTTGCACAATCACAGTCGCACTTGATCGAATTTCAACCTTTGCACCTCTGCGCAATCACAACGACACTGTCTTCGCACACTCTACTTCCTTTGCGATCTTTCACACTTAGAATGATTCGACAAAATGCACTCTACACACTACGATCGAATTTCACACTCTGCTCTCGATGATCAAACTTCTTGCTCTGCACACTATCTATGAACATTGCACTTCAACCACTCATACATCGACACATCAACTCTCCAAACAACCCTCCTTTTATAACATAATTTTCATAATGAAAACTTTAATCTTAGTCGACTGTTATAACAAATGCAAACCCTAATCTTTGTCGACTACAAGCCCTAATCTTTGTCGGCTTCACTATCTCTGTAACTCTTTTGTAGCTTCTATCGTGAAAATACATGTTGCGATATCGCGACACCTTTGCAACCGTACACTTTCTTTTGGATTTTGTCATGATATCGCGACACTTCAGCCCTTGTCGACTTCAACTAAGCTCTTGTCATGATATCGCGACACTTCTAACTTTGTCAGCATCAACTTTGCTTTTGTTGCGATATCGCGACACTTCTCCCTTCGTCGACCTCCTTTCTGCTTTTTTCGTGAAATCACGACACTTCTGCCTCTGTAGACTTCATCTTTACTTTTGTCATGATATCGCGACACTTCTATCTTCATAGCATTCCTCTCTTCTTTTGTCATGAAATCATGACACTTCTCCTATAGAAGACCTGCATTCTATTTCTGTCATGAAATCGTGACACTTTCTCCAACCAAACATTGCCATCTCAATCTGTCATGAAATCATGACACTTTCTGCATCTGTTTGCTTTATCTTCAACCTGTAATGAAATCATGACGCTTTTAGCTTCGTACGTCTTCTTTGCAACCTGTCGTGAAATCACGACGCTTTCAGATTTCGTACGTTTTCTTTGCAACCTGTCATGAAATCATGATAGTTCTTATTTCAGACTCTTCCCTTTGCTGCATGTCATGAAATCATGACAGTTATTACTTGGAACATTTTCATCTGTAGCATGTCACGAAATTGTGACACTTTTTGTGTTACTTTCTCTCTCTTCGAACTTGTTACAAAATCACGACAATTCACACTACGGACTCTCTCTTCTGTAATATGTCATGAAATCATGACACTTTTTTGTCCGTACAACCTTCCTTGCAATATGTCATGAAATTGTGACACTTTTCCTTCTCTGCCTTCCTGCTCTTTTCAAGTCGCAAAAATGTGACATGTCATGAAATTGTGACACTTTCCACCTTGCTTTCTTTCTCTGCCAACATGTCACGAAATCACGATAGTTTTTCCACTTGCCTTTTTCTCTGCCAACATGTCATGAAATCATGATAGTTTTTCCTTCTTCTCTCTCTTCCAACATGTTGCGAAATCACGACAGTTTTCCCTACTCTTTCTCTCTCCTCTAAAATTTTGCGAAATCGTGACTATTTTTCTTACCTGCTTTATATGTTGCGATATCGCGACACTTTTCTTGTCGTTTTCTTTGATATTTTGCAAAAGGGCTACTATGGTCTTCTTGGAAACTCACTATCCATGCTCTGAATAACCTTTGAACTTGTCATGTCGTAACCTTCATCCAAAACAAATTGTTTGACATTAAATCAAATTCCTTCAAGAGCTTCTTGACATCAATGACAACTTATACATTTGAGCAAAGGCAATGTACCAAAAGTACCCAAAATTGCCAACAATCTCCCCATTTGTCATTGATGGCAAAACTTTATTGAAAACTCTTCTCAAGAGCCAAAAATGAAACCAACTATGCTAACAACTGAGAAGCTCCCCCTGACTTGAAGCTCTCCTCTTCACTTTGAATCTCTCCCCCTTACTCATATCTCTCCCCCTTTGTCATCAATGGCAAAGGGTCACCTTTGGGGCTCGGGACTAAGAATGAGCCTCTTAGCTTAGTCCCTCTCCCACATCCTGATGAGGTGATTAATTCTTGGATGGGAGTAAAACTCCCATTAGGCACTGATCATCATCAGCATCTATCACTTCCTTTTTGGGCCTTCTCTTGAACTCTTTGTCCATATTCCTGTTCCTATTCCTATCACTATTCTTTTTCCTATTATCATTCCTATTCTTATCCATGCCTTGATCCTTGGACCTTTTCATACTACTGTTCCTATTCCTGTACCTTGGAAGTTAAGCTCTACACCGTCTAGTTGTGTGACCTTCATTGTTGCACTTATAACATGTAATAATGTTATTTCTTTTAGGCATACCTATTCTTTGAATCCGCCTATTATGACTAACCCTGTTCCTATTATTAGCCTTGCAAAAAATTGCCTTATGCCCAAACTGTTTACAAGAGTAGCAATACCCTTGAAAGAAATTACCACCTCTGAAACTGTCATTTACCTTCCTTACTTGAGTCATGTAATGCGAAGCCATGTGACCAAACCTATGACATGCAAAAAATCTGCCTTGAAATTTTCCTTTATTTGACCTCTTGGGTCTTGAGAACTTCTTCTCATCCTAAATTTAGTTTTCTATTTCTGCGCATCTATCATTCAAGAACTCATGATCTGAAATAATTTCCTCATTAGAACTCTCTTCCTTTTGGAGTCTCTTACTAGACTCTCTAGCTTGTTCCTTGTGTGGCTTAACAAAACCAAGGCCTATTTTATCTGTTGTCTTTCTTTGACCTTTGATGAGTGACTTAACCCTTTTGGAGCTATCTTGAAACCGATAAAGCTTATCCTTGTAATCTTTAGTTTCCTCTCTCAAAGAAGCCATTTTCTGTACTAACTCACTATACTCAAGAACCTTAGACTCTAACTCGTCCTTGAGTTCTTCTGTCTTAGCCATAGAGAAGTCAAGACTTTCTATAAGATCATCTCTCTCCATACAACATTCATCTAACTTATTGTTGACATTTTTGCCACATTATGTTGATTATTGATTTTTCATGCATAAGATGTTGAAGTTCTCACTCCTTTACAGGTTTTGATGCAAAAAAGCCTAAGTTTGAAGACTATCATGAAATCGCGACAAAAAATAGCATGGAGAGCCAAAGTTGAAAACCGTCGTGATATTGCGACATGTCGCATTATCGCGGGTCTGTTGAGGAGAGAGAAATCAAACACAAAGTTGTCACGATTTTACGACGTGTCAAAAAATCACGGTCAACATAGTCAACAGAAGCAAGGGGGTAAAACCGTCGTGTTATCGTGACCTGTTGGATTTTTGTGGTCAAAGTGGTCAATGAGGGCAGCACAGCAAAATTGTCATGAAATCATGACATGTCGCATTTTCATGACTTGCGATGGCCAGGGAGCATAATGTTAGAAAAGGTCATGAAATCATGACATAACTAAGCGAAAGGCAATGAGAATCAACTTTGTAGCGATATCACGACATAATATTGCACATGGTACGAACGACGAAAGACGTAGCAAAATCACTACGTGTTGCGTGGTCACGATGCAGTGGAGACAGAAAGGCTTAAGGCATGAATACGTCATGATTTCACAACATTTGTGGGATGAAGCCGAGCAAGACGAAGACGTCGCAATATCACGACAAGAAGCGGCTATGATGAAGAAGGCATGAATACGTCGTGATTTCGTGACATTTTTGAAGATGAGGGCAAGAAAGAAGTTGGTGTCACGATTTCGTGACATTCATGGAGATAAAGGCTAGCAGCAAGGAAACGTCGTGATTTCACGACATATTGGGACGGAAGGACCTAGTGCAGAAAATGGTAGCGATTTCGTGACGCATCAGGTTTTCACAGAGAGGAAGCAAGGAGGTAGCCAGATTGTACAAAACATCGTGATTTCACAACATGATGAATTTTTGTGGTTCAAAATTAGCAAAGTCCAAGGAGATAGAACCTATTGTGATTTCGTGACATGATGGAGATTGAAGAATCACTTGAGGCAAGAGTGTTGCATTTTTGCGGGTTAGAAGCTGGACCGTACAGAATGGATGAAAATTGTAGTGAAATCATGACATGCTAGATTTTTGCGACTTAGAAGAGAATATTGAGCAGCAAGTAGAAAGTGTAGCGATTGCGCGACTTGTCCTACTTTTGTGACATATGAGGGAGACACATCCTAGAGAAACAAAGATGTAGCGAAATCATGCAGTGTCATGTTTTTGCGGTTTGAAGCAGCTGAAGAACAACATGGATGAATAACGTAGCAAAATCATGCATTGTCACATTTTCATAGAAACAGAGTAGAGAAAGAGTATAATGGTACAGAACGTCACGATTTTGTGACGTGTCGCATTTTCACGATTCAAGGTAGCGAAGGAGATAAAGAAGTCGAACCTGTAGCGATTTCATGACATGGTTGATTTTTGCAGTCTAAAATGAGATAAAGTGTATGGAGCAGAGATACGTCGTGATTTCACAACATGTCACATTTTTGCGACCTGTTATAGTTTCTTGCTAGAAAGCAGTTTAAACGACCCGATGAAGTTTTGCAATTTCCAATGATTAAAAGTTCTCTAGAATTAAATGTTTTGCTGCTTTCCAATGCGAGCAAGGTAGAAGAACATGTCCAAGCCATCAGAATTAAATATTTCCATTATCCAAAGCTGTTGTTCATGGTTTTTCTAATGGTTCAAGCATGTTTCAAGAATGGCCATTTAATGAAGACGACCGACTCCTCGTTCCATTCAATTTTTGGTTTCTTCGAGGCTGGTTTAAGGGGATGATTTCCTTGTTTTCGTTGCACATGTTGTAGATCTCGAGGAAGTTCGTTGCAAGTTTTAAATGTTGTAAAGAAGCAAGGCTTCTATATAAATCAATGTAGATCTCAGAAAAAGGGATCGGGAGTTTGAGAGACATTTTGCTGGAAACATTCAAGTTCTTTGCATGAATGAAAAATATTTGGCCTCTAATTTTGCAAACGTCTTTCTGTGTGATGATTTCCTTCTATTTCATGTATTTCTTAGTTAAGCTCGTCTTTCCAATCTGCTGTTAGATTCAAATTCTGCATTTGAGTTTGAATATTGCTTAAAATAAAGTGAGTTCTAGAATGCAATTCTGAAGGTTGTCTATGCAAATTTGTAAGTGGATTATGCTGTATTCTAAAATTATATGTTGTTTATATGCTTGAGGTTAAATTCTTGCTGAGTTTCTTTCCCGATCTAACAAATTTGGCCTACGGCTATATTTCCCATCTCTTTCCATGTATTTCTTGTTTCTTTCTGCACATTTATAATTCCTTTCCAGTAACTTTATTTTGAAATCAAACTTAGTTTAAGTAATGGAACCAACCCTATCTGGATATTGGTCTGGAAGACATCTCTTTCTCCCAACCTTTCAATGTTGGTCGGGTCTAGGGTGCATAGTTCTTAGAAAATCCTTTCCTATGGCAGATTCATGACCAACAGTTTTTAGACTCAAGGATAAGTGTTGGTCTCAGATTCGTGACCAAAACTTATCCTTGAGTCTAGCATTCTTATTTATTTCCTTTTTCAAAGCACTAAGAGTGTTAGTAAGTTCACTTTCAAGATCCTTTATTTGTTTGCTTTCTGAATCATCAAAGCCTTTTTTAGATTTCTTATCACTAGAGGTGCTACCTTTTTCAAAAACCATACAAGCATCTTCCTTATAGTTTTCTGAAGCATCCTCATACATACTAGAAACCAAATCATTATTTGTGAAATTATCCTCAAGGTGACCAAAATTTCCACATCTAAGACATTTCATGATAATGAATCTATGTTTCGGTTCTTCCTCTTTTTCGATATGAACAACATCTCATTTTCATTATCACTTGAAGAACTTTCACTATCACTACTAGAACACTTACTTGCTTTGTCTAGGTAGAAACTCTTCTTGTGCTTGTGAGAATACCTCTTTCCTTAATTGTTGTGCTCATATTTGTTTTTCCTGTGATGCTTGTGCATTTCAGAATCCTTGCTCTTAGAATCCTGTTTATCTTCATCACTTTCATTCTTGAGAACAGTACAGTCAGTAGCATAATGACCAAACTTTCCACAATTGAAACATCTTATATTATTCATGATTTTGTGCTTTCTAGAGAACTTGCATTTCTTGCTGTAATATGCCTCTTCATCACTAGAAGACTCATCACTCTCTTGAAGCTGTTTACACTTGGATTTATTGGTAGCCTTGAAAGCTGCCTCTTTTTTGACATCAACCTTCACTTGAGTTCTCAACTCAAATGCTGCAAGTATACTATGGAGCTCATCATTTTTCAACTTATCCAAATCTTTAAATTCCTCAATAGCAGAAATATTTTCACTAAATATATTTGAAAGAGATATTAAAATCTTATCACAAACATCATTTTCAGCAAGCTCAAGACCTAAGTCTTTCATGGAGTTAACAACCTCATCCATACGAATCATGTAGTCACTAATATTTTCATCATCATTCATCTTGAGTTGTTCAAACATACCTTTGAAGTGTCTCAACTTGGCCTTTACGACATTTGTATCACCTGTATGAACCACCTGCAACTGTTTCCACATTTCACTAGCTATCTTGCAGTGAATCACTTTGATGAGATCTGCTTTCTATAAGCCTTTCAGGATTACATTCATTTCTTTTGAATTGCTATGATGTAGGAGCCTTTCTTCTTTAGTATTTGGACCATGTACAAGAATAGTGTACTCATCCTCAATTACTTCCCATACCTCATTACCAAGTGCCATTAGATGAACCTTCATCCTTGCACTCCAAAGACCAAAATATGACCCATCAAGAATAGGTGTTGCATTGCCACTTGAATAATCCATTGTGTTCTTTACTAGCTTTTCCTTCAAGTTGTTAAACTTTCTAAAGGCACCCGCTCTGATACCAATTGAAGAAAACAAGCTTATACTGAGAGGGGGGTGAACAGTATAAGACCTCTTTATACTTTTTCCTTTATACTTCAAAATAGTAAAGCAATATACCCAAAGCAATATCAAAGTAATGCACAAAATAATCCACAAAGTGACATCAATTTTAACATGGTTCACCCAGAATGGCTGGGCTACGTCCACAAAACTTTTCTCTAAAAGTTATCTCAAATTTCTTTGGGAATCCTTCCCAATTACAATTTTTATGAGCCTCGGCTCAAAGGAGATACCTTCCCCCAATTAGAATTTATGAGCCTCTGCTCAAAGGAGATACCTTCCCCCAATCAAAATTTATGAGCCTCTACTCAAAGGAGATACCTTCCCCTATGCTATGGAAATGATCCCTCAGAAGATCAATTGCCTCTACCTCTTGCCAACATGTGGAACTCCTTTCCACCGAAGACCTCCTGTCCTCAATTCTTAGCCTAAGAGACCTCTGCATTCTATGATCATGTCCACAATAGCTCAGCAACCAAATCTATTCTCAGGTTCTTCTCAAAGAACCAATGCACTTCTGTCCTTGAGTAGCAGCACTTCGCATTCATATTTGCCCTTTGTGCTCTCTACGCCCTCTACTCTCTTTGCACAATAATAGCCACACTTGATTTAATTTCAACCTTTGCACCTCTGCGTAATCATAGCGACACTGTATTCACACACTCTGCTTCCTTTGCGATCTTTCACACTTAGAATGATTCGACGAAATGCACTCTACACACTACGATCAAATTTTGCACTCTACTCTTGACGATCGAACTTCTTGCTCTGTGCACTATCTATGAACGTCGCACTTCAACCACTCATATATTGACACATCAACTCTCTAAACAGCCCTCATTTTATAACATAATTTTCATAATTAAAACATTAATCTTAGTCGGCTATTATAACAAATGCAAACCCTAATCTTCATTGGCTGCAAGCCCTAATATTTGTTGGCTAAAATTTGACTTTGTTGGCTTCATTGTCTCTGTAACTCTTCTGTAGCTTCTACCGTGAAAATACAAAAATGTCACAAAAATACATGTCGCGATATCATGACACCTTTGCAACCATGCACTTTCTTTTGGCTTTTGTCGTGATATCACGACACTTCAACCCTTGTTGACTTCAACTAAGCTCTTGTCATGATATCATGACACTTCTGACTTTGTCAGCATCAACTTTGCTTTTGTCATGATATCGCAACACTTCTCCCTTCGTCGACCTCCTTTATGCTTTTTTCATGAAATCATGACACTTATGCCTCTGTAAACTTCGTATTTACTTCTGTCGTGATATTGTGACACTTCTGTCTTCATAGCCTTCCTCTCTGCTTTTATCATGAAATCATGACACTTCTCCTATAGAATACCTGCATTCTGTTTCTATCACAAAATCGTGACACTTTCTCCAACCGAACGCTGCCATCTCAATCTGTCATGAAATCATGACACTTTCTACATCTGTTTGCTTTCTCTTCAACCTGTCGTGAAATCACGATGCTTTCAGCTTTCGTACGTCTTCTTTGCAACCTATCATGAAATCACGACGCTTTCAGCTTTTGTACGTTTTCTTTGCAACCTGTCGCAAAATCATGATAGTTCTTATTTCAGACTCTTCCCTTTGCTGCATGTCACAAAATCGTGACAGTTCTTACTTGGAACATTTTCATCTGCAGCATGTCACGAAATCACGATACTTTTCGTGTTACTTTCTCTCTCTTCGAACTTGTCATGAAATCGTGACAATTCACACTATGGACTCTCTCTTCTGCAATATGTCATGAAATCGTGACACTTTTTCATCCGTACTACCTTCCTTGCAATATGTCACAAAATCGCAAAACTTTTCCTTCTCTGCCTTCCTACTCTTTTCAAGTCACGAAAATGCGATATTTCATGAAATCGTGATACTTTCCACCTTGCTCTCTTTCTCTGCAAACATGTCGCGAAATCATGATAGTTTTTCCACTTGCCTTTTTCTCTGCGAACATGTCACAAAATCATGACAGTTTTTCCTGCTGCTTCTCTCTCTTCCAACATGTCATGAAATCGTGATAGTTTTCCCTGCTCTTTCTCTCTCCTCTAACATGTCACAAAATCGTGACTATTTTTCTTGCCTGCTGTATATATCACGATATCACAACACTTTTATTACTTGTCATTTTCTTTGATATTTTGCAAAAGGGCTACTATGGTCTTCTTGGAAACTCACTGTCCATGCTCTGAATAACCTTTGAACTTGTCATGTTGTAACCTTCATCCAAAACAAATTATTTGACATTAAATCAAATTCCTTCAAGAGCTTCTTGACATCAATGACAACTTATACATTTGAGCAAAGGCAATGTACCCAAAGTACCCAAAATTGCCAACAGAAACATTGAGAGAAGTGATCAACATCTTGTAGGAATCTGGCAATGCTCTCAAGATGATAGATTTCAAGATATCATCATCCACTAGTTTTCCTATGGCATTCAATTTGGCTTTCAAGTCAGCCACTCTACAAAGGAATATATCAAATGTTTCCCTAGAATTCATACTAAGAGTATGTAGTTGAGTTTGAAGGTTTAGAATAGTGGATTGATTATTTCCTTCATATACTGTGATCAAGGCATCCCAAGCTATCTTACTAGTTTTTGCATCACAAATATGAGGTTGCACCTCATCTGTAGTAGCAAGCAAGATAAACATGAGACTTTTCTCGTCTTTATTATCCCAAGCATCTTGATCTGTTCTTGTTATCTAAGGGCGCTTTGTAGTTCTAGTCACTACATCCCATAAATCTTCCAACTGAAGAATGACTTTCATCTTTTTTTTCCATGGAATAAAGTTAGGACCTTTCAAAAAATATGAATCTGAGAGATATTTATGAATTGTGGCCATTATGAAGGTTCCTTATATCACCAATTGGTCTCCCTTTATTTATACCTACCAGTTATTTATATCGTAACCATTCAATATATACCCGCATTTATGTGAGGGAGACTATAGGTATATATGAAAAGTATACTACTCAATATGTACCTGCCCTTACGTGAGGGAGACTGTAAGTATATATGAGAAGCACAATATATTGAACATAGGCAATACTGAAAGAGCATCATGTTGTTAATGACACCTACCATAGAAATATTTATTCCTCATGCATGGGGCGTAACTTCCCCTAAACACTTTGGAAAAAAACTTTCATCAGGATTTATGCCTAACAACAATCACAATGTTGATATGAAATGGAAAAAAGTAGATCTGGTTTGCCTTATTTCTCCTCAATAATTTATAGAGAACAAGCTCAGACTTCGTTGTTGTAGCTATATTAGGCGGCGAATACAGTAGTCCAAAGCACGACAACATTTCCTGTAAGTGTGGACCAGAGGTATCTCAAATACTAAACGTTGTTGTGCAATAAATTGCACAAATAGGGTATAAATTTGGGGCCTTATTTTTTTCTATAATTTACGATTGTTAATACAAGAAAAATATAATATTTAAATGCAAAATAAATAATCACAAATGCCCAAAAATTTAAGCACCTATTACAAATCTAGAAATTATTCTTCCAAATGGTTTGATTTTTCCCATTTATCTTACAATTTTGCAAATGAATCATGTGAAGACTGATATTTCCCCCTTCGTATTACAAAATAGACAAGGAGAAAAAAATTGTGCCTAAACCCTCCAAAAAAAATGTTTTGGAGTCTTTCAGGCGTCAAATTGACTGCATAGGTGTCAAATGACTCTCTCAGGGCATCAAATGACTCTCAGGGCATCAAATGACCTTATCAGGGTGTCAAAAGTGCATGTTGGCCATCATCAGGCACTCATAAGCATTAAAAAACATTTTTGGGTGTCAAAAAAGCACTTCTGAGCATAAAACATTGTCACCCGTCGTTACAGGTGCGCGCAAGGCATCATAAAATTGTCACCTACCATCACAGTCATGCACGGGGTGTCAAAAAAAATTATAGAACATCTAGGGTCTCCCCCCAGATTTGAATTGATGACCTCAACTAGAACACAAAGCGGACAAACCATCCAAGATGTAGAGCTGGCCGTGAATAAAAAACCATGAACATAATGTTAAAGCGACATGAAGCAATGTTTGTTTTTAAAAAAAATATGGAATGATCCCACATGCATCAGGTTGATGCATTGTTTTGATTTTTAAACTGAAACAAGTCACTATTACAGTGACTACCTTCGGGAAGTCATCCCATGCTGCCATTTTGCCTCCCGCTGGTGAATGAGAATCTGCCATGGTGCATCCAAACCAGATTCCTCACCCTCTCTCCTGCATCCATGTAGCATCTAAGTCAGCATTCATGCCTCTCCTACGTCCACTCATCATCTTGGTTTGTGTGCCGTCAGTCAGGGTTAGTTCGCTTCAGTCTGGTCTTACTTGGCCTGCATCAAAATCAACGTTAGTTGTTAGCCTTTGATATGCCTTTCGTTCGCCATGTTGTGCCCAAGGTTTTCAAAGAAATGTGTAGTAGAACAATTATTGATCATAACCGCCTTCTCCAACCGCATTTTCCAAACCTCTCCAAGCTCCAAGATCTGGTACCATATAGAAATATGTAATATGCACAAATGACAAAGCAATTATTCATTCCGATTTCTATCAATATAAATATTACAATGTGGTTACAATAAGTTGGTTTATCAAACCAACTTGGTTGGTTATTAAACCAACCTAGAGAGCGCCTACGTGCGCTACCCTTTTGCTAAATAATGTAAGACATATATGCTAACAAGAAGTCTTGTGTTGAAGGTTAAATCGAGATTATATAAATGTATTTTATTAGGAAAAGAAAAGAATATTTCTAAGATAATCATAATTGAAATTATTGTTTTTAAAATTATAATTTTAGTATTTTGTATTATCTTAAAAAATTTGTAAGTTTAGAAAATTCCAAATTCATTAATAAAGATAACTTGGAAGTATTTTCAACCAACTTTTATTTAATTTTATAAGTAAATATAAAATAAAACAACAAAAAATATAACTAATTTTACCTTTTTCATGTGAATATAATCAAATTGGGTGGGAGAGGGCTAGGGGCAACGGATACGAAAGGTGACATATATAAGCATTGGTTCCACATAGGATTCGAGAGAGAGTGCCATGATTACTTACTTATCCATCTTGCAAGGGCAATAAGAGAGCAAAAATGAAAAGAAAGCAAATACATAAGGAAGTGAAGAGGAAGGAAGAAAATACAATAAAATAAAAATTAAATTCTATGGTGAAAAGAAAAATATAGAACTATAAAGCTATAGAGAAAGGTAAGCCCTCATTGTTTTTAGTCGATTAGTTTGTAATGATAAAAGGTGAATTAAATTTTTCTAACAATAATAACTCTCTCCTTATCTAGGAATCTATATAATATACAAATTAGTTGAACAAGGTGGTGTATGTTTTATTGTAAGACCTCATTAATACATGCATGTGTCCAATGTCCCCTTGTATTGATATAACATTTTCATCATAAAGGATTCTATGCAATTAAAATTATAAAATATATGCATTTAAGTTTTTAAGATGAGGTCAATTTCAAGGATAATATGGAATTACAAGAGTATTTGACATGGAACCAAGGAATAACTTCTCCATATCAAACGTCACAAGAGAAAAGTTGAGTTTGATCTTATGTTAATTTAACTATGTCAAAATAAGTCAATCTTCTCTAAGTTCAGGTAATGAAGGAATTATGCCAAGACAAGTGTGATGTCTAGAAATATGAATGTGATCTATATATGGAAACTTAAATTATGAAATTATTAAGAGATTAAATAAAGGTCCACATAAATTCTACATATCAATGTTACTACTTGATTATATTCATATTTTTATGTTTGTAAAATGTTGAGATAATAAATAAAAGCTTTATATAATCATTTTCTTAATACACAAAAGGGATAGGTTGGTTGGTAGTAACTAAGTTCTTGTTGATGGACTAACTTAGTTTGATTCTCTATCTGGTTTTGGGTCTTGTTGAATTTGTATTTACTCAATAGTCTATTACTTATAGAGGTTTCCCTACACAACAACAAAAAAATCCTTTCCTTAATGGTTGTAAGGCTTGGATAGAGGAAAGGCAATAATGCCTTATCCTCAATTATGATTGCCTAGGATGGTTGAAGGTACTAGAAGAGTCATCCAATGTTATTATTATTAATTGAGAATATTCTTTCCATGTTAAGGCAATGCAAATTTATTGTTTATCCATTGTATACAATATGATTAGAAGTGTTAAGGTTGTGTAAATTTTGGTTTGGATTAGGTAATTACAAGATCTACTCTATTGAAATATTATTATTTGTATGTCCCACTATCAAATATATGTACATAGAGTTCCCAAGTGGGTAGATTATAAATAGAATTGGTCTCAATTTCATATATCTTTTTAAAAAGTATAAAGATTTTTCATGGCTTATATGTGAACTAAAGATGTAGTTATGTATACTTTAACTTTTACATAAATTTCTTCAATGGAAAAAAATATTCATGATCACTTTAATTAAAATGTTTACATGAATTAAAATCTTGTTATTTGTGGATGTTAAAAGAACTTAGATTTAAGATTAACATAACAAAAGAGTAGTTACAATATTATGGTGAAGCGTAATTCTATTATTGGATTTGTATTTGAATTTATTCCCTCTCAAAAAATCTAATCCAACAAATGATAAATATTGTTAGAATTTTAGCTAATGCTTTAATTACAACTTTTTAAATCCTATTGAAAGCAATTGTCATCAACATTCAAATTCAACTAGACTTGAGAATTTTGTCTTATGTGTGAGTGGTAATCATTTCATTTTTAAATGCATTAAAAGGAGGAGAACAACTTAAGAAAGAACGTGAACCTAGTAAGTAGAATTCACTATATGTAACTTTTAATTCAGAACCAAAGTTGTGCATTCTTGTTTAGAAAATGAGTATGCTAAATATTTTTGTCTTCTTGGGACTGACTAGGAACCTCTTGATATTTTTATCTCTTTTGGTAATTTTTTTTGTCTTTGTGAAAATCAAAATCTACTACTTTTAAAAAATTAACGAGTAGAAATTTGCTATAGTAAAATTTGGTCTTCCTTCAACCTTTGAACATCAAAACCTTAACAATATTAGAGATGAGATTTATAATTTATAATTATATTTTATACCCAAGTATCTAACTTAGCTACTATTTGAATGAACTTATCACTTCAATATTTGGATGTTGGTATTTAAAACTTCAATATTTAAACATTAAAATTTTGAGTCTTCAAACTTTGGACCTATAATGATGTTACAAATGATATTTTAGTTTGGTTTGTATTTGTGTATCCATGTTAAAAAATTGGATAACTTTAGTGACACATATCTAGTAAAACAAAGCCATAAATAAACCTTAGGAATTTAACTAATTTAAGTAATGGTATTTCATTTGAAAGCTAAATTTGATAATATCTTTAGGTGAAATGGATATGTTTGTATAAATTTCACGTTACTTTTTTTTAAGTAGACTTACTTTCAATCAACAACCATTGAATATACTTCCATTTATGTTTGTATTTGACTAAACAAGTTTCTAATAAATAAGTTTGACTTTCAACATATGTTATTTTCGTACTTGATTTTTTGGGTTGGATAGCACCTAGATGCACAAGTGAAATTTGGTTTGAAGCAAACAAACCTTTCCATAAAGGAACATTAGCCACATATGAACAATCTAACATGTAGATATCTAAGGTAGATTATGAGTTTGATTCATTATATGCAATATATAAAAAATAAAATTATAAAATACATTACCATAGTGATTGAATATATTATATAATATAATAAAGTATAGAACTTATAATATTTCTAGGATCAAATCTTGCAATGCTAAAATTATGACTACCAAATTTTCTCCTTTGAAAATAAAAAATTTAACTATATTTTACCAATCCATTGTAGAAATTACATATATATTTAGTTCTTAGTAATCCTAAATGATATAATTTCTTTGCAAATATTGATAAAATATTAAAATTAGTTATTTTGAATAAAATTATTATGTTTTTTTTATGCCCAAGGTAGGGCATCACATATGGAGTAGAGCCTGAGTTGCAACACATAGACCAATTATCTCAAATGATGCAACATAAGATGATATGATGCATAGCTAATCGTGATGGTGGTAGAAAAAATGACAAAATAGGAAGAGAAAGAAATAAAATTTAAAACCTAAAGAGTAGCTACTTAGTGGAGGAATAATAGGAAACTAGTCAAGAGAACTCTTTAATAGACCTCTAGGATGTGAATGACCTTATTAAATAGAAAATATTTTAGAGGCCATTCATAACATGACTACTATTATAATGACTTGACTTCTAGAGGTTCCAAATGTATGTGATCATAAAAAAGAAGGAAATACTAATAAGTATTAAATAAAAAATATTAGCTCTATCATCAACTCAACCATGTTGTTGACCAAAGAGATAAATCCTCAAAAATATAGATCTCTCTTTGTCTCTCTCAAATTTTAAACATTGCATACAAAATTGTATGAATAAGTCTTAGTATAAGATAAATACTTTTGTAATAGAATTAGAACATGAGGATAAATTAATCAATAACACTTCACATTATGCATTTGATTATATTGGACTTATAATCCCTTTCTGACTATTTTTTAATTTAGGTATCATGTATAGTTGGAACACTAGTCCCATGGATTAGAACCATTGCATTTGTTATTTTCTTTTACATTTAATGTCTAACATAGTGGTTGCCCAAGTATATTCAATGTGTGGTTTTGTTATGATTGTTTCTATTTTATATATCATGTTTCTAAACATAGCTCTATATAATAAATTTAATTATAGTTCTATATTTCATTTTTCTAGCAAATTTTGTATTAATATAACATTCATAAAACAATCCATCACAACTTAAAACATTATATAAAATATTTTATATAATGTTCCTTTATATTGTAGATGATATGATTTATTATGTTCAATAATCTAGAAAAATTATACCTAGCATGTTGTTTTTAGATTTTTATGCTAGATGTTGTTTTATATTTTCTAGGTTATTATATCATCTACAATATAAAGGAAATAATATGATGAGTAGACTCAAATATTAACTGTTTAAATATATCTTATTCAAATTAATGTAGATTTCTAATAATATGATGAGTAGACTCAAATATTCAATAATTATGTAATAATAGCACCTAAATATATATACCATATATATTTTTTTTATGCATATTTTGATTGGATTCAAAGGATATTATTTTATATCTTTGATTATTATTATTTTTTAAATCCTATTATATAATGTCTTGATGCATTATTTTTTCTTTTCCATCTATCATTTTCTTCAAATTTTAATTCTTTTGGAGTAGAATACCTTATCTCTCCAAACATAAAAATTTTAAATTTTCAAAATTCAAATTCTTCAATTATTCAAAAATCAAGTTTTTGAAATAAACAAATTATATTAAATTTAAAGTTCCTTTTGAATACTAATTAAACATTTTTCAACTTTCAAATTTTTAATTTTTAGATTTTCAAAAACCAAAATTTTTAAATCTGTTATCCTTATCACTCCAATTAACTTAAAATTCCCTTAAAAAAAACTTCATAAAACCTTATTACCCCATTTTAAATAAAAAAATTCAATGCAATTTGAATTTCAATTAATCACACACCCATAAATATAAATATTTTAAACCATACATCATGAAAATATAATATTTTATTCAATGGATGTAGTAAAATGTGTCAAATTATTTTTAAAATATCAAGGTACACAAAAATCATAGTCACCCAATCATCTTCTTTGTTCTATAAAATTTATTCTTCACTTCATCCAAATATGTTACAAAAATACCAAGTGATAAGATCTAATAGATTCTTGTAGAATGATGGTACTTAGGGTGCTCTTAGACTTTACAATGGTGCTTAATATTTTTCAAAGCTTGATCTTCTCTGCCACTCTATCTTAGAACTTCTTATATGATGCAATAACACTTTGATGCTTAGTATTTTCCAATGCTCAATTTTTTTTACACTCAATATTTCAACTACTTTTTCTATGCAATGGTTCTTAGGCTTGACTTATTTGTTGCCACCATATCAACAATCAAGGACATATATTTCTATATATATCTCTACTTTATATATGCTCTACTTTTTATTTGAATCAATTAGATTCTAACTTGGGATGCTATAGTGGCTCCATTATTTGTATTCACTCTATTTTGGTAGGTATATTTTTATTTTAAATTTTCAATATGTAGGCTTGGGATAATATAGTGTATCCCTTATTTGTATCCATGCTCTTCTATTGGATATCTCACAGCTCAGGTATTTATCAATGGCTTCTTTCTCTATGTCGGTTACTCCATAGCATGGGTTGATGGCTCCCTACACTATATATTTTATTTTTGTGTCATATTCTAATTTTGGTAGATTCCCATGGCTCCCTCTCTATTTTATATTTCATAAAGACGTCTACTTACAATAGCATGGGATTGATTTACAGGTTTTCGTTCCTTTATCCTTAAGGGATTTCTAAAATATGTATTATGATTAAACATTTATTTTCATAGTTTTACCTCCAATAACTAGTGCAAATAAATCAGTCCATGTTCTCTTCAATGGACTCACAATTCTGCCTATAAATTTTCAATCTTGATAAATTAATGTCAGAGTTATAAATAATCCAAAATCTACTTTATCCTATGTTTCCTTCATGTGGCTCTTCCTCAAAATTAAAACCAAAGTATTTGTATTTTATGCTAGCTCTTCAACTTAAATTTTTTTAATCTAGATAAAATATTCACACCAAAATCAAGTCTAGTGCTAGCTTTAGAAACTACTCAAAGTAGCTCTGAATATTATCTTTCCAAATTCTTCAAATATTCACACCAAAAATATTTTTTTATGCTAGCAATATAGACTACTTTAAGTAGCTCTCATAGAGTCTGCACAATGTAGCTTTGATACCACTATTGTATTTTTAGCCATATTACATAATTATTGAATATCCAAGATCTTGAGTAGACTCAAATATTAGACCAATTAATATAAATGATCAATATAAATGAACATAACATTAAATAAAATAACAATAATATAAAATAAAATGGCCAATATCAATATGCAATATGCATAAATAAAGTTACAATATAATTGCTCAAAATATTGCTTACAAATTTCAATATTATCTAATTAATCTTCTATTACAATGAACTTCATTCGATTAAATAACATGGATCTTTGTCTCCATAATGTAACATTAGAAACATGACTTTTAATCTCTTTCAATATTTCTCTCCTCTCATATATGGGATATGTAATATTTTATATTCCACACATAATATAAGCTTATCATACCTCTCGACTTCTCATCTTTCTACTCGTATACATAACTCTTGACTCTTTATTTGCTATTGCACACTTTATACTATGACGCTTGCACATTACTAGTTGCACACTTGCACACAATATTACATCACACTTGTGCACTTTATTACTTTACACACTTGTACACATTATGACACTTTCACGCATCCTACACATAGACACATATATAAGGGGAAATATAAATCACACTCCTAAACTATAGACTCAACCCCTATTCTAATATTTACATATTTACAATTGTACCATAAGTTACCATGAGGGTACATTAGCATGTACCAAATAATGTAATATTCTCCAATAAAATTACCATCAATCATTCAAAAATTATTCTTTGAAATTCTAAGCTCAACAAAATTCTTATGGAATCAAACACTTATTTTTAGACCTGTATATTTTGTGATGTTTTAGAGGTGAATTTCATATATTTTTAAAAAATACATGTAATTTATAAAAAATATGTATTTTACTTTTTAAAATTGTCCAAGAAAACACCAAAAAATATTAAAGTGGTTGAATGAATTAGAAAATATGATTATTTGATACTTGATGTTTTTGTATTTAAAATATACAAACTATGTAATTTTCACTCATTTATAAGAATGCACGTCATATATTTGTGGAGGTCATTTGAAATATGTAATAATATACTATTTTTTAAAATATTCAAATATATATTCTAGTTTAATGAATACCTTTCTTATTTTTATGTAAAATAGCTATTGAAAATCAAGCTAATTCTATAATCCTAATTAATTTTAAAAATTAATTTATCATCAAATAATAACGTAAGATAAATATTTATGTGCAAGAATTATACTTCCTCCATTAGTACTAGAGTTATGCTTTCTATTTGGACCAAATTAGGAAATATTTATTTTCCACAACCATACTCTGGATCCTTCAATATTTCTAATATAAAATGTGCACTTTAGATCAAGATCAAGATTGGATGATTTAAAATTGCTTCTAAGTAAGCCTCTAAAGAAGGCCAATTCCTTATTTAAATCCTACTCTATGAAATATTAAAGATAAAATATAAAAAGGGGATATGATTGAGATAAAAAGGTATGGTTATAGAGATTGAATAAATGTGGCTAGAGCTCAAATAACACCACTATTTTTAGGTAAATGAACATTTACCATCTACTACAAATAATACGTAGTGTATCATTCCTTTAAATCTATATAAAATATATAGTAAGCTCAAATACTACAACATTCAATACTCTAAAAACTCTAATACAAATAAGCCAAATAGCTTCAATTATAATAAATTTTACTTCAGTTACCAATTTAACTAAGTCAACAACTTAAAGCCTAAGAAATATTACTTCCACTAAAGCATTACAAAAATCCTAAAAGTGTAAATATCTCGGTAATCAATAATTATTCTCAAATTACCCTTGATTTCTTAAGAATAGTATAAAAAACAAAATTATGATAGGAAAACATTGAATTAACGAACCCTTTACAATGAGGAACATTCCTCTATTTAAAGTATTTTTCTAGCTAGGGATAAAGGTAACTACTATGTACAATCATAAGAAAACTAGATTTGCATGACCTAGGATGATCTGGTACCACTCGACATCTTTAGTACATTCAACACATCCTTTGTTAGTCCTTTGATGATCATGATTTATAGGATCATAAGCTATTATTTGATGGAGTAGTTATCACTTTCATGATCTAGCAATTAACAGTTCTAGCTTAATTACTTTTATCCAAGAGTATTGGGTACCTTCTCATTAAAGAAATATTGATTTGCAAGCATGTTAGACATTTTAGATGCTAATGTCATCCTTCTTTCTAAGAAGATCTAGTTTAGGATGTTTTCTACCTTTACCTTGTCTTTAAAGCTTAGAGAAAAAAATCTTGCTATAACAACTTCTCATTAGGCTAGAGGTTTTTGAAGTGATTTATTATTGTTATTGTATATAAAGCTTTGGCTTACCTTAGGTCAAATATTTTAGAGTGCCATGTTTATGTCACTTTGCAAAAGTTTTATATACTAATAATTTACAAATTGGGCCTCAAAGAATATGAGGCTACTCCCCAAAAAATATTTTAGCTTAATTGAATGAACAACTTTTAAGCAATTTCAAGCCCAAAATTTCTTCCTTAGGCTATGGATAAAATAATTTTGCAAGAATGATGGTATAGAAAAATAATAATTAGTCTATAGAAATTATTCAATCATGAAAAATAAGGAATAGAGACAAGTCCAATAATTTATATTTGGACTTGTAAATGTTGGCAAACAATTTGACTACATTATTGGTGCCTTTAGGGGAATTTTACTTAAATTTTTTAAACCCAAATGGACTTATTATTGAGCTACGAGATCTTGCTTTACAAACTATGGATCCTTTTCTTCTAGAATAGGGTAATATCTTTCCTCCATGTTAGATGCAACATATTTAATACTTGTAGACCTAAAATTAGTTTGGTTTTATCTCTCTCATGTTGTGCTGGGACTTATAATATTTTAGCCTTCTCATGAATAGATATTATGTCAAAGGCTTTCTTATATAGAGAATATTTGTATTATTTTTTTATTGGGTCGAAGAAGATGTTTTAAAATATTTACCAAAACTTTTACAAAAATATCCCAACTAACCTCCCCAAAAAACCCATGAAGGTAGAAGTAAAACAAGACTAACCAACAAAGTTGCCATTATGGGACATAGCATATCCTATGAATGGGTAACATACAATAAACTAGAAAATATTATCTAAGATTAAAGAAACACACAAACAAAAAGAGACAAACCTCCCATTTAGGGGAGTACCATCCAATAAGATAGACCGACACCCATTAGAAAACACAACCAAGAATTCTACATCTCAATCCTTTAGCTCACTAGGTCTCATTCATTTTTATCTACGTTCTCATCATTTACCTCCCATTGTTCCTATCCCATTAAAACTATAATTAATTCAATATAAAAAATAATCACTTTCATGGAGTCAATAAGGTAATTTTTTAGTTTTAGGAGCACATTTTTAAAGTATTTGAGTGAATTACATGTATTCTAAGATCAGGGATTAAACTCCTTTTCATACAAGCCAACCTAAAAAGCAGTTTAGACTTCTTTTAAGGCTAAGTGATGTCATCCAAGTCTGACTCCTCTATGGAAATGGAAGTTTTAGCAATATTTGTAAGCTTTACCACCAGGTTATTAGAGAACTTCATTCGTTCTTCACTATTTATAGGTCCTTTTAGGGGATATTCTCCCACCTTGGCCCCAAAAAATGAAACAAGGGTTACATTGAAAACTTCTTGACTAAGAGAGTCACTTTGATAAAAGTAAGAGGAATTTGTATAATAAAAAATGAGAGATAGAAATCTAGCAAGGGAATTTAAGATCTTCTACTTCAAAAATCCTCTTATTCTTATGGCTTAGTCAAAAATTAGCTTCACCAACCCCTAGTGAATTGGGTATGGTGTAGTCCCTTTATTCACCCTTATCATTGACCTTTACATAGACTAAAATAAAAAGGATGAGATATTCATGAGCCTCTTATGGCGTAGGTGATTTAGAAAGATAAAGTGAAAACTCCTAAGAATTTATTGATTCTTATATAGTGTGAAATTTTGTATTATCATTAATGCAACTCTATCATAGGGTGCTTTTAGAGATGGTATCTTAAACCCATTCTAGAATTTCACCAACTCCTCATCTTCTCCCAAGAATTATAGTGACTCTCTAGCCAGAGAGTATTTATCTTTGTTATGCACATATTCATCTATTAGTAGACCCATCACCTCAATAATTAGGGGTTTATTGACTTTGAATTCAATGGTCCTAACTCTAACCATTCCATTGTACCATGAGTAGGTAATATTTTTGGATATTTTCTTATTATACTTGTTTAATTTTATCAATAATTGAAGGATATTACCTTTTTAAGAATTTTTATTATTTTCTCATCTATGACCAACATGTTTGGTTCCAAAGAAAATCCACAGACACAAAAAAACCCAACACTTTATTGAAAAGTAAGTAAAACTATAGGAAAATTAACCTTTTGATAAGATTTCAAAGACCAAACTACCCTAACAACCTGTAGTCTCATATTCTCGTGAGATTAATCAAGAAGCAAAGAAAATACAACCCTTTCCAAACCAAGTAGACAATTGAAATGTCAAGGGTAGTTGAAGATAATCCAACCAAATACCCACCTACCACCATGATGTCAACTATCACTCTAGGAGTTGTACCATAGAAAAAATACTAAAATTATATTCCCATTTTTTAGTGTAATCTTCTTAAAAATATAATCAACCATTCTAGGGACCTAGCATCTAACTCTATGTAGATTTATGATGATATCCGGATCAAAGATATAAATTTTTACATACTCTCATGGTGTCCCAATTGGTTCTTTGCACTTCCCACATGTTGAGTATCCACCTTAGCCCATACACAACCATCATGTAGGGAAACCCTTGTGCTTCCCTAATCATAATGGTCCATGACTTGCAGATAACTATTATTTTTCTAAATTGCTCTTGTCACCATATAAGACTTGTACTATGAGATATGCTTAGCCAATTGACATCATATTGGTCTACATACTTTTACCAATCAAAATGATGATTACAAAGTTGGTGTATCCCAAATATCCAATAAATCTAAAGATACTAAGCAAAATCCTTTTGGTTCAAAATCATAGTCCACCGCATGCGATGATGACTCACCATCTTCCTACACATAATCTAAAAGACCATTTTTAAAAAATAGGATTTCTATATTAAACCTAGAACAACACCCACAGGAATATTTTCAATTAGGGTCAGTCACATAAATCTCCACCACATCAGGCATGAGTACCCCAACCAAATGGTATAACATAATATATGATTAAAATATAAACTATTTAGGTAGCCCATATAAAATCTCTAATAAGTTCTAGACTCCAAATAAGTATGACATCTAATACTACATAGTAAAGCAAATGTATCAAGTTCAGTTAATAAGGGCTTCCCTTCCTAAAGCCCAAGGATGATCTGAACCAAACTACATCCCCTTAGGTGATGGTACAACCTGCACTAAGAAAACCTGGTCTCATTGTCAAAGAGGTTAAGACCCTCAAGAAAGCCTTATCACCATATGGTGATGTCTTATTGGCACATACCCAAATTGGTGAGGAAATACACGTATTTATTACCCTCCATGAACACATGCTTAATTTTAATTACTTCCAAGATTTAGATTATTCTTTTAGACTCTAAAATTAAATTTACAATGGTCTAGGTGGGGTTATAAAGGCAATTGACCATGTTAATTATGCTAAGGTATTCACCTTCAATAATAATATTTTTGTAGTCTATAGCTCCCAACTAAAATATACCATGGAAAATTTCTCTACCCTTGGCAAAGTAGTCGGTCTAAAATCCTAAATTTTTAGCATAGGCTAGCAAAATCTCACCTCTTAAATTCCTAATGATGCTACCAGTCCCTGCCAACCTAATATTACCTTTTAAAGCATCATCAAAATTTAGTTTAATATATTCAAGGGGAGGGTCCCACATAGTCAGATCTCTTAAATTTTTCCTTGGATGGACCATTAGAGCAACCCAAAGTTGAAATCCAAGGGCCAAATCCAACTCCTCCTCCTTCTTAATGACAACACCACCATCAAGAGAAAGAAGAAAGACATTCTTGTTCATGCTAGAGATGGATCTAAAGTTCATGGATTCTATAATTCATGAGGATATTTGTATTGTTTCTCCAATTCTACCACCTTAATACGTAGTGTAGCCAACTTATTTGAAAAATAAAAAACTTTATTTTCATTAAAATTATCCAACCAATCAAAAATTTGGTTGGATCTTTAGCTACAATATTAAAAATAACTTTTAGCTCATACATAGAATAAAGATATCCAGCCAATCCCTAGAGTGATGAGAGTTTGTAGTCAATGATTTCATTTATTTTTCTCAAAACTATATTCTTTGTAGTATGATCTTGAGATTAGATCTACATAAGTAGACAATTGGAAATCCATATTTGCAATGACACAAATGCGAGCGTAAGGCAACTTCTAGATTTAGTTGTCGAATAAATGGTGATAAGATCACTGATGGTTTGAGTTATGCCTTTGAGAATTATAATATACCAAAATTATGATAAGAGGCTTGAAAGTCTGATCCAAATGGATGTTGAGTTTATTATTTGAGTTTTTGGATCAAAATATTTACCCCATGTTCTTCTATCGAATAACCATGGACCTCCGATGATAATTCTACTTGTATCTTACAGATTGTTTAGCCTGATAAAAAAAACCTCATTGGATAGGTAGGTAGATCTATATTTCCCTTTGGATGCCACTAAAAAGATCCATTTATGAATGGACTCGATGTCTGGTCTAGCATCAATGAATTTTCCAATCAATGACTAGAAAATTAGAGGAGCCATGATCTCATAATGAATTATGACCTCTTTTCCTGAAATAGTGAGAGGGATGGAGTCTTAGACAATGGAAATGGAAGGCACCATTTTGTTGCAAACATTATCTACAAAGGAGCTTGAAATAATATTTTGAGGTGAAACAATCGGGGGTTTCCCATTGATGCCCATGAATTCTTAATTATAAATTAGCTTTATTTACACCATTAACATTGATTTCCTTGAGTCTAGCCGAGTGTCCCCCATAATCTTTGCCTGAGCCTAGAGACCCACCTGCAAACCTATGCTGATTCCCACCTTGGTTGGTGTAGTTCCAGCTACAAGAGGCTAAAAAAAGAACCTCAAATCACATAAAAACTATGACAAATGGAAATAAAGTAGTAAATCCCTCAATCACATAAGAGTTGCAATGGAAATAATCCGAAACATGCTTTATTTTCTCATTTCTAGATTTCACCCCTTTACAATGTGATACCAAGGGAATATATATCCCAAAAGAAACCCTAAAATGAAACCCTAAATATTAAGCCCTAAAAATAAGAAATTATATATTTTTTTAATTTTTTCTTAGGCTATTTTATCTTTAGTGCCAAAACCTAAATTACACAAAAAACTCGGATAACCCCCTAAATTCATACACACCATAAAATCATCTATATTAAACCTCCTAAAAAATATCAACATCTACTCAATGCCTAAATAAAAAGTTATTCCAAATATGTTTTCTTCCAAATTTACAAAAAAATAATAAATCCCATTTTTGGGGCAATAAATGAAAGAATTAGTGCTCGAAAATAACCTAAAAAATCATCTAAAAAAATAGAATGTTTAGTCATGCCATGTCCACCTCTATATCCAACTCCCCATAAATCAAGCCAATCCAATAATCATATCAAAAGTTATGCCCTAATTTTGAGACCCGCCTAATCAAGGTGAAACGCCTACCATGGTTTTGAATTTTAACCTTTTTAGATAAAGTGATTTTTATTTTTATTTTTAAATTATAATATAATCAAATTTTAGACTTGACCATAATACACGTGAACATCATTTGTAGCTAAGTTTTTTTTAGTTCTTGTTTTATACATGGATATAAAGTTTGAAAATTTTAAACTTTTATCCTCTTACATTTAAATAATGTTATTTATTTGACCTAAATTACTTATAAATTAATTTTTTAATTTTAAAAATAATAATTGAAATATTTAAAATATACATTTATACAAAGAGTTCATTATCTTTAACAAATTTAAAACCGTAGCTAACACTTCTTACTCACCATTTCATGAAAACTCACTCGCTAATATTAGTTTTGTATTCCCACAAACATACTTGTAAGATAGATAAATACTTATAAAAAAACCACCAATGACCTTAGAATGTCCAACGACAGTACAACTAGAAGGCTTTATATATATGACTAGGTATTTAGTCAAGTAACAAACAAAACCCATAAAACCAACGAATGAGGTAGACGAAGATGAATGGAAGGCATCTTTGAATTTTTAATACAGCCTTACATTCCAAGTTGACACAAAACTTTATACCTTAATGCCATATTTTTAAAGCAAACTATCAGCATTATTCTCTTTGGGAAAAGTTTTAACCTATAGTTGTCCTTCGTAATGAAAGAATAACGAGTTATTAATATATTATAAAATGTGTTATTAAAATATTAATTTATAAAAAGAAAAATATTATAAAAAATATTTTAGAAATCAAAAGATCAGCTATCCTACAAACTTGATCAGTAACGATTCAAACCTAAATGGAATTGACAGAAACATTGCCATTCATGGAGTGCATGCTATCGAATTGAACGTGAAGGACATGGTAACGTGCATCAGTAGCCAGAGGACATGGTAACGTACATTAGTAGCCAAACGTCTTGTTTCCCCACCAAGAGAATTTATTGCGAGTGACCTTGCTTTAAATTACAAGGAGAGGGGTCCACAATTTGAGAGAGTCCAATGACTTGAATACATGAGGCACTGAGTGTTCATATTCGAATAGCCACGCCTAATATTAAATTAAAAGAAAGGGAAAAAAAAACAAAGGCGAAAACAGCTCATAATAGCTTATACATAAGAAACATATTGAGGCATGGTATCAGATATTTCATCTCATCTAAAGCCTTCTTTGCTCTATGAAGCAACGCAAACTGTCACGTTGTGAAAGAGACAAACACATCATATTGCAGAACGTTGACTTCTTGGCTTGTTCAATTGCAGCTGCGCGGAATACAGGCCGTGGTAATGATGTTCATTGTTGTCCTTGTCATTGGTTTCCTATTTCTTTTAAAATCTATTAAGGATTGTTCCAGTCGCAGAAGAAGAGAGATCTCAACAAGGCGCCGTTTACTTTATTTTCTAGAAGAAACTACGACGACTTTACCTCCAACCGGGTTGGATAGAGAAATCGTAGATGCTTTGCCAGTATTTGAATACAAATCGGAGAGCTCCAAGGACGGGCTGGAAAGTGCAGTATGTCTATCTGAGTTTGAAGAGAATGAGAAAGGCAGGTTGCTGCCCAAATGCAATCACAGCTTTCATATAGAATGTATTGATATGTAGTTTTTTTCACATTCTACCTGTCCTCTTCGTAGAAAGACAGTGCAATCTTGTCCGCCCACAAAAGAAAACAGTTCAGGAGAACCCAGTTCAAGTGGTGAAGGAAGGAATCAAATCTTCATCGATCGACAAATCGTAAGAGGCGAGAGAAGGTCTAATCGAGTGCGATTACAGGACATATCAAGTATAATTTTGTGTGTCGAACAAAATGGAATGGATGAGAGAACATTTCCGAATATTGCTATTGACATTAGGCCTTGTTAAGCCAAAAGTAGAGGTATTCTTCATATAAGCTATTCTCATAAATAGTATACAACGCCAGCTCTTTATCCTAAATACTTCCTTTCAAGATATGTGTAAAACACTAGTTTGTAATATTAGATAAGATCAAACATTTCTTTTTTCGATCTCTTTTAAAATAAAATAATACATCAGATTTTCAAGACAAGACAATTTTATTTGTGTTTATTTAAGTACTTTGGTAAACTTAAAAAAGCTGGTTGTTAAATATCAAAATAAAGTATGTATTGTTACACGATGAAGGATTAAGGGATGTTAATGTAATGTACCGTGTTTTCCTAGTTTGAAATGATAATTTTTATAAAATTATATAATGGATGGTTTTTATTTTGTAAATTTATATAATATTATTAAAAAAATTAAAGGGCTCATGTATTGTATGTGAAAACCCCAACCAGGCAAGATAAAGTAATTCAAAAAGTATAGGGCCTTTGTATTACCATGGTATTGTCTTAGCATTGCTTAAGATTTAGAAACCAAAGAATGTTGTAACACTTGTGTTGTGTTGTATTGTATTGAAGTCAAAATTATATGGATGTATTTTATTAGGACAAGTAGAGGATATTACTAAGATAATAATTATATTAATAATTGAAAATGTTATTTTTAAAATGATAGAATTTAATATTTTATATTCTTTTAATAATTATGGAGTCTTAAATTTTTTTAAAACTATTAATAAATATAACTTGGAATCATTGTTAATTAACAACTTCTATTTAATTTTACAAGTAAATATAAAATAAAATAGTAAAAAATATATCTAATTTCATTTTTATCACATGAATAGTATCTAAGTATCTAATTAGTTTGGGAAGGGTAGGTAATAGGAAATGTAACATAGAAAAGCATTGGATCCACATATGAAGTGTAGAGAGTGAAAATCCACATGGGAGTGGAGAGAGTGACATTATTACTTACTTATCCATCATGCAAATGCAATGGGAGAGATAAAATTAAAGGAGATAAAAGAAAGTGGAGAGGAAGAAAAAAATATAATAAATAAAATAATTTAATTATGAGGTGAAAAGAAAAACCTAGAACTATTAAGCTATAGATAAAGGTAAGCTCTCATTATTTAAAGATGATAAGCTTGTAATGATACAAGTTGAATTAAAATTGTTTAACAATAACTCCCTCCTTGACTAGGACTGTATACAATATATGAATGATTCAAATTTGGTGGTGTATATTTTATTGTAAGGACCCATTAATGATGCATATGTCAAAGGGCCCTTTGTATTGAGATAATATTTTCATTATAAAGTATACTATGCAATTACAATTATAAAATATATTTTTTGTCCTCTTCGATCATCCATGAGACATGGTGTGGACTAGGTGGTTGGGGTTATCATGCCTCGCATAGAGTGACACAATAGGCCTGGTCCCAAGAGCATAGGGTTTAGCTTAGTTAGGGGTATTTAAGATTTTGATAAAGTTTGGATCCTTTATAAGATATGATCTTCTATGTATGTTTCCTAATCTAATAGCTTGAGGAAAAAAGTATCAGAGAAAGAAAAAATAAATATAGTGAAAAGAAAAAAACCTAAGCTAAAGGAGGGTGATGCACCAATGATCAAATAAGACCCCCTTGCATAGCAACCCTAATTGTAATGCCTTGGTGTGAACACTTTCTTTCCTCAACATACATAAGCATAGACATATAATTTGAAACTGAATAGATAGGTAGGCCTCAAGTGTTATATATATATATATATATATATATATATATATATATATATATATATATATATATATATATAGCCTCAAGTGTATATATATATAGCCTCAAGTGTATATATATATATGTATGCAAGCAAAGTATTATTATACCAATGGTAGGGGTTCAGGTTTCCCACATACTACTATGCAAAGAAAAATGAAAAGAAAGGTATACAACTCATTGATACAACTTGTCAATTCTTTACAATGCTAAACTAACCACTATTTATAGATTATAAGGAGGAAGTTTTATCTCCAAAATTGTATAGAGATATCAAAATTTATTGCTCCTTTATGTGTCATAACATATCTTCATTTAATGTGTTAATCCCCTTGTGATCTCTAGATCTGAGATCACTAATGTTGGATAGCTTACAACCTTTGGATAGACCATTTTTTCCTTTTGGATATTCCTAGATATATGAAATCTTCTATAATCAGTGTTCCAAATTTGAGGTAAATCCAATTATAGCTTCTCACATTATGGCTTTTAATACATCAATTACCTTTATGAACTTGATAGGCTTTGGATGTACATGTAAGTGAGTTTGGAACTTGTAACAATAAATACATTTTTAATGAATTTTAAAATAAAAATAAAATTATATAAAGTTGTAAAATTGACTATTTGTTTAAAAAATATTTCAATTTCTTTTTTAATAAAATAAAAAAGATTTTCAATTTTTTTTTAGTAAATAAAAAATAATTACAACAATTTTAAATTCAATTTTAAACTTGATTAATTTAAATTACCTTTAAGTTTATTTAAATTGAATAACATTTTAAATATATTTATTATTTATATACATATACTTTTATATTCTTATGCTATGTGATAACACTATGTTAAAGTTGAAAGATATATCAAAATTTATAAATGTAAGATATGTTAAAACATTAACTTCTAGCGTAATTCACCTTCAACTATTAGTAAGAAGCTGAAATAGTTTGAATTATATATATATATATATATATATTTGGTAAACTTTGTAATATAATCAAATTTTAGATTTGACCATAATGCACCTAATATTTGAATTTTATTAGTTTTTTTTTATACATGCATAAAAAACATAGCATTTTAATTTTTTATCTTAGATTAAATAAATTTAATCTATTTAACCAAAATTACTTATAAATTAATGTTTTAATTTTAAAATAATAATTTAAATATTTAAAATATACATACAATCTTCATAATCTTAAACAAATTTAAAACTGTAGCGAATTCTTCTTTACTAACCATTTCATCAAAACTCACTCTCTCCTCTTGGTAAGAGCGAGATTAATAGTTACTAAAAAAAAGCCACCAAAGACCTTACAATATCTAACGTTCGTACAACTAAGCGAGTTTATATATGTGTATATATCAGGCAAGTATCAAGCAGAACGCATAAAACCAATGAATTGGGTAGACTACAATGGATGGAAAGCATCTTTGAACTTTTATACAGTTTAAAAGTCCAAGTTGACACAAAACTTTATGCGTTAATAGCATATGTTTAAAGAAAATTATGATTACAATACCAGCATGATAATTTCATGTGGGCGACCATGCTTTAAATTACAAGCAGAGGGGTCCACACAATTTGAAAGAGTCCAAAAACTGCAATAGAAATAATGAACGAAGCTGTGCTCATATTCGAATAGCCACGCCTAATATTAAATTAAAGGAAAAGCGAAAACACCTCCTAATAGCATATACGCAAGAAACTTATTGAGGCATGGTATCAGATCTTCATCGCATCACTGGATTTGTCTCGCGGAGTTAAAGTCTTCTTCTCGCTCTATGAAGCAACGCAATCTGTCATGGAGAAACACGCCGTCAAAGAGACAAACATATTATATTGCAGAGCGATGGCTTCTTGGCTTGTTCAATTGGAGCATGAGACGTGACCCATTCACATGCTTCCCACCTTGCAGCTGCGCAGAGTCATCTACCACTCGTGGTGATGGTGTTCCTTCTTGTCCTTATAATTCGTTTAGTATTTCTTTCAAAATCTATTAAGTAGTGGGGAGAGGTATTAGTATGGAACAAAAATTTATCATAAACTAAAAAATAGATCTTACAAGGGACCGTATACCTTATTTACTTTACATCCAACTGGGTTGGATAGAGAAACCGTCGATGCTCTCCCAATATTTGAATACAAATCGAACAGCTTCAAGGAGAGGCTGGAATGTGCAGTCTGTCTTTCTGAATCTGAAGAGAATGAGAAAGGCAGGCTGTTGCCCAGATGCAATCACAGTTTTCATATAGAATGTATTGATATGTGGTTTCATTCATATTCTACCTCTCATCTGTGTAGAAAATGCAACCTTGTACATCTACAAAAGAAAATAGTTCAAGTGACGAAGGAAGAATGAAAGCTTCATTGATGGACAACTCGTAAGGGGTGAGAGAAGGTTTAATCCAGGGCAATTGCAGGACAAGCCAAGTATAGTTTTGAGTGTCGAAGGAAATGGAATGGAATGGTTGAGAGAACATTTCCAAATAGTTTTTTGGCAATATTTTTTATATATGGATTAAATCGAGGTTACCAATAAGTGATGTCTAGTATTTTTTACATGAGATCATGATACTAAATACTTCCTTTTCGTGTACTTATGGAATAACAGTTCTTCGTACTTTCGATAAGATCGAACATTTCTTTTTTCTTTCTCTTTTAAATTAAAATAATACACGAGATTTTCAAGACAAGGCAATTGTATTTTGTGTTTATTTAAGTCCTTTGATAACCGTTAAAAAAAACTATGGATGGTTTTTAAATAGTAAAATATAAAAAATATCGTTAAATGATGAAGGGATAAAAGATGTTACCGTTATGTATAATGTTTTAGGATATTATGATAGATTGAATATGTTTTATAAGTTTATATGATACTATTAATATATGGTGTTAACCAATTATATATATAAATATTAAAATTATATTAATATGCGAAAAGTAAAGGGTTTATGTGTTGTAGGTGAAGACTACAGTACGGACAAGATAAAGTAATTCACAAAGTATAGGATCTTTGTATTATAATGGTATTGTTTTAATTAGTTTATAGTTTAGAAACCAAAGAATATTGTAGCAGTATTGAAGGTTAAATCAAGATTATATGAATGTATTTTATTAGGACAAGTAAAGGATATTGCTAAGATAATCATACTAATAATTGAAATTATTGATTTTAAAATTATGATCTTAGTACTTTGTATTATAATAATTAGATAATTTGGAAGTATTTTCAATCAACTTTTATTTAATTTTACAAGTAAATATAAAATAAAACAATAAAGATATAACTAATTTCATCTTTCTCATGTGAATATGATAAAATTCGGTGGGAGAGTGGAAGGGGCAAGGTATAGGAAAGGTAACATAGACAAGCATTGGTTCCACATGGGAGTGGAGAGAGTGACATGATTACTTACTTATCCATATTACAAGGGCAATAAGAGAGCAAAAATGAAAAGAATGCAAATACATAAGGAAGTAAAGAGGAAGGAAGAAAACACAATAAAGGAAAAATTGAATTCTAAGGTGAAAAACACAACATACAACTATAAATTTATAGAGAAAGGTAATCCCTCATTGTTTTTAGTTGATTAGTTTGTAATGATACAAGCTAAATTAAAATTGTCTAACAATAATAACTATCTCCTTATCTAGGAATCTATATAATATATAAAATAGTTTAATAAGGTGGTGTATATTTTATTTTAATAACCCATTAATACATGCAGGTGTCCAAGGGCTCCTTGTATTGAGATAATATTTTCATGAACGAAGGAATAACTTCTTCATGTCAAACATCACAAGAGAAAAGTTGAGGTTGATCTTATGTTAAATTAACTATGTCAAAATAAGTAAATCTTCTACATGTTTAGGTAATGAGGAAATTATTCCAAGGCAAGTGTGATGTCTCTAAAGATGAATGTGATCCATATATGGGAACCTAATCTATGAAAATATTAAGAGCTTAAATAAAGGACCGCATGAATTCCATATATCAATATTTTATTTTTTATTGATAACGAGTTTTGAAAGGTACCTAAAACCTTTTTACAAATCATAGAGAGGATCCCGTGAAGGTTCAACTCAATATGGTACAAGCCAAAAAGGGGCTATCACCTGTGGCCACAAGACTAAAACAAAGAGATACATAGCGGTTATGGCTCGTAGGCACCAAAGGAACAAAAGATACAGACTACATACAAAAATGGACAAACCAACAAGGGTCGAGTGTGTCATATCATTCCAGGATGTAGTCTTCATCATCATTGTCCTTGGGATCATCCTCCCCTGAGTGACCTGCTTTTTGGATATTCATCTGATTAATAATCTTGCTTGCTCTTAAGAGCATCAATATCGTTGGGGTGGCGATATCTTTTAGGTCATTGATTTGGTTGGTGTCTCCCTTTTGTTGAATTTAACGAGGCCCCAAAGATGGCCCTAGCATGGTATTTTGCATCTTGTGAGCAAGTAATAGGTTATCAAATATAGAAAAGTTCTTGCATTTCTCACTTGTATTCTTGACATGGGTTGAACGTCTACTAGGAGTTGACGATGGCCCAACTATGGGTATTATTTTTAGTTTACCCACCCTGCTAGGGGTACCATTATCAAAATAAAGTATTGAACCTTCAAGTGTAACTTCCACTAGCACCAGAGGTGAGCTCAAGATGGGCTCAAGGATAGTTGTCATCCTGCCAGCTTCAATGATACTCTGGTTTAGGTTTTGGTTGAAATAGTTATCAATATTTAGGTGGAGACCCTAGTGCTTAGGGTAAGTAGATTTTACTTTTTGAATACTATCAAAAGAAAATTCCATCGACTAGAATAAATACTTTGGGATGTTTATTTGCTTCACATCCTTCAAAAAATTTAGGAACACCATATAGAAGCTGTAGAGAGGGGAGGACAGTTCATCCACAGTCAGTAATTACATAATTGGCACTAGGGATCAGTTCTAAGGTAAAGGGAGGTCCTCCCAAATGAATCCATTGTCCTTGGATAGAAATTTCCATTTGTCATAGAAATAAACCAACTCTCCCAACATTTAATGCTTATCCCTGCACATAATATCTCCATCATTGGAGAGTTCGGTAATCTCAGCCAATAGGTTGATAATAACTACAAAAGTGAATCCCTTTAGGGATACTATACCACTTTCCCAATACTGAATGAATTCCTTCAAAATATCATGGTCATATCCCTTGAATTTTCTTAAGAAATTCAATAAACCATGGGAAGCCATGATCTCCTCAACCATCGGGTCTAGCTGCAAGTGCTTTGAATCGAGAAAATCCATCCTTATACACATAGAAAATCTCTCAAAATAGGTGTAACTCATGTTCTAGTTCACTTCAGAGTCATTTTGGTTCTCCTCATGCATAAACTAGATTAAAAGAAACTCTTCCAATTACCAAGGTGGATTTATGCCAAATTCCTTAGACTAAGTGCTTGACCTAAACCATTTATTGGCCTAGTCTACCCTAGAATGTCTCACCACACAAGCCATGCCATGCCCAAGGGTGATTTGGTTTACTAATTTATTGTTTATAAAATAACGAGGCAACCAAAATGAAGTGTAGAGATGGCATTTGTCTTTGAAATTAGAAGTAGTAACAAAAGTGAACCAATGAGGACACACCTTGTCTTCAATATTCCTCCATGTGTGGCCTCTATGCTAATACCATGCCACCTTGTCATCCACACTAAACACAATCTAGGTGGTTCTACTGTCACGATCTGGAGGATTTTCAGCTTTACACAAATAATTAATCACACCATTATTGGAAATGATATCAGGCTCATGAGCTGATATCGACATGTGATTGGTGTCACAGTTCAATGTTACTACTTGATGATCTTTATATTTTTATGTTTGTAAAATATTGATATGATAAAAAAAATCTTTATATAATACTTTTTTAATAGACAAAAGGGTTAGGTTGGTTGGTAGTAACTACGTGCTTGTTGATTGAGTTATTTACTACATGGTCTTCATTATTTTATGTTTGTAAAATATTGATATGATAAATAAAAGCTTTATATAGTCCTTTTATTAATACATAAAAGGTTTGGTTGGTTGGTAGTAACTAAGTTCTTGTTGATGGACTAACTTGGTTTGATTCCCTAGATGGTTAGGGCTGTTGTTGAATTTTTATTTACTCAATAGTCTAGGCAATTATAGAGGTTTCCTACACAACAATAAAACATCCTTTCTTTAATGGTTGTAAGGCTTGGATAGAGGTAATTCAATAAAGTGTTGTCCTCATTTATGATTGTCTAAGATGGTTGAAGGTGCTATAGGAGTCATCCAATGTTATTACCATTAATTAAGAATATTCTTGCCATGTTAAGGCAATGAAAATTTATTGTTTATCCATTGTATACAATATGATTAGGAGTGTTAAGGTTGTGTAAAATTAGGTTTGTATTAGGTAATTATAAGATCTGTGTTATTCAAATATTATTATTTGCACGTTGCACTATCAAATATATATACATAGAGTTCTCAAGCGGGTATATTATAACTAGAATTTGTCTCATTTAATATAATATTTTAAAAAGGTATAAATATTTTTCATGGCTTATATGTGAACTAAATATGTTGTTATGTATACTTTGTATTTTACATAAATTTCTTCAATGAAAAAGATTCATGATCACTTCACTTAAATTATTTACATGAATTAAAATCTTGTTATTTGTTGATGTTAAAAGAACTTGGATTTGATATTGGCATAACAAAAGAGTAGTTACAATATTATGGTAAAACGTAATTCCATTATTGTATTTGTATTTAAATGTATTCCCTCTCAAAAAATTTAATCCAAAAAATGACAAATATTGTTAGAATTTTAGCTAATACTTTAATTGCAAATTTTAAAAGCAAGTGTCATCAATATTAAAATTTAACTAGACTTGAGAATTTTCTCTTATGTGTGAGTGGTAATCATTTCATTTCTAAATGCATTGAAATGGTGAGAAAAACTTAAGAAATAATGTGAACCTAGTAAGTAGAAGTCATTATATGTAACTTCTAATTTATAACCAAAGTTGTGCATTCTAGTTTAGAAAAATCTTATGCTAAATATTTTTATCTTCTTGGAACTAACTAGGAACCTATTGCTAATGTCCATTTGAGATAAATAAAATAAAATCTTTAAGATATTTATACACGACCATTGTTATCTCTTTTGGTGATTTTTTTGTCTTTGTGAGAATCAAAAGCTACTACTTTTAAAACATTAAGAAGTAGAACTTTGCTATAGTAAAATTTGGACTTCCTTCAACCTTTGGACAACAAATCCTTAACAATATTAGAGATGATATTTATAATTTACAATTATATATTATACCCAAGTCTTCAACTTAGGTACTATATGAATGAACTTATCACTTCAATCTTTAAACATTGAGCCTTCAAAATTTGGACCTATAATGATGTTACAAATGATATTGTAGTCTGGTTTAGATTTTTTGACTCATGTTAAAAACTTGGGTAACTTTAGTGAAACATATCTAGTACAATAAAACCATAAGTAACCCTTAGGAATTTAACTAATTTAAGTAATGGTATTTCATTTGAAAGTTAAATTTGATAATGTCTTTAGGTAAAATGGATATGTTAGTATAAATTTCACTTTACTTTTGTTTAATTAGACTTAATTTCAATCAATAAGCATTGAATAGACTTCCATTTATTTTTGTCTTTGATTAAACAAGTTTTTGATAAATAAGTTCGATTTTCAACATTAGTTGTTTTGGTACTTGATTTTTGGGTTGGGTAGCACCTAGATGCACAAGTAAAATTTGGTTTGAAGTAAAAAAACCTTTCCATAAAGGAACATTAGCCACATCCAAATAATATAACATGTAGATATCTAAGGTATATTATGATTTTGATTCTTTATATGCAATATATAAAAAAGAAAATTATAAAATATATTATCATAGTGATCAAATAAATTATATAATAGAATAAAGTGTAGAACTTCTAGTAGTTCTAGGATCAAATATTGCAATGATAAAAGTATCACTACCAATTTTTCTCCTTTGAAAATTAAAAAATTAACTATATTTTACCAATCCATTGTAGACATTACATATATAGTTAGTTCTTAGTAATCCTAAATGATGTAATTTCTTTGCAAATCTTGATAAACTATTAAAATTATTTATTTTGAATAAAATTCTTATATTTTTGATGTCCAAGGTAGGGCATCACATATGGAATAGAGCCTAAGTTACAACACATAGTCCTTAAATTGAATATGCTTATCTCAAATGATGCAACCTAAGAAGAGATGATGTATAGCTAATAATTATGATGGTAGAATAAATGGAAAAAGAGGAAGAGATAGACATCAAATTAAAAACCCAAAGAGTAGCTACTTAGTGGAGGAGTAATAGGAAACTAGTCAAGAGGACTCTTTAATAAACTACAAATAGAAAACTTTAGGATGTGAATGATATTATTAATTAGAAAATGTTTTAGAGGCCATTCATAACATGACCACTATTATGATGACTTGAATTCTAGAGGTTCCAAATGTACATGATCATCAAGAAGAAGGAATACTAATAATTATGAAATAAAAAATATTAGCTCTATCATCAAATCAACCATGTTGTTGACCAAAGAGATAAATCCTAAAAAATATAGATCTCTCTTTGTCTCTCTCAAATTTTAAACATTGCATAAAGAATTGTATGAATAAGTCTTAATATAAGATAAAATATTTTTGCAATAGAATTAGAACATGAGGATAAATTAATTAATAACCCTTCACATTATGCATTTGATTATATTGAACTTACAATCCTTTTTTACTATGTTTTAATTTATATATCATGTATAGTTGGAGCACTAGTCCCATAGATTAGAACCCTTGCATTTGGTATTTTCTTTTACATTTAATGTCTAACATAGTGGTTTCCCAAGTATATTCAATGTGTGGTTTTGTTACGATTGTTTTTATATTATATATTGTGTTTCAAAACATAGCTCTATATAATAAATTTGACTATAGTTCTATATTTTACTTTTCTAGCAAAATTTAGATTAATATAATATTCATAAAACCATCCATCACAACTTACAATATTATCTAAAATATTCTATTACAATGAACTTCATTCAATTACATTACATGGATCTTTGTTTCCATAATATAGCATTAGAAAGGTGACTCTTAGACTATTTCACTATTGATATCCTTACATATTTGAGAGATGCAACCTTTCATATTCCACACATAAGACAAGCTTCTCATGCATCTTGGCTTCTCATCTTGCTACTTGTAGACATGAATCTTACTCTCTATTTACTCTTGCACACTTTATTCTATGACACTTGCACACTTCCACACTTTACTATATGAAACTTGTACACAGACTTGCACACATTATTACATGAAACTTGTGGACATCCTACACATAGACACATACATAAAGGGAAATATAAATCACACTACCTAACTATAGACTCAAACCCTATTATACATATTTATAATTATACCATAAGGTGCAATGGGGATACATTAGCATGTATCAATTAATATAATATTCTCCAAAACCCACCTATATTACATTATTTAGTTATTGAAGACTATAATATTCAATATTTGATTCTTGCATTTGTTATTTTATTCTGACGTTGGTGCTATTTATGTCTTTGTCCTTACTAGACAATATTAAACTATCTCCAATCCATCTTCCTATTTCCTATATTTTGAAGAAATCAAACAAATCATCATTAATTTGTTTTGGTGGCAAAGACGATCTAATATTTCTTTTTAAAACCCCATTGTGTCTATATCAAATATTTCATCTTTGATGGAATCCATAGCTTCAATTTTCTCTTTTTTCCTTACGATACATTTCCTGTTTGTATTTATGAACTTGAGTTACACTATTCTTCCTTTTTCAACTAATTGAGAAACTAAGATAAGATTATTTGATAACCCTAGAACATATAAAACAACATCTAGCATAAAAATCTAAAATCAACATGCTAGGTAAAAATTTTCTAGATCCTTGAAAATAATAAATCCTATCATCTATAATAAATAGTGGAACATTAGTTTTGAATTCCAATGAGATGAACTAATGCAGATTTCTAGTCTATTATACCATATATACCATATATCTTTTTCTTTATGCATATTTTGATGAGATTCAAAAGATCTTATTTTATATATTTAATTATTATTTTTTAATACTATTATATGAATTTCTATGTATTTATTTTTCTTTTCCATATATCCATTTATTCAAATTTTAACTCTTTCGGAGTAGAATAACTTATCTCTCCAAACATAAAAAATTTAAAATTTCAACAGTGATATTCTTCAATTATTCAAAAATCAAGTTTTTGAAATAAAAAAATTATATTTAATTTAAAGTTCCTTTTTAGCCCTAATAAAACTTTCAACTTTCAATTTTGCAAATTTTTAGATTTTCAAAAATCAAAATTTTCTAATTTTTTATCCTTATCACTCCTATTAACTTAAAATTCCCTTAAAAAGATATTCATAAAACCTTATTGCCCCCATTCAAAGAAAACATTCAATGCAATTTGAATTTCAATTAAGCACACCAATGTTTTAAACCATACCCGATGAAAACATGATGCTTTATTCATTGGATGTAGTCAGATATGTCAATTTTTTTTTTAATTATTAAGGCACAAAAAAATCATAGTCACCCAATCATCTTCTTTATTCTACCAAATTTACATAATATTTTTATGCTTCACTTCATCCAAAGATGTTACAAAAATAGCAAGTTCTAAGGTCTCATAGATGCTTGTAGAATGATATGGTGATTAGGGTGCTCTTAGGATTTACAATGATGCTTAATATTTTCTAAAGCTTAATATTCTCTAGCACTCTATCTTAAAACTACTTCTGTGATGCAATAGCACTTCAACATTTATTCTTTTCCAATGCTCAATATTCTTTTACACTCAATATTTCAACTACTTTTGTTATGCAATGGTGCCCAGGCTCTCAAGTGATGACTTATTTGTTACCACCATATCAACAAACAAGGACATATATTTCTAAATATATACTTTATATATGCGCTATTTTTTATTTGACTCGAGTAGATTCTAACTTGGGATGCTATAGTGGCTTCCTTCTTTGTATCCACTCTATTTTCATAGGTATATTTTTATTTTAACTTTTCAATATGTAGGCTTGAGATGCTTTATTGTATCTCTTCTTTGTATCCATGCTCTTCTACTGGATATATCACAACTCACGTAGTTCTCAATGGCTTATTTATCTATGTTGGTTATTCTACAACTTGGGTAGATGGCTCCATGCACCATATCTTTTATTTTCTTTATTGTATTCTAATTTGGGTAGATTTCCATGGCTCCTTCTATTCCATATTTCATAAATACCTCTACTTACAATAGCATGGGCTTGCTTTGCTGATTTCCTTTCCTTTAGCCTTAAGGGATTTCTCAAAGATTTCTTATGCTTAAAATTTTATTTTCTTAGGTCCTGCCTCAAATAACTAGTGTAAATCAATCAGTCCATGTTCTCTTCAATGGACTCACAATTCTACCTACAAAATTCATTCTTCATAAAATAATATTAAAGTTATCAATAATCCAAAATTTACTTTGTCCTATGTTTCCTTCATGTGGCTCTTGCTCCAAATTAACACCAAAGTTTTTTGTTTTATGCAAACTCTTCAACATGCAACTTTTCAATCAGATAAAATATTCACACCAAAATCAAGTCTAGTGCTAGCTTTAGAAACTACTCAAAGTAGCTTTGAATATTCTCTCTCCAAATTCTTTAAATATTCACACTAGAAATATTTTTTTTATGATAGCAATAGAGACTACTTGAAGTAGCTCTGATAGAGTCTACACAATGTAGCTCTTATACCAATATTGGATTTTTATCCATATTACATAAGTATTGAATATCCAAGATCTTCAGTAGACTCAAATATTAGAGCAATTAATATAAATGATCAGTATCAATGAACATAACATTAACGAAAAATATAATAATATAAAATAAAATGGCCAATATCAATATGCAATATGCATAAACAAACTTATAATATAATTACTCAAAATATTTCTTACAAGTTTTAATATTATATAATGAATCTTCTATTACAATGAACTTTATTTGATTACATTAAATGGATCTTTGTATCCATTATGTAACATTAGAAATATGTCTTTTAGAATATTTTAATATTGCTCTCCTCTCATATTAAGGAGATGCAATATTTCCTATTCTAAAAATAAGATAAGCTTATCATACCTCTTGAATTCTCATCTTGCTACTCGTATACATAACTCTTGACTCTCTATTTTCTATTGCACACTTTATACTATGTCACTTCCACATTCCTACTTGCACACTTGAACATATTATTACATCACACTTATGCACTTTTTAACTTTACACACTTGTACATATTATGACACACACATCCTACACATAGATACATATATAAGGGAAAATATAAATCACACTCCTAAACTATAGACTCAAACCATATTCTAATATTCGCATATCTATAGTTGTACCATAATATACCATGAAGGTACATTAGCATGTACGAAATAATGTAATATTCTCCAACAAAATTATCATCAATAATTCAACAATTATTCTTTGAATTTCTAAGCTCAAAAAAATTCTTATGGAATCAAACACTTATTTTATGATTTAGACACTTGTTTTTAGACCTGTACATTTTATGATTTTTTAGAGGTGAATTTCATATATTTTAGAAAAATGCATGTAATTTATAAAAATATGTATTTTACAAATTGTGCATATCACAATTTCTTAAAAATGTCCAAGAAAATACCAAAAAATATTAAAGTGGTTGAATGAATTAGTAAATATGATTATTTGATACTTGATATTTTTGTATTTACAATCTACAACCTATGTATGTTTCGCTCATTTATAAGAATGCATTACACTTTTGTGTGGAGGTAATTTTAAATATATAATAATATACTAATTTTGAAAATATTAAAATCCCTATCCTATTTTAATGAATCCCTTTCTTATTTTTATGTAAAATAGCTATTTTTAAAAGCAAGCTAAATTCTATCATCTTAGTTAATTTCAAAATTTAATTTGTCATCAAATAATAATGTAATATCTAAATGTTTATGTGCAAGAAAAGAATTATACTCCCTCCATTAGTACTAGATATATGCTTTCTGTTTGGGCAAAATGAGGACGTCTTTCTTTTCCACAACCATACTCTTGATCCTTCAATATTACTAATACAAAATGTGCACTTTAGATCGATATCAAGATTGGATGATTCAAAATTTCTTCTAAGTAAGCCTCTAAAGAAGGTCATTTCCTTATTTAAATCCTACTATATGAAAGATAAATATAGAAAGGGGACATTATTGAGAGAATAAGTAGGGTTAAAAAGATTCAATAAATGTGGCCAGAGCTCAAATAACACCATTATTTCTAGCTAAATGAACACTGAGCATCTACTACAAATAATACCTAACATATCATTCAATTAAAGCTATGTAAAATATATAGTAAGCTCAAATACTACATCATTCAACATTCTAAAAACTCTAATAAAAATAAGCCAAATAGCTTCAATCCTAATAGATTTTAATTTAGTTACCAATTAAACTAAGTCAACAACTTAAATCCTGAAAAATCTTACTTCCACTAAAGCATTACAACAATGGTAAAAGTGTAAATATCTCAGTAATCAATAATTATTCACACTACAATTTAGGTAAATAAAATAACCCTTGATTGCTTAAGAATAGTATTAAAAAAAAATTATGATACGAAAATATTGAATTAACTAACCCTTTACAATGAGGAGTGGTCCTCTATTTAATTTTTTTTTCTAGCTAGGGATAAAGGTAAATACTATGTACAATCATAAGCAAACTATATTTGCATGACTTAGGATGATCTGGAACCACTCGACATATTTAGTACATTTCACACATCCTCTATTAGTCCTTTGATGATTATGATTTATAGGATCATTAGTTATGATTTTATGGAGTGGTTATCATTTTCATGCTCTAAAAATTAATAGTTCTAGCTTAACAACTTTTATCCAAGAGCATTGGGCACCTTATTATTAAAGCAAAATTTATTTGCAAGCATGTTAGACATTTTAGATACTAAGTTCATCCTTATTTCTAAGAAGATCTAGTGTAGGATGTTATTTACCTTTTCCTTGTTTTTCAAGTTTAGAGAAAACACTCTTGGTATGATAACTTCTCATTAGGTTAGAGGTTTTTGAAGTGCTTTGTTATTCTCTTTGTAAATAAAGCTTTGGCTAACCTCCTTCTAGATTCTAAATAATATTCATTTGAAAAGGCTCTTATTAGACAAAATATTATAGTGTTGGGACTGAAATAGATGATATATATTGATACAAGGAAGATTACAATATATAGGTATGAGGCCTATATGATAATATGACAAGAGTCAAGGACACATGTCATAACATGCAAAAGATAAAGTACATATTAATTCTAACATCCCCCCTTAATGTGTAATTTTCTAAAAATAGAACCCTAACATCCTTATTTATTACATAATTTAGTCTATGCTCATGATCTTTGTGCTTGGCTCTACCATGAAAAATAACTCTAGATCATTGTTGTGGATCTAGGTCTATTGCCTCAGGGTCAGCCACTTTCTCAGGTTTGTTGCCTTTGTAGTTTGGACTCATCTTTGGTGCCTCAGGGTCAGCCTCTTACTTAGGTTTGTTGCCTTTGTAGGTCACTACTAATTGTGTTCACCATGGATATCATATCCCCCCTCATGGTGAATCTCATCTAGAAGGTGTCAGGCTCCACAAAACTTCGGACATACCAAAAATACACCTTAATACAAAATAATTAGAGCCATATAAGAGTGTCGGTCTCTACCAAAAATAAACTCAAAAAATACAATAAAATGAGCCATAGAATCTAAATGTGGAGGAGAAGAAGAAATAAAAGAATGGAATATTCTCAAGTATCAATGTCAGTAGTCTTCAGAAGTTGATCCAAAAAAATTCTCAGATAGATTCTAGGGTGTCTATATCTATAGTCTCTAGAGTAGGTATCCTTATGGTGACCTTCTCATCCTATAGGAATGTATTGGTAACCAACCACTGTATCCTCTAGGTTATATAGAGAAGGTAATTAGATACTAGGATCACATACAAATTGCCTTTGGAGTTTCGGATTCAATCGATATTGCACTCCATCATACAATAATATTTGAGGCTAAAAATGCATATAAGACTACCTCAAAATGAAATTTGGACACCACAAATATGTCCATCTTAGAAAAACCTTTTTGACGACTATAAACACTCTTATGTTTAGGTGTCAGTAGGACCTTCATCTTATGGAAAATAACAGTAGCATATCTCCAGCATCAAGAATATTTCTTATATTGCACTCTAGCAGTATCACCCTCAGATGGAAAAAATAGACTTTCAATGTTCCCTCATAGAGGAAATTACATGGGCCTACTTAGGCCTTCCACTTCACTACCCATGTGGGAATAACATTAAAAAAATTAGCCTTGAAATAAATAAAATATCCCATAAGGCCATATGGTCTACCAATAAAATTATCCCCACTTACATTTCATATGTTCCCCTTAATTTTTCCAATGGCATTATAAAAAATAAATTGATTAATAAAAAATAACCACATGTGGTGGCTTGGGGCCACGCAGCCTCTATCGGCCACCATATGGCTGCATCATGTAAATAAAAATTTGCCATGTGAAGAGCCCATGGGTGGCATGAGGTGATTTGTAATAGGCATGGGCCAAAAGCTAAAACACAATGATAGGGCCTGATTATGCTTAAGATTATAGATTTGGAAGGAAAAATCTATTTTGTCATCTATAGGAGCATTTGGATGAAACACGGAAAAAGCACATGCAAATTCCTCAAAACCTAACAAGCCATTGTGCTTTGTATTGAATAAGTTAAACATCCTTTCCAACACAAATATTTTAGGGAGCTTCTGCATCTCTTTACTTCAGTGTGCGGCTATCAAGTGGCACAACAACAATGCCTAGCACATTGTCCCCATTGTAGATTGGTGCCTCCATGATTTTAGACACTAATGGATAAATCACTTCACAATGTGGGACATCATTAAGTGGCCCATGAAGAAGTGGCGTGTGGTAAATAATTTGAATTCTCCAAAAAACAACATGAAACTCCATTAGACATACGTGGAAAGAGTATAAATTCAAGTCGTCATGTGTGTAGAAATTGCTCTTTCATTCCTCAAAAAATGTATGACATTCTTGAGCTTGAAAAACCATCCTTCGTAATAAGTTTTTCCATCACGCACCATAATTGAAATTCTATTGAAAAAATACAATATTTTATACTATCACTGCAAGAAATCTACACCACAAAATCTCCACCTCCACCATTTCAGCCATGAAGTTGTATGAAGGATGCCTGAAACATCCCTAAGGCTAGTCTAAAACATCATGAACTACACGCGTTGATAGCATACATATCTAGAATGTGTCTTTGACCATTTTCTTAGTGAATCAAAGCCACTGTTCCTCCTCATCAACACCATGATTGATCTTGCAGACTATCATCAAGGTTTTTTTGGTTGCCAAAACTATTGTCGTAGAACCAAAAAATAAATATTAAATTACGGGGAAGAGATATGCATAGGTAATAACTACACACTCTAGGAAACATGGAAAAAATATTTTTGTGGATTTCTTTGTCTAACTGCATTTGCCAATAGTCAGACTACAATGCCATTTTTTTTGGTAATAATCAGAAGTGGTTACCACATCCAGCCACTGCATGTTTGAATTCCACCACAGTCACTAAAGCATATCCAATTTTGATAGCTCATAGATGATGGAGATCCAAATTACCAAAAATTGGCCATGATGGAAAATAAGGTTATTCATCACACACTGCAAAATCATCCTTCATTAGTGGTGGCACTTAGGCCACTACATGACCACCCATAGGTGGTTGAATATGATGTTACTCTACAGATTTAGTGGCATGTGCGTTAATGACTTTCAACATAACGCAGTATTGAATTGGTTTGACATTACACGGTAGACAAACAGGGCCTACGATGATTCTTCAAGGGATCACAAATCAGGATTGACATTCAATATTCAGTTTTCAATGAAAACTCCAACAACAAACACAATAAAAACATGGCCTCCATATCTGGCTTCGCAGCTTTCATCGATCTTCAACTATGAGGGCAACACTAACTGCAATAAACAAAAAATAATGGATTGCAAAAAAAAAAAAATTAGATGCTTGGCTTCATCAAACTTCTGTGTTTTTAGGATGAAACCAATATTAAATCATGGACTACAATTTTTTAGGCTTTAGTGCTCCCTACAACATCATCAATGGTGGAGTATGTTGTTGGATCAATGAACGAGAACACTGTGAAAAAAACAATATGGTGAGAAGATCTATGGAAGACCGTGTATGGTATTTAATGCTACTAACAGTGCAAGTTTCCCTCAAACTCAAGTTCAAATTGACATGGCATGACATGGCATGTGATCATCCCTTTGATTAACACCAAAATCGAGGTAAAAAAGAGCAAAATCAATGTTATTTTATGAACAAGGCGGACATCAATGTCAATTTTCTCACACATAAAAGTTTTAAATCAGGCATCAGTATTTACATCAGACTAACATAGGCAACCTTTACATTGATGTGGTGGAGATTCTTACGAAGGAGTATCGTTCAAATGATTTGCGTTTCAAGTAGAGAGTGGAAGACATGGTGCATTATGATGATATTTTCCATCTGAAGAGTGTAGCTACAAAATTTGATGTCTTTCATATGGTGTAAGACATGTGAAAGACACTGAAAGAAAGGTTTTTTTTGTCTATGGGAGGTTTTCAACCATATAAACTTTTGAATATACTTATTCCTCACTTGGAGCCATTAACAAAACAACAATTTCTAGCAAGGTTATGCATAGTGGCTATTTTTACAAAATTGGCTAAAATTAGGATTTTTAAAATTTGGAATTGGCTAATATTTGGGATCCTTGACCAAGGTCCATTAGCCAAAAAAATTTGGGTGCAATTTTTTTTTTGGTCGATTCACCCAATTTTATAATTATTTGACCATTTTAAGCTTAAATTTTAAATATTTTCCATAATAATAGTGAACCTTCTACATGAGTTTTGAAACTATTCACGTGGATTTTGAAATTGATTCACCAAATTTTTATAAATATATTTTGAGTCCGACCCCTTATGCATAACCTTGATTTTTGGGTATTATCAACCTGCAACATTCATCACAGTAGACAGGAAATATCAACTTGAGAATGCTTTTAAATTAGATCACCAACAGAACAAGCTCCACGTGTAAGTCAATGGCTAAATTTGATGTGATCATTACAGTCCATGACCACACATCTCACTGGAGCATTTCCTCAAACAAATCGAGGACCTTGTCCATACGCCCTCTCTATGCATATTCCACAACTAGTGCAGTCCATGAGATGGCATCCCTGTAAAGCTCATAGGTGATGACACCTTCATCTAAAACCAAACTTTGTTTACTTTCTAGAATGACCTTTCCTTACATAGGCTAAATTTTACATCTCAAAAAAATAGATGTAATTTCCCCTTCCACATTCCTCGGTGCTGGGGAGAAAATCACACATGGCAGAGAATTCATAGAGAGGCCTATCGATATCAGTAAGAAATATCAACTTTAGTGCCCTTGGACTTTCTAGTTTGACAATCCCACTAGGAAAACACCCTCCGTCAACTTGAGCATGGGCTCCACATCAAATGCAATAACATACCATAAAAATTGAAGAGAAAAAACATGCAATACATAATATCATTAGAAATTTGGATTTGTTATGTGTGGAAACATCTGCAAAATGACAACATAATGGACTCGATATGAAACTTTTCATAGAAATAATGGATAAAAAAATATTTTCACAATGAAGAGAAAATATTGACATTGAACCACAATATCCCAAAAATGAGACTAAAATAGAGAAACTTTTTTCTCCTCAATATCTCATGGCTCCAAAAAATGAAGCTTCAGGGGTGGCCATGAATTTTCTCAAGTTGTTTGGTTTCTGATCCATTTAAAAAATAGAGAGCATACTCCCTAGGCTTGGAGGAAAAAATGAGGGAGAAAAATGAGGGGGGATTTCCATGAGGGAAATCTTCCCTCAAGGATTTACAAAGGATAGGAGTGCAACTGAGCTCTGATACCAAATTTTAGGACTAAAATAGATGATATATATTGATATAAGGAAGATTACAATATATAGGCATGATGCCTATATGAGAACATGACAAGTGTCAAGGACACATGTCATAACATGCAAAAGATAAAGTACACATTAATTCTAACATATAGAGTACCTTGTTTATGTCACTATGTAAAAGTTTTATCTACAAAGACTTTGCAATTTGGACCTTAAAGAATATGAAACTACTCCCAAAAAATCTTTTAGCTTACTTGATTGAACAACTTTTAAGCAATTTCAAGCCAAAAATTGCTTCCTTAGGCTAAGGACAAAAGAATTTTGCAAGAATTATGGTCTAGAAAAATAATAATGAGTTTATAGAAATTCTTCAATCTTAAAAAATAAGGAATAGAGACAAGTCCAACAATGTTTTTTTGGACTTGTAAATGTTGGTAAACAATTTGACAATATTTTTGGTGCCTTTAGGGGAATTTTGCTTAAATTTTTTGAACCCAAATGGCCTTATTATTGGGCTATGGAATCTTACTTTTCCAACTATGGCTCATTTTATTCTACAATAGGGTCCTCTCTTTCCTCCATGTTAGATGAAACACCTTCATCTTGTAGACCTAAAATTAGTTTATCTCACGTTGTGTTGGGGCTTATAATATTTTAGCCTTATCATGAATAGATGTTATGTCAAAGGCTTTCTTATATGGAGGATATTTGTATTGTTTTTTATTAGTTCAAAGAATATGTTATAAAATATTCATCAAATATTTTACAAAAATAACCCAACTAAGCTCCCAAAAAAACCCAAGAAGGTAGAAGCAAAACAAGAATAACCAACAAAGCTAACATTATGGAACCTAGCATATACCATGAATGGCCAAGATACAATAAACTACAAAATATTATCTAAGATTAAATAAAAATACAAATAAAAATATACTAGCCTCCCATGTAGCGGAGGACCATATAATAAGATAGACCGACACCCATCAGATAACACAACCAAGGATCCCACATCTCAATCCTTCAACTTACTAGACCTAGCTTCATTTTTATCTACATTCTCCTCATTAGGAGCATATTTTTAAAGGATTTGGGTGCATTATAATCTATTCAATGTACAAAATGATCACTTACATGGAGTCAATAAGGGACTTTTGTAGTTTTAGGAGCATATTTTTAAAGGATTTGGGTGCATTACATGTATCCTAGGATCAGAGATTAAACTCATTTTTATACAAGCCAAAAAAAAAAGTAGCTTGGACTTCTTTGAAGGCTGAGTGATATCATCAAAGTCTAGTTTCTCTATGCAAAGGGATGTTTTATCAATATTTGTAAGCTTTACCACCAGGTTCTTGAAGCACTTCATTCATTCTTCACTATTGCCAACCATTTTATGAGAGATTCTCCCACTTTGGCCCAAGAAACCAAAATAAGGGTTGCATTGAAGATTTCCTGACTACGAGAGTCACTTTGCTCAAAGTGGTAGGAATTTGTATAGTAAAAAATAAGAGGTAGAAATCTATCAAGGGAATTCAATATGTTCTCTCCCAATAATCCTCTTATTTTGATGACTTAGTAAAAAATTAGCTTCACCAACCCCTAGTGAATTGGGTCTAATGTAGTCCCTTTCTTCACCCTTCTCATTAACCTTGACATAGACTAAAATAAAAAGGATGAGATGTTCATGAGGCTCTTATGGCACAAGTGATTTAGAAACATAAAGTACAATCTTCTAAGAATTTCTTTATTCTCATCCAGTGTAAAATATTGCATTAGAACCAATGCGATTCTATCCTAGGGTGCTTTTAGAGATTATATCTTAAACGTATTCTAAAATTCATCAACTCCTCATATTCTCCCAAGAATTATTGTGAATTTCTAGCCAGAGAGTATTTCTCTCTGTTGCACATATGCATCTATTAGCAGACACATCACCTCAACAATTAAGTGGATATTGACTTTGAATTCAAGGGTCCCCACTCTAACCATTCCATTGTGCCATGAGTAGGCCATATACTTGGATATTTCCTTATTATACCCATTGAATTTTGTTAAGAATTAGTGGATATTAGATTTTTAAGGATTTTTCTTATGTCCTCATCTATGACCAACGTATTTGGTTCTAGAATCAATGAAGTTATTCTTTTGAGTACACTTTTGTATAGTATCTTGTTAGGAATAATAAAACACTAGACGTTATACAAAGTAAACCCACAAACACAATAAAATCCAACAATTTCTTGAAAGGTAACTAAAACTATAGAAAAATTAACCTTTTGACAAGATTTCAAATACCAAACTACCCTAACAACCTGTAGTCTCAAGTTCCCATGAGATTAATCAAGAAGTAAATAAAATACAACCCTTTCCAAACCATGTAGAAAATTGGAATATCAAGGGTAGTTGAAGATAATCCAACCAACTACCCACCTACCACCATGATGCTAACTAACACTCTAGGATTTGTACTATGGAAAAAAACAAGAATTATATTCTCATTGTTTAGTTTAATCTTATTAAAACAAGAATCGATCATTCTAGGGCCCTAGCCCCCAACTCTATGTAGATTTACAATGATATCCATAGATCAAAGATATGAATTTTTACATACCCTCATGGTGTCCCAATTGGTACCTTGCACTTCCCACATGCTGAGCATACACCTTATCCCATATACAACCATCATGTAGGGAAACCTTTATGCTTTCCCAATCATAATGGTCCATGACTTGCAGATAATTACCCATTTTCCAACTACTCTTATCACCATATAAGACTCATACTGTGAGATATTCTTGGCCAATTGACATCGGATTGGTCTACATTAATTTTTCAATAAAATTGATGATTACATATTTGGTGTGTCCCACCTATCAAATAAATCTAAATATACCGAGAAAAATCCTTTTGGTTGAAAACCATAGTCCACCACATGTGATGATGACTGACCATAATCCTGCACATAAATAGAGTCGATTGCCTAAACCTCCACCACATAAAACACGAGTAACCCAACAAAATGGCATAAAATAATAAATGATTCAAATATGAATTTTTAGTTAGCCCATATGAAAGGCCTAATAAGTCCTAGTCTCCAAATAAGGATGACATCTAATAATACATAGCAAAGAAAAGGTACCAAGTTCAATAATAAGGGTCCTTCCCTTCCTAAAGCCCAAGGATGATATAAACCAAACTACATCCCCCAAGGTGATGGTACAACCTACACTAAGAAAGAATGGCCTTATTGTTAAAGAGTTTAAGACACTCAAGAAATCCTTCCCACCATATGGTGATGTCTTCTTGGTATAGGCCCAAGTTGGTGAGGAAATCCATATATTTATTACCCTCCCTGAAAACATGCTTAATTTTAATTGCTTCCAAGTTTTGGATATTCTTTTAGACTCTAAAATTAAATATACAATGGTCTAGATCAGGTTTTGAGAGCCATTAACCATGTTAATGATGTTAAGAGATTCATCTTCAATAATATTTTTCTTGTAGTCTATAGCTCCCAACTAAGATATACACTAGAAAAGCACTCTAGCCTTGGCAAAGTGAATGGTCTAAAATCCTAAATTTTTAGCATAGGCTATAAAAAACTCACCTCTTGAATTCCTAATGATGTCATCAACCCCTCCCAACCTAATATTACCTTTTGAAGCACCATCAAAATTTAGTCTAATTTATCCAGAAGGAGGGCCTCACATAGTCGAATCTCTCAAATTTGTCCTTGGATGGACCATTGGAGCAACCCAAAGTTGAAAGCCAAGGGTCAGCTCCAACTCCTCTTCCTTCTTAATGATAACATCACCATTAAGGTAAAGAAGCAAGATATTCTTAGTCATGCTAGAGATGGCTCTAAGGCTCATGGAATCTAATTGTTTCTCTAATTCTAGCACTCTTCAAAATCAAAAACTTTATTTTCATTAAATTTATCCAACCAATCAAAATTTTGGTTTTATATTTAGCTACAATATTAAAAATGACTTTTAGCTCATCCATAGAATAAAGATGTCCATATGGTCCCTAGAGTCATGAGATTTTGTAATCAATGATTTTATTTATTTTTATAAAACCATATTCTTTGTAGTGAATGAATTAAGAGCCTCATATCCTTGTTTAATTATTCTCACCCTTCAATGAACTTTGTCACCATATTGTATATTGTCGTCATACTTTTTATCAGAAAAAACTTGATAACCAAAGGATTTATTTAGTGAATCCACTATGACATGCACTTTAAGGTCCTTTTATTTAATATTATTTTCTATGGCCTTAATGTCAACTTTCACATATTGAATAGCATGCCAACAATAATTAACAAATTGTAAGTCTAGAGACTAGGTCTAAACAACTTTAAAAAATTGACCCCAATATCACTTCTTAATTCTTTTATAGGTGTCTATAGAGACCTAGGAATCCTGGAGGTATTATCACTATCTTCTACAATTAATAGCCTTTAAATAATCTAGCTTTTATTTAGTCATTAGTAATTTATAAAATGTAACTTGTTTAAACTATGGTCTAAAACTTGACACACTTTGTCATGCTAGATGCTTTAGAATTTGTTTGTTTGCCAAAATCATCAGTGTTCAAAGTAGAGAAAACCAAATTATCAATGTTTAATATGGTTATGGCTTATGTCTATTTTGTGATGTCTAAAATCTAGATTTATATCCAAGTATCCAAATCCACTTAGTGATGTATTCTTCAGAGCTTCTCCTAGCAAATCAATTTGTATAGAAAATAAAAAAGCATCATACATGCTAGCCTTTGGGTGGGTGTTCTTTAGCTCCTTAATGATGTTGTATTTATAATATTCCTATAACTTTTCATCCTTCTAGACTGGGTCTTAAAACCTTTTCTAGTATTTTTACATTACTTTTGTCCTTTGTTTGTTCATATGAAATATACCAAAGCTTATAGGTTCTTTAGCCAAGAGATTCTATTCTAGGTTTATAAGCATTTAGGCTATCCCTTTTAATTCTTGTTCAACCTTTTGAGCTACAACCAATTGGCATTAATGTTGGTAGACCATATAGGTGTTTTATATTATGTGAATTATTATAGGCTAAACATCAATAATTTTCCTCGACCATTGGTGTTTCTTCATATAGTTGCATTACTGGTTAAATCTCATTAGTCTTTTATGAAATATGAGTATCTCCTTTACTAATATTCTTGAACTTGTTTTAGTATTCTATCATGTCATCGCAATTATCTTGAATGTTATATTCTTGATAACTACTTTCAACTCTTGTATTTGTATGCATTATTTTGGTTCTAGAGTGAATAGAGACTATAATTGAATGGTTAAGATGGTAGGTTGAGTATATTACCTAGGTGTAAATAAAGAAACTATAAAAGGTGTAAACAAAGCCAAAATCAAGGCTTTTTGATTCTATTTATAATGTTTTTCAAAAATATGGAATCAAAACCTTCGATGGGATCTTACCAAATAATATGAGGGAATATTTTACTACCATAACTACTTGAAATATTTGGGGAAACTCCATCATATTTGATTTCTTGATATACAAGCTTAGGTCTAGAATGAAAGCCTAGAGGTAATAGATGTAGGCTTGAAATTGAAAATGTCTCACCTCCTAAGGGATTATCCTCCATGTATTACTGGATTAGGCATGAAAATTGATGATTTTATCCTAAGGATACCTTTTTATGAAAGTAAACTAAGTTAGGAGTGAAAATAAATCTCCTACATCATTGAATTCCAAGATAATAAGCTTAGCCAATTCAAACCAAGCGTTGATGCTATTTTATTCTAATGAGTGATATCAAGCTAGCACCTTGCCTTTAAAACATAGGGATAATAACCTCACCATTACATCTTCATGAATGGTATTGTGCTTGGTGCTAGAATAGTTATATATTAATAATTCTCATAAGTAGTTGTCTTGCTACCATCGTATAAGGGTAAGGCTTTAATTGTAGCTTGTGGAATATTATGAAGGTTTTGTAGATGAAGAGCTCTAATACTATTCCAACCAACATAGAATCATCTAGACATGGTCCTATAAAAGGTAGTAGTATATGATTCTAGGGATATGACTTTCAAAGGAGTAGGACTTTGGACATAGAAGGTTTGGATGGATAATAATAATTTTCATTTTTTGGATGCTATGAAAGTTGTTAACTTAAAAAACTGAAGAGGTTATTTTTTCTTCTTGGGCTTTGATCTTGTGATCATAAGATTCTGGATCTATGCATTCTAATGAAGTTACCAAAAACTTGGGTTTTTCAAATATGAAGTTGTCATGTGAATGGATTGCTTATCCACTTATGAGACAAATATCTTCACCATAATCCTAATCATCTAGTAATGTGGGTATGATAAAATTCTTATATACATGGTGGGGTTAGCTTTGATATTGTTTGAATATATATCTTCTTATTAAGACAAAATGATGTGATTTATCCCACTAGGGAATTTTTATGGGGTAAATCAAAATAAATTTGTCTCATCAAGCATACCCAAAATTATTGATCCTTTGATATTCCTAATAGAAAATGCACATCCTAGAAAAATTTCAAGATTGGATGACTCAAAATTAATTATAAGTCAATATTTGAAGAAGGTTGAATCATTACCTAAATACTGCATTATGAGATATGAAATAAAAATGGGAATAGAGTTGAGAGATAAAGATAGGGTTAGAGAGGTTGATCAACTGTAGTTTAATCTTAAATAATAGCATTATTTTTAGATGAATGAACATTGGCCATCTACTACGAGAAATACCTAATAGACCATTCAATTAAAGATATGCAAAAATTATAATAAGCTGAAATACTAAAGCACTCAGCATTTTAATTACTCTACTAAAAATAATCCAAACAAATTCAAGCCTAACAAATATTACATCCACTAAAGCATAAAAAACAATGTTGAATGTGTAAATATCTCTTTAATTAATAATTATTCACACTTTAATTAAGGTAATTTAAATATCCCATGATTAAATTAAAATAGTATGAATAAAAATCTTATGATATACAAATGCTAAATTATCTTACCCTTTATAATTAGGAGCATCACTCTATTTATAGTAAGCTAACTACTATGCAGAATCATAAGAAAACTAGTCTTGCATGACCTAGGATTATTTGGCACCACTAAGGATGTTTGAAACATCCTCTATCAGTCCTTTGGTTGTTATTATTTGTAATATTATCAATTATGCTTCAATGGAGTGGACTTTCATGCTTTGACAATTAGAAATGTTTACTTAACTACTATTATTTAGGAGTGTTATCTACCTTCTTATTAAAGCAAATTTGATTTGCAAGTAGGAAAATATTTTATTTACTGATGTCACCTTTCTTGTCAAGAATATCCAATCCAATATGTTATTTACATTTGCCTTTTCTTCTAGGCTTAGGGTGAACACTCTCACCCCAATAGCTTCTCACCATGCCAAATATTTTTGAAGTGCTTTGATCATGTTACTATGAAAATATTTTGCCTTACCTCCTTTTGGATTTTGAATACTTTCCTTCACAAAAGTTTCTTTTTAAGCCAAATATTGTTTAGCACTTTGTTGGTGTTAGTGTAAAAAATATCTAGCTACTGATACTTTACAAGTCTAGCCTTAAAGAATATGAAGCTACTCTAGATAAAATCTTTTGCCTTTATGTTGAGGTATACTACATTATTTGGTACATGCTAATATACCCCATGGTACCTTCATGGTATAGTTATAAATATATAATATATTAGGGTCGAGTTTATAGTCTACGATTTTATTTATATTTCTCCTTTTATGTAAGTGTTAGTGTGCAAGAAATGCACAAGTGTCATGTAAGTTGGAGTGCAAGTGTATATTGAGATATTGTGCACAAGTGTCCTATACGTAAGAGTGAAAATATGTAATGTGAGGATGTGCACATGTGTCCATCAAAGTGTAAGACTCATAAATATGTGTGCACATGTTATAGAGTCAAGTGTCCATCAAGTATGCAAGTGGTAATATGATCATCCAATATTCATGAGACTTGGCATATGGAGAGCAATATTCTAGTACATGAAGAGTAACATCACTTTGGATAAATTGTGGATATAATACTCCATAGAATGTAATCAAATGGAAATCCAATTCATATATCTCATTATAAAATTGTAATAAAAATAAGAATAATAAATCTTGTATACATTTTGAGAAATTAATATTGTAAACTTTCTTCATGCATAGTTCATGATTAATTTAGGCTATTTACATTCATATTTTAATATATAAATGAATGCTATTTTCATTATTATATAAGCCTTGATATACATATTAATTTTCTCATATTACTCTACTCATTATTATAATTTTTTTATTGATTAGAGGAGGGCTTTTTGAAAGGGACCCTAAAACCTTTTAAAAATGTGAAAACAAAAATAATATCGCATCCACAAGACTAGGATAAAAGCAAAAACACATTATAAAACCTAATGAGATCACCTTAAACAACACTACAAGGAAATCACCCGAAAATAATACAATAAAGAGATCACCCTAAAACAACACAATAGGCACCAACCTAAGATAGGAAAACAATGAGAGAGACTACCAAGAGAACAAGGGGACACAACAAGAAATACCCTTGAAAGATAAGTAAAATGAAATAGACATAGTAGACATGGCTAGATAGACACTTCAAGCAGTTCCTTCTCTTCATTAGTAACCTAAGTTCACCCTCCATTCTTGAGGTCTTTAACCATCTTCATGACTTGTTTAAGGATAGTCCATATCATCTTAGATGTTGTATATATGGAAATTAGTGTCTCTTCTAGGCCTAATAGGAAATCATAGCTCATTATTTGCTAACTACGACTTGATGATCCACTCAAGAGACTCAAGGGATCATCTCCCTTCTAGGGGAAGAATAGGAAATAACACCTTTAACATTTATTTTATTTTTTAGAATAAGCTCATATTTTGGTATTTCATTAAATTTTCAATGATAATGGGTGTCTTGCACTCTCCACTTGGACTTTTGATCCTAAAATACTGATGTAAAGGATCCATTTTGATCGAACTAGTGTCGATAGAGCCAAAATTCAACTTCCTCCTAGTTATGGTGGTCTCCACCAAGGTATTATCCATGGCTTCATAATCAATCAAGGTATTTGGATGAGGGATTTCTTATATTAAAACTAGAATAGAGGTATGAATAGGGGATCTACCAATGCATGATATGATGGCCTTTTGGGCCTCCTTCTAAAGAGTATGCTTATATAAAATAAGGTGAAGGCTCTAGTACATTAGATGGATGAAAGTACCTTTTATATCATTGGAGATAGAACTTTCCATGGATTTGAACAAATACTATGGCACATTTATGGGCTTGATATATCTAAGGTGATTCAAGAAGGCTAGATGAAAGCTTCTAAGAGGGAATTTGGTCTTGTTGATACTAAAGTACTAAAGAATTGAAAGCATGATCCTATTCCAATGCTTAGAAAGGGATTACTTGATGATCCTCCCTTTTCCATTACCATAATCTTGCTATTATCCTTGAAGTAGCTCAGTTCCTTATCTAGGGATTACTTGACTCTCCAAATAATTTCCCAACCATTAGGGAGGTCCATCACCTCTGTGAGATTTTAAACATTGACAATGAACTTGAGGCTATGAACCAAAACTCCAATGTCCTCCCAAGATTGGGTAAACTTCTATGATATGTCTTGGTAACTGTCCTTAAATTTTTTGAATAAATACATGAACCATGATTGTTGAAGACTTCTTCAATGATGAGATCAATTTGCAAAATTTCTAGCTCTAGAAATTGCATCAGGGAACTTCATCATACCAAACCAAGTAGAATTTTTTTTAGAGAGCTCACTCCATTGAAGGGAATTTGAAATAATTATTTTGTAGTAAAAAGACTATTTTAATGGCTGCATTTAAAGAACTTATGGCTAGATGAATTTGAGTGGATTTAAGCTTATTGTATATAAATGTCAATGGTTTTGGAGCTTACCATACTCTAGAGCCATTGATGATTACCTCTAATTTGAGATATACTCCAAAGCATAGGATCAAGTTCCAAATTAGATTGAGAGCAAGGTTATGAATAGTGTGAATATTCATAAATTAGGTGAATATTAGGATTTTTAAAATTGAAATTTGGCGAATATGAGGACCGTCAACGTTTTCCTATTCGCCTAAACTTTTCAGGACTAATTGTTTCTTAGGTTCAATTTACCACAATATATATCCAAAAATATGCATATTTGTACTTTTTGGAAAGATCTTTTTGAGCCTGATATAATGGTGGTGTTTTGATAAAGTTACAAGGTTATTTAATAGGTCAAAAGTTACCCCAAATATGACCTTACTTTTTAGGTCTTCAAATACCCCAAATTTTGGTGTGAAGATGATTGATTTGATTTGTTTAGGATTCCCTAGATTTACCTTTATTTTAATTAGGAATCACCATTTTTTACAAGTACATTTCAAGTCCAACCCCTTATGTATAACCCTAATTGGGAGGGACACAACCAATGGTGTGAAGGACAACTTTGGAAAAGTTTCTAAAAATTTGAATGGAACCATTGATGAGCACCATAATTGCTTATATTTTTTCATATGTTTCTAATGTTTTGTGCGGTATTATTATATCAAATTTATAATTTTTATGAATAACTATATGTATTTAATGGAAAATGACATATATCACCTAACTTGTGTGAAAAGTATGCTTTGTGTGTATATTTGATTATTTTCATTATTTTCTGCATAACTACATTGAGGTCCCACTTGGTCCAGGCATCATCTATTTTCAAAGGATTTCAATGAATATTATGGAAGGAGTGTGACCTTGAAATAGAAAGGCATATTACTCATATATTTAAACATAAAGGCACCTTACTCCCATATTCGGTTAGAAAAGTTCCTTACTCATGTCTTCTAATGGAAAGGAATGTGGCAACGCTAACCTACTGTTATCTGAAATGTAGATAAAAGCATACAAGGAATGTGTATCTTGAAGACAATATCAAGTTATGCACTATTTATCAAAGAAATCACAATACTATACTGTACTAATAGCTACCAACTATCAAAGAGAATGTTGAAGTTTTAGAATCATGCTTCATGAGGAATCAAAGAAACTAGCAGCAAAATCCTATGGGGAATATGCCAACATGAATCTTGCCTTACAAAGGGGGAAATTACATGCCATAAGACCAGGCCCAAACACCAAATATAGGATGGTGTGGATAACCACCCTGGATTAACACTTCCCAAGGAGCCTCATTCCCCAATCATTACCTTTGGATTCCATATAAGCAACCAGGGTAGTAATGGATAAACTACAGTATGTGAAATGTAGCTCCACTAAATGCAGTACAAGCTCCACTACAAAAAATCTTACCAACTCCTCCTATATTGAGGTATGTGCAACTCCCAATACATCCCATAGTCAATCCCAACAATAAGACAAACCAACAAGCATATCAAATGAAAAGTGAGGTGTTTCACATGTAAAATATTAGGAATTGTAATCATGTACAGTTGAGGTTAGGTAGAAAATAAGGAGTAGAGGCTCCTATTTTGATAAAAGAGGAGGAGGATGTACATATTACAGTAGGATAATCACCTATAGTTTAAGAGGTTGATTAAGAAATAGTTTATGATAATACCAAAGAAGAAGCTCCTCCTTTTTATAAAAGGATACAAGAGTAGATAAAGCTAATACAACCAGAATTTGATATCCTCTTGAGTCTGAAGAATTTGATAGTGATAATCCCTTTGTTCCAAGCCATAAGAAACATCTTGATCTACACTAAGGCTATCAGGGAACTATGTATGATAAGGCTAAGATGTAAGCTAGACCAAATAATAAATATGGTGGGGAAACTAGCTGACTTAATGCTAGGAAATACTTGCCACCCAAAATATGGATATCTAGGCAACCCGGTCCTGACTGTGAAGATTGGTGTCCACTTGTTGGCAAATACTTTAGTGGACCTAGGAGCATCCATTAATTTTATTCCAAAGGATACCATACATAAACTTAGGCTCCCAAGCATAAATCCTACCAATACTATTTTACAACTGGTTGACAAATCAATTATATCACCGAAAGGGATGTTGGAACATATCATCATGACAGTGGATGCATGGGGATTACCAATTAGACTTTCTGGTATCACAATACCAATATAGACTAGGGGTTATCTACTCATCCTAGGAAGGCCTTGGCTGGAAATAGTAGATGCCTATATAAGATATCAAAATAGAAATATGACTATTTTAGATGATCGAAACATTAAAAATTTGGCCATCTCTCCACCTGCATAGTTCGTTGACACATTAGGAGAACCTAATTAGAAAAATTAGGATTATGGAGAATTATCAATGGTGCAAACTATAATGACATTTACTGAGTTAGAAAATTAGGGTGATGAGGATAGAATTATCACAAATTTCTTCCATGGATAATTCTTCTACACCCCTCCAGAGTCACCACTAGTAGGCAGCCAAGACCACCATGTCAAAAAAATTCATATTGTACCTAGAAGAACGTTGAACATCAACAATGAGCTGGCATCCACTTAGCTAATCGCATTAAAATACATATTGATCAAGCATCAACATGCATTCACCTAGGACTATTCAAATATGAGAGGGATCACTTCGTAGAATTGTACCCATCATATTTACTTGGAAGAATAGGTAAGTTCGATCAGGCAACCACAACAAAGAATGAACCCCACCATGAAGGAGATAGTCAAGGTAGATTTGCAAAAACTCCTATCAGTTGGATTCATCTACCCCATATATTATAGTGAGTGGGTGTCACATTTTGTGGTGGTACCCAAACATAATGGGAAGCAATGGATCTGGTTTGAGTATAGATTTTTGAACAAAGTAAATAAAAAGGACCACTTCTCATTGCATTTTGTTGACCATGTTCTTGATACACTAGCAAGAAGAAAGTACTCCTTTCTATATGGATTTAGTCAGTATAACCAGGTCCATATAGGAGAAGAAGATCAAGACAAGATGACATTCACTTTTCGATGGGGTATGTTTTCTTATAGAGTTTTACCCTTCGATCTGTACAATGCACCAACAAATTTTTATAGGGTAGTGCTAAACATTATTTCTGATATGATAGGGAAGTAGTGGAGATATACATGGAATACTTCACTATTTATGGTGAAACCTTTGAGAAAACTATGGTAAACTTGGAACATACACTCCAATGGTGTGAAGAGACCAACCTATCCCTGAGCAATAATAAGTGCTTCATGATGATGCAAGAAGGGATAGTTTTGGGACACCATATCTCTACAAATGAGATAAAAGTGGATGAGAAAAATTAAAATAAAATTTAAAATTACCCAGTCCTACAACACAAATAGATATCAATAGCTTTCTTGTCTCTTTTGGGTATTATAGGAGATTCATAGTTGATTTCAGCAAATATGCCAGGCCTTTGCACAATTTGTTGTCAAAAAACATAGAGTTTTTTTGGATAGAGGAGTGTGAACAATCCTTCCATATTTTGAAGGAGAAGCTAATCACTGCTCTAGTACTGCAAGGCCCAAATTGTGCCTTCCTCTTCCATATATACTTTGATGTATCTAACAATGCTATAGTGGAATTTCTAGGATAGAAGTATGATAAGGATTTTTACGCCATCTATTATGTCAGCAAGCATCTCACTAGGGCAAATTTCAACTACACTGTCACTCAGAAGGAATTCCTTGTAGTTGTCCATGCCATTAATAAATTCCACCACTACATTACAGGGTACAAGGTCTTTGCACACACTGACCATGCAACCATTACATATCTGATGAATGAAACTAAAATTAATGGTAGAATAATCAAGTGGATTTTACTCCTACAAATATTTGATGTTACCATCATTGAAAAACTAGGTAAGGATAATGTGGTTGCAGAATTTCTATCAAATTTGACACTTGCATACCATTTATCTAAGAAAGACCAATTTCTAGACAAACATATTTTCTCTATGAGTGAAAACACACCATGGTAAGCATATATGGCTAGTTACTTAGCCATCGGTATAGTATCCCCTACACTCTCACCCTATGAAAAGTAGACATTAATAGAGAAGAGTGTAGCATTCTCATGGATTGATGGTTGTCTATTCAAAATAAGGCCTAAAAAATCATGAGAAGGTGTGTTGTTGAGCATGATTTTTTATAAATCCTTAAAGTCTGTCATGACAAACCCTATCGTGGCCATTTTTAGGAAAAATTATTGTGTTTAACATATTGTAGATCAGATATTATTGGCCTTCATTATTTAAGGATGTAGCCAAATATGCAAATCGATGCTATCAATACCAAATAATGGGTAGACCAACTCTCGGAGATGATATGCTCCTCCATCCACACATTCACAATGATCCATTCAATAAATGAGGAATAGATTTTTTAGGTCCAATCAACCTATAGTAAGTAAAAAAAAAAAGGTATATTTTGGTTTGTATTGATTATGTGACTAAGTGGATGGAAGCACATTCACTATGGGATTCCAAGGAGAAAATTGTAGCAGACTTCCTATTTTCACACATGTTCATGAGGTTTGGAGTACCTAGAGACATCACCACTAATAAATATCCCCAATTCACCTCAAGGTTGATTCGTAAAATCATGCAACAATATAGAATAAGTAATAACAAGATTACCCATTATCATCCTCAACCAAATGGATAGGTTGTGGTTACCAACTAATATTTGGAGAATATCCTCACAAAAACTATACAACTACATAAAAAATATTGGGATATGAAGTTTCCAGAGGTAGTATGGGCCTATAGGACTACATGGAAAACAACTACTAGTTTTACACCTTTCCAATTGGTGTATGGGAAGAATGCAATGATGCCCATTGATTTTGAAATAAAAACCCTTAGGACTGTAGCAGAATTGTACCTAAGTCTATATGATGCACAAAAAGAGCAGATTTAGAAATTGAATTATTTGGATGAACACCAATTAGATGCTTTGCACATAATAAATATCATCTAGAGAGAAAGAACACAATGGTATGATCACCACCTTAGGTTGAAGTAGTTCAAAGTAGGAAAGTGAGTGCTACTATATGATTCTTGATTTCAGGAGTGAAAGGTAAGCTTATGCAATAATGGATGGGGCCATACAAAGTTATTGAATTGATCAATAATGGTGTTGTGCACATCAGAACTATTGATGGCAGCAACACCATACTAACATTTAACGGTCATCGGATGTGGCCTTACCACATATCTAAAAATCTTGTCATGCAGTCCAATATAGGCATGGGGGAGACCCCATCTGATAAAAAAAATTAGTTTTTTAGTAGTTAGTGGACATAGGAATGTCCACCCAAAAACAAGAACAATTTATTCTTTTATTTTCCTTTCTTTGCTTATGTTTTTGTTTTGTAGGTACAGTGCTCTAATTGTAATCCATAGGTAGCCTGGTAAACCTAGACCTATCAAGAACAAATTCCACTAACCTATATATTTTTTCTTTTTTTGTGGGTATGATGCCTTGAATGCATACTGTAGGCAACTTGGGAAACCTAGGCCTAACAAGCACAGGATCCATGAACCTGCATGATTTCCAGTTTCCAAGATTATAAGTTTGATTGTTCCCATTAGGATGGGATAGTCACAATATGGATACATATGTGGGTGTTAAATATTTGCAATAAGTAAAATACCCATATCCATGTTCATACAAGCAACTATTGATGGAATTCATTAAGAACTATTGAAATGACTGATCAACTAGGAAGCGTTGATTGCATAAATGCTAGCAAACATGAAATTTTTAATGGTAAGGAGGCACCTAACTCCCGAGTACTTCAAGGGTGTCTAACTCCCATTGAAAAGTATTATATATATATGAGGAAGGGTGTATGTTTCCCATGAAGGTAGCCATAAAAAAAAAGTGTTAAACATCAAATTGGCACTTGTATCCCATCCTTTGGATATACGTGCCTATCATCAAGAAATATAATGCTTATATTTGATACATATGCTGAATTTAGGTGCCTAAATTCTGATATAAAGGTTCTTGACTCTCATGTATTTGAAGTAAGGTGTCTAATTTTTGATATGACGTGCTTGACTCCCATGTATCTAGAGTAAGTCACCTATATCCCATTAGGAATGTGTATGACTCCCATGTACTTGAAGTAAGGTGCTTATCTGTATTCCGATTAAGACACCTATTTCTTAGTAAAAAGGTGCATACCTTTAATTTAAGTACTTGTATACAATATGAATAATTTGGTGCCATTGGGAAGCTATTGAAGCCACATCAGCTTCCCACATGATGAAAAGATAAAATATTTCATCGTAAATTATTGCAAATCCTATGGAGGATTTCAACACGTTCCAAAGAAATCAACATAGGGATGTGTGTCATCCCACAAAAACCATCGTTATTTCTTAATTTTCAGCACGATACTTTGAGTGAATATTTTTTGTAGTACCCAAGAAGAATTATCCAAAGAAATTTCTTGTATGGGTAATACACAGTCATTTTGGTTATCATGAAATAACAAATAAGAACACTCCACGATTGTCTTCACACTTGGTATGCACGAATCACCAATAAGGTATGTACACAATTTTTTGTTAGATATATATGAATTTTATAATTAAAACATTTCTAAAAATAGTGTCATCAAAACATTTGCAAAAACATCCAACCACCAATCACCCACTCTATCCAGTTTGATATGTCAAATAGTGATTTGGAAAGGCTACCCTCACAGTACCATGCAAAACATAATGCAACTACCTCCACATATGAAGAGGTATCTATATGTAGTTATAGTTGAAGTTTTGAAGTGATAAACTAGTTACAGATAAGCCTAGAGAACATAGAAATGTTATGAAGGCAAACACATCAAAATTTCCATAATGGGAGGAAAATCTACAAAACATAATTAGAAGAAAAAGAAACCCTATAATTTGGTATAAATTAGCAAAGAGGTTCAATCCCAATTCAAAGCTATCGGTTGGATGGACTATTACCACCTGGTTAGCCATAACCAAGATTTGAAAGCAGCAAAGGAATTCCCTACATCTGTGGATGAAGATGTTGCTCAACTATGCAGACTAAAATATCTAGTCATAGAAAAGTATGTTGCAGTTGTTACTGATTTCCCTCAAATATATGACTATATTTATAAGGAGGAATATCTAGTTGACTATACAAAAACTCATTGGGCACCTACCAATGGACTTAACACACTTAGGATTGCCAAAACGTCAACTCCTAGGTCTCTACTAGTAGATTTTTTACTAGGTGGTTATATTCTTTACTTGTATAGGCAAGTATACACACATTAATACCAATCATATGTGGTCATTGAGCCATCTATTGCATGGAGAGAATATTAATGTCCCATTCTACCTAGACTGTGCTCTAAAAGATGAAGTCGAGTGATACCAAATAGGAATGGCCTCTGCCCTAGCACATCATAGGCTAATTTTAGCCCTAATTTGGTATGCAAATGTACACAAAGAAGTTCAGTGGTAGAGGAAAATATTTTCTAGGTACCTAAATCCCAACAATAATAATTTGCAAAAAATCCAATAGTAAAACAAGCACCTAAATCCTAGGATCCACCAGTTGTAGATGAGCTAGTAGCAAAAAAAGCACCTAACTTACAGGATGACCTAGTCGAAGGGGGGTAGTACTTTCATCTTCTACTTCTCCATAAATTCATGAAGAATTCAAGAAAAGCATTCCTTGCCCTATTCAGGTAGCTAACTACCTAAGAACCAGGAGTAGAACAAAGCAATTAGCAACTTTGATCACTAACAACCTATACAATAAGGATGAAGAAATCAAGATTATCACAAAAGAAGAGGCTAAAGCCCAGGTACTACAATATCTGCTGGTGGTGAACCCTCTACTTAGGAGAATTAGGGAAAACTACAATAATAACTATAGAAGGTAAAACAACATGCTTTCATCTGGGAAGGGAAATTTAAGGTAGAAGAGAGTCTTTTTTAAAGTCCAAGAAATTTGTTGTATAAAAGTAGCTCGAATTAGGAAGCACCATACACCAATTACAACAAGCTATGTAGTAGCTTAAACTAGAAAATTAGTAGCTAAAGGGTAGACATATAGCCAAGTTAGATGCCACCACTCAAATATATTGGGCAATGGAAGTACCCACAACTTCTCCAGACTCTATGGAGAAAGTTACTTCTTCTGGTCCATTTTGGTCAGATGCTAAAAATAAGGAAGTTGAGGAAGGGGATTTTTCATCCACCTCTACTAGAAAAATTGATAAAAAATTTGGGGGCCCTAGTACACAACTAGAACACCCTATAATTGAGATCCCAAAACATGAGGCTAAGGAATCATCTCACAACTATAGGCCCAAAATGGCCACATCCTTAGAAAACTTTGAAAATTTATTCTAAGGTAGGGAATCTCCAATTTTCTAAGGATTTAGAGTATTTTGGAGTGGATCCACACAAAAGTGCTTCAATCCACTCAACACTTAGTGTTTTTTCAAAAATAATCTAAGTTCTTAATTCCGCTTGATATCTAGTGTATTTTGCGGTGGTATCTCACGAATTTTCCAATACGTAATTATTTTGAGTCTTGATGATGTTAGAATGTTTCAAAGTGTGGATTAGTGATTTTTCTTTATTCCATGTGTTCCAGTGACTAAGTGTTGAAAATATGCATTATGTTGAGTTCCAAGACTAAGTTTAAGAGGAATTATGACAAGCACTTGAAAAGGAAGAAAAGGTAGAGGAATAACGTAAAGTCCATTTTACATTGCTTTTGGCATGGATTGGTGATACACTCTATTCTATGGTCAACCCAAGTCAAAGCTGGTGGACTAAGTATCAAGGAGCATATTAACGACAGATTTGATTCCAATTGAAACTCAATGTATTTCTCATTGGAACCCAAATTTGTTAGTTGAAACCATCCAAGTTGATGTCAATATTATTTTTGAGCCAATTGATGATTTTTTTCTCCCCCGTAGGTCTACAAAGCATTATTGAAGTTTAATCATATATTTCCACTAAGTGCATCAATGACAGATATTTTTTTGATATTTTTATGAAGCATACAAAGTTAAATTCTTGGTGGATTGACGAACAATCAGTTCAAGACAGGAAGGTGAACCATCCAATGATTTTCAAGAACCAATAACTATAGTGATTATAGATCTATGGTGGAATGGAGTGCTGAGGAATAGCGAGTGGTCCAGATATGGTTTATAAATGCTCAAGGCTCATCTGCCATTACTATACTAGCAATTTGTCAAGCCAAGCTACAATGGCAGATGACTTCCCATAGATTTCCTGAACTCAATGAGCGAATTAGATAATGCTAGCGTAGCTCTCTAATGATTTATCAAATTCTAAATTCTTGTAATGTATCCTTGAATTATTTTCATTGTAAACTATAAATAGAGGTTGAACCCTTGATTTTTAGGATTGTATCTACTTTATTTTCTTGCCTTATTATGAAAAATATTTTTTGTAAACTAATGGAAGGAGCATTAATCATATTTTTTACTCAAGATGTGTTATCTTTGATATCTTTTGATTAAGAGGTTTGAATTTGTGAATTGCATTTCTATGAATGTTGTAATGGTTAGTTCATTCTATTTTCAATTGATTACTAGTTGTGAAGGTAGTTGAAATATATTCATAGTTATATTTGTGTTGGCAGGAAGTTTATTTCTGCAAAATATGATTATTGATTTATTCTAATAAATTGGATTGTCAATATATTAGATATTGGAATTGCTTCTTGGGATATATCTCTATTTTATGTTTTATTATATGAATATTTCATGGTTTTAGGTGCTTCTAATCTTGAGTTTGGGACACTAGAAGTAGTTTGTTGGAGGTCTCTACTGTAGATACTTATGTTGTTAGCCTATTCGCCACTGTTGATGCATAATTTCTTAACCCTAAACCTTTTCTAACCCTATTACAAAAACCCTTATTTGAGCTTAATTGAGTTAACATATTACTAAGTTGATAAGGAACTAGCCTACTATAGAGGTTGGTATGAAGTAATATTTGGTCCATCGAATGTTGAGTGCTGAGTTGTGACTATTAGGTGCATGCCTAGACATAAAATTAGAAGATAGATAGTTGTAGTGTCAAGTAAAACTTAATGATAATTCAGTGCCCAATAGTTTTTGGAATGCTAGATGGGACTTTTTTGCAAGAAACACTAACATCCATCATATATTTTATTTTTTAAATCCTTTCTCGAAGGAATCAAGATTTGTTGAATTGTCTTAACCTTGCTAAGTGGAGAACAACAAATGCACCTAAAAACTCCCTAGTCTGTAAAACAATTATTCCTATAGATCATAGTTTTTCATTTATACTAGGTAATTCAAGAGGAATAATTATGGAGCTACCAAAGGAAATCCAGGAAATAGTTTTTCATTTATTCCTATAGATCATAATTTTGATGGAGCTACCAAAGGAAATTCAGGAAATTTCAGTGTCGGAGGAATCCTCAGAGATCATGGTGGTCAAGTCATATTCATCTTTGCCGAAAGTCTTGGTGTGCAGACCAATCATGTTGCTGAAGTAAGAGCCCTATGGAGAGGAGTCTCAATAGCAAGAAATTATCTGAGAAGGTTGATAGTTGAAGGAGATTCTCTCAATATAATAAGCTACCTAAGAAATAATAGGAAGCCCACCTGGAGGGTCAAGGATTGTATTGAGGAAGTCAAAATTCTCATCCTTATTCATCAGGAGATTATTTTTCAACACTCCTTCAAAGAAACTAATAGGGTGGCAAACAAGTTAGCCAACCTTGGTGTCAACATTGTCAACTTGACCACTTGGACACATGACCTTTTGCAAGAGGTTAGAAACCTAGTGGAACATGAAAGAACACCAAATGTTGATGACTAATCAAATGGTTTTGCTAATTCTATTGTCATTCCACCGTGGCCCCCTATTCTGGTTTTAGCTTGGTTTTCCTTGGCCATGTGTGGGGGGTTATTTCAACAACCATTATTAATACCTGACCAATTAGTTGCATTGTTATATTTTTTATCCCCTTTGGCATCCATGTTTCCTTGACACTTGGTGCCATTAGTGCTAATGATATTTTCAAATTGCCTAGTTTTTTCATCGACATTTTCCAAGGAATTATCACCTTAAACTGTAACCACCATATTTCTCTCATAATCTTTAGTTTTTACATCCTTGGTTCCTCCTTCCAAGGTGAAAACCACACCCTCACTAAAATTATTCACCATTACCCTTTATCCACCAATCACTTTCACCTCTCCTTTTGTACCTCCACGTCACTCTTTTGTATCCCCATTGGTTGTATTCACACGTGTTCTTTGTCCACCAATCACCTCTGCCTCATCCTACACACCATAATCCTAATTCTCTCTATCCCTGCGCTTGCCTCCATATTGCCCATTATGCTTCATGCTCTCCACCATATCCATTTTCATCCCTTCACATGGCCCAATAAGAAGGTTTGGCCATCTAATCACAATATTTCTTCTACGGATTTTTCCATTTTGCATGGGAATCCTTACATCGGTATTTGCATTTCCTAAATATTTTGGATTGTTCAGTTCCCCATCCAATAAGACAAGTTTCTTAATCCCAATAGGGGTCCTCGCTCGTATTTTCTTTATAGAAAGCCCTTTTCTCATTATTTCTTGCAAATCTTCCCCTGTTCCAGTTCAGAGTGCCTCCTATGCCTTGCAATCATGAGCTTTGTTGAGCCTACCTCTATTGTTATGGACCCATTTTCTAAGTCCATGCTCATAGAGATATGCTTCATGCCTTTATTCAGAAGCTTCATAGGAGATGCTTTTGAAATAACCACAACTTTCTTGAATACTTGGAACAATGGCAAAGTTTTGATCAGTGGCAAAAATTTTAAAGTTAACATTAAGTTGTTTGTTGAGCTCACTAGAAAAATGGTGAGAGGGAGGTCCATTTAGTACAAGAAGCATAATTGGGAGGCAGAGCTGAAGGAAATAAAGGACAAATATCTATGCAAGAAAGTGAGGATGAGAATGAAAATATCAAAAATTCCTACCCCTTGGAATAGCATGATGAAATCTATCATGGAATGTATCACCATTGATGATCTTGACAAGGTTTTGTGTAGCTTTCACTTCACTTTTTACAATTATTTTAGGGATGTTAATCCTATGAATATACCTTAGTTCATTTTTAATTCCATTACTTACTGATGCAAAATAGAGTTGCACAAAATATGATTGACAAATTATTCAATTAAGCATTAGCTAGACCTTAGGATATTCATAGCTTAAATAATATACAAAATAGGTTAAGCAACTTATTTAACACTAATCACACTAACTAATCATGTTAACAATAGAGAGAGAGATACGTGATTCTAACAACTAACCTAGGATAGAGAAATATGATTAAACCACTAACCTAAAATATTTAACCTAGGATATTTTAGGTATTAACCTAGGTTAACCAGTAGATATTATGGAACAGTAAATATCTCCATGGTTATGTAGTAAAAAGTAAATGTAATAACTTATGTAGTATAATGTAGTATACTACCTATTTTACCCTATCATCCCCCCTTTATTACATTACTTTGATATATAAAGTTTATTTCGAAACAGTTGAAATTTGACACGTCCAAGTGCCTTTGTAAAAATATCAGCAACTTGTTCATTGGTGGGAATGTGTTGGAGCTTGATTCTATGCTTAGGAACTTCATCATCAATAAAATGACAATCTGTGTCAATATGTTTTTTTTGTTCATGATGTAATGGATTCTTGACCAAGTTTAAAACACCTGAGTTGTCACAAAACATGTGAATAGGAAGTTTCTTTTGTAGGCCCATCGTATCCAAGATGCGACTTAGCCATATCACTTCACACATAGCTCCACGTGTAGTGCGATATTCAACCTCAATTGAAGATAAATCAACCACCTTTTGCTTTTCACTATGCCATTAGACAGGACCATATCCAAGATAAAATACATACCTTGATGTTGATTTTCTATCATCTATGGATCCAACATAATCAGAGTTAGTATAACTCTGTAAGAATAATGATTTATTCTTCTTATATTCTAGACCATAATCTACACTACCTCAAATGTAGTTAAGAACATGCTTAGTTGCTTTCCAGTGAGAGGCCTTTGGTTCCTGCATGAACCGATAAATATAGTTTATAGTATAAGTAATGTCTGGTCCAGTATTGGTCAGATAGATAAGACTTCTAGTAAATACCCTGAACTTAGATGCCCAAATCTCTTATCTATCTAGAACTCTTATCTATCTATATTTGGGTCCATTTTCAGCCTATGGGCTTCTTTCCTTTAGGAAAATCGACCAGCTTCCATATTTTATTATTAATGAAAAATTTATGTTCAACATCCATAACTACCTTCCATTGAGGCTGACTAAGTGCTTCATCAATTGTAGAATGTTCATTTTCATCATATGAAGACATGTAAACCCTCTCCTCATCAATTTCCATATCATTTCCACTTTCTAAATCTCTATCAATAGAAATATCTTGAAAATATACACAAAGATCATCAAATGAAGTAGATGCTTTTGTCGTTCTCTTTCAAGACATACTTTGTGTCTTTGGATGATTGAGAGTGATATCTAGTGGTGAAGTGAGTTTGGAATCTTTCATAGTACTTGTATACCATTTTGGAGGTTGTTTCTGTTGTGGAGAAGGAAGTGGCTATTGCTCCTCATCTTCCAGGTATACTTATGTAGTGTTAGATGTGAAAGCTTCATCAAATACTACATATATACTAACATATATTTTCTTGGTGAATGGATCTATCAAGCGATATCCTTTTGAGAATTCATCATATCCAAGAAAAATACACTGTAGGTTCTTCTCATCTAACTTCTTTCTTTTCTCCTTAGATGTATGCACAAAATCCTTACACCCAAATACTCATAGATGAGATATGGAGGGTTTCCTTCCACTCCATGCTTCCTAAGGAGTCATACCTTCAAGATCCCTTGTGGGTGCCCCATTTAGAAGATATATTGTAGTTTTTACAGCTTCAACCTAGTAAATGTGCTCAATATTGGCTCTCTTAAGCATACATCAAACTATTTCCATAATGGAACGATTTCTTCTCTCAGCAAATCCATTTGACTGAGGATAATAGGCTATTGTTAACTGTATTTTTATCTCATGTTTTAGCAAAAATGAGGAAAATTATTTTGATGTGTATTCCCCCCCTTGATCTGAATGGAGAGTCTTTATGAAACATCCTGATTCTTTCTCAACAAGCTTCTTGAACTACTGAAAACAGTCAAATGCTTCTGACTTCAACTTCAAGAAGAAGACCCACATTTTTTGTGAGCGATCATCTACAAAAAATTGAAAATACCTTTTTCCTCCACAACTGGTAGACATAGGACCACACAAATTTGTGTGAACTAACTCCAAAGGTACCTTAGCTTGAAAGGAGCTAGGTTCAAAAGGTACTCTATGTTGCTTTCCTGACAAGCAGTCTGAGCACGCTAGAAAATTAGATGAAAGAGTAGGTAGTCCTTTCACCATTTGATATTTACTGATTTCTAGTAAATACCCTAAACTTAGATGCCCAAATCTCTTATTCCATAGATAAGTGGCCTCTTTTGTGGTTACTGCCATTGCAGTATGTGTAGAGGTAATTGCATATAAGATAAACAAACCATGTTTGTATGAATTGCTATCTATTTTCCTTTTTGAGTGATAAAGCAACATTTATTTTCTTTATCCACTTAGAAATTGACATTCATGTTATTGTCTAGGATTTGTGGAACTGACAAGAGATTATTTTTTAATCCTGGTATAAAGAAATTTTTGAATCTTACATTCTCCATCTGGAAGGGAGACAAAAATACTTTCTTCTCCCTAAAATCGATAGGTCTGATCATCAACAATGGTTACCAGTCTACCTTCTCGAGCCTCAAATGTCTCAAACTAGGACTTATCACCAGTCATATGTTTACTAGTGCCTGAATCTATGTACCAAATAGTATCCTTGTGAGGGGAGTCTGTATGTGTCATGAGCACTTTGTGTGCTCGTTCAGAGTCCAAACTAGAATCTTCAGTGGCAATATATCCCTATCGCTGGTTATTCTTGTTCTTTGGTTTACCTTTGCCCTTCTTTTTTTCTTGTTCATTGGGTGGTTTGTTCTTAAACCAACATATTTTGGTTTCATGAGTGTTTACAATACTGCTTCTTCTTCTTAATATATTTTTCTTTACCCTTTTCTTTGTTAGAAGAAGATCTAATTTGTTGATTCCACTTTTTCTTTCCACTTTGCTTGTTTGAGAAAAGTGCATTGTTGGATGCCTCATCTCTTTGGATTTGATTAGCTTCTTCAGTTTGAAGTAAATTTACCAACTCTACAAAAGTCACTATCCTCCTAGAGACTTGTAGTGAAGTGATCAACATTTTATATGAGTCTGGAAGAACTCTTAAAATGATTGATATTAGGACATTGTCTTCAAATTTTTCTCCTAAGGCTTGCAATTTTGTTTTTATATCTATGACTCTACAGAGGAATAGCTCTATTATCTCTCCAGATTTCATATGAAGAGTATGAAGCTGTGTTTGAAGGTTAAGAATTTTTTATTGATTATTTCCTTCAAAAATGGTTTCTAAGGCATTCCATGCCTCCTTACCATTTTTAGCTTCACTTATATGAGGTTGTATGTCATCAGTAACAACTAGTAATATTAATAAGGAAAGTCTTTTATACTTTTTATCATATGATGTCTGATCTGCTCATGTTGATGTGGGTCCAGAATTAGTGCCATCCACTATTCCTCACATATCCTATATAGTTAAAATGGTTTTCATCTTAGTTTCCCAGGTAGAATAATTTGAACCTTTGAGCAGTGGGCTCTTAGTGAGATACCTCTTGATCATGGACATGGTGAAGGTTTCAAATTGATAAGACTAATATGAATTTATCTTGCAGTATACCCTCAAAAGAGTATATGGAATATCCTTAATTTTCTCTTTTAAGATATTTAATGGCACCTTCCTTAACATCGTTAACAAACGATGAAAATTTTGAGGATTTTAAGCCAAAAAAAATAGAGCAAATTAAAGGCGTAGGTTTTGAAAGACTTCTGATTTTGCTCTCTAGGATATTTAATGGCACCTACCTTAACACCCTTCAAGAAGAATGGAAATTTTGAGGAAATTAAGCCAAACAAAGAGAGTGAATCAAGGTGTTTGAATTTTGACCTTTAATGGGGAGTAAAAAAATTGACTTGTGAAACTTGTGCAAGGTGTAGCACGATTTTAGTGAAATTTTGAGTTTTTGAAATTCTACTTCAATGTTTTATATGATTGTTTAATTGCACACAAAAAAACATGATGGTTAGTGCAATAATAAAAACAAAAGAACAACACAAATTATTATCACTATAGGTGTCGGATGCAACCGAAAATACACCTAGTATAGTCAATTTTTAATAAAAGGTGTTGAGTACAATTGAGAATGCACATTTCTTACTTTGAAATATCCCCCCTTTGTATTTAAAAATTTGCAAAAAATAGAATCACAAAATATGAATTCTATCCCCCCTTAATTTTTACAAAATTGAAAAATTTGAGCACTCCTTTCAATACAAGTTGACACACGACCTGCATTTGAAAGGCTCCCAGACCAGTTGACACACGACTTTGGTTTTTGTCTTCAACAATTTAGCATGAGGAGCAAAAAAAATAGGTTTGTATGGATCTCAATTTTACAACAAAAAAATTGCTATTTTATGTTTTATGTCTCCTTTCTTGAAGGAGAGAACAAAAGCAAAGTTTGAAGTTTTGTGAAAAAAGAGATGACCTTTATGCTTCCTTGATCATGGCATGCTATGACCTTTTATGGAAGTGTTAATGTATAGAAAATTCACAAGTATCATGTAAGTTAGAGTGGAAGTGTATATTAAGAGAATGTTCACAAGTGTATTATATGTAAGAATAAAAATATGTAATGTGAGGATATGCACAAGTGTTATAGATTAGGATTGCATGTATAATTGTAAGACTCATGTAGATGTGTGCAAGTTTTGTAGAGTCAAGTGTCCATCAAGTATGCAAGTAGCAAGATGATAAGTCAAAAGTCATGAAACTTGGTATATGGAGAGCAATAGTCTAGTACTTGAATGGCTATATTATGGATACAATTCTCCATAGAATGTAATTGAATGGAAATCCAATTCATATATATCATTAACAGATTGTAAGGAAAATAAGAATAATAAAGCTTGTATACATTTGAAGAAATTAATATTGTAAGTTTTATTCATGTATAGTTCATGAATGATTCAAGCTATTTAAATTCATAATTTAGTATATAAATGAATGTTATGTTATTTATTATATAAGCCTTGATATACATACTAAATTTCTCATATTATTATTCTAATTATTATCATTATTTTGAACATTAATATTATGGTTATTTTATATTGGGACCTATGTGAAATTTTGAGATAACCTATGATATTTTGTGGTAGTAAAGGATTAAAGAACCAACATTTGAATGAGTTACTTTTAAGAAATTTCAATCCTTGAATTACTTCATTAGAATTTGGATGAAACAATTTTGCAAGAATGATGGTCTAAAAAAATAATGAGTCCATGAAAGATCTTCAAGCTTGAAAAACTAAGAGAAAAAACAAGTTTGGTAATGAATGTTTAGAATTGTAAACGTGGTGGAGAATAGATCTTGCATAATATAGAAAAACCAGAAAAAACAAGAGCCCAAGATTTTGTATTCAATACTTTGGAAGAATTTACAAGAATATACAGCCAAACTGCCGTTTTCCAACCCCCACTCATTACAATCCATGGGTTTTTATTGAGGTCCCAATCCTCTGTGCTTTTACACTTCCCACGATCTACAATTTCCACTTGGAACAATTCTGGAAAGTTGCATTGATGAGACTCTAGGTGAGGTGCGTGACTGGCTGCCATATCCAATAGAATCTTCTTCTCGATCTGCTGCTTACTGTTATTTGCTTTAAATGCATCTTCCAGATACCCTGCGCGAGTGGCCAACATGCCCATTGGAATCCTTCTTTGGAATAGTTGCTTCACTGCCTCTAACTTGCCACGCATGAAGGGATGTCTTTATGAAAGCTGGAGTGCATGTTTTTCTGTTTGGTCGCGATATCGCGACCATTTCCCTCCTACACTTTCTCTCTCTAGATTCTGTCACGATATCGTGACATGTCGTGATATCGTGACATTTCCTCCATCAAGCCCTTTCCCTCCGTTTTGGCCACGATATCGCGACCTGTCGCGATATCGCACCGTTTTTGTCTGTCGGCCTCCGTTCTCCTGCTCTGGTCGTAAAATTGTGACATGTCACAATTTCATGACATTTTTGTCTCTGTGCCTTGCTTTCTCTACCTTGGGTCACGATTTCATGACATGTCACAAAATCGTGACATGTCACGATTTTGCGACCCTTTGTCCTTTGGCCTTGCTTTCACTGCCTTGGGTCGCGATTTTGTGACATGTCGTGAAATCGTGACATGTCACAATTTCATGACCCTTTGTCCTTCGGCCTTGCTTTCACTACCTTGGGTCATGATTTCGCGACCCTTTGTCCTTCAGCCTTGCTTTCACTGCCTTGGGTCACGATTTTGCGACCCTTTGTCCTTCGGCCTTGCTTTCACTGCCTTGGGTCGCAATTTCATGACATGTCATGAAATCACGACATGTTGCAATTTTGCAACCCTGTGTAACACTTAGAAAAAAATAACTTTGCCACCTAGAAAGAAATAACAACAAAAGTCTGGTTGATGCTCGATTGCTTTGCTGCCCTCGGATGCTCCTGCATCAGACACCCGAGGTGGATTGAGAAGTGATCCTCACTTCTGATCTTTGGGAGGAAGACCCAAGCGGTCAACCTCTATTTTCGATAGCCAAGTTGCATCTTCTATAGGTCTGCCCTTCCACTTGATTAAATACTCAGAATATTGTTTGTTCCTTGTGCTTCTGCCTTCACGAGTATCTAATATTTCCTTTATCTCGTCTTTGGTTGGGTTAGACGCTGGAATGCTCCATAATTCTGTGCTTGGTGCCTCTGTACTATCTCCTTCATGGTATTCCACTAAATAAAATATGTTAAAAACAGGTGAAATTTCAAGCCCACTTGGAAATTCCACTTCATATGCATTGCCTGAATCCCGTTTTTCTAGTATTTTGCATGGCCCAAAATTCTTCATATTCAAATTGTTATAATTTTTGGCTGGAAATATTTATTTTCTGAGATGGACCATGACTTCATCTCCCACTTCGAATTCTTTGAACCACCGCTTTTGGTCTGCTCTTGCTTTATACTGAGTATTCATCTTTGCAATTTGTTTCTTTACTTCATGCAGGATTTTCATCTGTTTCATGAATTCTTCAGCCTATGCACTACACTTTTCTCCTTTATCTAATTTTCTCAGCTCAGAAACATTTCTTGGACTGTTTCCATATATGACTTGGAATGGTGATTTGTTTGTACTTTTATTGATAGAATTGTTGTATGCAAATTCTGCCTGCGACAAAACTAAATCCCATCGCTTGGGTTTATCTACTATTAAGCATCTTAATAAATTACCCAGACTTCTATTTACCACCTCTGTCTATCCATCAGTTTGTGGGTGGTATGCATAACTGAAATTCAGATCTGTCTTTAGCTTCTTCCACAATGTTCTCTAGAAATACCCAACAAACTTTGTATCTCTATCAGAAACTATGCTTCTTGGTAGACCGTGAAGTCGTACCACTTCCTTGAAAAATAACCCTGCAATGTGAACTGCATCACTTGTCTTCTGGAAGGGAATAAAATGTGCCATCTTGGAGAATCTGTCAACCACCACAAATACAGAGTCATTTCCCCTCTGTGTTCTGGGTAATCCAAGAATAAAATCCATGCTTATGTCCTCCCATGGCCTTTCAGGTACAGGTAACGGCTGGTATAGTCCTATGTTTTGCCTTACGCCTTTTGCCATCTGGCATATTTTGCAACTTTGCACAAACTTTTTCACATCTTGCTAAAGTTGCGACCAGTAGTAATTTTCATTCACCAGGGCAATGGTCTTATCCGGACCAAAATTCCCAGCCAGTCCTCCGCTGTGCTTTTCCTTGATTAAGTTCTCTCGCATGGAACTCTTTGGAATGCATAATTTACTTCCCTTGAACAACATTCCATATTGGATTATGAAATCTAACCATTTTGTCCTATCCATAGTAACAGGTGCCAAGCAAGCCGTCCAGGCTTCTGCAAAATCAGGATCTTCAAGATAAAGACCCTTTAGTTATTCAAATCCTACCACCTTCATTGTCATTTCAATCATCAGATTCTGCCTTCTACTTAAGGCATTTGCAAATCTGTTTTATTTCTCACTTATATGCTTTAACACGAAGGTATAGCTTTGGAGAAACTCTACCCACTTCATGTGCCGCTGATTCAATTTTGTTTGGTTGTTGATGTACTACAATGCCTAATGATCAATAAATAGAACAAACTCTTTTGGCAACAAATAATGCCTCCACTTCTTCAGATCCTGAACTATAGCATAAAATTCTTGGTCATAAACTGAATACTTTTTCTGAGCATCATTGAGATTTTCACTAAAATAAGCAATAGGTCTGCCTTCTTGACTCAGTACATCCCCTATTGCACTGCCACTGGCATCACAGTCTACCTGAAATACTTTGTTAAATTCTGGGAGTGCCAAAACAGGCTATTTTGTGACCATTTTCTTTAATGCATCAAAGCTCCTTTTAGCCCCTAAGGTCCACTTGAATTCTTTCTTGTCCCCTCTCATTGTTTTTGTGAGGGGTGCACAAATGCTGTTGAAGTTTCTTATAAACTTCCTGTAAAAGCTGGCTAGACCATGAAATGATCTTACCTCGGTTGTGCTTCTTGGGTTAGGCCATTCGATGATAGCTCTCACCTTCTTTGGGTCCATTTTTAGACCTTCTTCTGAGATTACAAATCCCAGGTATACTAACTCTTTCTTGACAAAATTACACTTTTTTAGATTTATTAATAACTGCTCCTCCCGCAGCTTTTCAAAAACCCTCCTGATGTGCATCAAGTGTTCCTCCAGGGTTCTACTGAATATTAATATGTCATCTAAATAAACAATGACAAATTTTCCTAAAAACTCTTTCAGTACCTCATTCATCAGCCGCATGAAGGTACTTGGTGCATTGGACATCCCAAAAGGCATGACCAACCACTCATACAAGCCCTCTCTTGTCTTGAAGGTTGTCTTCCACTCATCTCATTCCCTAACATGGATCTGGTGGTAACCACTCTTGAGGTCAATTTTGGTGAAGTACTTGGCTCCACTCAAATAGTCCATTATGTCATCCATCCTTGGCAGTGGAAATATGTATTTTATTATTATTTTGTTGATGGCTCGAGATTCTGTGCACATTCTCCACTCTCCATCCTTCTTGGGTGCTAGTACTATAGGTACTACACACGGGCTAAGACTCTCCCTAATCAATCCCTTCTCCAACAACTCCTAGACCTAACTGTTTAGTTCTTCAGTTTCTACAGGTGTCATTCTATGTGCAGCTTTATTGGGCAAGCTTGACCCTGGCACCAAATCAATATGGTGACTAATTTTTCTTACTGGGGGTAAACCCTCAGGCACATTATCAGATATGATATCTAGAAATTCCTTCAATAGCTCTTGGACTTCTACTGGGGCATCTTTGCATTATGTTTCCTTGACTCTAGGAACTAATGCATAACACATATGCTTATGCTTCAAATCATCTAAAAATTTTCTTTCGTCAACCAAGCAAATTCTTGCACTGCCACATACCTTTTCTTCCACCTCCTTCAAGGGCTTCAACTTATGACGCATTCCATTCTTGGTCATGGAATAGGTGTTGGCTCGGCCATCATGAACCGCACACCTATCAAACTTCCATGGCCTTCCCAGCAGCAAATGGCAGGCATCCATGGGCAGAATGTCGCACAGAACCTCAACATGGTAATTTCCAATACTGAATTTTACCAGGCATTATTCATTGACCAAAACCTTATGGTCTTTTTGCAACCACGCGATCTGATATGGATGTGGGTGTTTATTTCTCTCCATTTGTAGCTTTGTAACCATTCCCTCTGAAACTACGTTATCTATGCTACCGTTGTCAATGATAATGTTGCAAATATTACTCGTGCATTTACACCTTGTGTGAAATAATCTTTTCCTCTGATCTGCAGCTCCCTCTTCATTCAACAAGACTCTCCTTGCAATCATTACTTCTCCTCTCTTAGATTATTCTGAATGCTCAGACCCAGCATCTTCATCAATGACTGCTACTCTGGCATTTCCTTATGGCCTGTGATTATTTCATTCTCGCTGCTGTGGGCACTCATATTGGTGATGTCCCTCTTCACCACACTAGAATAAATTCCCTCAAAATATTCCTCTTCCTTGACCTCGTCCAGCTCGGACTCTTCCTCCTCGGTAACCATTATTCTGATTATGGGGGTGGTCTATATTTTCTCTCCTTTTTTCTTGATTGCTGCTACTTTCTCCATTTTTTTGAGATTCTTCATTTCTTCTTCCACTGTTCCTTCTATCGGTCCTTCCGCCATGACCTCTTCTCTTTGCTTATTTTCAAACCTCCTATTGAGCTTCTCTTCAACCTTTAAAGCAAATTGGTAAGCGTCCTCTATGGTGGTCATCCATACTAGACTTAGTTCTTCCTGAATGCTTGCTCGTAACCCATTAATGTAACGGGCTACCTTCTCCTTGTTGGCCTCTGAGTGGCCTGTTCTAATCATTATTTTATGAAATTCCTTTGTGTATTCTTTCATATACTTGCTTGATTGCCTCAATCCTTGCATTTTCTTCAACAGGTCTAACTCATAATCACCAAGGATGAACTACCTCTTTAGCTTTTATGTCATCTATTCCCAATTAGTTATTCTCTCTTTCCCTCTTTTATTTCGCTCCAACTGCACTCCTTTCCACAAAATGATGGCATGACCTTTCAGTTTGGTCTTTGCGAATCTGACCCTATCAGGGTCCTCAACCTCTTTGTATTCAAAGTACTCTTCCAGATCATTGATCCAGTCGATCAATTCCTCTGGCTCAAGGTTCCTAAAATATGTGGAAACCTCCATCTTCGGCCTATTCCCAATCTTGGATATGGCTTTGTATAGTTTGGCCTGAGTAGGATCCACTACTACTTCTTCTTCCTCATGTTGGTCTTCTTCTTCAACATCTTCCTCTTCACTACCTTCGTCTCTTCTTGGCTCCAATATTCTATGCATTTCTTCTTGCAGAGCTTGCATTTGCCACTGCAAAGCTCGAACATCTTCGGCTACTGCCATGCCTCTCCCACCAACAGGATTTCTCCTTGGAGGCATTCTGCTCACCCGATTCTAAGCCCTTCCATAGATCCTGGTGTAACTGCCTCTCCTTTGATGATCTGTTACACACTCAGGAACTACTGGCTTTGATACCACTTGGTGGAGAACAAATCTTGTATAATATAGAAAAACCAAAAAAAACAAGAGCCTAAGATTTTGTATTCAATACTTTGAAAGAATTTACAAGAATATACATCCAAACTGCCATTTGCCAACCCCCACTCATTACAATCCATGGGTTTTTATTGAGGTCCCGATCCTTTGTGCTTTTACACTTCCCATGATCTACAATTTCCACTTGGAACAATTCTGGAAAGTTGCATTGATGAGACTCTAGGTGAGGTGCGCGACTGGCTGCCATATCCAACAGAATATTCTTCTTGATATGCTTCTTGTTGTTAGTTGCTTTAAATGTGTCTTCCAGATACCTTGTGCGAGTGGCCAACATGCCCGTTGGAATCCTTCTTTGGAACAGCTGCTTCACTGCCTCTAACTTGTCGCGCATGAAGGGATGTCTTTATGAAAGCTGGAGTGCGTGTTTTTCTGTTTGGTCACAATATCACGACATGTCACGATATCATGACCATTTCCCTCCTACGCTTTCTCTCTCTAGCTTTCGTCGTGATATCGCAACATGTCGCGATATTGCGACATTTCCTCCATCAAGCCCTTTCCCTTTGTTTTGGCCGTGATATCACGACCTGTCGCGATATCGCACCATTTTCATCTGTCGGCCTCTGTTCTCTTGCTCTGGTCATGAAATCATGACATGTCACAATTTTGTGACCCTTTTGTCTCCATGCCTTGCTTTCTCTGCCTTGGGTCATGATTTCGTGACATGTTGCGAAAGCGCGACATGTCACGATTTCGTGACCCTTTGTCCTTTGGCCTTGCTTTCACTGCCTTGGGTCACGATTTCATGATCCTTTGTCCTTCGGCCTTGCTTTCACTACCTTGGATCATGATTTCATGACCCTTTGTCCTTCGGCCTTGCTTTCACTACCTTAGGTCACGATTTTGCGACATGTCGCGAAATCACGACATGTCACGATTTCGTGACCCTTTGTCCTTCGGCCTTGCTTTCACTGCCTTGGGTCATGATTTCGTGACCCTGTGTAACACTTAGAAAAAAAATAACTTTGCCACCTAGAAAGAAATAACAACAAAAGTTTGGTTGATGCTCGATTGCTTTGCTGCCCTCGGATGCTCCTGCATCAAAATGTTGGAAAGGAATTTGACTACACATACTTGGTCCCTTTTTCCTAGTTTCCTATTAGCTCATACAATGACTACTTTACTTACATATACATTTTGATCCACTCTTGGAAAGAGGTATATTATTTCAAGTAAAAAATTCATGTTTTTTAAGGTCTCAACATGTTCATCTTCTACTTGCAGTTTTGAATAGCATATAATTCAATAGATATGTTCATGATTTTGAAATTATAATAAAATTTTATAGTAAATAAAAATTAGATATCATATAATTATAGACAACCAATTTTGGTGCATCTAAACTTGTAACCTTCCACCAATCATCCAAAGAGATGTAGTTAATTTTTCTAACCCAAAGCTTGAAAATTTATTGCTCAATGATGAAATCATAGGTTGTAGAAAAAAATCACCACTTGTAGTAGTGATCTTGCAAAGATATATTTTTTGGTAATTTTAAAAATATTTTATATCCTATTGACCTATAAGGTTTAGGTTTATGGAAACACCAATATAAAATCACTAGTGGTAATTTTATCAGTGATAATTTTATCTTGCCAAGTATAGAATCTAAGAATGTTGGATTCTTCATCCTTGAGACTCTTACCATTTATTACTATGTGTTACCTTGGATTGTGTCATATCATAGCAAAATTCAAATCCAAATATTTATATTTTTTGAAATCCACCTCCCTTATCCTCCTAGATATGCATTCTAAAATCTTACCTTTCTCATTATTTCAGCATGAATCCACTTTTTCCTCTCCCTAAGGAAAATAAGCTCTATAAATTGATACCTCGGGGTGCCTATTACAACAATAATTATTTTGCTAAAAAAACACAACCAATGTGCTTTCTCATTGCTCTAGCTTTCACTACTTCACTTATTTTCATCTTGGAATTTAAAGGGATTCATACTTTAGGACAAGAGGAGGGTTCAAATCATGGTCTTTTGGTTTTAAGTCTACCTTCTTTGTCTTGTTTCTTTAGACTCACAATTTTATTAGCATATCTAATATTGTATACTTAACATTATTTCTATAAACTCTATTTGGTTTGGTTCTTTTGATTACTTACTAACCTCCCTTAGACTAATATTTCTTCTCTTGCAAGAGTTTAATTTCTTATGGTTGTAGCATTTTTGGATTATTCCTCATAGCACCCAATTTTTGAATACCTCTCAAACTCATCTACACCGTTGGATTCAATATCCTACACTTTGTAATTCTATTTTATTCTTAGAAAAAAATTATCACCATATTGCTACAGGTGATTATTTTATCGACTATTGGTTTTCATCTAAGATCTAGCCCCTTACAATATTTTCTTGATGGATTTTATTTGAACACTCCTTTATTTGAATTTCCTACTCATTTTCTAACCCCATGTTCCCTTTGGCTAGAAATATATTAATATAACTATTTCACTTGTTCTCTAACCATATTTTACATATTTTGAAATTTTGTTATTTTGATTACATTGTTTAGAACAAAATCATCAACATCCTATTATAGGCAACAATTTTATCATCTATCATTTTGAAAAAAAGCTTAGGTATCAAACCTGGTTTTGTGGTAGATCCCTATATCAAACATCACAATCCAATCTATCTAACAACACTCTAGTTTTATTCTCACACTCTATATTTATATCATTTTTTTTTTACTTGTAGAACAAAATCACCTCTTATTAATTAGACTATGATTTTACAATATATGTATGAATACTTTACTCTATTTAATTTTTTTCATTTTCTAAAGAACCTAGGGGATTGACCAATTAAGTTAGGAAGCTTGATATTTATTTTATCTTGGCAAGCCCCTAAAATTGATCTTCATTCCAAGTATATTTATTTTTGTAGGTCTAAAATAAAATCATTATTGTTAGTTTACAAATGATAATTTTGTCACAAGAGGAAAATTAGGTACTCTATAGTTTCTAAAGTTTTCCTTCTATAGGTTATCCCTATTTATTGTTCATAGTACTTTTAAGGTCGTGTTTCCTATTTTGAAATGCTAAGAGGGAAGAATAAAGGAACTTTAGAAAGTAATAATTTGATTTTGATTTTTAGGCATAAAAAGCAAAAGGGCATTTAGTCTTGCATTGTAGGATTTCTTGTATGCATATTCTCTTGAACCCTTGCTTAAAGAGGAAAACTTTTTTTTCTTGTAACTCCTATAAAATTCAAAAGGTCATATAGAATAACTATTGTTTTTTTACACTTTACTTGTCCTTTTGCATATTATTTTAAGATAACAATATTCTAAGGTTGATATTTATTTCTAGATTAGACCCTTAGGTGTTTGTTTAAGTGAACCCATAAAACATAAATACAAAATGTTCCACTTCCATGTCTTTGGGGTGTGAATAGGCATTAAGGTAAAATAAGGGAAGAGGAATCTCCCCACCTATCTTGGTCACTTCTCATATTTTGGTGAAACTAAAGTGAATGTATCATAGGTTCAAAAGTTCCTTGACCTTAACCACAACTTAATTAAATATTAAAATTTGTTAAAATTTGAAGCAAGAACATATAATTCTTATTTATGTATATTAGCTCATGTTAATTAAGTTTAATAAATATCTTACCATCTCATTTATTGTCTCAAGTCACATATTTAAGTAGGGTTGATCTTCATACCATTCTCTCATGTACCTCAAGGTATCTATCATGTAAAACTATATATCTTGAGAGGACTAAACCTCTTCCATATATGCATAAGTATATCAAAAGGGTAGGTATATCAAAAGGTTCAGGTATATCAAGAAACCATATATTAACTAGATTGGTATATATATAGGAGGAGATATCAGTGTATACAAAACTTTCTATTCTATCTTACCCAAGGCCTTTAATATAACTTGTAATTAATTAGTTATTCCCATTCATAAGTCAAACCTTATTCTATGGCTCAAAGTAGGTATTACCTTCATAGTGGAAAACAACTAGTAGATTCCTAACCTCCCTAGTATATGGGATGACAATGAAAATCAAGAAAACCTTATTTTTGAGGAAGAGAATGGTGACACCACAACCATGGGTTCCCTCAATCCTCAAGAGGATTCACAAGGTAGAATAATATTTAATTCCAAAAATCATATAATAACATTTTTTAAAAATATAGAAATATTATGAAAGAAATTATTAATTAAAAATAAATTATTTGAGGATGGTGGGCCTTCAACCCCTTTAACAACCACTTAGTCCTACTTTTACATATTTTAATCAACCTAATAAAAAATAATATATAATAAGCCAATGATAATAAACCTCATGCAAATGTTAACATAATTAGTGCAAACTCTACTCAACATACCCTACATCCTAATGCATCAAGACCCAATTATATTAATTCTATTATTATCACCACTTCCATAGGTGTTGGGGAACTAAATATCCTACCATTTTTGTGATATATCATATTTATACCTTCTCTTGATTTAATAAGGATCAATGTTCATTGTCCTACAACTTAACAAGCAAGCACACACCATGCTTTTAATCTAAAACCTTCTCGTAACCCTTCAATTTTAAATCCTTTTATCAACCCTCCTTCCAATAAGAAATTTCCAAAAATTATATATCTATAATTCCTAATCAATCTCAATTTATCCTAAATAATTGAGGAATAGATCATATGATTTCCACCTCAACACCATATGTTCCATGTCATAGTCTTATCCCAAAGCCAACTATCATGCACCTTCAATTCCACAAGACACCTCTAGTATGTAATCTAATTATGAGATTCAGTCCATAACAAACCTTTTGGATAAATAACACAAAGAGTTGATTCCATCCAAGTGCCTTTGACTAGTCATAAGTAATCTTCTAAGTATTTATGTAACAAACCCTTTGATTTGGTAGTAGAAAGTTACTCTTACCCCCAAAATTTTGAGACACCCAAGTTCTAGATGTATAGGGGTAAGGAATATCCTATTGATAACCTTAGAATATTTTGAAATAATTTCCATAATATCACCTTTGATGAGTTTTTGTTGCTAAATATATTTCCCAAAAGCCTTTCTGGCCCTACCCTTGAGTGGTATAATCATTACAATACCATTCCTTAAAATTTTTATAGGATTTAACTAAGATATTTTTACAACAATTATCAGGCTATGGTAAAAATAAGGTCACCATTGGTAACCTATGCCAACTTAAGTATGCTAAATATGATTTATTCATCGATTTATTAGAAAAATGATGAGGTCTAGTTGGGAGACTCCAATATACTCCCCCATAAAAGGATATTTTGGAAATATTTATGCACAACCTACATGATCAATTATCCTATGAGTTTGAAACAACCAATATCTCATCCTTTGAGGAAGTATTTAACCTAGCTAAGCATGTGGAATCTTCCCTCATTAAGATAGGGTAACTTAAAACCAATAAAGAAGCTAAAAAATACTCCAAAATCCAATATATTAATACGTATGTGGTATGTAATGGGTCATTGAATCAAATTAAAATAATAATCTAAACACTACAACTATCCTTCAAAATTTAGCCTTAACCAAAAAATAAAATCCTAAGTAACTCACCAAGATAGATCAACCTCTTTCTGGTATCCTAAAACAACTCCTTGATGTGAAGATGATTGATACTATACCTATAAAAACCATAGATTCTACCAAATATTTGTACTCTCCTAATTAGCATAGCAATTTCTGTTGTATTTATGGTCACACTACTGTAGGCCCAAAATGGCCACATACTTAGGAAAATTTTGAAATTTTTTGCCTAAGTCATGAAGTTCCCATTCCACACACGTTTCAGTGTATTTTGGAGTGGATCCGCAAAAAAGGCTACAAATCCACCCAACACTTGGTAAAATTTTGCACTTGGAGCAATTCTGCATAGTTCCTTATGTTCTTGGCTCTAGAATAGCAGCATTTCCTGAATACACAATTTTATTTGTGGAAAGATGATGTTAGCATAAAATAAGTGCGGATTGGCAATTGCTTCATTTTTTTGATATCTTCGGAGTGACTAAGTGTTGAAGAGCCCAATTATGGGAGGTGCATAGAATATTTTTATCCAAAATGGTGATAGAAGGTGGAAAGCAAAGTATAAGAGATGCAGATTCGTGATGAAGGGAATTTTGAATAACTTTCTTTTGAAATGGTGACAAGCAATGTTTTACTCTGAAGCCAATACAAAATGGAGGAAGAGTCACTTTACATTGTAACGAGTCTGGAATGGTGTTCACAGGCCAATACACTTGCTTAGTTCTGGAATGGAATCCACATAAGTTTTGAAGGATATATGATGTCATCGACTTTATATGCAGACTGGTGAATGCTTCATAACCAAAGAAGAAAAATGAAGGATAAGGAGTGGATTTCATCTCCCTCCACTTTCAATGCATTTTAATGACAATTTGGCATTCCACATTTTTTGAAGCATGAAAGGTGATATCATCCATTTTAAAAGCAAAATGGTGTTGTGTTCTCTCCCCACAATTATATCAAGCTTATGTCATATTAGATTGTAGCCATATGATGGGGGAGATTGACAATTGAGATTTTTCCAAGAATTTTGAAGCATATAAAAGGAATCTCTCACTAGAATTGAGAGTATAATTATTTGGAGAAGGAATCCAAAGCATCAAGAGTTTCAAGAAGAAAAAAACTAGAGACAATTGTAGATCAACGATGGTAGAAGGTTTTCAAGATAGACCAATGATGCATATGCAGTCTCTAATGGCCAAAACTCCAGTTAGTTTCGAACAACCAACAAGTAAAGGTTTCAAGCTGCCATGGTGGTAATGGATTTCTCAGAGGTTAAACTAGTAAGAGAATGTCAACAAGAACTCTATGTTGAGTTATTAAAATTTAATCTTTGTAATGTTCCTTATTATTTTAATTTTTCAAACTATAAATAGAGGTTGAACCCTTATTTTTAAGGGTCGGCTCTAGTGTGTTTGCATGTGCTACTATAAATATTACCAAGGGCTAATGAAAGGAGCATTACATTGATTTTTACCTCAAAAATTACGTCTTCATAATTTGATATCAGAGGTTCAAATTCTTAAGTTGTATTTTTGTAAATACTTGAATGGTTAGTTTGTGCCAGATTAATGGATTATTAACTACTAGTGTAATTGAAATGTACTTCTAAATTAGATCTTTCTTGTTAGGGAGTCCATTTCTGTAAAATCTATATATTGATTAATTCTGCTATTTGGATTATATTTGTTTGGATATTGAAATTATTGTCTACAATATTTCATTATTGTTCTTTAATGAATGAAAGTGAATTTCATTTGGAATAATGTTGATCTAAGTAATATTTGTCTGAGTTGGTTGATGGGAGATTTTTGCTATAGTAAAAATATTTTTTAACCTATCTATCTACTTTTTTTCACATTTTCTAACCATAAATATTTTCTTACCCTAATCTCTAAAACCCTAAGTGAGCATAATTGTGTCAACACCCTATTTAAGTTGACAAGGAACAAACCTACTCTAGAGGTTGGATTTGAAACCTCTATTTTATTCCATCCAATATTGAGTGTTGAGCTGTATCTATTAGGTGTAAGCCTAGACATAAAGTTGGAAGATAGACAACTATAGTATTGAGTAAAACTTGATGTAATTCAGTGTCCAAAATTTGGTACACCTGGTGGGACCAGTTCACAAGGAACATGAAAACCCATCATATGAGTTATTATTTATCTCAACCCAGAGGAATCAATATTTGGTGAATTATATTGAATTTGTAAGTGGAGAATAGAAAATTCACCTAGCGACTCCTTGGTATTTGAAACTAGAAAATAATTACCCCTGTAGACAAGTGTCCTTTCATGTATACTAGATATTTCAAAAGGAATAACCTGAACTCCTATTTCTATTATGAATTACCTTATAAAGGTTCTATTGTTGTTAGAAGTTTGAATCAATATTTCCTCTCAGAAGAAGAGCTTCTTGAGGAAAATCCCATAGTTAATCCAATATCCCATTTGACAAGACCTACACCTAGAAATATGACATAAAATGTGGCTCCTAATCAGCCATTATAGAATTTCCCCAGTTAGAACACATCTGGTCCCTTGAGATTAGCCCAAATGAATGCCATCCCCCAGGATGTATCCAAGGCTATCCCAACTTATGATGGATCAGGTAAGATAGATTATGAGCATTGTTAGGATATTTTAAATATGGAAGCAATTCACAACATAAAAAAGGAGGATATTATTGTAATAATTCTAGCCCTATCCTTTAGAGGAAATATTTTGCATTGGTTTAGAACTTTGGAAGATAATACCACCACTTCATGGCAAGCATTGGCTAATCCATTTTTAGAAGAATTTAATGAGTCTATTAAATCTTTCTCCATGCTCAACCAGTTCACATCCCTGTAGAAATATCAATAGGAGACTATCTCAGATTTCAATTTGAGATTTAGCAGAACATGCAAGAGAATTCCCCCTACTGCTAGACCAGCTACATGTTTGGCCTATATGTATTATATCTGAGATATTGGATCATATCTAGGCTTGTAGATACAAAAATATCGAGTAGAAACCTTCTCCCAAGTTTATAATATAGAATTTCATGCTGAGAATATCCTAATTATTGTGGGGAGACTACCCCCAAAACTGTGCTACCTTATAACTCAGAAAACACTAATGACAAAAGCCAAGCTGCAAACACATATTTCATGGATCCCCTTTATTTATCATCCCCATATCCACAAATGAATGTAATACCTCAATTGAATCCATTGTCCTTTGCAGTTCCTTTCCCTCTCCTTCCTTCTCAAACATACCAAGAGTTTTCTGCTATTCTTGATATACAAAATACTCTAAAAAAATTGAGTAATAGAATGAATTCAATGGAAAATAGAGACAAAGAAAGATCACAGTAAAGGATATTTCCAGATGTGAATAAATATCAGATACCTGGTCCTAGTAATAGTACTAGGGTCATAGTGAATGCAGCATATGAGGATCTTGAGTGTTCTTCAAATACTACTATTAAAAATATTTGGTGTTTGGTATGTAATGAGCCTCATGACTTACAGTCTTGTATTATGTACCAACACCATGTCCAAAAAGCTATGGATCAAGCTGAAAGAAATAAAAAAGGAAGAGTAAACATGTTATGGTAACCTAATCAAATTATGGTTGGGAAAGATCTGGATGAGGAAAACCCAATTGATATTATTACAAGGTTTGGAAAGAAAACCTTGTAAGTAGATCCCCAAAATATTGGGCAATTCCAAGTCCCTTGTCAAAAAATAACTGACCCCCTTCCTCAGAGTGGTGATACTTTTACCATTACTCAAGCTAAAGGGAAAGAGAAGGAAAATAGTCTTACTAAGAGGCTGGAAAATGAAACCGAAGGACATCGAATGAGATCTAAATATGAGGCTTAGGAAAGGTTTAGAATCCCTTCTATTACCAAAAGGTAAAGAATAGAATCCAATTAGTAGTATAAAAGGAAATATGGTGACCCAAAAAGAATGCCCGAAAGACCTCCCATGGCTAGGTATGAGTATATTATAGTTGAAGAGATAAAAAATATTCCATCAAAATCTAGTTTGTATGACACTCTATTCATTATGGGTCATATTGATCTGCTTAAGGCTTCCTTCAAAAAGTATCCACAAGATAAGTAGGCCACTATAATCCTTAGTATACCATCAAAAAAGAAAGAAATGTCCCCTATTGTTTTAAATAATAAGCCTCCTCATTTCTATATCTCTCTAAGAATGGAAGGTTGGGTAGTCTAAAATTGTATGATATATTTAGGAGCATCAACGACAATTATGCCTAAAGAATTCTATGAAGAAATGGGTATGGGGTATACCCAATCTTTTCCTAGAGTATTACAATTGGATGATACACCTGTTAAGACAATTGGAGTCATAAAAGATGTTTTAATGAGGCTACATAGATCTCTTGAGGTGACAATAGTACAATAAATAGTGGTGGTTGACCTAGAAGCCTACTTTGAATTATGTATTTCAAGGGATTTTACTGTAAAATTGGGTGGATGTATGTATATGGATTATTCTAGTATGGTAATTCCTTTCAAAGGAAAGAGAATAAGGATAACACCTATAAATACAATAGCTTATCATATTGAAAATATTGAGGAATACATATGCAATATTACTCCCCTAGAATAATTTAAGTTCGTTGAAAACTTTGAGGAGTTTGATATTTAGGATGAGTTTCCTTTTAGAGAGGATTACAGTTAATTTGGAACTGATATGGGGACATAAAGTATCTTAGCTAAATTAGAGAATAAAATCCTTGCTATAACCAATCAATTTTAAGAGAAAAGGAAACATAGATCATGTACTTTGATTGTGCTAAATGCAGAAATGGTGCAAGAGCTGGTGTGGTTTTATAGTCCCAATCATAGGGGATAAAGAATTTTGCCTATAGACTAAAATGATCATGTAAAAATAATACTGCATAATATGAGGCCCTGTGTCTCATATTGATACAAGTAAAAAGCATTGGCATTAAAATTTTGAATATATATGGTGACTCTGAGTTAATCGTCCATCAAGTAATAAAAAGGTGCAGTAGCAAGCACCATTATCTAAAGGCATACAAAAATAGGGTATGGGATCTAATGGAATCCTTTGATGACCTAAATCTAAATTTTGTTCCTAGAGAGAAGAATAATCTGGTATATTCCTTAGAAACAAAGGGAGCTAACTTCAACCCTTCTGTAGACTTTAGAATCAAGAAATCCAAGAGAATCAAAATTATTTTAAGACCTGTAGTACAAGACAAGCATATTTTTTGGCAAGTTTTTGAAAGTGATGAGCAGTTAATTGACTTTCTGGTAAGAAAAGCATGTCTCTCCACTATACAAGAAGAGAATCTAGAAGATATTGATCAACAAGATGTTATTCAACTGAGAAACAATCACATTCCTAGAGGGTTGGTCACCCTAGAGAACTTTTTTGATAATGAGGATAGAAAAAAGACTAGAACTATGAAAGTCAATGAAAAATTTATAAATAAGTTAAAGTGGGTACTGAAAAGAGGCTCAATGTTGGAGTTTGATGTTCACTAGAGGAATCATAAGATATCAAATCCCTATGCCTAAAATATCAAGATATTGTGGCTTGGTCATATGAAGACCTCAAGGTATATGACAAGAAAGTTATCCAACATACTATTGAGCTAGAGCCTAATGCAAAGCCTTTTAGGTAGAAGTAAAGGCTAGTAAATCCAAGGATCAAATCCATTATGATAGAGGAGCTCTTAAAATTATTAAAGGCTAAGATCATATATCCAATAAAACATTCAACCTGGGTAGCCAACCTAGTACCCATGAGGAAAAAGAATGGGGATATTTGTTTGTGTGTAGATTTCAAAAATCTTAACCAAGAGTCCCTTAAGTATCATTACCATATCTCACATATTGATCAAATCTTACAAATAGTGTCAGGAGTAGAAATGTTATCATTATTAGATGGCTACTCTAGGTACAATCAAATTTGGGTGAAATATGAAGATCAATATAAAACATCTTTCACCACAAAATGGGGAACATTTTCCTACCAGAGAATGCATTTTGGGCTCTCCAATGTGGGACCCACATTTCAAAGAGCCATGGATTATGCCTTTGGGTCACTAAAAAACAAAGTCATTCTAATATATTTGATGATATGACTATGTTTTCCCATGATAAGCATGACCACCTATCACATTTGGAGTAAGTTTTTCAGAAATATAGAGAATTTGGTATTTCACTCAATCCTAAGAAATCATATTTTGTAGTTCATGAAGGAAAGATGCTAGGTCATGTGGTCTCAAAAGAAGGTATGGCCATATATCTAGATAGAATTAATTCCATGCTTGCTATCCCATTGCCTATGAACAAGAAGTTATTATAGTCCTTTTTGGGTCAAATAAACTTTGTCAGGAAATTCATTTCTAAATTTGCATACAAAGTAAGGCCAATATCTAAGTTACTCAAGAATAATATTGAGTTTAAGTGGACTGAAGTTAGAAAGTAGGATTTTGAGATTATCAAGTAGTCCATTGCAACAGCCCCAGTACTGGTAAATCTATATTTCAATAAATATTTTATCCTTTATACTTATGGTTCTGAAGAGAGTTATGCCTCAGTGCTCATTCAAAAAGATGATCAAGGTGAATACCATATTGTATTATTTTGGAGCTAGACACTCCATGAATACTAAGTCAAATATAAATTTATTGAAATACAAGTATTTCTTGTGATGAAGTCACTGAAGAAGTTTAGGTAGTACTTGGTACAAAGTAAGACGTTGGTATATGTTGTTCATCCATATGTAAGAAGTTTTATCCTTCAAGGTTAACTAGGAGATAAAATAGTTGGTTGGATTACCAAAATATAAGAGTATGATGTATAGATACATCCCACCAAGTTGGTGAGAGGTAGGACCCTATACCAAGGTCTAACAAAGGTAGCAACATTAGCATAAATGATAGCTTACTAGACAACATAAGAGAATCAGGTTGAAGGAGTACAGATAGTAGACTCTGATTGGATTTATCATATGATCAAAAAATTTCAAACTAGAGTATGCCCCCCTAATATAAATGCATTCCATATAAGGAGATACAAGCTTCATGCTTTGAAATATGTGTTACTACAAGAAGGCCTGTACAAAAGAAATTTGGATGGATTTCTTCTAAAATGTTTGAAAGATGATCAACAAAAAAGGGTTATTGAAGAGTTTCATGGAGGAACAGTTGGTGGACATAGCTTAGGTAGAGTTACAAATTTGAAAATCATAAGAGCATGTTATTATTGGCATACTGTATTTGTTGATACTTTTAGGATTACTAGGGCCTGTGACAAATATCAGAGATATGTTGGAAGGACAAGGAATGCGTCATTCCCCCTCAATAGGATACAAGTTGAAGAGCCTTTTGAACAATGGGGGTTGGACTTCATAGGGATCATCAACCCTAATTCCTCAGTAGAGAATAATTTTATCTTAACAACCAAAATTACCTTACCAGGTGGGTAGATTTGATTCCTACAAAGAAATCAAATGAAGAGGTTGTGATCAAATTTATGGAGAACTTGATTTCAAGGTTTGGAGTTCCAAAACCCTTGGTGAGTGACAATGGCCCAACTTCTATAGGATCCAAGTATATTGAGTTTGCTAGCAAGTATGGAATAACTCTCAAGAAAACTTTTAATTATTACCCTCAAGGGAATGGACTTGTTGAATCTACTAATAAAAACATATTAAGGATTCTATGGAGATCTCTTGAAGGGAATAAAAGAAGCTGAAACCTACAATTAAACCAATATTTTTGGGTGTTTAGGATTATTATAAAAAATTCCATTAAAACTTCTCCTTATCCTCTGGTGTATGGCAAAGAGGTAGTATTACTGGTCCATTTGGAAATTCTAGCACTTAAGCTTGTCAATACAGAGGAAGAGTCAGAGGAAGATCTACTAAAAAATAGGTTGACCCACTTACTACAGCTTGAAGAGAATAGATCTTAGGCATATGACTATTTTTAAAAGCATTCCTCAGATATCAAAGTATTGTTTGATAAGAAGGCTAGATTCAAAAAATTCTAGGTTGGAGATGCAGTTCTTAGGTGGAATGTTGACAAAGCGAAATCGGGCAAACATGAGAAGTTTGATTTTTTTTGGGATGGCCCTTTCAAAATAGTGGAGTCCAAGGAATCCAATGTGTTCTAGCTTGAATATCCAGAAGGGAACATACAACTGATTCTATTAAATGGTTTCCATATCAAAATCTACTATATTTTAAACATGAGCTCATTGTAACATATGTATATACATTGTATTATATTTATATTTCTTTTTGCACTTTGTATTTAGTTTCTTTCTACACTTTGTATAATCTTATTAAAAAATATTTACAAAAAATGGCTAAGTGTGGGAAAAGGATTAAGCAAGATTCCATTCCACATGTGAATACACGTAAAGTATAGTAGAATGGTGACCATATCTAATCCACATAAAAATACACAAATATCTCAGTGAAATAGAACCAAGGTGGTTCTCCATGCATGAAATGAAGTGATTGTCAGTGGAATCAAAGATATCTTCAGTATGCCAATTTCAAGTACTAAGGTGGAGCAAAGTGGTGATTACACGACTATGCCACATGGAGAGAATAGAAAGAGCCTGCATTCAATGCTAACAGGTCCTACACTCAAACCAAAGAGCATATGAACCAACACCATGAGGTGGCAAAAATATTTGAATTTTAAGCCAATAAGAAGCAAGAATTCCACCTTTGAGTCATCGAAAGGAATGAGTGGGAATTGTAAAGTGTGCCAATGGGTAGATTGTGTAGTGGTTGCATTAATGGTGGAATATATGCATGCACCAAGAAATAAAAGCATCAAAAATCCCAATCAACATTCATTCAGTGGCAAATTGTGTTCATAGAAGAGAGAGGAGTGAAACGGTACTTAAAAGTGTTCACTATGAATTTTAGAGAAGACAAGAGGTTGTTAATAGCAAAATAGCTTCCAAAGATACCCAAGAGGCTGAAACCTTAGAGAAAAGGATAGTAGCTCCATACATTTATAGAGTGGAAGCTATTACGGATACTAAAATGGTCCTTATAGAGAGGACAAGGCTTAGAAGGAGCGTGAACGATAGGTTCAATAAAAGAGTAGCTTTGTCGGTGGAAGGTAGATGTGATGTTCTCTCTTACCTGTCTTTTTATATTTTTTATTATGTTCACCCTTGTATAGAATTAATAGCTACAATAGTTAAATTCTATGACCTCATGGCCAAAGCATTGAAAACCTCTAAAGGCAAAACCCTATTTAATATCACCACCACCCTCTATCATAATATTTTCTCCCTAGGATCAGAACCATCAGTGAGACAGAAAGAGTTTAAGATTACTGACCAGGTCGGGTATTACTCTATAGAAAAAAGATATAAAGATGGTGAGTCATTTAAAATATGGATTTATAAATAGCTCGATGCAAATCCCAAAAAAAAATTATCTGATGTCCCAATCCCCATTGATGATTTGCAAACCTCGAACTATTTTCTATGTTAGCCTATATGGAGGGTTTAGACTCTGATAGAATTGTATATGGCTGGAAAATAATCACAACCTATTGTATTTCAAATGAAAGAATGTATGAGGAAGTTGTAGAGGAAAAAGGACTAGGGTCATCTATTTTTACTGGCCAACCTTTTTTTCTCATAGGATACATGAACAATTAGTGAGAGTGAAAAGGGGCTCTGATGCTTCTAGTTTCATGCATTTCTCAAGACTGGTTTGGATGTTTTATGTTGCTGTTAAGGATAATATGCCTTGGATTTTTATTAAGGACAAAACCACCCTTTTCGGTTTATTATTGGATAAGTAATTTGAGGAGTAGTGATTCTTTTTATAGATTCAATATGGAATTCCTTGGAGTTGCTTTGAAAGTAATGTATAGAGAGTACCCTAGATTACCATCCTTGGCTAATAAAATTCTAAGAGCAGAGGGTGTCGAGGAAGGAGATTGGAATCTCTTGACTGAGGGTATAGTAATAAGACAATATGGTTTCATGGGTAAACCTTTTCTCCTACCCAATTTTATCACAGTCATGCTCTTTGCCTTAGAATACTTGAGGTAGTTAGAGTACATTGATTTAAATTATGGTTCAGGAAGGAAGAGAAAATATTTGCTAACCTACCACATTGTAGATGGTATTAATATCATGAATAAGGGGTAGAGTGAGAAAATTTACCAATACCTTGATATTTTAGGTCTATTTTATATTCTCCAAAGATGGAGTTATGACCCTAATGACATTTTCACCAAAAAAAATATAGCCCTAAATGGAGAAAAATATTACAAATTTGAAAAGAGGCCTAGGGCTCATTTTGAACAAAGTGAAAACAATGATTAGACCACTCTATTGGAGTGGAATGTTTCAAAAATGGGTCAACTACCTCCATGGCTAGATTTCTATGAACAAATTATGGATTTTGATCCAGATAAGAAGAAGAACCACTGGTTGATAGAGGTCATCATTCGTGACATTGAAGAGAAAACCAAAAATAAAAAGGACCCTCAACCTGATGAGGATACTGCTGAAGAAGTAGAAGAGGTAGATCAATGGAATGTAGTGAAGATATACTATTGGTGGATAATGAGAATTGAAATTGGAAAACCTAAGTCCAGGTTTGGCATGAAGATTGATAATGAGTTTTCTAAAAAGTATGATGAAAATATCAAAACCTGGAAGCATAAGGACATCAAAAACATAGTGTTAATAGTTGAAAAGTCCCAGTATGATTCTAAAACTCTCTCTCCACCCATAGACCAAGAAGATCCAATAGAAGAGCATGTGACTCATTTGATGGTTGTTGAGGTCCCAAAGTCATTTCAGCCTACCATTGAACAAGTAGAGAATTTTCCTAAGGGAGCATAACTTCTGAGAAAAATATAATATTCAAGTGAAAAAGCTATTAGCACTCCAGTCATATAAGCAATAGCTAATCCTCAATGCTTAGCCCTAGGGGGTCAGCCTCTATATATATAAATATACTAGAAAAATAAAGATAAAAGCTTCATATTTACTCTCCTCACTTTCACTACCACAACATCAGTGGAATTGCATCCCATTTTTGAGCACGTGTTGCTTACAACACAAGGATAAGTATCTAAGGATGATTTAGATAGTGAGTTGTCTTCCTTTCAATTAATTCATAGAAGAGCTCAAAGAGCTCCAGAAATAAGGGAAATAGAGGCTTCAAATAAATAAAGGTTGGATATGGCAGAGATTTCTAAAGAAGTATCAATTCCAATTGCAAAATAATCAACTCATCAAGAGCAAAAATAGGAAATAGAGATGAAACAATAACACCCTATATCTGTAGGTGAAGGTATGGTTTCTAATCCCTCTTCTCCTCTTCATCCTCTTGAATCCACAAGGAAGTATACCCCCATTTATTTTCAAGAAAATATGACAAAGGTACTTTCTCCCTCTCGTAGTTCACCCCTTGTTTCATTGGTCACCACTAAAGTGCAAGTTATCCCTTCTCCCCAAAGTCACCCCAAATCTCACTTTCATCATCTGAGGTTCCCACTTCTTCACCTCCCATAATTTCATCTTAACCATTGAAATTACCACCCCCATAAAAAGGACAAATTGTTCCAAGCACCCCCATTCATCTAGTTGTTAGTCTTGCTTCAATTTCTATGAGTTTAGTAGTAGCTACCACAATAGTAGTTACAGAGTCCACTATTGTTACAGAAACTACTGTAATTACTTCCACACCACCATTGACAATGGTTGAGTCCACCCTTACAATCCTACTATCTTCATCTCCTGTGGATGCTATTTATACAAGTTCGGTAAATTTGCCAAAGAAGTAGGTATCCACATAAAAAATAAATTATTTCTAGGTAGAGAAGCTATCTAAGCCTTCCAACAGGATAGCTGTCAGAAGGACCATGTATGTCGATCCGATCACAAGGAAAAGGATATCCAAGTCCATGACCCCCCTTGTAAGAAAGCCTAAGATCGAGATGACTATCCAAGATTATTGAGTTGAAGAAATTACAGAGGACATTGTGAAGATTCTTGAATAATATGAGCTGGTAATGGCCATAGACCACTTAGAGATCTATGTGAAGAATGATATATCAAAAGAGAAGGTGGGTAAACTAGAGAAACAGATTGAAAAGCTTTAAAAGAATGTGAGTAATCAAAAGGAAGTGGAAATGGCTTTGAAAAAATATGCCAAGAGCTGGCAAGAAACATTCCAAGAAGGCAATAAGCTTAAAGATCAACTACGAGAGAAAAATAAGCTGAATGAAGAACAAGAAAAAGAGATTCAAAGTTTGAGACAGTAGATTCAAATTTAAAAATTTGTCTTCTAGATTTTTTAAAGCTAGATTAAAGAATATTAGAAAATAATTGTTCTATGAAGTCCAAGAGAAATGTTCAGGGCTTCATATTATGATTGATTATCTGGATGATGCTAGTCGCTTACTCCCTAATGTGAAAAAATATATAAATCAAATCACTGGGGAGCTACATCCTATGGTGATTCTAGTAGAACAGATGTACAAGCTGGTTGATAGTAGACTCAGTGATTTTGCTAAACCAATTCCCAATAATGAATGGAATCTCACCAAAGTTACTGCTAGAACTATGGTCAAGAAGCATAGGGCACTTCAAAAATCTTGGATGTTGTTTGATAGTATTGAAGGAATTGAAGATGTGGTGGATGCAAATAAGAAATTATTCAGGTGGGTTTCAAAGGTTTATGGATGGAGAATCACAACTTGCTATCCATGGAATAGATCTAGAAGAGCATTGATGAAAATTTATAGGATGAATCTCGAATTGATTCTCTTGAAGAGTCACTAAATCAAGAGAAAGTTGCTTAACTAATCATTAATTTTACCAGGCTGAGAGATCTCATGGAAGATCTGATAAGGAGAGAGAATGTTGCTAACTATGAGGATATTAGATAATTACAACATATTTATAAGCAACTAAAGGATACATATAACCCTTCTAGAGTATCCTGGAATCAAGCTTCACATTATTTAAAGTTGATGATTCAATTGTTTGGTCACAATTCTAGAAGAAGAGGTATAAAACAATATTCTCTAGAAGAAGAAAATGAAGAAGAAGAATAGAATGAAGAGGATGTTAAAGAAGTGGCCCACCAAGAAGAAGAGTAGGATGGAACCACTATAGGCCTGGAAGGGGCACACACTTAAGTTGTTTTTTGTTTTGTACATATACACAAATTTTGTATTTTTATTTTTTCTCTGACATGGTAAAAAATAAACAATAAAGGCATGAAGCCTACATAGGCACAGAGAGCAACCAATTTTGTGTGAAGGTATTTTTTTAAGTAGGCCTTATAAGAAGAGTAGAACTATATTTTGCAAGGACAGTGAAGTAGTTTTTCTATAAGGGAACAAAGATAGATTTTAGAAATAGTAGAGAAGCATGTGTCTATTGCATAGTCTATAGATGAGCAGTTATCCTCTGTGTTTCTTGAAGCATGGTCTCGATGTGAACTTCTACTCTCTAAGAGAACTATTTTCAGAGGGTGGTGTTCATATGGAAATTATTCTTTTAAGAACATTTTTGAAGATGAGTATTTTTTGACTCCTATAACCCAATGGATAAGACTATGAGTTCTATGGCTTTACAAGCAAATCCACCCATGAGGCACCAGAATATAGGCCCAAATTGGCCACATAGGAAAATTTTAAATTTTTTTACCCAAGTCATGAATTTCCCTTTCCACACATGTTTCAGTGTATTTTGGAGCGGATCCGCAACAAAGACTACAAATTCACCCAACACTTGGTAAATTTTCATGCTTGGAGAAATTTTGCATAGTTCCTTATGTTCTTGGCTTCAGACTGGTGTCGTGTCCCGAATCCGTAAGTGTTTTGGGGAAATATTACACCAGTATAAAATAAGTGCATATAGGTGACCACTTCATATTTTTTATATCTTCATAGTGCCTAAGTATTGAAGAGCCCAGTTTTGGGAGGTTCATAGAAAATTTTTATCCGAAATGGTGATAGAAGGCAAAAAGCAAAGTATAAGAGATACAAATTCATGACGAAGGGTATTTTGACTAACTTTCTTTCGGAATGGTGATAAGCAATTTTTTACTTTGAAGCCAGTTTAGAATGGAGGAAGAGTCATTTTAAATTATGATGGTTTAAGAATGGTGTTCACAAGCCAATACACTTTCTTAGGTCTGGAATGGAATCCATAGAAGTTTTGAAGGAGATATGACATCATCAAAATTTTGTGGAGATTGGTGAGTGCTTCATTACCAAAGAAGAAAAATGAAGGATAAGGAACAAATTTCATCTCCCTCCACTTTCAATGCATTTTAATTCCAGATTTGCATACCATATTTTTTGAAGCATGAAAGGTGATATCATCCATTTTAAAAGCAAAATGGCATTGTGTTCTCTCCCCACAATTATATCAAGCTTATGCTAGATTAAATCATGGCCATACGATGCAGGAGATCGATGGTTGAGATTTTACAAAAAAATTTGAAGCATATGAAAGGAATCTTTCATTGAAATTGGGAGTATAATCAGTTGGAGAAGGAAGCCAAATCATCGAGAGTTTCAAGAAGGTAATAACTAGAGTCAATTGCATATCTATGATGATAGAAGATTTTCAAAATAGACCAATGATTCATATGCAGTATCCAATGGATAGAACTCCAATTAGTGTCAAACATCCAACAAGTTGTAGAGGTTTCAAGCTGCCATGACGGTCCACTTGCAATGGATTTCTCAGAGGTTGAACTAGTAAGAGAATGTCAACAAGAACTCTTTGTTGAGCTATTAAAATTTAATCTTTGTAATGTTCCTTATTATTTTAATTTGTCAAAATATAAATAGAGGTAGAACCCTCATTTTTAAGGGTCGTCTCTAGTGTGTTTGCATGTGCTACTATAAATATTTCCAAGGGCTAATTAAAGGAGCATTACATTGATTTTTGCCTCAAATATTATGTCTTCATAATTTGATATCAGAGATTCAAATTCTTAAGTTGTATTTCTATAAATACTTGAATGATTAGTTTGTGTTAGATTAATGGATTACTAACTGCTAGGGTAATTGAAATATACTTCTGAATTAGATATTTTTTGTTAGGGAGTGCATTTCCTGTATATCTAGATATTGATTAATTCTACTATTTGGATTATATTTGTTTAGATATTGAAATTACTGTCTACAATATTTCTTTATTGTTTTTTAATGAATGAAAGTGAATTTCATTTGGAATAATGTTGATCTGAGTAATATTTTATGAATTGGTTTATGGGAGCTTTTTGTTGTAGTAACAATATTTTTTAGCCTATCTGTCCACTTTTGTTCACATTTTCTAACCCTAAATATTTTCTTACCCTAATATCTAAAACCCTAAGAGAGCATAGTTGTGTCAACACCCTATTTAAGTTGACAAGGAACTAGCCTACTTTGGAGGTTGGATTTGAAACCCCTATTTTAGTCCATCCAATGTTGAGTGTTGAGTTGTAGCTATCGGGTGTAAGCTTGGAAAGAAAGTAGGAAGATAGACAATCACAACATTAAGTAAAACTTGATGCAATTCAGTGCCCAACAACTACTAATAAGTGTAATAACCTTAGGACTCATGTATAATACTTGATATATGAGTGACATGTCCTAATTAGTAGATCTAAAGCTCAATATTATTCTAACCAAGATATGGAAATTCAAAATTTATTGTCGATTCACAATCAAAAGATAGGAAAAAAAAATTCACATAGATTATTTTGACTATATTTATAACATTATTCACATTGCTAAGAAAGAGGGTATTTTATAATTTACATCAATTTTAGAGACATTAATAAGGTCTGCCATAAGGAAAAAATTATTTTTTACAATATCGATAGGATGATTGATTTTACTACCAAATGTAGAATGTTACCCTTAATGGATGAACTCTTAGGACACAATTAAATAAAAACACACTTGAGGATCAAGCCAAGACATCAACCATCACTCCATGAGGCACATTCTACTATCAAGTAATGTCATTTGGCTTGAATAACATAGGTGTTACCTACCAAAGGGCCATGATATATATCTTTCATAATATGATGCCCAATATTATGAAATATTATATTGATGATCTCCTTATACAACCCCTTAATTGTGAATATCACAATCAATATTTAAGATGTAATAGCTTAGGAAATATAAATTATATCTTATGATTTCTAAGTGTGTCTTTGGGGTAATGTAAAATAAACTATTAGGGCTTATAGTATCCCAACATGACATTGAAGTGGATCCCAATAATATTTTAGCCATTTTTAATATGCCATCCCCTCAAAATTTAACCCAACTTTCCATCCTTCATTTAAAACCCTAGGTTATTAGGAGATTCATTTCTAAAATTATAGATAAATATTGACCTTTATCTAAGATTTTGCATAAGGATGTAGAATTTTAATAGGACAGTGAATTCCTTGTAGCCTTTGATGTTGTTAATTCCTACCTTACATCTCCTCTCATCTTTGTTCTTCCTAATCCTTATAAAACATTATTGTTGTACATCATTATAACCATTCATACCTTAGGATGTATTGTAGTTCAATATGATGATCAACATAAGGAAAGAGATGTTTACTACATAATTATAACCCTAATCAATTATGAAACATGTTATACAAATTCAAAAATGCTATTCCTTGACATGGTCTTTGGATATATAAAATTGTGATATTATGTGATTAGCTACAAAACCTTTGTTATTTCAAGGTTTGATCCCTTACACTACCTCATATTGAAACCTCACATCTTAGGCCAAACAACTATGGTGGTTACTACACTTAGTGAATTTTATCCAGAATTCATTAACTAAAAGTCTATCAAGGACCAATTTATTAGAAATTAGTTAGCTATTGCACCTCTAGAAGCAATCAATCTTATAATAATGGAATTTATAATTCAATATGTATTTTCCATAGAACCTAACCAAGTTAATTTTTGGACCCTATATTTTATGGTACTTAATGTGTCAAAGGAGCAAGGGTATAGATCATTTTGGTCACACCTCAAATGCAACAATTTTTTCATTCTTTCAAGCTTCAATTTTCTTGCTTCAATAACACAACTAAATAAGAGGCCCTTATTCTTATACTACAAATAGATTTGGTATTAAAAATTATATCCCTCCTTATCTGTTGGTATTGTCATCTTGTGGTTAATCAAGTAAATGGTATTTACTACACCAAAGATGAGAAAATTAAGTCATATAAGGGTATTGTAGCAAAGCTTATATAATATTTTGACAAGGTTACTATTGAAGCTATCCCATAGTTAAGTAATACCAATTCTAATACCATGGCCACAATTGAATCTCTCATCCTATTGGAATTATATGATGAACAATCCATGATCATCATTCACCAAAGTAGGGAACCAACAACTCTAAAATCTATCCAATCACCTTTAGATGTTTCTATTCTAGAGGTATATTCCTATTATTATAACCCTTTATATAAGGATATTTTAACTTATGATAAAACTTATCTAGATGGTTTGGATTATAATGAGTTAAAGAACCTATGATGATAAGATTTTTAATTTATTATCATCAATGATATCTTGTATTGAAAATATTTTGATTGTATGATTCTCATATGTATAACTTTCAATGAAGCTAAAGTGGATATTCAGTAGGTAAATGAGGGATCCTATGGTGGTTTTTTAGGAAAAAATGACGTCACCAAAAATCCTCTCTATTTACAATATTACTATCCCTCAATTGAAAAAGACTTACAATTATGTTTAGTAGTGTAACAAATGTCAACATCATGATGACCTTATTCATGCCCCTTCTCAAGATATTTATAACTTCATTTTCCCTTGGAATTTTTCCATATGAGGCCTTGATATAATTGGAAATATCAATACCACAACCTATAATCAGCACAAATTTGTCATCATAGGTATGGAGTCTTTTACTAAATGGTTAGAATTCATATCTTGCTTTGCTATTGTTTAATTTTCAAAATTTATCCTCAACCAAATCCTATATTATTATGGAATTCTATTTGTTATCATCTCATACAGTGATACCCCCTTTAAAAATAAATATGTATAGAAAATTTATGTTAAATATAAAATTCCTCATAAGTGCTCAACCCATATTACTCTCAAGGTAACGGTGAAGTTGAACCATCCAATAAGACCCAAATTAATATTCTCAATATGTTGGTTAGCAAAAATAGTCATAATTGGCATCTTTAGGTCTATCCTTGTTTTTTAGCCTATCATACTAGTGTCTAAACACCCATTGGTGCAATACCTTGTTTCTTGGTCTATAAGACTAGTGTCATGTTCCCATTTGAACTTGAAATATCTTCCTTATAATTCTTGATACAATACTCCTTTGTGTGCTATGAATATCACCTCACTTGCCTTAGCTAGAATTAATTCATGAAAAGCACATCAATACCTTTAAAACTTGTGAGCCTATCCAAATAGTCTCAAGTATACTTATGAAAATAATTTATGCTCCCACTCATTCAAATTAGGTGACCTAGTCCTCAAAGAGAACCAAAATAATATCAATGCCCAAATTGAGCTCAAGGGTAAGTTTAATTCCAATTATCTATGTCTATTTGTCATAACTACTAAGTTCAACTCAAGATCTTACTACCTAGCCACTCTTTATGGAAAGGAAATCTAAGAACCTATGAACACCATGCATCTTAAAAGATACTATGCTTGAATATGCATTATTTTACCTATACATCCTACCTACTTGCATGCTTCTTAAGTACACAAGCTTTCATATTTTGCTTGCATGTTTGCTTGCCATAATTTTTACTTACATGCATGTGCTTGGTTTACTTGTTGAACATAGAGTGAGGATATCCATCAAGATGCGATGATGATCCTAATCAAGATTAACCTACACTTGCATTATACTTACACTAGGTGATCGAGCTAGGTAATATCCCTCATATTAGTCCTTAATGTATTCTAGCATGATTTGCATGTTTATTTGTATTTGCATTATTGAATCAAGTAAAGGATGATGATTTTGTAATGCTAGTGGATTTTCATTATCTTTTGGTCTATTCAATGCATTTAATCCCTCTTTCTCTTCCACCTCATACTCCTTGTCATGAAACTTCTTTATGAAGGGACAATTATGTTATCACCTAACAACCCATAGTATGTAGAACATAGATCTAAGGTATACTTGAATACATAATAACTTAGCTATATTCATAGGAGGAGGTATACCAAGAAGTCATCAGTATTCCTCTCTTTCTCTTACATTATGGACATATGTGATGATGCAATGATTATCCTAGTTAGGAATACATCATATGTATTGCATGTCAACTAGATAACTGATGGTAGAGGATGTATCCAATCTATGACCTTTCAAAATCCTATCAATTATTCTTGCTTTCTCCTCATATTTTTATCATTATTTTTCTCTCTTCTAGATATTCATATTACCATCATGTCATATTGCTACCTTGTATATGCCCTTAGGGAGAAACATCATGTTGCTAAGACTTAACCTTATACAATTGGAAAAATACAATATATACACCATGTTGTTTATTGATACAACTATGACACCTTGTAAATACATATGCCAAGGCAAATTGCATGATTAGAATTTATTTATTCTATTGTATAATTTAACACTCTTCCTCTCTTCTATTAATTTTATCCTACTATGATCCCTTATGGATAATGGGTTATAGTTACTCTATATTTTTCTTTTACTAGAGTAACTTAATGAATCCACCTAGTGCACAGTAATGCATAGTCTCCCTCCCCATTAGTCTATAAGCAAGTTCAACCTCACTCTTTTCATCACATATCAACTAGATTTGTCATAGTGATAAAATAAAACTTTGAAACATAAGGGATTGTGTTTATTCTTACATACCCTCGAATCTTTGTGGACTATTCATTCATAATGATAAATCTTGTCTAGAGGCACCCCTCCCATTTTTATCCAAACCTATTTTAACCTAAGTTGTCATTGTGGTCATATAAAGGATTTAATAATAAGGTTTATGCTTAGTATTACATACCATTGATTTTTAGTGGACTATACATCTACAATGGCATACCTCATCCATATAATTTCCTTTATCCTTATGGATACTCACTAGGATGAGATGAAAATCCTATTCAAGAATAACTCATATGCATTGCACTCACACTAGGTAACTAATGCTAGGAGATTTTTGCATCCACCATTCCTCTTGTTTTACAACTCTCTAATGATTTAATACTCTATAAATATTTAATACCCTTGTTCTTGTTAACTTTAACCCTTGACTCTATCTCTTTATTTATACTTATATATCATCTTGAGATCTCTTATATATTCAATGGGCATAACCCATACCCATACATTACCTCATGGGTATATAATGGGTAAAGGATGATCTCTTAGAATCATTAACCATCAAATATTCTAATAAATCCACCTACATCCATACTTTCATCATGAATTGACCATATTCACTATCATTTCCCTTATGAACCATTGTATAGGGTGAGATTTGCTTTAAAAATGCACCAATGCCCATAATTACCAATGGTACATATGCACAATATAATAAATTCATTTTCCCATGATGTGATATCATCCAAAAAAATCATCTATCTCTCCCATTGTCATATTTAAGGCCTTAGAGAGGTATATAACATTGTTAACACTTTACTTATCAAGTTTATATGATCCTATCAAGATTCCAAACATAAAATAAGCAATGTTATGTGCACTTTTAGAGGCTCTCAAGTAGACTCATGTAGTATTGGTCTCCTACTCTTCATTGATCTTTAGACCTATGAGGGATGAAGCTCACATAATTTTGATATCTTATAAGCACCTCATATGCCCACTAGGCACTAAAATTTATATATATGATCTCTTATTAGCACTAAATTTAACTAGCTCTAACTACATTCTCACACCCTCCTATTGTGTTTCATATGGTGTTCTCATTACTCATTAGTCTATGGGCCCATGATAAGATAGACTATGATAAAGTGAAATATTTCTTAAGTAAATTATAGTCATATGCATCCATTAACCACTAGGCTATTCAATCATAATCTCTTGTTGGTACTATTATCATATTTGATTGCTTTGATTGAAACAATCATGCCTCACAAGAAGCAACATGACAAGCTCATATCTAAGAGCATAGCTTCCATACTTAATTAAGGGCCTCCAAAATATTTCACAAGGCTGGATCCCTGTTAATATGTAATATTTATCATACAATTGTACTCAAAATGGTAAAGGGATGCAAGAAAAAATAAAAAATAAAACAAATAAACAAAATAAGAAGGGTGTAAATACATCAAATTGTCTACTGAGATCCATCTACATAATAGGGTTGAATTCTATATACTAGTGGTGAAATATTCCACTCCCCAACATAGTTAAGCACAAATGACAATCACCAACATAGACATGCATAAATAAGGTGGATTTGTATGAAGACATAAATAGATAATCCAAAAATTGATTCAATACCCTCACACGTACATGTTGAAGAATATTACATTATTTTGTACATGCCATTGTACCACCATAGGTACATGTTTATATTAGGTTATGTGTCTTAGGTTAGAGTTAGAGTATTTAATTTATACAATGTAATAAATATACAAGTATTATTAGAGTGTGCAAAGTATTTAATAATGTAAATATGCATAATAGTCCATGTGCACATTATTCCATAGAATAGGAATGTGAAGAGTATCAAGAAGAGTGAAAACTAAGAATACTTCATATGAAGAGTCACATTCTATTATATATAGGTGTTTATTTATGTGTATGCAAGACACAATGTAGAGTGAGTGTGAATGAAGTATGGGGATTTTGATATCTTCATTCTATATCAAATACTATTTTCATGAGATATTTTTAAAGGATATTTTGAGTAGTTATAGAATTTGATCATGAGTTTTATATGTTTAGAATATTATCATTATCTTATATTTGATATGGAATTATTATTTTAGATCTTCTGGTTATTTTTATTAATTATGCAGCATCAAAAGGTAACAGTGGTATTAGATCCATAAGATATATTGATAGGAGATAATGAAAGACACTAGGTATATTGATAGGAGATAGGGAGAGCCAAAAGGGATATTTCATTTACAAAATTTTAAAGTTGCTTTTTGTCTAGAGTCTTTCCATAGGGTTGTAGAAAAATGTATGAATACTAGGACTCAACATAGATTGCTTTCCACTAGGTTGAAGGATAACTAGTGAAGTCTATTGATTTTAGATATTTGAAGATTTAAGTGTATTTGATTGATATTATATAAGTTAGGTTGTATAAAATTAGTTATCAAAATTTGGGAAGCTTCTTACAATGGATAAATAAATTTCATCTTTGATTTCCTGAAAGTCTATGTGATTTCCTCATGTATGGATTAGTTTTTGAGTTACAGTGAAAGAATATATATTGAATATTGATGATACCCAATAAGGAGATCCCCATAGAATATTTAATATTTAATATTGAGGAGGCCTAAGAAAAAGGTCCCCATAAAATATTAGAGATTGAAGATTGAGGAGAGCCAAGAAAGAGGACCCCATAGAACATTGAAGATTGAATATTGAGGAGACCCAAGAAATATGTCCCTATTGAAGATTGAATACTACAAATTGAAGAGTGAGGAGACCCAAGAAATATGTCCCTATTGCATATTTTAGAAAGGAGATAGAATATTTAAGAAATAATATTGAGGAGGAGACTTGAGAGAAGAGGTCCTCATTGCAGATTTGAGAAAGGAGATAAGAGATTTGAGAAATAATATTGAGAAGATAAAAACCCAAGAGAAGAGGTTTCAAGAAAATTTATGAGGTAAAGGAGAATAGTGAATCCCTATTGAGAAGTAGAAAAAATGGACATTGGAGAAGATTTTAAAAAATTATTTTTTGAATACTTCAATACATTCAAATTCTTGAAAAAAAGGCCATCAAAGAGAACAAATTTGAGTATAGGATTCAACGAGAGCTAAGGAGGAGAAAAGAGATAGAAGAGGCCACTAATTTGAGAAATTTTGAGATAACCATTAAATTTCTAAAGGCTACTTTTTGAAAGAGAAGGTTGCTGATTTTTGTGATAGAAGTTGAAGGATCACAAGGCAGAAAATTAAAGGTGAAATAGAGCTGCAAATTGAAGAAGTTTTGGGAATATTTTAAAGTGCCCTTGAACAACCAATTGAAGGAAGACTTGATAGCAAATTAAGCTAGTGTATTGGAGGAGTTATATATTATTTTAGGACAACAAGATATAGGAGGAGAGATCATATTTTGAGCAGCATTTGGAGGAGTAAAGATACAATTTTTGGAGTGTTTGGACAATGAGTTGGGGAAGAAAAAAAATGACCAAGAAAACAAGAAAGAAAGCTAGAAAATAAAGAGAAAGAGGATTGCAATTTTTATTATGAAAGTACATCTTGTTTAAGATTTTGAAATAATGTTTATATCAAGTTTGCAAGTTCTATATATCAATACCATCAGGAAAGGAGGTATTGTAAGTTAATTTTTTAGACTTTATCCAAACATTATTCATTATCATCAAACTTACATCAAGCTATACAAATATACAAAGTATTAGAAGATATAGAAAGTTTATTTGCATTATAAAAATAAGAATATTAAATATTTATAGTATAGAAGGTGTAGTCCAAAAAGTTAAAAATTATAGTGAGGAGTAGTAAGAAGAAGATCCATAGAGCAAGGAAGAAGAGCCACCAAGAAAGAAGGATGAGCCATTGTGTTGAGAAGTGTAACCACTATATTGAGTAATAAATTCATAAATTAAGGATTATTATTTTTAGTATGAGCCACCAAGCTCAAGGAGAAGCCATCAAGTTCAAGTAGGAGCTACCAAAGCTAAGATCAAGAGTTGTTACAAAGAATTTTTGAAGATCATCAAATGCGTGGGCATTTTGGAGTGAATCATTGGAAGAAAACCAAATTCCATTAGGAGGTACAAAAATTCATTTGATATTACCTAATTGAATATACATTGGAAATAATATATTGAGTTCTAAAGAACTAAATAGTAGGGAGCATTAAAAATGTGGGAGGTAAATATTTGAAGTTGCTGCCAAGTGTAGAGGAGAAGCAGAGCATTCTCAAGCATAGAGAAGAAGACGAGCATTACCAAGAGGAGGAAAAAATGTTATGATGAGGATAAGTGTTATTTGAATTTCCATAGGAGAGAAGCCAAGGTGTCATAGCATAGGGGGTACAGCATCCAAGAGTTGTCAAGCAAGTAGGAAAAGCATAAGAATTGAAAGAAGGAGTTGAATTGCCATTTACATAAGTTTGAGCATCATAAATCGAGGAGACATCATTAACAGTCAAAAGGAATCAAACATTGGCTTCCATAACCATAAAATTTTTTAAGACCACATGAAATTTGGTGGATGATAAGGGAGAAGAAATTGTGTAGCTAGGCGATTATTGTTTTAGAAAAGGTACACAAGAGTTTGAGTGCAATTTAAGCATTACTAGAGAATGTGCATTACAAAGGAGATAAAGAGCCATTTGAAAAGGTAATTGAAAATATTCTTGCCACTTGGCACAATTAAGGAGGAATTCCAAGGGTCATTGGTGAAAGAAATAATGCCTTAAAAACTACATTTAATATATTGAAGGAGGTTACATTGAAAAAGATAGAGAAAGAGAACAAGCCTAAAAACTATCAAGTTTTGAGTTTGTAGTTGAGGAGCACCTAAAGGAGAGTGCTATTTGGAGCATGGAGAAGCTCATAACTAAAGAGAGAGGAAGGAGAAGTTATTACTAAGTCTAAAGAATCTATTAAGAGCTCATACATGGAGGAAACCAAAAGCATCAAAGCCCACACTTGGAGGAAGTCTCATGGAAGAATGAAGGAATTGAAAGCTTCATGAAGAGTGAATATTTCATGGAGAGCATAGATATAAGTAAAATATAACCTAATTTAAAGTGCACTAGTTTGGAGGAATTAATTTTTTGTTAGAGAAGCCAAAAACCACGTAGAGGATGGTCAAAGCAATATTAGCATACATCATTCACAAGGAGGTACATAACATTTGAATTAATTTTATTTTTGCAAAGGTTAAGGAGCCATAAGGGATATTATTTTTAATTATTCTAATGTTGGTGCGGGCAGGGTCGGGTGCGGCTCCTGGGTGACTTTGATGGTTTAGAACCCCCTGTTCGTGGTCTCTCAGACCAAGGCGGCCCTGCAAGAGGTTTTTCGCTTATATATATATATATATATATCTAGTTGAATAATTAAAACCTTAGAAGCCATATTAATCAGTTTTAAAGTCTTTGGAATTATGTTATTCTATTTGAAATTCAAGCTACATATAATATTTTCAAATAGCTTAACTTGGAGGAATAAGGATTTATACATAAAAATAGAAATAATAAATTTGCAAATATCCTTTTACTAGATTTCTATAGTTTTAAATTTGGGAGATATAAGGAATTCAACATAGTTTTTTGAAAATTTGAAAATTGATTTGATATTAGTCTCAAATTCAAAATTAAAGAGACATAAAAGATTGAAAGATTTAAAAATTTGAAATTACTTCAAAGTTATTGTTTTTGGGGAGATAAAAGGTTGTCAACATAAATTTTGAGAATTATACTTAGTCTATCATTCAAAACTAAGGAGAATTAAGATTGAAAATTTACTATCTAAAATTAGGGAGACAAAAGGATTCAACTCAAAGAAAACTTAGAAAGCTAAATATTTTATCAAATTTGTCTTACATTCAAAACCCTAGGGAGCCAAAAGGATGTCTACATCAATAAACACATCAAATAGTGATATGGAGAACATAGTTAGAGAATAAAGGAGTGTCATAAAACTTGGAATCAAAAATTTGATTGAAAAGTCTAAAGGAAAATTAGACTTAGTTTCAAATTTCATTTACAAAGAAGCACTAGAAGAAGAGTTTAAAACATTAGAATATTATCTACATGCAAGAATGTTTGAAGCTATTGACAATGATAAATATAGTGTTGAGATTCCTGTGGATATTACTAGTATAATTTACATGGCATTACTCACACTCAAGTATCACAAAGAAGAAAGTATGAAAAAAAGAATTGATTGAGTCTTTTAAGAAGAAGGTAAAAGTAGATGAATTATTTTTGGAAAAAGTATTTCATTCTTCATGCAAAATTGATATCTCAAGTTCATATAACTTAGGATATTATCATGATACCTTAAGTGAATTCTTAGAAATCTTTGCACTAAAGAAGACTTGTGATGTGAAGGACAAAGGCAAAGGAAAAATATTTTTATGGGAACCTAATGATATCATGATATTTCATGAAAGCACAAAGATAGAATCTAATGATGAAGATAAGAAAGAAAAGAAGGAACCTAACCAAGGAGGTATATAGTGCAAAGTGAATTAAAGAAAAATATAAATATCCATATTGAATACTAAAGTATTCAATAACCAAATAATGTAATATAAGGGATGTTGGAGAATATTACATTATTTGGTACATGCCAATGTACCACCATGGGTACATGGTTAGATTAGGTTATGTGTCTTAGGTTAGAGTTTGAGTATTTACTTTATGCAATGTAATAAATGCACAAGTATTATTAGAGTGTGAAAAGTATTTAATAATGTAAATATGCATAATAGTCCATGTGCACATGAGTCCATAGAATAGGAAAGTGAAGAGTCTCAAGAAGAGTGAATGCCAAGAATGCTCCATATGAAGAGTCACATTATATTATATATAGGTGTCTATGTGTGTGTATGCAAGAAAAAATGTAGAGTGAGAGTGAATTATGTATGGGGGATTTGAGATCTCCATTGTATATCAAATAATATTTTTGTGAGCTTTTGATAATGATAGTTTTATGAATAGTTGCAGAAGTTATTCATGAGTTTTATACGTTTAGAATATATCAATATATTATATTTGATATAGATTTTATTTTATATCTTGTGGTTATTTTTTATTAAGTATGTAGAATAAAAACTAACAATACATACATTAAAAAAACCCGAAGTAAATACTACAAGTATACACACACATACAAAAATAGTGAATAATACAAGCTTATACTAAGATGGGGGGTGAACAGTATAAGACCACTTTTTACTTTTATTTCCCAATCAATATTATGCAATGTAAATATAGAAATATCAACATTTGTAATCAAAGCAATGCACAAATAACCACACATAATAGAGAAACTAGTTTTACGTGGTTCACCCAATGTGGGCTACTCCATGGAGAAAATATTTCACTAAAATTTTCTCAATCAATATCTTGGGAATCCTTTCCCTATTACAATGTTTATGGACCTCTGTCCAAAGGAGATACCAATACCCTAATCAAGTTCATGGATATCTATCCACAAGATAACTCCTTTCTCCTTATCTCTGAATGGTGATATTCTAGAAGAACTTTTACCCCCACTGCTCTGGCTAATGGATCTCTATCCACTAAAGACACATGTCCTCACTGCCCTAGATAATGGATCTCTATACATAGAAGACTTTTGTCCTCTATACTTTTTCACCTTCCAAATATTGCTTTCATATTTGCACTAAACATAGTCCTTTAGTCTAGCATAAATCTTCTCAATATCTTGGCACAAAACTGTCCTAAAATCTACACCAAACTCTATCCTCGAATCTATACTAAACATAGGCATTCAGTCTAGCACAAATATATCCTCAATATCTATCCTCAATCCTTAACACAAATCTTGAATAAATCTCAAATAAAATCTACTAGATCTACCCCAAACTTTAACTCAAGGTTTTAACAAATCAATAAATCAACTCTTCTTACAATTCTTCTCAAAGACTTGTCTCAAATCTACCTTGTAAGCTTCCACAAAAGCTCACACTAATCTATCCACAAGTCCTCTCTATAAATTGTCTAGATCTACTCAACAAGTCCTTACTAGAGCTTTTCCAAATCTACTCAACAAGTCCTCATTAGAAATTGTCCAAATATGCTCTCAATATGTATTGTAAGTTTCCACAAAAGCTCACACAAATATATCCATAAGTCCTCTCAAAGACTTACCTCAAATCTACTCAAAAATTCCACACTAGAACTTGTCAAATATCATAGAAACATAAATAGAGTTTTTAGAGAATCAATATGCTTCACATTCATCACACTACTTAATCAGCTTAAATCACTCTTTTAGAAACATACAAAGAATTGTTAGAGATTTAATATGCTTAAAATTCACCTCAATGCTCAACCACTTTCAATCACTCTTTTAGAAACATACAAAGAATTTTTAGAGACTCAATATGCTTCACATTCACCTCAATTCTCAATCACTTTCAATAACTATTTTAGAAACATACAGAGAATTGTTAGAGACTTAATATGCTTCAAATTCACCTCAATGCTCAACCAATTTCAATAACTCTTTTAGAAACATACAGAGAATTGTTAGAGACTCGATATGCTTCACATTCACCTCAATGCTCAATCAATTTCAATCACTCTTTTAGAAACATACAAATAATTGTTAGAGAATCAAAATGCTTCACACTTATCAATACTCAACCTCTTTCTCAAATTCAGAATATCAAATAATTTGTTTCATAGAATTTGAACTATCACTTCACACATCCACTTGACTAGTCTCAACCAACTCGACTCAACCAATCACTCAATAAAATAATTCTTGCTCACAAACCCTAGTCCAAGCATATGAACACTCACTCAAATATTTTTAACAATTTTTATCAACCAATATCACATAACAATGATACTCATGTTCTTTGCAAACTCTAGTTCATGTTATTCACTCAATCAATCACTTCAACAACAATGCTTATAACAATCTTCACATAACAATGATACTTTCAGAAAACCAACCAATCAACTCAATCAAGGAAGAATGTGCCCATACCTTTTTTCTTGATGAGAAGTAGACCACATAAATCTGCCACAATCATAAACACTTATTTGCCAAACTCAAGGAGGTTAGGTGTCAAAATATTACTTCAATATTCTCTCAAAAATATTCCTTGGACACAAAAATGATCAATGCTCAAATACCTTATTTCTTCTTTTAAATTCAACACTCCTCAAACCATACATAAAAATGATTACTTGGATACACCTTATCAAATCCAACATAAAATAATATCCAAAACCACAAAAATAACAACCAATATTTCTAAAACACCTTTATTTCTTTATCAAACCCTAAAAAAAAAAATATAAAAAAATTATTTTGCAATATCCTTATAACTCCCTAAAACATTATATACCACATAAAATATGCAAAAAATAACTTTTAATACCTGAACAAACATTTTCGACAAATCCGACACTCAAACTTTAATGTATACCTTATTATCCTTCAAAAAGGGTTTTCAGCGTGATTTGATCCGCTGTCTCCTCAAGAGAAAAATGCATTAACACCTTGGAGCCCACCACATGGACTAGAAGCACCCACATGAAGGAAGCAAAGCTTCCTCCCCTTTCTACCAACATCCACCATGATTTCCAACCAAAACGCAAAACGAAAGATCCTCTGCGGGGGATTTGAACCTGTGCTTGTTGCTGCCCTAATGACTTTCCACTACCGCGCTTGCCAACTATGCTATCTACAATTGGTGACCAAGGCTCCCTCCTTGGTGTATGATGTAATCTTACCTTCTCTTAGCACCTTAAAAAAAACATAAATTTATCTGTTCCACCCACGATTTGCATAAACACACAACATAATATTTAATTCAAAAACGTTCGGGGGTCTAATGGTAAGGTGGGTAATCCTCCTTTTATACACATGGTAAATGTTCTTCCCACATCGGTGCTTAGAAATTCGATTTTGAATTAATTTTAATAACCCTCCTTAAGGTTAGTTAAATATTAATATAAATTAATATTATAATTAATATCAAAGTTATTTAATAATTAATTTAAATAACTTTAAGTTAAGTAAATTAAATTATAAATTAATTTATAATAAAAATTATATTAATTAATTTATAATTAATTTAAAACTTCTTTTTATAATATTATAAAAGATATTATAATATTACTCACTTGGGATTTTTGCACTTTAGACCATATCTAATGTCTTGGAACTAGGTCTTGAACAACTGAAACTGGAGAACCTGAAATCGATGTTACCCACTAAAACTACCACTGACTGGTGTTTAAATATTGACATCAATGACCACTCACTCTTGACATCAATGAAAACTTATCTACTCAAAATTTCCAACAAATAGGTCCATAGGAAGTCACATATGATGATGTACAAATTAATGTAGGCCTCCATATATACATATGTGCAAATAGTGTAATTACAAATATTGTGCCAAGATCAGGGGTTCGATTTACCTACAAGTCACGTAGGAACTAACTACCATACAAAAGGAAATAAAAAATAATAATACAAGAGAATACAATTAAAAACTTATTTATCGTTTACAAAGCTAATACTACTACTATTTATAGATTACAATAGGAAGATTTCACCTCCAAAACTATGTAGACATATCTTGGCTAGATTTGCTATCCTTCTAATGTCTCTAGATCCAAAATCATTAATGCTAAATTTTTTGAGGCCTTGAATGTTCTCTTGCATATGTTATTGCCATATATCTATTTTTGGGATTGTGAGGAATTAATATGACTTGTCTCAAGGATTTATTCCAATATGGCTCCCATAAATTTTGCATTTAACACACCAAGTGCTTCCTTGAGTTGTCACATATTCTTTGTAGGAAAAATATTGCTTATCTCAAAAGAATGTACACCTCAGCGTAGTGTGTGAAGTCTAGGTTCATGATCCTACCTAGGGGTTATGGGCAACTAGTAACCCTCCATGCAAAGGTTTGGGGGTGGGAGACCCAAATAAAAATATAATTTCCTAAAATTTTAGGGCATAGGAGGTCTCAACCTTTTAAATTTTATAATCTCCCAATCTCAAATATTTTTCTCTATCTAACCTTGCGACTTATTGCATCAGAAAGTTTTATTTGAATCATTGGTTGGGAGTTTTATAACTTTTAAATTTTGGACACTACTTGTGCCTTTCATGACTTTTTAGGTTTTGACTCTTGAAACTTTTTGATCAATACTTTTGTTCACTCTTTGTTTTATGCTCAACTTAAAATTTTCTCAAGGGAAGTTTTGAGTATAATGAGGAGTCACAATAGTTTTGGTGAATCACAAGGGATATTCTTCTTGATGAAGATAAAGAACCAATAAATTAAATTGCCTTGTCCATTGGGTGAGGATTCAATAAGAAGAAAAATTTGGAACAATATTTAGATCTCAATAGTTTTCACAAAACTTGGGATACCTTTCAAGCTAAGGCACCTGAAAATTTACAATAAGCTAGAATATATGTTACATATAATATTCATTGGGTATGGATTCAAAAGGATCATCCAATTGCTACTCAAATCATCTATTTATTTCCTTTTCTCTAGTTTCTTAGGTAAATTTTTATTACCCTTAAATAATTACGATTCTTGAACAACCCCTTTGGTGTAGGAAAAATGATACCAAAGATGTGTGTTTTCCTTGGTGTAGATAGATTGGTACTAGGGCTAGTTTCTCTTATACTTTTGGTATTTTTAGAGTGAATATTCCACCTCTAACTCAAAATTTTTACCTTTTTATTTTTCTAGATGGGAAGAGTCCTTATCAAAATAGCTAAGTGCCTATGTTTGTATGGTCAAACACTTCAAAGGGATGTACATTCCAAATTTTAGCTACCCATTGACCCACTTGGTCATTAGGGATGTAGAAGAGGATTGAACCAAATTATCCTTCTATGATATGGTCTATGATCCCCTTGAAATATGTGAAGAGGCTTCTTTGAGAACATTTATTATGGTTTAGGAACCTCATAGATGCCCCCTTGGTAACTACTAAGATATTTTGTACCTCTTAATCAGGAATTTTCATGGACAGAGTGCTTAGCTTAGGCTCCATTGTCTTGCTCTAGGTACTAAGACCCACTTGATTGGTCTCCTCTTGTTCCTCTAGGAGAATTACTTCATCTACCCTTTCTTTGGTTCTACCCATGATTAGGGCCATAAATCAGTCTTAATTAGTTATTGAACGTGTGGGTAGAGAGTTGTATTCCATGTGAGATTTAATTTGAGTGAAGCCACCAATGGTCTAAGAGCCACATACTACTCTATGATATTGTGTACTTCATATATGAATACCATCTCCTATAGGTGCTATAGTGGCATTGTTGGTCCCTCATCAGTGTAGTATGGAAAAATTTCAAGTAGTAATTCTAGGAATTTTTCTCAAATGGTTTGTATATTAGAAGCTCACAACTAGCTCTTATCATCATTGGAAGGGGAAATTTTTTATGGTAGAGTAGTCATACTTGGGATTATAGATCCTTTGGTTTGTAGAGGGATCACTTGGTGAATGCAAATTATGCTCTTGAAAGCAGTAGATCAAGGCTCTCATGAAAATCTTAATCTTGATGAATGTCATATAGCATACTAAGTCAAAGAGAATATGATTCATTTGAAGAAGGATGAATCTCCTTAGATGTGGATTTATATTATATGTGAATTATACTATGAAAATTATGGTATGGAATTTATGAATTGTGTTGTTTGCATAATTTTATTACAATTATATTGTAAAACTAATATGTTTTTATAGTGCTTGTGTATTTCTATTTGATTAGAAAATTATTGCACCATGGTATTTTGAAGGATCTTTATGGGTGAGATATGGATATCAAAATTCCAATACCATAATGAGAAGAAAACCATATGCCTTTATGATTTCTAGTTTTTTTGTACTGTGTTGTAGTGTTTATGAGTGTTGAAAATATTAAAGTATTGTGTTGTCATTGATGTCAAAAGATGCATAAGGCAAAAATATTTTATGTTCAAGGGTTGATGATAAAAAGAGCATGTTACAAGGTTGGAAAGAAGAAAGCAAGGCAAATAGAATATCCTTCAAAAGGGATGAAGTTACAAGGTTGGCAAAAAGAAAAGAAGGCAAATATGTTAAGGAGTATAATATTTAAATATTATAAAGAGGATTTAAAAAGAGCAATGGGGAAAGGTTTAAAGTAAAATAGGAGAAAAAAATTAAATACAATGGACCAAGGAGAAGAAGAAAAGTTTCAAAATACAAATGGACCAAGGTTTTAAAATAAATATTATTGAAATTACTGAAAAGATGCTATAATACTTCATTCAATATTATAGAATCTACTAAATTTTGTATTAAAATCATAAAAGGGTTACAAGACTTGATATCCTTTTACAAATCTGCCCTGAAGGCTACAATGGGGTCTTCTCAAAGGAAGCCCTTTTGGAATTGATTGGCACAAAAGTAGCAAGACTCGTCATTCTATGTTCCTTAGTGTAGGTGGGCTTCTTGCTCGTGGGCCACCGTTATTTGGATGTGTTCCTATACTTTGCTAGACCTGTTAACCTGTAAAATATTGTTAGTGTGTTGGGGGATATGCCTAAGTCAAACCCCATGGTTATGAAGATAAAAGACTCATTAAATATGCTAAAAACATGAAAATAATTGTAAAAACAACATAAAAATACTAAACTAAACTATACTTGCCTTTCTTGATGATTCTGGTGCCTATAGCAAAGGTTCGCATGGGGTTGTGTGAACTGATCCTGAACTGAGTGGTTCACATGGCGTCGTGTGAACCTATCATTTTTGTATTTAATATGCAAGTTAGATTTTTTGGTTGTCCTGGAGTAGTTGCTTCTTGGATTTTTGTGTGGGTCATCTTAAAAAAGTGCACCTTTCGGGAGATTATTGACCTGTCTCAATCATAAACAAACTCTATGAAAGTGACAAATTGGTTGCAATGGATGTATGATGGTTGTGTGATGGATGTGTAATGGATGCAAATGTCTGTAGTGATTTCAAAAAATATTTGATAAACAAAAGTTGGTTGTTATGAAAAGGTAAAAATGACCTTCTATTTATAGACTTGGCCAAGGTGAGAGGGAGGGGGTGAGGTGTCTCTTGTGAGGTGGCAATGGTGAGGTGTCCACCTGGGAGGTTTCCCCTAAGGTGTCATAGTTCATAAATTAATTTGGGTGAGAGAATCCCTCACCCATCCACAAATAATTATGACTTGCTAAAAATATCCATTAGGCATTAATGAACACCTTTTAGGAAATATCTTTCAATTTAAAATTGCTTTTTATGTGCAAAAGTATCCATATTTCATTTATGACCCAGGGGAGTGTGAGGTGGAGAAATATCTAGGTGAGATGTGGTAAGGCTAGGATAGTCTAGGATAGGTGAGGTGGAAAGGCTAAGCTAGTCAAAGTAGACTAGGTGAGGTGGAAGGCTTAGATTAAATCAATATTAGATCTAATTAAGCATGTGATTAGCCATAAAGCAAGTTTTGACCAAAAATATTGACTTTTGAGCATAAAGTGCTTTTTGACCATGGTGGAGCATTCAACCTTGGTTGAGTTGGGAATGGGGCTGCATGAGGGTCCAGGGTTAAATGTAGGAAGGGGCTTGGCTAGCCCATAGGGGCTAAGGATGGTAAATAGTGATTTTGATAAATGAATAGTGTTTTTAGCCAATTTATGCAATTTTTGAGGGTTTTGCAAATTGATTGACCACGGAGATAGGGAGAGGAACAATGTGTGACTTTTGGGTGTCTAAAGTTTACCCATTTTTGTACCGAATTATGTGAAAATACGATTTAGTAAAAAAAATGATGATGTGAATTGATGGGATGATTTGGAAGGCAAATAATTTACAATAGATAACTTGTGGATGATTGCGAGAGAGACGCATTGATAAAAAAGGTTTGTGATTGGATACAACACTTTGTAGTATTGTAATGATTGCTTTTGGGGGAAGTCGTAATATTGCCTTGCTTTGTGATCAATGTGAGATGTTTCAATTTTGGACAAAACAAATGCCTTTGCTAATTTTTGCTTTTGATTGATTAATGAGTTTGTTTTGACAATATTTGACAAATCATTGGAGACATAGGGTAGAACTTTTAGGAGCTTCATTCACAACTAGTCTTATTAATTCCACTATGAAGATTGGAATCCATGAGGTATCTACAGGAAGAGGTGTTTTGAGATTTATCAAACATTGTTTTGTTTTGGGTTGGAATTTTGGTCTTAAAATAATCATTAGAAAAAAAATTCTTAGGCAAGTGTTGAACCCGTGATTGGATTTTGGTTGTTTGATCCTATGCAAGGTAGCTTTTGGTATGTTTGATGATTACCCCCTCAAACAATGAATTGGTTATGGAGGAGATGAAGATCGATGATGAATCGATTGATAAATATGTTGGTGAAAATGGAAACATTTGGCATGAAATTTAGCAAAATGAATAAATTTTTATATTTGCTAGGGTATGTGGAGGCTTGTGGAAAAATTTGGTGGTGAAAGGATAGGTTCACACAATGTTGTGTGAACATGTCGGTTCACACGGGTGGGGCGTAAATTAGGATTTTTAGAGGGTTTTAAGCTAAATTATGTGGTTTTGATGATATTATTGGCACGAGGAAATAGAGAGAGTGGTGAGGAGGAAGAAAAAGAATGGAGTTCTACCAAAATATGAATTGGGTGAGACAAAATGGTGAGTGGTTCAACGAGCACGAGCACGAAGGCAGGAATACCAAAGGTAAGCATCACATTCTTTCTTGATTAGTGTGTGCTTGCCTAGGGTATTGAGATTGAGGAATTTTGCTTTAAATACCATAAATTTGATGTGGATAGATGGGACGGGTAAAATATGTACACTTTGTGTAAAAATAGGAAAATGGGTATTTCGGGGTAGGGTTGGTTTTTGCCTATGATATGTGTGCTTGTAGAAAAACATGTATGATGTGATGTATGAAATAAGTGTGAATGTTGTATTCATGTGATATCTGACAAGTGGGGGCATCGAATAAGCCAAATGGGTATTGGGATTTAATTTTTGTTCTTCATTTTGACTTCGTTATGACTACCTCGTAATGCATGAGCGTGTGTTTGCAATTTTTTGTTCATTTTTCATGTGTTTTGAATTTTTGCATGTGTGAAATGCATATTTTTAGAGTCTATGTTTCGAGGTAAAACCGTACCCATGATTTTCATCAAGATTGAGAGGTTCACATGGGTTTGTGCAAAACTACCTCAGGATGCACAATTTGAGTGTTTTGAGTTAGTTTTGACTTGTTTGAGATTTTTTTTTTGTGGGTATGTACATATGAAACTAAAAAATTAATTGATTTTATATACATGATTTATGACTCATGCATGGGTAAATTGGTAGGTAAAGAAAATATATGCGTGACATCGGTTGCGCAAATTTCAAAAGAAGTTGGAAAATGTATGGCGGTTAAAGAATGGTGAATGGTTGTGGAATATTAGCTTGTATGGTGTGTGGGTTATGCATGAGGTTCATGTGAACCACGCGTATATATCAACATTATGTGAAAGGTGGGATCTAAATAGGAACACCTTTCATTTACTGATGGGAGAGATGATTGTGAAGTTGGATGATATCTATTAGATTTACCATTTTTCGATAGAAGATATTACGATGATGACCATGGATAAGGATTTGAGGAATGGGATTCTAAAGAGGGTCTTTGGATGGTGGTGGTAGCATGTGGATTCTAAGGATGGGGGGACTACGTCAATCATTGGTGTAAACATTATTTATCTAATCTCCATGCTATGGCGATGCTATTGATAGTGAGTCACACATTACCCGATACTTCAAGGGTGAGATTCCCTTAGATTATGATGGGAATAGTACATTATATGGTAGATAGGAGAATCATGTATGCCTGGGAACCTGCATTAATGGCATAAGTATATAGGGAGTTTCATGAAGTTGTAAGGATGGAGAGGATGGGGATTAGTGTGAGCCCATTGCTTTAGATTTGGGCATGAGACAATATCCTAATTTTATGGTTGAGAGACTTGTATGATGCTCACACTAATTATGGAAAGTATGTGCCATATGTGATGCGGTGGAGAGTGAATATGGAGGGTCAAAGAAGCAGGGTGTAGGAGGGAGACCTGGTGTTTCACCATAAGGATTTGGGCAACTTATGGGTGGATTCAGTGAGGTGGAGGCCATGGAGAGGGGATCCCAATTGGACAAAGGATGTGGATCAGTTGATTTAGGTGATGTGAGGGTGATGGACTATGGAGAATTATTTATGGCAGGTGGAATATTTCCTATTTTATAGGGTGTAGTGCTAGTTTAGGTTGCAGCAAGGTAGACCAGAGCCACTAGTGGTGATTTATCGAGTTGAGGGGGACACAAGGCCTGAGCTAGTTGTACCTCCACTAGATTTGGCACCTGATGAGCCCATGGAAATTCTATATGTATATGATACTAGGATGAAACCTAATTTTAATGTGTGGTGGGCGAGGCAGGTGTGGGTGATAGTGATTGATGTTGTTGATGGATGGGCGGAGGCATGAGGTGTGTTGCTGTATAGGGATATACTAGGTGGGGTGAGAGCAGCATCATCAGGAAATGGAGGAGTATGATAGGAGGAGAGGTCATCTAAGATGGAGGAGGAGGATGATATTGATATGGATAGGCTAATATAGCATGTGATGTCATACTGAGATGAGCATTATCATTTGGTGAGTGATCAAGGCATGGGGAAATTTATGGAGGGAAGTGGAGATATTGGGGAGGGAGTGGCTATGATGGAGGAGGAACCCATGATGGACGTCATAGTAGATTTATCGGATGAGTCACTGATAATGGAGGAGGATGGGTGTGATGTGGAGTTGGGTGATGATTTGAATGAGGAGTATGAGGTACACAAGCTACATGAGGAGCTCAAGAGGCTTATGGATAAGCTTCTTGACATAGATATGGATTGGATGAATAATCACTCACTTTTGGATGGAGAGATGTAGGAGCTAGAGGTTGAATTGTAGGAAACCCTAGAGGAGAGACATGAGACAAGGGTGAGAGTACATTAGGTAGTGGAGGAGTGGGATGCACTTAGGATAGAGTAAGATAGGATGAGGTGTGAGTGGGATGCATCCTGAGGGGAGGTGGATATTTTTACAAGGGAGAGATATGTGATCCATAGTGAGTGGAACAAGATGATTGAGTCCATGGAGTAGCTCCAAGGATTACTAGATGTAGCTAGAGCTGATATTGAGGCCATGAGGGTATGCCATTTAGCTAGGGTGGTAGATCTTGAGTAGACTATGCGAGATACATAGTGTGTGAGGGAGTAGGTGGAGCAAGATATTGCTCGCCTAGGGGAGGTAGTACCACAACTAGAGGTAGCAATAATAGAGGTGATACAATTATAGGTGAGAAATAAGAGGTTGATGGCAACCAATATGAAGAAGGCTACCAAGAGGATGAGGGAATAGAGTGAGCTAATGGTGATAGGGGTACCCATCTTGACATACTCTGGATATCTCTCCTTGTCACACCCTCAAGCAAAGAGGAGTCAGTGGAGCATGCCATCGGTTGGTGGGATGGGTCAATAGGTGGTGGCACCTACGATATCATATGCACCAATGATGATGGCACCACCAATGCAGGTGGAGGTACTATAGGTGGAAATGACTAGAGAGGTGGAGTCATCGTAGGTAGCAGTAGGATGGGTGGAGGCATCATAGATGATGATGGTATGGGCTCTAGTGTATGAAGGAATTGGTGAGACTCCTACAAGGCAACAATCATGATGGGGCTATGGAGGTAGAGTGATTGGTGATTTTTTTGATTTTTTAAGTGCTCAGGATGAGCGGATTCTTTTTGTGGTGATGTGCCTTAAGGGTTTACTCCTTATTGTAGCCATATGACAATTTTTATGGTGGTGTATGTACATGGACATGTGATTATATGCCCATAAGGGTGCATAAATTTTATTGTAACCTAATGGTATCAGTGTTTATATATATACATATGATATTCTATGACACTTGTGTTTTGCTGGATTTGTGTGTTTGTTTTGTTTCTTCTTATGGTGATACTTGATTTAGTGTATATGCAATGGTATTTAATCACAAAGGGAGGGAATGGTAATATGCATAAATAAATATAAAAGGACATTATATGTGACATAATGGGTATGCATAGGACGATAATGTAAAGTGTAAACGAGTTTCTTAGGGACAACATGTGCATCGTTGCAATAATCAGATGATGTAATCCATTCCATTTTTCAAAGGAAGTTGGATATGAAGATGGTAGTGAGGAGATTAAAACACTAGAGTGTGTATGTAATCAAACCCATTGACTAACAAAGCAAATTTATTGAACAGGTTCTAGGCTATCTTGGTAAACAAGACATCAATCTTGGATTTGTGTGTAAAGTGATGTTCATTTTACCATTTTGAAAAAGAATGATTTATAACTATATGGTAACTTAGCCTGTAAGCTAGCTCATCGGTAAATACCTGAGGAATGTAGGGATTTAAAATTTTTTATAGTACTCTCGAGGCTTTTGCTTTTGTTTTCTACCCCTATGTGATGATTCTCTTGTTTGTTTCTCTCTTTTCTATTTTTTTTTATTATTTTATTTTTTGTGGACATTGGCTTTTGTTTTTTGCTCTTTTTATCTTTCTTTTGTAACTTGTCCTTTTGTCAATCCTCAGGTTCGAGAGAAATCATGTGAATGAGATGATGAGTGAAGTAATTTTTGCTAAGAATTGGTTGATATGCAGTGTAGCTGGTCCTATTTCCAAAACATAGTTAGTGTGTAAGACGTGCTAGTAAATATAGGAAATAAAGCAAGGTAACCAAGGGAAGTCCAAAAATGTTGTTGAAATAAGCCAACTTTGGATGGTGGTTTATTATATAATTGTTTATGGGTGAAGCAATCAAAAAATTTCAATAACCCTATCTCCTAAAAATGGGTTTGGGCATCACATTGGTATGCTAGAATGTACATGTTTAATTCCCCAAGCATGGTATTTACAATGATTATGTACAAATGCATGTATGGATGCAAAAAGCAAGAATTTATGTGCAAGGTTACCCCAGTATTATGCACAATGGAATGGGGCTATGGCATGGGCGATGGGGTGATGGGTGAAAGAAGTAAAGAAAAGAATGAAGAAATAATGGAAAAGCAAAGAAGAATAAGGAGAAGAAAATAAAATAAACTTATCAAAGGTATGTAGCCACTCGAAGCATGACCATACAACATTGATGAGTAACTAGAAGAAAAGAAGATAAAAAGAGAAATACAAAGAAGAATAATAAGAAGAAGAATGAAATGTATGTAGCTGCTCAAATCATGACCATACAACATTCATTATAGAAGAGGGGTAGAAGAAGAAGAGAGAAGAAAAGAGTGAAGTAGAGAAAGCAGATTTGAATGTAAATGCAAGTTGACTATGTGTCCTAGAGTGCCAAAAATGAGGATGTTGTTTTTGTGTTTTTGGTGTTGATTGATGTTGTTTTTTTTTTTGAATTTTGTTTTGAATTATATACATAATGTACAAGTGGTGATGAGCTAAAATTTCTACAATTAGGTGTAAAATGCTCACATATGAATAATATTAATGGGCTTGAGTTCATCAATACCTTCCTATGTGGCCAAGCGATATGCCCTATATCAAAACTTTTGAGTAACCATGTAAAGGCCTAGCCAATTGGATGCAAATTTGTCATGGAGATGGCACGATTGGCTAGTAATTTATTGGTTTTATTTGAGTACTTTCTCCAACTTGGAATTCACGTTGGTGTAACTTATAATTGTAGGCATGTCGGAGATGATATTGATAAATGCGGGTATGTTCAATGGCATGAATGCAACGTTCATCCGATAGGGTCAATTGGTCTAGACTGGCTTGATGGACGGTATCATCATAAATGAATTCTTGCATGGAAACCCATAGTGATGGTATTTCAAGCTCCAAGGGAATGATGGTTGCAATGCCATACACAAGGGAAAATGGGGTTGCCCTAGTTGAAGTGTGAATACTTGTACGGTAGGCCCATAGTGCTAATGGAATTTGATTCTGCCAATCATGGTGTGATTCTGCAATGTTTTTATGAAGAATGACACAAATGGTTTTATTTGTAGCTTCCACTTGGACATTACCCTATGAGTAGTATGGGGTAGAGAAGCTATGTTGGATGTTGAATTTGTCACATAGTGCACAAACATTCTTGTTCTTGAATGGTGTGTCATTGTCAGTTATAATTTTGGATGGGTTGCCAAAATAACAAATGATGTGTTGAGTGATGAAGTCAATAATTTTGGGACCGATTGTTTGAACTAGAGGGATGGCCTCAACCAATTTCGTGAAGTACTCAGTTGAAGTGATGATGAACTTGTTATTGGCGAATGAGGTGGGTGTGATTTTTTTGATGAGATCCAAAACCCATTATGAGAAGAGCCATATGGATTGAATAGGTTGCAGAGCCTGAGAATGCAAATGCATAATATTGGCATAATGTTGGCATTTAAAACACTTTTTAACATAATCATAGCAATCATGCTCCATTGTGGTCCAGTAATATCCCATTCATAGAATACATTTGGTAATGACCATGCCACTCAGATGACCACCACAAGTACAATCATGAGCTTCTTGGGTGATGCATTGGGATTTGAAGGGATCAAGAAAACATAGTAAGATGCCATAATAAATTATCTTATAAAGGATATCACCTAGCAATGTATAGCTAATGACACGAAGCTTAAATGCTCATTTGTGAGTATGGTTTAGATCATGTGGGAGAATATCAAGCTTAATGTAATCCTTGACTTGAGAAAACCATTGGTCATGTGGTTCAACTTCGATGATATTGATGCCGTCATCATGAGAAGGCAGATTTTTGGAAATGGTAGAATGGAAAAGGATGTGAATGGACACGTGAGTTGTGTCAAAAAGTGGGTTTTGTGGAATGAGTGAGCCTAGCGAGGCCATGGTATCAGAAAAATAGCTTGTATATCATGGAGTAGCAGTGATTTCATACCACTCAAACTGGACTAACAAGTTTTTGGCTACCTGTTTGTATTGTTGTAATACTGGACAATGACATTGCCACTCTCCCTTGATTTGGTTTACAATAAGGAGGGAGTCACCATATATGTCCAGGCACCGAATGTGTATTGAGATTGCTTGTTTTAGGCATAGAACAAGAGCTTCATACTCAACATTGTTATTGGTACAGGGAAAGCCTATTTTGAAGGAAAATGGGAGTGGATCCCCTTGCAGTGTGAAAAAGACTATTACTACACCCCCAACATGTGTGAAATGGAAGCCATAGAAAAAGAGTGTCAATTCAGTGGTTGATTCAAGCTCTACTAGATATTTGGATTTTCTTGTACGAAAGACATAGTTGTATGGAAGTTGGATAAGTAATGGTGCATCACTTGGTAAAGGGGCCTCAGCCAGCTAGTTAAAAATAACTTGGCATTTGATGGAATTTTGACTGATGAATTCGAGGTCAAATTCCATGAGGAGAATGATCCATTTGGTCATTCGACTATTGTGGTAGCTCTTACACATCATCTAGAGAAGTGGGTTATCGTGGGCAACTACATAGGTAGTATGGTTAATAATGTAGTGTCACAAATTTTGGGTGGCAAAAATGATGGCAAGGCAAAGTTTCTCCATGTAAGCATATCATGTTTCGTAATCAATCAACGTACGACTAATATAGTATATAGCTTGTTCTTGGTCCATTTCATTCTTTTGGGCAAGGAGCGTGCCCAAGGCAACATCGGTAGCAAAAATGTATAGATGTAAGGGATGAGATGAATTGGGTGGGATGAGGACTGATGGGGATGTGAGGTATGATTTGATATCATCAAAGGTGGCTTGACATTTAGAATCCCATTTTAATGGGACCCCCTTTTGTAAAATATGATTGAATTGCTAACATTTATCTAAAAATTGGGCGATAAATTATCGTATGGATTGAATTCTACCTTGTAAGCTACATAACTATTTGGGATTTTTAGGGGGAGGCATGTCAATAATAGCTTGGAATTTGGTAGGATCTACTTCAATGCATTACTATGAAATGAAGAAACCTAATATTTTACCAGTGGTAACCCCAAAGACACATTTCTACAGATTTAATCGAACATTATGTTGCAATAGGTGATAAAACATTTGGTGTAAGTCTTCAAGATGTTGACCATAGGTTTTGGATTTGGCAATGAGGTCATCAATGTAGTCTTCAATAATTTTGTGCATCATGTCATGGAAAATGTAGGTCATGGCACACTGGTAAGTTGCCCCAACATTCTTGAGGCTGAAAGGTATGACCTTGTAACAAAAATTCCCCTAGGGGGTTGTGAAAGAGGTCTTGTGCTGGTTGTCTGGATTGACATGAATTTGATTATAACCTGAAAAAAATTTATGAGTGATAGTATTTTATGTCCGACGGTAGTGTCAACCAATGTGTAAATATTAGGGAGTGGAAAATTGTCCTTGGGACAAGCTTTGTTGAGATCCCTAAAATTAGTGCAAATGTGGATACCCCCTTGGATACCCCCCAAGGATTATGCACAATGGTGAATATTTTTAAATTGGGTGAATATTAGGATTTCCAAAACTAGAAATTGGTGAATATGAGGACCATCGACATTGGCCCATTCACCTAAAAGTTTTAGGATAAATTTTTTCTTAGGGTCAATTCACTAGAATATATATCCAAAAATAGGTATATTTGTACTCGTTGAAAATATCTTTTCAAGACTGATCTAATGGCAGTGTTTTTATGAAGCTATAAGATGTTTTAATAGGTCAAAAGTGGATCCAAATATGACCTTATATTTTAGGGCTTCAAATACCCCAAATTTTTGCATGAAGATGCTCAATTTAATTTTCTTAGGATTCTTCATGATTCACCTTGATTTGGATTAGGATTCACCATTTTTTTACAAGTATATTTTGAGTCCAACCCATTAAGCATAATCCCGCCCCTTGGATTTTACAATAGGAACCATGTTTGAAACCCACTTAAGGTAATCTATAGGCTATATGAAATCCACATCGAGGAGTTTTTGTAACTCCTATTTAACAACAAGAGCAACAATGGGGTGCATGTGGTGCAAATTTTGTCGGATAGGTTTGGCATTGTCACCCAGGATAAGGTTGTGCACAAATAATGATGGGTTAAGGCTCAAAATATCTATATAGGACCATGCAAACACCTTAATATAGTACCTAAGGAAATTGGTAAATAGGACACATTCTTCTACGGATAGGCTAGCAATGAGGTATATGATGTGAGGGTGTTTTGGATCATTGCCAATATAAACTTCAATGGTGTCCATGACAATCATGTGAGAACCATCATAGAGTTTTTTAGGTATGGGGATGAGGTGAAGATCATCGATGGACTTTGGGAGCTAGAATTCATCATCTAGATAAAGATATGTATGATTAATCCATGGGAGGTGAGGTGGGATGGAAGGTAATGGTGCATTTGTGGATTGCAACATGTGTGATGTTGGGAGGAATTCAATGGTTGTGGGGGTTTCAAAAATATCATCGAGATCAATGAAATAAATGACAACCAGTGGAATGTAATTGGGATGGTTTGGATATCATAGCAGAGCATATAAGTCAACAGATATCATGTTGACCAAGGTGCTAGATAAGGTGGAGGTAGGTGATGAAGGTGGTGATGAATCGAATGAGGATAGTAATGAATCTAGAAAAGTTTGGTGATGACATGGTTTTAATAGCATAGGTGGGGAAGGAGAATGAGAATGTGAGCCACGAAGCGGTAGCAGTTCTCAAATGGCAAAAAATGGGGTAGTGGGTGGGGGTGAAGAAGGTGGATCTTCGGGCAAGGGTGATTCGATAGGCAAATGTGGATTGAGGGATAAGGTAGTGAAGTGGTGAGCAAGGGTTTAAAATTAATGAGGAGAGAGGAACTCATGTGGTGGGGATGGCATAAATAATATGGATAGAATATTGATTGTGAAATGAGGGGAAAAATTGTTTATCAGTAGATTGAGCTCAAATTCCTCATCGGACAGAAGGTCAACAGGATCAAGATCTAGATTTTGTAACTCATGCTCGAGGGTACTAAGTGTTAGAGGATGGTAACCAATGCATGATCGGTCGATACATTTGCATGAGGGAGGATGGATATAGGTGTGACACCCTTGTTCATATATCCCTAGGCCATAACAATGATAGTTATACATACACAGATAATGCCAAACACCATTAGTATTTGACATGTAGTCAAGGTTACCTTAAAATCATGTTTGTGGAAGTGGAGCTACTAGAGTTTCTATGGATGAGTCAAGTCCCCCATATACAAAATTCATGCAATTATTAGGATCACCAAGAGGAACCACTACCCAATAGTTAAGGGCACATCATGAGGTTGTCAAAATTCATAGGTGGATTGGATGTTATATGGAAGAACCTGAGCATTGTTTATGTTATACTCACAAAGACCTGGTGTGGTCATGATTATAGAGACATGAGTGGAGGCCATATGCTCAGGTTGAGGGGAGGACCCCCTGGGTGGTGGAAAGGATGGTAGAGTAGATGTATTTGGAGTAGTGGATGAAGGGGATGAAGTGGGAGGATGTGATTGAGCTAACTAGTCATCAAGTTGAGTGGCACACTGTGTCCACTCATAGCACTCAATAGGTGTTCCAGTGATGGGATAATTAGAATGGATGAATTGAGAAGTGGATATGGAAGCTATAGTAGGTTAACTAGAGATTAATCATATCCGCATGGATCGGGGCATGAAGCGATGACAATATGGATGGGTGTGGGAAGAAGAGGTGGGTTGTGGGATGAATATGGGATAGAATGCATGGAAAAAATATGAATGGTAGAAGTGGTGTGAAAGGTGAAGAAGGGTGATGAGAAAATGTGGGAATGTCTGAGGTGCTAGGAGGTTGTGGTGGATTTTATGAGATTGATGTGATGTTTCTCAGATTAGGTGTGGGATGTGGTTGTAAATATGACATATAGGTGTTGTCTAGATACCGACATGGGGTAGGGGCAAATTGTGTGGATGATAAGGGTGGACAGAGTGGAAGGGTTATGATGTTGTAGAATTCAAATGGATCACCATCGACGGGGATGCAAGGGACCAAGCCATTATGGATATATTTGATACAATGATAAAGCATGGAAGGCACACATTGCATGTCCCGAATCCAAGGGTGTCCCAAAATAATGTTGTACTGCATCTCACCTTCGATAATATGGAAGAAGGTGGAAATGGTTTTGGCACCAACCTTTATGGTAAGGACAATGGTACCAAGGATGGGATGCATGGAGCCATAAAAATCTTGAAGATCCATGGATGGAGTGTCTATATGGGAAGGATTAAGGTGAATGTCACCAAGGGTGGTGGTAGAGATGATGCTCATGGATGTGTCGGTGTTGATGAGAATATTTTTATAGGTGACGGTGTTGATGGAAGTTTGAATATGTAATGAGGGATCCTCACCCTCACCTACAAATTCTATAATTTCATGGTCATGGAAGCTGATATAAGGTTGTAAGAATATCTGAATATTGGTAAAAAAGTTAGTAAATGCATCTATATCATGACTATCAAGATCAAGAGAGTTAAGGATAGAATCGAGGGCTTCACGGTGAGGTTGGGACTACTACAGGAGGTCATAGATGGATAACCTTGCAGGGGTGGTATGAAGTTGATGGGAAATACTACCATGAATGGTGAGAATATTATGTGTTATAGGTGGAGGAATTTGTGGGGTAATGGGTGAGGTTGTACCCGATTGTTTTTGGGATATGAAGGGCTATTGGATGGTCGTAGGGGATGGATATCATTGATTGAGAATTGTGATGTTGATCATATCCTTGTTGGGAAGGACCTCCATTGACATGATTGACTTGGCATGGATCAAGTTGATGTGGATTAACCCCATTCTTAGGTAATGGATTTTGATATATCCCCAAGTTTTAATTTTGCAGTGCGAGGGGATTTGAGACTTGAATGGTGCCTCGATCAATAAGGTCTTGCACGGTATGGTGAAAAATATTGTATGAGTCAAGAGTGTGGTCATGTTATCGATGAAAATCATAAAAATGTTATGGATTGTGGTCCTACAAGAGGGGATGGTTTGGATAAAGAGGTTGGAACTTTGGAAAATTGATGATACCTCCCTCATGTAATATATGAAAGAGAGTGGGCATGGTCTCATATAAGGGTATCCAATTATGTGGAGGTCAAGGTGAATATGGGTTGCAACCTTGGTATGGATTAGATTGTGGTGGACGATATGGGGTGGAAAGTTGTGGAGTATTGAATTGGTATGTATTTTGAGGTGATCACGGAGGCGTGGGTTGTGGAGCTTGAGCAAATGCAACTTGTAGTGGTGGATATGGAGAATTCATGAGTACTTAATTTGTTTGAGGTGGTCTGGTAGTAGGTGGTATGTATAGCGGATGATTTTAGCAATAATTGGTGGGTTAGGGTTGTTTCTATCGAAGCTTGATTTACCCGTGTGGACCTTAATGTCCTCAATAAATTTGGCTTGGGTGGTGGCTTCCTCAAAGGTCAGACTCTGATGAATCTACAATTTCTAGGAGATTTGTTTATGACAACTCTTAGCAAAGATTTTGACGAGCTCTAAAGGTGGAAGAGAGAAGGCAAGATCATGAATGACCACTCTCCAATGGGTGACCAAATTAGTAATAGGCTTGTCATAAAATTGATGTAAAGTATAGAATTCAGACAAGGTATGCTTAGTTTTGATGTTAATCGAGAAGTGCTCAAGAAATAGATTGGCCAATTATTCAAAAGTGAATAAAGTATGGTGAGGAAAATAGTTGTACTAATATAATGATTGTACCCCAAGTGATAGTGCAAATGTGCAAAGCATAAGGGGATCACTACCATGTAGTTGGTAACAAGAAAATAGGTAATTATTGAGGTGCTCTCTAGGATATTCCTTACTTTTAAATTTATCAAATTTAGGGATCTCAAATCTATAAGGATATGGATGTATAGGTATAGAAGGATGAATTGGTTCATTGCACAACTCATCATATGTGGGTTTTTGAGACCCATAACCAATCATGTGCAAATCCAATGTATGAATATGCTCCTGCATGGCTTGAAATTCACTAGAGAGCACCATGGTAGTGTTTGGTGGAGCTGGAAATAGGGGTGATGATTTGGATGCGAGTAATGGTTGTGATGAGGGTTGTGAATAATCCAAGTATGGTGGATATTGTAGTTGTTGTTCCTCCTACGGATGATAGTAAGTAGCCCGGTTTGGATCAGGTTCTGACATGGTCTAATATTGTGGGACAAGAACCTGATATGGATGGGGTGAGATGTAGGAATATTGGTAGGCGGGTGGCTATTGTTTATGATCATAGTATCCAAGAATATGTTGCATAGGCATGGGCACCTACTAATTTTGTGCATATTGGAAAGTCAGTTGCACGTAAGCAGTAGTGGTAGAGGACCATGTGGGTGGCGAGGTGAAGAAATAGAGTGGTGTAAAATATGGGGGAGGAAGAGATGCTGGTGTGGTAAAAGAATACTAGTGTGAATATGGGAGTGGAACTAATTAGGATGGAGGTGGTATAGAGGGGATGCTAGCAAGGACTCAGGATAAATCGAATATCAAGGTGGATAACCTTGATAAGTGGGGTTCAGCGATGGAGATCAAAAGGAAGGTGGAGGTGGTAATTGAAATGATGATAAAGGGATCGATGGGGGCCCATATGATGAAAATTGTGGATAAATAGTGGGTGGATGAGAAGAAAATTATGGTCTGAAAGGAAGCGAATGTGAGGATGAGGATGCCTATTGTGGATGAATCTATAATGAGGTATAAAATATATTAGGTGATGATAGCTGGTAGTACTGAGATGGGTGTCAAAAGTACTAAAGTGGAAGTGAAGAGGGTGGTTGGGATAAGGTCTAGGAACTCAATGAAGCCTATTGAGATGGTAGGGTTTGTGATGAAAGTATGGTAGGAAGGTCCATGGAAGGAGGGGTAGATATCATACTGATTGTATGGACAATCATAACAAAATTGGGTATGATTTAGGAAATGACAGGATTGGAGTCATCCCCAAGAGTGGATGGGAAAAATACTTTATGAATGGATGGATGGCATAAGGTGAGGCAGGTGGGGTGAAATAATCCACCACCATAACATGTATGGGGTGACCAGGGGGAGTATATATGAAATGTTGGTAATAGGTGGATGAGGGATTGGGAGAGGAGATATATTCCAAAGGAGGGGTCTCCTCAAAGGTCTCATCCAATAGATGGGATGGAGCAGAAGATGAAATATGGGATATGGGGCTAGCACTAGGGGCAAAAGGCCCAGTAAAAAAGTCATGTGGACCTATGGAAGTAACCTAGTAAGACTCAAAATATGGATCAGTGGTATGAGAAGTAGAAGCACTAGCAGTCATGATAGTCCATTAAGCAGCCTCAGTGACCCAAACAAGAGCCTCATACATCTAACTACATGTAAATGACATGGTGATGTGTGAAAATTTATGATAATAGCTAAAATATGAGTTATATAGATTATGTGAATTTATGTGGTTGAATATGACAGTAACTCATCTCAAAAATATAGATTCGCATGAGGTTGTGTGAACTACTTATGAGACCAAAGGTTCGCATGGGGTTGTCCAAACCACTAAAAATTAGAAATAGATGATTAATATGTGCGATGGAATGTGCCTGTGTACTATCCAAGAAATATGGGACCTAAAAAAAATAGGTTCTCACGGGGTTGTGTGAACCACCTCTGCAACCAGAGATTTGCATGGGGTTGTGCAAACTACTAGAAATAGTGATAGAGGATATATATCTACTATGGAGACCCTCTGCGTGCTGTGTGGACCTGTGTGGTATAGTTTTGTAGCCTGGAAGCTAAATTTTGCATATAAACATGTGAAATAATATGAGTGTAGGAAAATCACATTGTGGGTGTAAATCACCTAAAAAAAGATTGTGCAGTGTATAGCATGGAAATAAAATTGTGGAACAACTAAGAAGTGAGTTATAGCATGTTCGATATGCTATTGTAACCACTTTAACAAGACTAAAAAATAAGCAAATTTTATTTATTTTTGGTTTACGTGTGTTTTTATGAAAGTATATATCCACCCTAGGAACAAATCACAGGAATGTGTGAACTCTACTTTGAATCAGGTATGTTTTAGCATAGAACCTCCTGCAATGCCCAAAACCGCACAAAATAGAACTATGTTTCCAATGAGTGAGTGGCAACCTAGATGGATTTTGGTACAATAAAATGGTATCCAAATGGGGGGACTCAAAAAAATCTGATGAGTCAATAAACTCTCACGAAGAGAGATCACACGGTCAATGTGGTGCTACCACCATACCTATATTTTCACTTAACCCTCACATTTAAGGCATCCATAATAATGATCAACTGCCCCCAATAAATATTTTAAAAGCCCTATGGTAAAGGGGCTTTCTAAAACTACCCATTTCGAAGGTACCTTCGAGTGATGAATTCTAGATAACCAAAACTCAAAGTGGGAAGTATCGACCAGGTATTAATACTGGAATGATCCACATAGGGGGATATTATGGTTTCTAAAATCATAGGTGAGTCAGTGGAGGGTAGAACTCCAACATCACTAAACTCTGGTGGTGAATTGATGATGGAATCTAATTTAGGCTGGAGATGAAAGCCAACTCTTTACACCATTTATATGGAATGTGAGTGTGTGGTGTTTGTTTGTGCAGTACTATTTCAGAAGAAAATCTAATTTAAATACCTTTTCAAAACAAAACTATTCTAAGATGCCTTTTAAAAACAAAGCTACTTAGTTGGTTTTTCACGAAAAAAAAATTGAGCTATTGATTTTCAAAATGGAAATCTAATTAAGTGCTTTTTGAAAGGAAATGACTAAAATTGAAACTAACTAAATGCTTTTGGAAGGGAAATGACTTGAAAGTAAATCTAATTAAATGATTTGGAAAGGAAAGAACATGAAGGGAAATTATAGGAATGGAATCTAACTAGATGATTTTGAATGGAAATGAATGGAAGGTAAATTGCTGGAATGAAAGCTAGTTTAGAAAATAGATGTAAATTTAAATACAACAAATAGGAAGATGCAAGTTTTTGGAACTTTTAGCACAATAGGAAGGATTAGATTCAAAATAGAATAAAAACAAAATTTTTCACACCATACCTACATCTAGGTGAATCTAAAAGCCTCTGGTGTACTCTCTAGTCCAAAACTGTGTTAATTTGGAAGGTTCACACAGGGTCGTGTGAACCTATCTTCTAATAGGTGGTTCACACTGAGTCATATGAACCAATATCAGAGGATTATGATGACTAGTTTTGGGGTCCTGATGGTGATTTTGAAGTTTTTAAAGTGTTATAGCACTAGTACCTACATAGAAAGTTCCAAAAAAAATAATTTAAGTTTAGCAAGATGAAAAAACCTCAAAAAGATTCAACATATACCTAAATAAAGTAAATTATAGTAAATTAAGTTAACTATACGCCATGGCAAGATACAATTTGTGGTCTAGGTATGGGGCCATGAAATCCCCATGCAAATGAGGCTCTTAACCTCCCTTGACTTACCTTGTCATTGGTTGTAGGTGTCTAAACCAATACCTGTGTATCAAGTATCAAGTTTGAGGTAGATTTGTGGAATTCACATGCCCAAGTGTGTACTCACTAATCTTTTTGGAGGCTCATTGTTGCATCAGAGAACCATTTTTGGTTTGTTTTGAGATGGATTTCAATGAATTTTTGGTGTGGGGTTTCTCCAATGATGACATCTACCTACCATACAAAAACATGCCATAATTTTTTGTTAGAGGGTGATTAAGTTAATGCTTGGTTGAGGTCCCATTGAACATGCTAGAATGAAAGTAGACCTGTGGGTTCGAGTCCCACCAAGTTTTCCATAATGAAACAACCAAAAATATGCTATAAAAATTCATTCAATATTATAGAATCTATTGCATTTTGTATTAAAATCATAAAAGGGTTACAAGACATGATATCCTTTTACAAATATTCCCTAAATGCTACAATGGGGTCTTCCCAAAGGAAGTCCTTTTGGAATTGATTGGTACAAAAGGAACAAGATTCATCCTTTTGTGTTCCTTTGTGTAGGTGGGCTTCTTGCTCGTGGGCCACCACTATTTGTATGTGTTCCTATACTTTTCTGGACCTGTTAACCTTCAAAATCTTGTTAGTGTATTGGGGGGTCTACCTCAATCAAACCTCATGGTTATGAAGACAAAATACTCATTAAATATGCTCAAAACATGAAAATAACTATTAAAAACAACATAAAAACACTAAACTAAACTATACTTACCTTTCTTGATGATTCTGGTGCTTGTAGCAAAGGTTCGCATGGGGTCTTGCAAACCGGTCTTGAACTGGGTGGTTCGCACAGGGTTGTGCAAACCTATAATTTTTTTATTGAATTTGTAAGTTAGCTTTTTTGGTTGTCTTGGATCAACTAATTCTTTGATTTTTTGTGTGGGCCACCTTTAGAAAGTGTACTTTTTGAGAGATTATTAACCTATTTCAATCATAAATGAACTCTATGAAAGTGACAAATTGGTTGTATGATGGTTGTGTGATGCATGTGTAATGGATGCAAATGGTTGTAGTGATTTTGGTAGAGTTTTGGTAAGCAAAATTTGGTTGTTATGAAAAGGTGAAAATGACCTTCTATTTATAGAATTGGCCAAGGTGAGAGAGACGAGGTGAGGTGTCCCTTGTGAGGTGGCAATGGTGAGGTGTCCACCTGGGAGGTGTCCCCTAAGGTGCCCTGGTTCATAAATTAAGTTGGATGAGATAATCCCTCACCCATCCAAAAATAATTATGACTTGCTAAAAATATCCATTAGACATTAATGAACACCTTTTAGGAAGTGCAAAAGTCTCCATATTTCATTTATGACCTGGGGGAGTGTGAGGTGGAGAAATATCTGGGTGATATGTGGCAAGGCTAGGATAGGCTAGGATAGGTGAGGTGCAAAGGCTAAGCTAGTCAAAGTAGACTAGGTGAGGTGAAAGGCTTAGATTAAATCAATATTAGATCTAATTAAGCATGTGATTAGCCATAAAGCAAGTTTTGACAGAAAATGTTGACTTTTGAGCATAAAGTGCATTTTGACCATGGTGGACCATTCAACCTTGGTTGAGTTGGGAATGGGGTTGCATGAGGGCCCAAGATTAAACGTAGGAAGGGGCTTGGCTAGCCCATAAGAGCTAAGGATGATGAATAGTTATTTTGATAAATGAATAGTTTTTTTAGCCAATTTATGCAATTTTAAAGGGTTTTAAAAATTGATTGACCATGGAGAAAGGGAGAGGAACAATGTGTAACTTTTGTGTGTCTACAATTATAATATTTTTAAATATTATAATGCAAAGTTTCAAAAAGGAGGATGGCACCAAAATGCACATTGGGAAAATAAATTTGAATTGTTTCTAGCACCGACGTGGTCCAAGGCAAAGGGAGAAAATAAAATTGAATCATTCCTAGAACTAACATAGTCCAAAGGTAAAGGAGGGCACATGTATTTATACCCAAGATTTTGCCTTAGGAAATCACCACTTGCATTTGTGCATTGATTCCCATTAGTGTAGTGAACAAGTGAATGACATAGACAATGAGTATTTTGAGATGCAAAGTTTGGAATATATTCATCAGAGCATTGATTGACATCATGCTTACTGGTGCAACACAGCTGGTTGTTGGTTGTGTGTTAGAGCATTGGGTAGAGAGAGGTCTTGGTGTCGAGTCCCCTTGATGATGGTTTTGGGCAGAATATATTTTTGATGTTTCAAGGCATATTTGGTTAAAATACGTGGCCACCTTTTTGTGTCACCAAACCATGCTAGCATGGCCAATTGTTGACCACTTTGGAGAGCATTGTCCTACACGTTGAAAAATTTCAATTCACGATAGCATAAGAGGAATTTGGTTTTTGTTGAGCACAAAAATTAGAGGCATAAAGTTTGATTAATTTAATTTTTGCAAGGTGTAAAGGTGGTTGGGTAGCAATTTGTTCTAAGAGCTTTGTTAGAAAAAAAGTGTTGTTGATAAATGTGTGTCTAGGAGGTATAAGGGTTGTGCAAGTATTTTAAATTTATTGAAATTTTAGAAGGGAGTCATAAGGTGTAATAAAATCATTTTATTTTGTAATTATTGCATGAAATAAATTAACATTAAGAAGTTTTGGGTATTGTATAAGGATTGAAATATTGCATTATTAGAAATGAGAGAAAAGGGTGTACTTGTAATCATTGTAATTTGTAATTCATGCACATCATAAGAAAAATATTTAAGGGTTCTACATGTTGTATTCTCGTGAAGATGAACGAAAATAATAAAGTATTATTTTCAATTTTTACTATTCACATATTTTGAGAAGGTTTTTATGTGGATGATTTGAAAACTTATTTTTCTATCTAACCCTTGAAGTGGTACATGAAATATGATTTGTTTTTGAGATAGGATTTTGTGGGCACATTTTCATCAAAACAATTTTGAGGTATGGTGATATAAATCCTTCTCTAGGTAATTATACTTTAAGGAAACATTTTTAAGAGGGAGATAAAATGTTTTATTAGTGTTAATTATTGGAAATATTTGAGCTAGATTTTGAGAACAAATTGTGCTTTATTTATTAGTAAAATTGGAGACACATGTGCTAGGGTTTGAGAATAAATTCTACATCATTGATTAGTGAAATTAGAGACACATGTGCTAGGGTTTGAGAATGAGCTTTTGCATCATTTTGAAGCATTTGATCATTTATTTGAGTAACATTGAAAGTGATTGTGAAAGTGGTTGAAATTAAGTTTTGTGAAACAATATATACACTAGGACTTGAGTCACTTTGGAAGAGAACATATTGAGCACTTGCATTGCATATTATTATTTATATGTTCTAGAAAGAATTATGGATAGAATATGTCTGAATTGCTTAGTTGAAGAAAGAATTTCTAAAAGATATATAATCATTATTTTGAACATCATTTGTGTGTAATATTTGAGATTGGTTAAGCATGTGCTATGAGTTATTTTGAGCATGTTTTGTGAGCTATTTTAAGAATGAGTGATGAGCAATCTTGAGCAAAATTGAGAACAAATTTGTGAGTTGTGAGTGAGTCTTGAGTAGAATTGAGAATATGTTTGTGAGATGGTTTGAACAAGCCTTTTGAGAAGGCTTATGAGTATTTTTGTGTAGATATAGTAAGTAGATTTGAAAAGGTTTATGATCAGTTGTGTGTAGGATGTGTGAGTAGGTTTGAGATAGATTTGTGCATGTAATGTGTGCATATTTGGGATAAAGTTAAGATATATTTGTGCATGTAATGTGTGCATATTTGGGATAGAGTTAAGATAAATTTGTGCATGTAATGTGTGCATATTTGGGATAAAATTAAGATAGATTTGTGTATGTAATGTGTGTAGATTTAGAATATAGTTGATATAGATTTATGCATGTAATGTGTGCAGATTTAGAATAGAGTTGAGATAGATTTGTGCATGTAATATGTGTATATTTGGAAAAAAGGTTAGATAGATTTGTGCATATAGTGTGTGCAGATTTGGGATAGAGTTGAGAGTAAATTTGTGAGCAAACTTGAGCAAGTCTTGTGAGAAGACTTGAAGCAGGTTTTAGATAGATTTGTGAGCAGACTTGAGTAAGCCTCATGAGTAGGCTTGGAATAGAGTTAAGAAGAAGTGTGTACCAACTTTGGAGGTGACCAAAGCATAAATGAGAGGTGTCTCCTATGTATAGAGTTCCACAAACTTAAGAAAAGGAGAGGATTCTCCTGTGGATAGAGTTCCACAAACTAGACCAAAATGGAGATAAAGTTCTCTTGTGGATAGAGTTCCAAAAACCAAATCAAAGGAGAGGAGTCTCTTGCAGATAGAGTTCCACAAACTAGAACAACAAGGGCATAGAGTTATCCTATAGATAGAGTTCCATGAACCAGAGAAAAGGAGAGGAGTCTTCTATGGATAGATTTCCACAAACCAAAATAGCAAGGGAATAGAGTTATCTTATGGATAGAGTTCCATGAACTAAAGTTAAGGGGATAGAGTTATATTGTGGATAGATATCCATGAACTTGATAATAGGGGATTGATATCTCCTTTGGATATAAGTCCATAAACATTGTAATAGGGAATTGGTTCCCAAGATATTTGTTGAGAAAATTTGGAAGAAATATTTTCTTCATGGATGTAGCCCACATTGGGTAAACCACATTAAATTTTTGTCTCTCATTGTGTGTGATGATATGCGCATTCATTGTTGTTGCTATTGATGATATTGGTTAAAAATACTTTGGAAATATATTGCAATTGATAACATTGGATAATATTATTTGGGAAATAAAAGTAAAATTTTATATTATACTGTTCACCCCCCTCTCAGTATAAGCTTATGTTCTTCAATGAGCTCATATAATTGAGTTATCAAGTTATCATTTGTTGGTGTCAATGATGGTTTAATATGGTGGTAATTAGAATCCCTATATTTTATTATATCTCAATCACAACAACTTTATATCTCAAGCATCAAATTATATGCAACCATCAAGAAAAGCACTAGTATAGTGAAATCAAAGATGTTAATATCTCTCATGGACTAACTACGTAAAATATGAAGGATATTCCTCTGACAAGGATGGATCACTCAAGTACTGAAGGGTATTTTTTATATGTTATCAATAAGAAAAATGAATATTTCACATTGAATAAAGCTCATAACTCACCATATGTTTCCCTTCATGGAATGAAATTTTTTTTTGTTGATATATGAAAATGATTTTACTAATAGTGAATGAAAAAATATGTGGCTAAGTTTATGGTAAGATTCTTAGAGTACCATTGTGTGAAGGTGGGCCACTAATATCCTCCTAGTCTCCTAGAGTGGAAATGAGATGTACTATCCATGGATTTTATCATTGCTCTATCATTAGGTTAACTTGACTCTATATTGATGGTTGTAGAAAAGTTAACAAAAAATACCTATTTTCTACCAATAAGGAACACCTTTGAAATCTAGGATGTAGCCCAATATTATATCAATAAAATACTTTGATTTCATGGAATACATCTAACCAATATTCCTTGTTCACTTTATGCTTTTAAAAAACTTTCCAATTTTATTTAGCACTCAATTAGACCTTAGAATGATATATCATCCTAAAATAGATTAGAAAATAGAAAGAGTAAATCATTTGTTTTAAGATATGCCATAAATGTATGTCATGGATCATCCCTTGTAGTGTGGCAATTTTTTAATTCTACTTAAATTTGCTAACATCAATAGATACCATAGATCCATTGGGATGACACCATATAAAATATTATATGGTAGAATCTATCTATTTCCACTAATTTGGGATCAACTAGAGGATAGGGTCATCATTATATTAGACCTATTATGAGATATGCAAAACTGGGTGACCCTATTATGAGATATGCCAAGCAAGCTCGAGCTAGAAATAAAAGATATGTTAAAGATTTTTTCAAGTGTGTGACAAGGTTCTTTTTATAGTTTATTGTCATAAGATATCTATCATGTTTGAAAAGGGAATAAATATTACATCAAAAAAATATAAAACCCTTTGAAATCCTTGAGATAATAGGGTTGGTGGCTTATATACTTTCTCTTCCACATATATTATATCATATACATCATGAATTTAAAGTACCTATACTTAGAAATTACATGTCCAATGTCTCTCATATGCTTAATTGAACTCAATTATAGGTGGAACAAGACAAAAATTTCAACATTGAGCATGTCAAAATTCTAGATAGGAAAACCAAGAAACTTGGGAATAGAACTATAGATGAAGTCCTAATCCAGTGGGACAACTATAATAGAAAATCTACCACTTGGGAAGACTTGCATGAGATGGAATATCTTTTGCATGACTATTTGATTAAATTTTTTTAGGAATTCCTTATAAGGGGAGGGGAATATCATGCCTACCATTTATGAATTTATGTTATGCTTTAATGTAAGACATTAGTAGAAAGTGTTTATTATTATGAATATATACAATACATTAATATTGTAGAAAAGTAATTTTTCTTTTATTTGTAGCTAAAAAAGGCTACAATTGATGCAAGATAAAATAATTCAAATACCTATGTCAATTTCATGTTATTTTTGTTCTTTCTAATATTATTTTTTCCTATTATTGCTTAAAATCAAGAAATGAGAATGTTTGTGTAACTATTTTGTCCTAAATATTTTTTTTGGTAAGTTAACAAAATTGTATTAATGAGGGCATTTGAAATGTTCCTTAACATCTTAATACAATAGTAAAATTAAAGTATGCATCATCCAAAAAAACCTCATGGCATCCACATAAATCCTAAGACATTTAGACAAACCAAAAATAGACCAAAAGGACAAGGACAAAATAGGAAACAAAACCTCTCGACAAGATAGAGCCCAAAATAGTAGATAAATTACAGATAATTACACATTAGTAGAATCCTTGGTATCATCATTTTCAACATCCTTAGGAGTTTCCTTGACAACTTACTTTGTGATTTCCACCACATCGTCTTACTTGACACCAACTCTGGCTCTAGTAGTATTCTTTGCTGGATGATCCTCGATAAAGTTATCATAGAAAAATAGTAAAATTGAGCATTCTTGTGCTATTTCATTTGGGAAATGGATGCCATGCTCATAGTCACAACACTTTACATATGTGCTATAGTAGTTATGGTAGTATTTATAATGTATTCCTGAAGTATCTTAATTGTAGGATCCTTGAACTCGTCCTCAACAAAACCATACATTTTTTTCTTGATTTTGAATAAACTTGTTCTTTAAGCAATGGGAGCTTCTTGTCAGGGTGGGCCGATCCTCCATATTATCCTTCTTCCTCATTGATTACTCGGTGTCTAGGTAGCTTCCATCATATTTTCACTTCTTGGAACCACAAACACTTTAGGAAGGCATGAAGGACGTATCCTCCTCTATCGTTTTCTTGGAATCTGCTTGCTATTCCTATGAAACCATATTTTCTTTAGGAAAATTTTCTAAAAAATGAATGTATATTACCTTAAAAAACCCCTAATGTGAGGGTGAAACCTCGTCGTTATTCGATAAGGTTGCCTTGATGGAATAATTCATAGATAGATATGGAAATTCAGTGATATTGAGAGGTTTCACCTCCCTGAAATGATTCACAAAGGTAATGTGAAATATCCTTAATGAGGAACCTAGGTCATCGACTTTAATATATTCTATAACCAGTTTCATGAACTTATTCCCAGGGGTGGGTAAATCCTCTCAAACCATACTTGGTTCAACAAGCTTGTGCATGCTTGATTTCAGCTCGAACTCCTTGAGCTCTATATCCCAGTTATGCTTATCTCTTCAAACAATTCTTCCCACCAACAGTTGGCCAGTAATTTTATCAAGGATATGGACATTAACCTGGAACTCCACTCCATGAATGATAACAATGCATTTATCCCAAGTGGATGCAAAGGTAGTATTAATATCCCAATCCATCCTGGAGAATTACTTTCAAGAAAAATAATAAACCATGTGCAATCATCATTGCTTCAACCACCAATTCTATCTCAAGTGTCTCAAGGTCAATGAAAACCATGATGACCAAGAAATAGAATTGCTTTAATAAAGAGAAAACAGAGTGCATACGAAGCCTTGGGACATAATCAATGTGGATGATAAATATGGTGTGGAGGTGTTCTTTAGTAACATAGGAAATATTAGAGTACTTTTGGAAGCTTCTATGCCACCACCTCGGGTTGAGATATACCCTTGAGAAAAGTAGATCCACCCTATACCAGATAATAAAGTAACAGGTCTTGGAAAATTAGGAATTCCAACAGCTCCTAACACCTCTGAAATTAGAAAGGTGTGTCACTCCTAGGAAATTTTGATTAAAAAAGCAATAAAAAATTAAGGCTGTGTGATTCTTGCAATGAAAAACAAACACTTGAAGCCTTGGAAATCAGTGAATAGTGGAAGCGAGCAGAGACGTGGGAAGGAAAAAAAAGTGATAATTACCAAGTAGAATAAAGGTGATGGAAAGAGATGATGAAGAAACACACAAATAGAGGAAACAAGAGAGGGATTTGGGAAAGGGTAGACTAGAAGATTTGGTGAAATACGAATAACAAGGAAATGAGGACAACTGGAAAAATAAAATATGGTAACCTTGGGACCATTAAAAAGAGGAACGTTGGTGCTACCAATATTAATGAACATGAGGTATAGAAAAGACATAAGGGAGGTGCACCGTAAGATCGCAAATGTGCTAAGTATACCAATCATTAACTGCCTTGAGAAGCTAAAAATCATCATGGAACAAAAGGATCACGGAGAAGGATCCTTGTAGATCAAAAGACACTTATGGCTTTAAGACCTAGGGAAAATAAAATTTTCAAACCAATAATCGTACAAAGAAAAATAAATAGTAGATTTTTAGGAATTTTGAAATTTTTTTGACCTAGAAATTTCTTTGACCTCACTTGGGAGGGTGTTAGTTCATGTCAACAACCCAGGGGCATTAAATCCGATGTTTTACTACCTATCTACCACTTCATTTAATTCCATAAATATATGTTGGATGATGGCCTCGTGATAATAAACGATTAGGATTATGGATTCTTCAATAATATTTTTGACCTTTCAAGCAGGAGTTTTGGAATTTTTTAAATAATTGATCATGTTTAAGGAGTCCCCTTCAATGATGAATTTTTCTAGAAATCGCTTGATCAATACAAGACCTCTCCATAGGGCTCTATATTTAGCTATGTTATTAGATTGTTCTCTCAAACCCTCAGTGAAGGCAAAGAAAAAATTTCCATTGCAATCCCTAAGGATCCTCCTACACTAGCTCGATCGAGATTACCTTTAGCTGCCCCATAAAAATTAAGTTTAACCCATATGTGAGGTGGAGGAATCCATTTGATATTGATTCTAGAGATTTGGAAATATTTGAAGTTGGGATTCTCTAAAGAAATTTGCAAAGACTAAAGTAAGGATGCTTCAAACCTAGGGATTGTATGAGGATCATTTGGGATCAAGATCATATTTTACTTAGCAAAGAAGATGATTCTATTGGTAGTGGAAGCAATATCCTTAGCTGAGCTAGAAAAAACTCTTTTGTTCCTTTAAAGCCAAATTTTCCAAATAAAATTGTGAAGGTAGGGTTTCCAAATCACCTGAAGACAAGGATTGTAGAAAGGATTAGGCTATTGGAAAAAAAATCAATAATAAAGGGAGGCTTAGACCAACTAATATAGAACCTTTGAAAAAGATTGTTAATAATGGAATAGGAAAAATGATAGGTTAGGAAAATGTGGCTCATTGATTCCCAATAAGCAAGACACAAAAAACACCTATTAGGTAATGAGATTCCATGCTTAATGAGATTTTCAATAGTAAGGATTCTATTTTGAATTGCCAGCCAAGAAAAAAAGGAAACTTTTGGAGTTAGGTGTTTGATCCATACCAAATTGAAAGGAATATGAATTTCCTCAGGAACCAAGAGGAGTTGATAAGCCAATTTAATAGTGAATTCTCCAATGTCAAAGGGTTCCCAAATAGGGCGATCTCTAGCATTCCTTGAAAGAAAAACATAAGAAGAAAGTAAGCTCTCCAAAGAATTGATTTCTACTAATAAATTGGCGTATTGTATACTTTTTCATATGCATGAGTTATTGGATACAATCAGAAAGTTAGCAACTCTTTGGCCATACAATGGATCAGTAAAATAATTTATAGCTTTGAAAGTAGGAAATGCTATAAGTGGCTAGTTTCCTATCCATTTTTCTTCTCAAAAGTTTAATATTTTTCCATCTCCAACTTGCCATTTGAGGCCCTTTCTCAGGAGTTTTTTTTTTAAGGTGATGGATTTCCAAAAGGCTAACCCAAAAGAAGGTGCCAGATCACATAAACAATTGGATATTTATAGATATATTGTTTTTTCTAGAGTGACCCATTCGACCTATTCTTATAACACTAATCTCCAAGCTTGTTTTGCAAGAAGAACCATATTTAAATGGTTAATTCTTCTCAAGACAATTCTTCCCTAGTCTTTCGGTTTGCACAATTTGTCCCATGCAACAAGGTGAAATTTATTTTTATTCTCGGCCCCAGTCCATAAGAACTATTTTTGAATTTTCTCAATTTTGTTAAAAATCTTAATTGGAGTCTTGAAGACCGATAAAAAATAGACGGGAATACTCTACAAACAAGCCATGATTAGAACCACTTTTCCTACCTGAGATAGAAGGTTACCTTTCCATCCTATGATTTTTTTTTTGGATTATTTCGATGAAATTGTTCCACATTTCTTTAGCAACATTTCTAGTGAATAAGGGCAACCCTAAAGAGGTAGTTGGTAAGGTGGAAATGGCACACACCAAAATATTTACAATTTTGAGTTGTCACCTTTGTGGAGTGTTGAGGAAGTATTATTTATTCTAAATATTAAGTTTGAATATGCTTGTATATATTATACTAATGAGAATAGGATATCATTAATATTGTTGGAAATATGAGCAAGATTTGTTGTCACTGATGTCAAGAGTCAGTTTTAGTGAGCTGTGAAAAAGGAAGGATGCCAAGAGTCAGTTTCAGTAAGCAGTGCAAGAGAAATACTGCTTCTAGGCCTAAGGGAAATAATATTATAATATTCCTTATTATAATATTCAAGGTGGACAGATAAGGTCTAAATGAGAAATAGGAAGGCCCAAGAAAAATAATATTATAATATTTTATTATAATGTTAAGACCTAAAGTTGTATAATTAATTATAAATTAATTATAATAATTTTATTATAAATTAATTCATAACTTAATTTAATTAACCCTAAGGTTAATTTTATAAGGGAAAAAGTTTAATTATGATCACCAACATCATATGTTTTCCCCTCCGCCAAGATTCAAAGGGATATGGAACAATGGTATAAATACCATGTGCATTGGTTGACTAAGCTCTTACCTTTGTTTGAATCATATTGTGAGTGCCTGCAAATGTTATGCAATATGCATGTAAAGGAAAGGAAAAATTTTGTTTTATTTAGTGCCAATGAAGGGATAAAGGAAGGGAGGCTTAAAGCCTCACTACCAACCAAGGTGGTTGGGCTAGTGGCAAGCGGTTGTGTGTTGAGACGTTGCAAGGTGGGAAGTCCCGCGATAAAATCCCAGAAGTAGTACTTTAGAGGTGGTCATTTTCATTTTGGGCATCTAGCATAGAAGTCAAAGTGCACAAGGCACTTTTGACTACAAAGGTGAACACTTATCTCACACGACAGTTGAGCCATGGCTAGGCGTTGGTGGTAGTACAACTGGATATTGAATCCCACCAAGGGCAAAAGAGGTATTTAATTTTTAATTAAATTTTATCCTAAGGTTTTATGTGGCATGATTTTTGTTAGGAGGGAGATATAAGGTTTATAAAAATTAAATTTTATATTGTGATTTTTATGATTAGAATTGTGAAGGAGTAATAAGGTGGATTAAGAAAATTAGTTGTTGAAGTTAGTAGTTTTAAATTTTGCTAATCATTTTTAAGTGTGGAGATTATAAGGTGTAATTGAGATTTAATGTTTTGTATGGTGAAATATTTTGAGGGAATATTTGAATGAAATTTTGAGAAGGTTTTTGCTACCTAACCTTTGAGATTGACAAAGAGGGTGATTGTGATTGAGACAAGTTTTGAGGTCAAAAATTCATCAAACAAAAGGTATGGGCACATATTCCTTATGAGTGAAATATTGTTGGATGTTGTGAATGCTAATATGGATTGAAAATGATTGTTTTATAAGCATTTTTGAGTTTGGTTTTGAAATATACAATGTTGATTGATGAGGGTTTTATAGAATGAAATTTGATGATAGAAACCTTGTTTGATAAGTATTATTAGAAATATTGAGTGAGTCTTCATGTGCATAATTAGGGTTTGTGAAAGATCATGAGTATCGTTGTTATGTGAAGTTGAGAACTATCTTGAGTCAATTTTGAGTTCTATAGTGTGATTTATTGAAAGCATTGTGAAAAACTTATTTAGGTTTTGTAAGCAAGTTATGTTTCATTGAGTTATTGGTTGAGTGGAGTTGATTGAGCATAATTTATTGGAAGTGTTGGAGTGATAGTTAAAGTTATGTGAAACAAATTGTTCTTTATTATTAATTTATTTGAAGGAGAATTTTAAAATTTATTGAGTGTTGTGTTAGTGTGAAACATATTGAATCTCTAATAATTATCTATATGCTTCTGTAAGTTAAACAAGATTATGTGTAAAACTTGTTTGGGTGATTGAAGAGGTTTTTCTTTGATAAATTGAGTTGAGTTTTTGTATGCAAGTTTTGCAATTTATTTGAATAAGCTTTTGTGAAAGCTTGTGAGCATATTCGAGTAAGTCCTATAGGGCACTCAAGAACAGAATTGAAGAAAGGTTTTGTGAAAGCTTAAGGGCATATTTGTGTGAGCTTTTGTGAAATATTACAATGAGATTGGACAAGTTTTAGTGAGAACTTATTGAGCAGATTTAAGGTAAGTCTTGGTGAAGACTTGTTAAGAATATTGGACAAGTTCTAGTGAGGACTTGTTGTACATATTTGAGATATATATTGAGTAGATTTGTGCTAGATTTATGGACAGTGTTTAGTGTAGATTTGAGACAAATATTGAGCATATTTGTGCAAGGTAGAGGATAGTGTTTAGTACAAATTTGAGATAGATACAGAACAAAGTGAGAGAAGACTTTGGAGGTGATAGAGTATAGGACAGTAGTCTCTAGTTGATAGGGATCCATTAGCCAATGCAATGAGGACAAAGGTCTTTTGATTGAGGACAAGAGTCTTCAATGGAGAGAGATCCACAAGCCAGTGCAATAGAGGTAGTAGTCTTCTAAGAGGATCACTAATTAGAGTAGAGGTGAAGGAGTTCTCCTATGGATAGATATCCACAAACTTGATTAGGGGATTGGTGTCTCCTTTGGAAAAATTTCCATAAACATTGTAATAGGGAAAGGATTCCCAAAAGAATTCATTGAGAAAATTTTATAAGGAATATTTTCTCCGTGGAGTAGCCCACATTGGGTGAACCATGTTAAATCATGTCTCTCATGTGTTTTATGATTTGTGTAATGTTTACTGCTTTAATATTGTTGATGTTATCATATGGATTGAAAAGTAAAAAGTTTTATCTTATACTATTCACTCCCTATCAGTATAAGTACATGTTCTTCAAAGATAAACCAAATTGGCTATCAAAAATTATTATTATTAAGTCAAAGATTCCAAATTATATTTAGTCAAATTTAAACTAGTGAGGATATTGGGAGATCCCAAATATTGAGAGAGAAAGGCAAAAGGATTTGGTGCTAACAAACATATATTCACCCAATCCAAAAACTCATAATGTAAGTAAATATAAAATATTTTATTTTTCATGTGCTCATATGGTTGAGTTCTTATTGATTAGTGTATGTGGTTGTTTTATATGATGTTAAAAAATCCCTTAGATCATATTTTTTTCATTTAAGCAACTTGGAGGAGCATAGTAAGGTAATGTATCTTCTCAATTATCATCTATACAAAATATACATTGGTATGATGATGCCAAAACCACTTATAAATAATACTAAAGTAGGGCTATACAATTTTTCTATAATGGTTATGTTAATATATCTTGTTGGTTGTATGATAAGGATATCTTCCTTTGAGGTGTTACTATTTAAATAGGTTAGTATATAATACTTTTGTATTGTGTACTTACTATGAATGTGCTCTAAATCTAAACTAGTTATGCATGTGGATTATCATAAAAGGGTAAGTATATGTAGAGGATTTTTTTTATAGAATTCAAATGTAGGATGCATAACTTGTTAATAATTGTATCCATTTATTAAAAAATAGTATATCATTATTCCTAAGTGTTTATATAAGGATAAATAAGGGAAATGAAAAATTAGATGTCTCTATGCGATGATGTATATGTATATTAATATATTTTCTATAAGTAAACTTAAAGAAATAGTATTTTGAGTCATTTTGAAATTAATTTTTTTGGTACTAACTGTATATAGTGGTGTTGAGTCAAAATCCTATAGTTACAACTCTTAATAGAAGGATTGAACTAAAAATATTAGATGCAAATAGAATTCTAATGCATCAACCCACATAGAAATTTCTAAACCATGGGGTGGATATAGTGCGCATTTAATATAATATTTAAGTATTTCAAATGTTGATAATTATTTGCTAAGGATCCAACTAGTTTAGCCTTAAAATAAGATTTACAATACTCTACATAACTTATTTTCCATATTTTTTATATTTGGGATGTCAACAATTGGATTCCATAATATCATACCAACATCATATTGAGATTGGTACCATAAAGTATTGAATATAATAACTCCAATAAATTACCTCTACACCAAGGCCTTTCATAAGTTCTAAATAACATAATATGTGGTATTTAAGCTTATCTTGAGTCCACAACCAAATTTTATACTTGTATTGTTAATATTTTTCCTTTGGGACCATGTTCACTTTGAAAAGGTGTTTTTTTGTAATTTTATGTAATATTTTGATCCTAGAGGTTGGTCTTCTGGCCTTAACCTCAAGGTAGCTTGTATTTGGGTTTAAAAAACCCTTCATACCAACATTTTTTCTCATTCTATAGAGTGTAATTTCAACTCCATTTAGTGATATTACACCATAAATGTATTTTTTATTCTTCATTATTTGTTTTTGTATTTCTTTTCAAGAAATATTGGGTAATATTAGATTATTTTTGCCTTAGGAAATTTTTGTGAAATATAATATGGTATCAAAGTGGACCAGTAAAATTACATTTGAATTTCATACCTAGAAAAGACCTTTGAGGCACTTGATAAACTTGTAAAAATGATCTAGTAAGTCTTTTGCTATATTGGTACGAGAAGATGATCTAGTTGGTTACGTTTGAAAAAAAATATATGTAGGGAAAACCATGGATTTTTCCAAAATTTTATGGGGTTCCACTTTAGAAATTTCGCTCATTTTCCTTCTATGTACCTAAATTTTATGTTCAATTTTTTTTTTCCCTCAAATATGAAAATTTTGAATTTTAAATTGGGAATATTCCAACAATTTTTCCCCATATTGGTGAAAATGATAGGGTATGTTGGTGTATGCTTGTATCAACATGATATAGATCTACATACACAAGGAGAAAAAATGAGGAATTTATGTGGTTGATTTTAAGTATTATTTTATCCCCTCAAATCTCAAGTGGAGTGTTTGGGAAGATAGCTAGTTAAGTTTAGTTGTGTTCCTTGTGTATGGGAGGTGAGTGGTTCAATTTCCTTTAGCATTAAAATATTTTATATGATTTCTATGATATTGACATGCCCCATGATGACATGGTGGATGATATCACATTTTTGTAGATGATTGATGACATGGAAGCAATGTATGGTTGACACATGAAAGTACATATGGCTAATATGGTGCTATGTATAGGTGAAATGTAAGATAATGCATGAATTCTAGGCGACACATGGTATTATATACAACTAACATGGAAATCCATATAAGTAATATGACATGACACATAATAGTTGATATGGCACCCCTTCCAAATAAATTAGCATAACTCATGGTGGCTAACATAAGTACTAGTATAGTTTATTATATGACACAATCCAAATACAACACATGGTAGGTGATGCAAGAGGTGACATAGGAATTTATGTGGTAGTTTCATATTGGACCAACATGGCATATCATACAATGATTTATATGGTAGACTAGTCATATGGTTTTTCAATATCTTTGCATTGATGTGTTGTTTGTAGTCAAAATACATATAATTTTTTATATTTTAGCATAACAATCATGGATCACCATATTCCCTTATTTAGTAGTCTAAACTATGCCACTTATAAAATAAATATTGAAGCTATACTCTAAAGAAAGAGCTTAATCAAATATGTTCAATAGGGTCCTAATGATAATGCTAATGAAGTGGAGCAACTCTACAAGGATAAGAAGGATGAGGTTCATGGTTTCATGGCTTGTCATGTTGACAATGTAAATGACACCCATGTTAGTAGAATTATGGAAATTAAAGTGATACTTAAGAATTTTTAGATGAAATATGATTGAATTAATTATATAAAAAGTAGTAGATTAGAGGTGAAGCTTGTAACCTTGTATATATACTCATTTGATATTGTTGAGTAGTATATCAATAGGTTCAAGAAATTGTAAGAAGATATACAAATTGCAAGAGAACTAGCTATAATAATAAGATAAGGATAATAATCATTGGATAAGTAAAAGAACATTGAACTACTCAATATCATTTGTAGGCAGAAAATTCACCTCCTAGAAGATGAATTGACAAAGAGGATTTGCCTAGTTCCAATAGTTTTGACAATTTTGATAGTTTTGGCAAAACATACAAGCAGGAGTAAAACATACAAGGAAGAGGGAAAACATACAAAATGGATGGTAAAAAATACAAAGTGCAATGAAATACAAATTAAATGTAATTTTATTTGTAATTGTGAATGAATTTGATAATAGGAATAAGTAGAGTTAGTAAACAGGTGTAATTATAAATTCCGTTATACATGGGCAGTTGTGAATAACAAATTACATTAGGAAGGACTTAGAATGGCCTAGGAAAAATTATATAAGATCCCCATTTCAATTTCATAATTCTGGTTATAGTCTGGTCTGATTAGTCCGAGTATTGAATGCATATATATGACTATTATGTGGGATTACTGGTTATTATGTATCTTTGTGGAATCTATTAGTGATTGTACTGCACCATTGAAGAGTAATGATTAAGAATCACATTTCATAGTATTTTATCATGTATTTTACGATTATAGAATGATGGATTAGTGTTTTTTAGTATCTATTTGTTGCATGTTACTTCTCTATGTTTGTGGATAATGTTAATGCACTAATATGAAGAATGGAATTGAATATCCATTGGTGTGAGCCTTGAGAACAATTTGTAAGGTAGATTGTATCAAGAAGGACATGTTGAAGGCTTTTGTATAATTTTTGGGTATTTTCATTGTGAATAAATCTCTCAAACCCTAAATATAGAACTTACATGTTAGTAAGAATAGAGTAATTGCCATCCCAAATTTTCCTAAAACTTGTATGAGATATATTGGTACAGAAGATTATCCAATTTGGTACCTTGCTGAAATTTTAGTTCATATAAATAATACACCAGACGTGCTAAAAATAATACACAAGACGTGCCACAAATCGTACAAAATAAACTTACTCTATTTTGTAGTTTAGGTGATTGAAGGAAACTTACCCGATTTGGTAATATTGGAAAATTGAACAATTTAGTTATAAAACAGTGCGTGGTAGCTTGCAAAAACAAATCTAAAAGATTGGTTGAGTGTAAAATTGTACAAGCATTGACATTGTATGATTTGGGATCGTATAGTTGTATAATTTTGGTTTGTACAAGTAGTTTTTTAGTCACATATTAATTATTTTGAATATTGTATGATTTGGTTCTTTGATTAAGAATAACAAATTTATAATTCTAAACCTCTGATAACCAAATCCCCACTAGTAATACTACACCCCTATGCTAAATTTGTCACTGTTGCCTTATCGAACTTGAAATTTTTGTTAAAATGGGTCAAATTGACAAAGTAAGAATATTACAAAACTAGAGGTGAACGACAAACACCAGTGTGTGAAGATGTAGGAGATGAGAAGTACGAGAGAAAATTCTAGTGAGAATGAGCATGAGAATTCCTCAAAGAGAGAATGCAAGTAATTTAAACCATAGTACACATGAACCAAAAATAGAGCAAGTTTGTATATCTGAAGGAGATTTTGAGGTGCTATTGATAGGGATAAAAGAGGAGGTACCAGAACCATCTAACATAGAAGAGAAATTTGACATAGAAGTAGTGCATGAGGAAGAAGAGTGGATGTTGACACATGAGAAAGTGATATTAGGGTTGCAAGAGAGTGTAGAGGACGAGATTCATGCACCAGGGAAATAGAGTGTGGGGTCTCAAGAAGAAATACAAAAACCATCTCCCTCACATCAGTGAAGGAAGTCATGGAGTGAAGACATACATGAGTTTGGTCAATGACTAGTGAGATATAAAATGATACCTCATATAGAAACTTTTAACGATGAGCATAGTAAAACACCTCCAAGGAGGAATCAAACCGAGATTCCATGGGACACTTCAAGTAATGAGGATGATTCTCCAAATATGGCTAATAAGGAAGCCAAGAAAATATGTCTACACTTTACAGGTGAGGGTAAGGAATACCCCAGAAGACATATCAAAACCTATATAACAATTTGGAGGGAAAATGGCATAGACCATCCAAATGACTGGTTGAATTTATATCCTGCTACCTTGAGAGGATTGGTGATGGAATGGTATCTAAAAATGGAGAATGCATTAGATTTCCAAATATGGAATCAAGTGAAGGATAAATTCATTGAATAATTTCATCCCTTAAAGAATGATGGAGACATTGTCATTGAACTTTGTATGACTAAAAGAAAAAGTCTGACAAAGATGTAAAATCATATAATCGCAGATTAAAGCAGTTAGTAGATAAGATGTAGATTCCCTTGGTAGATTTATTGATAAAGTGATGGTTCGTAGATGGATTTCTACCAAAATACAAGAAAAATATGAAGTTAATACCATCAAAAATGTATGATGAAGCTTTGAAGCATGCAAATAATTTGGAAGTGACTCGAAGCAGACATACAAAGGAATATTATCTCATCCCAAGTCTAATGATTCATATAGTGGAGAATGTGACACTATACAAAGGACAATAGCATCATTTCATCAAGAATTCAACAAGATCATGAAATAACAAAGAAGTAAGCCTAAAATGAATGACATTTTGTGAATAGAATATAAAATCGAGGGCCATAAAAATGTAAAGTGTCCATAGAATTATTATTGTCATATCTATAACATGATGAGACATGAGGTGATGCTATATTTGCATAATGCAAGAGTGTGCCCATAGGTCCTAACAATCTAGGAGTAGCAATAGAAACCAAAGACCCTAGGAAACATATATCAAGCAATAAGTGGTGGTTATATAAATAACCAATGAGGTGGAAGGTAAAACCAATGCAATTAGCAAGGAGTACAGATCCATTTGTAGTATGAATCGAAAGGGAGGCCAATCATACAATGTCACAATTACCAAGAGTGGGGGCATTTTGCAAAAAAATATCCTTCGTCTTAGAGATAAGAAATGCAAAACACTACACATATGTGTAGGTGGTGTTGTTCGAGTAACCGCAAGGAAGCTAATTATACCAAGCAGGTGAGTTCAAGTAATCCACAACATGTAAACTATTTAGCTATTGAGGTTCCTCAATTTAAAAAGGAAACTTAGGAAGTTTTAGATATGAAAATAAATTAGGCTAAAAAGGATAAGTATCTTAAGCCAACAAAAGAAAATTAATGCTAGAAAGAAGCAAAGAAAGTACTATAAGTTGAAGCACAAAAATCTAAGCAAGTAAAGTTAGCAGAAGAGAAGAACCTAAAAAACCATTAGAAGAGAAGGCAGTTGTGTAGAATCTAGCAACACAGACTTTAAACACCACATTAGAGATCAAAATGGCTAACCTTTTGGAAGCTATCCCATCATTACAAAAGGTGATGGTGGAGGAGATACAACCTCACAAGGTGATGGAAGTGTAGAGTCGACTGATTTAGGAGAAGAAACAAAAATACCAATTTATGGACCCTACCATATTAAGGATTGATATGGGAAAAAAACCCTTATTAGTTCATATGGAGATTTTAGGGCACAAATTTATGCAAGTTATCAAGGACAGAGGATCCAATATCAATGTGCTACCTAAATGGACTTGGCTAGAACTTGGCGCTCCATATCTATGGGTATTGATATTTCAAATATATGGTGCTGACAAGTATGATATCAAGATAAAGGGAGTCTTGATAGTACAACAAGTGGTCATATTTGACCAAGATTCCATCTTGTATTTTATGGTGATTACTATGCAGAAGACTACATATGATGCTCTATTGAGAAGAGGATGGCAATGGGTAGCCAAAGTTAATCACAACTAGAAAAATAATTATATCACTATTAAAAAGGGATAACATAAGTACATGATTAATATAAATAATCAAAGGGTCAATGAGGATGTAGCCACAACCAAGGAATCACAAAAATCTTCAAGAGATGAAGGATATGAACCTGATGAAGAAGGAATATTGTACCTTGATGAATGTGGTGAAGATGAATCTAGATATGATAGTGGAATTATTCATTGGTAAATAGACGAGTATGAAAATTTTCATCCCAAATGCCGCTTTATTGGCTCAAAGGAGATCAAGGAAAAATAACATAAAACCAAAGTCAACCAAAAACCTAAAAAGGAGGTAGAAGAGAAATGGATGTTTCCAAAAAGTTTTACAAAATATACAATAGGAGATGCGAAAATTGACGCAAGATCGACACACTCAAAGAATGTGGAGACAGTAGCAAGTGAGCCAAAAAATATCAAGTACGAAGGATCTTAGATAGTAGACATCAATCTAGGGATGGAGGATGAACCTAGGATGATTCATTGTGGTGATGATTGGAACCCTGTATTAAAAGCGATAGCTTTTAAGATATTATTGGAATATAAGGATGTATTTGCATGGATATACAAGAAATTGAAGGGAGTACCACCTTAGTCATGTGTCCATAAGATCAAACTGATGCATGGAGCACAACCAGTAAGAAGAAGACTGTATATGATGAATCCAAAATATGTTGCATTAGTGAATGCAAAGATAGAGAAGATGTTGGAGGCAAGAATCATCTTTAGGGTTACAAAAAGTGAATGGGTATCACCTATAGTTGTCACCTTGAATAAGGAAGTGGATAAATCAGAATATGTGTGGACTCTAGAAGTCTAAATGCAGTAACCATTAAGGATTCCTTCCATATTCCCTTCAAAGATTCCATCCTGGAGGAAGTAACAAGACACGAGATCTATTCATTTTTGGATTAATTTTTAGGTTAAAATAAAATAAACATAGCCAAGGAAGATAAGCTGAAGACTACATTTATTGTGGAGAATAAAATCTATGCATATAATTGAATTCTATTCGAGCTCTATAATGCCCATATACATTTCAATGCATTATACTCTATATATTTGATCAGTTGGCAATGGGGAACTTCAAAGCATTTTTGGATGAATGGTCCATTTATGGGAAGATCAAGGAGCATATTCCTACCCTCACTGAATATATGAGTAGGTGCAAAAATGCACAAATCTCATTAAACCCTGGAAAATGTTACCTGATGATACTGTATGGAAAGTTGTTAGGGCACATAACACACAGTGAGGGATTAAAAACAAATATTGATAATATCCATGTGATATTGCACATGGAATAACCATATGATGTGATTTCACTTAATACCTTCCTTGGATTGATAGCGTATTATCAAAGGTTTATCAGGAATTATACATATGTGTCATATGAGTTGGATTTGTTGACAAAGAAAAATGTTTCTTTTAGTTGGAAAGAGGAGCACCAAGGAACCTTTGAGGAGTTGAAGGTCAATATTGTCAGTAACCCAATTTTGGTGTTCCCAAATTGGGATAAGGAATTCCATATCCACATTGATGCTTCAAATTTTGCAATCGGATGTACTTTGGCACAAAAAGGATAGTTCAAGTTGGATCAACCTATTTCCTTTACAAGTTGCCTATTATCAAGGTTAGAGAGAAACTACAATACAACAAAAATATAATCCTTGGCCATGGTATATGCAATATAGAAGTTTAGGCATTATCTACTAGGAAATACCTTTGCTTTTTATGTAGATCACCAAGCTCTATTGTACTTAATAAATAAATCAGTGATACAAGGATTGGTCAACAGGTGGTTCATCACCCTATAGGAGTTCATATTTTGAGTAGTAGTGAGACCTAGTAAGAAGTATGTAATTATAGACTAGCTATCTTGGATATGATCAAGAGAACCTATAGGAACACAAATTCTAGATGAATTCCTTAATGCACAGTTATTTGCCATCAATGTTGTTCCATCATGGTACAAGTTGATTGACCAGTATCGATCCATAGGAGAGTTACCACAAGAGATGATGACAACTAAGAAGAAGAAAGTAATTATAAATTCAGTATCCTTCTAGTTGATAGCAATATTGTTGTACAATATGGGAATTGATGGTACCTTACAAATATGTGTGATGCAGGAAGAAGTTAAAGTGGTATTGAAATAAGATCATGAAGGCTTAGCAAGAAGGCACATGAGACCAGATGCAACTTCTATGAAAATATTACTAGCAGGATTATGGTGGCCCACACTGTATAAAAATGCAAAAGAATATGTAAAAGCATGCAATACTTGTCAAAGGATGAGGAAGCCAAAAAAGAGAGACTTTATACCATTTCATCTGTAACAACTCTAGAAACTATTTGAAATATGGAGATTGGACTTCGTCATACCATTGAAAACCTCTCAAAGAAGTAAGTGTAGGTACATTATGGTAGCAACGAATTACTTGACAAGGTGGGTCAAATTGAGAGAATTACCTAACAAATGAGCTAAAAGTATCGTAAGATTCTTATACAAGTAGGTAATTACAAGATTTGACATTCCACTATAGATAACAAGTGACTGTGGACGACACTTTATAAATGAGATCATTACGATGCTTAAAATTGAATTCAATATTTTGCATTCATTGTCTATTCTGTATTATCCCAGAGTAAATGGGCAAACGAAAGCAACAAATAAAGTCCTGGTATCTACTTTGTATAAAACCTATGAAATAGAAGGAGTATATTGAGAGGAAATATTAGCATCTATTTTGTGGTCATATAGAACAAATTTTAAACCAACAATATATCATACACCTTTCCAATTTATGTATGGATAAGAGGTAATGATACTAGTTGAATCCTTGATACCAATTTTGAGGGTTGCAATGGAGCATCGCTTGGGTGATTAGGAAAGTTTGGAGAAGTGACTGACAACATCGATTAAATTGGATGAAAGAAGAGTCATGGCACAATGGGCAATTGAGGTAGCCCAGAAAAGAAGGAAACTATGGCATGACAAACACTTGTGGAAGCTAGAACTTAGTTCGGGTGACTTGGTTCTAAATTATAATGGAAAGTAGGAAATTAAGCTTTGTGGGTTGAAAAATTTATGGCTTGGTCTCTACAAAGTGGTGGAAGTAATAAATAATGGAACAATCAAGTTGTAAAACTTGAATGGGACTGAGGTAACCAATAATGTAAATGGCTCAAATTTGAAGCCCTATAAAGTACAATGCTTATTTATTTCTTTGAAAGAGATTGAACAAATAATATGAGCAAGAGCTCAATGGAGAACTCCAGACGAGCAAGGTCCATCACAAGAAGAGCTTGACATAGGACTGGCATGCTTATTTGTATAAGGGGAGTCATGGCAAACCATAGAACATCAGGAGTTGGTACCTTGACCCAAAGAAAGAAGAATATTGTGTGTGCATGTCGGATTTACTCTAGAACTAAAATATTTTATATGATTTCTATGATATTGACATACCCCATGATGACATAGAAAACCCTAGTAATGTGGTATACTTTGATGACATGGTGGATGATATCACTTTTTTGTAGATGATTTACAACATGGAAGCTATGTATGTGGTAGTAACCTAGGGTTCCTAGCACATAAAATGATAAATAAATAATAAATAACCTAAATCTAAAAGAATCACTTTTGAATTGTTGGGAAGTCCCTTCAATGATTTAATAAATCATATATTATATATTTCATGGATATTTAAAATGATAGAGTTGTATAGTGTTTTATACCCACTCTAGGGTTATAGATGAAAGGTTGCAATGCTTCCTAACCCTAATATTATAATAATATAATAATTAATATAATTAATTATTATATTATTTTATTATTATAAACTTTAGGATAAAATATATTATTATTATTATTAATTAATGGTAGGATAGGATCCTAACATTATATCCTTCCTTGAAATAACTTTGCCCTCAAAGTTGGAAAGAATGCAAAATATTGTTCGTTGCCATCCTTTCCTCATTTTTCCATTAACAATGGGTAAGATATTTTGATGAAGGAGATCACAAGCAAGAATAAGTAGAGAGGTGGATATGGTTAACGACCAAAGACTAATTGATTTTGCAATCAAATGAAATCACGAGATGATCACTATTTCTTGATTTTCGGCTTTCTTTTGACCTCATTAAATTATTGATAGCCAAGCTCAAAAGCAATAAAAATAATGAAAAAAGGCTTTTATTTTTTGGCTTATTCTATAATTCTTCTTTCTAGCCGAAGGTAGGACACATTCAAATAAGAAATTTAATTCCTTCCATAAATCTTAATCCACATCTCTGGACATAACCATTACATGTCCATCACTCATTAGTATTCAAATTGTTCTCATTATAACCACACTACTCACTGCCAATGCCAAAATTTGAGGGTTGGGTTCTACAATTGCATGGTTGTGTCAAAAAATAGGCGTGAGGGTCATTTCCTTCATTTTAGTTGAGTGGCATCAATTTTAATTGAATGGCATCTGTTGGTTGTTGCGGGGTCATGAAAATATGCAAAGAGACTCTCATTGAATAGAATAGATGAACTATACCATTTATTACATTGAATAAATCTTCAAAGCTAATGATCAAACCTTTAAATAAGCTTATCATATGGCCTTCCTCCAAACAACTTCTAATAGGTCATATTTGCTCATTCCTTCCCAATAGATTGTTTATTAATTAAAATATTGACCTCCAATAAACACTTCAATCACATTACTACTAGAATATAATTTGAACTTAAGAAACCCCACCTGTTTTACATAATCAACCCAAAGTATTATACCCACGAACCCAGTGTGCCAACATATGGTCCAACCTGGCAATAGAGTTGAATAGTCCGTGTCCAATAGTCATCGATGCCCTGTGATTGCACGGTTGTCAAGGTGTGTTAGCGCATGGTCCAGCGTGGAGATAGATATGAACAATCCATGACCAATGGTCATAGTAGCCATTCCCCCATTGAATTTTCATTTTGGAAAACCAGAATTGAGGAGAATGGAAAAGTATAAAGGACAAGCGGCATAGCGAAAACAATGCAGATTGCAAAAAAATAAGGTCGTATTACACCTTCGATTTAGTAGTTGATAAAATTAAGAGTATGGAATACGTGATAATGAGGTTCCATGATAAGGAAATAAAATATGAGGGAGACGTTCTTTGTTGGATCATGTTTCTTATCGACTTCCCTTGCAATCTTCTCGTACACTCCACGTGCAAATTTAATTTTCATGTAATCTGGTAGGTTTTTTGTCAATGACATATCCATTTGGTAATGCCTCTGTGAGCCCTTTAATTTCTTCAAAGGTTCCATAACTATGGAAATTCTTGATCCGTGGTCTCCCTACTGATATGTTTCTCTGACGCATTTAGACATGCTGCGAAACAAATGAAACTATGGCATTGATGAAACCAAACGCTAATAAAATAATACATTAGAGATCGTTAACCTGAAGGTTACCCACCTACTAGAATAAAGAAAACCAATATCCTACAGAAATTGGCTTGCGCACAAGGAATTTTGCAAGAAATAAATAAAATAAAATAAAATTATAATTATTTTCCTCGGACGTCGACGCTGTTGTGACTGCGGTATTATCTGACTGATGTTTTTTTTTTAATTTGTATCTTATATTTTTAGTTTGATAAATAGAAAATATATATCCTACTAATATGTGCACTGTATTTTAATAGAACTTGTGAAATGCATGGGCTAGCTGTACAAGTGTCTCCTCTTGAAAATTCAAATCCAATTGTTGCTGATATTTGGATTTATATGCAAAAGAACATTTGTCTTGGTAAGAATGTTTATGAACATTGATCAGAATCACTATTGAAAAACATCACAGTATAATAATTTAAGACCATTCTATATATATATATATTTTATATCTATGATGCTTCCTCTCATATGTATCAAATACCTCGCTTAAAATTCACAACATTGGATAGCTTTGTCTAGGAATGAAGTCGATGGATGAAATTAAGTGTAAGGTTGTATTTTCATGTTTGGTAAGCTTCAGATATTTACTTTACTCTTGCTATATTTATTATATGACAAATGGCCTGCACCTTTCGTATCTCCCATCCTTTATTTCTTATGATGTGGATGCCTTCCTTGATGTATTCTTCCTTCCTCGACGTACAATTAAATATTATCTAGGTATGATTAGATATTTAACCATGATGCAAACAAAATGTAATAGGTCACTTATCTTCCCCTCAAAAGTATGTTGTGAATGAAACTAAAGTTTTCATAGAAGGTTCTTACTGAGAAACACTATGGAAGAAAACACAGTGAATTTCATTCCCTTTAATACCTCTACTCATGACATAAACTGACAGACTTTCTGGTGTTAGTTTTCCAGTTGACGAAGATAGTAAGCCTAAAAAAAAAACATAGTTCATGGCAAAAATTTGTGCTGGTAGAGATCAAGTTGCTGGTGAAGGCATTATGTGGTTATTTTATGACAGTTATTACGTTGACTGATTACACCAGGTGATTACATAATGTGGCTGATTAATTAATTTATTTTGAAGACAGTAAATTATTGATGTAGCATTGAAGGGGCCGTCATAAATAGAATCCATGACTACATGAAGTAACATATGTAAAAAAATAAATCATTGTTCAAGTAAAATGAAGACGAAGTATTTGGAGAACGAATTCACTCCAAAAAATTTAGTTCCCTTGCATGGAAGGAAAACCAGAAGGTTAGCTTTATTATTTTCGTTTGTAAAATACATCTTCAAGGTCTTTATGGATGGCTAGTCTAATAGAGATTACTATTATTTGTTGATGTACAACCTTGTATGCATGCACCCATGGTTTTCCCCCAAACCTAACTATTTAATATTTTAATAATTGTTTTTAAATGGGTAAAAATATCTGCTAAATTTTCAAATTTGGTTTTTATTTTTTATTTTTTCTCAGGCAATGTATATTGTCTATTGCGATAATTTAGTTTTAGTTATGGTGGTGGCCATGGAGGCGGACGTGCATCATAGAGCAAATTTGTAGTTGAATCCATCAATTTGAGAAGAGATGCCTTCTGCAATATAATTTTTCTATTGATGTCATAATCGATAGGTTGTTTCATGGAAGTTTCTATTTGAGAGATGGTTATTTTTAAAGCAAAATTTTGATTTATTTTCCTTTATTTTAGTAGAGAGGTCTGCCCAAAATGTCTCCATGAAATTAATTAAAATTTATGATTTAATAAATGGAGAGGGAGGTGGTCAACTTGCTTTGGTTTGTCATCCTCCAAGAAATGAATTGGATTGAGGGCAAGGTTCTTGCTCTCTTGATGGTTTAAAATATTTTCTTTATTTTTGAGAAGTGTAATAGGTACCAATTGGGATTTCATGACTACAGTCTCTTCCTCCTCCTCATATTCCATGGCTATGGGCTCCTCTTCTTCTTGGGATTCCATGGCTAGGGTATCCTCTTGCATTTCCATTAAATATTATATAATACGATCAGAATATTCCATTTATTTTTTTTGTTTTTGTTCAATCATTCTTCTAATTTCTGCAATGTCATTTTTCATTTCCTTGACCAATGTGGTTGGATCCATAAGGCTCTGATACCATATGGTAGGAACCTAGGGTTCCTAGAACATAAAATGATAAATAAATAATAAATAACCTAAATCTAAAAGAATCACTTTTGAATTGTTGGGAAGTCCCTTCAATGATTTAATAAATCATATATTATATATTTCATGAATATTTCGAATGATAGAGTTGTATAGTGTTTTATACCCACTCCAGGGTTATAGGTGAAAGGTTGCAATGCTTCCTAACCCTAATCTTATAATAATATAATAATTAATATAATTAATTATTATATTATTTTATTATTATAAACTTTAGGATAAAATATATTAATATTATTATTATTATTATTAATTAATGGTAGGATAGGATCCTAACAGTATGGTTGACACGTGAAAGTCCATATGGCTAATGTGGTGATATATATAGGTGACATGGAAGACAATGCATAAATCCTAAGGTGACACATGGTGGTGTATACAACTAACATGGCAATCCATACAGGTGACATGACATGATACATAATAGTTGATATGGAACACCTTACAAATAAATTAGTATAACACATGGTGGCTCACAAAAGTACTAATATAGTTGATATGATATAATCCAAATATAATACATGGTAGGTGATGTAGGATGTGACATAGGAATTGATGTGGTAGGTTTAGATTGGACCAACATGGCATATCATACAATGATCAATATGGTAGACTAGTCGTGTGTATTTTCAATATCTTTGCATTGATATGTTATTTGTTGTCAAAATACATGTAATTTTTTATATTTTAGCATAAAAATCATGGATCACCATATTCCCTTATTTAGTAATCTAAACTATGCCACTTATAAAATCAATATTGAAGCTATACTCTAAAGCAAGAGTTTAATCCAATATGTTCATGAGGATCCTAAAGATAATGATAATGAAGTGGAGCAACTCTATAAGGATAAGAAGGATGAGGTTCATGGTGTCATGCCTTTTCATTTTGACAATGTATATGACACCCATGTTAGTAGCATCATGGACCTTAAAGTGATTTTTAAGAATTTTTAGAGGCTATGTGATTGAATGATTATATAAAAAATAGTAGATTACAGGCTAAGCTTGTAATCTTGTATATATACTTATTTGCTATTGTTGACTAGTATATCAATAGGTTCAAGAAATTGTAAGAAGAGATATACAAATTGCAAGAGAACTAGCTATAATGAGAAGAGAAGGATAGGAATCATTGGATAAGTAAAAGAACATTGAACTACTCAATATCATATTGAACCATGTTTCAAATAAATATGAGATAGTTGTTCTTGTTATTAAGATTCTTTGTGTGTAATTTTGGACTTCCTTGTACCATATGTTGATGAGTTATTTAAGTATACTTTACACCATCAAGATATAAGACAGACATAAGCGAAATTGTATTTTCAATTAGGCTCACCCAATGGAAGCTATTGTCAAAACTCAAAATTACAAGAAGAAAAAATAGAATGAGAAGAAATACAACAAGCCCTTCAAGTAAGCCACATGGGAGTTTTACAAAAAGAAAGTTCACATGGTAAAATTTTGTAGGATTTGAATCAATAAACTTGAAGAAGTAGTAATAAAGAGGGTATTGATGTTGCTCTATTCTATGCACAATCCAAGTATAATTTTTATGGAGAAACTTCACAAGATCATGTAGTGGTTCATTTCATAAGTTGGATATCCACTTTTCAAAATTAATGGATTATAGATTAAAGGAAAATCGGGCACATGATGAATCACAAACATCTCCTATATGGTTACAATAAATTATATTCAGGGGAAAATATTGTTGTTGGAGATGTTTCTTTAATACAGGTTATAGGGTGTGGAGACATTAGCATTGAATCTATATATTTTTATGAGGTACTCCATGTTCATAAGTTATAACTAACCTTTTGTATATTTATCATATTACTCATACAAATAATAAGGTAAAATTTTAGCATGATAGATCAATAGTTAAGGATATAGAAAATAGATTCAATTTTATTGCTTTTGGCTATTGTTATGATACTAGCCACATGTATAAGTTGGGATAAATACCAATCTCTTTTTCCCCATATTCTAGGAAGAAAACTATTATTGGTATGCTTTCTCATGTAGATAATAATTGTTGGAAGTGGCATCATTGGCTTGTTCATTTTAGCTATGGTTCATTGAGATACATGAGTTAGCATCAAATGACCATTGGAATTTCATGTGTATTCAATCCAAGTGGTGCATGTGAGGGATGTATTCTAGGGATACCTTTCCAAATAAATTCTAGGATAAGCCTCTCAAAACTTGGAGACCATACATAATAATATTTATGGACATATGGTTATACCATATGTTTAGAAAATATGTACTTCCATATTTTTATTGATTATTTTTATAGGTAATTTGGTTGTAGAGTGTTTAAATTAAGGATGAGGTGTTTGAGATATTAAATAACTTTAAGGGTCTTTTTGATAATTAGTTGAATAAGAAAATAAAATTTTAGGATAGAAGGTGGAGGTGAGTATGTTAGTCATTCTTTTCATACTTTTATAGCTTATCATGGGATTACATTTCATAGGACTATTAACTATACTCCTTAACAAAATGGTGTGGTTAAAAGAAAAAATAGAGTGATCATGGAGATAACATGATATATGATTCATTCCAAGGGGTTGTATATTAAATTATTAGGTGAGACTTTCACTTGTATAATATAAATCAATAGCAAAGTTCCTATAAGGGCAACTAAGATATGGTACATCTTGAGAGATTGATAGGGTATAAATCTGATGTGTCTTGATTATGTATCTTTGGGTTTTTATAATGGGATGATATACTCAATAATCTTAAAAATAAGGAGGCACCAAATATTCATACATGTATTTTTAGGGTATATAAATACCTCAAAGACATATCATATTTATTATTCTTAGAGGTGTGATGTTTTAATATAAAAAAATGTCATATTTGATGAGGTTCTTCTATGTAATCCTTCAATCCCACCACCTTAATTTCTTGGAAAATAACACTTTAAATCCTTTGGTCATATCATATTCAACTATATTTTTTTGAGATTTTGTTTGGATATATTCTAATTAGAGCATCTTCTTCATATTCAAGTGGAGGTTCATTACCTATTGGTTTAACCCATTTATAGGTAGCACCATAGGTAGCACATTCATATTCAAATTCAATGTATTTTCAGTAGGAAACTACCTCCAGTGTGTTTTATCCTTTCATAATGAGGTGAGTGTTCATTTTGAGTTGGATTCTTTAGTTTTAGCTTTTGATGTTGAGTTCCCATAGAGTACACCTGGTTCTTCCTTAGTTCATCTAAGAACATAGCGTGTTAAGATATTTTTGAAGGATTTTTAGCCTATTTTATCTCTTAATAAATATTAGAAGTCTCCTTATTAAGAACTGTGCTTGAATATGGTTTATTATGAAGACTCTCTCACATATTATTAGATTAAGGATCAACTATAATGGAAAAATGTTATGTTGGTAGATATGAGGCTCTAATTAAAAAGAAAAATTGAGAGTTGATTTTTATTCCAAAAGGATAGAATGTTGTTGGGTATAAATGAGTCTATATAACCAAATGTACTTCAAATGGTTAAGTGGATAAGCACAAGGAAAACCTTTTTTCTAAGGGATTCTCATAGCAAGAGGAAGTGAAATATTCTAAAACCTTTATACTATTGGCTAGGATGGACTTAGTGAAGATGATTTTCTCATCTGATACTTCATATGAATAGAAGGTTCATGAAATGGATGTGAATAGTGTCTTTCTACATGGGAAAATTCAAGAGGAAATCTACATTCAATAGCCACCCAATTTTAAACATAAGGGTCCTAGTCCATTGGTTTGTCATTTAAATAGGTTCTTATATGTACTTAAGTGGGATTATTTTCTCATTTTATTTTCTAAGGGATTCTTTGTTGGACATTTTGAGTCCCTAAGCTAAAATTTTGTCATGATGTCAAAAGAATCTATGATGGCATGCATTATGTTTTGTGAAAAGTGTAAGGACAATATTTTTGTGAAAACCAAGGCAGGCAAAATAAAAAGTTTTATTTAAAACCATGGATGGCATATTTGAAATGGGTTTTTCTTAAAACCCAATTTGACTTTTTTTTTCATCGAAAAAGGTGCCCCAGTGATGGAGATATTTAATTTGAAATATTTAGTTTAAATTTTAAATTATTTAAAATTTAAATTTTAATTTTAAAATTAAAATAAAAGTAATCCGTCGATGTCGTCGAATATGAGGGAGAAGACTATAAAAGGATGACTATGATTTATTATTCCTCATACTTGCTCTTATGGTTAATGCGATTATTAGAAAGCGAAAATAACTCATGTGAAAAATGTTTAAAGGTAGAGGCAATGAATAAGTTGAGGTGTGGTCGAATCCAAAGACATCATGGGTAGTGTGGCATGTTTGGAACTTGAGTAGCGTAAAGGTGTTGGGAGGCAAGTGGTTGAGTGTTCAAATCGCATGCACTTTGTTTTGATTAAGAAAGGAGGAATATTTTTTGCATTGGCTGTTGCATGGAGGATAAAGGAGAGTGAGGCGCTTTTGGTCTTGTGTGGAGTGCTAGTTCACATGGTGCGCAAGTGTCTGTTAGGACGTAGGAGCCGCAGGACTTAGGTTCAAATTTTGCAAACTCTCTTTTGCTATGTAAAATGGAAATAATGCACTGGTTGTGGTTTTTCGTGCGCATGCTGCCAAGATTTATATGTTGTGTTTGATATTCTAAAATTCATGCCAAGGTATGCATTAAAGTTGTAAAAGAAAATTAAAACAATTTTTTTGTTTTATTGGGTGCTAAAATTTAGTTTAAAATCCGTGCATAAATTTTATAGTAAAAGTGGTTTGAGGAGTAATAAGGATTATTACTTAGTTACCACATTGATGATAAGTTATGTGGAGAGTGCTTTTAATTATTGAAACATTCTTGAGAAAAATATTTTTCTTGAGGGTTATTGAATATATATTTGGTGGATGTGTTAATTGAGTTGGAGTAAAAAGGTGTAAATTGGGTTATGCTTTATTTTGTGATTATTATTTGAAGTCCACTAACCCTCACTAAGATTGGAAAGGAAAGTTGTGTTGAGTGTGGCAGATTTTGTGGATAACTTATTGGCATCAATAAGGTATGGGTAATATTCTCTATTGATTATTTTTGGTGGTTGATTTCTGAAATATCATTGGAGAGTAAATGATTGATTATGGTTTCCTTTTTGAAAGTTTTGGTTTAAATTATTCAAGGTTTTATAGTTTGAGTGTTGTGATTAAACCTTATTTTATAAGCATTGTTGTTGAAGCCCATTGGTTGAGCAAAGAACTTGAACTTGAGTTAGAAAAGAACATGAGTATCATTTTTATGTGAGATTTGTGGTTGAGCATTGTTGGAAACATTTTGAGTTGATTGATTCATGCTTGGAATAGGTTTTGTGAGAAAGAGTTGTTCCTAGAGGTGATTGGTTGAGTATAGTTGTTTGAGCCTAGTCAAGGGAATGTGTGAAGTGGTTGTTCATGTTCCATAAAACAAACTATTATATATTCTGATTTGAGTTGAGATTGATTTGAGAAAGAAATTGAGTTTGTGAATAGAACATATTGAGTCTCTAAAAAATCTCTTTATGCTTCTATAAGAAATATTTGAGTTGATTTGAGTTGAGATTAAGTTGAGAAAGAAATTGAGTTTGTGAATAGAACATATTGAGTCTCTAACAATTCTCTTTATGCTTCTATAATATTGAGCATTGAGTTTAGAACATATTGAGTCTCTATCAATTCTCTTTATGATTCTATGAGAATGGACAAGTTGTGTGTGAGCTTGTTAAGCTGATTTGAGGCAAGTCTTTGAGAAGGCTTGTGAAATGATTTTGAGTATGATTTTATGAAATCCTGCTATGCAAATTTGAGCAAGTCCTAGAGAGGACATATTGAGAAAATTTAAGCAAGTTCTGAGTGAGCCTATTGAGCAGATTTGAGCAGGTTCTGAGTGAGCCTATTGAGAAAATTTGAGTAGGTTTTGAGTGAACCTATTGAGCAAATTTGAGCAGGTTCTAAGTGAGTCTATTGAGCCAATTTGAGCAAGTTTGAGTAGGTTTTGAGTGATCCTATTGAGAAAATTTTAGTAGGTTTTGAGTGAGCCTATTAAGCATATTTGATCAGGTTCTGAGTGAGCCTATTGAGAAAATTTGAGCAAGTTCTAACTGAACCTATTGAAAATATTTGAGGAGGTTCTAAGTGAACCTATTTATAGATCTTTGGAGGTGATAGAGTATAAAGGAAAAAGTCTTAGTGGATAGACATCCAAAATCTAGGACAATTGAAGATAGATCTGAGTGAGGAGTCTTCAAGTGGAGAGAGATCCACAAGTCAGAGTAGCAGCGAGACAAAGTCTTCTATAAGATCACTAGCCAGAGCAAAAGGGAAAATATTTCTCTTGTGGAAGAGATCCACGAACTTGAGATTTAGGGGATCAACATATCCTTTGGATAGAGGTCCATAAACATTGTAATTGGGAAGGATTCCCATGATATTATTTGAGAAATATTTAGAAGAAATATTTTCTCTATGGATCTAGACCACATTAGATGAACCACGTTAAAATTGGTGTCTCTATTGTATGTGATGATTGGTGCATTGATTTGGTTATTTCTATTGATATTGTCATTGATTATATTGATTAATACTAGTTAGGAAAGAAAAGTAAAAAGTGGTCTTATACTGTTCACCCCCCTCTTAGTATAATCTTGTGTTCTTCATTCTCTTAATAGGAGAGAGTGGATTATTTTAAAACCATTATACTAGTGTCTAGGGTGGACTTGGTGAAGATGCTTTTCTAATTTTATAATTCATATGAATATAAGGTTCATCAAATGGATTTGAATAGAGCCTTTCTATATGGAAAGCTTCAATAGCAAATTGACATACAATAGACATTCAATTTTAAACATGAGGGCCATATTCAATTGGTTTATTATGTCAATAGGTCCTTGCATGTTTGTAATTGGGATCCTCATGCATGGTATAAGGATATACATTTCTTTTTTTTATCAATTGTTATTTTTGACAGTGTGAGGCCAAATATGATGTTTAGATTAAAAATCAAGATGGGAGAACATTGATGATTATGTTGTATGTTTATAATATACTCATCATTAGAAACTATTCTACTCTAATTCAAGTCATGAACGTATGAATTCATTCCACTTTTGAGATGAAAAATTTACATATTTTACTTTATTTTTGTTGATTCATATTGAGAAAATATATTATAGCATTACTATTTTCTATTACGAGTATGCTTTGGATCTTCTTTAGCATTCCAATATGGAGGTTTGGAATTCAACTTATAATTATTCTACCTTATGCTTGAATATTCAAAACAATTGTACCACTCCTTTGATGGATCATATATTGTATTAGTCTCTTGTGGGAGGACTTCTCTACCTTACTTGTACCATACTCCATACTACTTTTGTTGTTTGTTATTGCTCTAGATATATGCAATCACTATGGGAGATTCATTGAAAAATAGATACAAGGATACTTAAATACATCTAAGGCACATATTATATTTGGATTCGCTATTTTGTTGGCCCTTCATTTTTTATAAGATTTTTAGATGTTGATTTGGATGAGCAATGATCCACCATAGGCTTTACGTTTTATTTATGATTCAACCTAGTTTCTTGGTGTTCTAAATTACAATCCTCTATTTATTAGTCTTATGTGGTAGATGGATAGGGTTTTACCAATGAGGTAGCTAAGCATATTAGATGGATACTCATGGTTTTTTAGGACATTAGTATCTAGTCACTCTTCAATGTGACAATTAGAGTACCATATTTCTTGTCTATAATCTAGTGTTTTATAAATAAATAAAGCACATAGAGATATGGATACACTTTGTGATATGGCTTTGTGTCTATGGGATTCTTTATATAGTTTTTTTTGTATTCATTAAATCAATTAGGGGATATTTTGACCAAGATCATGCCTAATATCACTTTTTGTGTCAATGTAGGAGCTTCTTGGTGTTGATGTGTATCCCTTAAGGGCTGATCATAGGGGTTTATCTCAATATCCCTCACTCAACATAAGCGGGTATGTTAGAAAATAATATGGTTAATCCTATTTTAATACCATGATTGATGTTTGTATTTCTATTATTCATATTTTCTCTTTTGGCCCATATAAACCTTGAAAATGGTACTTTTATAACTTTTTGTAATATTTTAGTTTTAAAGGTTATTCTCACAACCTTAACCTAAAGGTAACTTTATTTGGGTATAGATATTCCTTAATACCAACCTTTTTGCTCATTGGTTGAAATGTAATTTCATTTCTATTTAGTGAGATTATTTGATGTCCATTGACACCCTCAATATATTTTACGTTCTTCATTATTTGAGTAGTGTACTTTCAAGCAATATTGGGTAGTGCTTGATTCCATTAATTTTTAAAATTGTTGTGAAATATAATTTTAAATCCTATAGAGGTTGGTACAATAACTATTTATATATTTATGTAAAGTTAGTGTTGGTATCAATAATAAATTTGATCATATTGTGGATAACAATGTTGGTTCCAATAAAGGGGTGGTGATGAATAAGTGAGAGTTTTCATTCCTTAATCTAAACCCAATGCAAATTTACCAATGGTTCCAATTGAATCCTAAAGCCATGACACCAAATTTTTTAGTGCTAAGGCAATAAAAACACCATATCCAATGTTGCATTATGAGTAAATATATTTTATAACCTAAAAATAGAAGAGTAATATGATCATGGATGTGTTAGTAAGTCAAAAACTAAAGACTTATTTGAGAATGGTTGATTTAACTATTTATTTCCCTAATTATTAACCCTAAGAATCAAACTTGTCAAAGCTGCTCTCACCTTGTGAGCAATGCAGTAACCATTGAATTCCTTCAATAGAAGAAATAAAATCCATAACGAGTCAGTAAAAAAAAAATTATGTTGTGGAAGCCCAATAGGTGGTGTTATACCAAATTATTCAAGATTTAAAATTGCATATATGTTCCCAATTTCAATGTAGTTATTGTTTTGGGTGAGGATGTTAAATCACATTTTACATTGAACTTGACAATGAAAATGTATGTAGACAAAGGAGGAGCCTTCTATGTAACCATAAAGATTTTAAATTGTATACTTAATGGTAATATTTTTTGTATGGTAATGTGTAAAGTAAAATACTAACATTTGTTAGGGTTATTTAATCCCCATGACATTCACAGAGGGGCAAGGAATAAAATGTGCATGGTTTTCATTATGGATTTACCTATAACAAATTGCAAGGACATAATAACATCCTAGTGATTGCTTGTAAATTAATCAAGGTATCCTAATTATTTAAGATGAATGTATGGGTTTCATTATGAATTTATCTATGAAAAAATAAGGTCATTAATGATATCCTAGTGATTGTATATAAATTATTCAGGCTATAGTACTTCTTCAAGATAAAATAAACTTATAATAATCAAGATTTATTTATATTTTATGTAGATAAAAATTTGATATTACAAAAAATGTTACATACAAGATAATATCATATAAATATTTTTTGTTCACCTCAATTTTTTAAAAATAGTGTAGGAAGCCTTGGGAGTAGTGTTTGAGCATTACTTACTACCTTCATACTAATAAATAGTTAGAGGAGATGAATGGAGTAGAAAATGATATATTGAGGATGCACATAATGAATGATTAAGATAAATAAGGAGTACATATAATATTATTTTAGTTTTACTTATTATAACAAGTATTTTTTAACTAGGGAAAATAATGGGATTTTGAAAGTGTCCAAATCCTTTTACATTTCTAGATTGGTCTGTCTAGTATTACCAACCAAAAATCATCATATTTGAAGGCTACAAGACATTCAAAACATTGAATTACCTTGTTTCAAAACTCAATATATTTACATTCATATCTTTGAAGAGTCTCCAAAAAAAGGAAGCCTCCTTACACAAGTCCATAGGTATCTATAAAATGGAACCCTTAGAAAATAAATCTGCAAATCTCTACAAAAGGAACCTTAATAGATAAATTCATAGATATTCCAAAAGTGTAACCTTCAACAAGAAAATCCAATAAGAATTCAAACTGATAGATTTCTCACTCAAAACCTTATAATGCTTTCAAAAAGTCACAAATAAATAAATATCTAGAAAATGGGACCCTTAGTAGACAAGTCCATAGATCTCTAGAAGATGGAAACCTTAGAAGATAAGTCCATATATATATATATATATATATATATACATATATATATATATAGAAAATGGAACCATCAACAAGAAAATGAATAAATATCTATAAAATGAAACACTGAGTAGACAAATCCATAGATCTCAAAAAACTAGAATCCATAAAATCTAAATTGATAGATTTCTCAATATATTATAGCTAAAAGAAGATATATCCAAAAAATATCCAAAATATGTAACGTTCTATAAAAAAATCCACATTTATAGAAAATAAGTTTATTATGGATATTCTAGAAATTTGAACTCTCACCCAATGAATTAACTTTTTATATTTTATCTTTCCTTTACCACTAACTAGAGTACATATGGATGGATCCCATATTGTAGTATTCATATTTTATCTTTCTATCTAAGAGCTCCCTGATTGGGTTGCCAATTGGAAAACTTGTTCCTTCTCTACATGCAAATGCCACCTCAAATTATTCCAATGAATTTATAAATATTAGTGTATATGTTTCTATGTTTACTACTCTCTAGCTCACCACCACCCTTTTATTGAGGTACTTAATAATATTGGATTAATCTCTCTAAATTATAAGTTTCCTAGTTCCCATCTAAACTACCATATTTACTCTTCCTAAGGCCACTTTAGATTTAGCTTGATGGTTTGTCATAATACCCAAGTACTCACTCATTTTTCCAATCAACATTCTTTGGCTATCCCTTAGCACTCTTCCTCCTCTAGGGTTCCCTAGGTTACCTTTATAAGCCCCATAAAAATTTAGTTTTAATCATCCTTGTTTGGATGGATTCCACTTAGTAATGTTCCTAAAATCACCTCAAGGATTGTAATTGACACCAACTAGATGTAGGTTCCAATATTCACTTAATTCCTCCATTGACTCTAAAATATCATACATTTTTAGTGCTTGAATATACTCTACTATTGTCATTATTATGTGTTCTCTATTCCTAGTTGTTGATCTCTTCTTCCATTTAAAAATCCTTATGTTTCTCTCCAAAAAAACCCCCCATGCATAATGAAAGTAAATTAGATTCCAAATATAATTTAATCTTGGGATCTTAAATTGCTTCTCCTAATATTCCATCCAACCTATAATGCTATTAGGTAGCACCCATATCACTACCATTTTATTTACTATATCATGCAATATTTGATAAAGTATTTACATTCCAATATGATGTAGCACATTGATTCCTCATGAGCTTCACAAAGGTAACATCTATTACGAAATTGATAACCCCTCGTATGTAGGTCATTTTCTGTTAAAATATTATTTTAGACCATGAATCATAGGAAAAATTGTTAAGTTTGGTATTGTTTTTCTTCTCAAAATTTGATCCCATAAAAACCTCAACTAGGTATTGCAAGTGAAAGATCACATGATTATTTAATAATGAATAACCCTTCCTAAGTAGATACCTATAGTATTGTATTCTTAGCTAAACTAGAGCTTACATCATAAGCATTCAATTTATCTAGCTCTTACTCATATTGATTATGGTTGCTTAGTTCCTTCCATATTACCTCTCCTCATTCTATATCCAAATAATCACTCATCATATTCCCATATTTTTTTTCTAGCTCTACTTTAATTATTTCTAAATCCTCATCCTCCATTAATGGAAACTTATCCAACCATGCATCTTACCAAAAATGAACAAACCTATAATTCCTTCTCTTCCATTGGATGTATTTCCATATTTCTACCATTTACTATGTCGTTCCACATTGATGATCCTTAATAGGGCTCTAGAGTGGTAAAAAAATATACTATCCTCTTGGTCGTCAAGGTATTTATCTCTTAGAGTTCTTTCCCACAAGGCATGAACCTCCTTAACTAGCCTCCATCCTACCTTTACTATGAAAGCCTTACTTATATCACTTATTATTCTAAACCCAAGTCCTCAACTTGATTTATCATTGTATACTCTCTCCCATACTACAAGTGAAATTATGCTCTTCTCCTCTAGTCCTAATTAAAATAATATTTTCTAAATACTTTTCATTATATTAGTTACTTTAAGTGGGATCTTAAATACTAATAACACATATATGGGGATTTCTTGGAGAGTTCTCTTAAGTAGGTATATACCTAATTTATAAAATTTCCCTTCCATTTAGCTAGTTTACTCTGGGTCCTATCAATGAACACATTCCATATTTGATCCTTGCATACCTTTATGAACATTAATATTCCTAAGTAAACATAAGGGAGAACTAAAACACTACACCCAAGCTCTACTATTATTTTTCTTTGTTGATTATTTGTAGAGTTTATAAAATATACCTTAGTATTATCCATATTTATCTTTTGTTGGGATGCTTTATCATAGAGTTTTAATGTCCTCCTAAATTCCTTTGCCTTAGATAGAAATTCTCTCCCTAGAAAAATTGTGTCATTCATAAATTGTTGGTGAATAATACCTTCTATAGATAAATATGCTTTTAATCCACTTAATTCTCCCACTTATTTTGCTGATCCAATGCATCTTCTCAATACTTCAGCCATTGTTATGAAGAAACATGGGTATAATAGATCCCCTTACCTTAATCCCCTATTGATTCCAAAGAATCTAACTAAACAATTATTAACTATAACCAATAATGTAGGTCTTCCATAGTAGCACCCACCTCCATTTGTTAAAGCCAAACTTCTCTAGGACTCTATCTAGGAAACACAACGAGACCCTATCATAGGCTTTGTTCATGTTAAGTTTTAACACCATTCCCTCACTTTTACTCATTTTAACTAAATTAATGGTCTCATGGAGTGTGGTTACTCCATCCAAAATTTTCGTACCCTTCATAAATCATCCATGTTGCTCTAAAATGATATTTGGAAGAACAAAATTTAATGTAATACAATCACTTTTGATTATCTTATAAATACCATTATATATATAGATTGACCTAAAGTCTTTATATCACTTCAGCCTATTAGTCTTTGTAATGAGCACTAGGAAAGTATTATAGTATTCACTTGAAAATATTCGAAGTGGTGTAACTCTATTACTATTGCTACTACATAGTTACTCATTATGTTCTAGAAATATTGCAAGAAACTCATTTGAAATCCATAAGGCTATAGAGCATTATATTTTCTTAATTATAAAACCACTTCCTTGACCTTACCCTCACTCACATCTTTGACAAGTTCTACAATCATATTTCTTAATAGAATCCTTGGGATATAATGAATTATTCCATCTATAACTTCTTCATAATCCTCCCTATCCTCTATTTTCAACAATATGAAGTCTACCAGTCCTTATTTTTTTTTTTCTTCATATATTATTATTTTCATCCTCTTTTTTAGCTTTAGTTATCCTTGCTACACTTTTATGTCTTCTAGTAGAGATATGAAAGAATATTGTATTCCTATATCTTTGTATTAACCATTGGTTCCTTGATTTTTATCTTCAATATGTATTTGTATGTAACTCTGACCAGACAACTTTCTCTCTATTATAAAGGACTTGATCCATCTTGTTTCTACTTATTTCCTCTTGAATTCGACTCAATTCTTGCCTTAAATACTCATTTTTACGATGTTTTCAAATATCATATTGTTCGTCTTATTTATATACCCCTTCACATGTTTTAATTTCCTAACTACCACATGCATTTTTTATTCTTGGATTAAATACCTCTACAATATTTTTTTTCCCTACAAATACTTGGGCGTTGTAATCACATGAATTCAAATTTCAAGTGGTTATTTTCTTTCTATCCTCCAAACTACACCAAAACATAAAAGGGTTATGACTCAATCTTTTTCTTGGAAATGGTACCAATATATGATCATATTTTTTCTCAATCCACTCCAAGTATAGCAAAACCATATCCAATATCACCTACATTAATTCCTTTAACCTCATATTAGTCCACATAAATGTATTGCCACTCAAATCAACATTATAAAGACATAATGGTAATGTAAAATTACTAAGGTTCTCCATACTCTTAATGAATCCCAAGGATATCTCTTTCTTCTCACTTAGCCTTAATGGATTGTTGACGTATCCTTCCACTATCAATTTTATACCCCTAACCTATTGTTCCATTTTTTCTAGCTCTTTATAAAACTCCTTTCTTAATCTACTTATATTTGGAGCATAGACATTTGTAACAATAAAATTCAACTTTGAAGACTTGACTGAAATAAAATAAACAACTATTTTTCACTTCTAGAGATAAATTCTCACTCATAGAGTTTAGATTTCCATAGATTTTAAAAGCCTCTTGAATATTCCTTAGCCTTATTCCATATTTCACTTTGAATACTTTCCCACATTGCATAAGTTAATTTAGTTTCTTGCAATAATATTATTTTAGGTTGGTGGGCCTTCATCATGGATCTCACCAATCTATGTTTGTTAGGGGTATTCATTCTCCTAATATTCCATGATATAACTTTTATATTTTACTTAAAGCTAGGATATAATTTATTAATATATAGACAAGATCTACCCATAAACCATAGGCCTTCTAGAATATCCCTATGATAATTTTTCTCATTGTTAAAAGAGGTAAGAAAAAAACTTTTGGCAGAAAGGAGAATTTCACATGTCCTTTAACTTTCCAATGATTAGCTACCCACTTCTTGATCTAATTCCCTATGGATATTGAACCTATGAACATTCCTTTTAGAGTATTACTAAGTATATTTTATGCTCTTTGATAGAATTTATCAAAAATATTAAAAATTATTTCTCCCTCCTTAGTTTCAAAGAATATTAGTATCTATTATTCCTTATTTTCCTCATCACTTATCTCTACCTTCAATCATTCTACCCATTTTCTATTATCCTTATCTAGGTTTATACTCTTTTATGATGATTTTATATTTTTCTCCCTTAGTATCAATGAATATGGATTTGGTGGAGCTTGAGAATTGTCAACTCTACATTCACAATCATTAGCATCAATAAGAATTGCTATTTCTTTTGGATTTCTTGCTAAATATATAGATGCTCTAGCCTTGTGTTGTTACAATTTTACTTCTTTCCTCATCCTAAATTCTTATGTCTAATTTTAATTTATAGGGGTCCTTACATTGGATTCTAGCAAGAAGCCAAGCATTTCTTAGAAAAAACCTTGAAGGGTGTAAACAATAAGAATGAGTTGCAACTTATATTGTTATATTTTTAAATAATTTCTTCTCCATTATAACCCTAGCTCGTAGATGTCATAACTTGAACCACCATATTTTAAAATATTTTGTTTTCCAATACAATCCTAGCTTGAAAATGTAGTAGTATGTGTCACTATGTTTGTATATTATGGAATGTTTAGTTTTAATATATAAGAGTCCTTGATTTTGATTATTGAAAGAAGATAAACATTCCTCAAAAAAAATACTTGGAGGGTGTAGACCAAAATAATGACCTGATACTTATGCCATCATGATTATGGAGATTCTATTGTCCACTACAACCCTAGCTCGTAGATCCTACAATTAAAAGAATACTCATATCATCGTATTTTGGAGCTTTTATTTTCCCCTACAATCCTATATTATCAATATCGTAGCCCATACCAAAATGTTATATGATATAACATAAATATTAGTCACAACCCATGTCATCGTATTTTTGGAGCTTCTATTCTCTATTGCAACCCTAGCTCATAGATGTTGTAGTTCATGCAATCATGTTTTTGGAACTCCTATTCTCCATAACAATCCTAGTTCACATATATCACAACAAGTGTTGCCATGATTTTAGAGCTTCTATTCTCCACTACAACCCTAAGACCATTGTATCTAAATACCTTACTAGTTATGACTCTAACAAGTATCTTAATTTTTTATTAAGATGATACTTTATGAGATATTATACGAGTGACTATGTAAAATGCCTTGACTTAAGATCTTATATAGCTTTTATTGGTGAGTAGAATCTGTATAGATCAATATATGAAAAGCCAAGTAGAATACATATATAGACACATCGAGGGAGACATGCTAGATAGATAGGTTACACCAATGTATATAGACCAAACCAGGTTTATAATGTTGGACATAGATATTCCTTTGAGATTATCCCTATAACAATGAGATAAATCTTAGAAAAGGTTTTTAATTTACATCTACGCTCATGGATTGCTTCAATATATTAAATCAAATGGGACTACTAACCTTTTGTTTAGCATAACCATCCAGTAAATTTGAATAGGTAAACCATGGATGATCTACAAGTGTTTGAATACAAATCACAAAGCTTTAAGAAAGGGGTTTGAATGTGTGGTGCGTCTCCAGAATTTGAAGAGAATAAGAAAGGGAAGGTGATGTCCAAATGCAATTTAGATTTGATAGAGAGTCTTACACACTTGGACTTTTTGTGATAATTTTTTCAAGCCCAAATGCAATTATAGCTTTCATAGAAAATCACACACTTGTAACTTTGTGAAAATTTTAAAAAAATTTAAAGGGAGAGGATATAGCATGCTAGTGTATTGGTCTTAATCTTAAGATAGTTTTATTGGTAGAATAGAAAATTATATGTGGAAGGTTATGAATGATTTTAACAAACATTTAATATTTCAATGGACGGTAGATATCTTATTTTCTCGTATTATGCACATGAAAATGAGACTTTTAACACCCTTGCATACTACTGAGTGGAGACTTTTAACACCCTTGCATACTACTGAGTAGATTTCTTTGTAATATTATGTTGCTTTTATAAAACCAGTTTTTGAAAGTATTGAGTTTCAGTAACAATTGATCGAGCTTCAAGCATGCTGGCAAAAGCTGAATTATGCACATTTTAAGTGAAAAGAGGTAGAGCTAAAGATTGCGTATTCGAGAAAAGCAGTTTAGGATGCAATTTGAATTAAAATAATAATAATAATGTTTTAGGCAAAGTCCAAAGGTAATATAATTAAACACAATTTCTACGCCTCGGGGCTTCTTTTTTCCCACCCAGGAAGATATCTGATCTTTGAATTGAACTACAAAGAATTTATATTCAACACTTACATATATCCCGAAAAGTTGGGAAATATTTAGTATCAAAAAGAAAAACCAATGTTTATATGAGTGTGTGGACCATCTTCCATTGGAGCTTCGTCATTGCTTTTGGAGGAAAAAGAACATTTTAATATTATATATTTCATAGGATAGCGCTCGCAAAAAATAGTCCATTTGAAAAAATATATTTGTTTCTACCCAATCAACGACCAGGCCTTATATCAATAACAATATGTGAAGCTGTTCTCTCGCCCATTCTATTTCGATCGATCGACGAATTAAGCTTTCATTCATTCCTCCAACATTTGAAGTGGATTCTAACGAACTGTTTTCTTCGGTAGACGGATTAGGTTCCAGAATTGCTCTACAAAGGGGACAAGTAGAGTGTGAATAAAACCATATATCAATACACTTTGAATGAAAGTTGTGATTGCATTTGGGCAGCAGTCTGACTTTCTCATTCTCTTCAAATTTAGAGAGACAAATTGCACATTCAAGATCCTCATTGAAACTCTTTGATTTGTATTCAAACACTGGCAAAGCATCCATGGTTTCTCTATTCAAACCTGTTGCATGTACAGTCGTGACATTTTCTTCTGCAATATCAAGTGCGCGTTGCCTTCTTGAGGTCTCCCTTATTCGAAAGAGCTTACTTAGCGCAAATGCAAAGCCGGAACTAAATGAATAGGCCATGACTTATGATAGAAATGAACAAGCCAACTTTCTCTAATATGTTGTGTTGTCTCAAACATTTTTGAGGCTAGATCTTTTTAAGGAGGTCTGAAGAAAATGTTGGACAAGTATAGGCATTCCGTGATGTTTATTTTGCGTCATAGCCTCAAACAAATAATTTGGCGAAAAAAGTCGAAGATATGGAATTTAATTGAAGGTCCATGATTCCATATATCCCAACCGTGCGTGTATAAGACTATATGGGACCTGTTCAAACTATGGAGTCATCGACCTCTGTCTTTGTAATTTAAAACATGGTCGCTTTCTAGAAATTACGCGTGCTGGGAAACAAGATTATATGGCTTCTAATGCAAGTTACTATTACCTTAACGTTTAATTCCGTTCCATTCACTTGAGGAACGGCATCTCAATCTACGTGGCACGACAAGTCAAAGGTTCTCAAAGAGAATCGTCAAAGGCTCTCAAAGAGAATAGTTTTCTTAAACCGTGTGCTATTAAGTTATAAAGATGTCAATTTATAATTTAGGTGGTGATACAAATTCAAGAATCTCTTCCGTCATAATCTCTAACACGCATTGGTCAAAGACATCCTTATCGAGAATTCAAGAATCCCTTCCGTCATAATCTCTCACAGGCATTGGTCAAAGACATCCTTATCGAGTGTACAGTTAGGATTTGAGAGGGAAATAAGAATGCCATTTGTCTTTTTGGATTTTTATCTGAAAATCCAAAGTTTTAATTATAAAAGGTACTATCATAGTCCCCAAGGGTTGGGTAGATTGGTGAGTGTTTGTCTGGCAAGGAATTTGCTAAGAAGACATTCAAGTTCAAACCTTGGGGGCAGCCTGTTTGCAAAGGTGGTAGTCTGATCTGAATCCTCTGAGTGTGCACCAGACCGAAGATGACAGAACGAATTTCGAGCGACTAGTGGTCCTCTTCATGTCGGGACAACAATAACAAAGTGGAATAAGTTTGGTGAAAGCAGCCCATGTGATTTGAACCCTACTAAAAATAGTGTGGTTGTGACCAACTCTCCTATGTAACTAAGGAAAAAAAATAATACCATTATATCCAAAAATGACCTTAATGAAAAGTAGTCTAATTAATTTTGAAAGGTTAATTGGATTGGTAAGTATTGAGATTTATCAATAATAAACTTAGTTTAAATCTTGGAAGCATATCTGTTTGTGTAAAACTAGTAGTTTGACCTACTTCAGCTGAGTATGTGCCTGTCCAAAAATGATGGTACAAATTCCTAGCTCACAATGTTCTTCCTAGTAATCTGACCTATGTCACCTGAGTGCATGCCTACCCACCTACCCACAAAGAGTGATACAAATCTTGAGATCAGGTGTTCCTCCTCATGCCAAGTTAAATAATAATGAAGTGAAATAAGTGTTGTTGGGACAACCCCAAGATTTGAACCATTCTTAAGAGTAGAAAAAAACTATAACCAAAAAATGAAAAAAATAATAATCTAATTATACCTTCACATAACTTCTAACCATATTTCAATTCCACTTTACATTACTTTGAAATAAATAAATACATAAAACAAATTTCAAAATTTTAACTTACTTTGCGTTACTTTAAAATAAATAACTATATAAAACAACTTTCAAAAATTTAAGATGGTCCAATAACAATCACAAGCATATTTCACGAAAAATCTCATGTCATGTCCTTATTTAAAATTTTCAACATCTACTTCATTTTTGGAAAATTGATATTTTAAAATTAATTTAAATGGCATGCATTAGGGTTTCGAGTTCTTGGTTCCCTATTGCCTCTCCACTCTAGAGAGTGTGTAGGATGCCTCTTAGGGCATTTTTTTGCTGCTTTCACCAACTTTACTTTATCATTTGGCAGATTGAAACCCTTTTTTTTATGTATGGAGCTTAATAAACAACTCCAAAAGTTGCAGAAGGGAGCAATGGTGCTAAAGGTGAACAAGTAAACATGGAAGTTCATTACCAAATTTTATCATGAGGTAATATTTCTCCTTCAGATGTTGTTATCCCATTGAGTGAGTTTAATACTACTTGTTCTTGGCTAGAAATCCATACGCTCGTAGGGCATTTTCTAGGTCATATCGTTGGTGAGACCCTCCTTTGAAACTGGGTCCAAAAATCTTGGCATGGTGTCAAGGTTGATGGTATATAGAACCTCACCAAAAGTTTTTGTTTTTGTTTTTTTTTGTTGACTGTGCTCAGGCCATAATGGTCCTCGGTCATGGCCCTTGGGTTGTTCGAAGCACCTTGTTGATTTTTTCAGCCTTGGACCAAGGATTTTTCAGTCAGTAATGGTGTTTCCTTGTGGGTTCTATTTTGGGTTTAATTCCTTGGTCTTCCTATTCCACTCTGGCATTATTATCAGAACCTTGTGGTCCCCATTAGTGAATTTATCTGTTGTGAAATGGATAAGTTTTATTCCTCATGCCCTCAAAAGCATTTTTATGTCAAAGTCGATCTTTCTAAAGAACTCTGGTAGACGTTTGATGTCAAAGTTGGTGATTATAGGTTAAAGCAACATGTTGTCTACATAAACCTGCCTAACACATATTATTGTTGCCAATCAACTACCCATAAGATAAAATATTATCCTTTAATGACGAACAAGATTAAATTTAAGGGGACGATTGTGGCTCTGGTTACTACCAGCTCTATCCTTGCTTCCAAAGGGGGCAATATGAATGAAAGGTAGTCTAGAAGAAGGGTAAGAATAGAAAAAATGTAAACCCTATGGATTCTCCCAGTAGCTCATTTCAATCCCTTGTGTCTTCTATGATAACTAGGTATGGTGTGGTGACAGATCAACATACTATGTAATCGATGGAACCTAGTGCTAGGGCTTCACAAATGGTTGCTAATGTACCACCGACTAGAGCTTCCTTTACTGAAATTGTTCCTTCTTCTACTCCTAATCAATCTTTAGATTCTCTAGTTTTGCATATCAATGGGTAGTCTTCATCAAGCTTCATGGAACCTGAACGAGCTTCTGTCAATGGCCGAAGATCCCATAGCCCACCACGTGGAGAATCCTTGGTTCACCAAGACAAAAGGTGTCAAACAGAGTTTTGGAAAGTAGGTCAAGAGCATTTTCTCAATAATATTTATGATTCTCTTTCAAACCTCAGAGACACTGAATATGTAGCCAAACATATGAGTCTTGATCGATCTTCATGATTTTTTTATCATGGAATTTTAGAGGGCTAACGAATCCAGTCTGAAAATACTTGGTTCAAGATGATATTTCTTGATGCCCCAGGATTGAAGGTAATTCTAGCTTTCTTTGTCTTCAAGAGATTAATATTTTTGACTTTTTCTATAATGTACTTGTCGTTTTCTTTGGCTAGGTTACTTTTCTTATGCCACCAATCATTCCCTAGTAGAGGGGGAGATTTCATTCTTTTGTAATCTAAGTGGAAAGATAATTTTGTCTCATGGGGTGTGGACCCTTCCAATCATGCAGTTTGGGTTTTACTTGAGGTTGGTGGGCTGTATTTTGGTATTATTAATGTTTATGCCTACAATGGTGCTTAGGAGAACTATAACATCTGGCGGTGGTGTGCTTTTTTTTACCACCTATTGTTTGGGTTATATACAAAGATTTTAATATGAATAAAAATCCTATAGACAATAGAGGACAACTTTCCATGTAGTGGGATATTGGGGAAAGAGAGACATGGTGCTTCATGAAAAATAAATTGGATTTTTCTGACCCCAATTCTTGTTTTTCTCCTCAGGATTTTCCTAAACATTTGTGGTATACATGGTCCAATTTCTAGGTTGGCCATGCAAGAATTCTAAGAAGGCTGGACAAAGCCATGCTTTTAGATCATGTGTAGTTTTTATTTCATAGGATAAATACTTCAACTCTGTTTGTGGAAACCATTCTTGGTACTACTACTTCTGATCATTTACCCATCATGTTTAATGTTCTGATGAAATCCCTACCTTAGAGACACTAGAAGTCAAAATTTATTTTCAATACTTCCTTTCTTTAGCACCATTCCATGGTTTTTCATATCTAAAGAGTCTAAAATCTAGCTCCTAGACCTATTGGAGAGTTGGGTTGGATAGAATGGTGGAATGATATCATTTTTCATACAACTATCTTGCTATGTACTTTGGGGAAAAAGGTGGCATAGTTTAGAAGACATTCTAGTGATGTCCTTCATGATCATCTTGCCAAACCTTCCCTTAGGCTTGAGGTTTGTCCATTTAATCCTAAACTTTGGTCACATGTTGCCCAAATGATGCATGAACTTAAACTTGCTAAACTTTATGAGGCTCAAGGAGCTTGAATTAAATATCGTATTCATTGGCTTAATGTTGGTGATAGGGTCACAAAATAATTTTTTCAAAGTCTCTACTCTCCCAGACAAGCTACTCAATTCAAGGCCATTCAAGACAATGGAATAAGGCTTACCTCTCTTTCAAATATGATTAATGCTTTTGTAAAGCACTATACTAATATTTTTTCCACTCAAGCTTATTCCTCTGAGTGGGAGCAAACACTGGTAGCTTGTATGGCAATTGTACCAGTGGAGGTTTCAAAGTCTCAAAGAGCAAGGTGTGATAAACTATGCTTCCTTATATATCTGAAGGATGCATTATCTCAAATGGAAAATGACAAAGCACTAGGTCTGGATGGCTTTCCCTATGAGTTCTACAAGGGTCTTTGGGACTTAGTTGGTATTGATTTACATAAATTTTATCTGGAGGCTCTTCGAGTAGGCTCTTTGGGAGCAATTATTAATAGGAGCAATATCAAATTCATACCCAAGTAAGGGGAGCTAGATTTGACTACTAATTGGAGGCTTATTACTTTGTTAAATTTTAGTTACGAGATCATTACCAAAGATTTGGCTCTTCACTTTAGGCCTCCTCTTGCTTTGATAGTTAGATTAGAGCAAACTAGCTTTATTAAAGGAAGGTACATCCTCAACAATGTTTTGGCTATCTGGGAGGGCATGGAATGGGCCAGAATGTCAAACAAAAACATGCTTTTATATTAATATTGATTTTTAGAAATCTTATAACTGCATTAAATGGAGATTAATTCTTTCTATGCTCAAAGCTTTAGGATTCGGGCTAGTTTTCATTCAGACTATTGCTATGCTATTTAGAGATACCGATTAATCTTATCTTAAGGCCATTATTGACTTTTGTACTTGTATTATTGATATTTTTCTTTTGGCCCATATAAACCTTTAAAATTCTACTTTTATAACTTTTTATAATGTTTTAGTCCCAAATATTATCCTCACAACCTTAACCTAAAGGTAACTTGTATTTGGGTGTAGATATTCTTTAATACCAACCTTTTTTCTCATTGGTTGAAGTGTAATTTCATTTCTATTTAGTGAGATTATTTGATGTCCATTGACACCCCTAATATATTTGATGTTCTTCATTCTTTGAGTAGTGTACTTTTCAAGAAATATTGGGTAATGCTTGTGAAATCTAATATTAAATCCTATAGAGGTTGGTACAATAACTATTTATATCTTTATGTAAAGTTAGTGTTGGTATCAATAATAAATTTTATCATATTGTGGATAACAATGTTGGTTCCAATAAAGGGGTGGTGATGAATAAGTGTGAGTTTCCATTCCTTAATCTAGAAACAATGCCAATATACCAATGGTTCCAATTGAAACCTAAAGACATAAAACCAAATGTTTTAGTGCTAAGGCAATAACAATACCATATCCAATGTTGCATTATGAGTAAATAGTTTTTATAACCTAAAAGTAGAAGAGTAAGATGATCATGGATGTGTTAGTAAGTCAAAACCTGAAGCCTTATTTGAGCATCATTGATTTAATTATGCATTTACCTAATGATTATCCCTAAGAATCAAACTTGTCAAAGTTGATTTCACCTTGTGCGCAATGTAGTAATCATTGAATTCCTTCAATAGAAGAAACAAAATTCATAATGAGTCAGTACACAAAATAATTATGTTGTGCAAGCCCAATAAGTGTTGTTATACCAACTTATTCAAGATTTAAAATTACATATATGTTTCCAATGTCAATGTAGTTATTGTTTGGGGTGAGGATGTTAAATCATCTTATACATTGCACTTGACAATGAAAATGTATGTAGACAAAGGAGCATTCTATATAACCATCAAATGTCAAATTTTTTACTTAATGGTAGTATGTTTTGTATGGTAATGTGTAAAGTAAAATACTAATATTTGTTAGGGTTATTTAATCCTCATGACATTCATGGAGGGGCAAGGAATAAAATACACATGGTTTTCATTATGGATTTACCTATAACAACTTGCAAATACATAATAACATCCTAGTGACTGTATATAAATTATTCAAAGTATACTACTTATTCAAGATAAAATCAACTTATAATAAACAAGATTTGTTTATATTTTATTTAGATGAAATATTGATATTACACATGATGTTACATGGAAGATCATATCATATGGACATTTTTCGTTCACCTCAAGTTTTTATAAATAGTGTAGGAAGCCTTAGGAGCTATGTTTGAGCATTACTTATTACCTTAATACTAATGAATAGTTAGATTAGATGAATGGAGTAGAAAATGATATATTGAGGATGCACATAATGAATGATAAAGATAAATAAGTAGTACATATAATCTTATTTTAGTTTTACTTGTTATAACAAGTATTTTTTTACTAAGGTAAAATATGGAATTTTGAAAGGGCCCAAACCCTTTTACATTTCTAGATTGATCTATCTAGTCTTACAAACCAAAAATCATCATATTTTTGGACATTTTGAGTCCATAAAATTGTCATTGATGTCAAGTAATGAACCATCGTTGATGTCAAAAAGTCAAAAGAGCTTGATAATATTTATTTTTAATATTATGTGATCAAAAGGATTTTTTATTAAAACCAAGATGAGCAATTAAAAAGATTTTTATTTAAAATCAAAGGAAAACAAAGGTTGAGGTTTAATTTTTAAACCTTAAAGAAAAGGAAAATAATATTTTATTATTTTTGGTAAACCTTTGTCGACGCACATTAGGGTTGAAGCAAACCACGACATCTATCTTGAAGATGTTCTCCATGCATGAAAAGAAAATAATAATGAGGGTGCTGACGTATGATTAACCATAAAATAATGCATATAAACACATAATATTTTTCTTGGTTTTTGTGCCAATGCAATTGCGATTTGATGAGGATAAATGTGAATTCGGTGAATGTTTTATGAATATTATTGCAAGCAAGATCAGTGAGCCTTGGTTCTGTTGTGTGGGAAAAAACAACAATTCGGTTTTACATGCAGAAGACTTGAGATTCGTTGTATGGTTCATTGTGCTTGGCGTATCCTTGTTGAAGAATTTTAAGCGAACACTTTGGAAGAAGAACGGCAATCAGTGCAATGTTTGTGAAGGGCCTTCATTGGAAGGAGTGTGGCAGTTAGAAGGTAATAAGTTTGTAAGAGCACAATAATTGTGTGAGAGTGTAGTAGTCATGTGAGAGTGTTGTCATTTTTAGGGTGCAATAGTGTTGAAAGACATAACAACCAAGCTAGAACGAAGCCCAACCGCAACCAGCCAAAAGGAATAGGTGGAGATGCATTATTAGTCTCAGTTTGAAACGTACATAGGTCAGAGATGTGTGTACAACCAATACCAAAAACTAAAGGTATGTTATAAATTTTGGCAAGCCTTTAATTTATCAAAAAGTGCTAAGATTCAGGAGACATTGAAAATATTATTAATGAAAGTTATGTTTAGGGTTTATTATTTACATTGATAGAAAATTATTAGTTGGAGTGAAAAGGTGTCATTGGGATAATTTATATTGTTATTCTTGTAAAATTGAATACTTGGAATAAGGATTGAGGTGATTTAATTATTGAGAGATGTCTTCATTTGAGGTATAGTTTCAAAGTAGAATATTGTTTGAATAAAGAGGGAGTTATAAGGTGTATGTGGATGCTACTACTTTATGTAATGTTTATGAAGAAGATTTTTATCCTCTAATCAATTTAATATTGGTAAAATTTTAATTGTGAATGAGACAGGGTTTCTAAAGACACTTTAACATCAAACAAAGGTATGGGTATATTCTTCCTTGATTGAGTTGATTGGTAGGTTTTCTGGAAAATCAAATTTGGAGTGAAAAGGACTTAATTAGGTTTCCTTATTGAGTTGTTGAGTATATGTGAATATTGTTTATAAGCATTATTGAGTGTAATGCTTCAATATTTTCTGGAATAAAAGAGTTGTTAATAATTTTTTTTTGATAAGTGTTGTTGTTGAAGCTGTTGATTGAGTGAATAAATTGAACTAGGGTTTGGAAAGAACATGAGTATCATTGTTATGTGATATTGGTGGATAAGCATTGTCAAAAATATTTTGAGTGAGTGTTCATATGTTTGGACTAGGGTTTGTAGGTAAGGATTATTTCATTGAGTGATTGGTTGAGTAAAGTTGGTTGAGCCTAGTCAAGTGAATGTGTGAAGAGATAACTCAAGTTATATGAAACAAATTATTCTATATTTTGAATTAAGTTGAGAAAGTGATTGGGCATTGTGATGAATGTGATGCATATTGAGTCTCTAATAATTTTCTTTATGTTTCTATGAGATTGGAAAAGTTATAGAGTTGACTTGTTGAATAGATTTGAGGCAAGTCTTAGAGAAGACTTATGGACAAATTTGTGTGATATTTTGTGGAAGATTACAATATGGATTTGAGGACAAATATTGAGGATATATTTGATGACAAATATTGAGGACAAATTTGAGGACAAATATTGAGGATAAATCAGAGGATAGAGTTTGGTGCAGATTTTAGGACAGGTTTGTGTCAGACCAGATACAGATTTTGAGTAGATTTATGCTTGACCAAAGGACAATATTTAGTTCATATTGAAGACATAGCTTTGAAGGTGACAAAGTATAGATGATGACAGTATCTAGTGGATAGAGATCCATTAGCCACGGTAGTTAGGACAAGTGTATTCAGTGGATAAAGATCCATTAGCCAAAGCATTGGGGGTAACAGTTCTTCTAGAAGATCACTAGTTAGAGCTAAGGACAAAGGATTTCTCCTATCGATAGAGATCCATGAAATTTATTATGGGATTGGTGTCTCCTTTGGACAGAGGTCAATAAAAATTATAGGTAAAGGATTCCTAAGAGAATTTATTTGAGAAAAATTTAAAAGAAATATTTTCTTTGTGGAGTAGCCCACATTGGGTGAACCACATAAAAATCATGTCTCTCATGTGTGTGATGCTTTGTGTGATATTTACTACTTTAATATTACTCATGTTATCATTTGTATTAAAAATAAAAAAGTTTTATCTTATACTATTCAGCCCCCCTCTTAGTATAAACACATGTTCTTCAATTGGTATCAAAGTGGGTCTCTCCATGAAAATACTAATAACTTGGAGAAGCATCCATTAGAAACACACATGACTTCAGAAAATGAAGAGGATACTATGCTTGATATAAAATAGGAATTCTTTGTTCTCAAAAAATTGAAAATAATTACAAAGAATAATTCAAGCTTGAAGGAAACAATTCAAGAAAATGAAGAAGCAAGGATGGAACTATAAAATCTCATAGAACTCAAGATAAGGGTGGAATAAGGAAAGAAAATTGAACTGGATATCACAGATCTGTTAAGAAAAAGAGAAAAATAATGTGAAATATTGGAAGTAGAAATAGTTTATTTAAGGAATGAAGTCGAAAGGACCAAGGCACTACAAGATGTAGAGTATGATAAACAAGAAAAGGAATCATGTCTTCAAGAAGTAGAAAATTCAAACAAATATAGGTAAGCTAAGGATATCAGAAAGGAAGAAAGAAAATAAAAACCTTGGATGAGAGTTAATCACAAAATAAGAAGCACTTCACCACAATATAAAAGGCATCCAAGCAGGTTACATAATTTCTTCCATGGTCATTGCTTTTCTTGTAATAAATATGGTCATAGAGTTGTACTGTATTAGTCATGCAAGAAACAATGTCAATATAAATTTGAATTCTTTTGCAGATATTATGGATGATGATATTATATGTTACAAATGCAATAATTTTGGGCACAAGGATAGATGGTGTAAAATGACACTTCCTGAATCTAGAAAAACAATTTCAACAATTAGGAAAGATGAAAGGTAAAATGTTAAGGCTAGATCAATGTTAGTTCAAACAACCCTTCGTGCTCAAGATAAATAAGAACAATGGTATCTTGATAGTGGCTACTCTAGTCATATGACAAGAGACAAAGATAAATTTATGGTACTAAAAGAAACCAATAGAGGATGAATAAGTTTTCATGATAATGGATAAGCAAGGATTGGTGGAAGAGTAACTCTAAGCTTAGATAATGGGAAAACAAGAACAAAAAGTATGTTGTATATTAAGGGGTTAAAAAATAATCTAATAAGTGTAATTCAAATTTTCGATAAAGGATATATGGTTATATTTCATCCAAATAGATGTGAGATAAGAAAATAAAAAATTAGAAAGGTCATTGCCAATGCAAGAAGAACTCCAAAAAATCTATACATGCTTAGAGAGATCAAAGGGGAAAAGTGCTTTCTATCACAAGAAGATGATAGTTGGTTGTGGTATAGAAGATTGGGTCACTTGAATTTTTACAACATAGTCAAAATTAGCAATAAGCAGGCTGTCAGAGACTTACTCAAAATAAAAATACCACAAAATATAATTTGTGCACCTTGTCAACATGGAAAGAAAACTAGAACAAGCTTTAAGTCAAAAGGATATGTGTAATCTGAGCCATTAAGTCTAATACATACTGATCTATGTGGTCCTACATGAATACAAAGTATTCAGGGTGAAAGACACTTTATATTGTTTATAGATGATTACTATAGAATGGTTTGGTTAAATTTTTTGAAAGAGAAATCAAAACCTTTTGAAAAAATCAAAATATTTAAAGAACTGGTTGAAAATAAAACCGGTAAGAGAATTAAGTGTTTGATATCTGAAAAAGAAGGAGAATTTACCTCAAATGAGTTTGTAGAGTTTTATGAACAACATGGGATCAAGAGAGAATACTCAACAACAAGAACTCCTCAACAAAATGGAGTAGTTGAAAGGAAAAATAGGACTATTGAGAATATGGCTAGAGCTATGTTAAATGAGTCTAATCTCTCAAATGGATTTTGGAGAGAAGCAGTCAATACAACAGTATACATAATCACTTGGGATCAAATGAGGGTAAACCATCAGAAGTATGAGCTTTAGAAAGGAATACCGACCACTGTAAAACACCTCAAGGTTTTTGGAAGCAAGTGTTATATAAGATGAGAGGATCAAAACTTAGGTAAGTGTGATCCAAGATATGATGAAGGAATTTTCCTTGGTTATTCCTCTAAGGGTAAATCTTATATACGCTTCAACAAGAGAACTTGCACTATTGTAGAAAGTATAAATGTAACAATTGATGAGAAGATAGATTCAAGATAACTAGTTCAACAAATTGTGTATCAAGAAGATGGAAGTTGTCAAGAAGAGTTTCAGGAGGAATAAGTTAAAGAAAAAAAAGAAACACAAATACTTATTCCTAAAACTCCATCCAAGTATGTACAGAAGCATCATCCAAAAGAGCAAATCATTGGGAATCCAAATGAAAGACAGACAAGGAGAAGGATAATAACACCATCTCAAAAAGCAATTTTTTCTTTGCGATATAATATTGAGCCAAAAGACTTCAATCAGACAAGTGAATATGAGTTCTGGATCAAGGCAATGGATGAGGAATTAGATCAAATAGAGAAAAGCAAGACTTGGGAACTTTTCCCACGTCCAAAAGACAAGAATGTGATCAACACAAAATGGGTATGCAGAAATAAGCTAAATGAATATGGACAAGTAGTAAGGAACAAAGCAAGGTTAGTATGCAAAGTTTATACACAAGTAGAGGGAATTGAATTTTATGAGATATTTTCTCCAGTTACATGACTTGAAGCCATAAGAACATTTTTAGCCTTCTCAATTTTTAAAACTTCAAGGTATATTAGATGGATGTTAAGTTAGCATTTCAAATTGGTGTTCTAGAAGAAGAAGTATACATAGAACAACCAGAGGGATTCATATTAATAGATAGACCAGATCATGTATGCAGACTAAAAAGATACTATATGGATTAAAGTAGGCTCCTAGAGCATGATAATCAAGATTGGATAAGGATCTTCAGGAAGAGGGGTTTAGAAAAGGAATAGAAGATAACAACTTATATATAAAAAATTAAGGGAATAATCTACTAATTGTGGTTGTTTATGTTGATGACATAATTTTTGGGGGAAACAATGATAAGATGTGTAAATAAATTGCTAAGAACATGTAGAATGAATTTGATATGTCTATGCTTGATGAGTTGTATTTATTTCTTGGGCTTCAGATTTCACAATCAGAGAAAGAAGTATTTCTCTCACAAACCAAGTATATAAAAGAAATGATAAAGAAATTTAGGTTAGAAGATTGCAAACCAGTGATTACCCCCATGGTCACAGGATGCAAGTTAAGCAAAGATGATGAATCTCCACAGGTAGACTAGAGATTGTATAGATCTATGATTTGCAACTTATTGTATGTTACAACCACAAGACCAGACATAGTACAGTCAGTGGGATTAGTGGCAAGGTTTCAGACAACACTTAAAGAAACACATGTGGCAACAGTAAAGATAATTCTAAGGTATCTAAAAGGGACTATGGATTCTGGACTTTGGTATCCCAAAAGTGATAATTTTACACTCATAGCATATACAGATGTAGATTGGACTAGTAGCATTGATGACATAAAAAGAACAAGTGGAGGAGCATTTTTCCTTGGAGATAGTTTAGTCTCTTGGCTAAGCAAAAATCTAGTTTCAGTATCCTTATCTATAGTAGAAGAAAAATATACTACAGTAGTATCCAGTTGTACATAGGTATTATGGATTAAGTGATCTCTAGAAGACTTCAAGATAAAACATTATCATACTATTCCCATCCTATGTGATAATACAATTTCTATAAGTATCTCAAAAATTCCAATGATGCACTCCAGGACAAAGCACATTTTGATTAAGTATCATTTTTTGAGAGAAAATATGATAAATAAACAAGTTAGGTTGGAATATGTTACTACAAAGGAACAAATAGCAGGTATTTTCTCTAAGCCACTTTCAAAAGAGACCTTTGAGTATCTTTGAGGAAAACTGGGAGTAAGACTCCCACCCCAGAATTAACCACCTCAAGAGGAGGTGGGGGAGGGGCTAAGCTAAGAGGACCATTCTTAACCTTGAGCCCCAAAGGTGAACCTTTGCCATTGATGTCAAAGGGGGAGAGATTTGGAGAGATTTGGTTTAAAGACGGAGAATTGATATAGGGGGAGCAATTTCCTAGGGGGAGCAGAATAAAAATTCAAGGAAATGGTAAAAATTTATTGGGTTGACATCAATGACAAAGGGAGAAATTGTTGGACGTTTTGAGTCCATAAAATTTTCATTTATGTCAAGAAGTGAAGTTGTCATTGATTTCAAGGAATGAACCACCGTTGGTGTCAAAAAGTCAAAAGAGCTTCATAATATTTATTTTTAATATTATGTGAACCAAAAGGTTTTTTATTAAAACCAAGATGAGCAATTAAAAAGGTTTTTATTTAAAATAAAAGGAAAACAAAGGTTGAGGTTTACTTTTTAAACCTTAAAGAAAATAAAAATAATCTTTAATTCTTTTTGGTAAACCTTTGTCGGTGCATGTTAGGGTTGAATCAAAGCACCGACATCTATCTTGAAGATGTTCTCCATGCATGAAAATAAAATGATAACGAGGGTGTCGACGTACATCTAATGAGGATAAATGCAAATTAAGTGAATGTTTTGTGAATATTATTGCAAGTGAGATCAATGAGCCTCAGTTTTGTTGTATGGGTAAAAACAGTGATTCAGTTTTGCATGAGGAAAATTTGAGATTCGTTGTATGGTTCATTGTGCTTGGCGTCTCCCTATTGAGGAATTTTAAGTGAAATATTTGGAAGAAGTGTGACAATTAGTGCAAAATTTGTGAAGGATCTACATTTGAAGGAGCATGACAGTTAGAAGGTGTTTATGAGAAGGGGCTGCATTGGAAGAAGCACAATAGTTAAGTAATAGTGCAATAGTGGAAAGAAGGCACTACATTTGTGATATTACAACAATTGTGTGAGAGTGCAGTAGTCATGTGAGATCATGGTAGTTGTGTGAGAATGCTATAGTCATTTGAGGGTGCAACAGTGTTGAAAGATGTAGAAGCAAATATAGAACGAAGCTCAACCACAACCAACCAAAAGGAATAGGCACAGATGCATTATTAGTCTTAGTTTCAAATGTACGTAGGTCAAAGATGTGTGTACAACCAATACAAAAAATTAAAGGTATGTTCTAAAGTTTGGCAAGCCTTTGATTTATCAAAAGGCGCTAAGGTTTAGGAGACGTTGAAAATATTATTAATGAAAGTTGTGTTTAGGGTTTATCATTTATATTGATAGAAATTACTATTTGGAGTAAAATGTGTCACTAGGATAATTTATATTGTTATTCTTGTATAATTAAATACTTGGAATAAGGATTGAGGTGATTTAACTATTGAGAGATATTTTCATTTGAGGTATAGTTTCAAAGTAAAATATTGTTTGAATAAAGAGGGAGTTTTAAGGTGTATGTGGATGCTATTACTTTATGTAATGTTTATGAAGATGATTTCTATCATCTAATAACTTTAAGGTTGCCAAAAGTTTAATTGTGAATGAGATAGGTTTTCTAAAGGTAATTTAGCATCAAATAAAGGTATGGGTATATTCTTCCTTGATTGAGTTGATTGGTTGTTTTTCTAGGAAACATTGGAGTGAAAAGGACTTAATTAGGTTTTCTTATTTAATTTTTGAGCTATATGTGAAGATTGTTTTATAAGCATTGTTGAGTGTAATGCTTCACGGTTTTTTGAAATAAAAGAGTTGTTAATAAAACCTTGTTTGATAAGCATTGTTGTTGAAGCTGTTGACTGAGTGAAGAAATTTAACTAGGTTTTGGAAACAACATGAGTATCATTATTATGTGAGATTGGTTCATAAGCATTGTTGGAAATATTTTGAGTGTTCATCTTCTTAGACTAGGGTTTTTAATCAAGGATTATTTCATTGCGAGATTGGTTGAGTAGAGTTGGTTGAGCCTAGTCAAGTTAATGTGTGAAGAGATAGCTCAAGTTCTATGAAAAAAATTATTCTATATTCTGAATTAAGTTGTGAAAGTGATTGATCCTTGTGATGAATTTGAAGCGTATTCAGTCTCTAAGAATTATCTTTATGTTTCTATGAGATTGGACAAGTTCTAGTATTGAATTTTTGAACAGATTTGAGGCAAGTCTTAGATAAGACTTGTGGATAGATTTGTGTGAGCTTTTGTGGAAGATTACAATACATATTTGAAGATAGAGATTGAGGACAAATTTGAGGATATATATTGAGAATATATTTGAATATAGAGATTGAGTACAAATTAGAGGATAGAGTTTGGTATAGATTTGAGGACAGGTTTGTTCCAGACTAGATACAGATATTGAGCAAATTTGTGCTAGACCAAAGGACTATGATTAGTGCAAATTTAAGATAGAGCTTTGAAGGTGATAGAGTATAGAGGATGAAAATATCTAGTGGATAGAGATCCATTAACTAGGGTAGTGAGGACAGGTTTCTTCAATGAATAGATATCCATTATCCAGAGGACTTGGGGCAACAATTCTTCTAGAAGATCACCAGTTAGAGCTAAGCAGAAATGTCTCCTGTGGATATAGATCCATGAACTTGATTAGGAAATTGGTGTATTTGGATAGAGATCCATAAATATTATAGGGAAAGGAATTCCAGGAGAATTTATTTGAGAAAAATTTATAAGAAATATTTTCTCCATGGAGTAGTCCACATTTGGTGAACCACATAAAAATTATGTCTCTCATGTGTGTGATGCTTTGTGTGATATTTACTACTTTAATATTGCTGATGTTATCATTTGGATTAAAAAGCAAAAAAAAATATCTTATACTATTCACTCCCCCTTCTCAGTATAAGCACATGTTCTTCAATTGGTATTAGATCCAGTCTCTCCGTGAAAAGACTAACAACTTGGAGAAGGATCCATTAGAAACACGCATGAATTCAAAAAATGAAGAGGAGACAATGTTTGATATAGAAGAGAAATGCTTTACTGCTCTCATAAAATTGGAAAGAATTAGAGATAAGAATTCAAACTTGAAGGAATAAATTCAAGAGGATGAAGAAGCAAGGATGAAACTTCTATAAAATTTCACAGAAGTCAAGATACGGGTCGAATAAGGAAATAAAATTGAGTAGGATATGAAAGATCTATTAAGAACAAGAGAAAAAAAATGTGAAATATTGGAAGCAAAAATTATTTATTTAAGGAATGAAGTCGAAAGGACCAAGGCTCTACAAGATTTAGAGTATGAGAAACAGAAAAAGAAATCAAGTCTTCAAGAAGAAGAAAATTCAAACAAATATAGGTAAGCTAAGGATATCAGAAAGGAAGAAAGCAAAGAAAAACCTTGGATGAGAGTTAATCACAAAATAAGAAGCACCCACCACAATCTAAAAGGCATCCAATAAGGTTACATAATTTTTTCCATGGTCATTGTTTTTCTTGTAATAAATATGGTCATAAGGTTGTACATTGTATTAGTCATGCAAGAAATAATTTCAATAGAAATTTCATTTTTTTTACACCTCTTATGGATGATGATATTAAATGTTACAAATGCAATAATTTTGGGCACAAGGTTAGATGGTGTAAAATGATACTTCTTAAGTCTAGAAAAAAAAAATCAAAAACTAGGAAAGATGAAAGAGAAAATGTTAAGGCTAGATCAATGTTAATTCAAATAGCCATTCAGGCTCAGGATAAAGAAGAACAATGGTATCTTGATAGTGGCCGCTCTAGTCACATAACAGGAGACAGAAATATTCATGGTACTAAAAGAAACCAATAGAGTATCAGTATGTTTTGGTGATAATGGATCAACAGGATTGGTGGAAGATGAAATTTGAGTTTATATAATGAGAAAACAAGAATAGAAAATGTGTTTTATTTTAAGGGGTTAAAACATAATCTTCTAAGTGTAAGTCAACTTTGTGATGAAGGTCATATGGTTAAATTTCACCTAGATAGATGTGAGATAAGAAAATATAAAACTAGAAAGGTCATTTCCAATGCAAGAAGAACTCCAAAAAATCTATACATGCTTAGTGATATCAAAGGAGAAAAGTGCTTTCTATCATAATAATATGATATTTGGTTGGGGCATAAAATATTGGGTCACTTGAATTTTAACAACATAGTCAACATGAGCAATAAGCAGGCTATCAGAGACTTACCCAAAATAAAAATGCCACAAAACATAATTTGTGCACCTTGTCAACATGGAAAGCAAGCTAGAACAAGCTGAAAGCATGAGGATACACAAACAAAAATGAAAGCGAATATGTGATGCAAACAAAACCAGACTTAGCGCTAAATCCTAGGAATTCAAAAGTGCATGAAAAGAGGGAACAACATGAGCGAATCAAAATGAAACAAACATGAATAAAGAAGACAGCCCTTTTTTTATTGATATGTTTCAAACTCAGTTACAATGCGCATCCTCCCCTTCCAAGGGCTAGGAGTGTTTAAGCATGCGCTCTTGTTACATCCATGGGTGCCTTTCCTTCTTCCATGTGCCCACATGTAGAATGGGCGTACCAAACATCGTCGTCACTTGCATTGATGAGTCTTGACTCCTCGCTACTCCTCCGATGTCCAAACCTTGCATTCAAAGGAACAAGAAATGGTCAGTAGCACTTGCGGATGAAAAAAATCATGCAATCCCCAAGCCTACGATAAGTGAATGAGAAAATGAATTAAAATCTAACTAAAATAGGTCCAAATGCTCTAAAAATTGGACAGGGGCATCAAGACACCACCAATAAGGCCCTACAAAAAGAACAGTAAGGAAATTCCTCACCGATTTGAATTCGCTCTCGGGTGGGATGAATTCACCTACAACAAAATGCCGAAAAGGTACTATCTAAATGTCCTACCTAGGGAGATCCAAAAGACCTGTAAACTTGGGGTTACCTAATTGGAGGCATTTTGGTAAGACCTAGATGGTCAGATTTTCCCAATTTGGCCTCCATAAATGGGAATTTTATGATGCTACCTATAGGTTAGTAGAAGCAAACAAAGATAGAAATATGATCAAAATTGTTCAAAACGAGACGAAATTCAAATGACAACCTATCTAAGCATCATAGAATTGAATGCAAAAATTAAAGAAAGCAAGTCTGACATGGAATTCCCATCACTTCGAAAGGGGGCGATTAGGATTGTGACAGTGTGGGAGGGGGGCGCCCATGGGGCAGGCCGCCCGTCGTTTGAGGCCTGATTTCGGCACCAATCCACTTGGGATGGGTCCAAAACCTCTTGTGTGGTATTGTCGGCAAATTTGGTGGGATATTGTGGCCAAATTTTGGGTTTTGGGCTCAAGATTCATCCTCCCAATAGTCACCCAATGACCTCCCCTCTAAAGGAGATCAAGGATGTGAAAGGCGTAAATCCAAAAGGTGTGAGGTATGTAAATAAAACGTCAGAACTTCATTGCTCTAAAATGTTCCTTCTCTGTATATCTTGGGGTGAGGAAACTCACCAATTTATAGACTTGGAGGTCTCTTGAAATGGGCATGCATAGGTGCCACTTGGAAATCATGCCTTCCCAAGGGGAAGGAGATTCCTCCTTGAATTGGGACTTCATGACTAACCTTGCAAATGCCTCTAACACTCGAAAATGCTCACCCATACTCCCATGCGATGAAACTACCATTTGTCAATATTTGAATTTTTTCCCGTCAAACCTGCAATTCACCCCACCCTAGAGCGAATCTAGAATTGGTCCCTAGGTGGGGCGAATCCCAATTTGAATTCGTTCTAGGGTGGAACAAATATTAAGCAAAGTTCCTAAAGGTGCCAAATTGATCTCTGACCTTCCAAAAATGTTGTGAGAGTGGTTAGGACCACTATTTAACCTCTGGGGGCTGCCCTTGGGGTTGTGCATGTCAAATCAATCAGTGTTTGCAGTCACATAATCTAATTGGTGTTGTTTTGGTGTCTATAGATGACACTTTTTGGGATACATTGTGCATGGCGCAGCATCGAGCAAAAATAGATAACCAAAGCAATAATGATTAGGGTTTCTTAGTAACCTAACCAGATCTTGATGCCCCAAGTATGGAAAGGGCATGCATTCTTGAATCCTTGCTTCTGACGAGCAAAGGAACTTAACTCAAGTGTTAACCTTTTTGGGTGAGGTGTTACTTGATCTTGGACATTGATCGATCATGAATAGGCGAAGGGCGCAACCTTTTGTCTGTGAGAACCTTGATTTCATGATTCACAAAATGCCAAGTGATTTGATCAGGTTGGGATTATTACTTATTTACTGCCCCAAGTAGGAGCGTAATTGTCTTTGTCAATGATTCTTTGAATGCATGCCATTTTCTTTAATTGGGTGTGTACTTGTTGATTGGTGACTAAGTGTGACTACCCCCTCAAGCGACGAATCAATGAGGGAATGACCTTCATGAGAAAAGTGACAAGTTGCTTGACCCAAGATGACTTGTGCAAACGTTCCTTTAGATGTTTTAGTGTTGAGTGTGTGCAGTTTTCTAACATTTAGACCTATTTTTGGTGGGTATTAACCCTTTTCGCGACACTTTTTAGAGCTAAAATTGGCAGAAATTTGTCCTCCCATGGAGCGGTCCGGCTATGGTATACTTCTTAGGGAGTAGGATAGTGAAAATTTGTAACCCCAATGTCTATTTTGGATGCCAATAATGTCAGGCACGAAGGCGCCTTCGTTCGGCAATGTTATTGCTATTTTTGGTTGGGTTTTGACCCTTTTGTTGATGCCATTTAGGGTGGAAATTCTCAAAAATTCATCTTCCCGTGGAGCGGTCCGGCTATGGTAGCCTTCTTAGGGAATAGGATAGTGAGGATTTGTGACCCCGACATCTATTTTGCATGCCCATAATGTCAAGTGGCAAAGCACTCTCATCGGGCAAGTTTATTAGCTATTTTGGTGCATTTTTGTTCAATATTTGTTGTTTTTTGAAATTTTTGCCTTGAATTCATTCTGGGGTCGGACGAATACCATATTAGTATTGGTCCTAGGGTGGGACGAGTTCTAACCAGAGTGCTAGTCCTAGATAGGAATGAATATAAGATCAAAAGGCCTATTTAAAGGCGAAAACTAGGGTTTGGGCTCATTTGCATTCGAATTTTCCTACGATTTGGAGCTCTGGGGAGGAGGACGTTAATTCTACGAAGCGAAGTGCTACCAAATTTTTTCTGACATCATGAATGCACAAATCAAATCGAGCGACAGAGCCGAAGCGAGACCAGTAAGTTCTCCTTAGTGTTATTTCTTTTGTTATATGTTTTAAAACTGCAAGTGATTTGTTTAATTTTCTTTGTGATGTTGTTTTCCAAAAATTAAAATTGAAACCTTAAAACTGAGCTGAACACAAACCAAGAATTAGCTTAAAACTGAACAAAAAAATTAGTTAAAACCTAGGTGAAAAAGTTTTTTCATTTTGCTTTTAACTAAAACCCTAGGATAAACAGAACGTAAAACCCTAGTTTTTTAGGTTGAGCTTGTCAGGTTTAAAATGTAGGTGAAAACCCTAGGTTAAAACACTGTTATTTTAATTTTGTTTTGTTTGTGTAGAATTTATCAATTTGAAACTTAGAATACATAAACCCTAAGACTGACAACTGTAGTTAAGTTTTTTTTTTGTGTTTTTATGTTGTTGTCAGTTTTAAACTTAGAGTACAGAAACCCTAAGACTGACAACTGTATTTCTTTGAAAAGAAAATGTTTTTATGTTTTTATGTTGTTGTCAGTTTTAAACTTAGAGTACAGAAACCCTAAGACTGACAACTGTATTTTCTGAATTGTTTTTGTATCTATTTTGAATTTTTGTGAATTTTGTTGTTTTTGAGCTATACGTTGGTAGGCAGTGCTGTATATTCATGTTATTGTTGTATAGTTTTTCATGATTTTAATGTTTTTGTGTTGTTTTCTTTTGTAGGTTGTGAAGATCCGGTATCGTGTACCTACTGCTTTTGCTGAAGTGCGAGGGGCGCTAACTGTGGCTGATTGGGAGTGGCTTGATGCCCTTGGGCTCAAGAAGGTGGCTCGACTAGAGCCTGTGGTCGGGGATTGGGCCTATCTGATGGCCTTGATCAACCTATGGGATCCATGGACCAACACCTTCCATATCCCAACAGGGGGGATGACAGTGACCTTGGAGGATGTCTATCGGCTTCTACGGATTCTGATAGATGGACTGCCAATCAGAAGGTCGCCTCATGATCAGTGAACAACTATAATGGTACAATGCTTCAGGCATGGGGAGGAGCTTGGTGTGGAGAGCCCAGTGGAGAGGGTAGAGGGTGAATTCTAGATTGGTAGGATTCTGGTATGATGGTGGCTAGAGATAGGGGTGTTGGGAGTGAGGCATGCAGTACTCATGGGCCTTATTTCCAACATGCTGCTACCTAACTCGTCAGGTGTGAGGTTCCTATGGAACCTGTTGGATGTGGTCTGGTGGTTGGTAGAGTGCCCGATGGAGGCACTGCTGATCATGAGGTGGGGATAGATGCTGCTAGAATAGCTCTATGGTGAGATGTACGAGGTCCACTATCGTAAGTGGAAGGGGATTAGCTGTAGCTATCTATTGCAGAGCTGGGCTTGGCAACACAAAGCAGTGGAGAGGCCAGCTGGGTTATCGTGGATGACTTGGATGAAGATGGAGGATAAGGATATAGGCTATGTGGTTCTATTGCGGCGGTCTAAGGAGCAAAGACAGTGTCGACGATGGGCAGGTGCCATAGGTAACTATGTCGATGCCCTCACTTGGCTTACTCCAGGGGAGGTGTTCTGGCACCCTTATCAGGATTAGCCAGCCTGGCCAAAGGCTGGAGAGTGGCTCCGATGGGTACATAGGGAGTGGTGGCTATTTGGGTGGCATGGGATCGAGCATGAGTTATTCCCTTACAACCAGGTGACACGACAGTTTGGGGTGCTCCAAGGGTTGCCTGGTGAGCCCATGGTCTATCGACACTGGGGGGACAAGAGGACTTTGGATCAATCGATCATCGTGCCACTAGGCGAGGATTCAAATGTAGTGATCAACATCCCAAATGTGGATGATGTCGAGACTACTACAGAGTATGACCAGTGGTGGGTACTATGGCAATGGCAGGGAGAGGAGCCACTGGGAGGCACGGAGGCAACAACAGCGGGCGGGGAGGGTGCCGAGGCACCAAGAGATGATTGGGGAGCTCCTCGATAGGATGCAGATATGGTGGAGGTGGAGGATGAGGATGTGGACTTGGGGGTTCAAGATCAGTCAGAGATGTAGGACATCACAGAGCATTGGGAGCCAGAGAAAGCTACTGTTCCAAATATTCCCATGTCTCAAGCGGATGTGGAGGACACAGAGTCTAGGCTATGTGTTGAGAATGCACGGTTGGAGAGGCTATTACAGAGGCATGATGAGGAGCTGGGGGACACACTATAGGAGAGGAATCTCCTACGCACGTAGTTGGCAGAGCGAGAGAATTCATTGGCTGAATATCGCCGGTAGGATGGGGGTACCGATGCTGCACGGGAGAGGGATCTCCTACAGATGCAACTGGCAGAGAGGGATAGGGCTTTGGTGTGGTGTGAGGAGAACTTGGCGATGTATCCCCAATAAGAGGTGGACTCGATGCGACAGTAGTTGGAGCTAGAGGCAAAGATTATCCACCTTGGTGGGTGGGTCCCTACATTCAGTGGAGGCAGATCATCGCATCGCTCGAGAGGGAGCGAGACTGAGCATTTAGCATCCTCTCAGTGCAGGTGACTGGATGATGTGGGGCGAGTAGGCGTGATGCGGGGGCTAGCAGCAGCCACCCTTAGGGGTCTCATAGGACCCACACCATGGGGGGTAGTTCTCATCGCACCGATCCTGCATGATCATGGTGGCCGATGCCCTAGGCTTGGGGGTTTTTGAGCTTTTGGATTTTATTGCGGGGTCACAGGACCAGTTCATTGTAGCCTACGGGCATTTTTGATGATATATACATATGACTTTATTTTGTTTATGCAAGTCAAGATTTGATTTTATGCATGATGAGTGATGAGTATGGATGTATGCGTGTTAATTTATTTTTATGGATGCATATGTTATGATAAATGAAAATGTTTCTAAATTTTAGGATATGGAAATGTAATGGATGAATTGAATTTGTGTTTTTTGGCGAGAGCACCCTAGACTATTTAGACCTTTGTGGTTTTGGTGATTGTTGATGGCAGTGCGAGGATGAAAGATAGTGTGGTTGGTTTAGAAATGTAGCTAAGGTTTTCTGAGACTCGGATGGTTTTAACTCACTAGCCATGACTGTATTTTATCTTACAAGACTTTTGGACAAGGTATGAATTGGAATTGTCATTGACCAAGTTATTTCACATCCCTGTTTGTGCAATTGAGTTAATTTATGTGGTATTGGTCAGGATACCGCCAGTGCTAGATAGGCTATCAACCAAACCTGTACTGAGGATCACCTAATTAGCTCCATTAACTCCTTTGTTGTGTTTAGCCAGATTAATCTGTAGTGCTATCTAGGATACCATAAGCTAGCTCATCCACATGCAAACATTGATCTATAAATGAGTTAATGTGATAGATATATCATCATGCGGGAGGTTTACCACCAGTGACTGATAGGCCATCCACCAAACCGGTACTGGGGTTTGCCTCATGACCTGTCAAAATGCTGAGATTTCTAGGGATTCAAGTTTGACTCCCTTCTTTTCTTCAATTATATTGGGATACTTGCTCGTTTGTAGTGATAAAAATCACTGTTTATTTTTTTTATTTTTCTTTTGAGCAAGGGATTTGAATTTCGAGTGATGAGAATCACTATTGTATGTGCCTTTTGAGGTATGCACTTTGGTGGTGATGTCAAATTTTTGGAGTTTTGACTTTTTGCAAAATTTTAGGATGTTTGCAACTTTTGAGAACTTGGGATTCTTGGGGAATTGGGTAGGGAGGACGCTTGTCATTTTGCCAACTCTCATCATTCTTGGGGTCATTCGCACAGGGGGATGAGCAAGAAAACAATTTCACTTATGGTGACCTGGATTGCTGTGTAGGTTTCATATTTCATTCACACAACTTGGGAATTTTTTTATGTGTTTTAATTTGTGTTGGGACGCTACGTAACGAGGTGTGATCCAAGTAGAACTCTACCTATGCAAAATCTATCTGACTTGGTACAGTACATGGATAGAAAGCTATATAATGACTGAAGGACAAAAACTCTTGATACATTAGGAGACCACTGACTCTGGTATGGTAAAAAGAAGTGAATGATGTTTTTGTTTGATGTATTGCTTGTAGAATGGAGAAATGTGGAACAATATGGGTTGGTGGAGTAATTACAGGCTATGGTGCCTTTGACCTGTATGATCACAAATATTCAATGTATGGATGTGATGCTTAATGCAGCTATATATTTTTGTGTTTTTGATGGATTGATTTTTTTTTGTGAATATGGAGATGAGATGTAAAAAGAGCTCTTTATTGTTGTGATGAGTTGGAGTATTCCTGGGAATGAGATGGAAATTTTTTTTATGTTTGATGATTTTACTATTTTTGAATTTTCTTATTTTTGACCAAGCGATTGTGGGCATCCTTGGAGCTTTTTGGTTGACCAAGCGGTAATGGGTACCATTGGGGTATTCTAGGATTGACCAAGTGATTGAAGGAATCCTTGGAGCATTTTGGGATTGACCAAGCGATTGTAGGAATCCTTGGAGCATTTTGGGATTGACCAAGCGATTGTAGGAATCCTTGGAGCATTTTGGGATTGACCAAGCGATTGTAGGAATCCTTGGAGCATTTTGGGATTGACCAAGCGATTGTAGGAATCCTTGGAGCATTTTGGGATTGACCAAGGGATTGTAGGAATCCTTGGAGCATTTTGGGGATTGACCAAGCGATTGTAGGAATCCTTGGAGCATTTTGGGGTTTGACCAAGCAATTGTAGGAATCCTTGGAGCATTTTGGGATTGACCAAGCGATTTTAGGAATCCTTGGAGCATTTTGGGATTGACCAAGCGATTGTAGGAATCCTTGGAGCATTTTGGGGATTGACCAAGCGATTGCAGTCACATAATGAGATTGGTGTTGTTTTGGTGTCTACACAAGCCTTAATTCAAAAAGATATATGTCACCTAAGCCATTAATTCTAATACAAAATGCTCTATGTGGTCCTACCAGAACATAGAGTATTCAGGGTGAAAGTTAATTTATATTGTTTATAGATGATTACTCCAGAATGGTTTGGGTAGATTTTATGAAAGAGAAATCATAAGTTTTTGAGAAATTCAAAATATTTAAAGAACTGGTTGAAAATAAAATTGGTAAGAGAATTAAGTGTTTGAGATCTAACAGAGGAGGAGAATTTACATTAAATGAGTTTGTAGAGTTTTGTGAACAACATGGGATCAAGATAGAATACTCAGCACCAAGAACTCCTCAACAAAATGGAGTAGTTGAAAGGAAAAATATGATTGTTGATAATATGGCTAGAGATATATTAAATTGAGTCTAAGCTCTCAAATGGATTTTGGAGAGAAGCAGCCAATACAATAGTATACATAATTACTAGGACTCAAATGAGGGTAAACCATCACAAGACTCCATATGAGCTTTGGAAAGGAAGACCAACCACTATAAAACACTTCAAGATTTTTGGAAGCAAGTGCTATATAAGACAAGAAGATCAAAACTTAGGTAAGTTTTATCCAATATGTGATGAGGGAATTTTCCTTGGTTATTCACCTAAGAGTAAAGCTTATAGATGCTTCAACAAGAGAACTTGCACTATTGTAGAAAGTATAAATGTAACAATTGATGAGAAGATAGATTCAATAGAACTAGTTCAACAAATTGTGTATCAAGAATATGGAAGTTGTCAAGAATATTTTTGTGAGGAATTAGATGAAGAAAAAGAAGAAACACAAATACTTCTTCCTAAAACTCCATCCAGGTATGTATAGAAGAATTATCCAAAAGAGCAAATCATTGGGAATCCATATGAAATACAAACATGATAATAACACCATCTCAACAAGTAAAATTTTCTTTGCTATCTAATATTGAGCCAAAAGACTTCAATCAGGAAATTAAATATGAGTTCTAGATCAAGGCAATGGATGAGGAATTAGATTAGATAGAGAAAAGCAATACTTGGGAACTTGTCCCATGTCCAAAAGACAAGAATGTGATCGACACAAAATGGGTATTCATAAACAAGCTAAATGAATATGGACAAGTAGTAAGGAACAAAGCAATATTAGTATGCAAAGGTTATGCACATGTAGAGGTAATTGAATTTGATGAAACATTTTCTCCAATTGCATGACTTGAATCCATAAGAATATTTTTAGACTTCTCAAGTTTTAAAAACTTCAAGGTATATCATATGGATGTTAAGTTAGCATTTCTAAATGGTGTTCTAGAAGAAGAAGTCTACATAAGATTAAAAAAGGCACTATATGGATTAAAGCAGGATCCTAGCGCATGGTACTTAAGATTGGATAAGTATCTTCAGGAATAGGCATTCAAAAAAGGAATAGCAGACAACAACTTATATATAAAAATGAAGGGAATAATATACTAATTGTGGTTATTTATGTTTATGACACCATTTTTGGGTGAAAAAATGATAAGATGTGTAAATATTTTTCTAAGAACATGCAAAATTAATTTGAGATGTCTATTCTTGGCGAGTTGTATTTCTTTGTTGGACTTTAGATTTCACAATTAGAGAAAGGAGTATTTCTATCACAAAACAAATATATAAAATAAATGTTAAAGAAATTTAGGTTAGAAGACTGCAAAACAATGAGTACCCCCATGGTGATAGGATGCAAGTTAAGCAAATATGATGAATCTCCATATGTAGAACAGAGATTATACATATCTATGATTGGAAGCTTGTTGTATGTTACAACCACAAGACCAGACATAATACAATTAGTGGGATTAGTGGTAAGGTTTCAGGAAGCACCTAAATAAACACATGTGGCAACAGTAAAGAGAATTATTAGGTATCTAAAAGGGACTATGGATTTTGGACGGGTATCCCAAAAGTGACAGTTTTGCACTCACAACATATATAGATGCAGATTGGGTTGGCAGGATTTATTACAAAAAAAGCACAAGTGGAGGAGTATTTTTTCTTGGATACTATTTAGTCTCTTGGCTAAGCAAAAAGTAGGTTTCAGTATCCTTATCTACAACAAAAGAAAAATATATTGTAGTATTATCTAGTTGTACACATGTATTATGGATGAAGCAAAATCTAAAATACTTCAAGATAAAACATGATCATCCTGTTCCCATACTATGTGATAATACAAGTGTTATAAATATCTCAAAAAATCTAGTGATGCACTCCAGGACACGATTATGTATAATTTTCTAAGAGAACAAGTGATAGATAAATAGTTCAAGTTGGAATATGTTACTACAAAGGAACAAATAGTAGACATTTTCACTAAGCCACTTTAAAAAGAGAACTTTGAGTATCTTCAAGGAAAATTGGGAGTAAGAATCCCATCCCATAATTAACCACCTCAAGAGGAGGTGGTGGAGGGACTAAGCTAAGAGACTCATTCTTAGCCCCGAGCCCCAAAGGTGACCCTTTGCCATTGATGTCAAAGGGGGAGAGATTTGTTTTAAGGACACAGCATTGAGACAGGGGGAGCAATTTCCCTAGGGGAGAAGAATAAAATGTCAAGAAAATGGTAAAAATTTATTGGGTTGCCATCAATGAAAAAGGGGGATATTGTTGGACATTTTAAGTCCATAAAATTGTCATTTATGTCAATAAGTGAAGTTGTCATTTATGTTAATTAATGAACCATCGTTGATTTCAAAAATTCAACAGAGCTTCATAATATTTATTTTTAATATTATATGAAGCAAAACATTTTTTATTAAAAACAAGATGAGCAATTAAAAAGGTTATTATATGTGTAGACACCAAAATCCAGCCACTTGTAAGTCATCTATACCTTCCTGTCAGCCACGTGTCAGTCATCCACCTTCCCGCCATTATTTGGCCCAATTTCACCTTTTCCCGCCATTATTTGGCCCAATTTCACCTTTCCCGCCATTTTTCATTCCCAAATTTATTTAAATTAATATTTATATATATATTTTAATATTTTAATATATTTTAATATATATATAAAGATACTTTAAGTGATTTAATCCGAGCCGTCCATCCTTCATTTAATCTCATCCGTCCATCCATCTTAATCCGTTTCACAACCTAGATTTATTCTCTACCCTTGGATCCACTTTAATCTTAGCCACACGTTCAAAGTGTCGTTAAAACCCTAAAGTGTGCCCTAAGAGTAGATTATAAATTGAGTCACCTTGATGGCTCAAACCTGATCTCTTTTACTATCTCTCTTTTGTTATCTATCGCTATCTATCTCTTCTTCAGCTAAACCTACCCATCCATCGCCGTCCCTTTTCGTCGCATCCATCGCCGCATCCGTCGCCAACTTCGCCGCCATCCCTTCTATAGCATTCTGCAGAATCCCCCATTCTTGTCGCAAGTGCCCGCGGGCGTTTACCCGCAGCCACAAACGCAGACCGACGTCTGCAACCCCGATCCACAAGCACGCGGCGTTCAGCGATCGCACCAGGGCGCCTTCCGCAGCCGATTTGACAGTTACATCACTTCCAGGTGCCGCCTGGTCTCGCCGCGTTAACATAAAAAGAGGTATAGATTCTAAAGCAAGTAATATTTTTATGTATTAATCCGCCGTTAGATTCTGCATTCTATTTATTTCATTTCTAGGGTTTTAGACTATTTTTGAGGGCTCACACAGTGGAGCCCTCTTACTAGTTTCTAACCTTTTTGTAGTTTTAATGTGTGCAGGATTTTAATGGCAGATTTGATTGGATGATAGCAGCTGCTTAAGTCTGGAGTGGTCCGAGCCAAAGGATACAACGAAGCCCACTCATTCTCGTTGAGGTTAAGGATACATTCTTCGGAGACGCCACCATATTGTGCCGCCTAGGGTTTCGGAGAACCCTAGCACAAATTGTAATCTTGTATCACGAAAAGGGTTACGGGCCTTGTTGTACTCAAAAGGAGTTTCTAAACTCCATTGATTAATAAAAATCGTTTATTTTGTACAACTGTGTTCTGCATTACTTTTTATCGTGATTTCTTTATCTTTTGTTTGGCGTTGTATCTTTAATCTACAAATGGCGATCACGGTGGGACCCCCTAGGGTTTCATGTTTTTAATACTTGCTTTACTGATCTATTCCTATTTTTTGTTTTTATTTTGCAGGTTCCAAAAATCGTGAAATTCGTTGTTCCAACGAACTAGGGTTTCTGAGGAGTTTGCAAAAACGCAACAGACGCAGAGCGGCGTCTGGAAGTCCGATCCGAAACGCAGAGGGGCGTTTCAGCCTACGCAGACTCCCTTGGGCGTTTGAAGGCAGTTTCACAGAGAAAGCGTAGGCTTCCGAGTAAGTGCATTTTTTTTTCTTTGTTAAACTGTACTTTTTACGTTTTTGGTTTTTCTCGCTGTATTCTTGTTTCTTTTTCGGATCATTACTTTAAAATGAACAAAAACTAAGTAATCTGGAAAAGAACAGCTTATTTTTAGTTACATTTTTTTTTTTACATTGCATTATTGGTTGCATAAAAAAAAAAAAATTTGCATACCTAGCCGCATATTAGAATAGCTACGAATTATCCTGCTTTAGTCATCTAAGTAGGACTATTGATTGGATGTCAATAGTACTCCCGCCATTGGGTGATTCCGAGCGAGAGAAGTGGACGAACCTTCCGGTTGCTCCTTTGATATCTGATATCATTGGTAGGCAGGGGGTTTTAAACGGTGTACTCCACTTCTTCAGAGGAAATGGCATGTTTTCTAGTAGCCTCTTGCTTAGATCATTAGAACTTTTGATTTATAGCTTTGTATGTATACATTAGACAACTAAAACACTTAAAATAAAATTCACTGCATTTCATATTGCATTTAAAACAGTAATATCTGGATTATCATCACTGTGTATTGCTTGAAGTTTAGTGACGGTGGAATTCATCTCCATCCATTAAACTTCTCGCCTTAGACACCATAGGTCACCCCCGAGCAAACTTGCTCGGATTTCATCACCGAGAAGAATCTCGTTGTCCTTTCCTAGCCATAGTTTTTACCTTTTTTGTGAATAATTCAAGATTAGATCACATGCAAAACTCATAAACCGGACACTTAAAATTTACTACAGATTAAGATCAGAAAATAATTAATTAACCGCAGGTAAGACACATTGGTTGAAACCTAGGTTGTGACTGTTTTCTGATAATTTCTTTAGTGTAAATTTATCATTTCAGTTTTGCATTTTTCTTTTCTGAATTTGTTTAGATTTATTGCTTCATGGTCTTAACAAGGAATCAATCTAAAATGTTAAATCTAAATAATCAAATGGGTAATTCACAGAACATCCCCACCACCAACATAGCCACTTATCCTAGTGAATTTCGAGCAGGGTTCGCCTCGGTGTCTTTCACGTCCTTCTACCGTCTATCACATGGCCATGCCCATGGAGGAAGACAATTCCTGTCATATTACCCACATTGATATGGCCCAAGTGCAAACTCACTTAAGAAATGGCACCGGCTATGTCCTTGAGCCAATCCAAGATTCCCCTATGCAAGATTCTATTTTTCAGCAGGATATTGCATCAACCATACCTGCTGGTTTCACTCGAGTCTACACTAACCCTTTTTTTGAGGCTAATTTTGTATCTTCTCAGCCAGCTTCATCTCCAACATCTTCCCGGATGCTCAATTGTCCTCCTTTGGAGACAAATGTAGTGTCTTCCCGACCACTTTCTCCTCCATTTACCCCGGTGTACACCAATTCTCTCTATGAGGCTGGTGGAACCTCCTCTAGCCATGACCAATTTCAACACTCTTCTTCCCAAACCATTTATGGTTTCACCCTACCTGGGGCACAGTCTACTATTTCTTCCCGGGTACCGCCTACTTCAGCCACCTTCATTGCCCCTGCTATGCAGTCTCTTGTGACTACCATGGCAGCCTGCCCTCCACCTTCATCCAATCATCCCACCTCCCTTGGGTTAGAGATTAATAAGGTTAGGGAGTACCTCGACAAGTTGCTTCAAAGCAACAACAACAAAATGCTCAACCACCTGTCGTAGTAAATCCTACACCTCAACCAATTTCTACCCAGCCAACTTTTCTTAGCTCAGGCCCCACCTGGGTACCCCAATCTTCGGTGGTGTCCATTCCTACCCCACCTTTCTCCCAACCCAATCCAGTTCATCATTCAAACCAATCACCTTCTTTTCGGTATCATCCATACCAACAACCTGTCCATTCCACACCGCCTAATCCAGGCAATTTCATCCCATCTCATCATTTTTCAACTCCTCCATTGCATCCTCATAATCATCAAACAAGTCAAAATTTTCATGAAGATTATCGACTCCATGCGATACAACAACAGATTGACAACCTTATGCTCAACATGCCTGGCTCATCTAGTCAGAAACCTACGCTAAGGTCGTTGATCAATCAACCAATTCATCCTTCGGTACCTTCACCGCCATATCCGACTGATTTCACATTACCGAAGTTTGACAAATTTCGAGGAACCGAGGATCCTCATGAACATGTGAGCTCATTCATGCATGCCTCGCTTTAGAATCCAAAATAATGACGCTCTTATGCTCAGAAATTTTCCTCAGACATTAGGGGGAGATGTTGTACAATGGTACAATCATTTAGCTCACCATAGCATTTATGCTTACGAACAATTGATTAATCTATTTTTAGAACGATTCTCCCTAAATGTACAAAGGAAAGTTTCATTGTCCGACTTATACAAGCTCAAGCAACATGACGATGAGACTGTTTATGACTTTGGAAACCGTTGGAGGGCTATCATTAATAAACTGCCATTCTCCCTACCAATGGAGGAGTTAACCAAAATGTTCACCCATAGTTGTCTAAAACCTATCTCTTGGTTACTCCAATTACAACAATACAGACTTTTGAAGAGGCTTTGGCCCAAGCAAGTATCATAGAAGACATTAAAGTCCAAGAGGGTGTTTTAAAACCCCGTAGAAAAGAATGGCAACAAAAGGGCCAACAACGAAATAATAATTATGGCCAAAACAAACAAACACAGGCTAGTACAACCTCAAATGTTAACCAAGTTAATCAAGTGGTGGCGAGTCAGCCCGTAATGGCTCAACAACAACAAGTAATGCAAAGTCAACCGCAACCAATTGCTTATCATGCGGTACCCGCCCCTCCTCAACCAGCTCACAATACTGAGCCAACCATGGAAACTCGACCTTGGCAAAACAATCGTCCCAAGCGACAATTCACACCTTTAGATGAACCATATGCGGTCATATTCAACAAGTTATATAGCACAAATCAGTTAACTTTACCTGAGTTTAAACCTTTAGAACCATCTAGAAGGGGGAAGTATTACAAAGAGTACTTATTTTGTCCTTATCATAGGCAAAATGGGCACGATATCAATAATTGTACAGCTTTCAAACATGTGATCCAAGATCTTATTGAGATTGGAGCCATTAAATTGGATAGCCCCTTAGCCCAACAAAATCAAAATCTTGGTATATTTCAAACACCCCTTCCACATCGGGAGGAAGCTCCAACAACTTCAAGGGGGAGTAACTCTGTAACTCCTCCTAATCAAGTCAACCATGTACAACAATACCAAGGTTTTATGGGTACTATTAACGTAGTAACCCGGGGTCAAAGGGCGAACCAACCAAATCAAGCTGAACCACAGCCACTCGTACAAACCCCAATCCACCTCAGGTAACAGTGACCCAACGATGTGCTAGTACTTCTCAACAACCGCTAAATCATTCTACTCAACGCCAATGACCCATCATGTCATTGAGTAGCCGATTAACTACCGATTTAAAAATGGCTTCCGCCAAGTTATCGATCTATGACCTCATTCAACAATCTCCCCCGCATAGAGAGGCATTAATGGAAATATTAAAGTCAATCGAGCTTCAAACTCAAGATACTAATGCCTTCAACAACTTTGTGGGGAGTATTCAAACATGCATGGAGCCCTCCATCACTTTCTATGATTTTGAAATCAAACCTATGTCAACGAAAGTATAGATCCTCCACCGCATATCATGGCCAAGATCGATCACAAGCCATTCAAGAGAGTCTTAATTGACACCGGTTCCTCAATCAATATCATTACAACATCGGCGTTGAGTCATCTAAAGCTGTCGCCATCCCTTATCACAAAGTCGACTTTTACTCTTAAAGCATTCAATGATGCTTTATCTTCCACGGTTGGCACGGTTATCTTGCCCATTGAGGTAGGGGCCCGAACTTTGCATACCTTGTTTCACATCTTGGAAGGGTCCATGGCATACAATGTATTGCTTGGACGGCCTTGGCTTAGGGAGATGAGATGTGTCCCTTCTATACCGCATCAATGTCCGAAGTATGTATATGAGGGACAGGTTCATTGTGTACCCCGTCGACATTGAACCCTTCAAACATTGCAACTATGTCTCAAATCCTTATGAGATTGTGTTGCCATCCACTCATCTTTTCTTGACCCCATCTACTTCTTCTATACCATCTTCTTCTAAAGCTCCCATTCCTGAGGAGCTACCCATCATATCGCAACCATCTTCCTCTTCCGCTATTCCATCTCATTCACCACTTTCTTCATCACCTAATCTTCCTTCTTCTTCATCAGTGACCACATGCACATGTGGCCATGACCAATCATCTCTTTCCACGTCATTACCCCCATTCTTCTACACCTTCTTCAACATCACCTATTATTCATCCATATTCCCAACCATCACCAGCCGATGTTTCACAAGTTAGTGAAGCATCAACCCAACCAAATCCTTCCAATTCTTCTATCCCACATTCTTCTATTCCATCATCTAGTCCATCTCCCTCCCAAGTCAAGGTCCATCTCACCGATGCAGGTATTGGTGAGTATGCCATCCAAGATGTCCACATCACACCGTTCAATGTGCAAACAAGTTAAAGATTTTGGTCGTCCACATGACCAACATTTATCCATTGGATCGGTTTATAACATGGGTTCTATGCCAAATTCCATTAATTTTGTATATGGGGGAATAGAGTCATCTTCTAGTCCTACCACCATACTAGAACCTAAGCATCCAGTCCCCGCCAATATCGAAAGGATGGAGGGTTTTCCCTCTCGCTATTTCCACGGACATAATTGGCAGCAATTTGGCCTAGGTCGATACGAGCAAGGGGTAACCGAACGCATCGATATGCCATACCGTAGACCCACGGAGCGTTTTGGTCTGGGCTACCAACCACTTCCATCCCTTTCTTCTTTTGAACGAGCTTTTCAAAGCATTAATCTTAATTCGAAAGAAGAAATCCTCCACCCCGACGAATCCGAAGATGAAGCCTATGAAGAATTTGACGTCATGTCAAATGGTGATGAATCAAGAAGAGCTCGGCGCCCATTGTTCCCCTCACTTAAACAAGACGAGTTTTATCTCCAATTGTTCCCTCTCCAAGAGGCCATCTTTCGCTTGCTTCTTCCACAAGAACGAGGTGAACCACCCCCTCCGCCACATCCATAAGCCATAATCCAAACCTGTATTATATGTATATACTAAAATAGTGGTTTTCACCACTACCAAAAAAAAAAAACTCAAAAAAAAAAAAAAAAAACTGAAAAACTATGTTGTTTTGCATCTCAGGTCTTCCGAGGTCTTCACCGGTTTTCCCTTCCATTCCGCCCATCCTTTCTTCCATAAGTCGACAATGAATTTTGAAGACTTATTCACACCACTCCATAATCCATATGATCCGGATAAGCCAATCCTGATCAACCCAAGCCTGATTGGCATGGATCGGATTTCATCCCCTCCATCTATTTCGGAGTTCATCCTTTCCGAGGAATTGTTAAGGGCTTCCGCCAACTACATTCCTCCTTCACCTCCACATTCACCTTCATCTTCTAAGCCGGAGGTCTTCCGAGCAGACATAGACGAGAGCAAGGCACAGGAGCTTGATGACATTTTAGATGACATAAATCTGATCCCTACTCCCCATCACCTTGAGGAAGGTTCCCACATGTCTATTGAAGAAACTATCGATGTAGACCTTAGTCCGGACCAAGATGGCACCCAAATTGTGAAACTGGCTAAAAGTCTATCATCAGAGGAACAAGAGCAAATGATTGCTCTACTCAAGCGGAAGAAGGAGATATTTGCATGGTCTTACAAAGACATGCCAGGCCTAGACCCTAATTTGGTTGTCCATAACCTCACCTTACAAAAAGATGCTAAACCCCGTCAAACAAAAACTTAGGAAAATGCATCCTACCGTGGCCCTCATAGTTAAATCGAGAGATTCAGAAACTTCTGGATGTTAAATTTGTCGTCCCGATTGATTATCCCGAGTGGCTTTCTAACATGGTACCCGTTCGCAAGCCTAACGGGGGATACGTGTTTGCACCGATTTTCGAGATCTAAATAAAGCGTGTCCTAAGGATGACTTTCCTCTTCCAAACATTGATACTCTTGTCGACACCTGCGCTGGTCATGAAATGCTTTCGTTCATGGATGGATTTTCAGGATACAACCATATTCGAATAAACCCTGAAGATCAACACAAAACAACATTTACCACACCTTGGGGAACTTTTTGTTACAGGGTGATGCCCTTTGGCCTTAAGAACGCAGGTGCAACCTATCAACGAGCCATGACTTATATTTTCCATGATTATATGCATAAGATTATCGAAGATTATGTGGATGATTTATTGGCAAAATCTAAAACTCGACAAGAGCATTTTGATGTATTGGAAAAAGTTTTTGATAGGCTTCTAGAGCATAAAGTAAGGTTGAACCCTAAGAAATGTGTCTTTGGTGTTACCTCATGCAAACTCCTAGGTTTTATTATCTCTAAACGAGGTATTGAGGTGGACCCAAACAAGGTCAAAGCCATTATGGAAATGTGTCCCCCAACTAATTTGAAGGAGTTGCGTAGTCTGCAAGGAAAGATTAATTCAATCCGTCGCTTTATTGCACAACTTTTTGATAAATGTAGGCCATTTTGCCACCTACTACAAAAGGGGGTACAATTTTCATGGACAGATGAGTGTCAGAAAGCCTTTGATGACATCAAGCAATACTTAGCATCTCCGCTAGCCTTAGCTCCGCCTCGTCCGGGGGTCCCTTTCAATCTTTATATCTCAACAACGGACTTTGCCTTAGGGACAATGCTTGCACAAAAGAATGAACAAAATCGTGAGCAAGCTGTCTATTATATTAGTCGAACATTGGTAAGCTATGAAACCCGATATGCTTATGTGGAAAAGTTGTGCTTAGCAATGGTTTTTGCCACTAAGAAACTTCGTCATTATATGCTTAGCCATACAACATATGTCATAGCTAGAGAAAACCCTCTCGCGTTATATGATGTCTCGCACTTATAATAACACTCGTACCGCTAAATGGATAATGTTGCTTACCGAATTCGATCTTGAATTCATTAGCCAAAAATCCGTTAAAGGTCAAGTTATAGCCGATCAACTTGCGGAAGCTCCACTACCTAGTGATCATCCTTTGATTATTGAGCTCCCAGATGATTCGGTATTTGCTATCACTGAACAAGAAGAGGACATCATTCCGGAGGAAGATGTTGACATCACGCTATTCTTTGATGGCTCTAAGTGCGCGAAAGGTCAAGGTGTTGGAGTTGTGTTTCATACACCTCAAGGGATTCCCATCCCTTTATCATTCAAACTAGACTTCCAATGCACCAATAATACAACAGAGTATGAAGCCTTAATTTTAGGTCTTCAATCAGCCATAGCTATGAGCATTAAGCGTATTCGGATATTTGGGGATTCTCAACTCGTGGTTAAACAAATTACAGGAGAATACCAAGCCAAAGAACCTACCATTAAGCTTTATCATGATGTAGCAATGAAGTTGCTCTCTAAGTTTGATTGGTATGAGATCACTAGTTTGCCTCGTTCGACTAATAGATTTGCGGATGCCATGGCCTCTCTTGGATCATTGATTCCAAAGGACTCCCTTGGAGAGGTACATCCCCTAATCATTTCCACAATCTCTAAGTCTGCAATTGTTCGTGCTGATTCTAAGGATGAAAAAGATGTTTGCTTTATCCATTCGGATCCATATGAGCCTTGGTCTAGTGAGATAGTAGCCTTCCTCAAGTTTGGAACACTCCCATCTGATTTGTCTCGAATCGCCCGTCACTGTTTTAAGCAAAAGGCAGCTCGTTTTGTTCTTTTGGGGGATGTGTTGTATAAACGTGGATATGATGGAGTACTCCTCCACTGTCTAGAAGCAGGTGAAACACATAGAGCTATTGCTGAAGCCCATGATGGTACTTGTGGTGGTCATTTTAGTGGAATGGCCATTGCGAAGCGTATTTTACGTATGGGGTATTATTGGCCCACTATGGAACAAGATTGTTGCAAATATGTTAAACAATGTAAAAAGTGTCAAGAACACGCTAATTTAACCCATATACCATCACAAGCTTTACAGCCCATCCAAAGCCTTTGGCCCTTCTCACAATGGGGTCTCGATTTAATTGGCAAGATTTCACCCGCCTCTTCAGGACAACATACTTTCATCATTACAACCACTGAATACTTCACAAAGTGGGTTGAAGCTATTCCTCTAACCAAGACTGACAGGTCCTAGAATTGTGGAGTTTATACTTCACCATATCATTTGTCGTTTTGGTATTCCCTCTAAAATCATTTCCGATAACGGCAAGTCTTTTAAGAATAAGGATGTTCGAGCTCTTTGCGAAAAGTATAATATCCAACATAGTTTCTCAACTCCTTACTACCCACAAGCCAATGGACAAGTCGAAGCTTCCAATAAGACCATAATTGCTATTCTTAAGAAACTTGTTAAAGAAAATCATAAAGATTGGCATACACAAATCCCCTTGGCATTATGGGCTTACGTAACAAGCATCGGAACTCCCATTGGGGCAACGCCATTTTCTTTGGTCTATGGAGCTGAAGCAATCATGCCTCTTGAGCTCGAGATCCCTTCCTTGCGAATTTCTTTGCAGGAATTTATCGATGATGATACTGCTAGACAAGCACGTCTTGATCAACTCACACTCATAGATGAAAAACGAATCAATGCTTTAGAGCATTTGCGAGTTTATCAAGACCGATTGAAACGTGCTTACAATGCCAAAGTTCATCTAAGAGAATTTCAAGTAGGAGATCTTGTCCTTAAAGAGAATCAACAAAACACCAATGCATTGCCGCATCTTCGAGATAAATTCGCGGCTAATTGGTTAGGTCCATATATGGTCACCGAAAGAGTGGGTAATGGAACTTATAGACTTGCCAGTTTAGAGGGAGAGGAAGAACCCGAACCACTTAATGTTATACACTTGAGGGCATTCTACGCATAGTTTGAATTTTATATGTACATATATACATGGCTTGTACAAAAAAAAAAAAAAAAACAAATAAAATAAAAAGAATTTGCATTTCATTGTTAGTTGCATACATCTCATTCAAAAACATTGCATTTCATGTGCATACATCTCATTGAAAACCATAACATTTCATTTTCAGCCATAGTTGCATATCATGTTAGAGACCATTCTATCTTTTGGATATAAAATTTGGTCAAGCAAAAGTCATGTTGCCTTAATCGGGGGCACCTTCATAAAATCCATCAAACCGAATTGTCATTCGTACACCCATTTTCCATTTGCACATATTTACATTGCCAAAATGTTTTCAGTCACTCATCCATTCCTAGTGTTTTAAGCAAACTTTGAAATGCATGTCAAAGTTCTCTAGGGCCATATCACAAATTACACTAAATAAAATCTTGAGTATTGGGAAATGATTTCAAAAGCGGTCTTGAACCTATCACATTTTCACATCTTAAAAACATCTTGTGTCAAAGAGAGATAACACCATCCTTGGGTTGTGCCTTGAAGTGAAAAGGGTAATCCTCGTTTGTCCTATCATGCAAACATAGTCCATAAAACAGTGGTTCTTACCACTATCACAAGCAATCACAAAATATAAATATAAACAGAGTAGTAAGGATAGGGTAAAATTCTCATCATACTTCGGTTGAGAATCCGATTCCCCAAAGCTCTAAGGAAATGAACATTTTTCACACACCACTGATCCCAAATAAGTTGTAAGGATCGTACTACTTGTCCAGTTAGACGGATAGGTAGTCATCCCCAAGGCTTACAAAGGTCAAAAACAACATGGACTATGGAGTTAACCTTCACCGGGGCTATAGACGCTTGACTCGGGCAAGTGGAGTATACTCATTGCGTGGCGACATGTCTCTCCTCAAAAAGAGACCTCTGAATGCTCATACGGACAAACTAGCTTCGGGGTCTTCTCCATAACAGGGTTACCTAATTTATGCAAGATGAGGTTAATGAACACACTTGCACACACACACAGGTTTTTGATTGCCTAGAGTCACTACCATGCTTCTGATTTGGTTAATGAACTCGCATGCACACACATTTGGTCCTAGTTGAATTAGGCAGTATTAGTAAGTTTGTTTGATACCACTAGCATGTTTGAGTCTTTGTAAAACAGTCTTCCTCCATATCTTCTTCCATATCGTCCTCCATATCTTCTTCCATATTCATGTCATTCCATACGTCATCCATTCACAAGCCACCAAGTTCGGTGCCCCCGATTAAACAATTATGATAACAAGTTGGCTAAATCTAACTATCTAAAAATATGAGTGCTTCTTAGTGCATATTTCATTACTAGTCTTGCATTAATCATCCATAGATTACATATCATACGACCATACTTAGTCTCGCATTAATCATCTATAAGTTTGCATTCCATTCCATCACATATGCATCAAAAACATTAAAACATATAAAAACATGCATCACAAAAACATAGGCATTCACACAAAAGAGAGTAAAACACCAAATAAATAAAAGCCATGTATATATATATATGTATAAAGGTCAAAACGTACAGTGAATGCCAAAAGGCTACAAAATACAATAGAGCACCAAGGCTCATAAAGAGTGCATCTAAGCACTAAGCTAACCATCAAAAGAGGACCCCTGAGACCTAGTAGGAGCCCTAGACCTAGTAGTGTGCCTAGAATCACTACGCCCAACCTCCTCATCCCCGAAATGATAGGGGAGAATCGGTGTCGTGCCTCTAACACCCTAAGCTGCAAAACAACAAAACAAAAATTTGTTACAAATTTTTTCCAAAAAAAAAAAAAAAAAAAACACATAATAAGTACTTGCTTAAATGAACAAATACCTCAGCTGGCTGCACTGGCGCGTCCGCTCCCATCTCCGCCATAGCTCCCGCGTGCTTCACTCTCCCACACAACCTTTCACTCCACTTCACTCCACTCCCTCAGACGCACTTCTCTCAAGCTCGAACGCACAAATGAGCGAAATTCTCGCTGAAACTGTTTAAATAGCTGGTTTTGGCGCCCTGAAACGCAGTGGGGCATTTCATGGCGCATTTAGACGCAGTCCTGCGTTTGCAGAGCGCCTAAACACCGACGGGCATCTCTGCCAACCACAAATGCAGACCGGCGTTTGGTGTCAGTATTGAATAAAGGAACAAAACTTGCAAAATTGAAGCTTACCTCCTTCAAATTTCATCAAATTCAATTCATCCATTCTTCTTATCATAATAAAACATTTTGTGAAGGTTACAACAGTTTTGGACACAAATTTTGTCATTTCTCTCAAAAAGCGCATCATTCATCATTGTTTTACAAATTGGGTTAAAAATATTCAAAACCTTCACAAAATTAACCACATTCATCAATTTTTCCGATCTATCGTCAATTTCATTCATTCTTCTTTCATCATGCATATTTTTGCCAAATCAAATTAAAGTAAACCTCGTATCTAGTGGTATATTCTATCACCTTGGCGATTGCAGCGATTTGAATCCATGCAATTCGATAAGAGGATTAAACCACCATAAGGACACCTACCATTTATCATAATCAACTATTTCATCTGCTTGAAAATTGGAAATCAATTTTGGGTATTCTACTTTTCAAGTGACCTCATACCAAGATTAATTTGCTCAACAGATTGTCATTGATGGCCTAGTTCATGGGGCCTTAAACATGGACAATCTTTAATATCATCATTATTTTGAGTCTTGCTAGAGATTGAGGCTACCTAGGTTGATTGGTTTCGACCCGAGGAATTATCCATACAAATCACTAGGAGCATCTCTCGAGTTCTGGACTCTTTTCATGCATCTTTCATCTCTCCATATCAATGGCGCCAACAAGGCAATTTCATTAACAGTATGGACTCACACACGGGAGTTGGGGCATCCGTTATCAATTTCTAATTTTCCTATAGTGGAATTCATCTTACATGATCATGGAACTTACAATTTGGCAAAAATCCCTTTATAACCGTTGGGGCTGAAAACGGTCCATCTTTCACATCACTCATATCGTCTTCAATCATATTCTTTTCTGGTTTGTACACCAACCCCTTTCCTGTTGGGACATAAACAGATGGTTCATACACCAACCCCTTTTTTCACCGTTGGGGCAAAAACGGTTCATTTTCTTCCAAATTTCTTCCAATTGGCTTGTGAGAACCATTCTCGCTCGCCAATTGAGGGGGTAAGCTGATAAAATTTTAAATATTCTTTTATTCTTTGGTCTTCAAAGTTGTGCTTTAGTCTTGAGAGAGAGTTGCGTCTGATCCAGCTTTTCAAGTGTCTTAAGTTTTTGTGCTGCATTGTGTCTTCACACAAAGCAGCTCAAAAAGGGGCATCTGTAGACACCAAAATCCAGCCACTTGTAAGTCATCTATACCTTCCTGTCAGCCACGTGTCAGTCATCCACCTTCCCACCATTATTTGGCCCAAATCCACACCTTCCCGCCATTATTTGGCCCAATTTCACCTTTTCCCGCCATTATTTGGCCCAATTTCACCTTTCCCGCCATTTTTCATTCCCAAATTTATTTAAATTAATATTTATATATATATTTTAATATTTTAATATATTTTAATATATATAAAGATACTTTAAGTGATTTAATCTGAGCCGTCCATCCTTCATTTAATCTCATCCGTCCATCCATCTTAATCCGTTTCACAACCTAGATTTATTCTCTACCCTTGGATCCACTTTAATCTTAGCCACACGTTCAAAGTGTCGTTAAAACCCTAAAGTGTGCCCTAAGAGTAGATTATAAATTGAGTCACCTTGATGGCTCAAACCCTGGATCTCTTTTACTATCTCTCTTTTGTTATCTATCGCTATCTATCTCTTCTTCAGCTAAACCTACCCATCCATCGCCGTCCCTTTTCGTCGCATCCATCGCCGCATCCGTCGCCAACTTCGCCGCCATCCCTTCTGCAACATTCTGTAGAATCCCCCATTCTTGTCGCAAGTGCCCGCGGGCGTTTACCCGCAGCCACAGATGCAGACCGACGTCTGCAACCCCGATCCAGAAGCACGCGGGCGTTCAACGATCGCACCAGGGCGCCTTCCGCAGCCGATTTGACAGTTACATCACTTCCAGGTGCCGCCTGGTCTCGCCGCGTTAACAAAAAAAGAGGTATAGATTCTAAAGCAAGTAATATTTTTATGTATTAATCCGCCGTTAGATTCTCGCATTCTATTTATTTCATTTCTAGGGTTTTAGACCGTTTTTGAGGGCTCACACAATGGAGCCCTCTTACTAGTTTCTAACCTTTTTGTAGTTTTAATGTGTGCAGGATTTTAATGGCAGATTTGATTGGATGATAGCAGCTGCTTAAGCTGGAGTGGTCCGAGCCAAAGGATACAACGAAGCCCACTCATTCTGTTGAGGTTAAGGATACATTCTTCGGAGACGCCACCATATTGTGCCATCTAGGGTTTCGGAGAACCCTAGCACAAATTGTAATCTTGTATCACGAAAAGGGTTACAGGCCCTGTTGTACTCAAAAGGAGTTTCTAAACTCCATTGATTAATAAAAATCGTTTGTTTTGTACAACTGTGTTCTGCATTACTTTTTATCGTGATTTCTTTATCTTTTGTTTGGCGTTGTATCTTTAATCTACAATATGAAATCAAAGGAAAGCAAAGGTTGAGGTTTAAATTTTAAAGCTTAAAGAAAAGGAAAATAATATTTAATTATTTTTGGTAAACCTTTATGGACGCACATTAGGGTTGAAGCAAAGCTTCGACGTCTACTTGAATACGTTATCCATGCATAAAAATAAAATGATAATGAGGGTGCTGGCGTATGATTTATCATCAAATCATGCATATAAACACATAATAGTTTCCTTGTTTTTGGTACCAATGCAATTGCGATCTGATGAGGATAAATACGAATTCGGTGAATATTTTCTGAATATTATTACAAGAGAGATTAGTGACCCTTGGTTTTTTTGTGTGGGTAAAAATAACGATTTGGTTTTATATGAGTAATACTTGATATTCGTTGTATGGTTTTTTGTGCTTGGCATCTCCCGGTTAAGGAATTTTAAGCGAACACTTTGGAAGAAGCGTGGAAATCAGTGCAACATTTATGAAGAGTTTGCATTGGAAGGAGTGTAATAGTTAGAAGGTGATACATTTGTGGGAAAGGGCTGCATTGGAAGAAGCATAATAGTTAAGTAAAAATATAGTAGTGGAAATAAGGTGCTCTGTTTGTGAGAGCATAGCAATTGTATGAGAACGCAGTAGTCATGTGAGAGCACGATAGTTGTGTGAGAGTTCTACAGTCATTTTAGGGTGCAACAGTGTTGAAAGATGTAGTAGCCAAGGTAGAACGAATCTCAACCACAACCAGCTAAAAGGAATAGGCACAAACGCATTATTAGTTTCAGTGTGAAACGTACGTAGGTCAGAGTGGTGTGTATAGTAAATACCAAAAATTAAAGGTATGTTCTAAATTTTGGCAAGACTTTGATTTATCAAAATGCCCTAAGGTTGAGGAGACATTGAAAATATTATTAATGAAAGTTGTATTTAGGGTTTATCATTTACATTGATAGAAATTATTAGTTGGAGTGAAAATGTGTCATTAGGATAATCTATATTGTTATTCATGTATAATTAAATACTTTGAATAAGGATTGAGGTGGTTTATTTATTGAGAGATATCTTCATTTGAGGTATAGTTTCAAAGTAAAATATTGTTTGAATAAAGAGGGAGTTATAAGATGTACGTGGATGCTATTAATTTATGTAATGTTTACGAAGAAGATTTCTATCATCTAATCACTTTAAGGTTGGAAAAATTTTAATTGTGAATGAGACATGTATTCTAAAGGTAATTTAACATCAAACAAAGGTATGGGCATAGTATTCCTTGATTTATTTGATTGTTTGGTTTTCTGGATAAACAACTTTGGAGTGAAAAGGACTTAATTAGGTTTCATTATTGAGTTGTTGAGCTATATGTGAATATTTTTTTATAAGCATTTTTTAGTGTAATACTTCAAGGTTTTCTAGAATAAAAGAGTTGTTAATAAAACCGTGTTTGATAAGCATTGTTGTTGAAGCTACTAATTGAGTGAAGAACTTGAACTAGAATTTGGAAAGAACATGAGTATCATTTTTATGTGATATTGGTTGATAAGAATTGTTCTAAATATTTTGAGTATTTTTTCATATGATTGGACTAGGGTTTGTAAGCAAGGATTATTTTATTGAATAATTGGTTGAGTAGATTTGGTTGAGCCTAGTCAAGTGAATGTGTGAAGAGATAGCTCAAGTTCTGTGAAATAAATTATTTTATATTTTGAATTAAGTTGAGAAAGAGATTGAGCAGTGTGATGAATGTGAAGCATATTGAGTATCTAACAATTCTCTTTATATTTCTATGAGATTGTACAAGTTCTGGTGTTGAATTGCTAAGCAAATTTTAGGTAAGTCTTAGAGAAGACTTGTGGACATATTTGTGTGAGTTTTTGTGGAAGCTTACAATATATATTTGAGGATAAATTTGAGGATAGATATTGAGGACAAATAAGAGGATAGAGTTTGGTGCATATTTAAGGATAGGTTTGTGCCACCAGATACATATGAGCAGATTTATGCTATATCAAAGGACTATGTTTAGTGTAGATTTAAGATAGAGCTTTGAAGGTGACAGATTATAGAGGATGATAGTCTCCAATGGATAGATATCCATTAGCCAGGGTAATGAGGACATGTGTCTTTAGTGGATAGAGATCCATTAGCCAAAGTAGTGGGGGCAACAGTTATTTTAAAAGGTCACCAGTCAGAGCTAGGGAGAAAGGAGTTCTCCTGTGGATAGAGATCCTTTAAATTGATTAGGATATTGGTGTCTTCTTTGGACATAGGTCCATAAACATTATAGGGAAAGTATTCCCAAGAAAATTTATTTGAGAAAAAATTATAAAAAATATTTTCTCTGTGGAGTAACCCACATTGAGTGAACCACGTAAAAATCATGTATCTCATGTCTGTGATGCTTTGTGTGATATTTCTTGATTTAATATTGCTAATGTTATCATTTGGATTAAAAAAAAAAAAAAAAATTCTTATACTATTCACCCCAACCTCTCAGTATAAGCACATGTTCTTCACATATTTGAAGGCTACAAGAAATTTAAAATATCAAATTACCTTGTTTCAAAACTCAATATATTTACATTCATATCTTTGAAGAGTCTCCAAAAAAATGAAGCATATTTAGACAAGAACATAGGTATCTATTAAATGAAACCCTTAGCAAAAAAATATGCAAATCTCTAAATAATGGAATCCTCAAGAGACGAATCCATAGATATTCCAAAAGTGTAACCTTCAACAAGCAAATCCAATAAAAATTCAAACTGATAGTTTTCTCACTCAAAACTTCATAATGCTTCCAAAAAGTTACAAATAAATAAATATCTAGAAAATGGGACCCTTAGTAGACAAGTCCATATATATCTAGAAGATGGAACCCTTAGAAGATAAGTCCATATATATATATATATATAAAGGAACCATCAGAAAGAAAATGAATACATATCTAGAAAATGAAGCTCTAAGTAAACAAATTCATCGATATCAAAAAACTAGAATCTATAAAAATAAAAATTAATATATTTCTCAATATCTTATAGCTAAATGCAGAAAATCAAACAAATCTCCAGAATATGTAACCTTCTGTAAACAATTCCACATTTATAGAAAATAATTTTACTATAGATATTCTAGAAATTTGAACTCTCACCCAATAAATTCACTTTCTATATTTTCTCTATCATTTACCACTAAATAGAGTACATTTGTATGGATCTCATATTGTAATATTCATATTTTATCTTTATATCTAAGAGCTCCCTAATTGGATTGCCAATTGGACACCCTATTCCTTCTCTATATGCTTGTACCACCTCAAATTATTCCAAAGAATTTAGAAATATTAGTGTATATGTTTCTATGTCTACTACTCTCTAGCTCACCATCACCCTTTTATTGAGGTAATTAACAATATTGAATGAATCTCCCTAAATTATAAGTTTCCTAGTTCCCATATCAACTATCTTATCTACTCTTTCCAATTCCATTTTAGATTTAGTTTGATGGTATGTCATAATACCCAAGTACTCACTCGTTGTTCCAATCAACATTATTTGGCTATCCCTTAACACTGCGCATAGGATTCCCTAGGTTACCTTTAGAATCCCCATAAAAATCTAGTTTTAATCATCCTTGTTTGGATGGATTCTATTTAGTCATGCTCCTCAAGTCACCTCAAGGATTTTCATTCACCCCAACTCGATGTAGGTTACAATATTCACTTAATTCCTCCATTGAATCTAAAATATCAGATATTTTTAGTGCTTTAATATTCTCTACTATGCTCATTATGATGTGTTCTCTATTCCTAGTTGTTCTCTTCCATTTGAAAATTCTTTTGTTTCTCTGCAACCAAATCCCCACACATAATGAAATTAAATTAGATTCCACATATAATTTTATCTTGGGATCTTAAATTGCTTCTCCTACTATTCCATCCAACCTATAATGTTATTAGGTAGCACCCATATCACCGCCATTTTCTTTATTATATCATGCAATATTTGATAGAGTATTTACATTCCAATATGATGTAACATATTGATTCCTCATGAGCTTCACAAATGTAGCATCTATTAGGAAATTGAAAAACCCTCTTATGTAGGTCAATTTACATTAAAATATTATTTTAGACCACCAATCATAGAAAAATTGTTAAGTTTTGTATTGCTTTTCTTCCCCAAATTTGATCCCACAAAAGCCTCAACTAGGTATTTCAAGTGAAATATCATAAGATTATTTAATAGTGAATAATCCTTCTGAAGTAGATCCCTATAGTATTGTATTCTTAGCTAACATAGATATTACATAATAAGCATTCAATCTATCTAGCTTTTACACATATTGATTATGGTTGCTTAGTTCCTTCAATCTTACCTCTACTCCTTATATAGCCAAATAATCACTCACCATATTCCCATATTTTATTTCTAGCTCTACTTTGATTCTTGATAAATCATCATCCTCCACTAATCAAAACTTATCCAACCATGCATCTTCCGACAAATGGAAAAACCTATAATTCCTTCTCTTCCATTGGATGTATTTCCATATTTCTACCCTTTACTATGTCGTTCCACATTGATGATCCTTAATACGGCTCTAGAGTGGAAAAAAATATACTATCCTCTTGGTCGTCAAGGTATTTATCTCTTAGAATTATTTACCACAAGGCATGAACCTCCTTAACTAGCCTTCATCCTACCTTTACTATGAAATCCTTGTTTATATCACTTATTATTCTAAGCCCAAGTCCTCAACTTGATTTATCATTGTATACTATGTCCCATGCTATAAGTGAAATTTTGCTCTTGTACTCTAGTCCTAATTAAAAGAATATTTTCTAAATACTTTACCTTATATTAGTTACTTTAAGTGGGATATTAAATACTAATAATATATACATGGGATTGCTTGGAGAGTACTCTTAAGTAGTATAACTTACCTACCTAACTTACCAATTTTCCCTTCCATTTAGCTAGTTTCCTTTGGGTCCTATCAATGAACACATTTCATAATTGATCATTGCATACCTTTATGAACATTGACATTCCCAAGTAAACATAAGGGAGAACTGAAACACTACACCCAAGATTTAATATAATTTTTCTTTGTTGATTCTTTGTAGGGTTTATAAAATATACCTTATTCTTATCCATATTTATCTTTTGTTGGTATGCTTTATCATAGAGATTTAATGTCGTTCTAGATTAATTTTCGTTAGCTACAAATTATCTCCTTAGAAGAATTGTGTCATTCATAAATTATTGGTGAATAATACCTTCTATAAATAAATATGGTTTTAATCCACTTAATTTTGCCACTCATTTTGTTGATCTAATGCAGCTTCTCAATTCCTCTACCATTATTATGAAGATATATGGGGATAATAGTTCCCCTTGCCTTAATCCCCTATTAATTTTGAAGAATATAGCTAAACAATTATTTACTATAACCAAGAATGTAGGTCCTCCATAGTAGCACCCACCTTCTCCATTTGGTAAATCTAAACTTCTCTCAAACTCTATCTAGGAAACACCACAAGACCCAATCATAGGCTTTGTTCATGTCATGTTTTAACATCATTCCATAAATTTAATCATTTTAACTAAATAAATGGTCGCATAGAGTGTGGTTACTCCATCCAAAAATTTTCTATCCTTCATAAATCCCCCATGTTGCTCTAAAAAGATATTTGGAAGAATAAAATTTAACGTAACACAATCACTTTTGATTATCTTATAAATACCATTACATATATAGATTGACCTGAAGTATTTATATCACTTCAGCCTATTAGTCTTTGTAATAAGCACTAGGAAAGTATTATTGTATTCACTTGAAAATTTCCTAAGTGGTGTAACTCTATTACTATTGCTACTACATAGTTACTCATTATGTTCTAGAAATCTTGCAAGAAACTCATTTGAAATCCATAAGGCTCTAGAGAATTATATTTTCTTAATGAGAAAACCACTTCCTTGACCTTACACTCACTCACATATTTGAAAAGTTCTACATTCATATCTCTTAATAGAATCCTTGGGATATAATGAATTATTCCATCTATAGCTTCTTGATAATCCTCCCTATACTTTATTGTCAACAATATGAAGTCTACCAACCCTTGTTTGATTTGGTCTTCCTCTTTTATTATTTTTTCATCCTTTTTTTTAGTTTTAGTTATCCTTGCTACACTTTTATGTCTTCTAGTAGAGATATGAAAGAATCTTGTATTCCTATCTCTTTGTATTAACCATTGGTTCCTTGACTTTTATCTCCAATATGTATCCTCTGTTTTCATTATTGTATGTAATTTTGACCAGACAACTTTCTCTCTACTATAGGGGACTTGATACATCTTGTTTCTACTTATTTTCTCTTGAAGTGGACTCAATTCTTGCCATAACTACTCATTTTTAAGATATTTTGAAAGACTGTCTTGTTCCACTTATTTATATCCCCCTTCACATATTTTAATTTCCCAACTACCACATGCATTTTGGATTCTTGGATCAAATACCTCCACAATATTTTTATTTCCCTAAAAATTCTTGAGCATTGCAATCACATGAATTCAAATTTGAAAGGGTTATTTTCTTTCTATCCTCCAAACTATAACAAAACATAAAAGGGTTATGATTCAATATTGTTCTTGGAAGTGGTGCCCATATATGCTCATATTTTTCGCAATCCGCTCCAAGGATAGCAAAACCATATCTAATATCACCTACAATAATTCCTTTAACCTCATATTAGTCAACATAACTGTATTACCACTCAAATGATCATCATAAAGACATAATGCTAATATAAAATTACTAAGGTTCTCCATACTCTTGATGAATCCCAAGGATCTCCTTTTCTTCCCACTTAGCCATAATGGATTGTTGAAGTATCCTGCCACTATACATATTATCCCCTAACCTATTGTCCCATTTGTTCTAGATATTTCTAAAACTCCTTTCTTAATCTACTTATATTTGGAGCATAGACATTTGTAACAAGAAAATCCAACTTTGAATACTTGACTGAAATAACTTCTTTCTCATAGAGGTTAGAGTTACATAGAGTTTAAAATCCTCTTGAATATCCCTTAGCCTTCTTCCATATTTCACTTTGAATACTTTCGCACCTTGCATAAGTTAATTTAGTTTGTTGCAATAAAATTATTTTAGGTTGGTGGTCCTTCATCATGGATCAAACCAATCTATGTTTGTTAGGGTTATTCATTATCCTAATATTCTATGATATAAATTTTATCTTTTACAAATTGAAGTGGGCTTCTTTCCATTAAATATTATGGTTTTTTGCTTCCTATATTTCAACTCCTTTGTTTTCTTTAAAAAAAAATCCTTAAATGGGAATTTTCCACCTTCTTTATCTTCACTATTCCTATATCCAAGAACTTCTTAGCACTCCTTAGCATCCTTAGGTATGTTACTTTCCATGAAGTACTTGTAGACACTTCTTCTTTATTAAATGTACATGGTAATTTTTCTTTATCTAATTGTCAATGGGCATCCATATCCCATACCATTTCTTTCTCCTTTTCTTCCATTTGATCTATTATTTATTCATCATTTTTATTCTCATCATCTTGTGGTATTGGAGAGATTATCCTTTGTAAATATTTTTGACTTTCTACATTTTTAGTTTCCTCTCTTAGAATCAGTACATTACCTTCTTCCATCTCCATTTGCATTTATAATATTTTCTTACCTTTACCAATAACATCTTTATTTATTTATTTCTTATTCTATATTGCCTCCTTCCTCTTTTCAACTTCTTGTATTTTAATATCTTTACCCTTATCCTAATATATGTACTACTTTTTCTTCCACATTTATCCTTTTTTTCTTTCTTCATTTTTACTTTGGATTTATCTATAATTCCTCCTCTATCTATTTGGAAAATCCTTTGCTAGATGAACCATTTTGGAATAGAATATATAGCTAAAGAGGTCATTATCATAAATAATACTTTGATTCCACACCCCCATATCAAGATAAGTTTGATCTCCTCAAGTAGATTCTATTATGATTAATCCATGACACCATTCTAGCCAAAAATACGGTTTTTTTTCTTTACTAACAAAATCCACAGTGAGAAAGTATCCAAAGGAGTTTTCTATGCTTTCAAAAATATTCTCCTTCCAAAATTATAGAGGTAAAACAAGAAGTGTAACCCATATTAGGGCTACATATATCCTCTCTATATCAAGGTTAAATCTAGGATCTAATTTACTAAGATATAAACTTGGTCTACCCATAAATCATAGGCCTTCTAGAATATCCTTATGATAATTTTTCTCATTGTTAAGAGAGGAAAGAATTTTTTTTTTGGCACAAAGGAGAATTACACATGTCCTTTAACTTTCTAGTGATTAGCCACACACTTATTGATCTAATTGCCTATGATTCTTTACCCTATGAACATTCCTATGAAAGTATTACCAAGTATATTCTATTATTCCTTATTTTCCTCCTAACTTATCTCCCCCTTCAATCATTCTACCCATTTTCTATTATCCTTATCTAGGTTTATACTCTCTTATGATTATTTTATATTTTTCTCATTTAGTATCAATGAAAATGGATTTGGTGGAGCTTGAGCATTGTCGACTCTACATTCACAATTCTTAACATCAATAAGCTTTGCTATTTCTTTTGGATTTATTGCTAAATATATAGATGATCTAGCCATGTGTTGTTTCAACTCTACTTCTTTCCTCATATTCAATTATTATGTCTAATTTTAATATATAGGGTTCCTTAAATTTTATTCTAGCAAGAATCCAAGCATTTCTTAGAAAAAACCTTGAAGGGTGTAAATAACAATAATGAGTTACAACTTATATCATCATATTTTTAAAGCATTTCTTCTCCATTATAATCCTAGCTCGTAGATATCATAACTTGAACCACCATATTTTAAAATATTTTGTTCTTCAATACAATCCTAGCTTGCAAATGTAGTAGTGTGTCCCTATGTTTGTAGATTATGGAATGTTTAGTTTTAAAATATAAGGATCCTTGATTATGATTATTGAAAGAAGACAAGCATTCTTCCAAAAAACCCTTGGAGGGTGTAGACCAAAATAATGACCTGATACTTATGCCATCATGATTATGGAGCTTCTATTGTCCACTACAACCATAGCTTGTAGATCCTACAATTAAAATCTTACTCATATCATCGTATTTTGGAACTTTTTTTCTCCCCTACAATCGTATCTTATCATTATCATAGCCCATACCACAATGTTATATGATATAACATAAATATTAGTCACAACCCATGTCGTCGTGTTTTTGGAGCTTCTATTCTCTACTGCAACCCTAGCTCATAGATGTTGTAGTTCATGCAATCATGTTTCTAGAACTCCTATTCTCCATAGCAACCCTAGTTCACATATATCACAACAAGTGTTGCCATGATTTTAGAGCTTCTATTCTCCACTACATCCCTAAGACCATTGTGTCTAATTACATTACTAGTTATGACTCTAGCAAGTATATTAAATTTTTATTAAGATGATACTTTATGAGATATTATACGAGTGACTATGTAAAATGCCTTGACTTAAGATATTATATAGTTTTTATTAGTGTGTAGAATTTGTATGTAGCACCCTAAAATTTGGTGCAGTAAAACCTTAAATAATTACAATTACTCTAGTAAATATTCAAATTCAAATTTTAACCTCCAAAATCGCTTCCAAATCGTCGCTTAACCCGTTTCCTCCTTTCCCACGTCATTTTTAGAGTTTGTTTTGACCGTTCGACGATATCGTCACCGATCATACGATATCGCCTCAGATCGGACGATGATTTCGTCTGGGTTAGGACGTCCAGACGATCTTGTCCCAAAACTATTTTTTCTCAATTAGCCTCTGTTCCAACGATGTCTCTAATCCGGGTAGAAGCATGTCTGCGTCGTTAAAGACCCTCCCCATTGGAGATATCCCAAATTGGGATGATCTCCAACCTCCTAACCTCCCTCCTAAGTCTATTTAAACTTAGGACTCCCCCTTGGCATCCCGCTAGCTGAAACTTCCTGTAACTTGACTTTACATGCACTAAAACATCCTAAATTACCATCTGCACTAGTCCTATCAAATTTTTGTTGCAAGAACCTTGTCATTCTTCAGCTGGAGCAAGCTCAGTTCGTCATGGACGATCCTGTTCAATACGAGATGATTTCATACCAATCCAAGATGATTTCGACTGCAGTCTGCATTGGGGGCAATCAGTGCCTAGAGTTTGCATTTTTGACTTCTCATCTGCTATTTTATTTTGCATCTAGTCAGTTTATTTATTATTTTCTGCTATTCAGCATCTTGGAGTTCACCCATGTAGTTTAATTGCATAATGAAATCATGATTAACTATTAAAACATCGTAATTTTTTTACATTCCTATTCAGGATTATCTTATTAACATTCTTATTATTATTTCACATCATTGCCCTCTATTTGTATTGCTGTATTTTTTGTATTCTGTGTCTATTTCTCTATTTCCAGGTCTCTGACGAATTCGTCTGATCTCAGATGATCCTACAGGTCGGAGACGATCCCGTCAAATTCCAGACGATCCTGTCTACTTCAAGAATCAAAACCTCCATCAGACATCCGAATCAGGTATGGTTCTGTAATTTAGCTCTTTCTCTCTGTTTTCTCTTCAAATTTGTTTGTTGTATTTCATTTAGTCTACATTTTCATAATAGAACAACTTAAATTCATTTGGCCAAACCTAGGACTTGAATGTTTAAAGATAAAACTGAACACATTAAACACATTACCAATCTAGGCGTGGAAACTGCCATTCAAACGTTTCCTGGTGAACCGACCATCCGTCGAAAAATCACCATAATACACCTCCCCCGAGAGGCGAGACCTTCGCAAGGCCTCTTAGTCCGAGGTACCACACCATCCTTTTCCCATCCTCCTTCCGAGCATGAATCCTATAGCCTGAAGGTAAGGATGCAAAAAATTTGGAGCGATACATTTTGGTGAACCCGACGTGAATGCATTTAAAACCTTTTGAAAACAAAAAAAAAACACAAAAAAGAAAAAAAAAAAAAACATAGATGCATTTAAAATCATTTAAAACTAAAAAGTTGCATATCATGTTTAGATGGTAGCTCCTAAGAAAATATTAGTAGTTACTATAAATGTTGAAAACCAACTAGCATCTATAGAAATCAATTATGTGCTTAGTGTGCCTAAAATAGATAGAAACCAACTTTTGTGGGATGAACTTAATAGGAGACTAGGTGTCATTTCATCTAGGTCCACAAAACTTAAAAAAATAAAAAGGCTTGTCCTAGATAGAATCCTGGATCCTCATCAACTCGTTTTTTATCATGAACTTCAGAGAGCCTACCATAGATGGTTAGCTTATAGGAGAGCTCTTGTGTCTTTAGAATTGTTCACCTTCGAGGAATACCTCGAGAATGCAGCCACTATACACCAGTTCCTAGGTCGTGTAGAAGACCAAGAGGTCATTATTATAGATAGGGAAAGATGGAATAGAGTTCCTCGAGCTGTGTTATATCGAGAGTATTGCCACGAGCTTTACTTCTATCAACCAGAATCTGAGACAGATAATATCACTATAGCCCTTTTCATTAAATTCTTGAAAGAAAATTTTCAATTTGAAGAAGAACACTTCATGACTCCTGAAGAACTTGATCCCATTAATGATATTTATAAATTGTTTATAGAAAATTAGATCATTGCTTTCATTATTATTATTTCTTGTGTTTTGTGTGTTGTTTGTTATCTTTACAATATTGTTACAAAAACAAGAAAAACTAAAAAACATAACAAAAACCAAAACATTTCATTTTAAATATTGTAGTAGGTATATAATTAATATATACCTCTTAAGCTTATAGCATATATATATATATATATATATATATATATATATATATATATATATATTTGCTGAAATCTAAGTTAAGCACAATGCCTAAACTTAGGAATGGTAAACAAACTAAAGGAGAAGAAGAATATTGGTTAGGAGACAAAAAAAGAAACCCAAATGTCTTTCCTGAGGATCCAATCCCAGAAGAAGAAACTCTAGACCAGCAAGACGATGAGATTACTGTAGATGAACAAGAAGAAAATGTTAAAGAGGATGGATCCTCATCCCCTAGAGTAGCTCCAAATGGAACTATTGCTTTTGATAACTTAGATCATTTATGGAATTTTTTCAATAATAATATTGGTGCTATTAATATGGCAGTTTGTATTGATAAAGGGCAAATTAGTGACACTCAAGCATCCATGGAACATATGTTTGATGTGCACACTAATCCCTTGTCTTTTATTGATCAAGAAAGTGATAAGGCTGGACCATCCAATAGAGATATGGTCACTATGATTCAAAACATGCCAAAACAATAGGTTACCCAACCTCTTAAGGAACCTATTATTGAGCCTAAAATCATTCCCACACAAAAGAAAACTTCCTTCACTACTTTACTTCGCCAAACTATTGATCAATATGCTTCAAATCAACAAAAATCTAAAATGAAGCCAAACACCAATTTTCAACAATCTGGGATACAACATAATACAACTTCAAAAAAAATTCGTAACACCTTTCCTACCAACAATTTACACAATAGCAACATAGCATCTAATCTTCATGTCCCTCCATATGTTCACAAATCTCATATTAATGCCCTACCGAACCAATATGGTGGGCAAACTAGTAATCTGGAAGCCATGGTGAAATAGTTAGCTTCGCGTATGGACCAGATAGATCCCTACCATCCCTCGTACAATTATCAAGAGATATGTAGTCAACCTTTGGATCCCATAGTTGTAGCACAACCGTACTCTAAACATTTTCCCATGCCCATCCTGCATATATATAAAGGAACTGAAGATCCCATAGAGCATCTTCGCATGTTTAGGATAACACGTCATGATATATCACATGATGACTTTCTATTACTAAAAATGTTCCCAAAAAGTTTAGGTGGAATGGCATTAGAGTGGTACTATCAACTACCCACTCATTCTTTGAGAAATTTTGAAGAAACAGTTGAATCTTTTGTCCATCAATTTAGTGCCTACATCGAGAGGCATGTAACCATTAAAGATTTATACAACTTAAAACAAGACATAGATGAATGTTTTGCTGATTTCTTATCTAGATGGAGGTAGTTGACAGGAAAACTACACTTTGTGCTACCTTATAGGGAAATGTTGGAGATTTTTATCAATAATTTGCAAGAACAAATATCTTATGAGTTATCAACTGCTACTTTAACTACCTTCGATCAGGCTATAGATTTAGCTCGAAGAGTAGAAGATGCCTTCATTAGGAGAGGCCAACTTAGGAAGAAGGATGATGAGAAAACATCCAAAAATCAATATAAAAACAAACAAGTCGTAGGTGACGGAGTCACTGATAGCAGAAATGTTGCTAATATCAATGCAATGAAGACAACAAAACAATTTATATTGAAACCTCTGATAAACCTCCTCGAGAATTTACTAGATTGAATCAACCATTATCAACTATTTTACCTCAATTACTCGAAAGAGGTTTGATTCAATTACCAGCTATCCGAAAACATGATCCAACCATACCCGGATACAGAGCTGACTTACACTGTGATTTCCATAGAGGACCTGGACACTCTACCAATGCTTGTAAAAGGTTAAAGCATAAAATACAAGATCTTATTGATTATAACGAAATGGAGGTGCAAGCTTTCCAACCTAAAAAAAATACTCCTAATAATTCTCGAAAGAACATTCCCCAAAATCAAAATCAAAATGCTAATCAATCATTAGACATATTTCAACATCCTTTACCAAGACATGGTAAAGAGGTGGCCAATCAAATTGAGCATCATAATGTTCCTCCTCCAACCTGATATGTAGGAACTATTAGCGGAAATTTACCTAATCATGATTTACAAAAAATTGACACAACTTTATCTCTGGTCACAACCAGGCCCCTACATAATTTTTAAACTCCCGATCCTAGTGATGTAGAATCAGATACTAAAAGTGAAATAGACATTACCTCAAACCAATATAATAGTTCTAAAAATGAATCAGATCCTATTCAACCTATTACAGATGTTATGGTTCCAAAATAACCATTTCCTAGAAGAGTTACTACTCGAACCTCTTCTGATCAATTCCTTTCTAATGAACAAGCCATAAACGCTCAACCGAGACCAGTTCAACGTCTTCAATATAACATTATAGGTACCATTGGAGTCGTTACCTAACAACAAGCTCAAAATTCTCAACAAGAACCAAATCAGAATGATGGATCAGCTCCATTTGTTTTGAAAAATCCCAATAAAGAGAATCATGCTCCTAATGTTCAACCTAAACCCCCTTACAATATTAATGAGCAATTATCCAATACTACAGCCAGAATTTCTCTTTTGGATTTATTAAGATCTTATCCTACCCATAGGGATGAGTTAATTCTTACATTAAGCCAAATGATGGTACCTCAAAATATTCAACCCGAAGCCATGGCCAATACTATCATCACTAGAGAAGTCAATTGTATTGACTTCGAGGATAAAGATATCCCACAACATAGTTTACATAAGGATAATCCCTTATATATTATTGCTCTAATTGGAGATGTAGCTATTAAAAGAGTCCTGATTGATAATGGTTCATCTCTAAACATTTGTACTTTTGACTTCTACCAATAGTTTGGCTTTAGAAGTGATGAAATGAAGAAAACTGACATGATCATAAAAGCTTTCAATGACGAAACACAAGAAACGTGTGGAGTTATTACCATCCCATTGCAAGTTGGTCCTAGAACCTTAGATACGACTGTGTTTATTGTACATTGCCCCACATCATAGAATATACTGTTGGGTGGTCCTTGAATCAATGCAATGTGGGCTGTCCCATCCACTTTACACCAATGTGTTAAATTCGAATTTAAAAATTAGTTGGTCACTATCCATGGTGATCCTAGACCCTTTGATATGTGTGCTTTGGCAGAACCTGTTGGAGTATAATTTTGCCCTACTCTATCATCCACACATCCTAATTCTTATTTTTCATCTAAAACTATGAAACACACACCCATAGCTTCACCTATTTCTCCTACATTCATTTCACCCTCATATATAGGTCAACAATCTTCTAAACAAACCATGCTAGAACCTCAAAAAGATCTTCAATCCACAACCAATCCTTCATGTTCTATCGCTACAATTTCAAAACCTATAGACCCATTCATTAACACTTCCACATTATCAACATCTATCATACCTTCCACATCTAAATACATAGGGAATGGTCCTTCTACATCTTATGCTCTTTCTAATGAACTTTTACCAGATTTATCCACAATCTTAATATAAAAAAAAACAAATGCTTCTATGCAAAATTATATTCTTTTAAATAACTTGCCACCATATCCTCATACTTTGGGCCTCCCACAACCCATGGGAAGTACTTACCAAGTTAGGAGTTGTGCCTTCATTTATAAAGGATATGATTGGGGAAGAATACCCCGAAATATCAAAACTCATCATGATGGATATGCTCGGTGTTATTTTACTAATGAGTATATTAAAGCTAAACCCATAATCATTAAAATGGGATATAAAGGGAAAGGCTTGGTACCTTTCCAAAATGGCATGAAAGAACCTATCGAGGTAGAACCGTGGCCCGCCCGATGTGGTGTGGGCCTATTTCCTAGTAAGGGTCAACCCTTTCCTTTTGAAGATGATAATCAATTCATGTGTTATCAAGATTATTTGGATGGGCGTGATGATTTTCCTCTAAAAAATTAGCCATTTACATGTAACATGCTATCCATAGCTTACCCTAAATTGATTGCTGACTCCGATGAGGAGTTGGAAGGAGATATCTTCCATGATGTCTCTGTTGAAGAGATGTTACACAATGGATTTTATTTTGATGGTTCTATACCAACTATAGCCCAGCTTGAGGCCACTAATCCTCAAGATGAATTATCCAACTTAACCATAAAATAATTACAAGAATTGGGCGTCTCACCCGCCCCACCTAATTTTGAAAGAGATCTACACATGGAAGTCGAAAACGTCATTAAAGTTAACATTGGAACTGAGGATAATCCTCACATAATCAATATTGGGTCAGAATTAAGTCAAGAAAAACAAGAGCAATACATTGCATTCCTTAAATAATATGAAGATGTATTCGCTTGGACATACGAAGATATGCCAGGTATGGACCCTTCCGTAGTCATGCATCATTTAGTAGTCCATCCGAATGCTAAACCTGTTAAATAAAAACTTAGAAAAATGCATCCCAAAGTGGCCCTGCTAGTCAAAGGGGAGTTAGAAAAACTCTTGAATTTTGTTTTTATACAAGCTATTGATTATACTGAATGGATCTCAAATGTAGTTCCAGTCACCAAGAAAGAAGTCACCAAAGTTAGGGTTTGCACAAATTTTAGAGATATTAACGTTGCATGCCCTAAAGATGATTTTCCTCTTCCAAACATGGACCAAATAATTGATTTTATTGCAGGGAGTGGGATGATGTCCCTAATGGATGGATTATTTGGCTATAATCAGATCAGTATAGCTCTTGAGGATCAGGCTAATACAGCCTTTATTACCCCTTGGGGTACCTTTTGTTGGAAAGTGATGCCATTTGGCTTAAAAAACATAGGTGCAACCTATCAACGAGCTATGACTTATATTTTTCATGATATGATGCATGATATCCTACATGATTATGTAGATGATATTATAGCTCGCTCTATTAATGAAGATAACCATTTAGATGATTTGAGAAAATTTTTTAATCGATTAAGAGAATATCTTATTCGATTAAATCTAGCCAAATGCATATTTGGAGTTAAGTCCGGTAAACTATTAGGGGTTATAGTTTCTTTATGTGGCATCGAAATTGACCCTCTCAAGATTGTGGCTATCATTGATATGCCCACACCTACCAATATATCTAAGTTACGAAGTTTACAAGGTAAGATTCAAGCTATCCATCGCTTCATCGATAAGTTGGTGAACAAAACCGGTCCATTTCTTAAGCTCCTTAAGAAGGATGTCCCTTTTAATTGGGACAATGAATGTAAAGAAGATTTTGAACTTCTCAAAAAATACCTCCTTAACCCACCTGTGCTTTCACCGCATAGACCTGATCACCCATTTCTCCTGTATATTTCAGCTTCAGATTTTGCCTTAGGAGCTATGTTAGCTCAGCTCGATGATGCGAAGAGAGAACATGCTAATTATTATATTAGCCAAACCTTCATTAGTTATGAAACCCACTACATAACATTAGAAAAACTATGTCTAGCAGTCATATTTACTACACAAAAATTATGCCATTATATGCTTAGTCAGAAAACCTATGTTATTGCTAAGTATGATCCCTTGAGGTATCTCATGAGTCGACCTTATTTATCGGGTCATACAACCAAGTGTGTTCTTGCTCTAAGCAAGTTTGACCTCACATTCATAGGACAAAAGTCTGTTAAGGGTCAAATCATAGCAGATCAACTAGCTACTGCACCCTTAGAGTCTACCCATCCCCTCATCATTGAGTTTCCTGATGAATGCCTTCAATTAGAGGCAGACCATATTGAACAATGGTCCTTATACTTTGATGGAGCCCACTGCATGAGTGGGGCTGGTGCGGGTATTATTTTAGTATCCCCGCAAAAACATCTTATTCCTCTGTCCTTCAAATTAACATTTGCTTGCACCTATAATACTGCTGAATATGAAGCTCTAATCCTTAGATTATGAGCTGCCTTGGCACTAAAAATTAAACATCTATTAGTTTTTGGTGATTCTCAACTTGTCATTAATCAAATTAATGAAGTTTATCAGACCAAAGATGATAAACAACGCCCATATAAATCCTATGTTTTATAATTAATGTCTCTATTTGATCAAGTTACCTTGGAAGCTATTCCTCGAACTTGCAACCGTGTAGCTGACGCTATGGCCGCAGCTACATCTCTTCTGCCATTGGAGTTAGATGACAAATATGCCACTATCATTATTTGTTGACTCCAAGAACCCGCTTCAAATAAGTCATGCTTAGAACCTTTGGATGTGTTTCTAATCAATGAAATTACTCCTGAACCTTGGTATATAGATATATTTGATTTTCTTCAAAATGGGACTTTCCCTGCCAATTCTAATAGAAACCAGCGTTGGTTATTACGTAGACGAGCAAGTCGATTTGTAATAATTAGCAATACTTTGTATAGGAGATCTTTTGAAGGTATCCTATTAAGATGTTTGAATTTAGAAGAATCCAAATTAGCCTTGAGTGAAACCCACGATGGATCTTGTGGAGGATACTTCAGTGGTAGTGTCATTGCTAAAAAGCTCCTTAGGATAGGATACTTTTGGCCTACTATGGAGAATGATGCACATGAGTATGTGCGCCATTGCGACAAGTGCCAGAAACATGCTGACCTTGTCCATGCCCCCGCACAAGAGCCGTAGGCTATTTCATCTCCTTGGCCCTTTTCAAAATGGGGCTTAGAAATTATTGGCAAAATCAATCTCGTGTCATCTGATGGACACAAATTCATCATAACTGCCACTGAGTATTTCACAAAGTGGGTTGAAGCTATGCCTTTAGCTTCATACACTAGCACACAGGTCTCTAAATTTATTTTCAATCAAATCATTTGTAGGTTCAAAATTCTTACAAATCTCATCTCTGATAATGGAACTTGTTTCAAAAATAAATATGTTAAGAAATTATGCCAAAAATATAAGATTCAACATCACTGGTCCACTCCCTATTATCCTCAGGGTAATGGTCAAGCAGAAGCATCTAACAAAACATTAATCAAAATTCTCAAAATATTGGTCAATAAATCTGGCCGTGACTGGCACATTAAGTTATATCCAACCTTATGGGCCTATCTAACTAGTGTTCGAACCCCCACTAGAACTTCACCTTTTGTTTTGGTTTATGGTGCTAAAGTCATTTTTCCATTTGAATTAGAAGTTCCTTCTTTGGCTCTACTACTTCAAGATACCGAATTAGGAGATGAATATCGAGTTGGCAGACTCAGTCAGCTGGAACTCCTAGATGAAAAATGCATCAATGCTTTGGAGCATCTCCGTCCCTACCAAAAAAAGCTTAAAAGATCATATGCTAAAAAAGTTCGTCATCGATCCTTTGAGATCGACAACCTTGTTTTAAAAGAATATCAAAAAAATACTAATGCAACTAAAGACATTAAAGGTAAATTTGAGCCCAACTGGCTTGGACCATACATTATCATTGCTAAATTTGAATCGGGAGCATACAAATTAGCTACCTTAGATGGTAAATATTTAAAATAACCTATGAATATTATGCATCTTAGGCGATATTACGCATAAAATTTAGTCATTTCATCATTTTTACATATCTTGCATGTTGTCTTATTTTAAAAATATATCAAACTATCTACACAAAAACAAAAACAAACAAAAATAATAAAAATAAAAACAACAATATCCTTGACTCTTTCGAAACTAAAAAAAAATAAAGAAGAAAGAGAGTCAACATTCTCAAACTTCTCAAAAAATTATTTGTATATATTTCTTCTTACAAATGTTGCAGTTATATATTTCAAATTATTTTGGATAAATTAGCATTTATTTGGAATCCCTCACTTTCACAAACACAAAATAAATATCTTGATTTTTATCTGGCATGATTACTAATCTCTCTTATATCAAAGTCCACAAAAGTCAATTAAATAAAGTTTGAGCACGAGAGAATTGATCTTGTTATTTACTTAAACCAAGCACATCCTTTCACAATAAAATGATTATATTTGTAATGTCCATGCTATGCTACATAGTAGAAGTGGTTTCTTGAGTGAAAAGTTTCCCCTGCTATCCTATCATACACATGGTCTAGAATCTTTGAGAATTGGCAAAAGGACAAGCTCACCCCTACCCAGAATAAAAATCCCTTGCTCTACAGCTAATCCGAGCAAGTATCTCTAGCATAGGAAGAAAAACAAAGTTCAAGAAAAAGAGAAAAAATAAAGAAAAATGTTATTTTATATCATTACAACAATGTTTCAAGCATTATCTAAAAAATAAAGCAAAAATACAAAAGAAAAGCAAAAGAAAGCAAAAGAAAAATCAATAAAATCCCTCTCCCTACCCTTTGAAAAGAAAAGAAGGGTTGATGAGCTTGAATCCCTTGAATTCTCAATTATTTGAAAACTGTGAGGTAAGCCCCATAACAGGTGGTTTGTGCCCAACCTGCTTGGCCTTGGGTAACTCCTAGCGTGGTGATATGTCTGTCACATTAGCGACCTTCTTTTGTACAGACCTATGTCTACTTATGGATTAGCTAGCTCTTGATAATCTAACTTACATAGTATTCTGGTATGGTTATATTCATCTAAATCATGGTTAATGAACACTTATTTGGTTCATTCAAATCACTTGTATCAAATTATCTTGCTCAAAACTGGTAAACAAACATAGCAATTTCACACACATTTGTATTTGAGAGATTTTGTGTATCATTATGATAAATCAAGATTGGAAATGAACTCACATACGCACATGGGATTCCTTATAAATCTAACTTTTGTCTTTAAGATACTTTGATATATTTTTTGCAAATCATTTGGAATAAATTCATTTTCTTCCTTGAAGAACAGTTGTTTAGTATAAAGACAACTATATGCATTATCAAAAATCAAAATCATCTTCACAACATACAATAAAGTTACATCTATATATAACTTTTGACTTTCGCGACGATGGTATAGTTCCAAAACTAAAATTAAAATTTTATGACTAGCGCAAGTCCTCATCTTATTTTTCTGTTTATTTTCAACAATTAAAAATCAACCATGCAATAAAACACTCTATTTTCTTCTTTGCTTTTCGCGATGATGGTATAAGTCTATACCTAAATATTCTATGCCTAGCGCAAACCATTGTACCAATTTTTATTTCTCTATTCATTTAAAAATCATAAAAACCATATGACTTAAATCATTCTGTTATACAATTATGTTTAAAAAAAAAAACATGCACATTATCACTATTTCATGTCATTATGTCAATATGCAAATTTGCAATGATGGTATAATTCCTAAGGAATTATCCAAAAAATTTATCACACTTAGGAATTTATGCCTAGCAAAAATCATTTTAAAATATTTCATGCATAATATTTTCATGAAAAGTCTGAAAACAAAATTATCATCATCATCATTTGCATCATCACACCAAAGTCTTAAGACAGTCTCTTAAGCACCCTTTTAATTTTAGCAATATTTCTATACTGGGATTAGCTTGACGACCGAGTGAGTGGCGACTCCATGAAATGGTCTATAACAGCGACAATGTCCTTTGAAATTATTGTTAAAAGTCCCTTTTATTTTTTATCAAATTATCATCACAACAACTAATTTGTTACATCAGATTATTTCATTTAAATTTTTAAAGCATGACATTTAAACCATAATATTTTCCAATGCCATAATTACATGAATCATCAAATCAATCACACCAAAACATTAAAAGCATCATACAAACGCATAAGAAAAGTCATATGATCAAAAAATATCTCATCTATATATATATCAAATATATGTACATCATATCAAAAATAGATTGGTATGCCACAATCTACATCTTGGCATACTCAATCCTCTCAATCATATATCATCTGTGCAGTGTCTTGAGAACCCCTAGAGCTCTTAGCCTCATCTCCTCCCCTGCCCTGAGGTGGAGGAGGTGGCCCCATCGCAGTCCGTGTGGTGCCATGAGTCCTGGATGTCGATCGTGATGATGTCCTAGATGACACCATCATGATAGGCTTTGCAATATGAGCTGGTAATGGCACCCTCTGCTCTACTAACATCGCCTGGTAATATAGATCTTGATAAAATGTAACTTGGGCAATAGCGCGTGCTTAATTTTGAGTGCTCGCTCCTCTGCCTCGAGCTCTAAGCCATGTAGCCTCATCCTGTAATGTCTGCACCTGAGCCCATAGGCAGGAAACCTCAGCTCGAAGAGTCGATGTCTCGCTGCTCTCCCTAGTGTCAACACCCTTGCCTTTATCGGGCGATTATGGCCTCTCTATCTATGGAGAAGGGGGTATCTCCTCCCTCCTCTCCCATTATCGAGGCCTCTACTGAGCCTGTGGCCTCCTTTGCTCTCTCCTGCTGTGACCTTGTCCTGCCTCAATGGCTGCCTGGTGTTGCCTCCCCATCTGATGCACAATTACGTGAATCAAACCCTAAGCCCTCATCATATGAGGAGGGCAGATGCCTATGTACCAGGCATCGTAGCTGTCGGCTACCCCAACGTCGTCCCCATCCACTGGTTTAATGGGGCATCATCTGCGTCCTGAATCCAAAATCGTTGCATATTTGGAGCCTTGCTAACTGTAGTGTTATCCCAAAAAGTCCAAGAAAACTCGTAGTCTCTCAGAGATGGGATTCCCTGTTGTAGACTGAACTACCTCAAAAATTGGTCATATTGGTGGAGCTCCACCTCTCCCCTCTCCATCCTCAGCCAGAAGGTTTGCCTAACGCGAGCCAACTCCTGTCCATCCTCGACCCACCCTGGATGATCTCTCCAAGACCTCCAGGTGATCTGGTCAGAGACGAGGTTGTCTAGTAGTCTCCGGGATGCTGGTAGATCTATCCATCACTGTGCCCCTCTCTGGAGCCACCAGTAGAAAAATCGAGGCCTCTCCCTGTGAATCCCTATCAGTGGAAGCCCTATCGGCCTCTGCACCGTAATGTGCTGAAGAACACAAGCTTATACTGAGAGGGGGGGGTGAACAGTATAAGACCTATTTTTATTTTTTCCTTTATACTTCAAAACAGTAAAGCAATATACCCAAAGCAATATCAAAACAATGCACAATATCATCTACAAAGTGACACCAATTTTAACGTGGTTCACCCAGAAAGCCTAGGCTACGTCCACAAAACTTTTCTCTAAAATTTATCTCAAAGTTCTTTGGGAAACCTTCCCAATTACAATGTTTATGAGCCTCAGCCCAAAGGAGACACCTTCCCCCGATATGAATTTATGAGCCTCTGCTCAAAGGAGATACCTTCCTCTGATATGAATTTATGAGCCTCTGCTCAAAGGAGATACCTTCCCCTGATCTAAATTTATGAGCCTCTGCTCAAAGGAGATACCTTCCCCTCTACTCTGGAAATGATCCCTCAGAATATCAACTGCCTCTACCTCTCGCTAGCACGTGGAACTCCTTTCCACTGAAGACCTCCTGTCCTTAATGCTTAGCCTAAGAGACCTCTGCCTTCTATGATCACGTCCACAACAACTCAACTACCTGTACCAAACACAGTCAATCAGTCTAGTACAAGTCTTCCTCTATCTGTCAGATCTATCCAACTCTATGAAAAAATCATCCTCTGCACACAAGCCTTCTCAAAGACTTGCCAAATCTATCCTCAGTTTCTCTGATAGAACCAATGTACCTCTATCCTCAAGTTCTCTGATAGAACTCTCAAAAACTTATCTCACAAGTCCTCTTCTAGGACCTGTCCAAATTTGCTCACAAGTCCCCACCGAACCTGTCCAAATCTGCTCACAAGTCCCCACTGGAACCTGTCCAAAACCTGCTCACAAGTCCCCACTGGAACCTATCCAAAACCTGCTCACAAGTCCCCACTAGAACCTATCCAAAACCTCAGCAAGCTCACCAAGAAAAAATTTCTTAGCATGAACTCACAAAGAGAATTGTTAGAGACCCAATGTGATTCATAAACCTCATAGAAGCATAAAGAGAATTGTTAGAGACTCAATATGTTCTATACTTAACTCCAAATCTCAATCTCAAATCTCATAGAAACATAAAGAGAATTGTTAGAGACCCAATATGTTCTATACTTAACTCCCAATCTCAATCTCAACTCAATCTCAACTCAAACTCAATCTCAAAAGAATAAGATAGATGTAGTAGCTTTTCTCAATAATATGAAACACAACCCAACAATTGCCAACCATGCAATATCTCATATAACAATGATACTTATAATCTTTTTACCAACAACTAGGGTTTCATCATCTCAAAGCAAGTAGCAAGATTTACTAACATAAACCCTAGTGCAAAAATGCTTCCTCTTACTCAACCAGAATTATGCATTCACCCAAAAGTTCATCAATGACTTTAATGCATAAACAATCTTCAATATCCAAAAAATAAGATTTACACAACAATACCCAGTAGACAACCTTTTCACTCCAAACTCAATTTCAAAAAATATACCATAAACAACATACATGGAATAAGTTGCCCATACCTTTACTTTGATGAAGAAGGAGAACTCAAAATCTGTCACAACACTAACTCTCAATTTGCCACCAATTAGAATTAGAAACTATACAATAATACACAATAATAAAGATCCAAATATAACACCTTATTTCTCCAACTTAGTAAAAACACCAAAGTACAATAACATACAAAATAAAACCTCCTTACACCTTATTACTCCACATAAACATTAAACAACAATCAACCAATGTCAAAACAAAAAATGATACCTTAACCTTATACCTCCCTCGCATTTACAGCCACCATTCTTTGGACACCGCGACCAAAAGGAAATTCCCAACGAATAGAATCAAACTTGGCACCTCTACCATCTAGCGCTTTCGCTTAAACGCCACTACCGTTGGGTCACAAGAGCCCAATGAAATAACAAATCGCTGCCCTCTCTTTTATTTTCCTTTGAAACCAAGAAACTGGAAAACGTAAACGTCTTCCACAAACTGCATGCAAACAAACCATTGTCGTCAAGCTAAAAGGTAAGAATGTAGCCCAAGTTCAAAACCAAGATTTCCAAGCACAGTATCCACGACGCAAAACATGCATGACCTCAAAGACGTCGACGGAGATCAAAAACACAAAGCGAACTCAAACGAAGACACTAGGCACTTTTTGAAGGATGTAGAGCAATGCAAGTCACAGACGCCAAGCACAGATCAAACGAAACGATGCAAATGTAAATCATAGATGCCAAGCATAATTTGAACGAAATGGTGCAAAATCAAATCGTAGATGCCAAGCGCAAATCAAAAAATATAGAGAACCACAAATCATAGATTATCAATGTCAAATCGGAGGTGCTCACTTTTGAGAATCATCCCCGCTTAAATAGCCATTTTTCCTTCACTGTTTGACGTCGGCGCTCCTCCTCGCTTAAGGGTTGAAAGAACCTTTAATAATAATTAAAATAATAATAATTATTATTTTATTAATAATAAATTAAACTTGGATCTTTGACAAAGGTTTGAGTTAATTTAATTATTAATAATACACATGGACCTTTGCATTAAGTTAAGCTTGGTTTTAATAAAAACCCTTAATGAGTCCAAATGGTTTGAAGAAAAACCTTTAGCCTTGTCACCATGGTTTTAATAAAAACCCTTTAACATAATGAAGCTTCTCAACATATTCCACTATTTTGAAATCAACACAAAAATGCCTTTTGACATCAATGACAACTTATACATTTGAGCAAAGGCAATGTACCCAAAGTACCCAAAATTGCCAACATGTGCTCCCAACACCAAACCTATAGTAGTGATGTCATAACCAGACATCGGCCGCCCTTGTATACGACCCCATGAAGGATCCTATACAACCGATAGAGTATAAAGCTCCCCCAAGCAAACCTATATCCATGGTCTCTCATGTCGGAGACCACATTTGTCAGTACCCATGGTACCCTGCATCTGCTGTGGTGGCACAACAGAAGACCACCTACTACCCCAACCAAAACTCGTGTGAGTCTAGATGCCCCAAGCATCTGGCATAGCGACTCGATGTTCACTCTGCCATTCTCCAGGGCGAAGCTCGGATCACCACATAGTTGCATCATCGTGTGGCCCTGATTGACCGTGGGAGTGATCAGTCGTCCTTGTATGGGTATCCTCAAAATCCTCCATACATCCTCCAGTGTGGGAGTCATCTCCCCTATCGGTAACCGAAAATAGGAAGAACCGGATACCACCACTCTGCTAGGGCTGTCAATAGCCCCATATCTATAGAAACCTGTGGCATATTTACCACATACTACAAGCCGACCTGAGCCAGCTGATCTCATTCTGCCTGAGACAGGGCGGCCAAGTCATCTCTTAGTTCGTTGTATTTCCATTCTCTGCTCTTTAGTAATCCTCTATGCAAAATAAACAAAATCAACAATAAAAATCATTAATAAATCATTAATTAAAAATGCAAATTAAAATAAGTTCAATTTCATAAATGATGATATCGTCTACTATTGGACGATATCATCCCAAATTTGAGCAAATTCGTCTTCGATTTTTCCAGTCGAAATCATCCCCTTTTTGACGAAATCGTCCCTATTTCATCGATTTCGCCTCTGGACGAAATCGACGATATCGAGACGATTTCGTCTCGACAATGTCGATGGCCCAAAAATGTTCGTGATGCTCAATAATCAATCTAAAAAGCATGAAATTCTAAAATTAAGCATTCTAAATTCAGTTTAGACCCTTATCCGTAGCCCGCACCGGACCTTTGTTGATCTATGTGCTATCTCGACCATCTTGTCTCCAGAACTCTAAAAACTAGGAAAATGAATAGTAATAATGAATTAGGGTTTTACCCTATTTTTCTTAATTTTATTCAAAAAAACTTAACTTTTTTTAAAAAAATTTGCTTTTCTGCGTTTTTACCTCAAACGTTCGATTTGGGTAAAAACACGGAGGGGGCACCATAGTAAGCTATCGTATGATTCGACCAAGAATTGTCGCATAAAAATGGGAATAATTTTTGCTTTCTCGTAAATCGAGAAGAACTCATCTTTAATGCATTTTCTTCAAAAAAATTTCTAAAGAGGGGCCAAAATGTAGCACCCTAAAATTGGTGCAGTAAAACCTTAATTAATTACAATTACTCTAGTAAATATTCAAATTCAAATTTTAACCTCCAAAACCGCTTCCAAACCGCCGTTTAACCCATTTCCTCCTTTCCCGCACCATTTTTAGAGTTTGTTTTGACCGTTTGACGATATCGTCGTCGATCAGACGATATCGCCTCATATCGGACGATTTCATCTAGGTTAGGATGTCCAGACGATCTTGTCCCAAAACTAATTTTTCTCAATTAGCCTTTGTTCCAACGACGTCTCTAATACAGGTAGAAGCGTGTCTGCGTCGTTAGAGACCCTCCCTATTGGAGATCTCCCAAATTGGGATGATCTCCAACCTCCTAATCTCCCTCCTAAGTCTATTTAAACTTAGGACCCCCCATTGGCATCCCTCTAGATGAAACTTCCTGTAACTTGACTTTACATGCACTAAAACATCTTGAATTACCATCTGCACTGGTCCTATCCAAATTTTGTTGCAGGAACCTTGTCATTCTTCAGCAAGAGCAAGCTTAGTTCATCATGGATGATCCTATTCAAAATGAGACGATTTCATACCAATCCGAGATGATCTCGACTGCAATCTGCATTGGGGGCAATCAGTGCCCAGAGTTTGCATTTTTCTCTTCTCATTTGCTGTTTTATTCTGCATCTAGTCAGTTTATTTATTATTTTATGCTATTCTCGCATCTTGGAGTTCACCCATGTAGTTTAATTGCATAATGAAATCATGATTAACTATTAAAACATCGTAATTTGTTTGCATTCCTATTCAGGATTATCTTATTAACATTCTTATTATTATTTCACATCATTGCCCTCTGTTTGTATTGTTGTATTTTTTGTATTCTGTGTCTATTTCTCTGTTTGCAGGTCTCTAACGAATTCGTCTGACGAATTCGTTAGATCTCAGAACAATCCTGCAGGTCAGAGATGATCCCGTAAAATGCCAGATGATCCTGTCTGCTTCAAGAATTAGAACCTCCATCAGACATCTGGATCAGGTATGGTTCTATAATTTAGCTTTTTCTCTCTGTTTTCTCTTCAAATCTGTTTGCTGTATTTCATTTAGTCTGCATTTTCATAATAGAACAACTTAAATTCATTTGGCCAAACCTAGGACTCGAATGTTTAAAGATAAAACTAAACACATTAAACACATTCCAAACCCAGGCATGGACACTACCATTCAAACGTTTCCTGGTGAACCCACCATCCGTCAAAAAATCACCATAATACACCTCTCCTAAGATGCAGGACCTTCCCAAGGCCTCTCAGTCCGAGGTACCGCACCATCCTTTTCCCATCCTCCTTTCGGACACGGATCCTATAGCCTGAAGGTAAGGATGTGAAAAATTTGGAGTGATACACTGTATAGATGAATTCATGAAAATCCAAGTAGAATACATATATAGGCACATCGAGGGAGACATGATAGATAGATAGGTTATACCAATGTATATAGACCGAATCAAGTTTATAATGTTGGACATAGATATTCCTTTGAGATTATCCCAATAACAATGAGATAAATCTTAGAAAAGGTTCTTAATTTACATCTATGCTCATGGATTGCTTCAATATCTTAAATCAAATGAGTCTACTAACCTTTTGTTTAACATAACTATCCAACAAATTTGAATAGGTAAACCATGGATGATCTACAAGTTTTTGAATAAAAATCACAAAGCTTTAAGAAAGGGGTTTGAATGTGTGGTGCGTCTCCTAAATTTTAAGAGAATGAGGAAGGGAAGGTGATGTCCAAATGCAATTTAGCTTTGATAGAAAATCTTACACACTTGAGATTCTGTGATAATTTTTTCAAGCCCAAATGCAATTATAGCTTTCATAGAAAATCACATACACTTGTAACTTTGTGAAAATTTTAAAAATATTTGAAGGGATAGGATATAGAATCCTAGTGTATTGGTCTTAATCTTAAGATAGTTTTATTGGTAGAATAGAAAACTATATGTGGAAGGTTCAGAGTGATTTTAACAAACATTTAATATATCAATGAACGATAGATATCTTATTTTCTCGTATTATGCACATGAAAGGAGACTTTTAACACCCTTCCATACTATTGAGTAGATTTCTTTGTAATATTATGTTGCTTTTATAAAACCATTTTTTGAAAGTATTGAGTTTCGACAACAATTGATCGAGCTTCAAGCATGTTGGCAAAATCTGAATTATGTACATTTTAAGTGGAAAGAGGTAAGGCTAAATATTGCGTATTTGAGAAAAGCAGTTTAGGATGCAATTTGAATTGAAAAAAAAATAATAATAATTTTTTAGGGAAAGTCCAAAGGTAATATAATTAAACACAATTTTTGTTGGAATTTAATCCCAACTGCCACCGCATTAACTCCATTTTTCCCGCTGCAGGACAAGTTTTAAATTAGAATTTAATATGATAAAATTATGTAATCTGGACTGCAGAATGTTCCCACGTTGGAGACAAGCTTAAAACTAAACGCATATTAATTGTCTTGTTTTGGGCCTCGTTTTGCTCTAGAGTCTGAGAAGCTTCCCTCCAGTCCCTTCTCGAAGCTTCTTCCTTATGAACATATGACAGTGATGTAATTTGCTGTGTTTTTTTTCAGAGGAATAGAATGCAGTTTTTCTATTAGCTGCAGCTCCCTGTTTATCCACTGTTCTATATGCTCTGTTTTATGGACTGCTCTGTTCTGTTATATTAGCTTGTGTCTTGTATGGTCTGTTACTTGTGCATGTGCAGGGGTTGTAATTTCAGATCAGAGGGAACAACAGATTGTAAGCAGCAGAAACCAGCCTGACCAGAAGGTGTTTAAGCCAACAAAGTGGTATCAGAGCATATCACGGTTTAGAAGCCAAGGGTTTTTTCAGAGACAAGGAGACAAGCCAGAGTGAAGAAAGCCTTGGAGAACAGAAATGGCAGCATCAGCCAGCACAAGCTCAACAAATCAAACTCTACCCATTCTTGATGGTAAGAACTATGAATATTGGTCTGCAGTTATGAGAGCTCATTTTATTGCACAAGATGTTTGGGATGTTGTGGAAAATGGGTTTCAGGAGCCTGCAAATGAAGCTGCTCTTAATGCCTTGACAAGAGCACAGAGGGATGCCTTGAAGGAGAACAAAACCAAGGATGCAAAAGCCATTAGAGACCTATATACACATGTGGATCTAAGCATTTTTCCAAAGATACAAGGTGCAAGCAAAGCAAAACAAGCATGGGATACTTTGAAGACAACATACCAAGGAATGGAGAAAGTAAAGGCAGCCAAATTACAGATGTTGAGGAGAGATTTTGAGACAATGCAAATGAAAGAATCTGAATCAGTGGATTCATTTTTCACACAAGCTATTGGGTTGGTGAACCAGATGAGATCCCATGGAGAAGTCATTCAAGATAGAAAAGTTGTAGATAAGATGTTGAGGAGTCTACCTTCAAAGTTTGATTCTCTTGTTGTGGCTATAGAGGAGTGCAAGGATTTGGATCATTACTCCATAGATGAATTGCAAGCATCTCTTATGTCTCATGAGCATAGACTAAACAGAGCCAGTAATACTTCTGTGGAAAATGCATTTAAATCTCAAGTGGATACTGGTCTTGGAAGAGGAAGAGGCAGAGGAAGATCAAACTCCAGAGGCAGAGGAAGAAGTTCATCTAGAGGTGGAAGAGGAAATTCATCAAACACAAGAGGAAGAGGTTACAGTCAAGGCCCAAGCCGGAGTTCAAGCCAACAGAACCAAGCACAAGGAGAAAGGTATGACAAATCACATGTCCAATGCTATTATTGTAAAAAATTCGGTCATTATGCAAGTGAATGTAGAAAGAAACAGTATGCTTATAGAAAACAAGATGCAAATTTCTCAGTAGAAGAAGAATATCAGGAAGGAATGTTTCTTGCTTGCAATGCAGTAGTAGAAAACCAAAAGGAAGTGTGGTATTTAGACTCTGGGTGTAGTAACCACATGACCGGTAACAAAGAATTGTTTGCAAGCCTAGATGAAAGCATAAAATCTGATGTCACTTTAGGGAATGATAACAAGGTCACTGTCATGGGAAAAGGAAGAATAAACATTGTAACCAAGAAGGGGGAGAAGAAATATATTTCAGATGTCTATTATGTTCCAGGTTTGAAGCATAATTTGATGAGTATTGGTCAGCTGGTTGAACATGGTTATAAAGTATTTTTCAAAGACAAACAATGCACAATATATGATAAATTCTCAAGTAAATTGTTGGTTGCAAGAGTGCAGATGACTAATAATCGAATGTTTCCCCTCAAACTTCCACATGATGGGAATTTACAAGCAAGAGAAAGCATTGCAATAGTGACACAAATAGTTCTACAAGCTGAGATGAAGGATGAGAATTGGCTTTGGCACTTAAGAATGGGGCATCTTAATTTTGAGTACTTGAATCTATTGCAAAAGAAGAGAATGGTAAGAGGATTGCCACCAATAGAGAGATCAAACAGAGTATGTGAAGGATGCATACTAGGAAAGCAACATAGAGAGCCATTTCAAGTGGGACAATCAGCAAGAGCGCAAAAACCATTGGAGATTATACATTCAGACCTGTGTGGTAAGATGCAAACCCCCTCACTGAATGGTATGAATTATTTCTTGACTTTCATAGATGATTTTACAAGAAAAACATGGATATATCTTTTAAAGCACAAAGATGAGGCTTTTGAATACTTCAAACAGTTTAAGGCAATGGTTGAAAAACAAAGTGGCCATTATATCAAAGTGTTGAGGACTGATAGAGGTGGAGAGTATGTCTCAAAGGAGTTCTTGAACTTTTGCAAGCACAATGGAATCCAAAATTAGTTTACAGCTAGATATACACCCCAACAAAATGGAGTAGCTGAGAGAAAGAACCGAACAATTATGGAAATGGGAAGAAGCATGATGAAGGCCAAGCATTTGCCAAATGAGTATTGGGGAGCAGCAGTAAAGTGTGTTGTGTATATTTTAAATAGATGCCCAACCAAGAGTTTGAATGGTGTAGTTCCTCAAGAAGCATGGGGAGGAAGGAAACACAGTGTATCTCATATGAGAGTCTTTGGTTGTGTAGCTTATGCGCATGTTCCAGATGAATTGAGAAGAAAGTTGGATAGTAAGGCAGAGAAATGCATATTCATGGGGTATAGTGAGCAATCAAGAACATATCATCTCTACAATCCAGTAACAAAGAAGTTTATAACCAGCAGAGATGTAACATTTGTTGAAGATGAGGCATGGGATGGAAGTGTAGAGAAGACTGTGAATGTTATAGCAAATAAAGATGATATGGCTGTAGCAAATACCCCACCGGTGACTCCACCCACACCAAATCAGAATCAACAATGTCCACCTCAACCACCATCATCATCATCAAGCATAAGTGCAGCCCCAAGATTACAAGAAAGCAGTCAAGTAAGTGGACAAGGAATGTCTTCAGCAGCCCCAATAAATAGCACAAATTTAGGTGAGTCATCAAATCAGAATAGAAGACAAAGGTATAAGAGTTTGAATGAGTTGTATGAGCCAGATGAAGTCAATAGCAATGCTGGTCCAAGTTTATTGTTTGCATTCTATTCTCAATTGGAGGATCCAATACATTTTGAAGAGGCTGTCAAACAAGAAAAGTGGATTGCAGCGATGGATGAGGAAATTGCAGCCATTGAAAGGAATGATACTTGGGAGTTGGTGAGTCTCCCACAAGGCAAGGATGCCATAGGTGTTAAATGGGTTTATAAAACAAAGTATAATGTTGAAGGAAAGGTAGAAAAACACAAGGCAAGATTAGTTGTGAAAGGGTACAAGCAACAATATGGTATAGATTATGAGGAGACATTTGCCCCAGTAGCAAGAATGGAGACAATAAGAACGGTCCTTGCAATAGCAGCCCAACATAAATGGAGGGTCCATCAAATGGATGTTAAATCAGCATTCCTTAATGGTTTCTTGAAGGAGGAAGTGTACATTGAGCAGCCACCTGGTTATGAGGTTGAAGGACAAGAAGACAAGGTGTATAAACTCAAGAAGGCACTGTATGGGCTCAAACAAGCACCACACACATGGTATAGCAGAATTGATTCTTACTTCATGAGCAATGGGTTTAGCAAGTGTGAAGGTGAGCACACTCTTTATATCAAAGTTAAAAATGACAAGTTCTTAGTTGTTGTACTTTATGTAGATGATTTGATTTTCATGGCAAATGATGAGAACATTGTGGCTGAGTTTAAGATTGAGATGAAACAAGAATTTGAGATGACTGACTTAGGATTATTAAGGTACTTTCTTGGCATAGAGGTACAACAATTTGATCATGGAATTTTCATTTCACAAATTAAATATGCTGCTGACATTCTAAAGAGGTTTAAAATGGAAACTTGCAAGCCAACACCAACTCCAGTTGCCATGGGACTGAAACTGAGAAAAGAGGATTGGAGCAAGAGTGTGAATCCAACCATGTACAAGAGCATTGTAGGTAGTCTGATGTATTTAACAGCCACTAGGCCAGACATAATGTATGCTGTGAGCTTAATCTCTAGATTCATGGAAAACCCAAAAGCAACTCACCTCCAAGCAGCCAAAAGGGTATTGAGATATGTCAATGGAACCAAGGAGTTTGGTATTTTGTACACAAAGACAAATGATTTCAAGCTGACTGGGTACACGGATAGTGATTGGGCAGGTAGTATAGATGACAAGAAAAGTACCTCAGGCTATGTATTTCATTTGGGATCAGGTGTTGTCTCATGGGCTTCCAAAAAGCAACCAATTGTTTCTCTTTCTTCAGCTGAGGCGGAATATGTGGCAGCTACAGGGGCAGCATGCCAAGCTATGTGGATGAGAAGGATTTTGAACGATTTGGGACATAAGCAAGTGGAGCCAACAAGGATTTTTTGTGACAATACTTCAGCAATAGCACTCTCAAAGAACTCAGTTTTTCACAAAAGGAGTAAGCACATTGATACAAGGTACCACTTCATTAGAGAGTTGATCAATGCTGGAGAAATCATCTTAGAATATTGTAAGTCAGAAGAACAATTTGCTGACATATTCACAAAACCATTAGGAACAAGAAATTTCACTCTTCAGAGAGATAGCCTAGGCATAGTAGCTGGTAGTAGCAGTTGTGATTAAGGGGGAGTGTTGGAATTTAATCCCAACTGCCACCGCATTAACTCCATTTTTCCCGCTGCAGGACAAGTTTTAAATTAGAATTTAATATGATAAAATTATGTAATCTGGACTGCAGAATGTTCCCACGTTGGAGACAAGCTCAAAAAACTAAACGCATATTAATTGTCTTGTTTTGGGCCTCGTTTTGTTCTAGAGTCTGAGAAGCTTCCCTCCAGTCCCTTCTCGAAGCTTCTTCCTTATGAACATATGACAGTGATGTAATTTGCTGTGTTTTTTTCAGAGGAATAGAATGCAGTTTTTCTATTAGCTGCAGCTCCCTGTTTATCCACTGTTCTATATGCTCTGTTTTATGGACTGCTCTATTCTATTAGCTTGTGTCTTGTATGGTCTGTTACTTGTGCATGTGCAGGGGTTGTAATTTCAGATCAGAGGGAACAGCAGATTGTAAGCAGCAGAAACCAGCCTGACCAGAAGGTGTTTAAGCCAACAATTTCTACGCCTCGGGGCTTCTTTTTTCCCACCCAGGAAGATATCTGATCTTTGAATTGAAATAAAAAAAATTTATATTCAACACTTAATATATCCCGAAAAGTTGGGAAATATTTTGTATAGAAAGAAAAACCAATGTTTTCTTGGTTGACAACTTCAAAATGCCTATATAGTTATATGAGTGTGTGGACCATCTTCCATTGGAGCTTCGTTGGGAACAGCATCTACTTCATCTTCAGCATCTACCATCTTTTATAGTTATATGCTCTCATGTCCATCTTCCTAATGTGTGAACCAGATTGTAATTTGAGATCAGTGGGAACAGCAGATTGTCGAGTGTACAGTTAGGATTTGAGAGGGAAATAAGAATGCCATTTGTCTTTTTGGATTTTTATCTGAAAATCCAAAGTTTTAATTATAAAAAGTAGTATCATAGTCCCCGAGGGTTGGGTAGATTGGCAAGTGTTTGTCTGGCAAGGAATTTACTAAGAAGACATTCAAGTTCAAACCTTGGGGGCAGCCTGTTTGCAAAGGTAGTAGTCTGATCTGAATCCTCTGAGTGCGCACCAGACCGACGATAACGGAACGAATTTCGAGCGACTAGTGGTCCTCTTCATGCCGGGACAACAATAACAAAGTGGAATAAGTTTGGTGAAAGCAGCCCATGTGATTTGAACCCTACTAAAAATAGTGTAGTTGTGACCAACTCTCCTATGTAATTGAGGAAAAAAAATAATACCATTATATCCAAAAATGACCTTAATGAAAAGTAGTCTAATTAATTTTGAAAGGTTAATTGGATTGGTAAGTATTGACATTTATCAATAATAAACTTAGTTTAAATCTTGGAAGCATATATGTTTGTGCAAAACTAGTAGTTTCACCTACTTCAGCTGAGTATGTGCCTATCCAAAAATGATGGTACAAATTCCTAGCTCACAATGTTCTTCCTAGTAATCTGACCTATGTCACATGAGTGCATGCCTACCCACCTACCCACAAAGAGTGATACAAATCTTGAGATTAGGTGTTCCTCCTCATGTCAAGTTAAATAATAATGAAGTGAAATAAGTGTTGTTGGGACAACCCCAAGATTTGAACCATTCTTAAGAGTACAAAAAACTATAACCAAAAAATGAAAAATATAATAATCTAATTATACCTTCACATAACTTCTAACCGTATTTCAATTACACTTTACATTACTTCGAAATAAATAAATACATAAAACAAATTTCAAAATTTTAACTTACTTTGCATTACTTTAAAATAAATAACTATATAAAACAATTTTCAAAAATTTAAGATGGTCCAGTAACAATCACAAGCATATTTCACGCAAAGCTCATGTCATGTCCTTATTTAAAATTTTCAGCATCTACTTCATCTTTGGAAAATTGATATTTTAAAATTAAATTAAATGGCATGCATTAGGGTTTCGAGTTCTTGGTTCCATATTGCCTCTCCACTCTAGAGAGTGTGTAGGATGCCTCTTAGGGCATTTTTTTGCTGCTTTCATCAACTTTACTTTATTATTTAGCAGATTGAAACCCTTTTTTTTTATGTATGGAGCTTAATAAACAACTCCAAAAGTTGTAGAAGGGAGCAATGGTGCTAAAGGTAAACAAGTAAACATGGAAGTTCATTCCCAAAGTTTATCATGAGGTAATATTTCTCCTTCAAATGTTGTTATTCCGTTGAGTGAGTTTAATACTACTTTTTCTTGACTAGAAATCCATACGCTGGTAGGGTATTTTCTAGGTCATATCCTTGGTGAGAACCTCCTTCGAAACTGGGTCCAAAAATCTTGGCATGGTGTCAAGGTTGATGGTATATAGAACCTCACCAAGAGTTTTTGTTTTTGTTTTGTTTTGTTGACTGTGCTCAGGCCATAGCGGTCCTCAGTCATGGCCCTTGGGTTGTTTGAAGCACCTTGTTGATTTTTTTAGCCTTGGACCAAGGATTTTTCAGTCACTAATGGTGTTTCCTTGTGGGTTCTAGTTTGGGTTTAATTCCTTGGTCTTCCTATGCCACTTTGGCCTTATTATCAGAAACTTGTGGTCCCCATTGGTGAATTTATCTGTTGTTAAATGGATAAGTTTTATTCCTCATGCCCTCAAAAGCATTTTTATGTCAAAGTCAATCTTTCTAAAGAACTCAAGGAGACTTTTGATGTCAAAGTTGGTGATTATAGGTTAAAGCAACATGTTGTCTACATAAACCTGTCTAACACATATTATTGTTGCCAATCAACTACCCATAAGATAAAATATTATCCTTTAATGACGAACAAGATTAAAGTTAAGGGGATGATTGTGGCTCTAGTTACTACCAGCTCTATTCTTGCTTCCAAAGGGGGGCAAGATGAATGGAAGGTAGTCTAGAAGAAGGGTAAGAATAGAAAAAATGTAAACCCTATGGATGCTCCCAGTAGCTCGTCTCAATCCTTTGTGTCTTCTGTGATAACTAGGTATGGTGTGGTGACGGATCAACATACCATGAAACCGGTGGAACCTAGTGCTAGGGATTCACAAATGGTTGCTAATGTACCATCGACTAGAGCTTCCTTTGCTGAAATTTTTCCTACTTCTACTCCTAATCAATCTTCAGATTCTCCAGTTTTGCATATCAATGGGTAGTCTTCATCAAGCTTCACGGAACCTGAACAAGCTTCTGTCAATGGCTGAAGATCCCATAGCCCACCACGGGAAGAATCCTTGGTTCACAAAGACAAAATGTGTCAAACGGAGTTTTGGAAAGTAGGTCAAGAGCATTTTCTCAATAATATTTATGATTCTCTTTCAAACCTCGGAGACGCTGAAGATGTAGCCAAACATATGAGTCTTGATCCATCTTCATGATTTTTTTATCATGGAATTTTAGAGGGCTAATAGATCCAGTCTGCAAATACTTGGTTCAAGATGATATTTCTTGATGCTCCAGGATTTAAGGTAATTCTAGCTTTCTTTGTCTTCAAGAGAATATTTTTGACTTTATTCTATAATGTACTTGTCGTTTTCTTTTGCTAGGTTGTTTTTTTTTATGCCACCAATCATTCCCTAGTAGAGGGGGAGATTTCATTCTTTTGAAATCTAGGTGGAAAGATAATTTTGTCTCATGGGGTGTGGACCCTTCCAATCATGCAGTTTGGATTTTACTTGATATTGGTGGGCTATCTTTTTGTATTATTAATGTTTATGCCTACAATGATGCTCAGGAGAACTATAACATCTTGCGGTGATGTGCTTTTTTTTACCACCTATTATTTGGTTTATATACAAAGATTTTAATATGAATAAAAATCCTATAGACAATATAGGACAACTTTCCATGTAGTGGGCTATTGGGGAAAGAGAGACATGGTGCTTCACGAAAAATAAATTGGATTTGTCAGGCCCCAATTCTTGCTTTTCTCCTCAGGATTTTCCTAAACATTTGTGGTATACATGGTCCAATTTCTAGGTTGGCCATGAAAGAATTCTAAGAAGGTTGGACAAAGCCATGCTTTTAGATGATGTGTAGTTTTTCTTTCATAGGATAAATACTTCAACTCTGTTTGTGGAAACCATTCTTGGTACTACTACTTCTGACCATTCACCCATCATGTTTAATGTGCTAATGAAATCCCTACCTTAGAGACACTACAAGTCATAATTTATTTTCAATACTTCCTTTCTTTAGCACCATTCCATGGTTTTTCATATCTGCAGAGTCTAAAATATAGCTCCTAGACCTACTGGAGAGTTGGGTTGGATAGAATGGTGGAATGATATCATTTTTCATACAACTATCTTACTCTATACTTTGGGGAAAAAGGTGGCATAGTTTAGAAGACATGCTAGTGATGTCCTTCATGATCAACTTGCCAAACCTTCCCTTAGGCTTGAGGCTTGTCCATTTAATCCTAAACTTTGGTCTCATGTTGCCCAGATGATGCATGAAAATAAACTTGCTAAACTTTATGAGGCTCAAGGAGCTTGAATTATATCCCGTATTCATTTGCTTAATGTTGGTGATAGGGTCACAAAATATTTTTTTCAAAGCCTCTACTCTCCCAGAAAAGCTACTCAATTCAAGGCCATCCAAGACAATGGAATAAGGCTTACATCTCTTTCAAATATGATTAATGCTTTTGTAAAGCACTATACTAATATTTTTTCCATTCAAGCTTATTCCTCTGAGCGAGAGCAAGCACTGGTAGCTTGTATGGCAATTGTACCAGTGGAGGTTTTAGAGTCTCAAAGAGCAAGGTGTGATAAACTACGCTCCCTTATAGATATGAAGGATGCATTATCTTAAATGGAAAATGACAAAGCACTAGGTCTGGATGGCTTTCCCTGTGAGTTCTACAAGGGTCTTTGGGACTTAGGATGTATTGATTTACATAAATTTTATCTGGAGGCTCTTCGAGTATGCTCTTTGGGAGCAATTATTAATATGAGCAATATCAAATTCATACCCAAGTAAGGGGAGCTAGAGTTGAATAATAATTGGAGGCCTATTACTTTGTTGAATGTTAGTTACAAGATCATTACCAAAGATTTGGCTCTTCACCTTAGGCCTCTTCTTCCTTTGATAGTTAGATTAGAGCAAACTAGCTTTATTCAAGGAAGGTACATCCTCAACAATGTTTTGGCTATCTGGGAGGGCATGGAATGGGCCTGAATGTCAAACCAAAACATGCTTTTTATTAATATTGATTTTTAGAAAGCTTATAACCTCATTGAATGGAGATTCATTCTTTCTATGATCAAAGCTTTAGGATTCGGGCTAGTTTTCATTCAGACTATTGCTATGCTATTCAAAGATACCAATTAATCTTATCTTAAGGCCATTATTGACTTTTGTACTTGTATTATTGATATTTTTTCTTTTGGCCCATATAAACCTTTAAAATGCTACTTTTATAACTTTTTATAATGTTTTAGTCCCAAAGGTTATCCTCACAACCTTAACCTAAAGGTAACTTGTATTTGGGTGTAGATATTCCTTAATACCAACCTTTTTTCTCATTGGTTGAAGTGTAATTTCATTTCTATTTAGTGAGATTATTTGATGTCCATTGACACCCCTAATATATTTGATGTTCTTCATTCTTTGAGTAGTGTAAATTTCAAGAAATATTGGGTAATTCTTGTGAAATCTAATATTAAATCCTATAGAGATTGGTACAATAACTATTTATATCTTTATGTAAAGTTAGTGTTGGTATCAATAATAAATTTTATCATATTGTGGATAACAATGTTGGTTCCAATAAAGGGGTGGTGATGAATAAGTGTGAGTTTCCATTCCTTAATCTAGAAACAATGCCAATATACCAATGGTTCCAATTGAAACCTAAAGACATAAAACCAAATGTTTTAGTGCTAAGGCAATAACAATACCATATCCAATGTTGCATTATGAGTAAAGAGTTTTTATAACCTAAAAGTAGAAGAGTAAGATGATCATGGATATGTTAATAAGTCAAAACTTGAAGCCTTATTTGAGCATCGCTTATTTAACTATGTATTTACCTAATGATTATCCCTAAGAATCAAACTTGTCAAAGTTGATTTCACCTTGTGAGCAATGTAGTAACCATTGAATTCCTTCAATAGAAGAAACAAAATTCATAATGAGTCAGTACAAAAAATAATTATGTTGTGGAAGCCCAATAGGTGTTGTTATACCAAATTATTCAAGATTTAAAATTACATATATGTTTCCAAATGTAGTTATTGTTTGGGGTGAGGATGTTAAATCATATTATACATTGCACTTGACAATGAAAATGTATGTAGACAAAGGAGCATTCTATATAACCATCAAATGTCAAATTTTTTACTTAATGGTAATAAGTTTTGTATGGTAATGTGTAAAGTAAAATACTAATATTTGTTAGTGTTATTTAATCCTCATGACATTCATGGAGGGGAAAGGAATAAAATACACATGTTTTTCATTATGGATTTACCTATAACAACTTGCAAATACATAATAACATCCTAGTGACTGTATATAAATTATTCAAAGTATACTACTTATTCAAGATAAAATCAACTTATAATAAACAAGATTTGTTTATATTTTATTTAGATGAAATATTGATATTACACATGATGTTACATGGAAGATCATATCATATGGACATTTTTCGTTCACCTCAAGTTTTTATAAATAGTGTAGGAAGCCTTAGGAGCTATGTTTGAGCATTACTTATTACCTTACTACTAATGAATAGTTAGAATAGACGAATGGAGTAGAAAATGATATATTGAGGATGCACATAATGAATGATCAAGATAAATAAGTAGTACATATAATCTTATTTTAGTTTTACTTATTATAACAAGTATTTTTTCACTAAGGTAAAATATGGGATTTTGAAAGGGCCCAAACCCTTTTACATTTCTAGATTGATCTATCTAGTCTTACAAACCAAAAATCATCATATTTTTGGACATTTTGAGTCCATAAAATTGTCATTGATGTCAAGTAATTAACCACCGTTGATGTCAAAAAGTCAATAGAGCTTGATAATATTTATTTTTAATATTATGTGAAGCAAAAGGTTTTTTTATTAAAACCAAGATGAGCAATTAAAAAGATTTTTATTTAAAATCAAAGGAAAACAAAGGTTGAGGTTTATTTTTTAAACCTTAAAGAAAAGGAAAATAATATTTTATTATTTTTGGTAAACCTTTGTCGGTGCACATTAGGGTTGAAGCAAAGCATCGACATCTATCTTGAAGATGTTCTCCATGCATGAAAATAAAATAATAATGAGGGTGTTGACGTATGATTAACCATCAAATAATGCATATAAACACATAATATTTTTCTTGGTTTTGGTACCAATGCAATTGCAATCTGATGAGGGTAAATGCAAATTCGGTGAATGTTTTATGAATATTATTGCAAGAAAGATCAGTGAGCCTTGGTTATGTTGTGTGGGAAAAAACAACAATTCGGTTTTACATGAGGAAGACTTGAGATTCGTTATATGGTTCATTGTGCTTGGCGTATCCTTGTTGAGGAATTTTAAGCGAACACTTTGGAAGAAAAATGACAATCAGTGCAATGTTTGTGAAGGGGCTTCATTGGAAGGAGCGTGGCAGTTAGAAGGTACTATGTTTGTGAGAGCACAATAATTGTGTGAGTGTAGTAGTTGTGTGAGAGTGTTGTAGTCATTTTAGGGTGCAATAGTGTTGAAAGACATAAACACCAAGCTAGAATGAAGCCCAACCGCAACCAGCTAAAAAGAATAGGTGGAGATGCATTATTAGTCTCAGTGTGAAACATACATAGGTCAAAAATGCGTGTACAACCAATACCAAAAACTAAAGGTATGTTCTAAAGTTTGGCAAGCCTTTGATTTATCAAAAGGTGCTAATATTCAGGAGACATTGAAAATATTATTAATGAAAGTTGTGTTTAGGGTTTATTATTTACACTGATAGAAATTATTAGTTGGAGTGAAAAGGTGTCATTGGGATAATTTATATTGTTATTCTTGTATAATTGAATACTTGGAATAAGGTTTGAGTTGATTTAATTATTGAGAGATGTCTTCATTTGAGGTATAGTTTCAAAGTAAAATATTGTTTGAATAAAGAGGGAGTTACAAGGTGTATGTGGATGCTACTACTTTATGTAATGTTTATGAAGAAGATTTTTATCTTCTAATCAATTTAAGATTGGTAAAATTTTAATTGTGAATGAGACAGGGTTTCTAAAGACACTTTAACATCAAACAAAGGTATGGGTATATTCTTCCTTGATTGAGTTGATTGGTAGGTTTTCTAGAAAATCAACTTTGGAGTGAAAAGGACTTAATTAGGTTTCCTTATTGAGTTGTTGAGTATATGTGAAGATTGTTTATAAGCATTGTTGAGTGTAATGCTTCAATATTTTCTGGAATAAAAGAGTTAATAATTTTTTTTTGATAAGTGTTGTTGTTGAAGTTGTTGATTGAGTGAAGAACTTGAACTAGGGTTTGGAAAGAACATGAGTATCATTGTTATGTGAGATTGGTTGATAAGCATTGTCAGAAAAATTTTGAGTGAGTGTTCATATGTTTGGACTAGGGTTTGTAGGTAAGGATTATTTCATTGAGTGATTGGTTGAGTAAAGTTGGTTGAGCCTAGTCAAGTGAATGTGTGAAGAGATAACTCAAGTTATATGAAAAAAATTATTCTATATTCTGAATTAAGTTGAAAGAGTGATTGGGAATTGTGATGAATGTGATGCATATTGAGTCTCTAACAATTTTCTTTATGTTTCTATGAGATTGGAAAAGTTGTAGAGTTGACTTGTTGAACAGATTTGAGGCAAGTCTTAGAGAAGACTTGTGGACAAATTTGTGTGATATTTTGTGGAAGATTTGATGCAGGAGCATCCGGTGACAGTAGGGCAATCTTGCATCATCCAATTTTTTTTTTAGTTTTCTCTAAGTATTTTGCATCTTGGTTATTTACTTTCAGTTTGAAAGGAGTTTTGTAAAGCAATTTTCAGTTTGGAGAAGGTTTTGTTAAGCAAGGGAGTGGGGTCGCGAAATCGCGACCTCCGAAGGCTGCATATGACTTTGGTGAAATTCGTCGCGATATCGCGACGTCGCGATATCGCGATGTCGTGATATCGTGACGTCGCGATATCGCGACGATATTGTGAAGCAAAGCAAAAGAGGGGAATGCCGTCGCGATATCGTGACGGGTCGTGATATCGTGGCCAGTAAAAGGCCGACACGTGGCTGGTCATCCGAATGGCCGCAAGACTTAAGGAAATAAGGTGGAAAACAAAGCAGACCAAGGGAGGAGTGAAGCAAAGCAAAGAGGGGAGTGCCGTCGTGATATCGCGATGGGTCACGATATCGCGACCTGTCGCGATATCGCGGCCAGTAAAATGCCGACACGTGGCGTATCATCGATAGCTTCCAAGTAACAAAGGATAAAGAGCAAGGCGAAGACAAAGGAGGGGGGGTCACGACATCGCGACATGTCACGATTTCATGACATGTCATGAAATCGAGACCCCAAGTGGCTTCAGCGGAGAAGAGGCACTTTTGGTCGCGATATCGCGATTTCACGACCTATCGCGATATCGCGGCCAGGTGAGAACGAGACCAAAGAAGATAAGCCGATGACCGGGCAAAGCAAAATATGACACGTGGACAACCACGTGTATCAAAATAGTAGTGAAAGGGTACGTGTAGCAAATATATGGCGACAAGGTGAAAGCATGGCCAGATTTACACGCGGTCGGCTACGTGTACGAAATCAAAGTTGAGGGTTACGTAGATTGTTAAGGAAGGAGTCGACCACGCATCGTTCTTATTATTTATTTCTAGCAATACTGCAATTACAGGTGATGGATTTATGAAGGAAACAGCAGTACAGAGTACAGTCAAAACGAAGTGGCCAGTGCAGGGTATGGGAAGCCATTAATGCAAGCTTCTGGGTAGATCGGGCAGTTGCCCATTTATGGTGAAAAACAAAAATTTGAAAATTCAACCGGGGGAAAATCGAATTTGAAATTGTTGTTGGGCGGGAGCATTAATTTCCTAGAGGATCGAGGCCTCGATAAAAACTCGAAATTTGTAAGGGTTGGGATGGTGAGTTCGGGATTGAGGGGGAGAGTTGTATGCCTAGAAATACTACTGTAAAAATTGTATTAAGCAATTTAATGAAAATTACTGTGAACTTCGTTGTGTGAATCCCGAATTTCCGTCAAGTGGTATCAGAGCGGGAGCTCCTGAGCGTGTAACAGATCGCCGGAGAGAGGCAGTTACACCAGGATCTATGGAAGGATTTAAAAAAAAAAAAAATTATAATGCCTCCATGAAGAAACCGTGGCGGAGTAGGAAATGTGGTGCCGACCGAAGACTTTCGAGCCTTGCAGAGACAAGTTCAAGCCCTGCAAGCAGAGTTACGCAGAAGGAACGAGCCCAGAAGGGATGAGGAAAGTGAAGACAAAGTTGAAGAAGAAGACCAATCTAAGAAAGAGGAAGGGGCCGTGGTGGAAGAACTGGTGGAGAACTAGTGGAGAAAAGTATAAAGACCCGAAGAAGACTGGTGAAACCAGTAGTAACTAGGATCAAAGGGAAGAGGATGTTTATCAGCCCCGAGATCAGAACAGCTACCCAAGAGGACGGGGTGGATCTGGACGAGGATTTGGAAGAGGAGTATTTCGTGGGACATGTTTCCACTATGGTGAAGAAGGACATCGGGAATTTGAGTGTCCACAACATCGAGAAAGGACGAAAAAGAGGCCTGAGGGTCCAGCCAGAGCTGCTGTGGTAGAGGAAGAAGCTGAGTCTGAACATTTTGAAGAAGCGGAGAGAGGGGAAGCAATGATTTTAAGAAGAGTCCTGTTGAATGAAGAGAAGGACAAAGATCAAAGAAGAAGTTTATTCCGCACAAGATGTAAGTGTGCGGGCAAAGTTTGCAATATTATTATTGATAATGGTAGCATGGATAACCTGGTTTCAGAAGAAATGGTTACAAAGCTATAGTTGGGAAGGAAGAAGCACCCGCATCCATACCGGGTCGCATGGTTATAGAAGGACCACAAAGCTTTGGTCAATGAACAGTGCTCCGTTAAATTTAATATTGGAAATTATTGTGATGAGGTCCTGTGCGACATCCTGCCTATGGATGCTTGCCATATGTTGCTGGGGAGGCCCTGGCAGTTCGATCGGAGTGCAATGCATGATGGCCGTGCAAACACCTACTCATTGACAAAGAATGGTGTACGCCATAAACTAAAGCCCTTAAAGGATGCAGATGAAAAATTATGTAACAATTCCAGAATCTGTTTATTTGAGGGGAGAAAGTTCTTGGATGGGTTGAAGCATGAACATTTATGTTATGCAATAATCCCTAGAGCAAAGAAGGAATTCCAGGATACCCCAGCAGAAGTCCTAGATCTGCTGGAGGAATTTCTAGATATTGTGTCTGACAATGTGCCTGAGGGTTTACCCCCAGTAAGGAAAATTAGCCACCATATAGATTTGGTACCGGGATCAAGCTTGCCAAATAAAGCTGCACACAGAATGACACCTGTAGAAACTAAGGAGTTAAATAGGTAGGTCTAGGAGTTTCTAGAGAAAGGATTGATTAGGGAGAGTCTTATCCCATGTGCAGTGCCAGTAGTACTAGCACCCAAGAAGGATGGAGAGTGGAGAATGTGCACAGACTCTTGGGCAATCAATAAAATCACTATCAAATACAGATTCTCGCTGCCAAGGATGGATGATATAATGGACTGTTTAAGTTGGGCTAAGTACTTCATGAAGATTGACCTGAAAAGTGGCTATCATAAGATCCGTATTCGAGAGGGAGATGAGTGGAAGACAACCTTCAAGACAAGAGAAGGCTTGTATGAGTGGTTGGTCATGCCATTTGGGTTGTCCAATGCACAAAGTACCTTCATGCGGCTGATGAATGAAGTACTGAAAGAATTTCTGGGAAATTTTGTCATTGTTTATTTAGATGATATTTTGATATTCAGCCGAACCCTGGAGGAACACCTGATGCACATCAGGAGAGTTTTTGAGAATATGCGGGAAGAGCAGTTATTAATAAATCTAAAAAAGTGTAATTTTGTCAAGAAGGAGTTAGTATACCTGGGGTTTGTAATCTCAGCAGAAGGTCTGAAAATGGACCCCGAGAAGGTGAGAGCCATCATCGAATGGCCTACCCCAAGGAGCACAACAGAAGTAAGATCATTTCATGGTCTAGCTAGTTTTTACAGGAAGTTCATAAAGAACTTCAGCAGCATCTGTGCACCTCTCACAGAAACAATGAGGGGGGATAAAAAAGAGTTCAAGTGGACATTAGGGGCTGAAAGGAGCTTTGATGCATTGAAGAAAAAGGTCACAGAACAACCTGTCTTGGCACTCCAAGACTTTGATAAGGTGTTCCAGGTGGACTGTGATGCCAATGGCAGTGCAATAGGGGCTGTACTGAGTCAAGGAGGCAAACCAGTTGCTTATTTCAGTGAGAAGTTAAATGATGCTCGGAAAAAGTATTCAGTTTATGACCAAGAATTTTATGCTATAGTTCAGGCCTTGAAGAAGTGGAGACACTATTTGCTACCAAAGGAGTTTGTTATATTTACTGATCATCAGGATTTACAGTACATTAACAGTCAGACAAAACTGAACCAAAGTCACATGAAGTGGGTAGAATTCCTTCAAAGTTATACCTTTGTGTTGAAGCACAGGAGTGGGAAATCAAACAAGGTTGCAGATGCCTTGAGCAGAAGGCAGACTTTATTGACTAAATTGACAGTGGAAGTAGTGGGATTTGAAGAACTGAAGGGTTTGTACCCTGAAGATCCAAATTTTGCATAAGCCTGGACGGCTTGCTTAACACCTGTTACTGTGGCCAGGACAAAATGGTTGGATTTCTTGATCCAGGACGAAATGCTGTTCAAAGGAAGTAAATTATGCATTCCAAGGAGTTCCATGCGGGAAAACTTAATCAAAGAAAAACACAGCGGAGGACTGGCTGGGCACTTTGGTCGGGATAAGACCATTGCCCTAGTGGAGGAAAATTATTACTGGCCTCAACTTCAGCAAGATGTGCGAAAGTTTGTGCAAGGTTGCAGAATATGCCAGATGGCAAAGGGTGTAAGACAAAACACCGGATTATACCAGCCATTACCTGTACCAGAGAGGCCATGGGAGGACATAAGCATGGATTTTATTCTTGGATTGCCAAGGACACAGAGGGGAAATGACTCTGTATTTGTGGTGGTTGACCGATTCTCCAAAATGGCACATTTTGTTCCCTACCAGAAGATGAGTGATGCAGTTCACATTGCAGGGTTATTCTTCAAGGAAGTGGTATGACTTCACGGTCTACCAAGAAGCATAGTTTCTGACAGAGATACAAAGTTTGTTGGATATTTTTGGAGAACTCTGTGGAAGAAGTTGAAGACAGACCTGAAATTCAGTTCAGCATACCACCCACAAACTGATGGATAGACAGAGGTGGTGAATAGAAGCCTAGGTAATTTACTAAGATGCTTGATAGCGGATCAACCCAAGGGATGGGATTTGGTTTTACCGCAGGTAGAATTTGCGTATAACAGTTCAGTCAATAAAAGCACCAATAAATCTCCGTTCCAGATAGTATATGGAAACATCCCAAGGAATGTGTCTGAACTGAGAAAGTTGGACAGGAAAGAAAAGTGTAGTGCCGAGGCAGAAGAATTTGCAGAACATATGAAAAGTCTGCATGAAGAAGTAAGGAAACAAATTATAAAGATGAATACTCAATATAAGGCGAGGGCAGACCAAAAGCGGCGGTTCAAGGAGTTCAAAGTAGGAGATGAGGTCATGGTACATCTCAGGAAGGAGAGATTTCCTGCCAAAACTTATAATAAATTGAAGATGAAAAAGTTTGGGCCATGCAGAATACTGGGAAGGCGGGAGTCAGGAAATGCGTATGAAGTGGAATTGCCAAGTTGGCTTGATATTTCACCTATTTTTAATATTTTAGATTTATTGGAATATCATGATGGAGAAGGTACAGAGATGCCAAGTGCAAAATTATGGCAAATTCCAGCATCTACTCCAACCACAGATGAGGCCGAGGAAATATTAGACACTCGTGAAGGCAGAAGCACCAGAAACAAATAGTATTCAGAATATTTGGTAAAGTGGAAGGGCAGACCTGTTGAAGATGCAACTTGGTTGTCAAAAACGGAGGTTGACCGCCTGGGTCTTCCCCTAACCAAACAGAAGTGAGGATCACTTTTATTTTACCCCGGGTGTCTGATGCAGGAGCATCCGGTGACAGTAGGGCAATCTTGCATCATCCAATTTTTTTTTTTAGTTTTCTCTAAGTATTTTGCATCTTGGTTATTTACTTTCAGTTTGAAAGGAGTTTTGTAAAGCAATTTTTAGTTTGGAGAAGGTTTTGTTAAGCAAGGGAGTGGGGTCATGAAATCGCGACATGTCGCGATTTCATGACATGTCGCGAAATCGTGACCTCCGAAGGCTGCATATGACTTTGGTGAAATTCGTCGCGATATCGCGACAGTATTGTGAAGCAAAGAAAAAGAGGGGAATGTCATCACGATATTGCGATGGGTCATGATATCGTGACCTGTCGCGATATCGTGGCCAGTAAAATGTCGACACGTGGCTGGTCATCCGAATGGCCGCAAGACTTAAGGAAATGAGGTGGAAAACAAAGCAGACCAAGGGAGGAGTGAAGCAAAGCAAAGAGGGGAGTGCCGTCGTGATATCACGATGGGTCGCGATATCACGACCTGTCGCGATATTATGACCAGTAAAATGTCGATACATGGCGTATCATCAATAGCTGCCAAGTAACAAAGGATAAAGAGCAAGGCAAAGACAAAGGAGGGGGGGTCGCAACGTCGCGACATGTCACGATTTCATGACATGTCGCAAAATCATGACCCCAAGTGGCTTCAGCGGAGAAGAGGCGCTTTTGGTCACGATATCGCGACATGTCGTGATTTCGTGACCTGTATCGATATCGCAGCCAGGTGAGAACGAGACCAAAGAAGATAAGCCGACGACCGGGAAAAGCAGAATATGACACGTGGACAACCACGTGTATCAAAATAGTAGTGAAAGGGTACGTGTAGCAAATATATGGCGACAAGGTGAAAGCATGGCCAGATTTACACGCGGTCGGCTACGTGTACGAAATCAAAGTTGAGGGTTACGCAGATTGTTAAGGAAGGAGTCGACCACGCATCGTTCTTATTATTTATTTCTAGCAATACTGCAATTACAGGTGATGGCTTTATGAAGGAAACAACAGTACAGAGTACAGTCAGAACGAAGCGGCCAGTGCAGGGTATGGGAAGCCATTAATGCAAGCTTCTGGGCGGATCGGGCAGTTGCCCATTTATGGTGGAAAACAAAAATTTGAAAATTCAACCGGGGGAAAATTGAATTTGAAATTGTTGTTGGGTGGGAGCATTAATTTCCTAGAGGATCGAGGCCTCGATAAAAACTCAAAATTTGTAAGGGTTGGGATGGTGAGTTCGGGATTGAGGGGGAGAGTTGTATGCCTGGAAAGACTACTGTAAAAACTGTATTAAGCAATTTAATGAAAATTACTGTGAACTTTGTTGTGTGAATCCCGGCTTGCCGTTAAGATTACAATACAGATTTGAGGACAAATATTGAGGATATGTTTGAGGATAAATATTGAGGACAGATTTAAGGACAGAGATTGAGGATAAATCAGAGGATAGAGTTTGGTGCAGATTTTAGGACAGGTTTATGCCAGACCAGATACAAAGATTGAGTAGATTTATGCTTGACCAAAGGACAATATTTAGTTCAGATTTAAGACATAGCTTTGAAGGTGATAGAGTATAGATGATGACAATCTCTAGTGGATAGAGATCCATTAGCCAGGGTAGTTAGGACAAGTGTCTTCAGTGGATAAATATCCATTAGCCAAAGCATTTGGGGTAACAGTTCTTCTAGACGATCACTAGTTAGAGCTAAGGATAAAGGAGTTCTCCTATCGATAGAGATCCATGAAATTTATTAGGGGATTGGTGTCTCATTTGGACAGCGATCAATAAAAATTGTAGGTAAAGGATTCCCAAGAGAATTTATTTGAGAAAAATTTATAAGAAATATTTTCTTCGTGGAGTAGCCCACATTGGGTGAACCACATAAAAATCATGTCTCTCATGTGTGTGATGATTTGTGTGATATTTACTACTTTAATATTACTGATGTTATCATTTGGATTAAAAAGCAAAAAGTTTTATCTTATACTATTCATCCCCCCTCTTAGTATAAACACATGTTCTTCAATTGGTATCAAAGCGGGTCTCTCCATGAAAATACTAATAACTTGGAGAAGCATCCATTAGAATCACACATGACTTTAGAAAATGAAGAGGATACTATGCTTGATATAAAATAGGAATTCTTTGTTGCTCTCAAAAAATTGTAAATAATTAGAAAGAAGAATTCAAGCTTGAAGGAAACAATTCAAGAGAATGAAGAAGCAAGGATGGAAATTCTATAAAATATCATAGAACTCAAGATAAGGGTGGAAGAAGGAAAGAAAATTGAGCAGAATATCACAGATCTGTTAAGAAAAAGAGAAAAATAATGTGAAATAATGGAAGTAGAAATAGTTTATTTAAGGAATGAAGTCAAAAGGACCAAGGCACTACAAGATGTAGAGTATGATAAACAAGAAAAGGAATCAATTCTTCAAGAAGCAGAAAATTCAAACAAATATAGGTAAGCTAAGGATATCAGAAAGGAAGAAAGCAAATAAAAACCTTGGATGAGAGTTAATCACAAAATAATAAGCACTTCACCACAATATAAAAGGCATCCAAGTAGGTTACATAATTTCTTCCATGGTCATTGTTTTTCTTGTAATAAATATGGTCATAGAGTTGTACACTGTATTAGTCATGCAAGAATCAATGTCAATATAAATTTGAATTCTTTTGCAGCTCTTATGGATGATGATATTATATGTTACACATGTAATAATTTTGGGCACAAGGTTAGATGGTGTAAAATGATACTTCTTGAGTCTAGGAAAACAATTTCAACAATTAGGAAAGATGAAAGGTAAAATGTTAAGGCTAGATCAAAGTTACTTCAAACAACCCTTCGTGCTCAAGATAAAGAAGAACAATGGTATCTTGATAGTGGCTTCTCTAGTCATATGACAAGAGATAAAGATAAATTTATGGTACTAAAAGAAACCAATAGAGGATGAATAAGTTTTAGTGATAATGGATAAGCAAGGATTGGTGGAAGTGTAACTCTAAGCTTAGATAATGGGAAAACAAGAACAAAAAGTATGTTGTATATTAAGGGGTTAAAAAATAATCTAATAAGTGTAATTCAACTTTGTGATAAAGGGCATATGGTTACATTTCATCCAGATAGATGTGAGATAAGAAAATAAAAAATTAGAAAGGTCATTGCCAATGCAATACGAACTCCAAACAATATATACATGCTTAGTGAGATCAAATGGGAAAAGTGCTTTCTATCACAAGAATATGATATTTGTTTGTGGTATAGAAGATTGGGTCACTTGAATTTTTACAACATAATCAAAATTAGCAATAAGCAGGCTGTGAGAGACTTACCCAAAATAAAAAGGCCACAAAATATAATTTGTGCACCTTGTCAACATGGAAAGAAAACTATAACAAGCTTTAAGTCAAAAGGATATATGTAATATGATCCATTAAGTCTAATACATACTGATCTATGTCGTCCTACATGAATACAAAGTATTCAGGGTGAAAGACACTTTATATTGTTTATAGATGATTACTCTAGAATGGTTTGGTTAGATTTTTTGAAAGAGAAATCAGAAGATTTTGAAAAAAATCAAAATATTTAAAGAACTGGTTGAAAATAAACCCGATAAAAGAATTAAGTGTTTGATATCTGAAAAAGGAGGATAATTTACCTCAAATGAGTTTGTAGAGTTTTATGAACAACATGGGATCAAGAGAGAATACTCAACAAAATGGAGTAGTTGAAAGGAAAAATAGGACTATTGAGAATATGGCTAGAGCTATGTTAAATGAGTCTAAGCTCTCAGATGGATTTTGGAGAGAAGCAGTCAATACAATAGTATACATAATAACTTGGGCTCAAATGAGGGTAAACCATCACAAGACTCCATATGAGATTTGGAAAGGAATACCGACCACTGTAAAACACCTTAAGGTTTTTCGAAGCAAGTGCTATATAAGATGAGAGGATCAAAACTTAGGTAAGTTTGATCCAAGATATGATGAGGGAATTTTCCTTGGTTATTCCTCTAAGAGTAAAGCTTATAGACGCTTAAACAAGAGAACTTGCACTATTGTAGAAAGTATAAATGTAACAATTGATGAGAAGATAGATTCAAGATAACCAGTTCAACAAATTGTGTATCAAGAAGATGGAAGTTGTCAAGAAGAGTTTCAGGAGGAATAAGTTAAAGAAAAAAAAGAAACACAAATACTTATTCCTAAAAATCCATCCAAGTACATACAGAAACATCATCCAAAAGAGCAAATCATTGGGAATCTAAATGAAAGACATACAAGGAGAAGGATAATAACACCATCTCAAAAAGCATTTTTTTCTTTGCTATATAATATTGATCCAAAAGACTTCAATCATGCAAGTGAATTTGAGTTATGGATCAAGGCAATGGATGAGGAATTAGATCAAATAGAGAAAATTAAGACTTGGGAACTTGTACCATGTCCAAAAGACAAGAATGTGATCGACACAAAATGGGTATTCAGAAATAAGCTAAAGGAATATGGACAAGTAGTAAGGAACAAAGCAAGGTTAGTATGCAAAGTTTATACACAAGTAGAGGGAATTGAATTTGATGAGATATTTTCTCCAGTTACATGACTTGAAGCCATAAGAACATTTTTAGCCTTCTCAATTTTTAAAACTTCAAGGTATATTAGATGGATGTTAAGTCAACATTTCTAAATGGTGTTCTAGAAGAAGAAGTATACATAGAACAACCAAAGGGATTCATATTAATAGATACACCAGATCATGTATGCTGAATAAAAAGATACTATATGGATTAAAGTAGGCTCCTAGAGCATGATAATCAAGATTGGATAAGTATCTTTAGGAATAGGGATTTAGAAAAGGAATAGAAGATAACAACTTATATATCAAAAATTAAGAGAATAATCTACTAATTGTGGTTTTTTATGTTGATGACATAATTTTTGGGGGAAACAATGATAAGATGTGTAAATAAATTGCTAAGAACATGCATAATGAATTTGATATGTCTATGCTTGACGAGTTGTCTTTCTTTCTTGGGCTTCAGATTTCACAATCAGAGAAAGGAGTATTTCTCTCACAAACCAAGTATATAAAAGAAATGTTAAAGAAATTTAGGTTAGAATACTGCAAACCAGTGAGTACCCCCATGGTCATAGGATGCAAGTTAAGAAAAGATGATGAATCTCCAAAGGTATACCAGAGATTGTATAGATCTATTATTTGCAACTTGTTGTATGTTACAACCACAAGACCACAGTACAGTAAGTGGGATTAGTGGTAAGGTTTCAAACAACACTTAAAGAAACACATGTGGCAGCAGTAAAGATAATTCTAAGGTATCTAAAAGGGACTATGGATTCTGGACTTTGGTATCCCAAAAGTGATAATTTTACACTCATAGCATATACAACTGTAGATTGGACTAGTAGCATTGATGACAGAAAAAACAAAAGTGGAGGAGCATTTTTCCTTGGAGACTGTTTAGTCTCTTGGCTAAGCAAAAAGCTAGTTTTAGTATCCTTATCTATAGTAGAAGCAAAATATATTGCAGTAGTATCTAGTTGTACATAGGTATTATGGATGAAGTGATCTCTAGAAGACTTCAAGATAAAACATGATCATACTATTCCTATACTATGTGATAATACAAGTTCTATAAGTATCTCAAAAAATCCAGCGATGCACTCCAGGACAAAGCACATTTTGATTAAGTATCATTTTTTGAGAGAAAATGTGATAAATAAACAAGTCAGGTTGGAATATGTTACTACAAAGGAACAAATAGCAGGCATTTTCTCTAATCCACTTTCAAAAGAGACCTTTGAGTATCTTTGAGGAAAACTGGGAGTAAGGCTCCCACCCCAGAATTAACCATCTCAAGAGGAGGTGGGGGAGGGGCTAAGCTAAGAGGACCATTCTTAACCCTGAGCCCCAAAGGTGAACATTTGCCATTGATGTCAAAGTGGGAGAGATTTGAGTAAGGGGGAGAGATTTCGTTTAAAGACAGAAAATTGATATAGGGGGAGCAATTTCCTAGGGGGAGTAGAATAAAAAGTCAAGGAAATGGTAAAAAGTTATTGGGTTGACATCAATGACAAAGGGAGAAATTGTTGGACATTTTGAGTCCATAAAATTGTCATTTATGTCAAGAAGTGAAGTTATTGATTTCAAGGAATGAACCACCGTTGGTGTCAAAAAGTCAAAAGAGCTTCATAATATTTATTTCTAATATTATGTGAACCAAAAGGTTTTTTATAAAAACCAAAATGAGGAATTAAAAAGGTTTTTATTTAAAATAAAATGAAAACAAAGGTTGACGTTTACTTTTTAAACCTTAAATAAAATGAAAATAATCTTTAATTATTTTTGGTAAACCTTTTTGGGCGCACGTTAGGGTTGAATCAAAGCACCGACATATATCTTGAAGATATTCTCCATGCATGAAAATAAAATGATAACGAGGGTGTCGACGTATGATTTACCATAAAATCATGCATATAAACACAATGTTTTCCTTGGTTTTGGTACCAATGCAATTGCGATCTTATGAAGATAAATGCAAATTAAGTGAATGTTTTCTGAATATTATTGCAAGTGAGATCAATGAGCCTCAGTTCTGTTGTATGGATAAAAATAGTGATTCAATTTTGCATGAGGAAAATTTTAGATTTGTTGTATGGTTCATTGTGCTTGGCCTCTCCCTATTGGGGAATTTTAAGTGAAATATTTGGAAGAAGCGTGGCAATTAGTGCAACATTTGTGAAGGAGCTGCATTGGAAGGAGCATGATAGTTAGAAGGTGCTATGTTTATGAGAAGGGGCTGCATTGGAAGAAGCACAATAGTTAAGTAATAGTGCAACGATGGAAATAAGGCACTACATTTGTGATATTACAACAATTGTGTGAGAGTACAGTAGTCATGTGAGATTGTGGTAGTTGTGTGAGAATGTTGTAGTCATTTGATGGTGCAACAGTGTTGAAATACGTAGAAGCAAATATAGAACAAAGCTCAACTACAACCAACCAAAAGGAATAGGCAAAGATGCATTATTAGTCTTAGTGTCAAATGTACGTAGGTCAGAGATGTGTGTACAACCAATACCAAAAATTAAAGGTATGTTCTAAAGTTTGGCAATCCTTTGATTTATCAAAAGGCGCTAATTTTTAGGAGATGTTGAAAATATTATTAACGAAAGTTGTGTTTAGGGTTTATCATTTATATTGATATAAATTACTAGTTGGAGTAAAAGGTGTCACTAGGATAATTTATATTGTTATTCTTGTATAATTAAATATTTGGAATAAGGATTGAGGTGATTTAACTATTGAGAGATATTTTCATTTGAGGTATAGTTTCAAAGTAAAATATTGTTTGAATAAAGAGGGAGTTATAAGGTGTATGTGGATGCTATTACTTTATGTAATGTTTATGAAGATGATTTCTATCATCTAATAACTTTAAGGTTGGAAAAAGTTTAATTGTGAATGAGATAGTTTTCTAAAGGTACTTTAACATCAAATAAAGGTATGGGTATATTCTTCCTTGATTGAGTTGATTGGTTGGTTTTCTAGGAAAAATTGGAGTGAAAAGGACTTAATTAGGTTTTCTTTTTTAGTTGTTGAGCTATATGTGAAGATTGTTTTATAAGAATTTTTGAGTGTAATGCTTCACAGTTTTTTGAAATGAAAGAGTTGTTAATAAAACCTTGTTTGATAAGCATTGTTGTTGAAGCAGTTGACTGAGTGAAGAACTTTAACTAGGTTTTGGAATGAACATGAGTATCATTGTTATGTGAGATTGGTTCGTAAGCATTGTTGGAAATATTTTGAGTGTTCATATGCTTAGACTAGGGTCTTTAATCAAGGATTATTTCATTGCGATATTGGTTGAGTAGAGTTGGTTGATCCTAGTCAAGTTAATGTGTGAAGAGATAGCTCAAGTTCTATGAATCAAATTATTCTATATTTTGAATTAAGTTGTGAAAGTGATTGAGCATTGTGATGAATGTGAAGCATATTGAGTCTCTAACAATTATCTTTATGTTTCTATGAGATTGGACAAGTTCTAGTATTGATTTGTTGAACATATTTGAGGCAAGTCTTAGATAAGACTTGTGGATAGATTTGTGTGAGCTTTTGTGGAAGCTTACAATACAGATTTGAAGATAGAGATTGAGGACAAATTTGAGGATATATATTGAGAATATATTTGAAGATAGAGATTGAGTACAAATTAGAGGATAGAGTTTGGTATAGATTTGAGGACAGGTTTGTGCCAGACTAGATACAGATATTGAGCAAATTTGTGCTAGACCAAAGGACTATGATTAGTGCAAATTTAAGATAGAGCTTTGAAGGTGATAGAGTATAGAGGATGCAAATATCTAGTGGATAGAGATCCATTAACTAGGTCAGTGAGGACAGGTGTCTTCAATGAATAAAGATCCATTATCTAGAGGATTGGGGGCAACAATTCTTCCAGAAGATCACCAGTTAGAGCTAAGCAGAAAGGTTTCATGTGGATAGAGATCCATGAACTTGATTAGGGAATTGGTGTATTTGGATAGAGATCCATAAATATTGTAGGGAAAGGATTTCCAAGAGAATTTATTTGAGAAAAATTTATAAGAAATATTTTCTCCATGGAGTAGTCCACATTTGGTGAACCACATAAAAATGATGTCTCTCATGTGTGTGATGCTTTGTATGATATTTATTACTTTAATACTGTTGATGTTATAATTTGGATTAAAAAGAAAAAAAATTATCTTATACTATTCACTCCCCCTTCTCAGTATAATCACATGTTCTTCAATTGGTATGAGATCCGGTCTCTCTATGAAAAGACTAACAAATTGGAGAAGGATCCATTAGAAACACACATGAATACAAAAAATGAAGAGGAAACAATGTTTGATATAAAAGAGAAATTCTTTACTGCTCTCATAAAATTGGAAAGAATTAAAGAGAAGAATTCAAACTTGAAGGAATAAATTCAATAGGATGAAGAAGCAAGGATGAAACTTCTATAAAATCTCACAGAAGTCAAGATAAGTTGAGTAGGATATGAAAGATCTGTTAAGAACAAGAGAAAAAAAATGTGAAATATTGGAAGCAAAATTTATTTATTTAAGGAATTAAGTCGAAAGGACCAAGGCTCTACAAGATTTAGAGTATGAGAAATAGAAAAAGGAATCAAGTCTTCAAGAAGAAGAAAATTCAAACAAATATAGGTAATATAATGATATCAGAAAGGAAAAATGCAAAGAAAAACCTTGGATGAGAGTTAATAACAAAAAAAGAATCACCCCACCACAATATAAAAGGCATCCAATAAGGTTACATAATTTTTTCCATGGTCATTGCTTTTTTTGTAATAAATATGATCATAAGGTTGTACATTGTATTAGTCATGCAAGAAATAATTTCAATAGAAATTTCATTTTTTTTGCACCTCTTATGGATGATGATATTAAATTTTACAAATGCAATAATTTTGGGCACAAGGTTAGATGGTGTAAAATGATACTTCTTAATTCTAGAAAAATAATTTCAAAAACTAGGAAAGATGAAAGAGAAAATGTTAAGGCTAGATCAATGTTAGTTCAAATAGCCATTCAGGCTCAGGATAAATAAGAACAATGGTATCTTGATAGTGGCCGCTCTAGTCATGTAAATATGAGTTCTAGATCAAGGCAATGGATGAGGAATTATATTAGATAGAGAAAAGCAAGACTTGGGAACTTGTCCCACATCAAAAAGACAAGAATGTGATCGACACAAAATGGGTATTCATAAACAAGCTAAATGAATATGGACAAGTAGTAAGGAACAAAGCAATATTAGTATGCAAAGGTTATGCACAAGTAGAGGTAATTGAATTTGATGAAACATTTTCTCCAATTGCACGACTTGAATCCATAAGAATATTTTTATACTTCTCAAGTTTTAAAAAATTCAAGGTATATCAGATGGATGTTAAGTTAACATTTCTAAATTGTGTTCTAGAAGAAGAAATCTACTTAGAACATCCATAGGGATTCATATTATCAGATAGACAAGACAATATATGCAGATTAAAAAAGGCACTATATGGATTAAAGCAGGATCCTAGAGCATGGTACTTAAGATTGGATAAGTATCTTCAGGAATAGGGATTCAAAAAAGGAATAGCAGACAAAAACTTATATATAAAAATGAAGGGAATAGTCTACTAATTGTGGTAATTTATGTTTATGACACCATTTTTGGGTGAACAAATGATAAGATGTGTAAATATTTTTCTAAGAAAATGCAAAATTAATTTGAGATGTCTATTCTTGGCGAGTTGTATTTCTTTCTTGGACTTTAGATTTCACAATCAGAGAAAGGGGTATTTCTATCGCAAAACAAATATATAAAAGAAATGTTAAAGAAATTTAGGTTAGAAGACTACAAAACGATGAGTACCCCCATGGTGACAGGATGCAAGTTAAGAAAAGATGATGAATCTCCAGAGGTAGAACAGAGATTATACATATCTATGATTGGAAGCTTGTTGTATGTTACAACCACAAGACCAAACATAGTACAATTAGTGGGATTAGTGGTAAGGTTTCAGGAAGCACCTAAATAAACACATGTGGCAATAGTAAAGAGAATTATTAGGTATCTAAAAGGGACTATGTATTTTGTACTGGTATCCCAAAAGTGATAGTTTTACACTCACAACATATACAGATGCAGATTGGGTTGGCAGGATTTATGACAAAAAAAGCACAAGTGGAGGAGTATTTTTTCTTGGACACTGTTTAGTCTCTTGGTTAAGCAAAAAGCAAGTTTCAGTATCCTTATCTACAACAAAACAAAAATATATTGTAGTATTATCCAGTTGTACACATGTATTAAGGATGAAGCAAACTCTAAAATACTTCAAGATAAAACATGATCATCCTGTTCCCATACTATGTGATAATACAAGTGTTATAAATATCTCAAAAAATCTAGTGATGCACTCCAGGACAAAGCACATTACGATTAATTATAATTTTCTAAGAGAACAAGTGATAGATAAACAGGTCAAGTTGGAATATGTTACTACAAAGGAACATATAGTAGACATTTTCACTAAGCCACTTTCAAAAGAGAACTTTGAGTATATTTAAGGAAAATTGGGAGTAAGAATCCCATCCCAGAATTAACCACCTCAAGAGGAGGTGGCGAAGGGACTAAGATAAAAGACTCATTCTTAGCCCCGAGCCCCAAAGGTGACCCTTTGCCATTGATGTCAAAGGGGGAGAGATTTGAGTAAGGGGGAGATATTTGTTTTAAGGAGAGAGCATTGAGACAGGGGGAGCAATTTTCCTGGGGGAGCAGAATAAAAAGTCAAGGAAATGGTAAAAATTTATTGGGTTGCCATCAATAAAAAAGGGGGATATTGTTGGACATTTTGAGTCCTTAAAATTGTCATTTATGTCAGTAAGTGAAGTTGTCATTTATGTTAATGAATGAACCATTTTTTATTTCAAAAATTCAACAGAGCTTCATAATATTTATTTTTAATATTATATGAAGCAAAACGTTTTTTATTAAAACCAAGATGAGCAATTAAAAAGGTTTTTATATGAAATCAAAGGAAAGCAAAGGTTGAGGTTTAATTTTTAAAGCTTAAATAAAAGGAAAATAATCTTTAATTATTTTTGGTAAACCTTTATGGGCGCACGTTAGGGTTGAAGCAAAGCTTCAAGCTTCGACGTCTACTTGAATACGTTATCCATGCATAAAAATAAAATGATAATGAGGGTGTTGGATTATGATTTACCATAAAATCATGCATATAAACACAATATTTTTCTTGGTTTTGGTACCAATGCAATTGCGACCTGATGAGGATAAATGCGAATTCGGTGAATATTTTCTGAATATTATTACAAGAGATATTAGTGACCCTTGGTTTTGTTGTGTGGGTAAAAATAATGATTTGGTTTTATATGAGTAAGAATTGATATTCATTGTATGGTTTTTTGTGCTTGGCATCTCCCGGTTAAGGAATTTTAAGCGAACACTTTGGAAGAAGCGTGGCAATCAGTGCAACATTTATGAAGAGTTTGCATTGGAAGGAGTGTGGTAGTTAGAAGGTGATACATTTGTGAGAAGGGGCTGCATTGGAAGAAGCATAATAGTTAAGTAAAAATATAGTAGTGGAAATAAGGTGCTATGTTTGTGAGAGTGTAGCAATTGTATGAGAATGCAGTAGTCGTGTGAGAGCATGGTAGTTGTGTGAGAGTTCTGCAATCATTTGAGGGTGCAACAGTGTTGAAAGGTGTAGCAGCCAAGGTAGAACGAATCTCAACCACAACTAGCCAAAAGGATTAGGCACAAATGCATTATTAGTCTCAGTGTGAAACGTACATAGGTCAGAGTGGTGTTTATAGTAAATACCAACAATTAAAGGTATGTTCTAAATTTTGGCAAGACTTTGATTTATAAAAATGCACTAACGTTGAGGAGACGTTGAAAAGATTATTAATGAAAGTTGTGTTTAGGGTTTATCATTTACATTGATAGAAATTATTAGTTGGAGTGAAAATGTGTCATTCGGATAATCTATATTGTTATTCATGTATAATTAAATACTTTGAATAAGGATTGATGTGGTTTATTTATTGAGAGATATCTTCATTTGAGGTATAGTTTCAAAGTAAAATATTTTTTTAATAAAGAGGGAGTTATAAGGTGTACATGTATGCTATTAATTTATGTAATGTTTACGAAGAAGATTTCTATCATCTAATCACTTTAAGGCTAGAAAAGTTTAATTGTGAATGAGACATGTTTTCTAAAGGTACGTTAACATCAAACAAAGGTATGGGCATATTATTCCTTGATTTATTTGATTGTTTGGTTTTTTGGATAAACAACTTTGGAGTGAAAAGGACTTAATTAAGTTTCAATATTGAGTTGTTGAGCTATATGTGAATATTTTTTCATAAGCATTTTTTAGTGTAATACTTCAAGGTTTTTTGGAATAAAAGAGTTGTTAATAAAACCTTGTTTGATAAGCATTGTTGTTGAAGCTATTAATTGAGTGAAGAACTTGAACTAGGATTTGGAAAGAACATGATTATCATTGTTATGTGATATTGGTTGATAAGCATTGTTATAAATATTTTGAGTGATTTTTCATATGCTTGGACTAGGGTTTGTAAACAAGGATTATTTTATTGAATAATTGGTTGAGTAGATTTGGTTGAGCCTAGTCTAGTGAATGTGTGAAGAGATAGCTCAAGTTATATGAAATAAAATATTTTATATTCTAAATTAAGTTGAGAAAGAGATTGAGCAGTGTGATGAATGTGAAGCATATTGAGTATCTAAAAATTCTCTTTATATTTCTATGAGATTGTACAAGTTCTGGTGTTGAATTTCTAAGAAAATTTGAGGTAAGTCTTAGAGAAGACTTGTGGACAGATTTGTGTGAGTTTTTGTTGAAGCTTACAATATAGATTTGAGGATAGATATAAAGGACAAATAAGAGGATAGATTTTGGTGCATATTTAAGGATAGGTTTGTGCTAGACCAGATACATATATTGAGCATATTTATGCTATACCGAAGGACTTTGTTTAGTGTATATTTAAGATAGAGCTTTGAAGGTGATAAATTATAGAGGATGATAGTCTCTAGTGGATAGATATCCATTAGCCAGGGCAGTGAGGACATGTGTCTTTAGTGGATAGAGATCCATTAGCCAAAGTAGTGGGGGCAACAGTTTTTCTAAAAGATCACCAGTTAGAGCTAGGGAGAAAGGAGTTCTCCTATGGATTGAGATCCATGAAATTGATTAGGATATTGGTGTCTCCTTTGGACATAGGTCCATAAACATTATAGGGAAAGGATTCCCAAGAGAATTTATTTGAGAAAAAATTATAAAAAATATTTTCTCCGTGGAGTAGCCCACATTGGGTGAACCACGTAAAAATCATGTATCTCATGTGTGTGATGCTTTGTGTGATATTTATTGATTTAATATTGCTAACGTTATCATTTGGATTAAAAAGTAATTTTTTTTAATCTTATACTGTTCACCCCAACCTCTTAATATAAGCACATGTTCTTCACATATTTGAAGGCTACAAGAAATTTAAAATATCAAATTACCTTGTTTCAAAACTCAATATATTTACATTCATATCTTTGAAGAGTCTCTAAAAAAAGGAAGCATCTTTAGACAAGATCATAGGTATCTATTAAATGGAACCCTTAGCAAAAAAATATGAAAATATCTAAAAAATGGAACCCTCAAGAGACAAATCCATAGATATTCCAAAAGTGTAACCTTCAACAAGCAAATCCAATAAAAATTCAAACTAATATTTTTTTCACTCAAAATTTCATAATGCTTCCAAAAAGTTACAAATAAATAAATCTCTAGAAAATGGGACCCTTAGTAGACAAGTCTATATATCTCTAGAAGATGGAACCCTTAGAAGATAAGTCCATATATATATATATATATATATAAAGGAACCATCAGAAAGAAAATGAATACATATCTAGAAAATGAAACTCTGAGTAAACAAATTCATAGATCTCAAAAAACTAGAATCTATAAAAATACAAATTGATAAATTTCTCAATATCTTATAGCTAAAAGCAGAAAATCAAACAAATCTCCAGAATATGTAACCTTCTGTAAACAATTCCACATTTATAGAAAATAATTTTACTAAAGATATTCTAGAAATTTGAACTCTCACCCAATCAATTCACTTTCTATATTTTATCTATCATTTACCACTAAATAGAGTACATTTGTATGGATCTCATATTGTAATATTCATATTTTATCTTTATATCTAAGAGCTCCCTAATTGGGTTGCCAATTGGCCACCCTATTCCTTCTCTATATGCATGTACCATCTCAAATTATTCCAAAGAATTTAAAAATATTAGTGTATATGTTTCTATGTCTACTACCTAAATTATTGAGGTAATTAACAATATTGAATGAATCTCCCTAAATTATAAGTTTCCTAGTTCCCATATCAACTACCTTATCTACTCTTTCCAAGTCCACTTTAGATTTAGATTGATGGTATGTCATAATACCCAATTACTCCCTCGTTGTTCCAATCAACATTATTTGGCTATCCCTTAACACTGCTCCTTCTTTAGGATTCCCTAGGTTACCTTTAGAATCCCCACAAAAATCTAGTTTTAATCATCCTTATTTGGATGGATTCTATTTAGTCATGCTCCTCAAGTCACCTCAACTCGATGTAGGTTACAATAATCACTTAATTCCTCCATTGAATCTAAAATATCAGATATTTTTAGTGCTTTAATATTCTCTACTATGTTCATTATGATGTGTTCTCTATTTCTAGTTTTTCTCTTCTTCCATTTGAAAATTCTTTTGTTTGTCTCCAACCAAATCCCCACACATAATGAAATTAAATTAGATTCCACATATAATTTTGTCTTGGGCTCTTAAATTGCTTCTCCTACTATTCCATCCAACCTATAATGTTATTAGGTAGCACCCATATCACCGCAATTTTATTTATTATGTCATGCATATTTGATAGAGTATTTACATTCCAATATGATGTAACATATTGATTCCTCATGAGCTTCACAAATGTAGCATCTATTAGGAAATTGAAAACCCCTCTTATGTAGGTCATTTTATATTAAAATATTATTTTAGACCACCAATCATAGAAAAATTGTTAAGTTTTGTATTGCTTTTCTTCCCCAAATTTGATCCCACAAAATCCTCAACTAGGTATTTCAAGTGAAATATCACAAGATTATTTAATAGTGAATAATCCTTCCTAAGTAGATCCCTATAGTATTGTATTCTTAGCTAAAATAGATCTTACATAATAAGCATTCAATCTATCTAGCTCTTAAACATATTGGTTATGGTTGCTTAGTTCCTTTAATCTTACCTCTCCTCCTTCTATAGCCAAATAATCACTCACCATATTCTCATATTTTATTTCTAGCTCTACTTTGATTCTTGATAAATCATCATCCTCCACTAATCAAAACTTATCCAACCATGGATCTTCCCACAAATGGAAAAACCTATAATTCCTTCTCTTCCATTGGATGTATTTCCATATTTCTACCCTTTACTATGTCGTTCCACATTTATGATCCTTAATATGACTCTAGAGTGGTAAAAAATATACTATCCTCTTGGTCGTCAAGGTATTTATCTCTTAGAATTCTTTTCCACAAGTCATGAACCTCCTTAACTAGCCTTCATCCTACCTTTACTATAAAATCCTTGCTTATATCACTTATTATTCTAAGCCCAAGTCCTCAACTTGATTTATCATTGTATACTCTGTCCCATGCTGCAAGTGAAATTTTTCTCTTGTCCTCTAGTCCTAATTAAAAGAATATTTTCTAAATACTTTACTTTATATTAGTTGCTTTAAGTGGGATATTAAATACTAATAATATATATATATGGGATTTCTTGGAGAGTACTCTTAAGTAGATATAAATTACCTACCTAACTTACCAATTTTCCCTTCCATTTAGCTAGTTTACTTTGGGTCCTATCAGTGAACACATTTCATAATTGATCCTTGCATACCTTTATGAACATTGACATTCCCAAGTAAACATAAGGGAGAACTGAAACACTACACCCAAGCTTTACTATTATTTTTCTTTGTTGATTCTTTGTAGGGTTTATAAAATATACTTTATTCTTATCCATATTTATCTTTTGTTGGGATGCTTTATCATAGAGATTTAATGTCCTTCTAGATTAATTTTTGTTAGCTACAAATTATCTCCCTAGAATAATTGTGTCATTCATAAATTATTGGTGAATAATACCTTCTATAAATAAATATGGTTTTAATCCACTTAATTTTGCCACTCATTTTGTTGATCTAATGCAGTTTCTCAATTCCTCTACCATTTTTATGAAGATATATGGGGATAATAGTTCCCCTTGCCTTAATCCCCTATTACTTCCGAAGAATCTAGTTAAACAATTATTTACTATAACCAAGAATGTAGGTCCTCCATAGTAGCACCCACATTCTCCATTTGGTAAATCTAAACTTCTCTCAGACTCTATCTAGGAAACACCACAAGACCCAATCATAGGCTTTGTTCATGTCATGTTTTAACACCATTCCATCAATTTAATCATTTTAACTAAATAAATGGTCGCATAGAGTGTGGTTACTCCATCCAAAATTTTTCTATCCTTCATAAATCCCCCATGTTTCTCTAAAATGATATTTGGAAGAATAAAATTTAACGTAACACAATCACTTTTGATTATCTTATAAATACCATTACATATATAGATTGACCTAAAGTATTTATATCACTTCAGCCTATTAGTCTTTGTAATGAGCACTAGGAAAGTATTATTGTATTCACTTGAAAATTTCCTAAGTGGTGTAACTCTATTACTATTGCTACTACATAATTACTCATTATGTTCTAGAAATCTTGAAAGAAACTCATTTGAAATCCATAAGGCTCTAGAGCATTATATTTTCTTAATGAGAAAACCACTTCCTTGACCTTACCCTCACTCACATATTTGAAAAGTTCTACATTCATATCTCTTAATAGAATCCTTGGGATATAATGAATTATTCCATCTATAGCTTCTTGATAATCCTCCCTATCCTTTATTGTCAACAATATGAAGTCTACCAGCCCTTGTTTTATTTGGTCTTCCTCTTTTATTATTTTTTCATCCTCTTTTTTAGTTTTAGTTATCCTTGCTACACTTTTATGTCTTCTAGTAGAGATATGAAAGAATCTTGTATTCCTATCTCTTTGTATTAACCATTGGTTCCTTGACTTTTATCTCCAATATGTATCCTCTGTTGTCATTATTGTATGTAATTTTGACTAGACAAATTTCTCTCTACTATAAGGGACTTGATCCATCTTGTTTCTACTTATATTCTCTTGAAGTGGACTCAATTCTTGCCATAACTACTCATTTTTAAGATGTTTTGAAATACTGTCTTGTTCCACTTACTTATATCCCCCTTCACATGTTTTAATTTCTCAACTACCACATGTATTTTGGATTCTTGGATCAAATACCTCCACAATATTTTTATTTCCCTAAAAATGCTTGAGCGCTGCAATCACATGAATTCAAATTTGAAAGGGTTATTTTCTTTCTATCCTCCAAACTATAACAAAACATAAAAGGGTTATGATTCAATATTGTTCTTGTAAGTGGTGCCCATATATGCTCATATTTTTCCAAATCCACTCCAATGATAGCAAAACCATATCTAATATCATCTACAGTTTTTCCTTTAACCTCCTATTAATCGACATAAATGTATTACTACTCAAATCGACATCATAAAGACATAATTCTAATATAAAATTACTAAGGTTCTCCATACTCTTGATGAATCCCAAGGATCTCCCTTTCTTCCAACTTAGCCATAATGGATTGTTGAAGTATCCTACCACTATACATATTATACCCTAATCTATTGTCCCATTTGTTCTAGATATTTCTAAAACTCCTTTCTTAATCTACTTATATTTGGAGCATAGACATTTGTAACAATAAAATCCAACTTTGAATACTTGACTGAAATAACTTATTTCTCATAGAGGTTAGAGTTACATAGAGTTTAAAATCCTCTTGAATATCCCTTAGCCTTCTTCCATATTTCACATTGAATACTTTCGCAACTTGCATAAGTTAATTTAGTTTGTTGCAATAAAATTATTTTAGTTTTCTGGTCCTTCATCATGGATCAAACCAATCTATGTTTGTTAGGGTTATTCATTATCCTAATATTCTATGATATAAATTTTATCTTTTACAGATTGAAGTGGGCTTCTTTCCATTAAATATTATGGTTTTTTGCTTCCTATATTTCAACTACTTTGTTTTCTTTAAAAAAAATCCTTAAACAGTGATTTTCCACCTTTATCTTCACTATTCCTACATCCAAGAGCTTCTTAGCACTCCTTAGCATCCTTAGGTATGTTAATTTCCATGAAGTACTTGTAGCCACTTCTTCTTTATTAAATGTACATGGTAATTTTTCTTTATCTAATTGTCAATGGGCATCCATATCCCATACCATTTCTTTATCCTTTTATTCCATTTGATCTATTATTTATTCATAATTTTTATTCACCTCATCTTGTGGTACTGGAGAGATTATCCTTTGTAAATATTCTTGACTTTCTACATTTTTAGTTTCCTCTCTTAGAATCAGTACATTACCTTCTTCCATCTCCATTTGCATCTATAATATTTTCTTACCTTTACCAATACCATATTTATTTATTTATTTCTTATTCTATATTGCCTCCCTCCTCTTTTCAACTTCTTGTATTTTAATCTCTTTACCATTATCCTAATATATGTACTACTTTTTCTTCCACATTTATCCTTTTTTTCTTTCTTCATTGTTACTTTGGATTTATCTATAATTCCTCCTCTATCTATTTGGAAAATCCTTTGCTATATGAACCATTTTGGCATAGAATCTATAGCTAAAGAGGTCATTATCATAAATAATACTTTTATTCCACACCCCCATCTCAATATAAGTTTGATCTCCTCAAGTAGATTCTATTACAATTAATCCATAACACCATTCTAGCCAAAAATATGCTTTTTTTTCTTTACTAACAAAATCTACAGTGAGAAAGTATGCAAAGGAGTTTTCTATGCTTTCAAAAATATTCTCCTTCCAAAATTATAGAGGTAAAACAAGATGTGTTACCCATATTAGTGCTACATATATCCTCTCTATATCAAGGTTAAATCTAGGATCTAATTTACTAAGATATAGAATTGGTCTACCCATAAATCATAGGCCTTCTATAATATCCCTATGATAATTTTTCTCATTGTTAAGAGAGGCAAGAAATTTTTTTTTTGGCACAAAGGAGAATTACACATGTCCTTTAACTTTCTAGTGATTAGCCACACACTTATTGATCTAATTCCCTATGAGTCTTTACCCTATGAACATTCCTATGAAAGTATTACCAAGTATATTCTATTATTCCTTATTTTCCTCCTAACTTATCTCCCACTTCAATCATTCTACCCATTTTATATTATCCTTATCTAGGTTTATACTCTCTTATGATTATTTTATATTTTTCTCATTTAGTATCAATGAAGATGGATTTGGTGGAGCTTGAGCATTGTCCACTCTACATTCACAATTCTTAACATCAATAAGCTTTGCTATTTCTTTTGGATTTCTTGCTAAATATATAGATGATCTAGCCATGTGTTGTTACAACTTTACTTCTTTCCTCATCCTCAATTATTATGTCTAATTTTAATATATAGGGGTCCTTAAATTTTATTCTAGCAAGAAGCCAAGAATTTCTTAGAAAAAACCTTGAAGGGTGTAAATAACAATAATGAGTTAAAACTTATATCATCATATTTTAAAAGCATTTCTTCTCCATTATAATCCTAGCTCGTAGATATCATAACTTGAACCACTATATTTTAAAATATTTTATTCTTCAATACAATCCTAGATTGCAAATGTAGTAGTATGTGTCCCTATGTTTGTAGATTATGGAATGTTTAGTTTTAAAATATAAGGATCCTTGATTTTGATTATTGAAAGAAGACAAGCTTTCTTACAAAAAACCCTTGGAATATGTAGACCAAAATAATGACGTGATACTTATGCCATCATGATTATGGAGCTTCTATTGTCCACTACAACCATAGCTTGTAGATCCTACAATTAAAATCATACTCATATCATCATATTTTGGAAATTATATTCTCCCCTACAATCGTATCTTATCAATATCGTAGCCCATACCACAATGTTATATGATATAACATAAATTTTAGTCACAACCCATGTCGTCATGTTTTTGGAGCTTCTATTCTGTACTGCAACCCTAGCTCATAGATGTTGCAGTTCATGCAATCATGTTTTTAGAACTCCTATTCTCCATAGCAACCCTAGTTCACATATATCACAACAAATGTTGCCATGATTTTAGAGCTTCTATTCTCCACTACAACCCTAAGACCATTGTATCTAATTACATTACTAGTTATGACTCTAACAAGTGTATTAAATTTTTATTAAGATGATACTTTATGAGATATTATATGAGTGACTATGTAAAATGCCTTGACTTAAGATATTATATAGTTTTTATTGGTGTGTAGAATCTGTATAGATGAATATATGAAAATCCAAGTAGAATACATATATAGGCACATTGAGGGAGACATGATAGATAGATAGGTTATACCAATGTATATAGACCGAATCAAGTTTATAATGTTGGACATAGATATTCCTTTGAGATTATCCCTATAACAATGAGATAAATCTTAGCAAAGGTTCTTAATTTACATCTATGCTCATGGATTGCTTCAATATATTAAATCAAATGAGACTACTAATCTTTTGTTTAGCATAACTATCCAACAAATTTGAATAGGTAAACCATGGATGATCTACAAGTTTTTGAATACAAATCAGAAAGCTTTAAGAAATGGGTTTGAATATGTGGTGCGTCTCCTAAATTTTAAGAGAATGAGGAAGGGAAGGTGATGTCCAAATGCAATTTAGCTTTGATAGAGAATCTTACACACTTGAGCTTTTGTGATAATTTTTTCAAGCCTAAATGCAATAATAGATTTCATAGAAAATCACATACACTTGTAACTTTGTGAAAATTTTAAAAATATTTGAAGGGAGAGGATATAGAATCCTAGTGTATTGGTCTTAATCTTAAGATAGTTTTATTGGTAGAATAGAAAACTACATGTGGAAGGTTCTGAATGATTTTAACAAACATTTAATATTTCAATGGATGATAGATATCTTATTTTATCGTATTATGCACATGAAAGGAGACTTTTAACATCATTCCATACTATTGAGTAGATTTATTTGTAATATTATGTTGCTTTTATAAAACCATTTTTTGAAAGTATTGAGTTTCGATAACAATCGATCGAGCTTTAAGCATGTTGGCAAAAGCTGAATTATGCACATTTTAAGTGGAAAAAGGTAAGGCTAAATATTGCGTATTCGAGAAAAGCAATTTAGGATGCAATTTGAATTGAAAAAAAAATAATAATATTTTTTTAGGAAAAGTCCAAAGGTAATATAATTAAACACAACTTTTTTTGGAATTTAATCCCAACAGCCACCACATTAACTCAATTTTTCTGCTACAGGACAAGTTTTAAATTAGAATTTAATATGATAAAATTATGTAATATGGACTACAGAATGTTCCCACGTTGGAGATAATCTTAAAACTAAATGCATATTAATTGTCTTGTTTTATGCCTCGTTTTTCTCTAGAGTTTGAGAAGCTTCCCTCCAATCCCTTCTTGAAACTTCTTCTTTATGAACATATGACAGTGATGTAATTTGCTGTGTTTTTTTCCATAGGAGTAGAATGCAATTTTTCTATTAGCTGCAACTCCCTATTTATCCACTGTTATATATGATCTGTTTTATGGACTGCTCAGTTCTGTTATATTATCTTGTCTTGGATGGTCTGTTACTTATGCATGTGCAGGGGTTGTAATTTTAGATTAGAGGGAACAAAAAAATGTAAGCAGCAGAAACCAGCCTGACCAAAAGGTGTTTAAGCCAACAAAGTGGTTTCAGAGCATATCACAGTTTAGAAGCCAAGGGTTTCTTCAGAGACAAGGAGACAAGCCAGAGTGAAGAAAGCCTTGGAGAACAGAAATGGCAGCATCAACAAGCACAAGCTCAAAAAATCAAACTCTACCCATTCTTGATGGTAAGAACTATGAATATTGGTCTACAGTTATGAGAGCTCATTTTATTGCACAAGATGTTTGGAATGTTGTGGAAAATGGGTTTTAGGAGCCTACAAATGAAGCTGCTCTTAATGCCTTGACAAAATACAATAGGGATGCCTTGAAGGAGAATAAAACTAGGGATGCAAAAGCCATTAGAGACCTATATACACATGTGGATCTAAGCATTTTTCCAAAGATACAAGGTGCAAGCAAAGCAAAAAAAGCATGGGATACTTTGAAGATAGCATACCAAGGAATGGAGAAAGTAAAGGCAACCAAATTATAGATGTTGAGGAGATACTTTGAGACAATGCAAATGAAATAATATGAATCCGTGGATTCATTTTTCACACAAGCTATTGGGTTGGTGAACCCGATGAGATCCCATGTAGAAGTCATTCAAGATAGAAAAGTTGTAGATAAGATGTTGAGGAGTCTACCTTCAAAGTTTGATTCTCTTGTTGTGGCTATAGAGGAGTGCACGGATTTGGATCATTACTCCATATATGAATTGCAAGCATCTCTTATGTCTCATGAGCATAGACTAAACAGATCTAGTAATACTTCTATGGAAAATACATTTAAATCTCAAGTGGATACTGGTCTTGGAAGAGGAAGAGGTAGAGGAAGATCAAACTCTAGAGGTAGAGTAAGAATTTCATCTAGAGGTGGAAGAGGAAATTCATAAAACATAAGAGGAAGAGGTTACAGTCAAGGCCCAAGTCGGAGTTCAAGCCAACAGAACAAAGCACAAGGAGAAAGGTATGACAAATCACATGTACAATGCTATTATTGTAAAAGATTAGGTCATTATGCAAGTGAATGTAGAAATAAACAATATGTTTATAGAAAACAAGATGCAAATTTCTTAGTAGAAGAAGAATATCAGGAAGGAATATTTGTTGCTTGCAATGCAGTAGTAGAAAAACAAAAGGAAGTGTGGTATTTAGACTCTGGGTGTAGTAACCACATGACCAGTAACAAAGAATTTTTTGCAAACCTAGATGAAAGTATAAAATCTGATGTCACTTTAGGGAATGATAAAAAGGTCACTGTCGTGGGAAAAGGAAGAATAAACATTGTAACCAAGAAGGGGGAGAAGAATTATATTTCAGATGTCTATTATGTTCTAGGTTTGAAGAATAATTTGATGAGTATTGGTCATCTGGTTGAACATGGTTATAAAGTATTTTTCAAAGACAAACAATGCACAATATATGATAATTCTCAAGTAAATTTTTGGTTGCAATAGTGTATATGACTAATAATTGAATATTTCCCCTCAAACTTCCACATTATGGGAATTTACAAGAAATAGAAAGCATTGCAGCAGTGACACAAATAGTTCTACAAGATGATATGAAGGATGAGGATTGTCTTTGGCACTTAAGAATGGGGTATCTTAATTTTGACTACTTGAATCTATTGCAAAATAAGAGAATGGTAAGATGATTGCAACCAATAGAGAGATCAAACAGAGTTTGTGAAGGATGCATACTAGGAAAGCAACATAGAGAGCCATTTCAAGTGGGAAAATCAGCAAGAGCACAAAAACCATTGGAGATTATACATTCAGACCTATGTGGTAAGATGCAAAACCCCTCACCAAATGGTATGAATTATTTCTTGACTTTCATAGATGATTTTACAAGAAAAATATGGATATGTATTTTAAAGCACAAAGACGAGGCTTTTGAATACTTCAAACAGTTTAAGGCAATGGTTGAAAAACAAAGTGGCCATTATATCAAAGTTTTGAGGACTGAAAGAGGTAGAGAGTATGTCTCAAAGGAGTTTTTGAACTTTTGCAAGCACAATGGAATCCAAAGTCTATTTACAACTAGATATACACCCCAAAAAAATGAAGTAGCTGAGAGAAAGAACCTAACAATTATGGAAATGGGAAGAAGCATGATTAAGGCCAAGAATTTACCAAATGAGTATTGGGGAGCATCAGTAAAGTGTGCATTGTATATTCTAAATAGATGCCCAACCAAGTTTTTGAATGGTGTAGTTCCTAAAGAAGCATCGAGATGAAGGAAACACAGTGTATCTCATATGAGAGTCTTTGGTTGTGTAGCTTATGCGCATGTTCCAGATGAATTGAGAAGAAAGTTGGATAGTAAGCCAGAGAAATGTATATTCATGAGGTATAGTGAGCAATCAAGAACATATCATCTCTACAATCCAAAAATAAAGAAATTTATAACCAACAGAGATGTAACATTTGTTGAAGATGAGGCATGGGATGGAAGTGTAGAGAAGACTGAATGTTATAGCAAATAAAGATGATATGGCTATAGAAAATACCCCACCGGTGATTGCACCCACACCAAATCATAATCAACAATTTCCAACTCAACCACCATCATCATCATCAAGCACAAGTGTGACCCCAAGATTACAAGAAAGTAGTCAAGTAAGTGGACAAGGAATGTCTTCAACAACCCCAATAAACAGCACAAGTTCAGGTGACTCATCAAATCATAATAGAAGACAAAGGTATAAGAGTTTGAATGAGTTGTATGAGTCATATGAAGTCAATAGAAATGTTGGTCTAAGTTTATTGTTTTCATTCTATTCTCAATTGGAGGATCCAATACTTTTTGAAGAGGCTGTCAAACAAGAAAAGTGGATTGCAGAGATGGATGAAGAAATTGCAGCCATTGAAAGGAATGATACTTGGGAGTTGGTGAGTCTACCACAAGGCAAGGATGCCATAGGTGTTAAATGGGTTTATAAAACAAAGGATAATGTTGAAGGAAAGGTAGAAAAACACAAGCCAATATTAGTTGTGAAAGGGTACAAGCAACAATACGGTATATATTATGAGGAGACATTTGCCCCAGTAGCAAGAATGGACACTATAAGAACGGTCATTGCAATAGTAGTGCAACATAAATTGAGGGTCCATCAAATGGATGTTAAATCAGCATTCCTTACTAGTTTCTTGAAGGAGGAAGTGTACATTGAGCAGCCACCTGGTTATGAGGTTGAATGACAAGAACACGAGGTGTATAAACTCAAGAAGACACTGTATGGGCTCAAACAAGCACCACACACATGGTATAGCAAAATTGATTCTTACTTCATGACCAATGGGTTTAGCAAGTGTGAAGGTGAGCACACGCTTTATATCAAATTTAAAAATGACAAGTTCTTAGTTGTTGTAATTTATGTAGATGATTTGATTTTCATGGCAAATGATGAGAACATTGTGGCTGAGTTTAAGATTGAGATGAAACAAGAATTTGAGATGACTGAATTAGGATTATTAAGGTACTTTCTTGGCATAGAGGTACAACAATTTGATCATGGAATTTTCATTTCACAAATTAAATATGCTGCTGACATTCTAAAGAGGTCTAAAATGGTAACTTGCAAGCCAACACCAACTCCATTTTCCATGGGACTAAAAGTGAGAAAAGAGGATTGGAGCAAGAGTGTGAATCCAACCATGTACAAGAGCATTGTAGGTAGTCTGATGTATTTAATAGCCACTAGGCCAAACATAATGTATGATGTGAGCTTAATCTCTAGATTCATGGAAAACCCAAAAGCAACTCACCTCCAAGCAGCCAAAAGGGTATTGAGATATGTCAATGGAACCAAGGAGTTTAGTATTTTGTACACAAAGAAAAGTGATTTCCAGATGACTGGATACATGGATAGTGATTGGGCAGGTAGTATAGATGACATGAAAAGTACCTCAGGCTATGTATTTCATTTGGGATCAGGTGTTGTCTCATGGGCTTCCAAAAAGCAACCAATTGTTTCTCTTTCTTCAGCTGAGGTGGAATATGTGGCAGCTACAGGGGCAACATGCCAAGCTATGTGGATGAGATGGATTTTGAACGATTTGGGACATACGCAAGTGGAGCCAGCAAGGATTTTTTGTGAGAATACCTCAACAATAGCACTCTTAAAGAACTCTATTTTTCACAAAAGGAGTAAGCACATTGATACAAGGTACCACTTCATTGGAGAATTGATCAATGCTGGAGAAATCATCTTAGAATATTGTAAGTCAGAAAAACAATTGGCTGACATATTCACAAAACCATTAGGAACAAGAAATTTCACTCTTCAGAGAGATAGCCTAGGTATAGTAGCTGGTAGTAGCAGTTGTGATTAAGGGGGAGTGATGGAATTTAATCCCAACTGCCACCACATTAACTCTATTTTTCCTGCTGTAGGACAAGTTTTAAATTAAAATTTAATATGATAAAATTATGTAATATGGACTGCAGAATGTTCCCACGTTGGAGCCAAGTTTAAAACTAAACGCATTTTAACTGTCTTGCTTTGGGCCTCGTTTTGCTCTAGAGTCTGAGAAGCTTCCCTCCAGTCCCTTCTCGAAGCTTCTTCCTTATGAACATATGACAGTGGTGTAATTTGCTGTGTTTTTTTCAAAGGAATAGAATGCAGTTTTTATATTAGCTGCAGCTCCCTGTTTATCCACTGTTATATATGCTATGTTCTGTTATATTAGCTTGTGTCTTGTATGGTCTGTTACTTATACATGTGCAGGGGTTGTAATTTCAGATCAGTGGGAACAGCAGATTGTAAGCAACAGAAACCAGCCTGACTAGAAGGTGTTTAAACCAACAATTTCTACGCCTCGGGGCTTCTTTTTTCCCACCCAGGAATATATCTGATCTTTGAATTGAAATACAAAGAATTTATATTCAACACTTACATATATCCCGAAAAGTTGGGAAATATTTTGTATAGAAAGAAAAACCAATGTTTTCTTGGTTGACAACTTCAAAATGCCTATATAGTTATATGAGTGTGTGGACCATATTCCATTGGAGCTTTGTCATTGCTTTTGGAGGAAAAAGAACATTTTAATATTATATATTTCATAGGATAGCGCTCGCAAAAAATAGTCCATTTGAAAAAATATATTTGTTTCTACCCAATCAACGACCAGGCCTTACATCAATAACAATATGTGAAGCTGTTCTCTCGCCCATTCTATTTCGATCGATCGACGAATTAAGCTTTCATTCATTCCTCCAACATTTGAAGTGGATTCTAACGAACTGTTTTCTTCGGTAGACGGATTAGGTTCCAGAATTGCTCTACAAAGGGGACAAGTAGAGTGTGAATAAAACCATATATCAATACACTTTGAATGAAAGTTGTGATTGCATTTGGGCAGCAGACTGACTTTCTCATTCTCTTCAAACTTAGAGAGACAAATTGCACATTCAAGATCCTCATTGAAACTCTTTGATTTGTATTCAAACACTGGCAAAGCATCCATGGTTTCTCTATTCAAACCTGTTGCATGTACAGTCGTGACATTTTCTTCTGAAATATCAAGTGCGCGTTGCCTTCTTGAGGTCTCCCTTATTCGAAAGAGCTTACTTAGCGCAAATGCAAAGCCGGAACTAAATGAATAGGCCATGACTTATGATAGAAATGAACAAGCCAACTTTCTCTAATATGTTGTGTTGTCTCAAACATTTTGAGGCTAGATCTTTTTAAGGAGGTCTGAAGAAAATGTTGGACAAGTATAGGCGTCTTTTCAAAGCATGTTCTCCGTGATGCTTATTTTGCGTCATAGCCTCAAACAAATAATTTGGCGAAAAAAGTCGAAGCTATGGAATTTAATTGAAGGTCCATGATTCCATATATCCCAACCGTGCGTGTATAAGACTATATGGGACCTGTTCAAACTATGGAGTCATCGACCTCTGTCTTTGTAATTTAAAACATGGTCGCTTTCTAGAAATTACGCGTGCTGGGAAACAAGATTATATGGCTTCTAATGCAAGTTACTATTACCTTAACGTTTAATTCCGTTCCATTCACTTGAGGAACGGCATCTCAATCATGTCATGTCCTTATTTAAAATTTTCAGCATCTACTTCATCTTTGGAAAATTGATATTTTAAAATTAATTTAAATGGCATGCATTATGGTTTCGAGTTCTTGGTTCCATATAGCCTCTCCACTCTAGAGAGTGTGTAAGATGCCTCTTAGGGCATTTTTTGCTGCTTTCACCAACTTTACTTTATCATTTGGCAGATTGAAACATTTTTTTATGTATGGAGCTCAATCAACAACTCCAAAAGTTGCAAAAGGGAGCAATGGTGCTAAAGGTGAACAAGTAACCATGGAAGTTCATTCCCAAAGTTTATCATGAGGTAATATTTCTCCTTCAGATGTTGTTATCCTGTTGAGTGAGTTTAATACTACTTGTTCTTGGCTAGAAATCCATACGCTGGTAGGGTATTTTCTAGGTCATATCCTTGGTGAGACCCTCCTTCGAAACTAGGTCCAAAAATCTTGGCATGGTGTCAAGGTTGACGGTATACAGAACCTCACCAAAATGTTTTGTTTTTGTTTTGTTTTGTTGACCATGCGCAGGCCATAGCGGTCCTCAGTCATGGCCCTTGGGTTGTTCGAAGCACCTTGTTGATTTTTTCAGCCCTGGACCAAGGATTTTTTAGTCACTAATGGTGTTTCCTTGTGGGTTCTAGTTTAGGTTGAATTCCCTGGTCTTCCTATGCCACTCTGGCCTTATTATCAGAACCTTGTGGTCCCCATTGGTGAATTTATCTGTTGTGAAATGGATAAGTTTTATGCCTCATGCCCTCAAAAGCATTTTTATGTCAAAGTCGATCTTTCTAAAGACCTTAGGAAGACTTTTGATGTCCAAGTTGGTGATTATAGGTTCAAGCAACATGTTGTCTACATAAACCTGCCTAACACATATTATTGTTGCCAATCAACTACCCATAAGATAAAATATTATCCTTTAATGATGAACAAGATTAAATTTAAGGGGATGATTGTGGCTCTGGTTACTACCAGCTCTATCCTTGCTTCCAAAGGGGGGCAAGATGAATGAAAGGTAGTCTAGAAGAAGGGTAAGAATAGAAAAAATGTAAACCCTATGGATGCTCCCAGTACCTCGTCTCAATCCTTTGTGTCTTCTATGATAATTAGGTATGGTATGGTTACGGATCAACATACCACGTAACTGGTGGCACCTAGTGCTAGGGCTTCACATATGGTTGCTAATGTACCACGGACTAGTGCTTCCTTTGCTGAAATTATTACTTCTTCTACTCCTACTCAATTTCTAGATTCTCCAATTTTGCATATCAATGGGTAGTCTTCATCAAGATTCACGGAACCTGAACGAGCTTTTTTCAATGCCCAAAGATACCATAGCCCACCACAGGGAGAATCCTTGGTTCACAAAGACAAAAAGTGTCAAATAGAGTTTTGGAAAGTAGTTCAAGAGCATTTTCTCAATAATATTTATGATTCTCTTTCAAACCTCAAAGACGCTAAAGATGTAGCCGAACATATGAGTCTTGATTGATCTTCATGATTTTTTTATCATGGAATTTTAGAGGGCTAACGGATCCAGTCTACAAATACTTGGTTCAAGATGTGATGCTCCATGATTTAAGGTAATTCTAACTTTCTTTATCTTCAAGAGATTAATATTTTTGATTTTATTCTATAATGTACTTGTAGTTTTGTTTGGCTAGGTTGTTTTTTTTTATGCCATCAATCATTCCCTAGTAGAGGGGGAGATTTCATTCTTTTGGAATCTAGGTGGAAAGATAATTTTGTCTCATGGGGTGTGGACCCTTGCAATCATGCAGTTTGGATTTTACTTGAGGTTGGTGGGCTGTCTTTTGGTATTATTAATGTTTATGCCTACAATGATGCTCAAGATCACTATAACATCTGGTGGTGGTGTGCTTTTTTTTACCACCTATTGTTTGGGTTATATATGAAGATTTTAATATGAATAAAAATACTATATACAATATAGGACAACTTTCCATGTAGTGGGCTATTAGGAAAAGAGAGACATGGTACTTCATAAAAAACAAATTGGATTTGTTAGACCCCAATTCTTGTTTTTCTCCTTAGGATTTTCCTAAAAATTTGTGGTATACATGGTCCAATTTCTAGGTTGGCCATGCAAGAATTTTGAGAAGGCTGGACAAAGCCATGCTTTTAGATCATGTGAATTTTTTCTTTCATAGGATAAATATTTCAACTCTGTTTGTGGAAACCATTCCTGGTACTACTACTTTTGATCATTTACCCATCATGTTTAATGTGATGATGAAATCCCTACCTTAGAGACACTAGAAGTCACAATTTCTTTTCAATACTTCCTTTCTTCAGCACCATTCCATTGTTTTTCATATCTACAAAGTCTAGAATCTAGCTCCTAGACCTACTAGAGAGTTGGGTTCGATAGAATGGTGGAATGATATCATTTTTTATACAACTATATTTCTCTGTACTTTGGGGAAAAAGGTAGCATAGTTTAGAAGACATTCTAGTGATGTCCTTCATGATCAGCTTGCCAAACCTTCTCTTATGCTTGAGGCTTGTCCATTTAATCCTGAACTTTGGTCTCATGTTGCCCAGATGAGGCATGAACTTAAACTTGCTAAACTTTATGAGGCTCAAGGAGCTTGAATTAAAGCCCGTATTCATTGGCTTAATGTTGGTGATAGGGTCACAAAATAATTTTTTTAAAGTCTCTACTCTCCTAGACAAGCTACTCAATTCAAGGCCATTCAAGACAATGGAATAAGACTTACCTCTCTTTCAAAGATGATTAATGCTTTTGTAAAGCACTATACTAATATTTTTGCCACTCAAGCTTATTCCTCTAAGTGGGAGCAAGCACTGGTAGCTTGTATGGCAATTGTACCAGTGGAGGTTTCAGTCTCAAAGAGCAAGGTGTGATAAACTACTCTCCCTTATAGATCTGAAGGATGCATTATCTCAAATGGAAAATGACAAAGCACTAGGTCTGGATGGCTTTCCTTGTGAGTTCTACAAGGATCTTTAGGACTTAGGTTGTATCGATTTACATAAAGTTTATCTGAAGGCTCTTCGAGTAGGCTCTTTGGGAGCAATTATTAATAGGAGCAATATCAAATTCATACCCAAGCAAGGGAAGCTAGAGTTGATTTACTAATTGGAGGCCTATTACTTTGTTGAATGTTAGTTACGAGATCATTACCAAAGATTTGGATCTTCGCCTTAGGCCTCTTCTTCCTTGGATAGTTAGATCAGAGCAAACTAGCTTTATTAAAGGAAGGTAAATACTCAACAATGTTTTGCCTATCTAGGAGGGCATGGAATGGGCCCGAATGTCAAACAAAAACATGCATTATATTAATATTTATTTTGAGAAAGCTTATGACCGTATTGAATGGAGATTCATTCTTTCTATGCTCAAAGCTTTAGGATTCGGGCTAGTTTTCATTTAGACTATTGCTATGCTATTTAGAGATACCGATTAATCTTTTCTTAAGGCCATTATTGACTTTTGTACTTGTATTATTGATATTTTATCTTTTGGCCCATATAAACCTTAAAAATGGTACTTTTATAACTTTTTATAATGTTTTAGTCCCAAAGGTTATCCTCACAACCTTAACCTAAAGGTAACTTGTATTTGGGTGTAGATATTCCTTAATGCCAACCTTTTTGCTCATTGGTTGAAGTGTAATTTCATTTCTATTTAGTGAGATTATTTGATGTCCATTGACACCCCTAATATATTTGATGTTCTTCATTCTTTGAGTAGTGTAATTTTCAAGCAATATTGGGTAATGCTTGTGAAATCTAATATTAAATCCTATAGAGGTTGGTACAGTAACTATTTATATCTTTATGTAAAGTTGGTGTTGGTATCAATAATAAATTTGATCATATTGTGGATAACAATGTTGGTTCCAATAAAGGGGTGGTGACGAATAAGTGTGAGTTTCCATTCCTTAATCTAGACCCAATGCCAATATAGCAATTGTTCCAATTGAAACCTAAAGACATGACACCAAATGTTTTAGTGCTAAGGAAATAACAATACCATCTCCAATGTTGCATTATGAGTAAATATATTTTATAACCTAAAAGTAGAAGAGTAATATGATAATGGATGTGTTAGTAAGTCAAAACCTGAAGCCTTGTTTGAGCATCATTGATTTAACTCTGCATTTACCTAATGATTATCCCTAAGAATCGAACTTCTCAAAGGTTTTCTCGCCTTGTGAGCAATGTAGTAACCATTGAATTCCTTCAATAGAAGAAAAAAAATTCATAATGAGTCAGTACAAAAAATAATTATGTTGTGGAAGACCAATAGGTGTTGTTATACCAACTTATTGAATATTTAAAATTACATATATGTTCCCAGTGTCAATGCAATTATTGTTTGGGGTGAGGATGTTAAATTTGCTTATACATTGCACTTGACAATGAAAATGTATGTAGACAAAGGAGGAGCATTCTATATAACCATCAAATGTCAAATTTTTTACTTAATATTAATATGTTTTGTATGGTAATGTGTAAAGTAAAATACTAATATTTTTTAGGTTTATTTAATCCTCATGATATTCATGGAGGTGCAAGGAATAAAATACACATGGTTTTCATTATGGATTTACCTATAACAACTTGCAAATACATAATAACATCCTAGTGATTGTATATAAATTATTCAAATTATACTATATCAAGATAAAATCAACTTATAATAAACAAGATTTATTTATATTTTATTTAGATGAAATATTGATATTACACATGATGTTACATACAAGATCACATCATATAAACATTTTTCGTTCACCTCAAGTTTTTATAAATAGTGTAGGAAGCCTTAGGATCTATGTTTGAGCATTACTTATTACCTTAATACTAATGAATAGTTAGATTAGATGAATGGAGTAGAAAATGATATATTGAGGATGCACATAATGAATGATCAAGATAAATAAGTAGTACATATAATCTTATTTTAGTTTAATATGGGATTTTGAAAGGGCCCAAATCCTTTTACATTTCTAGATTGATCTATCTAGTCTTAAAAACCAAAAATCATCATATTTTTGGACATTTTGAGTCCATAAAATTGTCATTGATGTCAAGGAATGAACCACCATTGATGTCAAAAAGTCAAAAGAGCTTGATAATATTTACTTTTAATATTATGTGAAACAAAAGGTTTTTTATTAAAACCAATATGAGTAATTAATTTTTTTTTTATTTAATATCAAAGGAAAACAAAGGTTGAGGTTTAATTTTTAAACCTTAAAGAAAAGGAAAATAATATTTAATTATTTTTGGTAAACCTTTGTGGGCGCACATTAGGGTTGAATCAAAGCACCGATATCTATCTTGATGACGTTCACCATGCATGAAAATAAAATAATAACGAGGGTGCTAATGTATGATTAAGCATCAAATAATGCATATAAACACATAATATTTTTCTTTGTTTTGGTACCAATGCAATTGTGATCTAATGAGGATAAATGCGAATTTTGTGAATGTTTTATGAATATTATTGCAAGCAAGATTAGTGAGCCTTGGTTCTGTTGTGTGGGAAAAAACTACAATTCGGTTTTACATGAGGAAGACTTGAGATTTGTTGTATGGTTCATTGTGCTTGGTGTCTCCTTTTTGAGGAATTTTAAGCGAAAACTTTGGAAGAAGAATGAAAATTAGTGCAATGTTTGTGAAGGGGATGCATAGGAAAGAGCATGGCAGTTAGAAGGTACTAAGTTTGTGAGAGCACAATAATTGTGTGAGAGTGTAGTAGTCGTGTGAGAGTGTTGCAATCATTTTAGGGTGAAATAGTGTTGAAAGACGTAACAACCAAGGTAGAACAAAGCCCAACTGCAACCAACCAAAAGGAATAGGTGGAGATGCATTATTAGTCTCAATGTGAAACGTACATAGGTCAGATATGCATGTACAACCAATACTAAAAACTAAAGGTATGTTCTAAAGTTTCACAAGCCTTTGATTTATCAAAAGGTGCTAAGATTGAGGAGACATTGAAAATATTATTAATGAAAGTTGTGTTTAGGGTTTATTATTTACATTGATAGATTATTAGTTGGAGTGAAAAAGTGTCATTGGGATAATTTATATTGTTATTCTTGTATAATTGAATACTTGGAATAAATATTGAGGTGATTTAATTATTGAGAGATGTCTTCATTTGAGGTATAGTTTCAAAGTAAAATATTATTTGAAAAAAGAGGGAGTTATAAGGTGTATGTGGATGCTATTACTTTATGTAATGTTTATGAAGAAGATTTTTATCTTCTAATCAATTTAAAATTGGCAAAAGTTTAATTGTGAATGAGACAGGTTTTCTAAAGACACTTTAACATCAAAAAAAGTTATGGGCATATTCTTCCTTGATTGAGTTGATTGCTAGGTTTTCTGGAAAATCAACTTTGGAGTCAAAAAGACTTAATTAAGTTTCCTTATTGAGTTGTTAAGCTATATGTGAATATTGTTTATAAGAATTGTTGAATGTAATTCTTCAATATTTTCTAGAATAAAAGAGTTGTTAATAATTTTTTTGATAAGTGTTGTTGTTGAAGCTGTTGATTGAGTGAAGAACTTGAACTAGGGTTTGGAAATAACATGAGTATCATTGTTATGTGAGATTGGTTGATAAGCATTGTTGGAAATATTTTGAGTGAGTGTTCATATGTTTGGACTAGGATTTGTAGGTAAGGATTATTTCATTGAGTGATTGGTTGAGTAAAGTTGGTTGAGCCTATTCAAGTGAATGTGTGAAGAGATAACTCAAGTTATATGAAACAAATTATTCTATATTCTGAATTAAGTTGAGAAAGTGATTGAGCATTGTGATGAATGTGATGAATATTGAGTCTCTAACAATTCTATTTATGTTTTTATGAGATTGGAAAAGTTCTAGAGTTGACTTGTTGAACAAATTTGAGGTAAGTCTTAGAGAAGACTTGTGGACAAAATTGTGTGATATTTTGTAAGATTACAATACAAATTTGAGGATAGAGATTGAGGATAGATTTGAGGACAGATATTGAGGACATATTTGAGGACAGATATTGAGGATAAATCAGAGGATAGAGTTTGGTGCAAATTTGAGGACAAGTTTATGCCAGACTAGATACTGAGATTGAGTAGATTTGTGCTTGACCAAAGGACTGTATTTAGTTTATATTTAAGACATAACTTTGAAGGTGACAGATTATAGAGGATGATAGTCTCTAGTGGATAGAGATCCATTAACCAGGGTAGTGAGGATAAGTGTCTTCAGTGGATAAATATCCATTAGCCAGAGCATTGGGGATAACAATTATTCTAGAAGATCACTAGTTAGAGCTAAGAAGAAAGGAGTTCACCTAAGGATAGAGATCCATGAAATTTATTAGGGGATTGGTGTCTCCTTTGGATATAGGTCAATAAACATTGTAGGGAAAGGATTCCCAAGAGAATTTATCTGAGAAAAATTTAAAAAATATATTTTTTTCGTGGAGTAGCCCACATTGGGTGAACCACGTAAAAATCATGTCTCTCATGTATGTGATGCTTTGTGTGATATTTACTAATTTAATATTGTTGATATTATCATTTGGATTAAAAAGCAAAAAGTTTTATCTTATACTATTCAGCCCCCTTCTTAGTATAAACACATGTTCTTCAATTGGTATCAAAGCGGGTCTCTCCATGAAAATACTAATAACTTGGAGAAGGATCCATTAGAAACACACATGACTATAGAAAATGAAGAGGATACTATGCTTGATATAAAATAGGAATTCTTTGTTGCTCTCAAAAAATTGAAAATAATTAGAAAGAAGAATTCAGGCTTGGAGGAAATTATTCAAAAGAATGAAGAAGCAAGGATGGAAATTCTATAAAATCTCATAGAACTCAAGATAAGGGTGGAAGAAGGAAAGAAAATTAAGTAGGATATCACGGATCTGTTAAGAAAAAGAGAAAAATAATGTGAAATAAGGGAAGTATAAATAGTTTATTTAAGGAATGAAGTCGAAAGGACCAAGGCACTACAAGATGTAGAGTATGATAAACAAGAAAAGGAATCAAGTCTTCAAGAAGCAGAAAATTTAAACAAATATAGGTAAGCTAAGGATATCAAAAAGGAAGAAAGCAAATAAAAACCTTGGATGAGAGTTAATCACAAAATAAGAAGCACTTCACCACAATATAAAATGCATCCAAGCAGGTTACATAATTTCTTCCATGGTCATTTCTTTTCTTGTAATAAATATGGTCATAGATTTGTACACTGTATTAGTCATGCAAGAAACAATGTCAATATAAATTTGAATTCTTTTGCAGCTCTTATGGATGATGATATTATATGTTACAAATGCAATAATTTTGGGCACAAGGTTAGATGGTGTAAAATGATACTTCGTGAGTCTAGAAAAAAAATTTCAACAATTAGGAAAGATGAAAGTTAAAATGTTAAGGCTAGATCAATGTTAGTTCAAACAACTCTTTGTGCTCAAGATAAAGAAGAACAATGGTATCTTGATAGTGGCTTCTCTAGTCATATGACAAGAGAAAAAGATAAATTTATGGTACTAAAATAAACCAATAGAGGATCAATAAGTTTTAGTTATAATGGATAAGCAAGGATTGGTGGCAGAGTAACTCTAAGCTTAGATAATTGGAAAACAAGAACAAAAAGTATGTTGTATATTAAGGGGTTAAAAAATAATCTGATAAGTGTAATTCAACTTTGCGATAAAGGGCATATGGTTACATTTCATCCAGATAGATGTGAGATAAGAAAATAAAAAATTAGAAAGGTCGTTGCCAATGCAAGAAGAACTCCAAACAATCTATACATGCTTAGTGAGATCAAAGGGGAAAAGTGCTTTCTATCACAAGAAAATGATGGTTGTGGTATAGAAGATTGGGTCACTTGAATTTTTACAACATAGTCAACAATAGCAATAAGCAGGCTGTGAGAGACTTACCCAAAATAAAAAGGCCACAAAATATAATTTGTGCACCATGTCAACATGGAAAGAAAAATAGAACAAGCTTTAAGTCAAAAGGATATATGTAATCTGACCCATTAAGTCTAATACATACTGATCTGTGTGGTCCTACATGAATATAAAGTATTTAGGGTGAAAGAAACTTTATATTGTTTATAGATGATTACTCTAGAATGGTTTGGTTAGATTTTTTGAAAGATAAACCAGAAGCTTTTGAAAAATTCAAAATATTTAGACAACTGGTTGAAAATAAAACCGGTAAGAGAATTAAGTGTTTGAGATCTGAAAAAGGAGGAGAATTTACCTCAAATGAGTTTGTAGAGTTTTATGAACAACATGGGATCAATAGAGAATACTCAACAACAAGAAATCCTCAACAAAATGGAGTAGTTGAAATGAAAAATAGGACTATTGAGAATATGGCTAGAGCTATGTTAAATGAGTCTAAGCTCTCAGATGGATTTTGGAGAGAAGCAGTCAATACGATAGTATACATAATCACTTTGGCTCAAATGAGGGTAAACCATCACAAGACTCCATATGAGCTTTGGAAAGGAATACCGATCACTGTAAAATGCCTCAAGGTTTTTGGAAGCAAATGCTATATAAGATGAGAGGATCAAAACTTAGGTAAGTTTGATCCAAGATATGATGAGGGAATTTTCCTTGGTTATTCCTCTAAGAGTAAAGCTTATAGACGCTTCAACAAGAGAAATTGCACTATTGTAGAAAGTGTAAATGTTACAATTGATGAGAAGATAGATTCAAGATAACCAGTTCAACAAATTGTGTATCAAGAAGATGGAAGTTGTCAAGAAAAGTTTCAGGAGGAATAAGATAAAGAAAAAAAAGAAACACAAATACTTCTTCCTAAAACTCCATCCAAGTATGTACAGAAGCATCATCCAAAATAGCAAATCATTGGGAATCCAAATGAAATACAGACAAGGAGAAGGATAATAACACCATCTCAAAAAACAATTTTTTCTTTGCTATATAATATTGAGCCAAAAGACTTCAATCAGGCAAGTGAATATGAGTTTTGGATCAAGACAATGGATGAGGAATTAGATCAAATAGAGAAAAGCAAGACTTGGGAACTTGTCCCACGTCCAAAAGACAAGAATGTGATCGACACAAAATGGGTATTCATAAATAATCTAAACAATTATGGACAAGTAGTAAGGAACAAAGCAAGGTTAGTATGCAAAGTTTATACACAAGTAGAGGGAATTGAATTTGATGAGATATTTTCTCCAGTTGCATGACTTGAAGCCATAAGAACATTTTTAGCCTTCTCAATTTTTAAAACTTCAATGTATATTATATGGATGTTAAGTAAGCATTTCTAAATGGTGTTCTAGAAGAAGAAGTATACATAGAACAAACAAAGGGATTCATATTAATAGATAGACCAGATCATGTATGCAGAATAAAAAGATACTTTATGGATTAAAGTAGGCTCCTAGAGCATGATAATCAAGATTGGATAAGTATCTTCAGGAATAGGGATTTATAAAAGGAATAGAAGATAACAACTTATATCAAAAATTAAGGTAATAATCTACTAATTGTGGTTGTTTATGTTGCTAACATAATTTTTGGGGGAAACAATGATAAGATGTGTAAAGAAATTGCTAAGAACATGAAGAATGAATTTGATATTTCTATGCTTGACAAGTTGTCTTTCTTTCTTGGGCTTCAGATTTCACAATTAGAGAAAGGAGTATTTCTCTCACAAACCAAGTATATAAAATAAATGTTAAAGAAATTTAGGTTAGAATATTTCAAACCAGTGAGTACCCCCATGGTCACAGGATGCAAGTTAAACAAAGATGATGAATCTCTAGAGGTAGACCAGATATCATATAGATCTATGATTTGCAACTTGTTGTATGTTACAACCACAAGACCAGACATAGTACAGTCAGTGGGATTAGTGGCAAGGTTTCAGACAACACTTAAAGAAACACATGTGGCAGCAGTAAAGATAATTCTAAGGTATCTAAAAGGGACTATGGATTCTAGACTTTAGTATCCCAAAAGTGATAATTTTACACTCATAGCATATATAAATGTAGATTGGACTAGTAGCATTGATGACATAAAAAACACAAGTGGAGGAGCATTTTTCCTTGGAGACTGTTTAGTCTCTTGGCTAAGCAAAAATCTAGTTTCAATATCCTTATCTATAGTAGAAGCAAAACATATTGTAGTAGTAGCCAGTTGTACATAGGTATTATGGATGAAGTGATCTCTAGAAGACTTCAAGATAAAACATGATCATACTATTCCCATACTATGTGATAATACAAGTTCTATAAGTATCTCAAAAAATCCAGTGATGCACTCCAGGACAAAGCACATTTAGATTAAGTATCATTTTTTGAGAGAAAATGTGATAAATAAACAAGTCAGGTTGGAATATGTTACTACAAAGGAACAAATAGCAGGCTTTTTCTCTAAGCCACTTTCAAAAGAGACCTTTGAGTACCTTTGAGGAAAACTAGGAGTAAGACTCCCACCCCAGAATTAACCACCTCAAGAGGAGGTGGGGGATGGGCTAAGCTAAGAGGACCATTCTTAACCTTGAGCCCCAAAGGTAAACCTTTTCCATTGATGTCAAAGGGGGAGAGATTTGAGTAAGGGGGAGAGATTTGGTTTAAAGATAGAGAATTGATATACGAGGAGCAATTTCCTAGGGGGAGTAGAATGAAAAGTCAAGGAAATGGTAAAAAGTTATTGGGTTGCCATCAATGACAAAGGGGGAGATTGTTGGATATTTTGAGTCCATAAAATTGTCATTGATGTCAAGAAGTGAAGTTGTCATTGATGTCAAGGAATGAACCACCGTTGATGTCAAAAATTCAAAAGAGCTTCATAATATTTATTTTTAATATTATGTGAAGCAAAAGGTTTTTTATTAAAACCAAGATGAGCAATTAAAAATGTTTTTATTTAAAATCAAAGGAAAGCAAAGGTTGAGGTTTAATTTTTAAACCTTAAAGAAAAGGAAAATAATCTTTAATTATTTTTGGTAAACCTTTGTGGGCGCACGTTAGGGTTGAAGCAAAGCATCGACATCTATCTTGAAGATGTTCTCCATGCATGAAAATAAAATGATAATGAGGGTGCTGACGTATGATTTACCATCAAATCATGCATATAAACACATAATGTTTTCCTTGGTTTTGGCACCAATGCAATTGCGATCTGATGAGAATAAATGCGAATTCGATGAATGTTTTCTAAATATTATTACAAGCGAGATCAGTGAGCCTTGGTTCTGTTGTGTGGGTAAAAATAGTGATTCGGTTTTGCATGAGGAAGACTTGAGATTCGTTGTATGGTTCGTTGTGCTTGGCGTCTCCCTATTGAGGAATTTTAAGTGAACGCTTTGGAAGAAGTGTGGCAATCAGTGCAACATTTGTGAAGGGGCTGCATTGGAAGGAGCATGATAGTTAGAAGGTGCTACGTTTGTGAGAAGGGGCTGCATTGGAAGAAGCACAATAGTTAAGTAAAAGTGCAACAGTGGAAAGAAGGTGCTACATTTGTGAGAGTGCAACAATTGTGTGAGAGTGCAATAGTCGTGTGAGAGCACGGTAGTTGTGTGAGAGTGCTGTAGTCATTTGAGGGTGCAGTAGTGTTGAAAGACGTAGCAGCCAAGGTAGAACGAAGCCCAACCACAACCAACCAAAAGGAATAGGCGCAGATGCATTATTAGTCTTAGTGTGAAACGTACGTAGGTCAGAGAGGTGTGTACAACCAATACCAAAAATTAAAGGTATGTTCTAAAGTTTGGCAAGCCTTTGATTTATCAAAAGGCGCTAAGGTTTAGGAGACGTTGAAAATATTATTAATGAAAGTTGTGTTTAGGGTTTATCATTTACATTGATAGAAATTATTAGTTGGAGTGAAAAGGTGTCATTGGGATAATTTATATTGTTATTCTTGTATAATTAAATACTTGGAATAAGGATTGAGGTGATTTAATTATTGAGAGATATCTTCATTTGAGGTATAGTTTCAAAGTAAAATATTGTTTGAATAAAGAGGGAGTTATAAGGTGTATGTGGATGCTATTACTTTATGTAATGTTTATGAAGAATATTTCTATCATCTAATCACTTTAAGGTTGGCAAAAGTTTAATTGTGAATGAGACAGGTTTTCTAAAGGCACTTTAACATCAAACAAAGGTATGGGCATATTCTTCCTAGTAAGTGATTGTTGAAAATTGTGAATGGAAAGTTGGAGTGAAAAGGATTTATTAGGTTTGCTTATTGAGTTGTTGAGAGTGTTTTGAATTAATGCTTCAAGGTTTTTTGGAATTAAGAGTTGTTGATAAAACCTTGTTTTATAAGCATTGTTGTTGAAGCTATTGATTGAGTGAAGAACTTGAACTAGGGTTTGCAAAGATCATGAGTATCATTGTTATGTGAGATTGGTTGATAAGCATTGTTGGAAACATTTTGAGTGAGTGTTCATATGCTTGGACTAGGGTTTGTAAGCAAGGATTATTTCATTGAGTGATTGGTTGAGTAGAGTTGGTTGAGCCTAGTCAAGTGAATGTGTGAAGAGATAGCTCAAGTTCTATGAAACAAATTATTCTATATTCTGAATTAAGTTGAGAAGGTGATTGAGAGTTTAAGAGTGTGAAGCATATTGAGTCTCTAACCATTCTTTATATGTTTCTAAAAGAGTGATTGAAAGTGATTGAGCATTGTGATGAATGTGAAGCATATTGAGTCTCTAACAATTCTCTTTATGTTTCTATGATATTGGACAAGTTCTAGTGTTGACTTGTTGAACATATTTGAGGCAAGTCTTAGAGAAGACTTGTGGACAGATTTGTGTGAGCTTTTGTGGAAGCTTACAATACAGATTTGAGGATAGAGATTGAGGATAGATTTGAGGATATATATTGAGGATATATTTGAGGATAGAGATTGAGGATAGATTAGAGGATAAAGTTTGGTGCAGATTTGAGGATAGGTTTGTGCCAGACCAGATACAGAGATTGAGAAGATTTGTGCTAGACCAAAGGACTATGTTTAGTGAAGATTTAAGATAGATCTTTGAAGGTGACAGAGTATAGAGGATGAACATCTCCAGTGGATAGAGATCCATTAGCTAGGGTAGTGAGGATAGGTGTCTTCAGTGGATAGAGATCCATTAGCCAGAGGAGTGGGGGCAATAGTTCTTCTAGAAGATCACCAGTTAGAGCTAAGGAGAAAGGAGTTCTCCTATGGATAGATATCCATGAACTTGATTAGGGGATTGGTGTCTCCTTTGGATAGAGGTCCATAAATATTGTAGGGAAAGGATTCCCAAGAGAATTTATTTGAGAAAAATTTATAAGAAATATTTTCTCCATGGAGTAGCCCACATTGGGTGAACCACGTAAAAATCATGTCTCTCATGTGTGTGATGCTTTGTGTGATATTTACTACTTTAATATTGCTGATGTTATCATTTGGATTAAAAAAAAAAAAATTATCTTATATTGTTCACCCCCCTCTCAGTATAAGCACATGTTCTTCAATTGGTATCATAGCAGGTCTCTCCGTGAAAAGACTAACAACTTGGAGAAGGATCCATTAGAAACACACATGACTTCAAAAAATGAAGAGGAGACTATGTTTGATATAAAAGAGGAATTCTTTGCTACTCTCATAAAATTGGAAAGAATTAGAGAGAAGAATTCAAGATTGAAGGAAAAAATTCAAGAGGATGAAGAAGCAAGGATGGAACTTCTACAAAATCTCACAGAACTCAAGATAAGGGTGGAAGAAGGAAAGAAAATTGAGTAGGATATGACAGATCTGTTAAGAACAAGAGAAACATAATGTGAAATATTGGAAGCAAAAATTATTTATTTAAGGAATGAAGTTGAAAGGACCAAGGCACTACAATATGTAGAGTATGAGAAACAGAAAAAGGAATCAAGTCTTCAAGAAGCAAAAACTTCAAACAAATATAGGCAAGCTAAGGATATCAAAAAGGAAGAAAGCAAAGAAGAACCTTGGATGAGAGTTAATCACAAAATAAGAAGCACTCCACCACAATCTAAAAGGCATCCAAGTAGGTTACATAATTTCTTCCATGGTCATTGCTTTTCTTGTAATAAATATGGTCATAGAGTTGTACACTGTATTAGTCATGCAAGAAACAATGTCAATAGAAATTTTCAATTCTTTTGCACCTCTTATGGATGATGATATTATATGTTACAAATGCAATAATTTTGGGCACAAGGCTAGATGGTGTAAAATGATACTTCTTGAGTCTAGAAAAATAATTTCAACAACTAGGAAAGATGAAAGAGAAAATGTTAAGGCTAGATCAATGTTAGTTCAAACAACCCTTCATGCTCAGGATAAAGAAGAACAATGGTATCTTGATAGTGGCTGCTCTAGTCACATGACAGGAGACAAAGACAAATTCATGGTACTAAAAGAAACCAATAGAGGATCAGTAAGTTTTGGTGATAATGGATCAACAAGGATTGGTGGAAGAGGAACTCTGAGTTTAGACAATGGGAAAACAAGAACAGAAAATGTGTTGTATTTTAAGGGGTTAAAACATAATCTGCTAAGTGTAAGTCAACTTTGTGATCAAGGGCATATGGTTACATTTCACCCAGATAGATGTGAGATAAGAAAATAAAAAACTGGAAAGGTCATTGCCAATGCAAGAAGAACTCCAAACAATCTATACATGCTTAGTGAGATCAAAGGGGAAAAGTGCTTTCTATCACAAGAAGATGAGAGTTGGTTGTGGCATAGAAGATTGGGTCACTTGAATTTTGACAACATAGTCAACATAAGCAATAAGCAGGCTGTCAGAGACTTACCCAAAATAAAAAGGCCACAAAACATAATTTGTGCACCTTGTCAACATGGAAAGCAAACTAGAACAAGCTTTAAGTCAAAAGGATATATGTCATCTGAGCCATTAAGTCTAATACATACTGATCTATGTGGTCCTACCAGAACATAGAGTATTCAAGGTGAAAGTTACTTTATACTATTTATAGATGATTACTCCAGAATGGTTTGGGTAGATTTTCTGAAAGAGAAATCAGAAGCTTTTGAAAAATTCAAAATATTTAAAGAACTGGTTGAAAATGAAACTGGCAAGAGAATTAAGTGTTTGAGATCTGAAAGAGGAGGAGAATTTACCTCAAATGAGTTTGTAGAGTTTTGTGAACAACATGGGATCAAGAGAGAATACTCAGCAACAAGAACTCCTCAACAAAATGGAGTAGTTGAAAGGAAAAATAGGATTGTTGAGAATATGGCTAGAGCTATGTTAAATGAGTCTAAGCTCTCAGATGGATTTTGGAGAGAAGCAGTCAATACAATAGTATACATAATCACTAGGGCTCAAATGAGGGTAAACCATCACAAGACTCCATATGAGCTTTGGAAAGGAAGACCGGCCACTATAAAACACTTCAAGGTTTTTGGAAGCAAGTGCTATATAAGATGAGAAGATCAAAACTTAGGTAAGTTTGATCCAAGATGTGATGAGGGAATTTTCCTTGGTTATTCCTCTAAGAGTAAAGCTTATAGATGCTTCAACAAGAGAACTCGCACTATTGTAGAAAGTATAAATGTAACAATTGATGAGAAGATAGATTCAAGAGAACCAATTCAACAAATTGTGTATCAAGAAGATGGAAGTTGTCAAGAAGAGTTTCATGAGGAATCAGATGAAGAAAAAGAAGAAACACAAAGACTTCTTCCTAAAACTCCATCCAGGTATGTATAGAAGCATCATCCAAAAGAGCAAATCATTGGGAATCCAGATGAAAGACAGACAAGGAGAAGGATAATAACACCATCTCAACAAGTAAATTTTTCTTTGCTATCTAATATTGAGCCAAAATACTTCAATCAGGCAAGTGAATATGAGTTCTGGATCAAGGCAATGGATGAGGAATTAGATCAGATAGAGAAAAGCAAGACTTGGGAACTTGTCCCATGTCCAAAGGACAAGAATGTGATCGACACAAAATGGGTATTCAAAAATAAGCTAAATGAATATGGACAAGTAGTAAGGAACAAAGCAAGGTTAGTATGCAAAGGTTATGCACAAGTAGAGGGAATTGACTTTGATGAGACATTTTCTCCAGTTGCATGACTTGAAGCCATAAGAATATTTTTAGCCTTCTCAAGTTTTAAAAACTTCAAGGTATATCAGATGGATGTTAAGTCAACATTTCTAAATGGTGTTCTAGAAGAAGAAGTCTACATAGAACAACCAGAGGGATTCATATTAACAGATAGACCAGATCATGTATGTAGACTAAAAAGGCACTATATGGATTAAAGCAGGCTCCTAGAGCATGGTACTCAAGATTGGATAAGTATCTTCAGGAACAGGGATTCAGAAAAGGAATAGAAGACAACAACTTATATATCAAAAATGAAGGGAATAATCTACTAATTGTGGTTGTTTATGTTGATGACATCATTTTTGGGGGAAACAATGATAAGATGTGTAAAGAATTTGCTAAGAACATGCAGAATGAATTTGAGATGTCTATGCTTGGTGAGTTGTCTTTCTTTCTTGGACTTCAGATTTCACAATCAGAGAAAGGAGTATTTCTCTCACAAACCAAGTATATAAAAGAAATGTTAAATAAATTTAGGTTAGAAGACTGCAAACCGGTGAGTACCCCCATGGTCATAGGATGCAAGTTAAGCAAATATGATGAATCTCTAGAGGTAGACCAGAGATTATACAGATCTATGATTGGCAACTTGTTGTATGTTACAGCCACAAGACCAGACATAGTACAGTCAATGGGATTAGTGGCAAGGTTTCAGGCAGCACCTAAAGAAACACATGTGGTAGCAATAAAGAGAATTCTTAGGTATCTAAAAGGGACTATGGATTTTGGGCTTTGGTATCCCAAAAGTGATAGTTTTACACTCACAGCATATACATATGCAGATTGGGCTAGTAACATTGATGACATAAAAAGCACAAGTGGAGGAGCATTTTTTCTTGGAGACTGTTTAGTCTCTTGGCTAAGCAAAAAGTAGTTTTAGTATCCTTATCTATAGTAGAAGAAGAATATATTGCAGTAGTAGCCAGTTGTACATAGGTATTATGGATGAAGTGAACTCTAGAAGACTTCAAGATAAAACATGATCATCCTATTCCCATACTATGTGATAATACAAGTGCTATAAGTATCTCAAAAAATCTAGTGATGCACTCTAGGACAAAGCACATTTTGATTAAGTATCATTTTTTGAGAGAACATGTGATAGATAAACAGGTCAGGTTGGAATATGTTACTACAAAGGAACATATAGCAGATATTTTCACTAAGCCACTTTCAAAAGAGACCTTTGAGTATCTTCGAGGAAAACTAGGAGTAAGACTCCCACCCCAGAATTAACCACCTCAAGAGGAGGTGGGGGAGGGAGCTAAGCTAAGAGACTCATTCTTAGCCCCGAGCCCCAAAGGTGACCCTTTGCCATTGATGTCAAAGGGGGAGAGATTTGAGTAAGGGGGAGAGATTTGGTTTAAGGAGAGAGCATTGAGATAGGGGGAGCAATTTCCTAGGGGGAGAAAAATAAAAAGTCAAGGAAATGGTAAAAAGTTATTGGGTTGCCATCAATGACAAAGGGGAATATTGTTGGACATTTTGAGTCCATAAAATTGTCATTGATGTCAAGAAGTGAAGTTGTCATTGATGTCAAGGAATGAACCACCGTTGATGTCAAAAAGTCAAAAGAGCTTCATAATATTTATTTTTAATATTATGTGAAGCAAAAGGTTTTTTATTAAAACCAAGATGAGCAATTAAAAAGGATTTTATTTAAAATCAAAGGAAAGCAAAGGTTGAGGTTTAATTTTTAAACCTTAAAGAAAAGGAAAATAATCTTTAATTATTTTTGGTAAACCTTTGTGGGTGCACGTTAGGGTTGAAGCAAAGCACCGACGTCTATCTTGAAGATGTTCTCCATGCATGAAAATAAAATGATAATGAGGGTGTCGACGTATGATTTACCATCAAATCATGCATATAAACACATAATGTTTTCCTTGGTTTTGGCACCAATGCAATTGCGATCTGATGAGAATAAATGCAAATTCGGTGAATGTTTTCTAAATATTATTGCAAGTGAGATCAGTGAGCCTCGATTCTGTTGTGTGGGTAAAAATAGTGATTCGTTGTGCTTGGCATCTCCCTGTTGAGGAATTTTAAGTGAATGCTTTGGAAGAAGCATGAAAATCAGTGCAACATTTGTGAAGGGGCTGCATTGGAAGGAGTGTAGTAGTTAGAAGGTGCTACGTTTGTGAGAAGGGGCTGCATTGGAAGAAGCACAATAGTTAAGTAAAAGTGCAATAGTGGAAAGAAGGTGCTATGTTTGTGAGAGTGCAACAATTGTGTGAGAGTGCAATAGTCATGTGAGAGCGTGGTAGTTGTGTGAGAGTGCTGTAGTCATTTGAGGGTGCAACAGTGTTGAAAGACGTAGCAACCAAGGTAGAACGAAGCCCAACCACAACCAACCAAAAGGAATAGGCGTAGATGCATTATTAGTCTCAGTGTGAAATGTACGCAGGTCAGAGAGGTGTGTACAACCAATACCAAAAATTAAAGGTATGTTCTAAATTTTGGCAAGCCTTTGATTTATCAAAAGGTGCTAAGGTTGAGGAGACATTGAAAATATTATTAATGAAAGTTGTGTTTAGGGTTTATCATTTACATTGATAGAAATTATTAGTTGGAGTGAAAAGGTGTCATTGGGATAATTTATATTGTTATTCTTGTATAATTAAATACTTGGAATAAGGATTGAGGTGATTTAATTATTGAGAGATATCTTCATTTGAGGTATAGTTTCAAAGTAAAATATTGTTTGAATAAAGAGGGAGTTATAAGGTGTATGTGGATGCTATTACTTTATGTAATGTTTATGAAGAATATTTCTATCATCTAATCACTTTAAGGTTGGCAAAATTTTAATTGTGAATGAGATAGGTTTTCTAAAGGCACTTTAACATCAAATAAAGGTATGGGTATATTCTTCCTTGATTGAGTTGATTGGATGGTTTTCTAGGAAAAATTGGAGTGAAAAAGACTTAATTAGGATTCCTTACTGAGTTGTTGAGCTATATGTGAAGATTGTTTTATAAGAATTATTGAGTGTAATGCTTCAAGGTTTTTTGGAATAAAAGAGTTGTTGATAAAACCTGGTTTTATAAGCATTGTTGTTGAAGCTATTGATTGAGTGAAGAACTTGAACTAGGGTTTGGAAAGATCATGAGTATCATTGTTATGTGAGATTGGTTGATAAGCATTATTGGAAATATTTTGAGTGAGTGTTCATATGCTTGGACTAGGGTTTGTAAGCAAGGATTATTTCATTGAGTGATTGGTTGAGTAGAGTTGGTTGAGCCTAGTCAAGTGAATGTGTGAAGTGATAGCTCAAGTTATATGAAATAAATTATTCTATATTCTTAATTAAGTTGAGAAGGTGATTGAGATTTCCATGGTGTGAGGGAGTTGACCCCAGGGTGAGTGAAAGTGATTGAGCATTGTGATGAATGTGAAGCATATTGAGTCTCTAACAATTATCTTTATGTTTCTATGAGATTGGACAAGTTCTAGTGTTGACTTGTTGAACAAATTTGAGGTAAGTCTTAGAGAAGACTTATGGATAGATTTGTGTGAGCTTTTGTGGAATCTTACAATACAGATTTGAGGATAGAGATTGAGGACAAATTTGAGGATATATATTGAGGATATATTTGAGGATAGATATTGAGTACATATCAGAGGATAGAGTTTGGTATATATTTGAGGACAGGTTTGTGCCAGACTAGATACAAAGATTGAGCAGATTTGTGCTAGACCAAAGGACTATGTTTAGTGTAGATTTAAGATAGAGCTTTGAAGGTGACAGAGTATAGAGGACGACAGTCTCTAGTGGATAGAGATCCATTAGCTAGGGTAGTGAGGACAAGTGTCTTCAATGGATAGAGATCCATTATCCAGAGCACTGGGGGCAATAGTTCTTCTAGAAGATCACTAGTTAGAGCTAAGGAGAAAGGAGTTCTCCTATGGATAGAGATCCATGAACTTGATTAGGGAATTGGTGTCTCCTTTGGATAGAGGTCCATAAACATTATAGGGAAAGGATTCCCAAGAGAATTTATTTGAGAAAAATTTATAAGAAATATTTTCTTCGTGGAGTAGCCCACATTGGGTGAACCATGTAAAAATCATGTCTCTCATGTGTGTGATGCTTTGTGTGATATTTACTGCTTTAATATTGTTGATGTTATCATTTGGATTAAAAACAAAAAAAATTGATCTTATACTATTCACCCCCCTTCTCAGTATAAGCACATGTTCTTCAATTGGTATCAGAGCCAGTCTCTCCGTGAAAAGACTAACAACTTGGAGAAGGATCCATTAGATACACATATGACTTCAAAAAATGAAGAGGAGACAATGTTTGATATAAAAGAGAAATTCCTTACTGCTCTCATAAAATAGGAAAAATTTGGAGAGAAGAATTAAACTTGAAGGAATAAATTCAAGAGGATGAAGAATCAAGGATGGAACTTCTATAAATTCACACAGAATTCAATATAAGGGTGGAAGAAGGAAAGAAAATTGAGTAGGATATGACAGATCTATTAAGAAAAAGAGAGACAAAATGTGAAATATTGGAAGCAAAAAATGTTTATTTAAGAAATGGAGTCAAAAGGACCAAGGCACTACAAGATGTAGAGTATGAGAAACAGAAAAAGGAATCAAGTCTTCAAGAAGCAAAAAATTCAAACAAATATAGGTAAGCTAAGGATATCAAAAAGGAAGAAAGCAAAGAAGAACCTTGGATGAGAGTTAATCACAAAAGAAGAAGCACTCCACCACAATCTAAAAGGAATCCAATAAGGTTACATAATTTCTTCCATGGTCATTGCTTTTCTTGTAATAAATATGGTCATAGGGTTGTACACTATATTAGTCATGCAAGAAACAATTTCAATAGAAATTTTAAATTTTTTGCACCTCATATGGATGATGATATTAAATGTTACAAATGCAATAATTTTGGGCACAAGGCTAGATGGTGTAAAATTATACTTCCCGAGTCTAGAAAAATAATTTAAAAAACTAGGAAAGATGAAAGAGAAAATGTTAAGGCTAGATCAATGTTAGTTCAAACAACCCTTCATGCTCAGGATAAAGAAGAACAATGGTATCTTGATAGTGGTTGCTCTATTCATATAATAGGAGACAAAGAAAAATTCATGGTACTAAAAGAAACCAATAGAGGATCAGTAAGTTTTGGTGATAATGGATCAACAAGGATTGGTGGAAGAGGAAATTTGCGTTTAGACAATGGTAAAACAAGAATAGAAAATGTGATTTATTTTAAGGGGTTAAAGCATAATCTATACGTCAAATTTGTGATGAAGGTCATATGGCTACATTTCACCTAGATATATGTGAGATAATAAAATCAAAAACTAGAAAGGTCATTGCCAATGCAAGAAGAACTCCAAACAATCTATACATGCTTAGTGAGATCAAATGGGAAAAGTGCTTTCTATCATAATAAGATGAGATTTGATTGTGGCATAAAATATTGGATCACTTGAATTTTGACAACATAGTCAACATAAGCAATAAACAAGCTGTAAGAGACTTACCCAAAATAAAAAGGCGACAAAACACAATTTATGCACCTTGTCAATATAGAAAGCAAACTAGAAAAAGCCTTAAGTCAAAAATATATATGTCATCTGAGCCATTAATTATAATACATACTGATCTATGTGGTCCTACCAGAACATAGAGTATTCAGGATTAAAGTTACTCTAAAATGTTTTGGGTAGATTTTCTGAAAGAGAAATCAGAAGCTTTTGAAAAATTCAAAATATTTAAAGAACTGGTTGAAAATGAAACCGATAAGAGAATTAAGTGTTTGAGATCTAACAGACGAGGATAATTTACCTTAAATGAGTTTGTAGAGTTTTGTGAACAACATGGAATCAAGAGAGAATACTCAACAACAAGAAATACTCAACAAAATGGAGTAGTTGAAAGGAAAAATATGATTGTTGATAATATGGCTAGAGTTATGTTAAATTGAGTCTAAGCTCTCAGATGGATTTTGGATAGAAGCAGCCAATAGAGAAGTATACATAATTACTAGGACTCAAATGAGGGTAACCCATCACAAGACTCCATATGAGATTTGGAAAGGACGACCAACCACTATAAAAAACTTCAAGATTTTTGGAAGCAAGTGCTATATAAGACAAGAAGATCAAAACTTGGGTAAGTTTTATCCAAGATGTGATGAGGGAATTTTCCTTCGTTATTCACCTAAGAGTAAATCTTATATATGCTTCAACAAGAGAAATTGCACTGTTGTAGAAAGTATAAATGTAACAATTGATGAGAAGATAGATTCAAGAGAACTAGTTCAACAAATTGTGTATCAAGAATATGGAAGTTGTCAAGAAGAGTTTCGTGAGGAATCAGATGAAGAAAAATAAGAAACACAAATACTTCTTCCTAAAACTCCATCCAGGTATGTACAGAAGAATCATACAAAAGAGCAAATCATTGGGAATCTAGATGAAATACAGACAGGATAATAACACCATATCAACAAGTAAAATTTTATTTTCTATCTAATATTGAGCTAAAATACTTCAATAATGCAAGTAAATACGAGTTCTAGATCAAGTTAATGGATGAGGAATTAGATTAGATAGAGAAAATCAAGACTTGGGAACTTGTACCATGTCCAAAAGACAAGAATGTGATCGACACAAAATGGGTATTAAAAAATAAGCTAAATGAAGATGGACAAGTAGTAAGGAACAAAGCAATATTAGTATGCAAAGGTTATGCACAAGTAGAGGGAATTGAATTTGATGAAACATTTGCTCCAATTGCATGACTTGAATCCATAAGAATATTTTTAGACTTCTCAAGTTTTAAAAACTTCAAGGTATATCAGATGGACGTTAAGTTAGCATTTCTAAATGGTGTTCTAGAAGAAGAAGTCTACATAGAACAACGAGAGGTATTCATATTAAAAGATAGATAAGATCATGTATGTAGATTAAAAAAGGTACTATATGGATTAAAGCAAGATCCTAGAGCATGGTACTTAATATTGGATAAGTATCTTCAGGAACAAGGATTCAAAAAAGGAATAGCAGACAACAACTTATATATAAAAAATGAAGGGAATAATCTACTAATTGTGGTTGTTTATGTTTATGACATCATTTTTGGGTGAAAAAATGATAAGATGTGTAAATATTTTTCTAAGAAAATGCAGAATGAATTTGAGATGTCTATGCTTGGCGAGTTGTATTTCTTTCTTGGACTTTAGATTTCACAATCAGATAAAGGAGTATTTCTATCACAAAACAAATATATAAAAGAAATGTTAAAGAAATTTAGGATAGAAGACTGCAAACCAATGAGTACCCCCATGGTCATAGGATGTAAGTTAAGCAAATATGATGAATCTCCAGAGGTAGAACAAAGATTATACAGATCTATGATTGGAAGCTTGTTGTATGCTAAAAACACAAGACTAGACATAGTACAGTTAGTGGGATTAGTGGCAAGGTTTCAGGAAGCACCTAAAGAAACACATGTGGCAACAGTAAAGAGAATTATCAGGTATCTAAAAGGGACTATGGATTTTGGACTGGTATCCCAAAAGATATAGTTTTACACTCACAACATATATAGATGCAGATTGGGTTGTAAGGATTGATGAAAAAAAAAGCACAAGTGGGGGAGCATTTTTTCTTGGAGACTGTTTAGTCTCTTGGCTAAGCAAAAAGTAGGTTTCAGTATCCTTATCTACAACAGAAGAAAAATATATTGTAGTATTATCCAGTTGTACACATGTATTATGGATGAATCGAACTCTAAAATACTTCAATATAAAACATGATCATCTTGTTCCCATACTATGTGATAATACAAGTGCTATAAGTATCTCAAAAAATCCAATGATGCACTCCAAGACAAAGCACATTACAATTAAGTATCATTTTCTAATAGAACAAGTGATAGATAAAAATGTCAAGTTGGAATATGTTACTACAAAAGAATAAATAGTAGATATTTTCACTAAGCCACTTTCAAAAGAGAACTTTGAGTATCTTCAAGGAAAATTGCGAGTAAGAATCCCACCCCAGAATTAACCACCTCAAGAGGAGGTGGGGGAGGGACTAAGCTAAGAGACTCATTCTTAGCCCCAAGCCCCAAAGGTGACCCTTTGCCATTGATGTCAAATGGGGAGATATTTGAGTAAGGGGGAGAGATTTGTTTTAAGGAGAGAGCATTGAGATAGGGGGAGCAATTTCCCTAGGGGAGCAGAATAAAAATTCAAGGAAATGGTAAAAATTTATTTGGTTGCCATCAATGACAAAGGGGGATATTGTTGGACATTTTGAGTCCATAAAATTGTCATTTAATTCAATAAGTGAAGTTTTCATTGATGTTAATGAATGAACCATCGTTGATTTAAAAAATTCAAAAGAGCTTCATAATATTTATTTTTAATATTATGTGAAGCAAAACATTTTTTTAAAAACCAAGATGGGCAATTGAAAAGGTTTTTATTTGAAATAAAAGGAAAGCAAAGGTTGATGTTTAATTTTTAAACCTTAAAGAAAAGGAAAATAATATTTAATTATTTTTGGTAAACCTTTATGGGCGCACGTTAGGGTTGAAGCAAATCTTCGACAACTATCTTGAATACGTTATCCATGAAGGAAAATAAAGTGATAATGAGGGTGCTGACATATGATTTACCATAAAATCATGCATATAAACACATATTGTTTTCCTTGGTTTTGGTACCAATGCAATTGTGATCTGATGAGGATAAATGTGAATTTGGTGAATTTTTTCTAAATATTATTACAAGAGAGGTTAGTGACCCTTGGTTCTGTTATGTGGGTAAAAACAATGATTTGGTTTTATATGAGTAAGACTTGATATTTGTTGTATGGTTTTTTGTGCTTGGCATATCCCTCTTAAGGAATTTTAAGAGAACATTTTGGAAGAAGCGTGCCAATCAGTGCAACATTTTTGAAGATTCTGCATTGGAAGGAGTGCGGTAGTTAGAAGGTGCTACGTTTTTGATAAGAGGCTGCATTGGAATAAGTATAATAGTTAAGTAAAAATATAGTAGCAGAAATAAGGTGCTATGTTTGTGAGAGCGTAGCAATTATATGAGAACACAATAGTCATGTGAGAGCACGGTAGTTGTGTGAGCGTTATGTAGTCATTTGAGGGTGCAACAGTGTTGAAAGACGTAGCAGCCAAGGTAGAACAAAGTCGAACCACAACAAGCCAAAAGTAATAGGTACATGTGCATTAGTAGTATTAGTGTGAAACGTATGTAGGTCAGAGTGGTGTGTATAGTAAATAGCAAAAATTAAAGGTATGTTCTAAATTTTAGCAAGACTTTGATTTATCAAAAGGCACTAAGGTTGAGGAGACGTTGAAAAGATTATTAATGAAAGTTGTGTTTAGGGTTTATCATTTACATTGATAGAAATTATTAGTTGGAGTGAAAATGTGTCATTGGGATAATCTATATTTTTATTCACGTATAATTAAATAATTTGAATAAGGATTGAGGTGGTTTAATTATTTAGAGATATCTTCATTTGAGGTATAGTTTCAAAGTAAAATATTTTTTGAATAAAGAGGGAGTTATAAGGTGTATGTGGATGCTATTAATTTATGTAATGTTTATGAAGAATATTTCTATCATCTAATCACTTTAAGGTTGGCAAAAGTTTAATTATGAATGAGAAAGGTTTTATAAAGGTACTTTAACATCAAACAAAGGGATGGGCATATTCTTCCTTGATTTATTTGATTGGTTGTTTTTTTGGATAAACAACTTTGAAGTGAAAAGGACTTAATTAAGTTTCATTATTGAGTTCTTCAACTATATGTGAAGATTTTTTTATAAGAATTTTTTAGTGTAATACTTCAAGGTTTTATAGAATAAAAGAGTTTTTAATAAAACCTTGTTTGATAAGCATTGTTGTTGAAGTTATTGATTGAGTGAAGAACTTGAACTAGGATTTGTAAAGAACATGAGTATATTGTTATATGAGATTGGATGATAAGCATTTTTTTAAGCATTTTGAGTGAGTGATCATATGCTTGGACTAGGGTTTGTAAGCAAGGATTATTTTATTGAATAATTGGTTGAGTAGATTTGGTTGAACCTAGTCTAGTGAATGTGTGAAGAGATAGCTCAAGTTCTATTAAATAAATTATTCTATATTCTGAGTTAAGTTGAGAAAGTTATTGAGAAGTGTGATGAATGTGAAGCATATTAAGTATCTAACAATTCTCTTTATGTTTCTATGAGATTGTACAAGTTCTAGTGTTGACTTTCTGAGAAAATTTGAGGTAAGTCTTAGAGAATATTTGTGTGATTTTTTGTGGAAGCTTACAATATATATTTGAGGATAGATATTAAGGATGGATATTGAGGAAAAATAAGGGGATAGAGTTTGGTGCATATTTATGGATAGGTTTGTGCCAGAACAGATACATATATTGAGTAGATTTATGCTAGACCGAAGGACTGTGTTTATTTTAGATTTAAGATAGAGCTTTGAAGGTGACAGAGTAAAGAGGATGACAGTCTCTAGTGGATAGATATCCGTTAGCTAGGGCAATGAGGACATGTGTCTTTAGTGGATAGAGATCCATTAGCCAAAGTAGTGGGAGCAATAGTTCTTCTAGAAGATCACCAGTCAGAGCTAAGGAGAAAGGAGTTCTCCTGTGGATAGATATCCATGAAATTGATTAGGATATTGGTTTCTCTTTTGTAAATAGGTCCATAAACATTATAGAGAAAGGATTCCCAAGAGAATTTATTTGAGAAAAAATTATAAAAAATATTTTCTCTGTGGATTAGCCAACATTGAGTGAACCACGTAAAAATCATGTATCTCATGTGTGTGATGCTTTGTGTGATATTTATTGATTTAATATTGCTAATTTTATCATTTGGATTAAAAAGTAAAAAGTTTTATGTTATACTAATCACCCCCCTATTAGTATAAGCACATGTTCTTCACATATTTGAAGGCTACAAGAAATTTAAAATATCAAATTACCTTGTTTCAAAACTCAATATATTTACATTCATAACTTTGAAGAGTCTCCAAAAAAATGAAGCCTCTTTAGACAAGATCATAGGTATCTATTAAATGGAACCCTTAGCAAAAAAATATGCAAATCTCTAAAAAATGGAACCCTCAAGAGAAAAATCCATAGATATTCCAAAAGTGTAACCTTCAACAAGAAAATCCAATAAAAATTCAAACTGATAGTTTTCTCACTCAAAACTTCATAATGCTTCCAAAAAGTTACAAATAAATAAATCTCTAGAAAATGGAACCCTTAGTAGACAAGTCCTTATATCTCTAGAATATGGAACCCTTAAGTCCTTATATATATATATATATATATATATATAAAGGAACCATCGAAAAGCAAATGAATACATATCTAGAAAATGAAACTCCGAGTAAAAAATTCATAGATCTCAAAAAACTAGAATCTATAAAAATACAAATTGATATATTTCTCAATATATTATAGCTAAAAGCAGAAAAAATCAAACAAATCTCCAAAATATGTAACCTTCTGTAAACAATTCCACATTTATAAAAAATAATTTTACTATAGATATTCTAGAAATTTGAACTCTCACCCAATCAATTCACTTTCCATATTTTCTCTATCATTTACCACTAACTGAAGTACATTTGTATGAATCTCATATTCTAATATTCATATTTTATCTTTATCTCTAAGAGCTCCCTAATTGGGTAACCAATTGGCCACCCTATTCCTTCTCTATATGCATGTACCACCTCAAATTATTCTAAATAATTTAGAAATATTAGTGTATATGTTTCTATGTCCACTACTCTCTATCTCACCACCACCCTTTTATTGAGGTAATTAACAATATTGAATGAATCTCCCTAAATTATAAGTTTCCTAGTTCCCATATCAACTACCTTATTTACTCTTTCCAAGTCCACTTTAGATTTATATTGATGGTATGTCATAATACCCAAGTACTCACTCATTGTTACAATCAACATTTTGTGGCTATCCCTTAACACTGCTCCTCATCTAGGATTCCCTACGTTACCTTTAGAATCCCCATAAAAATCTAGTTTTAATCATCCTTGTTTGGATGTATTCCACTTAGTCATGCTCCTCAAGTCACCTCAAGGATTGTCATTCACCCCAACTCAATGTAGGTTACAATATTCACTTAATTCCTCCATTGAATCTAAAATATCAGATATTTTTAGTGCTTTAATATTCTCTACTATGCTCATTATGATGTTTTCTTTATTCCTAGTTGTTCTCTTCTTCCATTTGAAAATACTTTTATTTCTCTCCAACCAAATCCCCCACACATAATGAAATTAAATTAGATTCCACATATACTTTTGTCTTATGCTCTTAAATTGCTTCTCCTACTATTCCATCCAACCAATAATGTTATTAGGTAGCACCCATATCACCACCATTTTCTTTATTATATCATGCAATATTTGATAGAGTATTTACATTCCAATATGATGTAACATATTGATTCTTCATGAGCTTCACAAAGGTAGCATCTATTAAGTAATTGAAAACACCTCTTATGTAGGTCATTTAATATTAAAATATTATTTTAGACCACCAAACATAGAAATTTTTTAAAGTTTTGTATTGCTTTTCTTCACCAAATTTGATCCCAAAAAAGCCTCAACTAGGTATTGCAAGTGAAATATCACAAGATTATTTAATAGTGAGTAATCCTTCCGAAGTAGATCCCTATAGTATTGTATTCTTAGCTAAAATATATCTTACATAATAAGCATTCAATTTATTTAGCTCTTACACATATTTATTATGGTTGCTTAGTTCCTTCAATATTACCTCCCTTAGTTCTATTGCCAAATAATCACTCACAATATTCCCATATTTTATTTCTAGTTCTACTTTGATACTTGATAAATCATCATCCTCCACTAATAAAAATTTATCCAACCATACATCTTCCCACAAATGGAGAAACCTATAATTCCTTCTCCTCCATTGGATGTATTTCCATATTTCTACCCTTTACTATGTCGTTCCACATGGATGATCCTTAATACGGCTCTAGAGTGGTAAAAACTATACTATCCTCTTGGTCATCAAGGTATTTATCTCTTAGAATTATTTTTCGCAAGGCATGAACCTCCTTAAATAGCCTTAATCCTACCTTTACTATGAAAGCCTTGTTTATATCACTTATTATTCTAAGCCCAAGTCCTCAAATCTATTTATCATTGTATACTCTATCCCATGCTGCAAGTGAAATTTTTCTCTTGTCCTCTAGTCCTAATTAAAAGAATATTTTCTAAATACTTTACCTTATATTAGTTACTTTAAGTGGGATATTAAATACTAATAACATATATATGGGATTGCTTGGAGAGTACTCTTAAGTAGGTATAACTTACCTACCTAACTTACCATTTTTTCCTTCCATTTAGCTAGTTTACTTTGGGTCCTATCAATGAACACATTTCATAATTGATCTTTGCATACCTTTATGAACATTGACATTCCCAAGTAAACATAAGGGAGAATTGAAACACTACACCCAAGATTTACTATTATTTTTCTTTGTTGATTCTTTGTAGGGTTTATAAAATATACCTTAGTCTTATCCGTATTTATATTTTTTTGGGATGCTTTATCATAGAGATTTAATGTCCTTCTAGATTACTTTTCCTTAGCTACAAATTATCTCCCTAGAAAAATTGTGTCATTCATAAATTATTGGTGAATAATAACTTCTATAAATAAATATGGTTTTAATCCACTTAATTATCCCACTCATTTTGTTGATCTAATGCAACTTCTCAATGCCTCTGCCATTATTATGAAGAGATATGGGGATAATATATCTCCTTGCCTTAATCCCCTATTTCTTCCGAAGAATCTAGATAAACAATTATTTACTATAACCAAGAATGTAGGTCCTCCATAGTAGCACCCACCTTCTCCATTTGGTAAATCTAAACTTCTCTCAGACTCTATCTAGGAAACACCACAAGACCCAATCATAGGATTTCTTCATGTCATGTTTTAACACCATTCCCTCACTTTAATCATTTTAACTATATAAATGGTCGCATAGAGTGTGGTTACTCCATCCAAAATTTTCCTATCCTTCATAAATCCACCATGTTGCTCTAAAATGATATTTGGAAGAATAAAGTTTAATGTAATGCAATCACTTTTGATTATCTTATAAATATCATTACATATATAGATTGACCTAAAGTATTTATATCACTTCAGCCTATTAGTCTTTGCAATAAGCACTAGGAAAGTATTATTGTATTCACTTGAAAATTTACTAAGTGGTGTAACTCTATTACTATTGCTACTACATAGTTACTCATTATGTTCTAGAAATCCTGCAAGAAACTCATTTGAAATCCATAACACTATGGAGCATTATCTTTTCTTAATGAGAAAACCTCTTCCTTGACCTTACCCTCACTCACATATTTGAAAATTTCTACATTCATATCTCTTAATAGAATCCTTGGGATATAATGAATTATTCCATATATAGCTTCTTGATAATCCTCCCTATCCTTTACTGTCAACAATATGAAGTCTACCAGTCCTTTCTTGATTTGGTCTTCCTCTTTTATTAAATTTTCATCCTCTTTTTTAGTTTTAGTTATCCTTGCTACACTTTTATGTATTCTAGTAGAGATATGAAAGAATCTTGTATTCCTATCTCTTTGTATTAACCATTGGTTCCTTGAATTTTATCTCCAATATGTATCCTCTGTTGTCATTATTGTATGTAATTTTGACCAGACAACTTTCTCTCTACTATAAGGGCCTTGATCCATCCTGTTTCTACTTATTTTCTCTTGAAGTCGACTCAATTCTTGTCATAACTACTTATTTTTAAGATGTTTTGAAAGACTGTCTTGTTCAACTTGTTTATATTCCTCTTCACATGTTTTAATTTTCCAACTATCACTTGCATATTGGATTATTGGATCAAATACCTCCACAATATTTTTATTTCACTAAAAATGCTTGAGCGCTACAATCACATGAATTCAAATTTGAAAGGGTTATTTTATTTCTATCCTCCAAACTATAACAAAACATAAAAGGGTTATGATCCAATCTTGTTCTCAGAAGTGGTTCCCATATATGCTCATATTTTTCCCAATACACTCCAAGGATAACAAAACCATATCTAATATCACCTACATTAATTCCTTTAAACTCCTACTAGTCGACATAAATGTATTACCACTCAAATCAACATCATAAAGACATAATGCTAATATAAAATTACTAAGGTTCTCCATACTCTTGATGAATCCCAAGGATATCCCTTTCTTCTCACTTAGCCATAATGTATTGTTGAAGTATCCTACCACTATACATATTATCCCCCAAACCTATTGTGCCATTTTTTCTAGATATTTCTAAAGATCCTTTCTTAATCTACTTATATTTGGAGCATAGATATTTGTAACAAGAAAATCCAACTTTGAATACTTGACTGAAATAACTTCTTTCTCATAGAGGTTAGAGTTACATAGAGTTTAAAATCCTCTTGAATATCCCTTAGCATTCTTCCATATTTCACTTTGAATACTTTCCCACCTTTGCATAAGTTAATTTAGTTTGTTGCAATAAAATTATTTTAGGTTGGTGGTCCTTCATCATGGATCAAACCAATCTATTTTTGTTAGGGTTTTTCATTATCATAATATTCTATGATATAAATTTTATCTTTTACTTATTGAATTGGGCTTCTTTTTATTAAATATTATGGTTTTTTGTTTCCTATATTTCAACTCCTTTGTTTTCTTTTAAAAAAAATCCTTAAAGGGGAATTTCCACCTTCTTTATCTTCACTATTCCTACATCCAAGAGCTTCTTATCACTCCTTAGCATCCTTAGGTATGTTACTTTCCATGAAGTACTTGTAGCCACTTCTTCTTTATTAAATGTACATGGTAATTTTTTATCTAATTGTCAGTGGGAATCCATATCCCATACCATTTATTTCTCCGTTTTTTCCATTTGATCTATTAATTATTCACCTCATCTTGTGGTATTGGAGAGATTATCCTTTGTAAATATTCTTGACTTTCTACATTTTTAGTTTCCTCTCTTAGAATCAGTACATTACCTTCTTCCATCTCCATTTGAATCTATAATATTTTCGTACCTTTACCAATACCATATTTATTTATTTATTTCTTATTCTATATTGCCTCCCTCCTCTTTTAAACTTCTTGTATTTTAATCTCTTTACCCTTATCCTAATATATCTACTACTTTTTCTTCCACATTTATCCTTTTTTTCTTTCTTCATTGTTACTTTGGATTTCTCTATAATTCCTCCTCTATCTATTTGGAAAATCCTTTGCTATATGAACCATTTTGGCATAGAATTTATAACTAAAGAGGTCATTATCATAAATAATGCTTTGATTTCACACCCCCATCTCAAGATAAGTTTGATCTCCTCAAGTAGATTCTATTACGATTAACCCATGACACCATTCTAGCCAAAAATACGTTTTATTTTCTTTACTAACAAAATCCACAGTGAGAAAGTATCCAAAGGAGTTTTCTATGCTTTCAAAAAGATTCTCCTTCCAAAATTATAGAGGTAAAACAAGAAGTGTTACCCATATTAGGGCTACATCTATCCTCTCTATATAAAGGTTAAATATAGGATATAATTTACTAAGATATAGACCTAGTCTACCCATAAATCATAGGCCTTCTAGAATATCCCTATGATAATTTTTCTTATTGTTAAGAGAGGCAAGAAAAAAGATTTTCTCACAAAGGAGAATTACACATGTCCTTTAACTTTCTAGTGATTAACCACGCACTTATTGATCTAATTCCCTATGAGAGTATTACTAAGTATATTCTATGCTTTTTGATATAATTTATCAAGAATATTAAAAGTTATTTCTCCCATTAGTATCAATGAAGATGGATTTGGTGGAGTTTGAGCATTGTCAACTCTACATTCACAATTCTTAACATCAATGAGATTTGCTATTTCTTTTGGATTTCTTGCTAAATATATAGATGATCTAGCCATGTGTTGTTACAACTTTACTTCTTTCCTCATCCTAAATTATTATGTCTAATTTTAATATATAGGGGTCCTTAAATTTTATTCTAGCAAGAAGCCAAGCATTTATTAGAAAAAACCTTGAAGGGTGTAAATAACAAGAATGACTTACAACTTATATCATCATTTTTTAAATAATTTCTTCTCCATTATAACCCTAGCTCGTAGATATCATAACTTGAACCACCATATTTTAAAATGTTTTGTTTTCCAATACAATCCTAGCTTGCAAATGTAGTAGTATGTGTCCCTATGTTTGTAGATTATGGAATATTTAGTTTTAAAATATAAGTATCCTTGATTTTGATTATTGAAAGAAGACAAGCATTCTTCCAAAAAACCCTTGGAGGATGTAGACCAAAATAATGACCTGATACTTATGCCGTCATGATTATGGAGGTTCTATTGTCCACTACAACCCTAGCTTGTAGACCCTACAATTAAAATCTTACTCATATCATCGTGTTTTGGAACTTTTCTTCTCCCCTACAATCGTATCTTATCAATATAGTAGCCCATACCACAATGTTATATGATATAACATAAATATTAGTCACAACCCATGTTGTCATGTTTTTGGAGCTTCTATTCTCTACTACAACCCTAGCTCATAGATGTTGTAGTTCATGCAATCATGTTTCTAGAACTCCTATTATCCATAGCAACCCTAGTTCACATATATCACAACAAGTGTTTCCATAATTTTAGAGCTTCTATTCTCCACTACAACCCTAAGACCATTGTATCTAATTACATTACTACTTATGACTCTAACAAGCATATTAATTTTTTATTAAGATGATACTTTATGAGATATTATACGAGTGACTATGTAAAATACCTTGGCTTAAGATCTTATATAGTTTTTATTGGTGAGAAGAATTTGTATAGATGAATATGTGAAAATCCTGTTAGGAATGGAGCCTAATCATGAGGAGGCTAAACAGAGAAAGTTTCTGGATTTACTACAGGACAGGCAGGGAAAGTTTCCAGATTTACAGTCTGTTCGTCTACCAGAGAAAGTTTCCAGATTTACAATAGGACAGCCAAGGAAAGTTTTTTTGTTTTTATCCCAAAATTAGATGCTGGGAACTCAGTGTTAATATTGGAATGTATTAAGAAAAGAAGTTTGTTTTTCTATTTTTTTCCTAGATATAGTTGTGAGGAAAAACATAGAAGATAATAATAATGAAAATTATTGTATTGATTCCTTGAAAATATAGAGAGGAAATTACAGGAGATGTTGGTTGTAGGTTGTAACCCTCTATTGCTTGGATTGAGAAAGAAGGACTAAAAATTCTTGGTGGATGTAACCCACATTGGGTGAACCACGTTAAAATCGTTGTCTCTTCTACTGTGTGTTTGTCTTATTTTGTTAATTCTGTTGTTAAAGTTTGAAACACTATAATTGTTTTTCTATATTTTATATAGTGATTTACTCTAACAAGTGGTATCAAAGCGGTTGTTTTTTTGGGTGCACTTGACAGAAGGAGAATTTTTGGATCAAGTGGGAGCAATGGCGAAAGAAGGGATGTTTAGAGTTCAAAAATTCAATGGTCAGAACTTTCAATTCTGGAAGATGCAGATGGAGGATTACTTGTACCAAAAGGATCTTTACTTACCTCTTGAGGGGGAAAAAGAGAGACCTTCATCTATGTCTGATGAGTGGAGTCTCCTTGATAGAAAGGCATTGGGTACTGTGAGGCCGTGCTTGGGAGCCACCATAGCCTTCAACATCTTTGATGAAAATACTACCAAGGGAGTCATGGATAAGTTGGCCAAGATGTATGAGAAACCATCAGCATCAAATAAGGTATTCTTAATGAAAAGGTTATTTAACATGAAAATGAGTGAAGGAGGATCTATGCATGATCATTTAAATGAATTTAATACTGTCACTAATCAATTGCATTCAGTAGGATTGGATTTTGATGATGAGCTTAGGGCCTTATTAATCTTATGCTCTCTTCCGGAAAGTTGGAACAGTTTGGTAATGGTGGTAAGTAACTCTGCTTCGAGTTCAAATAAATTAGAATTTGATGATGTGGTTGGTGTGATACTCAGTGAGGACATGAGAAGAAAAACCATAGGAGAATCATCTAGCACCACCTTAACTATTGAGAATAGAGGAAGAGGAAGAGAAAGAGGCAAGAGTTCACATTGTGGCAAATCCAAAGGCAGATCCAAATCACATGGAAAAGGAAAGCTATAGTGTTGGCACTATGGCAAAAAGGGTCATCTCAAGAAGGACTGTTGGCAAAGAAAGGGTGATGGAAATGAAGGTAATGATAATAATGGTAACACTTCAAAAGCCAATATTACTGGACAAATTCTACAAGATGCTTTAATTTTATCTCTTGATAGAAATAGTGATTATTGGGTAATTGATAGTGGTGCTTCATTCCATGCTACCTCACATAAGGAATACTTCATAGATTATGTTTCTAGAGATTATGGACAGGTTCTGTTGGGAAATGACCAACCATGTAAAATCATGGGTATTGGAAATATTTTGATTAAATCCCCAAATGGATGTCAATGGGCTCTTAAAGAGGTGAGACACATACCAGATTTAAAGAGAAATATTATATCGGCAAGTAAGCTTGATGGTGAAGGATACACGGTTGCATTCGGAGAAAATGCTTGGAAAGTTACTAAAGGTTCATTGATAGTAGCTAGAGGTAAATTGGTGGGTACTCTTTATTTACTTACTGATTTTTCTCACTACTCCATGAATTTAGTTTCTATAGGTGAGAGTGCATATTTGTGGCACCAAAGACTTGGCCATATGAGTGGAAAAGGTATGGAAATTTTACATTCAAGAAATTTATTGCCTAAGTTAAAAGAGATTTATTTGTAATTTTGTGAGGATTGTGTTTATGGTAAAGCGAAGAGAGTTAGATTTCTCAAGGATGGCAAGGAAAGGAAGAAAGAGAAATTGGAGCTTGTGCACTCAGATGTTTGGGGCCCAACTCAGGTAACTTCTCTTGGAGGTTCCTCTTACTATGTACTTTTTATTGATGATGCAACAAGGAAAACATGGATATATTGCATTAAGAATAAAAGTGATGTTTTTAATACCTTCAAGAATTGGAAAGCATTAGTTGAAAATGAAACTGGAAAAAGGTTAAAGTGTCTAAATTCGGATAATGGTGGAGAATATTGCAGTAGAGAATTTGATGTGTTTTGTTCTAAAAATGGAATTAGAAGAATAAAGGTAGTTCCAAGAACACCTCAAGAAAATGGGGTTGCAGAAAGAATGAATAGAACCATCATGGAGCATGCTAGGAGCATGAGAATACATGTAGGCTTACCATTATTTTTATGGGCTCATGTTGTTGATACTGTAGTATATCTGATTAATAGAGGACCGTCTAGTGCCTTGGATGGAGGAATTCCGGAAGAGCTTTGGATAGGTAAACCAGTAAATTATTCTTTCCTTAAGGTATTTGGATGTGAGGATTTTATGCATATAGACAAAGAGAACAAAAATAAGTTAGATTATAAGGCCCAAAAGTGCTATTTTATTGGTTACGGTATTGATGGCTTGGGTTACAGATTATGGGATTGTGATAACCAAAAAGTCATTAGAAGTAGGGATGTCAAATTTAATGAAAAAAACTTGTTAAAAATCGGTTGTAGGGAAAGAAACAGAAAGAGGAAATTAGTGAATACATAGACCTTGATGAACACATAGAAAAGGTAACTCCAAAAGTGGTAGAAGATCAAAATGTACAGCAGCAGCAACAAGCACCTCAATCTCCAGAAAGTGTTGTTAGACAATCTACCAAGATAAGTAAAATTCCTCAACGTTTCTCTGATTATGTTTTGTATACTGATCTTTGGTGAGCCAGAATTTTTCAAGAAGCATTACAGATGGATACCAGGAATAAGTGGGAGCTTGCAATGAATGAAGAAATGGACTCTTTATTCCATAACCAAACTTGGGATTTGGTTGAGCTACCCAAAGGTAAAAGATCTTTGACCAATAAATGGGTGTACAGGATTAAAGAGGAGAATGAAGGGCATAAGAGATACAAAGCAAGACTAGTGGTCAAGTGATTCGCTTAGAAAAAAGGTATTGATTTTGATGAGACTTTTTCTCCAGTTGTAAAAATGACCTCTATTAGAGCTATTTTGAGTCTTATAGCTATAGAAAATTTGTATCTGGAGCAATTGGATGTGAAGACAACATTTCTTCATGGTGATTTGGAGGAGGAAATTTATATGCACCAACCAGAAGGCTTTCAGGTGAAAGGTAAAGAGGATTGGGTATGTAAACTGAAAAAGAGCTTGTATGGGTTAAAACAAGCTCCTAGACAGTGGTATTTAAAATTTGATGAGTTCATGGCTAATTAAAGGTTTGAAAGATGTCAAAGTGATCACTGTGTATATTTTAAGCAAACTGGAAATGGTAACTATGTTATTTTTCTATTGTATGTGGATGACATGTTAGTTGTAGGAAAAAATATGCAAGATATAAACATGCTCAAGAAGAAGTTGGCTAAATCCTTTGCCATGAAGGATTTGGGGGAAGCCAAAAAAATCCTTGGTATGATGATAACAAGAGACAAGGAGAGTCACACTCTAAAATTATCACAAGCAAAATACATTTAAAAAGTGCTTAAGAGATTCAAAATGAACAATGCAAAGTCTGTTGCTACTCCATTGGCAAAGCATTTCAAACTCACCAAAGATTTGTGTCCCAAGACACAAAAGGAACAAGAGCATATGGCTAAGGTTCCCTATGCATCAGCGGTTGGAAGCTTGATTTATGCAATGGTTTGTACAAGACCAGATATTGCCCATGCAGTGGGAGTAGTGAGTAGATTTATGAGTAATCCGGGAAAAGGACATTGGCAAGCGGTAAAATGGATACTCAGGTACTCGAGAGGAACTTCAAATTATTCTTTGAATTTTGGAGGCTCTAATATATGCTTGAAAGGTTTTGTAGATTCTGATATGGCAGGTGATCTTGATGGCGGAAGGAGCACTACTGGCTACATATTTACTATAGGAGGAGGAGCGGTTAGTTGGATTTCTAAACTCCAACAAGTAGTTGCCCTTTCAACCACTGAAGAGGAATATGTTACTGCTGCAGAAGCAAGCAAAGAGATGGTTTGGTTGCAAATACTAATGGAAGAACTGGGGAAGAAGCAAGAGGATAATAGGTTGTGAAGTGATAGCTAGAGTGCTATTCACCTTGTGAAGAATTTAGCATTCCATTCAAAAACTAAATACATCAAACTCAGGTATCATTTCATTAGATCAATAGTGGAAGATGGATCTTTGAAATTAGGGAAAGTTCACACATCACAAAATCCTACTGATATGCTTACAAAAGTGGTGTCAAGAGAAAAGTTGAGCTTTTTTTCAACTTCAGTTGGCCTTAAGGAATAAGAGGCCATGATGAGAATTTTTCAGTCCTTGGTTGCAGTATGGTGCAATGGAATTAGTCTCCAAGTGGGAGATTGTTAGGAATGGAGCCTAATTATGAGGAGGCTAAACAGAGAAAGTTTCTAGATTTACTATAGGACGGGTAGGGAAAGTTTCCAGATTTACAGTCTGTTAGTCTACCAGAGAAAGTTTTTGGATTTACAACAAGATAGCCAGGGAATTTTTTTTTGTTTTTATCCCAAAATTAGATACTGGGAACTCAGTGTTAATCTTGGAATGTATTAAGAAAAGCAGTTTGTTTTTCTATTTTTTTCTTATATATAGTTGTGAGGAAAAACAGAGAAGATAATAATAATGAAAATTATTGTGTTGATTCCTTGAAAATATAGAGAGGAAATTACAGCAGATGTTGGCTGTAGGTTGTAACCCTCTATTGCTTGGATTGAGAAAGGACTGAAAATTCTCGGTGGATGTAACCCACATTTGGTGAACCATGTTAAAATCATTGTCTCTTCTACTGTGTGTTTGTCTTATTTTGTTAATTCTACTGTTAAAGTTTGAAACACTATAATTGCTTTTCTATATTTTATATAGTGATTTACTCTAACAAAGCCAAGTAGAATACATATATAGACACATCGAGGGAGACATGATAGATAGATAGGTTATACTAATGTATATAGACCGAACCAAGTTTATAATGTTGGACATAGATATTCCTTTGATATTATCCCTATAATAATGAGATAAATCTTAGAAAATGTTCTTAATTTACATCTATGCTCATGTATTTATTAAATATATTAAATCAAATGGGACTACTAACCTTTTTTTTACCATAACCATCTAGCAAATTTGAATAGGTAAACCATGGATGATCCACAAGTGTTTGAATACAAATCACAAAGCTTTACGAAAGGGGTTTGAATGTGTGGTGCGTCTCCTAAATTTGAAGAGAATGATAAAGGGAAGGTGATGTCCAAATGAAATTTATATTTGATAGAGAGTCTTACACACTTGAGTTTTTGTGATAATTTTTTCAAGCCCAAATGCAATTATAGCTTTCATAGAAAATCACATACACTTGTAACTTTGTGAAAATTTTAAAAATATTTGAAGGGAGAGGATATAGCATCCCAGTGTATTGGTCTTAATATTAAGATAGTTTTATTTGTAGAATATAAAACTATATGTGGAAGGTTCTGAATGATTTTAACAAACATTTAATATTTCAATGGACAGTAGATATATTATTTTCTCGTATTATGCACATGAAAGGAGACTTTTAACACCCTTGCATACTATTGAGTAGACTTCTTTGAAATATTATGTTTCTTTTATAAAACCATTTTTTGAAAGTATTGAGTTTCAGAAACAATTGATCGAGCTTCAAGCATGTTGGCAAAAGCTGAATTATGCACATTTTAAGTGGAAAGAGGTATAGTTAAACATTGTGTATTCGAGAAAAGCAGTTTAGGATGCAATTTGAATTGAATTTTTTTTTTTTGGAAAATTCCAAAGGTATTATAATTAAACATAATTTATGTTGGAATTTAATCCCAAATGCCACCACATTAACTCCATTTTTCCCACTATAGGACAAGTTTTAAATTAGAATTTAATATGATAAAATTATGTAATCTAGACTGCAGAATGTTCCCACATTGGAGACAAGATAAAAACTAAATGCATATTAATTGTATTGTTTTGGAACTCATTTTGCTCTAGAATATGAGAATCTTCCCTCTAGTCCCTTCTCGAAGCTTCTTCCTTATGAAAATATGACAGTTATGTAATTTGTTATGTTTTTTTCCAGAGGAATAGAATGCAGTTTTTCTATTAGCTGTAGCTCCTTGTTTATCCATTGTTATATATGCTCTATTTTATGGACTGCTCTGTTCTAATATATTAGCTTGTGTCATGTATGGTATGTTACTTGTGTATGTGCAGCGGTTGTAATTTTAGATCAGAGGAACAAAATATTGTAAGCAACAAAAACCAGCATGAGTTGAAGGTGTTTAAGCCAATAAAGTGGTATCAAAGCATATCACGGTTTAGAAGCCAAGGGTTTTTTCAGAGACAAGGAGACAAGCCAGAGTGAAGAAAGCCTTAGAGAACAGAAATGGCAGCATCAGCCAACATAAGCTCAACAAATCAAACTCTACCCATTCTTGATGGTAAGAACTATGAATATTGGTATGCAGTTATGAGAGCTCATTTTATTGCACAAGATGTTTGGAATGTTGTGGAAAATGGGTTTCAGGAGCCTACAAATGAAGCTGATCTTAATGCCTTGACAAGAGCACAGAGGGATGCCTTGAAGGAGAAGAAAACCAAGGATGCAAAAGCTATTAGAGACCTATATACGCATGTGGATCTAAGCATTTTTCCAAAGATACAAGGTGCAAGAAAAGCAAAATAAGCATGGGATACTTTGAAGACAACATACCAAGGAATGAAGAAAGTAAAGGCAACCAAATTACAAATGTTGAGGATAGATTTTGAGATAATGTAAATGAAAGAATATGAATCAGTGGATTCATTTTTCACATAAGATATTAGGTTGGTGAACTAGATGAGATCCCATGGAGAAGTCATTCAAGATAGAAAAGTTGTAGATAAGATGTTGAGGAGTCTACCTTCAAAGTTTGATTCTCTTATTGTGGCTATAGAGGAGTGCAAGGATTTGGATCATTAATCCATGGATGAATTGCAAGCATATCTTATGTATCATGTGCATATACTAAATAGAGCCAATAATACTTTTGTGGAAAATACATTTAAATCTCAAGTGGACACTGGTCTTGGAAGAGGAAGAAGCAGAGGAAGATCAAACTACAGAGGCAGAGAAAAAATTTCATATAGATGTGGAAGAGGAAATTCATCAAACATAAGAGGAAGATGTTATAGTCAAGGCCCAAGCCAGAGTTCAAGACAAAAAAACCAAGCACAAGGAGAAAGGTATGAAAAATCACATGTCCAATGCTATTATCATAAAACATTCGATCGTTATGCAAGTGAGTGTAGAAAGAAATAGTATGCTTATAGAAAACAAGATGCAAATTTCTCAGTAGAAGAAGAATATCAGGAAGGAATGTTTCTTGCTTGCAATGCAGTAGTAGAAAACAAAAAGGAAGTGTGGTATTTAGACTCTGGGTGTAGTAACCACATGACCGGTAACAAAGAATTATTTGCAAGCCTAGATGAAAGCATAAAATCTGATATCACTTTAGGAAATGATAACAAGGTCACTGTCATGGGAAAATGAAGAATAAACATTGTAACCAAGAAGGGGGAGAAGAAATATATTCCATATGTCTATTATGTTCCAGGTTTGAAGCATAATTTGATGAGTATTGGTCAGCTGGTTGAACATGGTTATAAAGTATTTTTCAAAGACAAACAATGCACAATATATGATAAATTCTCAAGTAAATTGTTGGTTGCAAGAGTGTAGATGACTAATAATCGATTATTTCCCCTCAAAATTCCACATGATGGGAATTTACAAGAAAGAAAAAGCATTGCAGTAGTGACATAAATAGTTCTACAAGCTGAGATGAAGGATGAGAATTGGATTTAGCATTTAAGAATGGGGTATCTTAATTTTGAGTACTTGAATCTATTGCAAAAGAAGAGAATGGTAAAATGATTGCCACCAATAGAGATATCAAACAAAGTATGTGAAGGATGCATACTAGGAAAGCAACATAGAGAGCCATTTCAAGTGGGAAAAATAGCAAGAGTGCAAAAACCATTGGAGATTATACATTCAGACCTGAATGGTAAGAAACAAACCCCCTCACTGAATGGTATGAATTATTTCTTGACTTTCATAGATGATTTTACAAGAAAAACATTGATATATATTTTAAAGCACAAATATGAGGCTTTTGAATACTTCAAACAGTTTCAGACAATGGTTGAAAAACAAAGTGGCCATTATATCAAAGTGTTGAGGACTGATAGAGGTGGAGAGTATGTTTCAAAGGAGTTCTTGAACTTTTGCAAGCACAATGGAATCCAAAATCAGTTTATAGCTAGATATACACCCCAAAAAAATGGAGTAGCTGAGAGAAAGAACCAAACAATTATGGAAATGGGAAAAAGCATGATGAAGGCCAAGCATTTGTCAAATGAGTATTGGGGAGCAACTGTAAAGTGTGCTGTGTATATTCTAAATAGATGCCCAACCAAGAGTTTGAATGTGTAGTTCCTCAAGAAGCATCGAGAGGAAGGAAACACAGTGTATCTCATATGAGAGAGTATTTGGTTGTGTAGCTTATGCACATGTTGCAGATGAATTGAGAAGAAAGTTGGATTGTAAGGTAGAGAAATGCATATTCATGAGGTATAGTGAGCAATCAAGAACATATCATAATCCAGTAACAAAGAAATTTATAACCAACAGAGATGTAACATTTGTTGAAGATGAGGCATGGGATGGAAGTGTAGAGAAGACTGTGAATGTTATAGCAAATAAAGATGATATGGATGTAGAAAATACCCCACCGATGACTGCACCCACACCAAATCAGAATCAACAATTTCCACCTCAACCACCATCATCATCATCAAGCATAAGTGCAACCCCAAGATTACAAGAAAGCAGTCAAGTAAGTGGACAAGGAATGTCTTCAGTAGCCCCAATAAATATCACAAATTCAGGTGAGTCATCAAATTAGAATAGAAGACAAAGGTATAAGAGTTTGATTGAGTTGTATGAGCCATATGAAGTCAATAGTAATGTTGGTCCAATTTTATTGTTTGAATTCTATTCTCAATTGGAGGATCCAATACATTTTTAAGAGGCTGTCAAACAAGAAAAGTGGATTGCAACGATGGATGATGAAATTGCAGCCATTGAAAGGAATGATACTTGGGAGTTGGAGAGTCTCCCACAAGGCAAGGATGCCATAGGTGTTAAATGGGTTTATAAAACAAAAAATAATGTTGACAGAAAGGTAGAAAAACACAAGCCAAGATTAGTTGTGAAAGGGTACAGGCAACAATACAGTATAGATTATGAGGAGACATTTGCCCTAATAGCAAGAATGGAGACTATAAGAACGGTCCTTGCAATAGCAGACCAACATAAATGGAGGGTCCATCAAATGGACATTAAATCAGCATTTCTTAATGGTTTCTTGAAGGAGGAAGTGTACATCGAGTAGCCACCTGGTTATGAGGTTGAAGGACAAGAAGACAAGGTGTATAAACTCAAGAAGGCACTGTATGGGCTCAAAAAAGCACCACGCGCATGGTATAGTATAATTGATTCTTACTTCATGAGCAATGAGTTTAGCAAGTGTGAAGGTGAGCACACTCTTTATATCAAATTTAAAAATGACAAGTTCTTAGTTGTTGTACTTTATGTAGATGATTTGATTTTCATGGCAAATGATGAGAACATTGTGGCTGAGTTTAAGATTGAGATGAAAAAAGAATTTGAGATGACTGACTGAGGATTATTAAGGTACTTTCTTGGCATAGAGGTACAACAATTTGATCATGGAATTTTCTTTTCACAAATTAAATCTGCTGTTGACATTCTAAAGAGGTTTAAAATAGGAACTTGCAAGCCAACATCAAATCCATTTGCCATGGGACTGAAACTGAGAAAAGAGGATCGGAGCAAGAGTGTGAATCCAACCATGTACAAGAGCATTGTAGGTAGTCTAATGTATTTAAAAACCACTAGGCCAAACATAATGTATGATGTGAGCTTAATCTCTAGATTCATGGAAAACCCGAAAGCAACTCACCTCCAAGCAGACAAAAGGGTATTGAGATATGTCAATGGAACCAAGGAGTTTGGTATATTGTACACAAAGACAAATGATTTCAAGCTGACTGGGTACACAGATAGTGATTGGGCAGGTAGTATAGATGACAGGAAAAGTACCTCGGGCTATGTATTTCATTTGGGATCAGGTGTTGTCTCATGGGCTTCCAAAAAGCAACCAATTGTTTATCTTTCTTCAGCTAAGGCAGAATATGTGACAGCTATAGGGGCAGCATGCCAAGCTATGTGGATGAGAAGGATTTTGAACGATTTCGGACATAAGCAAGTGGAGCCAACAAGGATTTTTTGTGACAATACTTCAGCAATAGCACTCTCAAAGAACTCAGTTTTTCACAAAAGGAGTAAGCACATTGATACAAGGTACCACTTCATTAGAGAGTTGATCAATGCTGGAGAATTCATCATAGAATATTGTAAGTCAGAAGAAAAATTTGTTGACATATTCACAAAACCATTAGGAACAAGAAATTTCACTCTTCAGAGAGATAGCCTAGGCATAGTAGCTGGTAGTAGCAGTTGTGATTAAGGGGGAGTGTTGGAATTTAATCCCAACTGCCACCGCATTAAATCAAATTTTCCCACTGCAGGACACGTTTTAAATTAGAATTTAATATGATAAAATTATGTAATATGGACTGCAGAATGTTCCCACGTTGGAGACAAGCTTAAAACTAAACGCATATTAATTTTCTTGTTTTGGGCCTCGTTTTGCTCTAGAGTCTGAGAAGCTTCCCTCCAGTCCTTCTCGAAGCTTCTTCCTTATGAACATATGACAGTGATGTAATTTGCTGTGTTTTTTTTCAGAGGAATAGAATGCAGTTTCTATATTAGCTGCAGCTCCCTGTTTATCCACTGTTATATATGCTTTGTTTTATGGATTGCTCTGTTCTGTTATATTAGCTTGTGTCTTATATGATCTGTTACTTATGCATGTGCAGGGGTTGTAATTTCATATCAGAGAGAACAGCAGATTGTAAGCAGCAGAAACCAGCCTGACCAAAAAGTGTTTAAGACAACCATTTCTACACCTCCGGGCTTCTTTTTTCCCACCCAAGAAGATATCTGATCTTTGAATTGAACAACAAAGAATTTATATTCAACACTTACATATATCCCGAAAAGTTGGGAAATATTTAGTATCAGAAAGAAAAACCAATGTTTTCTTGGTTGACAACTTCAAAATGCCTATATAGTTATATGAGTGTGTGGACCATCTTCCATTGGAGCTTCGTCATTGCTTTTGGAGGAAAAATAACATTTTAATATTATATATTTCAGAGGATAGCGCTCGCAAAAAATAGCCCATTTGAAAAAATATATTTGTTTCTACCCAATCAACGACCAGGCCTTATATCAATAACAATATGTGAAGCTGTTCTCTCGCCCATTCTATTTCGGTCGATCGACGAATTAAGCTTTCATTCATTCCCTCAACACTTGAAGTGGATTCTAACGATCTGTTTTCTTCGGTAGACGGATTAGGTTTCAGTATTGCTCTACAAAGGGGACAAGTAGAGTGTGAATAAAACCATATATCAATACACTTTGAATGAAAGTTGTGATTGCATTTGGGCAGCAGTCTGACTTTCTCATTCTCTTCAAATTTAGAGAGACAAATTGCACATTCAAGATCCTCATTGAAACTCTTTGATTTGTATTCAAACACTGGCAAAGCATCCATGGTTTCTCTATTCAAACCTGTTGCATGTACAGTCGTGACATTTTCTTCTGCAATATCAAGTGCGCGTTGCCTTCTTGAGGTCTCCCTTATTCGAAAGAGCTTACTTTAGGCAAATGCAAAGCCTGAACTAAATGAATAGGCCATGACTTATGATAGAAGTGAATAAGCCAACTTTCCTTAATATGTTGTGTTGTCTCAAACATTTTGAGGCTAGATCTTTTTAAGGAGGCATGAAGAAAATGTTGGACAAGTATAGGCATCTTTTCAAAGCATGTTCTCCGTGATGCTTATTTTGCGTCATAGCCTCAAACAAATAATTTGGCGAAAAAAGTCGAAGAGATGGAATTTAATTGAAGGTCCATGATTCCATATATCCCAACCGTGTATAAGACTATATGGGACCTATTCAAACTATGAAGTCATTGACCTCTGTTTTTGTAATTTAAAACATGGTCGCTTTCTAGAAATTCCGCGTGCTGGGAAACAAGATTATTTGGCAAATGCGAGTTACTATTACCTTAACGTTTAATTCCGTTCCATTCACTTGAGGAACGGTATCTCAATCTACGTGGCACGACAAGTCAAAGGTTCTCAAAGAGAATAGTCAAAGGCTCTCAAAGAGAATAGTTTTCTTAAACCGTGTGCTATTAAGTTATAAAGATCTCAATTTAGAATTTAGGTGGTGATACAAATTCAAGAATCTCTTCCGTCATAATCCCTTACAGGCATTGGTCAAAGACATCCTTATCGGGAATTTAAGAATCCCTTCCGTCATAATCTCTCACAGGCATTGGTCAAAGACATCCTTATCGAGTGTACAGTTAGGATTTGAGAGGGAACTAAGAATGCCATTTGTCTTTTTGGATTTTTATCTGAAAATCAAAAGTTTTAATTATAAAAATAGTACCATCGTCCCGAAGGGTTGGGTAGATTGGTAAGTGTTTGTTTGGTAAGGCATTTACTAAGAAGACATTCAAGTTCAAACTTTGGGAGCAGCCTGTTTGCAAAGGTAGTTGTTTGATCTGAATCCTTTGAATGTGCATCAGTCCGACGATGATGGTACGAATTTCGAGCGACTAGTGGTTCTCTTCACGTCGAGTCAACAATAACAAAGTGGAATAAGTTTGATGAAAGCAACCGATGTGATTTGAACCCTACTAAAAATAGTGTGGTTGTGACCAACTCTCCTATGTAACTGAGGGAAAAAAATAGTACCATTGTATCCAAAAATAAAAAATGACCTTGAATGAAAAGTAGTCTAATTAATTTTGAAAGGTTAATTGGATTGGTAAGTATTGACATTTATCAATAAGAAACTTAGTTTAAATCTTGGAAGCATATCTTTTTGTGCAAAACTAGTAGTTTGACCTACATCAGCTGAGTATGTGCCTGTCCAAAAATGATGGTACAAATCCTTAGCTCACAATATTCTTCCTAGTAATCTGACCTATGTCACCTGAGTGCACGCCTGCCCACAAATAGCGATACAATTCTTGAGATCAGGTGTTCCTCCTCATGCCAAGTTGAATAATAATGAAGTGAAACAAGTGTTGTTGGGACAACCCCAAGATTTGAACCATGCTTAAGAGTAGAAAAAAACTGTAACCAAAAAATGAAAAAAAAATAATCCAATTATACCTTCACATAACTTCTAACCATATTTCAATTACACTTTACATTACTTCAAAATAAATAAATAAATAAAACAAATTTCAAAATTTTAACTTACTTTGCATTACTTCAAAATAAATAACTACATAAAACAAATTTAAAAAAAATTAGATGGTCCAATAACAATCACAAGCATATTTCACGCAATGCTCATGTTATGCCCTTATTTAAAATTTTCAGCATCTACTTCATCTTTGGAAAAACAATATTTTAAAATTAATTTAAATGGCATGCATTAGGGTTTCGAGTTATTGATGCCATACTGGCTCTCCACTCTAGAGGGTGTGTGGGATGCCTCTTAGGATATTTTTTTGCTGCTTTCACCAACATTACTTTGTCGTTTGGCGGATTGAAACTCTTTTTTCATTGACGGAGCTCAGCCAACATCTCCAACTTCTATTGAATTCATAGAAGTGATCAATGGTGCTAAAGGTGAACAAGTAACCATGGAAGTTCATTCCCAAAGCTTATCATGAGGTAATATTTCTCCTTTGGATATTGTTATCCCGTTGAGTGAGTTTAAAATCTATTTGTTCTTGGCTAGAAATCCATATGCTGGTAGGGTATTTTCTAGGTCATATCCTTGGTGAGACCCTCCTTCGATACTGGGTCCAACAAGCTTGGCATGGCGTCAAGGATGATGGTATCCAGAACATCACCAAAGGTTTTTTTTTTTGTTTTTTTACTAACCTTGCTTAGGCCATAGTGGTCCTCATTCATGGGCCTTGCTCTTTTCAAAGCTCCATGTTGATTTTTTTAGCCCTAGACCAAGGATTTTTCGGTCACTAATGGTGTTTCCTTGTGGGTTTCAATTTCGGTTGAATTACCTGGTCTTCCTCTACCACTCTGGTCTTATTATCTGAACCTTGTGGCCTCCATTGGTGAATTTTTCTATTATGAAATGGTTAAATTTTATGCCCGACACCCTCAGAAGCATTTTTATGTCAAAGTCAATTTTTCTAATGACCTCAGGGAGAATGGTGATGTCCAAGTTGGTGATTATAGGTTAAAGCAATGTGTTATCTACATAAACCTACCTAACATACATTACCGTTGCCAATAAACTGCCCATAAGTTAAAATATTGTCCTTTAATGGTGAATAAAATTAAAGTTAAGGAGACGATTATGGTTCCGATTACTACCAACTTTGTCCCTACTTCCAAAGGGGGGCAAGATGAATGGAAGGTAGTCCAGAATAAGGGTAATAATAGAAAAAATGTAAAACTTATTGTTGCTCCCAGAAAACCACCTCAACCCCTTGTGTCTTCTGTGATAGCTGGGTATTGTGTGGTGACGGAGAAACATACCACATAACCAGTGGTACCCAGTGCTAGGGCTTCACAAATGGTTTCTATTGTACCACCGACTAGTGCTTCCTTTGCTAAAATTGTTACTTCTTCTACTCCTACTCAATCTTTAGATTCTCTAGTTTTACATATCAATGGGTAGTCTTCATCAAGCTTCATGGTACCTAAATGAGCTTCCGTCAATGGCCAAAGATCCTGTAGCCCACCACAAGGAGAATCCTTGGTTCACCAAGTTAAAAAGTGTGAAATGGAGTTTTGGAAAGCAATTCAAGAGCATTTTCTCAGTAATATTTATGATTCTCTTTCAAACCTCGAAGATGCTAAAGATGTAGCCGGACATATGATTCTTGATCGATATTCATGATTTTTTATCATGGAATGTTAGAGGGCTAATAAACCCAGTCCACAAATAATTATTTTGAGATGATATTGCTTTATGCTCTAGGTTTTAAGGTAACTCTGATTTTCTTTGTCTTCAAGAGATTAATATTTTTGACTTTATTTTATAATGTACTTGTCATTTTCTTTGGCTAGGTTGCTTTTTTTATGCCACCAATCATTCCCTTGGTAGAGGGGGAGCTATCATTCTCTTGGCATATAGGTGCAAAGATAATTTTGTCTCATGGGTTGTGGACCCTTCCAATCATGCATTTTGGGTTTTACTTGAGGTTGGTGGGCTATATTTGGCATTATTAATGTCTATGCCTACAATGAAGCTCAAGAGAATAGTAACCTCTAGTGGTGATGTGATTTTTCTTTACCACTTGTTTTTTGAGTTATATACGAATATTTTAATATGACTAAAAATCCTGCACACAATATAGGACAACTTTCCATGTGATGGTCTATTGGGAAAAGAGAGACCAGGTACTTAAAAAAAAAATTGGGTTTGTCAGACCCCAATTCTTGTTTTTCTCATTAGGATTTTCCTAAAAAATTGTGGTATACATGGTCTAATTTCCAAGATGGCCACGCAAGAATTCTAAGAAGGTTGTACAGAGCCATGCTTTTAGATCATGTGCAGTTTTTCTTTCATAGGTGAAATACTTCAACTTCGTTTGTGGAAACCATTCCTGGTACTACTACTTTCGATCATTCACCCATAATTTTTAATGTGTTGATGAAATCCCTGCCTCAGAGACACTAGAAGTCACAATTTATTTTCAATACTTTCTTTCTTAAGCACCTTTCCATGGTTCCATAGAGTTCAGAATCTAGTTCCTAGACCTACTGGAGAGTTGGGTTGGGTAGAATTGTGGAATGATGTTGTTTTTCATACAACTATGTTGCTCTATACTTTTGGGGAAATTAATGCATAGTTTAGAAGATATTCTAGTGATGTCCTCCACGATCAGCTTACCAAACTTTATCTTAGGCTTGAGGATTATCCGTTTAATCCTAAACATCAGTCTCATGTTGCCCAGCTGAGGCATGAACTTAAAATTTCTAAACTTCATGAGGTTCGAGGAGCTTGAATTAAAGCCCGTCTTCATTGGTTTAATATAGGTGATAGGATCACAATAGATTTTTTATGCTCTACTCTCCCAGGAAAGCTACTCAATTCAAGGCCATTCAAGATAATGGAATAAGGCTTACCTCTCTTCCTAAGATGATTAATACTTTTGTTAAGCACTATACTAATGTTTTTCCCACTCAAGCGTATTCCTTTGAGTGGGAACAAGCACTGGCATCTTGTATGGCAATTGTACCAGTTAATATTTTAAATTCTTAAAGAGCAAGGTGTGATAAACTACTCTTCCTTACAGATTTGGAGGATGCATTATCTCAAATGGCAACTGATAAAGCACCAGGTTTGGATGGCTTTCCTTGTGAGTTCTACAAGGGTATTTGAGACTTAGTTGGTCCTAATTTACATAATGTTTACCTAGAGGTTCTTCGAGTATACTCTTTGGAAGAAATTATTAATAGGGGCAATATCGAATTCATACCCAAGTAAGGGGACCTACAGTTGATTACTAATTGGAGGCCTATTACTTTGTTGAATGTTAGTTACAAGATTATTTCCAAAACTTTGGCTCTTCACATTAGGCCTCTTCTTCCTTTGATAGTTAGATAAGAGAAAACTGTCATTATTCAAGGAAGGTACATCATCGACAATGTTTTGGCTATCTGGGAGGGCATGGAATGGGCCCGAATGTCAAATGAGAACATGCTTTTTATTAATATTGATTTTTATAAATCTTATGACCGCATTGAATGGAGATTCATTCTTGATATGCTCAAATCTTTAGGATTTGGGCTAGTTTTCATTCAAACTATTGCTATGTTATTCAAATATACCAATTAATCTTATCTTAAGGCCATCATTGAATTTTGTACTTGTATTATTCATATTTTCCCTTTTGGTCCATCTAAATGTTGAAAAGGTTACTTTTATAACTTTTTATAATATTTTAGTCCTAATGGTTATCCTCACAACCTTAACCTAAAGGTAACTTGTATTTGGGTGTATATATTCCTTAATACAAACTTTTTTTCTCATTGTTTGAAGTGCAATTTCATTTCTTTTTAGTGAGATTATTTGATGTACATTGACACCCCCAATATATTTTATGTTCTTCATTATCTGAGTAGTGTACTTTTCAAGAAATATTTGGTAATGCCTTATTCCATTAATTTTTAAAATTATTTTGAAATCTAATATTAAATCCTATAGAGGTTGATACAATAACTATTTATATCATTATATAAAGTTAGTGTTGGTATCAATAATAAATCTAATCATATTGTAGATAAAAATTTTGGTTCCAATAAAGAGGTGGTGATGATTAAGTGAGAGTTTCCATTCCTTAATCTAGACCCAATTCCAATGTACCAATGGTTCCAATTGAAGCCTAAAGCCATGACACCAAATGTTTTAGTGCTAAGGCAATAACAATACCATATCCAATGTTATGTTATGAATAAATATATTTTATAACCTAAAGGTAGAATATTAAGATGATCATGGATGTGTTAGTAAGTCAAAACCTCAATACTTTTTTGAGCATCGTTTATTTAACTATGCATTTACCTAATGATTATCCCTAAGAATCAATCTTGTCAAAGTTGCTCTCACCTTGTGAGCAATGTAGTAACAATTCAATTCCTTCAGTAGAAGAAATAAAATTCATAATGAGTCAGTACAAACAAATAATTATGTTGTGGAAGCTCAATAGGTGGTGTTATACCAACTTGTTCATGATTTAAAATTGCATATATGTTCCCAATGTGAATGTAGTTATTATTTTGGGTGAGGATGTTAAATCACCTTATACATTGCACTTGATAATGAAAATGTATGTAGACAAAGGAGGAGCATTCTATATAACCATAAAAAAATATTTTATACTTAATGGTAATATGTTTTGTATGGTAATGTGTAAAGTAAAATACTAACATTTGTTAGGGTTATTTAATCCCCATGATATTCATGGAGGGGAAAGAAATACAATGTGCATGGTTTTCATTATGGATTTGAATAACACAAGATTATACTGAGAGGGGGGTGAACAATATAAGACCACTTTTTACTTTTCTTTCCCAATCAATATTATGCAATGTATAAATAGCAATATCAATAGTAGTAATCAAAGCAATGCACAAATCACCACACATAATAGAGACACCAATTTAATGTAGTTCACCCAATGTGGGCTACTCCATGGAGAAAATATTTCACTAAAATTTTCTCAATCAATCTCTTGGGAATCCTTTCCCTATTACAATATTTATGGACCTATGTCCAAAGGAGACACCAATCCCTAATCAAGTTCATGGATATATATCCATAGGATTCCCAATATATTGATTGGGAATCAGTCTCTCCTTAGCTCTGCTTGGTGATCTTCTAGAAGAATTGTGGCCCCCACTACTCTGGCTAATGGATATCTATCCACTAAAGACACCTATCCTCACTACCTTGGCTAATGGATCTCTATCCACTGGATACTATAATCCTCTATAATTTATCACCTTCAAAGTTTGCTCTCAGCTCTATCTTAACTCTGCACTAAACACAGTCCTTCGATCTAGCACAAATCTACTCAATATTTATCTTTTATATACACTAAACATAGTCATTCGATATAGCACAAATCTATCCTCAATCTCTATCCTCAGATCTACACTAAACACAATCCTTTAGTATAGAAAAAATATGTCCTCAATGCTTCACATTCACCACAATGCTCACTTACTTTCAATTTCCTTTTTATCACAAAAACATGTAAATAATTGTTAGAGACTCAATATTTTTAACATTCACCACAATGCTCAATTACTTTCAATTTCTCTTTTACCATAGAAACATATAGATTTTTTTTAAGACTCAATATGCTTCACACTCACAAACTCTCAATCACTTTCAATCTTTCTTTTATCACAAAAATATATAGAGAATTGTTAGAGACTCAATATGTTTCACATTCATCAACACTCAACCTCTTTCTAAATAAATTCAAAATATAGAACAATTTGTTTTATAGAACTTGAACTATCGCATCAACGCATCCACTTGACTAGGCTCAACCAACTCTACTCAATCCTTCACTCAATGAATTAATCCTTGCTCACAAACCCTAGTCCAAACTCATGAAATTTCACTCAAATATTCCCACAATGCTTATCAACAAATCTCATATAATAATGATACTCATGATCTTTGCAAATCCTAGTTCAATTTCTTCACTCAACCAATCATTTCAATAACAATGCTTATTAAACAAGGTTACTTTCCTTACCTCTATTCCAAAAAACCTTGAAGCATTAATTCAAAACACACTCAACAAGGAAAACTTAACAAATTCCTTTTCACTCCAATCTTGTTTTCAGAAAACCTCAATCAATCATTTCAACAAAATAAGAATATTCCCATACCTTTTATTTGATGTATAAGTGACCTTAGAAAACTTGTCTTAAACACAATTTTCTCTTTTGCCAATTTCAAAATTTAGATGATAAAATATCACACTAACCTCTTCACAAAATAATTCTTAATTACAAAATTTAATTAAACTTAATCACACCTTATTTCTCGTTCTTAAAATAATATCCAACACCACAAATCTTTAATCAAAAAACTTCTTACAAAACTCTAACTCATCAAAAGAACATCTTAGTAATTCAATTTGATCATAACCCTTTTCAAAAATATATCTCAAAAGTAATCCAAACTCTACTTATGGCTCCCTACTTAATATTGCATTAATTAAATAAATCACTTTAAAAAAATTCCTACAATAAATTAAACAATATTAAGAGGAGATTCATAAGTAGAGTTTGGATTACTTTTACACTTTAGTTTAATTTTAAACTTTATATTAAAATTTATTCATTAACTTTAACTTAAATTTATTCTTTATTTAATTTTAAAGTTTATTTATTAAAATTTAATTAAAATTTATTCTTTATTTAATTTTAAAGTTTATTTATTAAACTTTAGTTTAAATTTATTCTTTATTTAATTTTAATTTGAGTTAAACTCTACTCTTTTTTTTAGACTTTGAGTGTTTTACTCTAAGTTATTGTAACCACGTGCTTACTTTTTTATACTTTGAGTGTTTTACTCTAAGTTATTGTAACCGCATGCTCTTTTTAGACTTTGAGTGTCTTACTCTTAGTTATTGTAACCGCATGCCCTCTTTCTTTTTAAGGTGATTTATTTAATTAATGCAATATTAAGTTGGGAGTCATAAGTAGAGTTTGGATTACCCTAGATTTTACTTTAGCAACAATTAACCCTTCATATATCAAAAAAATATTTCCTCAACACACAACTTAACTTCCACCTTATCCCTCCTAAACCTTAGCAAAGCAAATTAAAATAATTTCCAAAAATTAATATTACCACTTTTCACAATCCGCAGGGTTCCAACTTTGCAAAATACTCCCACAATGCCTTGGATGCGACTTCCACACTATGTGAGCCACATGCTCCACTTAGATCCTCAAAGCACAACGCGTGCTTTGACTCCTTCAAACCCTTAAGAGCCCTTGGCTCTTCCTTCAACGTCGACAAAACCACACACTACGCTATTTGGGAGGCACAAATTTTAAAATTACCCAAGCCTTTTCACTTAAGGCGTATGCAATGAAAAGGATGCCAAACCTTAGGAATGACTATGGTATTTATACCATATGCCTTCCTTGTCATACATGTCAGCGTAGAGGAAATTCATGGAGGAAACAATGTTGTCGTCGAGCCTTCTAACTTTACCTTCAAAATATATTTATTTATAATTATTTAAATTCAAAATAATCTAAATATTGTAAATTAAATATTTAAATATTCTCTAGGCTTTTTTAAAATAAAATCCTGCTAGCTTTGAGAAAACATTTTCGATTTGCCCAACCATGGTTTTAATAAAAACCTTTTATTTTACCCAACCATGGTTTTAATAAAGCCTTTTATTTTGTGCTTCATATAATATTTAAAAATAAACTTTAGGAAGATCTTTTGCCACTAATATTTTTCATTACTCCTTTTGACCTTTTGACGTCAATGACAATTCTTCCTTGATATCAATGACAACTTCATCTACTCAAAATGTCCAACAATTTCCCCTTTGTCAATGATGGTAACCCAGTTATCTTTTCAAATTTTAAAAATCTGTTTCTCTCCTTCTCCCCCTAGGAAAATACTCCTCCTGGCTCAATGCTATCTTCTTAAATAAAGACTCTCCCTCTTACTTAAATATATCTCCTCAAGGGTCACCTTTGGGGCTTAAGGCTAAGAATGATACTCTTAGCTTAGCTCCTCCCCCACCTCCTCTTAAGGTGGTTAATTCTGGGTGAAGGTATTTCTACTCCCAATAAGCACTGGTCTTTACCTTTGTCCTCTTTCCTTCTCATCTTATCCTTATGATTCCTTTGATTATTACTATTCATATCCATTTTCCTTTTCTTGTCCGTATTCCTATTTTTGTTTATGTTCATATTCATGTTCTTGTTCCTCTTCCTATTCATGCTTGATTATGGAATGTCTGCTCTACACCACTTTGATGTATGTCCATAATTATTACACTTATAAAAATTAATGTTATTAGTCCTTGTAGGTGCAAATTTATTGGGATTTCTTCTGGTGAAGTCATATCTATTCCTCTCATGGACCCTGTAATTCATTACATTGTGACCAAATTGATTACATGAGTAGCAATACCCATGAAAATATTGCCTGCTTCTGAAATTCCCATATTACTATATTTTATGTGTCTTACACTATGAAGCCTTATGCCCAAATATGTGAGATGAGAAAAATCATCCATTGTAGTTTCCTTCTATTGACCTCATTGATATCTTAGTCTCTCTCACCCTGTGTTGGTTCATGTTCCATATGTTTCTCCTTTATGCATTATTTATTTTCTTGTTAAACTTATTTTTGTCCAACTCATCCTCAAAAATCTCATTTTATCTTATAGTGTCTTCTTCTAAAGTTTTTTCTTCTTTAGAACTTGAGGTTGACTTTTCTTCTTGTTTCTTTTAAGCTTGTTCAAAACCAAGATATGTTTTTCTTGATGTAGGATTTTGTGACTTGATAATCTTATCCAAATTCTTTGAGCTTCTTCAAAACTTGTGTAGCTTATCCTTAGACTTATATACTTATTCCCTTGGTAGGGCTATTTGTTGTTCTAACTTTTCACATTCTAATACCTTTGCTTCTAACTTATCCTTGAACTTCTTTGTCTTAGCCATTGACTTGTTTATATCCTTTATAAGCTTTCATCTCTCTTCATCACATTATTGAAACTGAATCTCAAGTTGGGAGTTTTGTTTTCTTACCTTCTTTAAAGTTTTAAGATCATAAATAAGCTCTCCCTCAAGATCAACTTCTCTTTTTTCTGATTCTTCCTCTATTTTTTTTACCTTTGAGAACATCCTCTTTCTTTTATGACTTGTCTTCTATAGGATCACCTCCTTCTTCTTCTAGTGCCATTAGAATATTATATTTTGGTCCTTCAAGTGTATCCTCATATTCATCATCACTGAAACTAAAACCATTCTTTGTACAACTATCTTCAAGATGTCCAAAATTACCACATCTAAAACACTTGAGAATTATTGGTGACCTTTTCTTAACTTTTTTTTCTTCTATCAAAAATAATACTTCATATTTATCATTGTTTGAGAAACTATTATCACTATCACTTGAGTACTTACTTGGTTAGTCTACATAGTAGCTCCTCTTTTGTCTTTGAAAAAAATTCTTCCCTTGTCTGCCTTGTCCATCCATACCTTTCTTTTGGTACCTATATTTTTCTGATTCCCTATTCTTATGATCTTGTTTTTCTTCATCATTGTTATTTCTGGATTCTTGACAATCAGTTGCATAGTGAACATACTTCCACAATTGACACATCTAACATATATTTCATCTTTAAATATTCTAGAATACTTATTTATTCTACCATAATTTACTTCTTCATCACTAGATGACTCATTTGCTTGAATTTGACTTCTTACCCTCTGTATTCTTAGTAGCTTTAAATTTTGCTTTCTTTCAGAGATTAGGTTCCTCTTTTGTTCTTAACTCAAAAGCTACAAGAATACCAAGTAACATATCTCTTGTCAAAATATCACCATCTTTTGATTCCTCTATAGAAAATATTTTTTTACTAAACCTTTTTAGAAGAGATCTTAAGATCTTATCACAAATATCATATTCTTCAATCTCAAGTCCAATTCCTTGGATGGCATGAACAACTTCATCTACTCGAAGTAGATAAGTATGAAGAACACAAGATTTTACTGAGAGGGGGGGGTGAACAGTATAAGACCACTTTTTACTTTTTCTTTCAATTCAACTTTCAATTCAATATTATGCAGAGTATAGATAGCAGTATCAAAAGCCGTAATCAAAGCAATGCATAAAAACACCATCCACAAAGAGACACAACAATTTACGTGGTTCACCCAATGTGGGCTACTCCACGGATAAAATATTTCACTAAATTTTATCAAATCAAATTCTGGGAATACCTTTCCCGATTACAATATTTATGGGCACCAACCCAAAGGAGACACCAATCCCCTAGATTTGTTCTGGTTGGTGATCCTCTAGAAGACCTCTGCCTCCGTTGCCCTTAGCAAATGGAACTCTATCCATAGAAGACACCTGTATTCCCTACTCTGACTGGAGACCTTTGTCCTCAACTCTATCACCTCAAAAGCTGGTCCTCAAATTTGCACTAAACACATTCCTTCGGTCTAGCACAAATGTCCTCTTTCGTCTTTGCCTGTTGTGCTTACTACGCCCTTTGCTCTCTCTATGCAAAACATAGCAACATTGTCTTCGTGCACTCTGATTCCTTGTGATCTCTCTCACTTAGAAGATTCGACAGAATGCACTCTGTATATTGCTATCGAATTTTGCACTCTGCTCTCGACGATCGAACTTCTTCTCTGCACACTGTCTATGAATGTCGCACTTCGAACGCACACTTGATCGATGCTTAACTCTCCAAGCAGCCCTCCTTTTATACTAATACTTTCAAGAATAAAACCTTGATCTTAGTCGGTTGCACACCCTAAACTACGTCGACTGCAAACCCTAATCTTTGTCGGCCCAAATTTAACTTTGTCAGCTTCACTACCTCTGCAACTCTTCTGTAGCTTCTATCGCGAAACTACAACATGTCGCGATATCGTGACACCTTTGCAACCATACACTATCTTATGGCTTTTGTCACGATATCATGACACTTTAGCATTTGATGACTTTGACTAAGCTCTTGTCACGATATCGTGACACTTCTCACTTTCTTACCCTCTTCTCGGCTTGCACCAGCGAAAGCAGAACATGTCGCAAAATCGTGACACTTTCGCTTCCTTGCACTCTTCTCGGCTTGCACTAGCGAAAATAGAACATGTCACGAAATCATGACACTTTTGCTGCCTTATGCTTTTCTCTGCATTACGTCCATGAAACTGGAACATGTCACAAAATCATGATGCTTTCGCCTTCGAGCTCTTCCTTCTTGAATTCATCATGAAATCGTGATGCTTCTTCTGTTGAAGACTTGTTTACTGTCTTTGTCATGAAATCATGACACTTTCTCCAACTGAATGCCTCCATCTCAACCTATCACAAAATCGTGACACTTTCTCCAACTGAATGCTACCATCTCAACCTATGGCGAAATCATGACACTTTCTGCATCCGTACGATTTCTTTTTAGCCTATCGTGAAATCGTGACAGTTCTCATTTCCGACTCTTCCCTTTGCTGCATGTCACAAAATCATGACAGTTCTCACTTCGACTTCTGTAGCATGTCGTGAAATCGTGACACTTTGTCTTGCTACTTTCTCTCTCTTCAAACTTGTCGCGAAATCGTGACAATTCACACTACGGACTCTCTTTTCAGCATTATGTCATGAAATCATGACACTTTTTCTTTTGGACTCTCTCTTCTGCAACATGTTGCAAAATCATGACACTTTTTCTTTCGGACTCCCTCTCCTGCAACATGTCGTGAAATCGCGACACTTTTTCGTCCGTACAATCTTCTTTGCAATATGTCACAAAATCGTGACACTTTTCCTTCTCTACCTTCCTGCACTTTTCGAGTCATGAAAATGCGACATGTCATGAAATCGCGACACTTTCCACCTTGCTCTTCTTTTCTGCCAACATGTCACGAAATCACGATAGTTTTTCTAGATCTTTCTCTCTCCTCAAACATGTCGTGAAATCACGACAGTTTTTCTAGCACTTTCTCTCTCCTCTAACATGTCACGAAATCGTGACAGTTTTTCTTGCCTGTTGCATACCTTTTCTTACTTGTCTTTTTCTTTGATCTTTTGCAAATGGGCTACTATGATCTTCCTGGAAACTCACTCGTCCATGCTCTGAATAATATGACATTAAATCAAATTCCTTCAAGAGCTTCTTGACATCAATGACTTCTACACTTGAGCAAAGGCAATGTACCCAAGGTACCCAAAATTGCCAACAATCTCCCCCTTTGTCATTGATGGCAAACCTTTATGGAAAACACATCTCAAAAGCCAAAACTGAAACCAACTGTGCTCACAACTGAGAATCTGCCTTTGAAGTTTTGCTTCCCCTGACTTGAAGCTCTTCTCTTCACTTGAAGCTCCCCCTCTTACTCATATCTCTCCCCCTTTGTCATCAATGGCAAAGGGTCACCTTTGGGGCTCGGGACTAAGAATGAGCATCTTAGCTTAGTCCCTCCCCCACCTCCTAATGAGGTGATTAAAATAGGGGTGGGAGTAAAACTCCCATTAGGCACTGATCATCATCAGCATCTACAATTTCCTTGTCGGGCCTTCTCTTGAACTCTTTGTCAATATTCTTGTTCTTGTTCCTGTCACTGTTCTTATCCATGCCTTGATCCTTGGACCTGTTCATACTACTGTTTATGTTCCTATACCTTGGAAGTTCAGCTCTACACTATCTAGTTGTGTGACCTTCATTGTTGCACTTATAACAAGTAACAAGGTTATTTCTTTTAGGCATACCTACTCAAAACCAGTTCTTGTTATTTGCCTTGCAATAAACTGCCTTGTGCCCAAAATGTTGACAAGAGTAGCAATATCCTTGAAAGAAACTAGCACTTCTTAAATTGTTGTTTAACTTCTTCATTTGATCCATGCAATGTGCAGCCATGTGACCAAACCTGTAACACGCAAAACATCTGCCATGAAATTTTCCTTTATCCGACCTCATGGGTCCCGAAAACTTCTTCTTCTTATTCTAAATTTTGTTTTCTGTTTCTGTGCATCTATCATCCATGGACTCTTTCTCTAAAATACTCTCCTCATCATAACTCTCTTCTTTTTGAAATCTCTTACTAGATTCCCCAACCTGTTCCTTGCGCGGCTTAACAAAGCCAAGGCCTGTTTTATCTGTTGTCTTTCTTTGACCTTTGATGAGTGACTTAACCTTTTTGGAGCTATCTTGAAACCTGTAAAGCTTATCCTTGTACTCTTTAGTTTCCTCTTTCAAAGAAGCCATTTTCTTTTCTAACTCACTATACTCAAGAATCTTAGACTCTAACTCGTCCTTGAGTTCTTGTGTCTTAGCCATAGAGAAGTCAAGACTTTCCGTAAGATCATCTCTCTCCATACAACATTCATCTAACTTATCCTTGAGTCTAGCATTCTTCTTTCTTTCCTTTTTCAAAGCACTTAGAGCATTAGAAAGTTCACTTTCAAGATCCTTAATTTGATTGCTTTCCGGATCATCAAAGCCTTTTTCAGTTTTCTTATCGCTAGAGGTGCTACCCTCTTCAAAAACCATACATGCATCTTCCTTATAGTTTTCTGAAGCATCCTCATACATACTGGAAACCAAATCATTATTTGTACAATCATCCTCAAGGTGACCAAAATTTCCACATCTAAGACATTTCATGATAATGAATCTATGTTTCGGTTCTTCCTCTTTTTTTGAAATAAACAACATCTCATTTTCATCATCACTCGAAGAACTTTCACTATCACTACTCGAACACTTACTTGCTTTGTCTAGGTAGAAAATCTTCTTGTGCTTGCGAGAATACCTCTTTCCTTGATTGTTGTGCTCATATTTGTATTTCCTATGATGCTTGTGCTTTTTGGATTCCTTGCTCTTAGAATCCTGTTTATCTTCATCACTTTCATTCTTGGAAATAGTACAGTCAGTAGCATAATGACCAAACTTTCTGCAATTAAAACATCTTATATTTTTCACGCTTTTGCTCTTTCTAGAGAACTTGTCTTTCTTGCTGTAATATGCTTCTTCATCACTAGAAGACTCATCACTCTCTTTAAGTTGTTTGCCTTTTGATTTCTTGGTAGCCTTGAAAGCTGCCTCTTTCTTGACATCAACCTTCACTTGAGTTCTCAACTCAAATGCTGCAAGTATACTATGGAGCTCATCCTTTTTCAACTTATCCAAATCTTTAGCTTCCTCAATAGCAGAAATATTTTCACTAAATCTATTAGGAAGAGATCTTAAAATATTATCACAAACATCATTTTCAGCAAGCTCAAGACCTAAGTCTTTCATGGAGTTAACAACCTCATCCATACGAAGCATGTAGTCACTAATATTTTCATCATCATTCATCTGGAGTTGTTCGAACATACCTTTGAAGTGTCTCAACTTGGCCTTTTGGACATTTGCATCACCTGTATGAACCACTTTTAGCTGATTCCACATTTCACTAGCTGTCTTGCAGTGAATCACTTTGGTGAGATCTACTTTCTGTAAGCCTTTCAAGATTGCATTCATTGCTTTTGAATTGCTGTGATGTAGGAGTCTGTCTTCTTTAGTATAAGGACCATGTTTAGGAATAGTGTACCCATCTTCAATCACTTCCCATACCTCATTACCAAGTGCCATTAGATGAACCTTCATTCTTGCACTCCACAGACCAAAATATGATCCATCAAGAATAGGTGTTGTATTGCCACTTGAATAATCCATTGTGTTCTTTGCTAGCTTTTCCTTCAAGTTGTTAAACTTTCCGAAGGAATCGGCTCTGATACCAATTGAAGAACACAAGCTTATACTGAGAGGGGGGGTGAACAGTATAAGACCACTTTTTACTTTTTCTTTCAATTCAACTTTCAATTCAATATTATGCAGAGTATAGATAGTAGTATCAAAAGCCGTAATCAAAGCAATGCATAAAAACACCATCCACAAAGAGACACAACAATTTACGTGGTTCACCCAATGTGGGCTACTCCACGGATAAAATCTTTCACTAAATTTTATCAAATCAAATTCTAGGAATACCTTTCCCGATTACAATATTTATGGGCACCAACCCAAAGGAGACACCAATCACCTTGCTCTGTTATGGCTGGTGATCCTCTAGAAGACCTCTGCCTCCATTGCCCTTAGCAAATGGAACTCTATCCATAGAAGACACCTGTCTTCCTTGCTCTGGCTGGAGACCTTTGTCCTCAACTCTATCACCTCAAAATTTGGTCCTCGAATTTGCACTAAACATAGTCCTTCGGTCTAGCACAAATGTCCTCTTTCGTCTTTTCCTGTTGCACTTACTACGCCCTCTGCTCTCTCTGCACAAAACACAACAGCACTATCTTCACGCACTCTGATTCCTTGTGATCTCTCTCACTTAGAAGATTCGACAGAATGCACTCTGTATATTGCTATCAAATTTTGCACTCTGCTCTTGGCAATCGAACTTCTTCTCTACACACTATCTATGAATGCCGCACTTCGAATGCACACTTGATCGATGCTTAACTCTCCAAGCAACCCTCCTTTTATACTAATACTTTCAAGAATAAAACCTTGATCTTAGTCGACTGCACACCCTAAACTATGTCGGCTGCAAACCCTAATCTTTGTCGGCCCAAATTTAACTTTGTCGACTTCATTTCCTCTGCAACTCTTCTGTAGCTTCTACCATGAAACTACAACATGTCGCGATATCACGACACCTTTGCAACCGTACACTATCTTATGGCTTTTGTCACGATATCGTGACACTTTAGCCTTTGACGACTTTGACTAAGCTCTTGTCACGATATCGTGACACTTCTCACTTTCTTACCCTCTTCTTGGCTTGCACCAGCGAAAGCAGAACATGTCGCAAAATCGTGACACTTTTGCTTCCTTGCACTCTTCTCGGCTTGCACTAGCAAAAATGAAACATGTCACAAAATCGTGACACTTTCGCTACCTTATGCTTTTCTCTGCCTTACGCCCGTGAAATCGGAACATGTCACGAAATCGTGACGCTTTCACCTTTGAGCTCTTCCTTCTTGAATTCGTCTTGAAATCATCATGCTTCTTCTATTGAAGACTTGTTTACTATCTCTGTCATGAAATTGTGACACTTTCTCCAACTGAATGCCCCCATCTCAACCTGTCATGAAATCATGACACTTTCTCCAACTGAATGCTGCCATCTCAATCTATCGCAAAATCGTGACACTTTCTGCATCCGTACGATTTCTTTGCAGCCTATCATGAAATCGTGATAGTTCTCATTTCTGACTCTTCCCTTTGCTGCATGTCACAAAATCACGACAGTTCTCACTTTGACTTCTGTAGCATGTCGTAAAATCATGACACTTTGTCTTGCTACTTTCTCTCTCTTCAAACTTGTCGCGAAATCGCGACAATTCACACTACGGACTCTCTTTTCAGCATTATGTCACAAAATCGTGACACTTTTTCTTTTGGACTCTCTCTTCTACAACATGTCACGAAATCATGACACTTTTTCTTTCGGACTCCCTCTCCTGCAACATGTCATGAAATCGTGACACTTTTTCATCCGTACAATCTTCTTTGCAATATGTCACGAAATCGTGACACTTTTCCTTCTCTGCCTTCCTACACTTTTTGAGTCACGAAAATGTGACATGTCACGAAATCGTGACACTTTCCACCTTGCTCTTATTTTTTGCCAACATGTCGCGAAATCACGACAGTTTTGCCAGCTCTTTCTCTCTCCTCAAACATGTCGCGAAATCACGATAGTTTTTCTAGCACTTTCTCTCTCCTCTAACATGTCACGAAATCGTGACAGCTTTTCTTTCCTGCTGCATACATTTTCTTACTTGTCTTTTTCTTTGATATTTTGTAAATGGGCTACTATGATCTTCCTGGAAACTCACTGTCCATGCTCTGAATAATCTGACATTAAATCAAATTCCTTCAAGAGCTTCTTGACATCAATGACAACTTCTACACTTGAGCAAAGGCAATGTACCCAAGGTACCCAAAATTGCCAACAAAGTCCTAATGTTTTCCACATCCTTCATTTTTAAATATTCAAATTATCCATTGATATTTTGTATCTTTGCCTTATTAACACTTTTATCTCCTTCATATATGCTTTGTAACTTATCCCAAATTCCTTTTGCATCTTCACAATGCATAACTTTTATGTATTCTATTCTATCTAAATCTCTCAAAATTGCATTCATTGATTTTGAATTGTAATGTTGTAGAATATTACCTTCCTTATTTTTAGGTGGATCAACTGGTGGTATGTATCTATTTTCAACTGCTTCCCAAATTTCATTTCTAAGTGCCTTTGGGTGAATATTTATTCTTATACTCCAAGATATATAATTGCTTCCATCAACTACTAGTGTTGAATTATCTGAGGACCCATTCTTAGAATCCATTGTGTTCTTGAAAGATTTTCTTTGAAGTTGTTAAACTCTTTTGAAGGAACCCTCTCTGATATTAATTGAAGAATACAAGATTATAATGAGAGGGGGGTGAACAATATAAGACCACTTTTTACTTTTCTTTCCCAATCAATATTATGCAATGTATAGATAGAAATATCAACAATAGTAATCAAAGCAATGCATAAATCACCACATACAATAGAGACACCAATTTAATGTTGTTCACCCAATGTGGGCTACTCTAGGAGAAAATATTTCACTAAAATTTTCTCAATCAATCTCTTGGGAATCCTTTCTCTATTATAATTTTTATGGGCCTTTGTCCAAAGGAGACACCAATCCCCTAATCAAGTTCATGGATATCTATCCACAAGATAACTCCTTTCTCCTTAGCTCTAGTTGGTGATATTCTAGAAGAATTATTGCCCTCACTACTCTAGCTAATGGATATCTATCCACTGAAGACACATTTCCTCACTACCTTGGCCAATGGATATCTATCCACTAGATACTTTCATCCTCTATACTTTGTCACCTCCAAAGCTTACTTCATATTTGTATCAAATTTGCACTAAATATAATCCTTCAATCTATTACTAATATTCTCAATATTTATCTCTAATTTGTACTAAACATAGTCCTTCGGTCTAGAAAAAATCTATCCTCAATATATATCCTTTGATATGTAGTAAACACAGTCCATCAATATAGCACAAATCTATCCTAAATATCTATCCTCTGATATGCACAGTCCTTTGATCTAGCACAAATCTATCCTCAATATCCGTCCTCAAGCCTTAACATAAAACTTGATCCAATCACAAATCAACGCTACTAGATCTGCCCCAAACCTTAACTAAAGGCTTGAACAAATCAATCTATCAACTTTGCTCATAAGTCTTCTAAAAGACTTACTTAAAACATGTCTTGTAAGATTCCACAAAATATCACACTAATTTGTCCACAAGTCCTCTCTAGAACTTGTCCAATATGCTCAACAAGTCCTCACTAGAACTTGTCCAATATGCTCAACAAGTCCTCACTAGAACTTGTCCAATATGCTCAACAAGTCCACACTAGAACTTATCCAATATGCTCAACTAGTTCTCACTAGAACTTGTCCAATATACTCAACTATATCTGTCCTCAAACTCTATATTGTAAGCTTCCATAAAAGCTCACACAAATATGTCCACAAGTATTCTTAAATACTTGTCTAAAATTTGCTCAACAAGTCCTCACTAGAACTTGTCCAATATCATAGAAAAATAAAGAGAATTGTTACAGACTCAATATGCTTCACATTCACTATAATGCTCAATTACTTTCAATTTCTTTTTTATCACAGAAACATATAGATAATTGTTAGAGAATCAATATGTTTCACCTTCACCACAATGCTCAATTAATTTTAATTTATCTTTTACCATAGAAACATATAGAGAATTGTTAGAGACTCAATATGCTTGACACTCACAAATTCTCAACCACTTTAAATATTTATTTTATCACAAAAAAATATAGAGAATTGTTAGAGACTCAATATGTTTCACATTCGTCAACACTCAACCTCTTTCTCAACTTAATTCAGAATATCAAACAATTTATTTTATAGAACTTGACCTATCACATCAACACATCCACTTGACTAGGCTCAACCAACTCTACTCAATCACTCAATCAATTAATTAATCCTTTCTCACAAACCCTAGTCCAAACTTATGAACACACACTCAAATTTTCCAACAATGCTTATCAACCAATATCACATAACAATGATACTTATGATCTTTGCAAACCCTAGTTCAAGTTCATAACTCAACCAATCACTTCAACAACAATGCTTATCAAACAAGGTTGCTTTTATTAACCTCTATTCCGAAAAACCTTGAAGCATTAATTCAAAACACACTCAACAAAGAAAACTTAACAAAGTCCCTTTCACTCCAATATTATTTTCAAAAAACATCAATCAATCATTTCAACCAAATAAGAATATGCCCATACCTTTTATTTGATGTATAAGTGACCTTAGAAAACCTATCTCAATCAAAATTTTCTCTTTTGCCAATTTCAATAGTTCGATGATAAAATATCACACTAACCTCTTCACAAAATAATTCTCAATTACAAAATTTAATAAAACTTAATTACACCTTATTTCTCCTTCTTAAAATAATATCCAAAACCACAAATATTTAATCAATACACTTCTTCCAAAACTCTAACTCATCAAAATAACATCTTAATAATTCAATTTCATCATAACCCTTTTTAGAAAGATATCACAAAAGTAATCCAAACTCTACTTATGACTCCCTACTTAATATTGCATTAATTAAGTAAATAACTTTATAAAATAATGCAATAAGTCAATCTCTCACTTTTCTAAGGTAAAAAAAAATTACCCTACCTTTTCCTTTAGCAATAATTAACCCTTCATATATCACAAAAATATTTCCTCAACACACAAGTTAATTTCCACCTTATATCTCCTAAACCTAGAAAAGCAAATTAAAATAATTTCCAAAAATTAATATTACCACTTTTTGCAATCCATGGGGCTCAAAATTTACACAATACTCCCACAACACCTTGGCCATGACTTCCATGTCATGTGAGCCACGTGCTACACTTGGAGCCTCAAAGAACAAAATGTGCTTTGACTCCTTTAAACCCTTAAGAGCCCTTGGATATTCCTTTGATGTCGGTGGAACCACACACTGCGCTATTCAGGAGGCACATTGATGGGGGATCGGGAAAATCACATGCTCTCACACTCAGGTGATTTCCAAATTCTCATGCATTAATATAAAAATCTTTACAAACACAGCCCGTAGGCTTTACAATGACCAACGCTCGGCTTGGTCTTCACAACCACACTTATGCATGCAATCTTCGATCCACCACCTCGACTAATACATTAAACTGGGTTTTTATAGAGGCCCCGACCCTCTAAAACAACTCACGCATTAAATCGGGCACCAACCCGATTTATTACAAAGACTGGGTTTTTATAGACGCCCCGACCCTCTGGAACATTAACACAAAAATCAAGACACCAACCCAATGTAAGATCCCACTCCGCACGGTCCCTGTCATCGTCGATTCCGTCAAAAAACTCTACATGCCCATCCTCTTCGATTCCCGTGCTTCTTGGTACTTGTCCGCCATTACTGCACCTTGTGCCACATGTCATTCTGAAGTGATCATGAAAATACCGCCTACCACGGTTTTCTTGCCATCTCCTTCTCCTTCTTTGCCTTCTTCTCTCTCCGTTGTGATATCGCGACATGTCACGATATCACAACATTCTGGCCTCCCTGCACTTCCTAGCACTTTTGGTCACGATATCACGACATGTCACGATATCACGACGTCTCCTCTTCCTCCTGTATTTCTCGCATTCAAGTCACGATATCACGACATGTCGTGATATCACAACCTTTGCCTCTGGCTGTCCCTTGCTTCGCTTTTCTTTGTGATTTCATGACAGTCGTGATTTCATGACATGTCACGAAATCGCGACATCCCATTTGCTCCCCTTGACCGCTGCTCTTCTCCATCGCAATTTTGCGACAGTCACAATTTCGCAACATGTCACAAAATTGTGACAACCCAATTGCTTTCCTCCACTACTACCCTACTGTCATGATTTCGTGACCATTTTGCCTTTTTCCCTGGCATCACTTCGACGTCGCAATTTCGCAATGTCGCAAAATTACGTTGTCGCGATTTCGCTACCATCCTGTTCCTTCGTCGAGTCTTCAATCCGACATCATGATTTCACAACGTCACGAAATTGCGTTGTCGTGATTTCGCTACCATTCTCCATTTTTGCCTCGTCGCTATTCCGTTGTCACGATTTCATGATAGTCGTGATTTCATGACATGTCACAAAATCACAACCTCTCCATTGCCTTCACTTTGCCATCGCTCCACTATCGCGATTGTATGACATGTCATGATTTTGTGACATGTCATGATTTCGTGACATGTTGTGAAATCGTGACATTTTTCCCACTGTGCCTCCTTTGCCTTTTTCCATCGTGATTTTGTGACACATCGCAAAATCATGATGTTATTCTTCCTTAGGCAATTTTTCAAATACCTCTTCATTGGGTGTTGTTGGATGCTCCTGCATCAGACACCCGAGGTTGGTGGAGAAGTGATCTTTACTTTTGAGTTACCTGGTTGCTACCTCCTGCAGCACTTCTAGACCTTTCTCTGCCTCAGCATCCTGCTTGCACTCCTCTTCTCTCTTTCTCTATTTCTCCTCATGCTGTCTGTGCAGCTCCCTTTGCAGGGCTTTCACTTGCCTCTACAAATCTCTCTTGAGCAGTTCCTCCTGTAGGGCTTGCACTTGCCTCTACAATGCCTTGAACTCTCTCATTGTCATCATATTTCCCATTGGTGTAACTACCTCATGTTCGGCAATTTGTTACACACTCTAGGATCCTAAACTCTCTCTCCTCTCTCAGAACCCTCCCACAGATCCTGGCACAAACTGCCTCACAGCCAATGATCTATTTATGCACTCAGAATCACTAGCTCTGATACCACTAATGGGAGACCGAGAAAATCACACGCTCTCACACTCAGGCAATTTCCAAATTCTCATGCATTAATCTAAAAATATTTACAAACACAGCCTGCAGGCTTTACAATGACCAACGCACGACTTGGTCTTCAAAACCACACTTCTGTGTGCAATCTCTGATCCACCACACTGACTAATACATTAAATTAGGTTTTTATAGAGGCCCCAACCCTCTAAAACAACTCACGCATTAAACCGGGACACCAACCTAATTTATTACAAATACTGGGTTTTTATAGAGGCCCCGACCCTCTGGAACATTAACACAAAAATCGGGACACCAACCCGATTTAAGATCCCACTCTACACGGTCCCTGTCATCATTGATTCCATCAAAAAACTCTACGCACCCATCCTCTTCGATTCCCACGCTTCTTGGTTCTTGTCCACATTTACTGCACCTTGTGCCACGTGTCATTCTAAAATGATCATGAAAATACCGCCTGCCGCAGTTTTCCCGCCATATCCTTCTCCTTCTTCGCCTTATCTCTCCATCGTGATATTGTGACATGTCACGATATCATGACATTTTGGCCTCCCTGCACTTCTTGGCACTTTTGGTCATGATATCATGACATGTCGCGATATCACGACGTCTCCTCTTCCTCCCGCCTTTCTCGCCTTCAAGTCACGATATCGTAACATGTCGCGATATCGTGACCTTTGCCTCTAGCTGTCCCTTGCTCTACTTTTTGTCATGATTTTGTGACAGTCATGATTTCATGACATGTCACGAAATAATGACATCCCATCTGCTCCCCTCGATCGCTGCTCTGCTCCATCATGATTTTGTGACGATCATGATTTCGTGACATGTCATGAAATCATGACAACCCAACCGCTTTCCTCTGTTGCTGCCTTGCTGCTGTCGTGATTTCGCAACCATTTTGCCTTCTTCCCTGGCATCACTTCGATGTCACGATTTCAAAACATCGTGAAATCATGCTATCACGATTTTGCTACCATCCTGCTCCTTTGTCGAGTCTTCACTTCGACGTCGCGATTTCACGATGTCACAAAATCGTGCTGTCGCGATTTCACTACCATTTTCCATTTCCACCTTGCCGCTGTTCCGCTGTCCTAATTTCATGACAATCACAATTTCGTGACATGTCACAAAATCGTGACCTCTCCATTGCCTTCGCTTTGCCATCGCTCTGTTGTTGCGATTTCGCGACATGTCACGATTTTGCGACATGTCGCGAAATCGTGACATTTTTTCCACTGCGCCTCCTTTTCCTTTTTTCGTCGTCACAAATTTCATGACATGTCGCGAAATCGTGACATTTTTCCCACTGCACCTCCTTTGCCTTTTTTGGTCATCACGAAATCACAACGTTCTTCTTCCTTAGGAAATTTTTCAAATGCCTCTTCATCGGGTGCTACTGGATGCTCCTGCATCACACATGTTTCAAAATTCACATGAATTTTTTCACTTAAGGCAGATGCAATTAAAAGGATGTCAAACTTTAGGAATGGCTATGGTATTTATACCATATGCCTTCCTTTTCACACACATTGACGTAGAGAAAATTAGTTGGGGAAACAATGTTGTCGTCGACGCTTCCAACTTTACCTTGGAAATATATTTATTTATAGTTATTTAAATTCAAAAGAATTTAAATATTATAATTAAATATTTAAATCTTATTTGGGATTTTTTAAAATAAAATCCTCCTTAGGTTTTAGAAAACCTTTTTGATTTGCCCAACCATGGTTTTAATAAAAAACCTTTTATTTTTCCCAACCATGGTTTTAATAAAACCTTTTATTTTGTGCTTCACATAATATTTAAACACAAACATTATGAAGCTCTTTTATCACAAATATTTTGCATTACTCCTTTTGACATTTTGACATCAATGAAAATTCATCCTTGACATCAATGACAACTTCATCTACTAAAAATGTCCAACAATATTTACCTATAACAACTTGTAAATACAATAACATCCTAGTGATTGTATATAAAATATTCAAGGTATACTACTTCTTCAAGCTAAAATCAACTTATAATAATCAATATTTGTTTATATTATATGTAGATGAAATATTGATATTGCATATGATGTTACATACAAGATCATATCATATAAATATTTTTTGTTCACCTCAAGATTTTATAAATAGTGTAGGAAGCCTTAGGGTCTAATTTTGAGCATTACTTACTACCTTATTACTAATGAATAGTTAGAGTAGATGAATGGAGTGGAAAATAATATATTTAGGATGCACATAATTAATGATCAAGATAAATAAGTAGTACATATAATCTTATTTTAGTTTTACTTATTATAACAAGTATTTTTTTACTAGGGTAAAATATGGGATTTTGAAAGGGCCCAAACCCTTTTACATTTCTAGATTGGTCTATCTAGTTTTACCAACCAAAAATCATCATATTTGAAGGCTACAAGAAATTTAAAATATTGAATTACCTTGTTTCAAAACTCAATATATTTACATTCATATCTTTGAAGTCTCCTAAAAAAGGAAGCCTCTTTAGACAAGACCATAGGTATCTATAAAATGGAACCCTTAGCAAAAAAAATGCAAATCTCTAAAAAAAGGAACAATCAAGAGACAAATACATAGATATTCCAAAAGTGTAACCTTCAACAAACAAATCTAATAAAAATTCAAATTGATAGTTTTCTCACTCAAAACTTCATAATGCTTCCAAAAAGTCTCAAATATATAAATCTCTAGAAAATGGGAGCCTTAGTAGACAAGTCCATAGATCTCTAGAATATGGAACCCTTAAAAGATAATTTCATAAATATATATAAAGGAACCATCAGAAAGCAAATGAGTACATATCTAGAAAATGAAATTCTGAGTAGACAAATTCATAGATCTAAAAAAACTAGAATCCATAAAAATACAAATTGATATATTTCTCAAAATCTTATAGCTAAAAGCAAAAAAATCAAACAAATCTCCAAAATATGTAACATTCTGTAAACAATTCCACATTTATAGAAAATAATTTTACTATAGATATTCTAGAAATTTGAACTCTCACCCAATGAATTGACTTTCTATATTTTCTCTCTCCTTTACCACTAACTAGAGTACATTTGTATGGATCACATCTTGTAATATTCATATTTTATATTTATCTCTAAGAGCTCCCTAATTGGGTTGTCAATTGGCCACCCTATTCCTTCTCTATATGCATGTACCACCTCAAATTATTATAGTAAATTTAGAAATCTTAGTGTATATGTTTCTATGTATACTACTCTCTAGCTCACTACCACCCTTTTATTGAGGCAATTAACAAAGACTGGATGAATCTCCCTAAATTATATGTTTCCTAGTTTACATATAAACTACCATATTTACTCTTCCCAAGGCCACTTTAGATTTATCTTGATGGTTTGTCATAATACCCAAGTACTCACTCGTTGTTCTAATCAATATTCTTTGACTATCCCTTAGCACTGCTCCTCTAGGATTCCCTAGGTTACCTTTATAAGCCCCATCAAAATTTAGTTTTAATCATCCTTGTTTGGATGGATTCCACTTAGTCATGATCCTCAAGTCACCTCAAGGATTGTCATTCACCCCAATTGGATGTAGGTTCCAATATTCACTTAACTCCTCCATTGAATCTAAAATATCATACATTTTTAGTGCTTTAATATTATCTACTATGTTAATTATGATGTGTTCTCTATTCCTAGTTTTTGTTCTCTTATTCCATTTAAAAATCCTTATGTTTCTCTCCAACCAAACCCCCCACACATAATAAAAGTAAATTAGATTCCACATATAATTTTGTCGTGGGCTCTTAAATTGCTTCTCCTACTATTCTATCCAACCTATAATGTTATTAGGTAGCACCCACATCACCGTCATTTTAGTTATTATATCATACAATATTTGATAGAGTATTTACTTTCTAATATGATGTAACACATTGATTCCTCATGAAATTCACAAAGGTAACATCTATTAGGAAATTGAAAACCCCTCTTATGTAGGTCATTTTATATTTAAATATTATTTTAGACCATCGATCATAGCAAAATTGTTAAGTTTTGTATTGTTTTTCTTGCCCAAATTTGATCCCATAAAAGCATCAACTAGATATTTCAAGTGAAATATCACAAGATTATTTAATAGTAAATAACCCTTACGAATTAGATCCCTAAGTATTGTATTCTTAGCTAAACTAGAGCTTACATAATAAGCATTCAATTTATCTATATTTTACTCATATTGATTATGGTTGCTTAGTTCCTTCCATATTACCTCTCATCCTTCTATAGACAAATAATAACTCACCATATTCCCATATTTTTATTCTAGCTCTACTTTTATTCTTGCTAAATCATCATCTTCCACTAATGGAAACTTATCCAACCATGCATCTTCCTAGAAATGGATAAATCTATATTTCCTTCTCTTCCATTGGATGTATTTCCATATTTCTACCCTTTAGTATGTCATTCCACATTGATGATCCTTAATACGGCTCTAGAGTGGTAAAAAATATACTATCCTATTGGTCGTCAAGGTATTTATCTCTTAGAATTCTTTTCCACAAGGCATAAACCTCCTTAACGAGTCGTCATCCTACCTTTACTATGAAAGCCTTGATTATATCACTTATTATTCTAATACCAAGTCCTCGACTTGATTTATCATTGTATACTCTCTCCCATATTGCAAACGAAATTTTGATTTTCTCCTCTAGTCCTAATTAAAATAGTATTTTCTAAATACTTTCCGTTATATTAGTTAATTTATGTGGGATATTACACACTAATAACACATATATGTGATTGCTTGGAGAGTACTCTTAAGTGTGTATAACTTACCTACCTAACTTATCAAATTTCCCTTCCATTTAGCTAGTTTACTTTGGGTCCTATCAATGAAAACATTTCATAATTGATCCTTGCATACCTTTATGAACATTGACATTCCCATGTAAACATAAGGGAGAACTGAAACACTACACCCAAGCTTTACTATTATTTTTCTTTGTTGATTCTTTGTGGTGTTTATAAAATATGCCTTAGTTTTATCCATATTTCTCTTTTGTTGGGATGCTTTATCACAGAGATTTAATGTCCTCCTAAATTACTTTGCCTTAGCTACAAATTCTCTCCCAAGAAAAATTGTGTCATTCATAAATTGTTGGTGAATAACACCTTCTATAGATAAATATGTTTGTAATCTACTTAATTCTCCCACTCATATTGTTGATCCAATGCAACTTCTCAATGCTTATGCCATTATTTTGAAGAGATATGGGGATAATAGATCCCCTTGCCTTAAGTCCCTATTGCTTTTGAAGAATCTATATCAACATTAATTCACTATAACTAAGAATGTAGGTCCTCCATAGTAGCACCCACCTTCTCCATTTGTTAAATCCAAACTTCTCTCATACTCTATCTAGGAAACACCACAAGACCCAATAATAGGCTTTTTTCATGTCATTTTTTAATACCATTCCCTCACTTTTACTCATTTTAACTAAATGAATTGTCACATGGAGTGTGGTTACTCCATCCAAAATTTTCCTACCCTTCATAAATCCCCCATGTTGCTCTAAAATATTTTTTCTCAATCACTTTTGATTATATTATAAATACCATTAAATATATATATTGAACTAAAGTATTTATATTACTTCAGCCTATTAGTCTTTGTAATAAGCACTAGGAAAGTATTATTGTATTTACTTGAAAATTTCCTGAGTGGTGTAACTCTACTACTATTTCTACTACATAATTACTCATTATGTTCTAGAAATATTGCAAGAAACTCATTCAAAATCCATAAGGCTCTGGAGCATTATATTTTCTTAATGATAAAACCACTTCCTTAACCTTACCCTCACTCACCTCTTTAACAAGTTCTACATTTATATCTATTCATAGAATCCTTGGGATATAATGAATTATTTCATCTATAGCTTCCTGATAATCTTCCCTATACTTTATTATCAATAATATCAAGTCCACCAACCCTTGTTTGATTTGGTCTTCCTCTATTATTACTTTTTCACCCTCTTTTTTAGTTTTAGTTATCCTCGCTAAACTTTTATGTCTTCTAGTAGAGATATGAAAGAACATTGTATTCATATCTCTTTCTATTAACCATTGCTTCCTTGAATTTTATTTCCAATATGTATCCTTTGTTGCCATTACTGTATGTAATTTTGACAAGACAACTTTCTATCTACTATAAAGGACTTGATCGATCTTGTTTCTACTTATTTCCTCTTGAAGTTGATTGAATTCTTGCCTTAACTACTTATTTTTAAGATTTTTTCAAAGACCTTCTTGTTCCACTTGTTTATACCCCCCTTCACATGTTTTAATTTCCCAACTACTACATGAATTTTGGATTCTTGGATCAAATACATCCACCATGTTTTTATTTCCCTAAAAATTCTTGGGTATTGCAATCACATGAATCCAAATTTGAAAGGGTTATTTTATTTCTATCCTCCAAACTACTCCAGAATACAGAAGGGTTATGATTCAGTCATGTTATTGGGAATGGTGCCAAAATATTCTCATATTGTTTCCCAATCCACTCCAAGGATAGTAAAAATGTATCCAATATCACCTATATTAATTCCTTTAACCTCCTATTAGTCCACATAAATGTAATACCACTCAAATCAACATCATAAAGACATAATGCTAATGTAAAATTACTAAGGTTATCTATAATCTTAATGAATCCTTAGGATATCTGTTTCTTCTCTCAGCCTTAATGGATTGTTGAAGTATCCTACCACTATCCATATTATCCCCCTTACCTATTTTCCCATTTTCTCTAGCTCTTTCTAAAAATCCTTTCTCAATCTACTTATATTTGGAGCATAGACATTTGTAACAAGGAAATCCAACTTTGAAGACTTCGCTGAATTAAAAATAAATAACTATTTTTTACTTCTAGAGATAACTTATCGTTCATAGAGGTTAGAGTTCCATAGTGTTTAAAAGCCTCTTGAATCTCTCTTAGACTTCTTCCATGTTTCACTTTGAATACTTTCCTACATTGCATAAGTTATTTTAGTTTGTTGCAATAAAATTATTTTAGGTTGGTGGCCCTTCATCATGGATCAAACCAATCTATGTTTTTTAGGGGCATTCATTCCCCTAATATTCCATGATATAAATTTTATATTTTACTTATTGAAGTGGGCTTCTTCCCATTAAATATTATGGTTTTCTGCTTCCTATCTTTCAACTCCTTTGTTTCCTTTAAAAAATCCTTAAATGGGGATTTGGCCACCTTATTTATATTCTCTATTCTTAAATCGAAGAGCTTCTTAGCACTCCTCAACATCCTTAGGTATGGTACTTTCCTTGAAGTCCTTGTAGCCACTTCTTCTTGATTAAATGTACATGGAAATTTTTTTTAATCTAATTCTCAATGGGCCTCCATCTCCCATACCATTGCTTTCTCATTTTATTCCATTTTATCTATTATTTCTTCATCCTTTTTATTCACCTCATCTTGTGGTATTGCAGAGATTATCGTTTGTATATATTCTTGATTTTCTACATTTTTAGTTTCCTCTCTTAGAATTAGTACATCACCTTCTTTCATATCCATTTCCATCTATAATATTTCCTTACCTTTACCAATACCATATTTACTTATTTATTTCTGATTCTATATTAGTTCCCTCCTCTTCTCAACTTATTGTCTTTTAATATCTTTACCCCTATCCTAAGAGATCTACTACTTTTTCTTCCACATTTATCCTTTTTTTCCTTTCTTCATTGTTACTTTGGATTTCTCTATAATTCCTCTTGTATCTGTTTGGGAAATCCTTTTCTAGATGAAACATTTTGGAAGCGAATCTATAGCTAAAGATATAATTATCATATATAATACTTTGATTCAACCATGACACCATTCTAGCAAAAAATATGTTTTTTTCTTTACTAAAAAAATCCACAATGAGAAAGTGTCCATCGGATTTTTCTATACTTTCCAAAAAATTCTCCTTCCAAAATTATAGAGGTAAAACAAGAAGTGTTACCTATATTAGGGCTATATCTATCCTCTCTATATCAAGGTTATAGCTAGGATCTAATTTATTAAGATATAGACTAGATCTACCTATAAACCATAGGCCTTCTAGAATATCCCTATGATAATTTTTCTTATTGTTAAAAGAGGTAAGAAAAATCCTTTTGGCATAAATGATAATTCCACGTCCTTTAACTTTATAGTGATTAACCACCTACTTCTTGATCTACTCCCCTATGGATCATGACCCTATGAACATTCCAATGAGAGTATTACTAAGTATATTCTATACTCTTTGATAGAATTTATCAAGAATTTTAAAAATTATCTCTCCCTCAGTTTCAAAGAACATTAGTATCTATTATTCCTTATTTTCCTCCCCACTTATCTCCTCTTCAATCATTCTTCCCATTTTATATTATCCTTCTCTATGTTCATACTCTCTTATGATGATTTTATATTTTTTCCTTTAGTGTCATTGAAGATGGATTTGATGGAGCTTGAGCATTGTGAACTCTACATTCACAATCCTTAGCATCAATAAGCTTTACCATTTATTTTAGATTTCTTTCTAAATCTATAGATTCTCTAGCCATGTGTTGTTACCACTTTACTTCTTTCCTCATTATAAATTGGTATGTCTAATTTTAATATTTAGGGGTCCTTAAATTTGATTCTAGCAAGAAATCAAGCATTTCTTAGAAAAAACCTTGGAGGGTGTAAACAACAAGAATGAGTTGCAACTTATATCATAATAGTTTTAAAGCATTTTTCCTCCACTATAATCCAAGATCGTAGATGTCATACCTTGTGCCACCATGTTTCTAAATATTTTGTTCTCCAATACAATTCTAGCTTGCAAATGTAGTAGTATGTGTCACTATGCTTATAGAATATGGAATATTCAGTTTTAATATATAAGGGTCGTTGATTTTGATTATTGAAAGAAGACAAGAATTCCTCCAAAAAAACCATTGGAAGGTGTAGACCAAAAGAATGACCTGATACCTATGCCATCATGATTATGGGGCTTCTATTGTCCACTACAAACCTAGCTCTAAGATCTTACAATTAAAATCATACTCATGTCATCATGTTTTGAAGTTTTTCTTCTACTCTACAATCCTATCTTATTAATATTGTAGCCCATGCCACAATATTCTATGATATAACATAAATATCATTGACAACCCATGTTGTCATATTTTTGGAGCTTCTATTCTCTACTGCAACCCTAGCTCATAGATGTTGTAGCTCATGCAATCATGTTTCTAGAGTTCCTATTCTCCATAGAAACCCTAGTTCACATATACCACAACATGTGCTGCCATGATTTTAGAGCTTCTATTCTCCACTACAACCCTAAGACCATTGTATCTAAATACATTACTAGTTATCTTAAATTTTTATTAAGATGATACTTTATGAGATATTATATGAGTGACCATGTAAAATGCCTTCACTTAAGATCTTATACAATTTTTATTGGTGAGGAGAATTTGCGTGGCTCAATATATAAAAATCCAAGTAGAATACATATATAGACACCTCGAGGGGGACATGATAGATAGATAGATTATACCAACGTATATATACTGAACCAAGTTTATAATGTTGGACATAGATATTCTTTTGAGATTATCCTTATAAAAATGAGATAAATATTAGCAAAGGTTCTTAATTTACATCTATGCTCATGGATTGCTTCAATATCTTAAATCAAATGGGACTACTAACCTTTTGTTTAGCATAACCATCCAACAAATTTGAATAGGTAAACCATGGATGAATAGAAATCACATAGGTTTAAGAAAGGGGTTTGAATGTGTGGTGTGTCTCCTAAATTTGAAGAGAATGAGAAAGGGAAGGTGATCCCAAATGCAATTATGGCTTTGATAGATAGTCTTACACACTTGAGTTTTTGTAATAATTTTTTCAAGCCCAAATACAATTATAGCTTTCGTAGAAAATCACATACACTTGTAACTTTCTGATTAAATTTAAAAAAAAAATGAAGGAAGCGGATATAGCATCCTAGTGTATTGTTCTTAATCTGAAGATAGTATTATTGGTAGAATAGAAAACTATATGTGGAAGATTCCGAATAATTTTAACAAACATTTTATATTTCAATGGACGGTACATATCTTATTTTCTCGTATTATGCACATGATAGGAGACTTTTAACACCCTTGCTTACTATTGAATAGATTTCTTTGTAATATTATGTTGCTTTTATAAAACCAATTTTTTAAACCGAGCTCTATTCCAAATACGAATATCAAAAATATATCTAGAGTAGCATTTCAGTATTGAGTTTCGGCAACAATTGATCGAGCTTCAAGCATGTTGACAAAAGCTGAATTATGCACATTTTAAGTGGAAAGAGGTAAAGCTAAAGATAGCGTAATCGATAAAAGCAGTTTAGGATGCAATTTGAATTGACAAAAAAGAAAAAGAAAGAAAGAGGTGTTTTAGGCAAAGTCCAAAGTTAATATAATAGAACACAATTTCTACGCCTCGGGGCTTCTTTTTTCCCACCCAGGAAAATATCTGATCTTTGAATTGAACTACAGCGAATTTCTATTCAACACTTATATATATCCCGAAAAGTTGGGAAATATTTAGTATCAGAAAGGAAAACCAATGTTTTCTTGGTTGACAACTTGAAAATGCCACTATAGTTTTGTGTGGACCATCTTCCATTGGAGCTTCGTCATTGATTTAGGAGGAAAAAGAACAATTTAATATTATATATTTCATAGGATAGCGCTCCCAAAAAATATTCCATTTGAAAAAATATATTTGTTTCTACCCAATCAACGATGCCTTATATCAATAACAATATGTGGAGCTGTTCTCTCGCCCATTCTATTTCGATCGATCGACGAATTAAGCTTGCATTCATTCCTCCAACACCTAAAGTGGATTCTAACGAACTGTTTTCTTCATTAGACGGATTAGGTTCCATTGTTGCTCTACAAAGGGGACAAGTAGAGTGTGAATAAAACCATATATCAATACACTTTGAATGAAAGTTGTGATTGCATTCGGGCAGCAGTCTGACTTTCTCATTCTCTTCAAATTTAGAGAGACAAATTGCACATTCAAGATCCTCAATGAAACTCTCTGATTTGTATTCAAACACTGGCAAAGCATTCATGGTTTCTCTATTCAAACCTGTTGCATGTACAGTCGTGACATTTTCTTCTGCAATATCAAGTGCGCGTTGCCTTCTTGAGGTCTCCCTTATTCGAAAGAGCTTACTTAAAGCAAATGCAAAGCCGGAACTAAATGAATAGGTCATGACTTATGATAGAAGTGAACAAGCCAACTTTCTCTACTATGTTGTGTTGTCTTAAACATTTTGAGGCTAGATCTTTTTAAGGTCTGAAGAAAATGTTGGACAAGTATGGGCATCTTTTCAAAGCATGTTCTCCGTGATGCTTATTTTGCGTCATAGCCTCAAACAAATAATTTGGCCAAAAAAGTCGAAGAGATGGAATTTAATTGAAGGTCCATGATTCCATATATCCCATCCGTGTATAAGACTATATGGGACCTGTTCAAACTATGCAGTCATCGACCTCTGTCTTTGTAATTTAAAACATGGTCGCTTTCTAGAAACTACGCGTGCTGGGAAACAAGATTATATGGCTTCTAATGCAAGTTACTATTACCTTAACGTTTAATTCCGTTCCATTCACTTGAGGAATGGAATCTCAATCTACGTGGCACGACAAGTCAAAGGTTCTCAAAGAGAATAGTCAAAGGCTCTCAAAGAGAATAGTTTTCTTAAAACGTGTGCTATTAAGTTATAAAGATCTCAATTTAGAATTTAGGTGGTGATACGAATTCAAGAATCTCTCCGAGGCATTGGTCAAAGACATCCTTATCTAGAATTCAAGAATCCCTTCTATCATAATCTCTCCGAGGCATTGGTCAAAGACATCCTTATCTAGAATTCAAGAATCCCTTCTGTCATAATCTCTCCGAGGCATTGGTCAAAGACATCCTTACCGGGTGTACAATTAGGCATTGGTCAAAGACATCCTTATCGAGTGTGCAGTTATGATTTAAGAGGGAAACAATAATTCCATTTGTGTTTTCGGATTATTATCTAAAAATCTAATGTTTTAATTATAAAAAGTAATACCATAGTCTCGGAGGGTTGGGGAGGGTTGGGTAGATTGGAAAGTGTTTGTCCGGTAAGGCATTTACCAAGAAGAGACCTAGAGGCATTTACCAAAAAGACACTCAGGTTCAAACATTGGGGCAGCCAATTTTCAAAGGTAGTAGTCTGGTCTAAATCTTTTGAGTGTGTGTTAGGTCGATGATGATGGTACAAATCTTGAGCGACCAGTGGTCCTCTTCATGTCAGGTCAACATCAACAATAATGAAGCAGAACAAGTTTTATGGAATCAGCACATCTAATTTGAACCCTCCACTTGTCGATTACTAAAAATAGTGTGGTTGTGACCAACTCTCCTATGTAACTGAGGAAAACAATTGTACCTTTGTACCCAAAAATGACCTTGAATTAAAAGTAGTCTAATTAGTTTGAAAGGTTAATCGGATTGGTAAATATTGGTATTTATCAATAAGAGACTTAGTTTAAATCTTGGAAGCATATGTGTTTGTGCATAAGTAGTAGTCTAACCTACTTTAGCTGAGTATGCACCTATCCAAAAATGATGGTACCAATCCCTAGCTCACAATGCTCTTCTTCGTAATATGACGTATGTCACCTGACTGCGCACCTGCCCACAAATAATGATACCAATATTGAGATCGGGTGTTCCTCCTCTTGCCAAGTTAAATAATAATGAAGTGAAATAAGTGTTGTTGGGACAACCCCAAGATTTGAACCATGCTTAATAGTAGAAAAAAATTGTAATCAACTCCCCATAAATTAAAAAAATAAATAAAAATAAAAAATTCAATTATACCTTCACATAACTTGTAACCATATTTCAATTACAATTTACATTACTTAAAAATAAATAAATACACAAAAAATTTCAAAATTTTAACTTACTTTGCATTACTTCAAAATAAATAACTACATAAAACAACTTTCAAAAAATTTAGATGGTCCAATAACAATCAGAAGCATATTTGATGCAATGCTCATGTGATGCCCTTATTTAAAATTTTTAGCATCTACTTCATATTTGGAAAATCAATATTTTAAAATTAATTTAAATGGAATGCACTAGGGTTTCGAGTTCTTGGTGCCATACTACCACTTCACTCTGGAGTGTCTACGAGACGCCTCTTAGGTTTGTTTTTGTTGCTTTCACAAAATTTAATCTGTCATTTTGAAGATTTAACCTTTTTTTTAATGGACGAAGCTCATTCAACAACTCCAATTTTTTTTTAAGCTACAAAAGTGAGCAATGGCGCTAAAGGTGAATAAGCAACCATAGAAGTTCATTCCCAAAGTTTATTACGAGGTAATATTTATCCTTCGAATATTGTTATCCCATTGAGTGATTTTAATACTACTTGTTCTTAGTTGGAAAGTCATACGCTGGTAGGGTATTTTCTAGGTTGTATCCCTGGAAAGATCGTCTTTCAAAATTAGATCCAACAAGCTTGGCATGTCGTCAAGGTTAATGGTATTCAAAACCTCATCAAAGGATTTTTTTATTTTGTTTCACTGACCCTGCTTAGGCCAAAGCGATCCTCATTCGTGGGCCTTGGTCTGTTCATAGCTCCCTATTAATTTTTTAGACTTGGACCAAGGATTTGTTTGTCACTAATGATGTTTCCTTGCGAGTTGTAGTTTGGGTTGAATTCCCTGGTCTTCCTCTTTCGCTATAGCCTTATTATCAGAACCTTGTGGTCCCCATTGGTGAATTTATCTATTGTGAAATGGATAAATTTTATGCCTCATACTCTCAAAAGCATTTTTGTGTCAAAATCGATCTTCCTAAAGACCTTAGGAAGATTGATGATGTCCAAGTTGGTGATTATAGGTTCAAGAAATGTGTTGTCTACATACTATTGCCTAACACATGTTACCATTACCAATTAGTTGCCCGTAAGATAAAATATTGTCCTTTAATAGTAGACAAGATTAAAGTTAAGGAGACGATTGTGGCTCCTGTTACTACAAGCTTTGTTCCTGCTCCAAAAGGGGGCAAGATGAATGGAAGGTAGTCCATAAGAAGAGTAAGAATGGGAAAAATGTAAACCTTATGACTGCTCCCAGTAGCTCGCCTCAACCCCTTGTGTCTTCTATGATAGTTGGGAATGGTGTGGTGATGGAGCAACATACCATACAATTAGTGACACCCAGTTATAGGGCTTCACAGATGGTTTCTAATGTACCACCGACTAGTGCTGTCTTTGCCAAAATTATTGCTTCTTCTACTCCTACTTAGTCTTCAGATTCTCTAGTTCTACATATCAATGGGTAGTCTTCATCAAGCTTCATGGAACCTGAATGGGCTTCTATAAATGGTTGAAGATCTCGTAGCCCACCATAGGGATAATCCTTTGTTCAAAAGGACAAAAGGCATCAAATAGAGTTTTGAAAGTAGATCAAGAGCATTTCCTCAATAATATTTATGGTTCTCTTTCAAATATTAGAGACACTAAAGATGTAGCTGAACATATGAGTCTTGATTGATCTTCATGATTTTTTTATTATGGAATATCAGAGGGCTAATAGAACCAATCCATAAATACTTGGTCTGAGATGATATTAATTCATGCTCTATGTTTTATAGTAACCCTGAATTTCTTTGTATTCAAGAGATTAATATTTCTAACTATTTTTTGCAATGTACTTGCCATTTTATTTGGCCAAATTGCTTTTTTTATGCCACCAATCATTCCCCTGGTAGAGAGGGATCTATCATTATTTTGGGGTGTGGACCCTTCCAATCGTGTAGTTTGGATTTTACTTGAGGTTGGTGAGCTATCTTTTGGAATTATTAATGACTATGCCTCCAATGACACTCAAGAGCATTGTAACCTTTGGCGGTGGTTTGCTTTTTCTTTACCACCTATTGTTTGGGTTATATGCAGATATTTTAATATGACTGAAAATCCTGGAGATAATATAGGATAACTTTCAAAGTAGTGGGTTACTAGGGAAAGAGAGACCTAGTACTTCATGAAAAAAAAATTGGGTTTGTCAGACCCCAATTCTTATTTTTCTCTTTATAATTTTCCTAAAAATTTGTGGTATACGTGGTCCAATTTCTAGGCTGGCCATGCAAGAAGTCTGAGAAGGTTGGACAAAGTCATGTTTTCATATCATGTGCAATTTTTTTTCATAGGAGAAATGCTTCAGCTCCGTTTGTTGAAACCATTCTTAGCACTACTGCTTTCTATCATTCACCCATAATGTTTAATGTGTTGATGAAATCCCTGCCTTAGAGACACTACAAGTCATAATTTTTTTTCAATACTTCCTTTCTTCAGCACCCTTCCATGGTTTGTCATATCCGTAGTGTCTGGAATCTAGTTTCTAGACCTATTGGAGAGTTGGATTGGATAGAATGGTGGAATGCTGCCATTTTTCATACAACTATATTGCTCCATAATTTGGGAGAAAAGGTGGAACAATTTAGAAGACATTTCAATGATATTCATTTAATCTTGAGCTTCAGTCTCATGTTGCCCAACTGAGGCATGAAATTAAACTTGATAAACTCTATGAGGCTCGGGGTGTTCGAATTAATGTCCATCTTCATTGGCTTAAAGTTGGTGATAGGGTCACCAAAGAATTTTTTCAAAGGCTCCGCCCTCCCAGGTAAGCTACTCAATTCAAAGCCATTCAAGATAATGGAATAAGGCTTACGTCCCTTCTTGAGATGATTAATGCTTTTTTCAAGCACTATACTAATATTTTTTCTTCTCAAGCTTATTACCTTGAGCGGGAGCAAGCACTGGTATCTTGTATGCTAGTTGTACCAGTTAAAGTTTTAGAGTCTCAAAGAGTAGGGTCTGACAAACTACTCTCCATTACAGATCTAGAGGATGCATTATCTCAAATGGTAAATGATGAAGCACCAGGTCTGGATGGCTTTCATTGTGAGATCTACAAGGGTTTTTGGGATCTAGTTGGTCCTAATATACATAAATTTTATCTAGAAGCTCTTCGAGAAGGCTCTTTGGGAGCACTTATTAATAGGGGCAACATCAAATTCATACCCAAGCAAGGGGACCCAGAGTTTATTACTAATTGGAGGTCTATTACTTTATTGAATGTTAGTTACAATATCATTACCAAAGATTTTGCTCTTTGTCTTAGGCCTCTTCTTCCTTTTATAGTCAAGTTAGAGAAAATTGGCTTTATTCAAGTAAGGTACATCCTTAACAATGTTCTGGCCATCAGGGAGGGCATGGAATGGGCCCAGATGTCAAACCAACACACAGTTTTTATTAATATTGATTTTTAGAAATCTTATGACCACATTGAATGGAGATTCATTCTTGTTATGCTCAAAGCTTTAGGATTTAGGACAATTTTCATTAATACTGTTACCATGATATTCAGAGATGTTGGTTAATCTTATCTTAAGGCCATGATTGAATTTTGTACTTGTATTATTCATATTTTTCCTTTTGGCCCATCTAAACTTTGAAAAAGGTACTTTTATAACTTTTTATAATATTTTAGTCCTAAAGGTTATTCTCAAAACCTTAACCTAAAGGCAACATGTATTTGGGTATAGATATTCCTTAATACCAACCTTTTTTCTCATTGGTTGAAGTGTAATTTCATTTCTATTTAGTGAGATTATTTGATGTCCATTGACACCCTGAATATATTTTATGTTCTTCATTCTTTGAGTAGTGTACTTTTCAAGCAATATTGGGTAATGCTTGATTCCATTAATTTTTAAAAAAATTGTGAAATCTAATATTAAATCCTATAGAGGTTGGTACAATAACTATTCATGTCTTTATATAAATTTAGTTTTGGTATCAATAATAAATTTGATCGTATTGTGGATAACAATGTTGGTTCCAATAAAGGGGTGGTGATGAAGAAGTGAGAATTTCCATTACTTAATCTAGACCCAATGCCAATGTACCGATGGTTCCAATTGAAACCTAAAGCCATGACACCAAATTTTTTAGTTCTAAGGCAATAACAACACCATGTACAATATTGCATTATGAGTAAATAGATTTTAAAACCTAAAACTAGAAGAGTAAGATGATCATGAATGTGTTAGTAAGTCAAAACCTCAAGCCATGTCTGAGCACTGGTGACTTAACTATGCATTTGCCTAATAATTATCCCTAAGATTCAAACTTGTCAAAGTTGCTCTCACCTTGTGAGCAATGCAGTAACCATTGAATCCCTTCAATAGAAGAAATAAAATTTATAATTAGTCAGTATAAAAAAATAATTATATTGTTGAAGCCCAATAGGTGGTGTTATACCAACTTATTCAATATTTGAAATTACATATATGTTCCCAATGTAAATGTAGTTATTGTTTAGGGTGATGATGTTAAATTACATTATACATTGCACTTGACAATGAAAATATATGTAGACAAATGAGGAGCATTCTATCTAACCATAAAATTTAATTTTATACTTAATGGTAATATGTTTTGTATGATAATGTGTAAAGTCAAATACTTAATTTTTTTAGGGTTATTTAATCCCCATGACATTCATGGAGGGGCAAGGAATAAAATGTGCATGGTTTTCATTATGGATTTACCTATAACAACTTGCAAAGACATAATAACATCCTATTGACTGCTTGTAAATTAATCAAGGTATCCTACTTATTTAAGATGAATGTATGGTTTTCATTACAAATTTATCTATGATAAAATAAGGTCATTAATGACATCCTAGTGATTGTATATAAATTATTTAGGGTATACTACTTCTTAAAGATAAAATCAACTTATAATAATCAATATTTGTTTATATTTTATGTAGATGAAATATTGATATTACACATGATGTTACATACAATATCATATCATATACATATTTTTTGTTCACCTCAAGTTTTTATAAATAGTGTAGGAAGCCTTGGGAGCTAACTTTGAGAATTACTTACTACCTTAATACTAATGAATAATTAGATTAAATGAATGGAGTGGAAAATGATATATTGAGGATGCACATAATGAATTATCAAGATAAATAAGGAGTACATATAATCTTATTTTAGTTTTATTTATTATAATAATTATTTTTTTACTAGGGTAAAATATGGGATTTTGAAAGGGCCCAAACCATTTTACATTTCTATATTGGTCTATCTAGTCTTACCAACCAAAAATCATCATATTTGAAGGCTACAAGACATTCAAAAAATTGAATTACCTTGTTTGAAAACTCCATATATTTACATTCATATCTTTGAAGAGTCTCCAAATAAAGGAAGCCTCTTTGGAAAAGTCCATATGTATCTATAAAATGGAACCCTTAGCAAAAAAATTTGCAAATCTCTAAAAAAAGGAATCCTCAATAGACAAATCCATAGCTATTCTAAAAGTGTAACCTTCAACAAGCAAATCCAATAAAAATTCAAACTGATAGATTTCTCACATAGAACCTCATAATGCTTTCAAAAATTCATAAATAAATAAATCTCTATAAAATGGGATCAATAGTAGACAATTCCATAAATCTCTATAAGATGGAGCCCTTAGAAGATAAGTCCTATATATATATATATATATATATATATATATATATAGAAAATAGAACCATCAGCAAGAAAATGAATAAATATCTAGAAAATGGAACCATGAGTAAAAAAATCCATAGATAAATCCAACAAATATCCAAAATATGTAACCTTCTTTAAACAATTGCACATTTATAGAAAATAATTTTACCATGGATATTCTAGAAATTTGAAATCTCACCCAATGAATTGACTTTCTTTATTTTCTCTCTCCTTTACCACTAACTATACTACATCTAGATGGATCCCATTTTGTAGTATTCATATTTTATCTTTATTTGTAATATCTCCCTAATTTGGTTGCCAATTGGTCACCCTATTCCTTCTCTATACACATGTACCACCTCAAATTATTCCAATGAATTTAGAAATCTTACTGTATATGTTTCTATGTCCACTACTCTCTATCTCACCACCACCTTTTTATTTAGGAAATTAACAATATTGGATAAATCTCCCTAAATTATAAGTTTCCTAGTTCCCATATAAACTACCATATTTACTCTTCCCAAGACAACTTTAGATTTAGCTTGATGGTTTGTCATAGTACCCAAGTACTCACTCGTTGTTCCAATAAATATTCTTTGGCTATTCCTTTGCACTGCTCCTACTATAGGATTCCCTAGTTTTCCTTTAGAAGCCCCATCAAATTTTAGTTTTAATCATCCTTTTTTGTGGATTACACTTAGCATTGCTCCTCAAGTCACCTCAATGATTGTCATTCACCCCAACTGGATGTAGATTCCAATATTCACTTAATTCCTCCATTGACTCTAAAATATCATATATTTTTAGTGCTTTAATATTCTCTACTATGGTCATTATTATGTGTTCTCTATTCCTAGTTGTTGATCTCTTCTTCCATTTAAAAATCCTTATGTTTCTCTACAACCAAGCCCCCTACACATTGTGAAAGTAAATTAGATTCCAAATCTAATTTTGTCTCAGCCTCTTAAATTGCTTCTCCTACTATTCCATCCAACCTATAATGCTATTAGGTAGCACCCACATCATGCCATTTTCTTTATTATATCATGTAATATTTGATGGATTATTTACATTCCAATATGATGTAACACATTGATTCCTGATGAGCTTCACAAAGGTAACATATATTAGGAAATTGAAAATGCCTCTTATGTAGGCCTATTAAAATATTATTTTAGACCACCAATCATAGCAAAATTTTTATGTTTTGTATTGCTTTTCTTCCCCAAATTTGATCCCATAAGAGCCTCAACTAAGTACTGCAAGTAAAATATCATAGTATTATTTAACAGTGAAGAACCCTTCCTAAGCAGATCCCTATAGTATTGTATTCTTAGCTAAATTGGAGCTTACATAATAAGCATTCAATTTATCTAGATCTTATTCATATTGATTATGGTTGATTGGTTGTTTCCATATTACCTCTCCTCCTTCTATAGCCAAAAAATAACTCACCATATTCCCATATTTTTGTTCTAGCTCTACTTTGATTCTTGCTAAATCCTCATCCTCCACTAATGGAAACTTATCCAACCATGCATCTTTCTGGAAATGGATAAACCTTTAATTCCTTCTCTTCCATTGGATGTATTTCTATCTTTCTACCCTTTACTATGTCGTTCCACATTGATGTTACTTAATAGGACTCTAGAGTAGTAAAAAATATACTATCCTCTTGGTCATCAAGGTATTTATCTCTTAGAATTATTTCCCACAAGGCATTAACCTCCTTAACTAGCCTTGATCCTACATTTACTATGAAAGCCTTGCTTATATCACTTACTATTATAATCCCAAGTCCTCAACTTGATTTATCATTGTATACTCTCTCCCATTCTACAAGTTAAATTTTTCCCTTCCCCTATAGTCCCAATTAAAAGAATATTTTCTAAGTACTTTCCATTATATTAGTTACTTTAAGAGGGATCTTAAATACCAATAACACATATATGGGGATTTCTTGGAGAGTACTCTTAAGTAGGTATAACTTACCTACCTAACTTACCAAATTTTGCTTCCATTTAGCTAGTTTACTCTGGGTCCTATCAATGAACACATTCCATATTTTATCCTTACATACCCCTATGAGCATTGACATTCCCAAGTAAACATAAGGGAGAAATGAAAAACTACACCCAAGATTTACTATTATTTTTCTTTGTTGATTCTTTGTAGTGTTTATAAAATTTGCCTTAGTCTTATCCATATTTATCTTTTGTTGGGATGCTTTATGATATAGATTTAATGTGCTCATAAATTCCTTTTCCTTAGCTAAAAATTCTCTCCCTAGCAAAATTGTGTCATTCATAAATTGTTGGTGAATAATACCTTCTGTAGATAAATATGGTTTTAATCCACTTAATTCTTCCACTCATTTTTTTGATCAAATGTAGCTTATCAATGCTTCTACCATTATTATGAAGAGATATGGGGATAATATATCCCCTTGCCTTAAGCCCCTATTGTTTCCAAATAATCTAGCTAAACAATTATTCACTATAAGCAAGAATGTAGATCCCCCATAGTAGCACCCACCTTCTCCATTTGTTAAAGCCAAACTTATCTAGGACTCTATCTAGAAAACACCACGAGACAAAATCATAGGCTTTTTTCATGTCAAGTTTTAAGACCATTCCATCAGTTTTACTCATTTTAACTAAATGAATGGTCGTATGGAGTGTGGTTACTCCATCCAAAATTTTTCTACCCTTCATAAATCCCCCATTTTGCTCTAAAAAAAATATTTGGAAGAAAAATATTTAATATAATGCAATCACTTTTGATTACCTTATAAATACCATTACATATATAGATTTACCTAAAGTATTTATATCACTTAAGCCTATTAGTCTTTGTAATGAGCACTAGGAAAGTATTATTGTAGTCACTTGAAAATTTCCTAACTGGTGTAACTCTATTACTATTGCTACTACATAGTTACTCATTATGTTATAGAAATATTGCAAGAAACTTATTTGAAATCCATAAGGCTCTGAAGCATTATATTTTATTAATGAGAAAACTACTTCCTTAACCTTACCCTCACTCACCTCTTTAACAAGTTCTAAATTCATATATCTTAATAGAATCCTTGGGATATAATGAATTATTCCATTTATATCTTCTTGATAATCCTCCCTATCCTTTATTAGCAACAACATGAAGTCCACCAACCCTTGTTTTATTTGATCTTCTTCTCTTATTACTTTTTTATCATTTTTTTGATTTTTAATTATCCTTGCTACACGTTTATGTCTTATAGTAGAGATATGAAAGAATATTGTATTCCTATATCTTTATATTAACGATTCATTCCTTGAATTTTATCTTTAATATGTATATTTTGTTACCATTATTGTATGTAATTTTGACAAGACAACTTTCTCTCTACTATAAAGGACTTGATCCATCTTGTTTCTACTTATTTCCTCTTGAATTTGACTCAATTATTACCTTAACTACTCCATTTTAAGATGTTTTCAAGGACCTTCTTGTTCCACTTGTTTATATCGCCCTTCACATGTTTTAATTTCCCAACTACCACATACATTTTATTTTCTTGGATCAAATACCCCCACCATATTTTTATTTCCATACAAATGCTTGGGTGTTACAATCACATGAATTCAAATTCGAAGGGGGTGTTTTCATTCTATCCTCCAAACTACACCAAAATATAAAAGGGTTATGTTTCGATCATGTTCTTGGAAATGGTGCCAACATATGCTCATATTGTTTCCCAATCCACTCCAAGGATAGCAAAATGATATCCAATATCACCTACATCAATTCCTTTAACCTCTTATTATTCCATATAAATGTATTGCCACTCAAATCAACTTGATAAAGACATAATGGTAATATAAAATTACTAAAGTTCTCCATACTCTTGATGATTCTCTAGGATCTCCCTTTCTTCTCACTTAGCCTTAATGGATTGTTGAAGTATCCTATCACTATCCATATTATCCCCCTAACCTATTGTCTCATTTGTTCTAGCTCTTTCTAAAATTCCTTTCCTATTCTACTTATATTTGGAGCATAGACATTTTTAACAAGGAAATCCAACTTTGAAGACTTGGATGAAATAAAAATAAACAATTGTTTTTCACTTCTAGAGATAACTTCTCCCTCATACATGTTAAAATTCCATATATTTTAAAAACCTCTCGAATTTCCCTTAGCCTTCTTCCATATTTCACTTTGAATACTTTCCCACCTTGCATAAGTTAATTTAGTTTGTTGCAATAAAATAATTTTAGGTTGGTGGACCTTCATCATGGATCAAACCAATCTATATTTGTTAAGGGAATTCATTCCCCTAATATTCCATGACATAAATTTTATATTTTACTTATAGAAATGGGATTCTTTCCATTAAATATTATGCTTTTCTTATTCCTATATTTCAACTCCTTTGTTTCCTTTAAAAAATATCCTTAATGGAGGATTGTCCACCTTCTTTATCTTCTCTATTCCTACATCCAAGAGCTTCTTAGCACTTCTCAACATACTTAGGTATGGTACTTTTATTGAAGTCCTTGTAGCCACTTCTTCTTGATTAAATATACATGGTAAATTTTTTTGATCTAATTCTCAATGATACTCCATCTCTCATACCATTTCTTTCTCCTTTTCTTCCATTTGATCCATTATTTCTTCATCCTTTGTATTCACCTCATATTGTGGTATTGGAGAGATTATCCTTTTTACAAATTTTTGAATTTCCACACTTTTAGTTTCCTCTCTTAGAATTAGTACATAACCTTCTTCCATATCCATTTCAATCTATAAGATTTCTTTAACTTTACCAATACCATATTTATTTATTTATTTATTATTCTATATTGGCTCCCTCCTCTTCTCAACTTCTTGTATTTTAATCTCTTTACCCTTATCCTAAAAGATATACTAAATTTTCTTCCAAATTTATCCTTTTTTCCTTTCTTCATTGTTACTTTGGATTTCTCTATAATTCCTCCTCTATCTGTTTGGGAAATACTTTGCCAGATAAACCATTTTGGCATAAAATTTATAGCTAAAGAGGTCATTATCATATATAATACTTTGATTCCACACCCCATCTCAAGATCATATTGATATCATCAAGTAGACTCTATTATGATTCAACCATGAAACCATTCTAACAAAAAATATGCTATTTTCTTTACTAACAAAATCCACAATGAGAAAGTTTCCAAAGGAATTTTCTATGCTTTCAAAAATATTCTTCTTCCAAAATTATATAAGTAAAAAAAGAAGTGTTAACCATATTAGGACCACATCGATCATCTTTATATCAAGATTAAAGCTAGGATCTAATTTATAGAGATATAGACTATATCTACCCATAAATCATAGGCCTTCTAGAATATCCCTATGATAATTTTTTTCATTGTTAAAAGAGGCAAGAAAAAACCTTTTGGCAGAAAGGAAAATTCCACATGTCCTTTCACTTTCTAGTGATTATCCACCCACTTATTTATCTACTTCCCTATGGATATTGATCCTATGAACATTCCTATGAGATTATTACTAAGTATAATCTATGCTCTTTGATATAATTTATCAAGAATATTAAAAAATATTTCTCCCTCCTTAGTTTCAAAGAACATTAGTATATATTATTATTTATTTCCTCCCCACTTATCTCCTCCAATCATTCTACCCATTTTATGTTATCCTTATCTAGGTTTATACTCTCTTATGATGATTTTAGATTTTTCTCCTTTAGTATCAATGAAGATAGATTTGGTGGAGCTTGAGCATTATCAACTCTACATTCACAATCCTTAGCATCAATAATCTTTGTTATTTCTTTTGTATTTCTTACTAAAGCTATAGATGCTCTAGCCATGTGTTATTCCAAATTTACTTCTTTATCATCCTAAATTGGTATGTCTAATTTTAATATATAGGAGTTCTTAACTTTGATTCTAGTAAGAAGCTAAGCATTTACTAGAAAAATCCTTAAAGGTTGCAAACAACAAGAATGAGTTGCAAATTATATCATCATATTTTAAAGCATTTTTTCTCCACTATAACCCTAGATCGTATATGTCATAACTTGTACCACCATGTTTTTAAATATTTTGTTCTCCAATACAATTCTAGCTTACAAATGTAGTAGTATGTATCACTATGTTTATAGAATATGGAATGTTTTGTTTTAATATATAAGGGTCCTTGATTTTAATTATTAAAAGAAGACAAGTATTCCTCCAAAAAAATCCTTGGAGGGTGTAGATCAAAGTAGTGATATGATATCTATGCCATCATGATTATGGAGCTTCTATTGTCCACTACAACCCTAGCTTGTAGATTCTACAATTAAAATCATACTCATGTGATCGTGTTTTGGAGATTTTCTTCTCCCCTACAATCCTATATTATCAATATCATAGCTCATATTACAATGTTCTATGATATAACATAAATATCAGTCACAACCCATGTCGTCATATTTTTGGAGCTTTTATTGTCTACTGCAACCCTAGATCATAGATTTTGTAGCTTATGCAATCATGTTTCTAGAGATACTATTCTCCATAGAAACCCTAGTCCACATATACCACAACATGTGTTGTCGTGATTTTAGAGCTTTTATTCTCAACTACAATTCTAAGACCATTGCCTTTCAATACATTAATAGTTATGACTCTAACAAGTATCTTAAATTTCTATTAAGATTATACTTTATGAGATATTATACGAGTGACCATGTAAAATACCTTGACTTAAGATATTACATAGTTTTTATTGGTAAGTAGAATTTGTATGGATCAATATATGAAAAGCCAAGTAAAATACATATATAGACACCTCAGGGAGGACATGATAGATAGATTGTTTATACCAATGTATATAGACTGAACCATGTTTATAAATTTGGACATAAATATTCCTTTAAGATTATCCCCATAACAATGAGATAAATCTTAGCAAAGGTTCTTAATTTACACCTGTGCTCATGGATTGCTTTAGTATCTTAAATAAAATGGGACTACTAACCTTTTTTTTAGCATAACCATCCAAAAAATTTGAATAGGTAAACCATGGATGATCTACAATTGTTTGAATACAAATCACAAAGCTTTAAGGAAAGGGTTTGAATGTGTGGTGTGTCTCCTAAATTTGAAGAGAGTGATAAAGGGAAGGTGATGCCCAAATGCAATTATAGCTTTTATAGAGAGTCTTACACACTTGGGATTTTGTGATAATTTTTTCAAGACCAAATACAATTATAGCTTTCATTGAAAATCACATACACTTGTAACTTTTTGATAAATTTAAAAAAAAATGAAGGGACCTGAGGGAGTAGCCCAACGGTTCAGGCTTTGGATCTTCTTCAGGACGTCCAAGGTTCAAACTGTGACATGGGTGAGTGTGTGATGGATGGATATATGGTGGCTTTGTGTTAAATTCTCTATTGATAAGTATAGCTCCCAAATTTATGAGAGGTAATCATTGGAAGGAGACTACTCAGCCTTGTGCATTGGTCACAAAGGCTTTTCACAATAACCAAATAAAAAAAAAAATGAAGAGGGAGGATATAGCATCCTAGTGTATTGGTATTAATCTTATGATAGTTTAATTGGTAGAACATAAAACTATATGTGGTAGAATCTGAATGATTTTAACAAACATTTAATATTTCAATGGACGGTACATATCTTATTTTCTCGTATTATGCACATGAAAGGAGACTTTTAACACTCTTGCATACTATTGAGTATATTTCTTTGTAATATTATGTTGCTTTTATAAAACCAATTTTTGAAACTAAGATCTATTCCAAATACGAATATCAAAATGGTATTTAGAGTAGTATTTCAATATTGAGTTTCGACAACAATTGATCGAGCTTCAAGCATGTTGAAAAAAGTTGAATTATTAATATTTTAAGTGGAAAGAGGTAAATTTAAACATAGCGTAATTGAGAAAAGTATTTTAGGATGTAATTTGAAGTGACAAAAAAAAAATAATGATGTTTTAGGTAAAGTCCAAAGTCAATATAATTAAACACTATTTCAACGCCTCGAGGCTTCTTTCTTCCTGTTAGAAATATTAAACCATATTTCATGCCTCTTGAATAAGTGCTTCGCTTAGAAGTAATATAAGCATGTCCCCTGAATATGCTTTGCTTCAAAGTAATTTAAATCCGGTTGTTCGCTCATCAAATTGGTGAAGTAGTAACCAGGCACGGGAATCAAGGGTCTGACATCGCACATGCGGGTAGTTGGGGTTGCTCGGCGATTGGATAGAAACCCTCTTTGACATTTATTTTTTGTCAGCCGGTTGGTGAAGTTTTCCCACCCCTTGTCCTCATTATTCATCTATAAATACCAGACCTGTTGTCAATTTTTAGAGTTGGAGGAGTTGAGAGAAAGTCATAGCATAAGAACGAGAGTGAGAGCAGAAGCATGGTAGAAGAACAACAAAATTGGATCAGTAACCTATCGAATATTTTCTTCTTGTGTTTATCTTAGAACATTGTTGCAGATGATTGTAATTACCTTGTGTGAACCATTGTAATTTGCTTACCGTTTACATAAATTAAATCCTTGTTTGTGTGGTTCTTTGTTGAATTATGTTTGTGTGGGTGTTCATTATTTTTATTGCCTCAATGCGAGGTTCGCAAATTCTCCCTCTAAATCTGAGTATTGCAACATATTTTATCTAAAGCCAAGAGTGTATGTAATTTCCCCGAATCGACATATCGGGCTCTTGTTACCCCGAAGTTACACTTCGACATTATTTTACTTGAAGTTGCACTTTGGGATTTTGTTGCCTCGAAGTGGCAGGTCGAAGCCACTTCGCCCGAAGTAGCACTTTGGGATATTATCTTCCTAAAGCCTCCAAAGCTTCCTAAAGTTGTGCTTCGCAACCTTCTTGGGTGAAACTACCACTTTGGGAGTATTTCTTGTGAAGCATCCTCCAACAACCCAAAACCGTGAACTATTTAATTTCCTTGAAGTTGCCACTTCGCTAGAAAATGTGGCGAAGCTCCTCCTTCGCTGTCCAAATTGCCGAAGCTCATTTCTCACTTCAAAAATTTGTGAAGCTTCTTCCTAGTCTTGGAATTGTGCTAATTTACGTTGCAATTCAATTTGATTAAATTCCTTCAAAGTGGTATCAGAGCTATTGTGCCGTGACGCAGATATTGAAGCATGGCTTTCAAAAAAAAATCCTTTACAGTTGTATATCCCATGATTTAACAACAAGAACTATGATTACTAAAGCATCCAAATTAAGATCCTCTTTGGGTCTCAGGGGTTGTGGGACTTGGTTGAGAACAGGTACCCAGAACTGGTAGATGCAGCAACACTGGCCACCCTCTCTCAAGTTGAAAAGGATTTTTTGAAAGAGAACACGAAGAAGGACCAGAAGGACCTCTTATACATCATGCAAGTGGTCGAGGAGACCATATTCCCATAGATTGCATCAGCCACCAAAGCCAAGTAGGCCTAGGAAATTTTGGCCAGTTCTTATCAGGGCACCAACAAGGTGAATTTGGTGAAACTAGAGATGCTCAGGAGGGGGTTTGAGAACCTTCATATGAGTGAGTTAGAAACCATGAGTGATTTTTTCACTCAAATGATAGATGTCATCAAACAAATGTGGTTGAATGGTGAAATTATGTATAATCAAAGGATTGTGGAGAAAATTTTGCAAAGTCTACTAGCGAAATTTGATTATGTGGTAATTGTAATAGAGTAAATGAGGGATTTGACAACCCTCTCATTGGATGAGCTCATGGGTTCCCTACAGAAACATAAGCAGAGGCTGAGCCGTTCAACTTAGTCTTATTTGGAGCAAGCCTTCAAGGTACAAGTCTCATTCCAAGATAGTGAAAGACAAGACTCCCACCATGGAACCTATATTTCTCAAGGTGGAATAGGCAGAGGCAGGAATGGAAGAGGTAACAAGCAAGGAGGGAGATCAAACCCTAGCGAGGGAGAGACAAATTGAAACTTACATTAGCAACAAGGAAGAGGCACTGGAAAAATCAGCAAAGTGGATCTTATTAGAAGAAAGATAAATCTAAGGTCCAATGCTATTACTGGAAAAAAATTTACCATTATATATCATAGTGCAAAAAAAGGATGGAAAACAAGAATCATTAGTAGGCCCATTATACGGATGAATCTGGAAATGCGAGAGGAGGAAATGTACTGCTGACTTGTAGTATTTAGGAGGAGAGCAAAAAAATATTTGGTATCTTGACAATGGGTGTAGTAACCACATGACTGGGAAGATGGAGATGTTCTCACAACCAGATGAAACAGTCCAATCTGAAGTCAATATGGGGAACAATAACAAGGTTTCCATGATAGGGAAATGAAAGATACTCATTCGCACCTGGAATAGTGAAAGAAAAAAAATTTGTGACGTGTATTATGTATCTGTTTTGAAGCATAAGTTGTTGAGTGTTGGATAGCTTGTGTAGAAGGGACACACTATGCAGTTCAAAGACGGTGTCTGTACCATCAGAGACAAAGTGCATGGGCAAATCACAACTATGTCCATGATGAAAAATAAAATGTTTCTGCTATAGATTTAGTATGAATCATTAATATCTCTAAGTGCAGATGTGAAGAATACTACCTGGTTGTGGCATCTCAGATTCAGTCACTTGAGTTTCAGTGGCCTGAATTTGTTACACAAAAAGCAAATGGTGAAGGTTTTACCCCTTATTGAGCAACTGAACCAAGTTTGTGAAGGTTTTCTGGTCGATAAATAGAATAGGAATGCATTCCCTGTAGGACAGTCTTGGAGAGCATCATAGCCATTGGAGTTGGTGCACTCAGACATTTGCGGTCCCATGCAGACCAACTCATATACCGACAACAAATATTTCTTGACTTTCATTGATGACTCCAACTAGAAGACCTGGATTTATCCCATCAAGCTAAAGTTAGAAGCATTTGTAAAATTTAAGGATTTCAAGGCTTTGGTTGAGAAACAGAGTGGGTATTACGTGAAAACTCTTAGGATAGACGGTGGAGGTGAATACATCTCCAATGAATTCCACAACTTTTGCAAGTAGCATGGAATTCCAAAGCAGTTGACTGCCAGATACACACTGCAACAGAATGGTGTAGCTGAGAGGAAGAACAAAACTATCATGGAGATGGCACAGAGCATGCTGAAGGAAAAAAGTCTACGACATGAGTTATGGGTAGAAGCTGTAAGTTGTGCAGTTTATTTGCTAAACTGATGTCCCACCAAGAGTGTGAAGGATAAAATTTTTGAGGAAGCCTGGAGCAATCTGAAGCCAAGTGTGGCTAATTTGCGAGTTTTTGGGTGCATTGCATATGCACATGTTCCAGATGAGAAGAGGCATAAGTTGGATGACAAAGCTGAAAAATGCATTTTCACAGGGTACAGTGAACAAGCGAAGGCATATATACTGTAAAATCCTATAACAAAGAAACTTGTCATCAGTCACGATGTGAAGTTCTTGGAGGATGAATCCTGGAACTAGAAGTCAAATACTGGTCAGCCTAAACCAAAAATTATTGAACCTATAAACTTGGAGGAAGATAGTGTGCAGCCACCTGTACCTTCAAGCAACAACAGTGGTGCCAACAGCAGCACAACCTCATCATCCCGATCACCTCCACTTGTAAGCATAATTCCAAACTTGAGGACACCTGTGAAGACTCGGAGCTTGCAATATATTTATGAGGTAACCTGTAATTAGATAGATGAATAATATTCTGACTTTGCTTTATTTACTGAGTTTAATCTAGTTTCATTTGAATAAGCAAGTCAGAATCACAAATGAGTGAATGCGATGGATGAGGAGATAGTAGCCATTGAGAAGAATGAGACATAGCAGGTGGCTGATCTTCTAGTAGAGAAAAATACCATTAAGGTAAAGTGGGTGTATAACATGAAGTTCAACACCCAAGGAGAAGTTGACATGCATAAGGCCATATTAGTAGTGAAAGGCTATAAGAAAATGTTTGGAATTGACTATCATAAGGTGTGCGCACCTGTATCCAGACTTGACACAGTTAGAATGATTCTGGCATTGGTAGCTCAGAAAGACTAGAAAGTGTACCTGATGGATGTCAAGTCTTCTTTCCTGAATGGAGTGTTGGAAGAAGAGGTCTAGATAGACCAGCCACACGGATATGAATTGCAAGGACACAAAAACAAGGTCCTAAAGCTGAAGAAGACCCTATATGGGTTGAAGCAAGCACCCCGGGCATGGTATAGTCGAATTGACGGCTATTTTCAGGAGAATGGGTTTCAAAAATGCCCATATGAGCACACCTTGTATCTAAAAATAAATGAAGCAAGGAATATGATAATCGTCTGCTTGTACGTGGATGATCTGATATATACTGGCAATAGCAACAACCTATTTGAGGAGTTCAGAACAACCATGAAGATCGAGTTTGAAATGACAGACATGGGGCTGATGAAATTCTTTCTTGGCATTGAAGTTGACCAATCAGCAGATGGCATCTTCATTTCTCAGGGCAAGTATGCTAAGGATGTCCTGAAGCATTTCAATATGGAGGACAACAAACATGCCATCACCCCGGTTGCCACTGGCTTGAAGTTGAGCAAGACTGACAATAGTAGAAGCGTTGATCCAACTCTCTATAAAAGGTTAGTTGGAAGCCTGATGTACTTGACCACAACTAGGCCAGATTTAATGTTTACCATGAGTTTAATCAGTAGGTTTATGGAGTCACCCAAAGACACTCACTGGCAACCAGGCAAGATAATTCTGCGATATGTCAATGGCACAAGAAACCATAGACTCCACTATGCCAGACAAGACCAACATGAACTGATTGGATACACTGATAGCGATTGGGATGGTAGCATAGATGACCGAAAGAGCACTTTTGGATATGCCTTTCATTTTGGATCCGGAGTTGTCTCTTGGTCCTCGAAGAAGCAGCCAATTGTTGCTTTATCTACAGTAGAGGCAGAGTATGTTACTACCACCTCAGCCGCCTGTCAGGCAGTCTGGCTAAGAAGAGTTTTGACAATAATCTTTTGTGACAATAATTTTGCCATCAAAAGTACCAACAATAATCTTTTGTGACAATAATTCTGCCATCGCCCTCTCGAAGGACGCAGTATTCCATGGTCAGACGAAGCACATAGACATCCGATATCATTTCATCAGAGAGTTGGTGAAATTTGGTGAAGTATAGTTGTAATTTTGTAGGTCTAAGGAGCAGGTAGCTAACATCTTCACAAAACCTTTGAAGAAGGAGGACTTCACCAAGCTGCGGTAAATGTTGGGCATCAAAGCTTGTATGAAATCTTTATTAAAGGAGGGTGTTAGAAATATTAAACCTTATTTCACGCCTCTTGAAGATGCCCCCTGAAGATGCTTCATTGTGAAGTAATTTAAATCCGATTGCTCGCTCATCAAATTGGTGAAGCAGTAACTAGGCACGAGAATCGAGGGTCTGGCATCACACATGTGGGTAGTTGGGGTTGTTCGATGATTATTTTTTTTCAGTTGGTTGGTGAAGTTTTCCCGCCTCTTGTCCTTATTCTTCATCTATAAATACTGGACCTATTGTCATTTTGTAAAGTTGGAGGAGTTGAGAGAAATCCGTAGCACGAGAACGAGAGCGAGAGCAGAAGCGTGGTAGAAGAACAGCAGAATCAGAGCAGCAACCTACCGAATCTTTTCTTCTTGTGTTTATCTTACAACATTGTTGTAGATGATTGTAATCGCCTTGTGTGAACCATTGTAATCTGCTTACCATTTACATAAATTAAATCCTTGTTTGTGTGGTTCTTTGTTGAATTATGTTTGTGTGGGTGTTCGTTCTTTTTATTGCCTCAATGCGAGGTTCGCAACTTCTCCCTCCGAATCCGAGTATCACGACATATTTTATTTGAAGCCAAGAGTGTACGTAATTTCCCGAATCGGCAGATCGGGCTCTTGTTACCCCGAAGTTACACTTCGGCATTATTTTGCCCGAAGTTGCACTTCGGGACTTTGCTGCCCAAATCCCGAAGTGGCAGGTCGAAGCCACTTCGCCCGAAGTAGCACTTCGGGATATTATTTGCCCGAAGCCTCCAAAGCTGCCTAAAGTTGTGCTTCACAACCTTCTTGGGTGAAGCTGCCACTTCGGGAGTATTTCTTGTGAAGCATCCTCCAACAACCCAAAACCGTGAACTATTTAATTTCCTCGAAGCTGCCACTTCGCTAGCAAATGTGGCGAAGCTCCTCCCTCACTGTCGAAATTGCCGAAGCTCACTTCTCGCTTCAAAAATTTGCGAAGCTTCTTCCTGGTCTTGGAATTGTGCTAAGTTACGCTGCGATTCAATTCGATTCAATTTGATTCAATTCCCACCTAGGAAAATATCTGATGTTTACACTGAACTACAAAGAATTGCTATTCGACGCTTACATATATCCTGAAAAGTTGGGAAGTATTTACTAACAGAAAGAAAAACCAATGTTTTCTTGGTTGACAACTTTAAAATGACAATATAGTTATATGAGTGTGTGGACCATCTTCCTGGAGCTTCATCATGATTTTGGAGGAAAAGGAAACATGTAATATTATATATTTCATAGGATAGCTCTAGCAAAAAATAGTCCATTTGAAAAAATATATTTCTTTCTACCCAATCAACGACAAGGCCTTATATCAATAGCAATATGTGAAGCTGTTCTCTCGCCCATTTTATTTCGCTCGATCGACGAATTAAGCTTTCATGCATTCCTCCAACACTTAAGTGATTCTAACGAACTGTTTTCTTCAGTAGACGGATTAAGTTCCACTGTTGCTCTACAAAGGGGACAAGTAGAGTGTGAATAAAATCATATATCAATACATTTTGAATGAAAGTTGTGATTGCATTTGGGCAGCAGTCTGACTTTCTCATTCTCTTCAAATTTACAGAGACAAATTGCACATTCAAGACCCTCATTGAAACTCTTTGATTTGTATTCAAACACTGGCAAAGCATCCTCCTAATAGTCTGACCCAGTGTTTCGAAACCAGCAATAGCCTAATTTTCGCGAGTTCTCGGGCAATTCGCAGTAAACTCGGGAAAAACTCGGCCAAACAAACATGCAAAATTTTTTAAAAAATTAAAAAACAAACAAATAATTTCTTAACCTAAGGTCACAACATTAGCTCTCAATCCGTTGTGCTTGTCATTTGAAGGACACACATAAGATCACCGTCTACCCATTTTAGTTTGCGGAACATTCAGAAATAGATACAAGGAAATAAATCGCCGGAACGCCCATTGGCATATCAGACGGTATGAATTCCTTTGCCCAATCTGTTTAAAGTCAAGCCCTCAATACCTACTTCTTCAAACGTCTCAGCCTATGAAGGTTATCATCTCTCCCTGCCTCTTCATCTTGGCATACAGCTTATGCTCTTTTTGTTGCTTTAGTGTAGTGCATACATACAATGCTCTCTAAGATGTCTTCGTGAGAGTTGTTGACCTAATTTTAATTTGATTTAGATATAGAACGCCAAGCATGGCCAGTGGAAGCGAAAAAAAATATAAATGGGCAGTGTTTCATAGGTGTGCCTTGTTCATCTCCAAATCACAAGCCAAAATTGCAGCAAGCATAGAGAAAATACTGTTGGATAGTGCAAATGTAATTGTTACAGCAATATTTTAATTAAAATTCATTTTTATGCCTCTTCCCTGCCTCGATCCCTCCCTGTGCCTCTTCCCTGCCTCGACCCATGCTCCCCTGACTCGGCACCTGCCTTCCCTGTCTTTCCCCGACACCTGCCTTCCCTGTCTTTCCCCTGCCTCGGCCCCTGCTTCTCTCCGTACGAGTCTCGGCAAGTAATCGCCGAGTACTCGACGAATAATGGGCGAGTTACTTGCCCAAGTTTTTTCTACCCGGCGGAGTACTAGCGAATAACTAATTTGGAGTTCCCGATGTTCCTTTTAACTTATGTCAGTTAATGTTCCTTTTAACCTATATCAGTTGTGTGCTCGCCTATCCAAAAATGATGATACCAATGTTGAGAACCTATGTTTTTGGTTTTTGTTATGTCAATTTAAATAATATTTAAATAATAATTAGGTGGAATAGGTGTTGTTATACAATCCAAATTTGAATCAACTTTCCTAAAAATAAAAATAAAAATAATAGAATTACACCTTAACATAACTTATAATCGTATTTTAATTATATATTACTTCAAAACAAATAAATACATAAAACAACTTTCAAAATTTTGAGATACTTTCCATTACTTCAAAATAAATAACTACATTAAAAACTTTCGAAATTTGAATATCAATTTTACTTCAAATTTAAATTTATTGTATAGTTAAAACTTGTATCAAAAGCATACATTACTTCAAAATAAATAAATACACAAAACAACTTAAAATAAATAAATACACAAAACAACTTTCAAAATTTTGAAGCACTTTTCATTACTTCAAAATAAATAATTACATAAAACAACTTTCAAATTTTCGACAATTGAAGATAAATTTTACTTTATTGTATAATTTAAATAAAACTTGAATCACAAGCATATTTCACGGGATGCTAGTTCATGTTTGGAAAATTATTATTTTAAAAGTAATTTAAATTTAATTATTTATTATTATTTTTATTTGATAAAAAGTTATTAATTTTTTTTAAATGATTAAATAATATTTTTTTAATAAAAAAAAAAAATTATTAAATATATAATTATAATTTTTTTATTGATTAATTATATTTTTCGTAAGTAAAATCTTTTTTTTTCTTTTGACCATTTTATAAGGCAAGAATATTGAGTAAATAATCATGAAGAATTCTAATATTTAAAAATTATTGATCTATTATGACAAGAAGGTTTAGGTCCCTATAAGCATGTGGATAATATTTTTTAAAAAAGGAAAATGTAACAAATAATCTTCATCACTTTAAATTTTTAAAATTTTCACAGTCAATTTTGTACTATAATTAAGTATATATATTTTTATTATGGTAAATGAAGGGGTTTAGAAAGAGTTCCAAACCTTTTATATTTGACAATGAGAAAGATCACTTCCAATATCTACATATTACAAAATATGGTTTACAATACAATAAGTTTGACTTAGCTCTATCCCATGGAATTTCAATATCTCTTAAGTTCAATCCATCTAGTTTCCTTAGAATATTTGAGAGCTTTAATAAATTCTCTATTATTTTTAGGTTAGATCTCCAATTTTTCTCTTTTTGAGGACTTTGGAAACTTCCACCTAGTCGTAATTTTTTTAATTAAATCCTGTACCTAAGTTTAGTTTAGTTTCCTTAAAAGGTGGCCCCATGCTAATAGATCTTTTGTAGTTATCATTTCCCCTAAGGCTTTGAAACTTTTAACTCAGTAGCATCATAAGCATTTTTCTCTTTCAGAGTTAAAATCATCAAAGTCTCCAATAAAACATCATTTCATACCTTGGATTTATCCATATGAACTCCCATGTTTGCCATAACATTAGTCGTTGCATTACCTTCCTTGTAGATGTGTTGGATCAGAAATACCTCCATATCTTATAGTATACTCATTACATCCTAAATAATATTTTCAATGCTCCAGCTAGAAAATTTCTTGGTATTCAAATTGATAATGATATTTGTATAATCCCCTTCTATTGTAAGTTTCTTAACATTAATATTTTTGCAAGACTTACTCTTGTAATCATGGATCTTGCCTTTGAGTTATGGCTAAAGTTCATTGCATAACAAGATGTCAATACCCTAGATCTAGATCTCAAAAGCCCTCTCCCTCCAACCTTCCCTAGATTATCTTTAGAGGCTCTATCAAAATTTAATTTTACCCACTCTAGGGATGGAGGAGACAATTTAACCTTTTCTTTTGGTTAGATAATCTAATTCTTTGTAGCTCTCAACAGTGCCTAGTTTGTTGTTATTTCTTCCTCGAATTCATTTTCATATATTTGGTTGCCCATATTAACATTCAGATTTTCAACAATGGTAGCTTTGATGTTATTGATAATGACCTCTGCACTATTAGCCTTATTCTCGAACACTAGTTTATTACTCTCCCTCCATATTTTACAAATGAAATGAGGTAAGATAAAGATCCAAAATTTATTCAATTACGGACTATGATAAGGGTTAACCTAACTTTCTCATAAGTCCTTCAAAAACTTTGTTGTCACTCATTGAATTTTAAGTGTTTGATGAAGCACATGTCAGACATCGAAAGAAAGGGTCAATGGACAAAAATATGATCAACTATATCCTCATCACCACAACATAAATAATACCTATTAGGAATTATCATCCCTCTTCTTCTAAGATTATCCATCATTAACATACAATTTTGTAATTCCAACCAACGACAGAAAGACACCTTTGATAGGAGATCTTTAATCCAAATTCTATGTGAGGGAAAATTTGATTGTCCTTATGTCATTCAAAGGAAAAAAATGAGTTATTAGTAAATATTATTTTAGGATTAGGACTCCAAAAGAACCTATCCTCTCCTATATTGAGTTGTAGATAGTAATTTTGTAAACTAATATTGAGAGAATTAATCCTACTTTGCATAATAACAACTCCTTCCAACTGCAACATGTGCCACACTGCAATTATTTTCTTTCTTGATGTACTCTTGAACCATATTTCCATATTTTTTCTTTAAAGGCCAAATGATGCACTTCTAGTAATGATTAAAAGTTAAATGCCTCTCTATGACCCATGTGTTAGAATAAATAATTATTCTCTTAAGTTCTCCTAGGATAGACTTACTTGAGTTACCACTATTCCATGAGTTAGGTGAACTCTCATTTTATCCTAGTTCATATTTGATGAGTTGTTGCAATCCAACGACTCTCAATGATCAACTTTGTTATTTATACAAAGTTGATCAATGAAATAAATCAATCAAGTATTCTTTTATTTTCTAACCTGATATCCCTGCCTTGTAAACTTAAGGAGCGTTTCCTATGAAGGGATTTCCTTGATGGAAATCCCTCTCCTTTTATTTTACCTAATTTTTTAACGCGGGGAGTATGCTCTCCCTATTTTGATGAATCATAAACCATATGGTTTTAAAATTTTAGATTGGGAGGTTAATATTTTTTTTTTTTTTTTTTGTCCTCGACTTCAAAGCTTTCTGACGTGTGCCTATTTTTTTGGGAATCATATATCTGTGATTTCCAGGAGATGGTCTCCTCCAATCTAGTTGTGATAGATGCGTCAGGGGGCAGGTTTGTTCGAGTGGTGGTCCATGTTTTGAAACATATTTATCGCATGGAATAATGAGAAGCACTTGGAGGTTTATGGATATTTTTGAATCTGCATCATCCGCACACAGTCCTGCATGATTATGGGGGTCGATATTCCAGGCACGCTTCCCCACCTTCATTAATGATAGCCATTGAACACTCCTGTAGTTTGCAGCTTAATGGGCTCGTTAATTATGTGAAGTCATAAATTGTTTTGTAATGGAGATTTGTTGCTAGATGTACGAGTTCGCAGTGGACCAAAAACATGGAACGAGAGAAGCTTCATAGTAGCAACAAATATCATACTGAATTTGTCTCAGTAGCAGCCAAAGATCAAAACTAAAATAAGCACAATCCATCTTGGCTGGTACGATACGGTTGATCCATATTGAGCAACACTGTGAAGCTCTGACATCGCTGAATTTTGCAATGATGTTAGCTCTGACACCGTTGAATTTCACAACGATGTTAGCTCTGATACCGTTGATCCATTCTAAATGGTTGCAGCCTTGTTCGGAGAGTCATAAATGGAATTATGATGATTATCTATTTTAAGGTCTATTTTAGTGCTCGAGGTAGATAAGGTGGCTATGTTAAAATTTATTGAAGGCCACTTGAAGTCAAAGTGAGAGAAGGAGAGATGTGAAGTCAAAAATTTGGAGCACAGGGTGCAATAAGTGGATATTAGATGGCGCTAATCCGAACAGAGGATTACTACTCTGTAATAGCTCTTGACATGTGCATGAGTGCCAAGTTTTGTTGCTGTTAAAAATGTCTTTCAAGGGGTAGTGATTCCATCACGCGAGCTAGAGAACGAATGATGGTGGACAAAATGGTGGTCATTGCAACACTTCTGTAATAGCGAGTTGATTTTTTTCACATCCATTTTATTTGGTGATGTCTAACGGTGCAAGTTGTGGATATGATTGTCTGCTTTCTAGACCGAATATAATTTTTTCTTCCAACGCTGAGCTTTAGTGTGCAGCCATAGAGGCGATCATAGAGATGCACAACCCATGCAAAAAATGAAATCAAGGACCTTTTATGTTCATGGAGAGTAGCCTCTATGTTCATGGAGAAGGCATTTATTATGCTCTTTGTTAGTGGAAGTACCAAATTTCGTTGAAGTATTTTTCACTGTAGCATACCCAGTAAAAGAAAAGTTCAAGACAATCGTTTGCTTGGAGAGTGTAGCCTGCAACATGGTGGAGGTTACCCGTGCATCGAGGACTACTCTGCGTCAGTTACCACACCAATGGAGCCATATGTCCTTAGATTTATTCCTAATGCTACATCCGAAGGTGACTTTTGTGTCGTTTGAGATTCCTGCGGTTGAGGTGGATATTTCTATTTGATATGCATATATTTTTTTAACACCATTGGTGTGCACTGTTTTATTTTACCGTCAACCACTTTCTAAACCGTGTTGAAGTGTTGATTTAACACTACCACTAACAGCCTAGCAGTGTTTTATTTTATTGTCAAGTGCAACATCAATGGAGTAGTCAAAATCCATCATCAAGATTTGGTTGTGGAAGCATCCAATTGGAGGAGCAAATTGTTTGCTCAATTGTTAGAAAATTAAACCAGATTTGATGCCCTGATAGATCGGATAACATCGCCGTTAATGCCGGTAGCTGCAGTTCGGCGAGTGGGCAGAAACCCTAATGCGGTGCATGTCAGAGGATAAGCCTTATCCTCCCTTCCGCTCGGCTATAAAAGGCGGAGTGGTCTTTCAGAAAACATCATCGAGATATCGAGGAAGTGAGGAAGAGCAGAAGAAATCCGAGGAAAGTTGCTGAGCAGAGCAGAGGAGTCGGAGCAGCAGTCTCCAGGAAACTCCTCCTGTGGTTATCCTGCAATCTTGGTTGCAGATGTCTCTGTAAAATCTTGCATTGTAAAACTGCATCTTGCAGTCTGTTTGAATCAATAAAGTCTGTCTTTTGGTTTGCAAGTTTTATCTCATTCTTCCTCAGATTTTGTTTGTGCCAGTTCAGTGTTATTGTTTCCCTATGTGCCCCAAGTGAGGCGCACTCTCATCGTGCGCCCAAGCCTAGGCGCACTCCCCGGTTGTGCCCAAGTCAAGGCGCAACCCTTCTTTGCATGACCCTTGGCGCAAGTGGTCCTTGCGCCAGACCCTTGGCGCACTTGGGTCATGCACCCAATATTTGGTGTGCTTCGATCGTGCACCAAAGCCTTGGTGCAAGTGGTCCTTGTGTGAAACCTTTGGCACACTTATACTGTGCACCAAACACATGGCACACTTGGACTGTGCGCCAAGACCTTGGCGCACGTGGAACATGCGCCAGACCCTTGGCGCATTCGAACCTTGCGCCACACCCTTGGCGCAAGCAAGTCTTGCGCTCGGAGTCTTTCAAATTGGTATCAGAGCTAGAGCCTGCCCGTGGACGATAAGAAGCAATGGCTTCTAGTGGCAACTCATTGCAGTTGCAGATCCCATGGTTCAATGACAAAAATTATGATTACTGGAGCATCCAGATGAGGATCCTATTCGGGTCATAGGAGCTATGGGACCTGGTCCAGAATGGCTATGCAGAGCCAGCAGATGTAGCAGCGTTGAGCGCACTCTCCCAAGAAGATTCAGATTTGCTGAAGGAGAACCAAAAGAAGGACCAGAAGGCATTATTTTACATAATGCAAGCGGTTGAGGAGACAATCTTCCCACGAATCGTAGCAGCAACCAAATCGAAGGAGGCCTAGGAAATCTTGGCCAGCTCCTACCAGGGCACCGACAAGGTGAAGTTGGTGCGGTTGCAGATGTTGAGGAGGGAGTTCGAGAACTTGCAGATGAGCGAGTCGGAGTCCATAAGTGACTTCCTCACCCGGAAAATGGATGTCATCAACCAGATGCGGTTGAATGGGGAGAACATGGTGAATCAAAGGATTATGGAGAAGATGTTGAGGAGCCTACCAGCAAGGTTCGACTCAGTGGTGATAGCAATCGAAGAATCGAGGGATTTGACAACCCTCTCTGTGGATGAGCTCATGGGTTCTCTGCAAACACATGAGCAGAGGCTGAGTCGCTCAACTCAGTCCTCACTGGAACAAGCATTCAAAGCGTAGGTCTCATTTCGAGACAGTAGCAGAGAAAACTCCCACCAAGGAGCCTCAGGTTCTCAAGGAGGAAGAGGTAGAGGCAAGCATGGGAAAGGCAACAAGCAAGGAGGAAGGTCAAACTCCAATGATGGAGAGACCGGTTGCAACTTCCATCAGCAAGGAGGAAGAGGCAACAACAAAAACCAGCAAGGAGGATCTTATCAGAGAAAGGATAAATCAAAGATCCAATGTTATTACTGCAAGAAGTTTGGTCACTATATTTTTGAGTGCAGAAAGAAGATGGCCAAAGATAACCAACAACAAGCGCACTACACAGATGAGCCTGATAATGGAGAGTGTAGAGATGTTGGTGGAAATGTGTTGTTAACTTGCAGTATTGAGGAGGAGAGCCAGAAGAATATCTGGTATCTCGATAGTGGTTGCAGCAACCACATGACGGGGAACAAAGAGATGTTCTCACAACTGGATGAAACAGTCCAGTCTGAGGTGAAAATGGGGAACAACAACAAAGTTCCTATGATGGGGAAAGGAAAAATCCTCATTCGTACCAGGCAAGGTAAAAGGAAGCAGATCATCGATGTCTATTATGTGCCTGGTTTGAAGCATAATTTGTTGAGCGTTGGACAACTTGTGCAGAAGGGGTACACTATTCAATTCAAGGATGGACTTTGCACCATCAAAGACAAGGAGCATGGGCAGATTGCAACTGTGTCCATGACTAAAAATAAGATGTTTTCACTATAGATTCAGAATGAATCTCTGATGTCTTTTAGTGCAGTTGAGAAGGATGCTACCTGGTTGTGGCATCTCAGATTCGGTCACCTGAGCTTCAGTGGCCTGAACTTGCTGCACAAGAAGCAGATGGTGAAGGGTTTACCCCTTATTGAGCAACCAAATCAAGTTTGTGAGGGTTGCTTAGTCGACAAGCAGCACAAGGATGCATTCCCTATAGGACAGTCTTGGAGAGCTTCACAACCATTGGAGCTGGTGCATTCCGACATTTGCGGTCCAATGCAGACCAACACATTTGTCGATAACAAATATTTTTTGACTTTCATTGATGACTTCAGTCGGAGGACATGGGTATATCCCATCAAACAAAAGTCAGAGGCATTCAAAAAATTCAAGGAGTTCAAGGCTCTGGTTGAAAAATAGAGTGGCTACCAAGTGAAGACTCTCAGGACAGATGGAGGAGGTGAGTATATCTCCAATGAATTCCAAAATTTTGCAAGCAAACTGGAATTCGTAGGCAGCTTACTGCCAGATACACACCGCAACAAAATGGTGTAGCTGAGAGGAAGAACAGAACCATTATGGAGATGGCACGAAGTATGCTGAAGGCAAAGAACTTGCCTCATGAGTTCTGGGTAGAAGTTGTAAGTTGTGCAGTCTATCTGCTAAATCGGTGTCCCACAAAGAGTGTGAAGGACAAAATTCCTCAAGAGGCATGGAGCAACCAGAAGCCAAGCGTTGCTCATTTCAGAGTTTTTGGGTGCATAGCATATGCACATGTCCCAGATGAGAAGAGGAAGAAGTTGGACGACAAAGCTGAGAAATGCATCTTCACTGGGTATAGTGAAGAGTCGAAGGCATATAGGTTGTATAATCCTATGACGAAGAAGATGATTATCAGTCGAGATGTGAAGTTCCTGGAGGATGAATCCTGGAACTGGAAATCAAAGACTGGTCAGCCAGAACCAGTAGTCATTGAGTCTGAGGACGTAGAAGAAGAATGAGTGCATCAACCTGCAGCTTCAAGTAGCAACTCTGGAGCTAGCAGCAGCACCACCTCATCATCACAAATGCCTCAAATTGCAAGCAGAATCTCCAACTTGAGGACACCCGCGAAGACGAGGAGCTTGCAAGACATCTATGAGGTAACCCGACTTCAAGAAGAAGAACATTCTGACTTTGCTTTATTTTTTGAGTGTGATCCAATTTCATTTGAAGAAGCAATTCAGAATCAAAAATGGGTGAAGGCGATGGATGAGGAAATTGAGGCCATAGAGAAAAACAAGACATGGCAGTTGAGTTATCTCCCAGCAGGGAAGAAGACCATTGGGGTCAAGTGGGTATACAAAACTAAGTTTAATGCCCAAGGTGAAGTTGATCGGCACAAGGCCAGATTGGTGGCAAAAGGCTACAAACAGAAGTCAGGCATTGACTATCATGAGGTGTATGCACCTGTAGCTCGACTTGACATAGTTAGAATGATCCTGGCATTGGCAGCCCAGAAAGGCTGGAATGTGTACCAGATGGATGTCAAGTCTGCATTCCTGAATGGAGTGTTGGAAGAAGAGGTCTATATAGACCAGCCACCAGGCTATGAGTTGGAAGGACAAGAAGGTAAAGTCCTAAAGCTGAAGAAGGCCCTGTATGGGTTGAAGCAAGCACCCAGGGCTTGGTACAGTCGGATTGATGCTTACTTTCAGGAGAATGGGTTCATGAAATGCCCATATGAGCACACCCTGTACCTGAAGCAAAACCCAGAAGGCGAGATGATAATCGTTTGCTTGTATGTAGATGATCTGATTTACACTGGAAACAACAACGTGTTGTTTGACCAGTTTAGAACAACCATGAAGAAGGAGTTCGAGATGACGGACTTAGGGCTGATGAAATACTTTCTAGGTATTGAAGTTGTCCAATCTGCAGATGGCATCTTCATTTCTCAGGGCAAGTATGCGAAGGATGTCCTGAAGCGGTTTAAGATGGAGGACAACAAACCTGCCATCACACCTGTTGCCATAGGTCTGAAGTTGAGCAAGATGGATTCCAGTAGAAATGTTGATCCAACCTTGTTTAAGAGGTTAGTTGGCAGTCTCATGTACTTGACTGCAACTAGACCCGATCTGATGTTTGGAGTGAGCCTGATCAGCAGATTTATGGAGACTCCGAAGGACACGCACTGGCAAGCAGGCAAAAGGATTTTGCGCTATGTCAATGGGACGCGAAACCATGGAATTTTCTATGCCAGAAAAGACCAGCTGGAACTGGTTGGCTACATAGATAGCGATTGGGCTGGCAGCACTGATGATCGGAAGAGCACTTTCGGCTATGCTTTCCATCTTGGATCGGGAGCAGTTTCATGGTCATCCAAGAAGCAACCGATAGTTGCGTTGTCCACTGTAGAGGCAGAGTATGTTGCCGCCACATCAGCCGCATGCCAGGCAGTATGGCTGCGAAGAATCTTGGGTGAGCTGAATCATCCACCGAAAAGGGCGACAACCATTTTTTGTGATAACAATTCCGCCATAGCACTATCGAAGGATCCAGTGTTTCATGGCAGGACGAAGCATATCGATATCCGCTACCACTTCATCAGAGAGCTGGTGAAAGCTGACGAAATTGTGTTACTATTTTGCAGGTCAAAAGAACAGGTAGCTGATATTTTTACAAAACCTTTGAAGGAGGAAGACTTCAACAGGCTCCGAGAAATGTTGGGCATCAAAGTCTTTGTGAAATCTGGTTTAAAGGAGGGTGTTAGAAAATTAAACCAGATTTGATGCCCTGATAGATCGGATAACATCGTCGTTAATGCCGGTAGCTGCAGTTCGACGAGTGGGCAGAAACCCTAATGCGGCGCATGTCAGAGGATAAGCATGTCAGAGGATAAGCCTTATCCTCCCTTTCGCCCGACTATAAAAGGCGGAGTGGTCTTTCAAAAAATATATCGAGAGATCGAGGGATCGAGGAAGAGCAGAAGAAATCCGAGGAAAGTTGCTGAGCAGAGTAGAGGAGTCGGAGCAGCAGTCTCCAGGAAACTCCTCCTGTGGTTATCCTGCAATCTTGCTTGCAGATGTCTCTGTAAAATCTTGCATTGTAAAACTGCATCTTGCAGTCTGTTTGAATCAATAAAGTCTGTCTTTTGTTTTGCAAGTTTTATCTCATTCTTCCTCAGATTTTGTTTGCGCCAGTTCGGTGTTATTGTTTCCCTATGTGCCCCAAGTGAGGCGCACCATTTTCGTGCGCCCCAAGTAAGGCGCACTCTCATCGTGCGCCCAAGCCTGGGCGCACTCCCCGGTTGCGCCCAAGTCAAGGCGCAATCCTTCTTTGCGGCCAAGCCTTGGCGCAAGTGGTCCTTGCGCCAGACCCTTGGCGCACTTGGGTCGTGCGCCCAATATTTGGTGCACTTGGGTCATGCGCCAAACCCTTGGCGCAAGTGGTCCTTGCGCCAGACCCTTGGCGCACTTGGACCGTGCGCCAAACACTTGGCGCACTTGGACCGTGCGCCAAGCCCTTGGTGCACGTGGGCCATGCGCCAGACCTCTGGTGCATCCGACCCTTGCACCACACCTTTGGCGCAAGTGAGTCTTGCGCTCGGTGTCTCTCATCAATTGGCAACATAAAAAAAAAAATTGCATCCACCGTCATAGCCATTTGAATCAGATACTGTTTGGCATTTGTGTGGTGTGCACCAAGAGCATTGATGCTCATCCAATGGTTCATTTCCATGAAAATACTACTATTTTTCTATCGTGATACAGGTTCTAGATATACATTATTGTTGTTTTAGCCACATGGATATCATATGTGAAACAGATCGCAGTCCAAACATGGCTTATTCATTGGAACTAACAGTATTTTGGCTCATGGCAAGATATAGAGGATGAGTGTTTAGTTTAGGTGGTATACTATCTTTCTCTATTTGAAGTTTTTCTTGTTGTTTTCTACCACCTGCCATGATTAAATTCTTAGATGACCTCATGTTCATATGGGATTGGCGATCCAAAGCTCCTTTGAAAATTGTAGATGGGAATGTTAGGCCACTTTCACTTTGGAGGGAGTCTAAATTTTTTTTACAACCACTATAGTTGTTGTTGTCCACCATGTAGACCAAGAAGCCATCATGGATAAAGGAGATACGACTGCTTCACTAGTTTATAAATGACAAACAAATGCAACAAATGCAATACCAATTGTTGTGTTTTTTGTTCATGGCCCAATTTATTGGCTATGAATGCTTGGAGAATAGGAGCAGAGGGTGTATTATTTGTTTTTTAGCGGTGAAATACCTCAATCCTTTATAGTGGAGGTGGTCATATTTCTATTTGTGGGTTCATTTACCCTCTCGCATGGTTCTCTTATCCTAGGATTGTTGAACATTTCATGTGTGGATATTGTATGTTGCTTATCCCAGTGCGCTATGGTGTTGCACAAGTGATGACTATATTTTTTGACTACGATTGAGGTAGATGAGTGCTATGCAGTCTGAGTTCCTAGATTTGGACACTACAGAAGAAGTATGCTTATATCCTTAAAAATATATTTTTTGTTTGATAGCATTCCATCATTGAGAGCATGAGGAGGCTATGACCGCGTTGTAGTTGTTGTTGTGAACTAAAATACAAAACTCAGTGAGCGTTAGGGATCTGTTTCCAAATAATATGAGGTTTGACGTTTTCTCGAATCGGTGTTTGAAGAGTGTTAACATGATCTGCTTGTTATAGCCCACCTGACCATCTTTGATAGAGCATGTTTTGCCTCTATAAGGAGGAATTTATAGGAAGCTGGACAATACGCCCCCACTAACTCTACATGTGAAGCCTAATAAATTATTGCTCAAAAGTCTTGGAATGTACACAATATTTTTAGTGTCATCATGCAGTCATGGGGCCTACATATTCATCGGGGTAGCTCATTATTTCTAGCATTTTGTCCTCTCTTGCAATGTGTTTTGCCTCAAAGCTAAAGATTATGGTATGATGAGATTAACTTTAAACTTTATACCTTGTAAAAGGGAGTTTTTATTTTAGCTTTCATACTGTGTGCGCCAATGGCTATTTGAGACTTTCAATTATGTTTTTTTTTGTGGTAATTATATATATGAAAGATTCCAAGGCCCTCCTACTAATTTTTTTTCACTTAAAAAGTGGAAGTGCTCTCTCATTTCTCATGTGAGACAAATTTATAAAATCACTGTCTTACATTTAGAAAGTTTCATAGGATAAAATTGTTGTCTTTCCTGCAAATGAAATCCAAAATGTAATACATACATAGGGGTTTTTATAGTCATCGGAAAGGTTTTTCAGAGATGAAAAGAATGGAGGTAACCATTTTCAGTTTTGAAACTGTTTTCCACACTTTTTTGTGGATCAAATACTATTGTATCATGGAGTGCATTCTCGGTTGAACCCGACACTCCAATATCATTTGGTGCCCTTGTTTTGTTGTTTGTCCATTTTTTTGGACATTTATCAGCCCATTGTGTCCATATAGGTGGTAACCACATACTCATGCTTGTGAAGTCGATTTGGACTTCCCTAGCGATTCTTGTGGTTATTTCCACACTATCTTCACAACTTTTTTCGATGAGTCTCTACTTTTTTGAGACATTTGATGGGTCCTTTGCAGATTTCTTGATGGAAGTTGTCCTAAGGGGGATTGAAGAGGACATCTTCCTTCCTCTCCATCCTCCATGCATATCTTCCTTCTTCTTCTTCTATTATGGTGGGTGGTTTTCTCCCTTGGGGTTTTTTCATCATTCCCTTGTTTTGTTGTTTTTCCATGAGTTTTGGACCTTATTTCAGCCCATTGTGCTCATATAGGTGGAAACCACATACTCATGCTTGTGGAGTCATTTTGGACTACCCTTGTAATTTTTGTGGTTCTTTCTCCATCCTATCTTCACACTCCTTTTTGTAAGACACTTTGGTTTTTAAAGGAGTTCTCTTTGGTGATCCTTATCAGGCCTTACTGTCGGGACTCATTTTTGTGTCTATACCATCTTTTTTGTACATGAGTACCTTATTAAGAATTGTTATCGGGACTCATTTTCTGTGGGTATGCCACATATTGTTTATTCTTTTTCTTTCAATGAGGACAATCTTCACCATCCGAATACATGCCTCTTCTTTTTCTTTTTTGATAGATGGTTTTTTCCCATAGGGTTTTACCATCTCTTCAAAAATAATCATTGTACATGAGTACCTCATTAGGCCCTGTTGCCGAGACTCATTTAATATTCTCACCCTTAGTATAACTTAAGGGGGGGTTTTAGAATAAATAATTATTCTCTTAAGTTCTACTAGGATAGACTTACTTGAGTTACCACTCTTACATGAGTCAGGTGAACTCTCAGTTTATCCTAGTTCATATTTGATGAGTTGTTGTAATCCAATGGCTCTCAATGATTAAATTTGTTATTTATACAATGTTGATCCATGAAATAGATCAATCAAGTATTCTTTTATTTTATAATACCATGTATCCTCCCAAAAGTGTATCTTATCACCTATTCCTACTTACCATATTAAACCTTTCCATAAGAGATTCCTTTATTTTACCAACTCATTCCACAAATATAATCCTAAATGTGGATTTAATCCATAATCAAAGGGGATTCTATTCTCAAGATATTTTATAGAGAGGATTAGAGCCCAACATTGATCATGTTCAATCATTTGGAACCATCTAACTTTAGTCATTAAAGCCCTATTCATTTGTTTGATTTTTGTGATGCCCAAATTACCTTCTCACTCAGGCTTGCAAACTTTCTCCTATGCCACCAAAATAATCCTTTTTTTCTCTTCTACACTAGTCCAAAGAAATTTTCTCTACATTTGCTCCAATTTCTCAACCATCAATGCTAGGATTTTAAATAAAGACATCATAAATATGGGCAAGTTTTAGAGGGTTGCCCTCAATAGCTATAATTTACCTACTTGAGTAAGGTAAGAGCTTTTCCATCCTACAAGATTTCTATTGAATCTCTAAAGCACTAAATTTTAGTATTCTCCTTTCATCCTACCTACATAAAATGACATTCCCAAATATACACTAGGGAAATTATCCACTATGTGGCCAAAACTTTTTGTAACTTTACTTTGTCTATGTTGGGGAGTATTAACAAAGAACAACCTGCATTTCAAGAAATTAATTTTCTAACCTAAGTCTATTTCATAGGTTTTGAGAATTTGCTTGATATTCTTTGCTTCCAAAACTAATGACTCTAATAATATTATGGTATCATCAATGAAATAATTATGGTTGGTCAAATTTATTTAATCAAGGTTGCATATTTTTCTACAATATATATTTTTATTCACCTCATTTTATGGTATTATAGAGCTTATCCTTTGTAGAGAGTCATGAATTTCTATATTTTTAGCATCCTCTCTTAGGATCAGTATATCACCTTCTTCCATATCCATTTCCTTCTATGATATTTCCTTACCTTTACCAATACCATATTACTTTATTTATTTCTTATTATATTATAGCTCCCTTCTCTTCTCAACTTCTTGTTTTCTAATATCTTTATCCTTTTCCCAAGATATCTATTGATTTTTCTTCCATATTTATCCTTTTTTCCTTTGTTCATTGTTACTCGCTCTCTCTCTTAGTAATTACTCCTCTATATGTTTGGTTAATCCTTTGCGAGATAAACTATTTTTTCATAGGCTCTATAGCTAAATTGTTCTTTCTCATGTGAATTCAAATTTGAAGAGGCTATTTTCTTTATATCCTCCAAAATACACCAAAATACAAGAGGGTTATGATTTGGTCCTATTCTTGGCAATGATGCCAACATATGCTCATAATTTTTCTCAAACCACTCCAAGGATACCAAAAACTTATTCAATCTCACCAATATCAAGTCATCCCTTAACCTCCTTTAGTCCACATAAATGCATAGCCACTCAAATAAACATAAAAAAGACTTCATGTTAATATAAAACTGATAAGATCCTCCATACTCTTGATGAATCCTTGGGATCCCCTTTCTTCTCACTTGGTCTTAATGGATTGTTGAATTCTCCTACCATTATCCATCTTAGCCCCCTAACTTGTTTTCCCATATGTTATAGTTCTTTCTAAAAACTCATTTCTCAAAATATTTACATTTGAAGCATAGAAATTTGTAACAAGAAAATCTAACTTTAAAGACTTGGTTGAGATAAGAATAGACAAATAATTTTCATTTCTAGAGACAACATCTCCTTCATAAAGGTAAAATTTCCATAGAACTAAAAAACCACTAGAGGATCTCATAGCTTCCACCTAATATCGTGTAGCCTTCTTTCGTATTTCACTCTAAATACTTTTCCAACTTGCACAAGTTAATTTAGTTTCTTGAAGTAAAACTATTTTAGGTCGTTGATCCTTCATCATGGATCTCATCAATCTATGTTTGCTAGAGGTATTCATTCTTCTAACATTCCATGATATAACTATTATATTTTACTTCTTAAAATGGCCTTATTCCCATTGTAGAATATGGTCATCTGCTTCCTATCATTCAATTTTTTCTTTCTTCCATTTAAGGATTTCTTATTTGAATATGGCTTCTCCACCTTCTTTTCCTCATCTACTCCTACATCCAGGATATTCTTAGCACTCCTCCATATCCGTAGGTATGGTACTTTCTTTGAAGTCTCTATAGTCATTTCTTCTTGATCCAGTTCTATATGGGCCTCCATTTTGGATCCAGTTCTCTATGGGCCTCCATCTCCCTTACCATATATTTCTTCTTTTCTACCATTTGATCCATATTTTATTCATCCTTTTTATGCACATTATTTTTTGGTATTAGAGAGCTTATCCTTTGTGGAGAGTATTTATTTTCTATATTTTTAGCATCATCTCTTATGATCAGTATATCACCTTATTCCATATCCATTTCCTTCTATGATATTTCCTTACCTTTATCAATACCATATTCCTTTATTTATTTCTTATTATGTTCTAGCTCCCTCATCTTCTCGACTTCTTGTTTTTTAATATCTTTACCATTTTTCCAAGAGATCAATTGATTTTCCTTCCATATTTGTCATTTTTTTGTTTGTTCATTCTTAGTCTAGATCTCTTGCTAATTCCTCCTCTATATTTTTGGGTAATACTTTGCTAGGTAAACTATTTTACCATTATTGTATGTAATTTTCACCATACAACTTTCTCTCTACTATAAAGGACTTGATCCATCTTGTTTCTACTTATTTCTTCTTGAATTTGACTCAAATAATACCATAACTACTCATTTTAAGATTTTTTCAAAGACCTTCTTCCACTTATTTATATCCCCTTCACATGTTTTAATTTCCAAACTACCACATGTATTTTGGATTCTTGGATCAAATACCTCCACAATATTTTCATTTCCCTACAAATTCTTGGGTGTTGCAATCACATGAATTCGAATTTTAAGGGGTTATTTTATTTCTATCCTCTAAACTACACCAAAATACAAAAGGGTTATGATTTTGGTCATGTTCTTGGAAATAATGCCAACATATGCTCATATTTATTTCTAAAACCACTCCAAGAATAGCAAAACCCTATCCAATATCAACTACATCAATTCCTTTAACCTCCTATTAGTCCACATAAATGTATTGCCACTCAAATCAACATCATAAAGACACAATTCTAATATAAAATTACTAAGATTCTATATACTCTTGATGAATACCTAGGATATCCCTTTATTCTCACTTAGCCTTATTGGATTGTTGAAGTCTCCTACCACTATCCATATTGTCCCCCTAACCTATTGTCCCATTTGTTCTAGATATTTCTAAAACTCATTTCTTAATCTACTTATGTTTGGAGCGTAGACATTTGTAACAAGGAAGTCCAACTTTGAATACTTGTCTAAAATAAAAATAGACAACTATATGTTACTTCTAGAGATAACTTTTCCCTCATAGAGGCTATATTTCCATAGAGTTTAAAATACTCTTGAAGATCCCTTAGCTTCCACATAACATCTCTTAGCCTTCTTCCATATTTCACTTTGAATACTTTCCCACCTTGCATAAGTTTATTTAGTTTGTTGCAATAAAATTAATTTAGGTTGGTGGTCCTTCATCATGGATCAAACCAATCTATATTTTTAGGGGTATTCATTCCCCTAATATTACATGATATAACTTTTATATTTTACTTGTTGAAGTGGGATTCTTCCCATTAAATATTATGGTTTTATGCTTTCTATCTTTCAACTACTTTGTTTCCTTTAAAACAATTTCCTTAAAGGGGGATTTTCCACCTTATTTATCTTCTCTATTCCTACATCCAAGAGCTTCTTAGCACTCCTCGGTATCCTTAGGTATGGTACTTTTTTCAAAGTCATTGTAGCCACTTCCTCTTGATTAAATGTACATGGTAAAATTATTGGATCTAATTCTTAATGCACCTCCATATCCCATACCATTTTTTTCTTCTTTTCTTCCATTTGATCTTTTATTTTCTTCATCCTTTGTAGATATTCTTGAATTTCTATATTTTTAGTTTCCTCTCTTAGAATTAGTACATCACCATCCTCCATCTCCATTTCCATCTATAATATTTCCTTACCTTTACCAATACCATCTTTCTTTATTTATTTCTTACTCTAAACTAGCTCCCTCCTCTTCTCAACTTGAGAAAGTGTCTAAAGGATTTTTCTATGCTTTCAAAAAGATTCTCCATCCAAATTTATAGAGGTAAAACAAGAAGACTTACCCATATTAAGGCCATATCTATCCTCTCTATATCAAGGTTAAAGTTAGGATCTAATTTATCGAGATGTAGACTAAATCTACACATTAACCATAGGCCTTCTAGAATATCTCTATGATAAATTTTCTAATTGTTAAAAGAGGTAAGGAAAAAAAAATTGGTAGAAAGGAGAATTCCACGTCCATTAAATTTCTAGTGATTAGCCACCCACTTCTTGATCTACTCCCCTATGGGTATTGATCCTATAAACATTCCTATGAGAGTATTACTACATATATTTTATGCTCTTTGATAGAATTTATCAAGAATATTAAAAAATATTTCTCCCTCCTTAGTTTCAAAGAACATTAGTATCTTTTATTCCTTATTTTCTTCCCCACTTATCTCCCCCTTCAACCATTCCATCCATTTTCTATTATCCTTATCTAGGTTTATACTCTTTTATGATGATTTTAGAATTTTCTCTATTAGTATCAATGAAGATGGATTTGGTGGAGCTTGAACATGGTCAACTCTACATTCACAATCCTTAGCATCAATAAGCTTTGTTATTTATTTTGTATTTATTTCTAAATATATAGATGCTCTAGCCATGTGTTGTTCCAAATTTACTTTTTTCCTCATCCTAAATTGGTATGTCTAATTTTAATATATAGGGCTCTTTAAATTTTATTCTAGCAAGAAGCCAAGCATTTCTTAGAAAAATACCTTAAAGGGTGCAAAAAACAAGAATGATTTGCAACTTATATCATCATATTTTTAAATAATTTTTTCTCCACTATAAACCTAGCTCGTATATCTCATAACTTGTACCACCATGTTTCTAAATCTTTTGTTCTACAATAGAATCCTAGCTTGCAAGTATAGTAGTCTGTGTCACTATATTTTTAGAATATGGAATGTTCAGTTTTAATATATAAGGGTCCTTGATTTTGATTATTGAAAGAAGACAATAACTCCTCCAAAAAACCTTTGGAGGATGTAGACCACAATAATGATCCAATACCTATACCATAATGATTATAGAGATTCTATTGTCCACTACAACCCTAGATTGTAGATCCTACACTTAAAATCATACTCATGTCATCGTGTTTTGGAGCTTTTCTTCTCCCCTAAAATCTTATCTTATCAATATCATAGCCCATGTCACAGTGATCTATGATATAACATAAAAATCAGTCACAACCCATGTCGTCATGTTTTTGGAGCTTCTATTATCTACTGAAACCCTATCTCATAGATGTTGTAGCTCATGCAATCATATTTCTAGAGCTTCTATTCTCCATAGGAAGCCTAGTTCACATATACCACAACCTGTGCTACCATGATTTTACAGCTTCTATTCTCCACTACAACCCTAATACCATTGTATCTAAATACATTAATAGTTATGACTCTAACAAGTATCATAAATTTTTAGTAAGATGATACTTTATAAGATATTATACGAGAGACCATGTAAAATTCCTTGACTTAAGATCTTATATAGTTTTTATTGGTGAGTATAATTTGTATGGCTCAATAAATGAATAGCCAAGTAAAATACATATATAGACACCTCAAGGGGGCACATGATAGATAGATAGGTTATACCAATGTATATAGACCAAACCAGATCTATAATGTTGGACATAGATATTCCTTTGAGATTATCCCTATAACAATGAGATAAATCTTAGCAAATGTTCTTAATTTACATCTATGCTTATGGATTGCTTCAATATATTAAATCAAATGCAACTACTAATATTTTTTTTAGCATAACCATCCAAAAAATTTGAATGGGTAACCCATGGATGATATACAAGTTTTTGAATACAAATCACAAAGCTTTAAGGAAGGAGTTTGAATGTGTGATGTGTCTCCTAAATTTGAAAAGAACGAGAAAAGAAAGATAATGCCCAAATGCAATTATAGCTTTGATAGAGTCTTACACACTTGTGCTTTTGTGATAATGTTTTCAAGCCCAAATACAATTATAGCTTTCATAGAAAATCACATACACTTTAACTTTCTATAAAATTTTAAAACAATTTGAAGGGAGAGGATATAGCATCCAAAGTGTAACTTTCTATAAAATTTTAAAACAATTTGAAGGGAGAGGATATAGCATCCTAGTGTATTGGTCTTAATAGTAAGATAGTTTTATTGGTAGAATATAAAACTATATGTCGAAGGTTCTCAATGATTTTAACAAACAATTAATATTTCAATGGACGGTAGATATCTTATTTTCTTGTATTATGCACACGAAAGGAGACTTTTAACACCCTTGCATACATCTTATTTTATCGTATTATGCACATGAAAGGAGACTTTTAACACCCTTGCATACTATTGAGTAGATTTCTTTGTAATATTATGTTGCTTTTATATAACCAGTTCTTGAAACCGATCTCTATTCCAAATACGAATATCAAAATGATATTTAGAGTAGCATTTCAGTATTGAGTTTCGGCAACAATTGATCGTGCTTCAAGCATGTTGACAAAAGGCTGAATTATTCACATTTTAAGTGGAAAGAGATAATGCTAAAGATAGCGTGATGGAGAAAAGCAGTTTAGGATGACAAAAAAAAAAAATTAAATTGTTTTAGGCAAAGTTCAAAGTTAATATAATTAAACACTATTTCTACGCCTGGGGGCTTCTTTTTTCCCACCTAGGAAAATATCTGATCTTTGCATTGAACTACAAAGAATTGCTATTCGACACTTGCATATATCCTGAAAAGTTGGGAAGTATTTAGTATGAGAAAGAAAAACCAATGTTTTCTTGGTTGACAACTTTAAAATGCCAATATAGTTATATGAGTGTGTGGACCATCTTCCATTGGAGCTTCAATATGATTTTGGAGGAAAAGGAAACATGTAATATTATATATTTCATAGGATACCTCTAGCAAAAAAATAGTCCATTTGAAAAAATATATTTCTTTCTACCCAATCAACGACAAGGCCTTATATCAATAGCAATATGTGAAGCTGTTCTCTCGCCCATTCTATTTCGCTCGATCGACGAATTAAGCTTTCATTCATTCCTCCAACACTTGAAGTGGATTCTAACGAACTTTTTTCTTCACTAGACGGATTAGGTTTCACTGTTGCTCTACAAAGGGGACAAGTAGAGCGTGAATAGAACCATATATCTATACACTTTGAATGAAAGTTGTGATTGCATTTGGGCAGCAGTCTGACTTTCTCATTCTCTTCAAATATACAGAGACAAATTGCACATTCAAGACTCTCATTTAAACTCTCTGATTTGTATTCAAACACTGGGAAAGCATCCATGGTTTCTCTGTCCAAACCTGTTGCATGTACACTCGTGACATTTTCTTCTTCAATATCAAGTGCGCGTTGCCTTCTTGAGTTCTCCCTTATTCGAAAGAACGAACTTAGCGCAAATGCAAAGCCGTAACTAAATGAATAGGCCATGACTTATGACTTATGATAGAAGTGAACAAACTAATTTTCACTAATATGTTCTGTTGTCTTAAACATTTTGAGGCTAGATCTTTTTAAGGAGGTGTGAAGAAAATGTTCAACAAGTATAGGCATTTTTTCAAAGCATGTTCTCCGTGATGCTTATTTTGCGTCATAGCCTCAAACAAATAATTTGGCAAAAAACGTTCACGTATAAGACTATATGGGACCTATTCAAACTATGGATCTCTCTTTTAGTAATTTAAAACATGGTCGCTTTCTAGAAATTCCGCGTGGTGGGAAACAAGATTATTTGGCTTCTAATGCAACTGACTATTACCTCTAACGTTTAATTCCGTTCCATTCACTTGAGGAATGACATCTCAATCTACGTGGCATGGCAAGTCAAAGGTTCTCAAAGAGAATAGTATAGGTAGTTTTCTTAAAACGTGTGCTATTAAGTTATAAAGTTCTCAATTTAGAATTTATGTAATCTCTCCGAGACATTGGTCAAAAACATCGTTATCGAGTGTACACTTAGGGTTTAATAGGGAAACAAACATTCCGTTTCTGTTTTTGGATTTTTATCCAAAAATTCAAGTTTTAGTTTTAAAATGTAGTACCATTGTACTTAAAAATGACTTTTAATGAAAACTAGTTTAGAGTTTAAAAGGAAACAATCATTTTATTTGTGTTTTTTTAATTTTTAATTTAAAAATTAAAGTTTTAGTTTTAAAAAAGAGTATGAATGATTCTCAATAAAAATTAGTTTAATTAGATCTGAGAGTTTAATTGAATTTAATATTTATCAATAAAAAATTTAATTTAAATATTTAAAAACATATTTATTCTTTGAAAACATATCTAAGTATACCTAAATCTAAGTGTACCTAAGTGTACCAATGCAGAACTCTCGATGTTCCTCTTAGTAGTCTGACCCAGTGTTTCGAAATTAGCAATAGCCTAATTTTCGCGAGTTCTCGACAACTCTGCGAATTTAAAAAAATAAAAAATAAACAAACAAATAATTTTTTAACCTAAGGTCACAACATTAGGCTCTCAATCCCGTGTCGTTGGCATTGGAAGGAGACACATAAAATCACCGTCTACCCATTTTAGCTTGCGGAACATTCAGAAATAGATATAAGGAAATAAATCCCCAGGAACGCAGATTGGCATACCGAACGGCAGCATCGATAGAAATTAGCATTTACGCATACTGTCGAACCTTAATAATCTCATCCGCTCGATAGAAATTAGCATTTACGGGCACATTACTAGTCTCAGCCCCTCATACCCCGCCTCGGCCTTTCGAATCCTTTGACTTAGAAAATGGATTCGTCTTCCCATCCCAATGCATTAAATGCACCCTGAACTACTTGATCGTAAAGCAAGGCCCGCGGCATTTGACACGTTATATATAACATTAACGAACGAGCCCGGCATACGTAGAGGTGGAGATAAGCACCGCGTATGAGTCGCTGCATAGCTGCGCTGTCCAATTGGTGTTGGGTAATGTCTTAAGGATCACTCCGAGGTCCAATCAATTATGGCTTTAATGAAGTTTCTGTTTATGGGTGTGAGAAATCTTTTTTTCTTGGTGAGCCATGGAGACTTGAGTTAATTTTTTTTTTTTTTAATGTGATGATTCTGAGTGAGTGTGTGTATATATCGTGGTTGCTGCTGCAGGGCCTCTTGGAGTTCATATTTTTCAGTTTGCCTGTTGGCAATCTGTGGCAGTGGAAGACTCGCTGAAGAGGGAACGCAAAATATTTCAACGCACGATTGTAGCAGTCTAGTTAGGTAGTATGACTTCCAACAGGCATTTGCCCAATCTGTCGAAAGTCAAGCCCTGAACACCGACTTCTTCAAACGTCTCAGGTTAAAGAGCATCAGCCTAAGAAGGTCAGCATCTCTCCCTCCCTCTTCATCTTCGCATACAGCTTATGTTCTTTTTGTTGCTTTAGTGTAGTGCATACGTACAGAGCTCTCTAGGATGTCTTCGTGAGAGTTGTTGACCTAAGTTTAATTTGATATGGTTTAGGTATGGAAGCAAAAAAAATATATATAGATGGACAGTGTTTCATAGGTGTGTCTTGTTCATCTCCAAATCACAAGCCAAAATTGCAGCAAGCATAAAGAAAAAGATTAGTATATACTATTTCGATAGTACAAATTACAACAACAATATTTTAAAAATATTTTAATTAAAATTTATTTGTATGTCTTTTCCATGCCTCGATTCTTTTCCGTGCCTCTTCCCTTCTTTCTTGGCTCGATCCCTCTCCATGCCTCTTCCCTGCTTCCCTGCCTCAATCCCTCCCCATGCCTCTTCCCTACCTCGACCCCTGCTTCCTTGTCTTTTCCTTGCCTCATTCTTTGCTTCTTTCAGTACGAGTCTCGACAAGTAATCGTCAGAGTACTAGGCGAATAATGGGCGAGTAACTTACCGTGAGTCAGCGATTTACTCGCCCCCCATTTTTCTACCTCTTTCGTAGGCACGCTGATCCGTAACCTTTTACAAAGAGAAGAAGGTTGGGAGAAGAGTTCCCAACCAAACATAGCTAAAGAAACAAACCCTCTTTGTGTTATTGGAGAAATATAGCTAAACCTGTAAAATTTGAATCAGGGCCATCTCACCCAAAACCATATAGAGGGTGGAAAATTTGAATGAGGGTCATTTTGCCCAAAACAATACAAAGGATGTAAATTTTAAAACAAGGCCATCCCGCCCAAAATTCAAAATTGAAATTTGAAAATGAAGCGAGAAAAACAAAAAAAAATGAAATTTGAAAATCGTTCTCGCCCATTGGCGGCCAGGGACGCAGTTGGAGGATGCACAGTAGGAAGCATATGCAGGATGCAAACTAGGATGCCGACTGGGATGCAATCCATGAAGTAGCAACTGGCCAGGATGCTGATTATAATGTAAAGCGGGAAGCAACGACAAGAAAGTGAATAATATGCAACAGTAGGACACGATCTAGGAAATAGCAAGAACCCAGGGATACCACAACACAAGACTGAAAAGTGGAACAACAATCCTGAGGATCTCCACAGGCTAGGATATCCTCTTACACACAGAGGTGAACTTCAAGGAAGCCAAAAGACTCAAGGAAATTAAGTCTCACAAAACCTAGGTGAAGAGTAGAGATGGGCAAGAATATTCTAAGGATTCACTCCCGATAAAGCATAGTTCCACTCCCCAAATATTAAAGGATGAAGTATGGTACCCCGAGCAACGAAAAAGGATCTAGAACCCTACATCCCTACAAATGAATAGCTTCTAGGACTGAAATTGGATACCAATGAATCCACTCAATAACATTTAAAACACAAGCCCACCCTTGAAGCCAAGAAGAAAGTTCTGAGTGTACACTAAAAGGATCAGGTCCAGTAACAAGAAGCCTCCAAATAGTAGCCCAAAAATGAAGTCCACCCATGAGAAGGGACCACCAATGAGCACCCATCCATGACTTCACCACTCCGCATGAATCGAAGGGACTCTGGCCTCTGGTACCAAGAAGAACACCACCATAGTTGGAACTAGAGAAATAAATATCTGTAGGCCACTGAAGCTAGGAAACCCAACATAGATAGGGGGCAAAAGATGAAAACCATCGTAGAAAAACAACCCAAAATCATCCCAATTATTTTGAGACAGTAAGTGGCCATGTCTCCCTAGAAAATCCAGATATAGCAAGAAACTACTGAACCCAAAATAAAGTGGCACAAACCAGCGACGAACCCACAATTGGTAGATAACCCTAACAACAAAGCCAAAAAAGCATAGAGCAACCGCACAATCAAAGCTGAAGGTAGCTTGACAATGACCCAAGAAATGCAGCTGCCCTACACACCTGCCAACCAGAGCGAGATCCAACCAGGGGATCAACAACCAAAAATTTACATGGAGTCAAAGGTAGCCAAGGGAACACCCTTAGATAGCTGCAAAAAAACACCATACCACTGTATGTGTTCTCGTAAATTCACCCCAACGGGTTTGGATTAGTAGATGGCCCTTTCCCCTCCTTGGAAAGCCAAAAAAACATGAAACTACTAAACCCAAAAGAAGTGTTGCACCATCCAACCAAGTCCCCGAAACTAACAATGATCCATGAAATGCAACCAGCAAGACCTGCAGCAAGCAAAACACCTCGGACACAAGCCAAAACAAAGAACTAAGCATGACTAACAACCAGATCCAAGATAGGCTAACTTTTATTTCTTCTCCACCTGATCATGGTTCTTTAGCTGTGATCTGAAATGTTCTCCTCTATGCACAATCTCACGCTACAAATACAAAGCACAAAGGTCACAGACGGGGCTTCAAAAAACTGGTCTAAACTATGTTAAAAGTAGTAGTCTAATCTACTTTAGTGAGTATACCAGTTCAAAAATGGTGATACCAATATAGACTTCCCAATGTTCCTCCTAACCTATATCAGTTGAGTGTTCACCTACCCAAAAATGACGATACCAATCTTGAGATCCTGTGTTTTTCCTCCTCGTGCAAATTTGAATAATAACTAGGTGGAATAGGTGTTTCTAGGACAACACAAAATTTGAACCAACTTTCCCATAAATAAAAATAAAAATAATCGAATTACACCTTAACATAGCTTCTAATTGTATTTTAACTATGCATTACTTCAAAAAAAATAAATACATAAAACAACTTTCAAAATTTTGAGGCACTTTCCATTACTTCAAAATAAATAACTACATTAAAAAACTTTCGAAATTTAAACTATCCAATAAGAATAAGTGAAGATCAAATTTACTTCAATTTTAAGTTTATTGTATAGTTTCAAAATAAATAACTACATTAGCAAACTTTCGAAATTTAAACTATTAAATAAGAATAAGTGAAGATCAATTTTACTTCAAATTTAAGTTTATTGTATAGTTTAGTTAAAACTTGTATAAAAAACATATTCCTTCAAAAAAAAATACACAAAACAACTTTCAAAATTTTGAGGCACTTTCCATTACTTCAAAATAAATAATTACATAAAACTTTCAAAATTTTGATGATTCAATAAGAACAAGTGAAGATCAATTTTACTTTTTTGTATAGTTTAATTAAAACTTGTACCACAAACATATTTCACGGGATGCTCAGATCATGTACTTGTTTAATTTTTTGAGCATCTAGTTCATATTTGGAAAATTAATATTTTAAAATTAATTTAAATTTTACTATTTATTCTTTTTTAATTTGATAAAAAGTTATCATTTTTTTTTAAAGATCAAATAATATTTTGATTTTTTCATAAAATAAAAATAAAAATAATTATTGAATATATAATTATTTTTAGCTTTTTTATTGATTAATTATATTTTTCGTAAGTAAAATCCTGGTTTTGCTTTTGACCACTTTATAAGACAAAATAATGAGTAAATAATCACGATGAATTCTAGTCTTTAAAAACGATTGATTTATTATGACAAGAAGGTTTAGGTCCCTATATGCATGTGGATATTTTTTTTTAAAGGAAAATGTAACAAACAATCTTCATCACTTTAATTTTTTAAAATTTTCATAGTCAATTGTGTACTATTTTTAAGTATATATTTTTATTATGGTAAATGAAGGGGTTTTGAAAGATTTCCAAATATTTTATATTTGAAAATGAGAAAAATCACTTCCAATATCTACATATTACAAAATATGGTCTAATATACAAAAATTTTGACTTAACTCTATCCTATGGAGATTCAATCTCTTAAGTTCAATCCATCTAGTTTCCTTAGAATATTTGAGAGCTTTAATCAATTCTCTATTAGTTTCAGGTTAGATCTTAAATTTTTCCTTTTTTGAGGACTTTCGAAGATTCCACCTAGTCGTCATTTTTAATTAGCTAATCTCAGTTTAGTTTAGTTTCCTTAAAAGGTGACCCCATGCTAATAGATCTTTTGTAGTTATCAATTCCCCTAAGGCTTTGAAACTTTTAACTCAATAGCATCATAAGCATTTTTCCCTTTCAGAGTTATAATCATCAAAGCCTCCAAGAAAACATCATTCCATACCTTGGATTCATCGATATGAAATCCCATGTTTGCCATAACATTAGTCGTTGCATTACCTTCCTTGTAGATGTGTTAGATCAGAAATACCTCCATATCATATAGTATACTCATTGCATCCTAAATAATACTTTTAATGCTCTAGCTAGTAGTTTTCTTGAGATTCAAATTGATAATGATATTCATAGAATCCCCTTCTACTGTAATCTTCTTAACATTAATATTTTTGCAAGCCTTACTCTTGCAATCATGGCTCTTACCTTTGAGGTATGGCCAAAGTTCATTGTATAACAAGATGTCAATACCCTAGATCTAGATCTCAAAACCCCTCTCCCTCCAGCATTTCCTAGATTATATTTAGAGGCTCCATCAAAATTTAGTTTTACCCACTCTAGGGATGTAGGATACCATTTTATCATTCCTTTTGGCTAGCTAATTTGATTCTTTTTAGATCTCAACAATCCCTATTTTGTTGTTATTTATTCTTTCAATTCATTTTCATAGATTTGATTGCCTATATTAACATCTAGATTTTCAACAATGGTAGCTTTGATATTATTGATAATGACCTCTGCACTATTAGCCTTATTCTATAACACTAGTTTATTACTCTTGTAGACACCAAATCCTAGCCATTTGCCCAACATTTCTCATGTCCCACTATTTTCTAAATATTGTTATCATTTATATATGTATATTTATTTTATATATATATAAATATAATATTTTATATTATATTTCAATATATTTTTAATAAATATATATTTATTTAAGTGAATTAATCGCAGCCATTATATTTTAATCTAATCTCATCCGTTCATCCACCTTAATCCATGCCACACCTTAGATTTATTATCTACCCTTAGATGTGCTTTAATATCATTCACATGATTAGTGTTGTTGAAACCCTAGCATTCCCTAGGATAGATTATAAATAGGAGCCATTTTGATGGCTCAACCCTTGACTTTTCCTTGATCATGAGTTGTCAACAAGAGCCTTGCCAGGGCGGGTCATGACAATGACACATTTCTCTCACATTACCTACTATGGGAAAGTAAAATTAATGCTAAACCTAGAAAATAATTCTTTTTATTCTATCCCAAACCCCTTCCTTTTATTTTCCACACAATACCATCTCATAGGCTAGGAAATTCTCAAATAAAACCTCCCTAATTATGCAAAATAATTACTAAGCATTAATGCTCTAAAAATTTTAGAACTATAAGTTGTGCATGAGTTTGTTTTAGAAGCAAGGGAAAGGGAAAAGAAAATGTGAACATCCAACTCTTTTAACTAACTCTTATCCCCTCAATGCATAATATTCTCCAAGATAAAATCTTATTGCTCTTCCTCCCAAGAGAAGCCCTCTCATTGTGCCCTATTTATGGGTAAATAAAAAATTTACTTTGGTGCTAATCAGGGTTATGCATAGTGATGAATATTAGGATTTAGTGGTGAATATTAGGATTTCCAAAATTGGAAATTTGCGAATATGAGGACCCTCAACGTCAGCCCATTCGCCTAAAATTTTTAGGACCAAATTTTTCTTAGGGTCAATTTGCCATAATATATATCCAAAAATAGGTATATTTGTACTCGTTGGAAAGATATTTTTAAGCTTGATCTAATGGTGGTGTTTTTATAAAGTTATAATATGATTTAATAGGCCAAAAGTGGCCCCCAAGTTGACATTACATTTTAGGGATTCAAATACCCTAAATTTTTGTATGAAGATGCTCTTTTGATTTTCTTAGGATTCTCCATGATTCACCTTGATTTTTATTAGGATTCACCATTTTTTTACAATTACATTTTGAGTCCAATCCCTTATGCATAACCCTAGTTCTAATAGGAATTTATCAATATTTTCTCTTTTTTTCTTCTAAGTTAGCTCATGATATGGTATGTTTTCATGGTATAATATTGATATAACTATACTTATTTCTAAATTAAAACTTTAAGGTCATGTCAATCTTATCTCACCAATTTCATATTTTTATTTCTAAATAATAATATTATCTTTGCATGAAGGATCTAATTTTTTTTTACAGTTGATACCAAGCTTCCACTAGTCTACTTTAGTGACTTACATCAAAGGAAAATATGTAATTCCACTAGAAAATGTGACTATCAAATATTTAGTATCAACATATCTCTCCTACCTATTTGCTTCTCTAGGGGTTTCTAAGAAGCTTCTACCCATCCTTTTGAGTTTTCTCAACAAGCTAGTTCCTTTATCTAGGAGTATTTACTCAACTAATTTAAAAATTTCAATTTAGGAATATTTTTTGGGATTCATTATCTTTCATTATGTAATATACATGTTATCAAATATTCCATTATTTAATATAGAAATCTATTGGATGTATTACATTATTTGTTAACTTGCAAGAATATTGCAAGTACCATGTAAATACTTTATTCTAGAGTGTTATAAATATTTGAGTATATAGTAGGTGTCATGTAAGTAAATGTAGATTTAAGTAAGCATTTTTTTTATTTAATATGTAAAATCATTAGAGTCTTTGTGCTTGTGTGGATATACGAATTCAATAATATATTTATTACTATGTAGTATTTATCGCATGAGAAATATGAAGTATTAGATTCTCCCATGTCTTTGAGGAGATGAACAGTTTATAATAAGCAGAAAGGTCAAGAGTCTTGTGAATGTGAAGAGTCTCATAGTAAATGTGTATATATTGAAGGCAAAGCATTATAATAGGGTATTGAAGAAGCTTTGTTATAAATTGTATTTGCATTGATTAAGTAGATATATATTCATAAATAATATATTTTGTGATATTGCTATATATGTAATTTTTTTAATATTTATTCTTGATATATGTAATATCCTATCAGGAAAGGATCGATTTGATAACAATGCTATCAGATACATATTAAGAATTTCATGAGAGAGACAATTTTTTGATTGGAGTCACAACATGCATATTTTGAAAGAGGGTAATGTTTGAGAGAAGTCCATGCTAAGAGGAGTTAAGAAAGAGTGGAAGCTATTGGATAAAGAAGAAAATAAATAAATCAATGATAAACAAAGTAGCAGTGAGGAGAAGCTAACATATTGAAGTAACAAAGCAATATGGATAAGTTAATGAGAACAAAACAAGAGAGAAGAAAAGGTAGTAGTAAATCTAGAAAAAGGTGAAGAGATACATGTGAGAGTGGATGCACCATTGTAGCATGGAGAAGAACACACTTGTCAAGATCTTAGAATAGTGAAGGAGTTGCAGATAAGCAATGAACACACATGTTACTTGAGCCGCAAGTATGAGTTACATGTGTTGAAAATATCGGGGAGACCATGAGGTAGAAAATATTCAAGAGAAATATTTTCTAGTTAGCATCAATAAAATTCCCAACTATAGGAAAAAACATTGACAATAGCGGCAAAGATATTTGAAATATTATTAATTTATTCACCTTGTTTTAAGATTAAATTAAGTTTTTTATTATTAAGAAAACTTGTAGATTAGAGTTAAAATGTTGAAATTATAAGGAGTTAAAATGTGGTATATTTGCGAAATTAAATTGGAGGAAAATTAAAAGGAATGAAATTTTAGAAGGAAAAAATTACATATAGAAGAATATTAATACAAGAAAAAGTGAAGGAAGAATATATGATTAAAAAAGAGGCAAATTTAAAGAAGAATTTGAAAGATATTTTGTATTTGATGAAAGATAATATAAAAAGAAATATTGAAAAAAATATATTAATCAAAGGAAAGCATAATTATTATTATAGAGGAAATAAAAAATTTAAACGAGCAAAATTGATATATTTGAAGAACATTTATTATTTAGAAAAATATATTGTTTATTAAGAAAGCAAATAATAAGAAGATTGATAAATTCAAGATTGAAGAAAATTGAAGATAGGAAATTAGAGAGGGGGAAATAATTATTTGAAGAAAATATATTGAGAATAAAATTAATTTACTAAGGGAAATAAAATTTGTTGGAATAAAAGAAGATTTATTTTTGAAGAAAATAGATTAATTATTAAAGGAAGAAGGAATTTTTTATATTTTTTTCAATGAGTTTACACAGAGCTTTTATGAGGGATCCTAGTCCCCTCATACTAAGTGAGGTTTGAACCTTGGAACTCTCAAAGATATTCCAAAGCCCTTACCACTACAGTAATCTTACAACTTTGAAGGAATTTTAAATATTAAACTTGGGATAATAAGAAATCCTACTCCAAAGAAAAAATTGTACTAAGGAAGAAATATTAATTTGAAGTAATAAGGTTTTCAACAATAAATAAAATTAAAATTGAAGAAGAAATTTGTGTGAGCAAAATAATTACAAAATTATTCAAAGGCTTATTGTTGAAAGGACAAAATTGGAAAATAATAATGAGTGCATCAAAAAGATATTTTACAAAATTACATATGTTTAAAAAGACAAACATTATGAAGAGAGATTTTTGAAACCAACAAAAAATATTTTTTTATTAGATGGATGAAGGAGTTTTGAAAGGATCTTCAAACATTGTACAAAAGAGACTAAGCCCCACCCAAAGAGAGAGCTAAAATTACTTACATATGGTAATAATTGAGGAATAACCAATCAGAGGAGTTATCTCTTCCAAAGACAAACCATTACATAGGTAAGACCATACATAATTTAAAACTTAAAATAAAATTGAAACCAAATCAAGATGTCAAATATAACCAACCAAACACAGATCAGAGCAGGACTTAAACCATGAACCAAGCCATGCAAACCAGAAGCACCCGTCATCATCATTTTGTTCTTCTAGGTCTAGTCCCATTCTTACCCATGATATCATTGCTTTCCCAGGTCTATCGAGCATAAGGATAAAAATTTCTTCTACATTGGATATTGTGTCTTGTAGGGATGAAATAATAGCTTGGAGATATGAAATTTGGTGCAAAAACCCAAAAACAAGTGCCCCCAAGTTTTACAGCCAATTTAACAACTCAACTAGAGCAGAGCAAAGGCTAATTGTGTATGAGGTCATTATAAATAAAATTAGTATCCATTATAAAATTATACCACCACACCACTAAACCATTATGAATAACTCCTTTGTTAACCAATAGATCGGCCACTTGATTATCTTCCCTATATGTATGCCTAAACTGAATATATTTTAAATTTAGAATGTATCTCTAAACTTCCAAAAGAAGGTTCAAACTAGTCCAGGTAGGATATTGAGTACCTATTCCCATATTTATAATATTAAGGGAGTCCCCTTCAATGATTAGTTTCCTACAAATTACATAATCTAATAGAGAAACTCCTTGGAACATGGCCATGGCTTCAATTAAGTAACTAGTTTGATGGCTCATCTTATCAACAAAGGCTAAAATTATCGAGCCATCATGGTTCCTTACAATGCCTCCAATACTTGCAGAACCCGAATTCCATTTATATGGGCTGTTAAAATTCAACTTCAACCAACCAATTGGAGGTGGATCCCACTTAATCCTATCTCTATTTGGAGGTACAATAGATCTGACTGGTTGAGGATTGGCTTAAAATACAAGATATATCTCCACTGATCATTCATGCTCTACAATCATAGCATTCAGATTTAGGGTTTTAATGTTCTCCATGGAAGAAAAAATCACTTGTAAAACCACAACTTTAGCCAAAGGAGCAACATCCTTAAACACCCTTGATTTTTTTTCCTTCCAAATCTATTACCATATATGAGTAAGGCTAAATTTCCAAAATAAACGAAGGTCGAGAGACAGGAAAGGAGAAACCCATTGGATTAGCACATCCTCTAGGATGTTCAAAAACACCCATTTGATGTTCAAATATTTGAAAAAGTAGCTAAAAACCTCCTGTGAAAAAGGAAAACTATAAATAAGATAGAGAGGGGATTCCTTCGCATTTCTTCACAAGAAACAAGAATTAGAAAAAATCATACATCTTTTATTGAGATTGTCTAAAGTTAGAAATTTTCCTTGTATGACCAGCCAAAAGAAAATGTTGATTTTCAAAATGAGTCCTTTCAACCAAACTTTATCCACTAGAAACTACGGATTAGAAGGATCATCTTCTTCTAAATAAGTTGATTTGATAGAGAATTTCCCATACTTCTCTAATCCCGAGATGAATCTATCTAAAATTTATCTTCTAGGAATTGTAATCCATTTAATGATATTGAAAATGTCATCAAATACCCTCCTTTCCTCCACAAAAAATTGTAGGAAGTCAAATTGTTTCCATTGGAGGTGGTCTTCAATCATTTTAATGAAATCAAAAACCTTATTCCATAGAAATTATATGTAATTGGTTTGACTAAAGCTAGCTATGATCTTGACTCTAGAAAAATATCAATCACCCACATGTCACTCTAGAATTTGAGAAACAACTCTCAAGCACCACATACCCCCTCTATGAATATTTGATCTATACTAAATCAGGCTAGACCAGAAAGCTAGAACCTATAAGGATAACGATTATCTAATAAACTACTTCCCATTATTTACATATTTAGCTTTGACAATATCAACCCATCACACTTTTTCCTCTTGAACACGTCTCCAACCCTGATTTACAACAAGATATTTGTTCATGGATTTCAATATTCTAATGTCTAAAACTCACTTATCCTTCTTGTTGCATACTTGGTCCCATTCCACTAGATGAAATTTCTTTTTCTCACTTGCTCTTGACCAAAGAAATAAGTGTTGGATCTATTCTATTATTTCAAGAATCTTACCCAATATTCAAAATAGAGAAAGGAAATATATCGAGATGATTTTAAGGATGGCCTTAACTAACATCACTTTTCTTGCTTGGATCAGGAGAGTCCCTTTCCAGCATGTAATCTTTCTCTGGACACGCTCCACAACCATTTCCTAAAAGGATCATCTTGAAGCCCCAAAAAATATTGGCATACCTAGGTACTCTAAATGGAGAGACCTAATATTACATCCCACAACATCCACAATCCTCAACGACCTTGCTAGAGGAGTATTGAATAAAAAATAACACTTTTCTAAAATCAACCTTTTGATATGTCGCATGTTCATAATATTCTAGAATAGTTCTGACTAAATTTGCTTGTGAAATTGAAGCTTGAAATAATAGAAGAGTATCATAATTAAATGGATGATGGGATATGGTACTGATAGATGTATATGAATTAAGGCCTACAATAGAATATTCAGCTTTGATGGCCCACACTAGAGATCCTATAGAAAAATCAAAAGGTATGGGGACACCGGATCTCCTTGATGAATTTTCTTGCAGCTCGTAAAATATCTCGTCGAAGAGCCATTAACCAAATTCAATAACTTGGATAAGGAGACAAATTTATTTGATAAAACGTATCCACTCTTTACTAAAGATAAATTTATACAAGACTTTGAAGAGAAACTCTCAATCGATGTTGTCGTAAGATTTGTTCATATCCAGCTTGAGCAAGGTCCCAAAATTATTGCTTTTGGTCACTAAATGGATGATTTCATGGATTGTAATGATTCCATCTATTATTTACCTCCCAACCACAAAACCAATCTGTGGGATATCAATGATGCTTGGTAATAAAAGTTTCAATCTATTCACCAATGTCTTCATCAAATTTTTAAAAATAGTATAGCACATACCGATAGGCCTATAAGCTGTAAAATGTTTAGATTCAACCATTTTAGGTATGAGCACCAAAAACATAGAGTTGAAATTTAAAGGGATCTATCTAAAATACTAAACATATCTAATGGAATCATAGATATTTGGGCCCAAAATATACCAAAATGTTTGAAAAAATATTGAGGAAACCTATCCGGTCCGGGCACTTTGAGCCTGCCCATTCCAAAAACTACTTTACTGATTTCATCATCTAAAAATGGAGTATCAAAAACATTATTTATATCTGCAAAGACCAAAGGTGGTATGTTTTTTAGTAAGCGAGCTTTAGCCTATTGATTTTTGCTGATATAGAACACATGAGGCCCTTAAAATAATTCACTACCTTGGATCTAATCTCTTTGATGTATTTAGAGAGTTCTCCATTTTCTTTTGTAATCACCTTGATATTATCGTTTCTCCTATGCCTTAGCATAGAGGAGTGATTTTTTTGTGTTTTGATCACCCTTCTTAAGCCATAGGGCCTTAGCTTTCTACCTCCACATAATTTATTCCCCTTACAGAACATTATGGAGCTCTATGAGCATAAACAGTTCTTACCTCTTTAATTTTGCAGAGTAACCCTAAGTTTCGACTAACTGCTCAACCTTCTACAAATGGTTGTGAATATCCATATTTATAGCAACAATATTTTTGAAAACCTGCTTATTCCAATAATTCATCTTACCCTTTATAAATATCAACTTGGAGGCTATTTGTGCCATTCGAGAACCTAAAAAATTATGACTCCACCATTCCTTAATGTTGGATTCTAGACTAAGGTGTTGAATCCACATTGGTTCAAACCTAAATGGTCAGGGAAGGAAGGTTGAATCTTGTGTCTTCTTAATAAAAATTGGATTGTGAACTAAGGCCAGCTTAGGGAGAGAACATAAGGATGCATCACCAAAAAATGGGATACCTTATTAGATACCATCATTCTATCCAACCTAATATAAATATTTTGACTCTTAATTTTCCTGTTACTCCATGTAAATATTGATCCTTTCAGGTCCAAATCCATCATTTGTTGGGAGTAAATAAAAGAGGTAAATTCATCCATGCTATTGAGCACCGAGGTTCCTCATTTTTTATCATATGGATATAAGGGTGTATTGAAATCACTCAAAAAAATAGACTTATACTTTTAAATGTTCTCTCATAGAACCAAGGAAATTCCAAAACATGGTTCTAGAGGATCCCAAATTTGGGGTTTAAATATTCGAGGTTATCCATTTAAATCTTATTTCCTTGGAAAAAAATAGTATGTTAATCACTCGATAAGATATGAACACATTCGACCCATCAATGGTTTCAGGATCCCACATGCACAAGAGAGCCCTCGAGGTATCGTTAGCTTAGTTAGCTATGAACTCAACATCCTTCCAAATCTTCCTCTTAACTATTTCAACACTACTACTATCCATTATTGTTTCTTGTAAGAAAATTATATATGGTTTAAAATATTTTCTAATGGATTCCAATGCATGATGTTTAGGTATCCCATTAATGCCCCTAATGTTCCATGCTAAAATTTTCATTTATAATTCTTGGAAATAAAACCTTCATATTTAGATTGCGTGAATTGATAAAATGAATCTAGATTCAATCGCTTACCTTTTTTAGCCTTTTTATTTTTGAAGTTGAGCTTGGTTTGAACTTCATCTATAATATCAGCTTCTACCTCTCCACTTCTTTGAGTTTTATTGGATGGTTGCCTACCTTCCTTGTAAATCCTATGTTAATCAGACCCATATGCAAGCTTCTAGTTTTAGGATACAATATCCTTACCCATGAGAAACCTTCACCAGAGAGGGATTTTACATTGCTTGAAGTGGATTTGATATCACCTAAAATTGGGAGGTCCATTTTCAATTCCATATTTTGAGGAGATCCTTTTCCCACCTAAGGATCTTTAGAGCCATCCTAATTAGCCTTCTATAATTTTAGGTATTGAAAATAATTTTGGAAAAAATCCTTAGGTATTGAAGTCTTAGAAATTAAATATTTATTATTGAGCACTCATAGGCCATAATAAGTACTTCCCAAGATCATAAACTCCTTTTTGTCATTGTTTGAAGTCATTTATTATATATCTTCCTCAATAACTTCCTTCAAACCAGGAGCCTCGTCCGAGGGACCTGAAAAACTAGATCCCACCTTCTCTTCTAATATTTGATCTTGATTTTGCTTTAGATTCCTTTTCTCCTAGTTCTGCTTGAAATGGGCCTTCCTATTTTGGATCGAGCATGATCTAAGAACATGGCCAAAATTATTATAGACCAAACATTTCGTTGGTCTATTCTCATATATAATAGGTTGAATCCATGGCTCGAACTTCAAAAGTAGATTAATGTGACCTAAAATATTAGCTTCAAAGTCTGCCATAACACACATACAAGTAAATAATACTCTGGATTTGGTCCTAGTTGCTGAGTTGATTAGTTCTAGCTCACCTATGGCTTTATCTATGTCTCTAAGAATATCATCATGCCAAAGGTTAAAGGGTAGATCTGGTAATATGACTCACAATGGAACTAGATTAATTTTTTGGGTTCTGGGATTAAAATCGGGTCCCCATTTTCATAGAAAGAGTTTCCAATTTCTAAAGAACTAGGTCCCTCCATCAAAAAACTTCTTTGAATACTCATCATAGTTAAGCTTAATGAGGAATAAACCATTGGAAGCTACCAAAATGTACAAATATCCCTTAGGCTTCCACTTAACCAGGGCACAATGTCTTATGGCATCAATGTCGGGCATCCTTCCTTGAAATTTGCCAACCAGGTTCCAGGAACCCTCTTCCATTGTGATGGAAAAAAGCTTGTTTGGAATCGATAAAATATCCTTCAAATAAAATAGGTCAAAGAGAAACTTAGAATTTCCAAAAACATAATCAAAAGTGGTAATCGTAGCATACGAACACTTACCAGGAGATGAAAATTTTCCTAGGAATTGGTACCCACCTATAGATCCAACAAGTAGAGTCCCAAGGGCCCCTAAATTAGGATAATTCACTCTAGCCACCTCATCATACTGTACATCCTGTACTGGGACTCTAGAACCTTCTACAACTTGGGCTTCAATCCCTATCCCAAGGGTCATCACTTGATTTCCAACCTTCATAATACCAGGTACATTCACCTACAGAACACTCGCCTCCCCTCCTATGACCACTCTCTCCAAAATCTACACCTTCCCACCATCGTCCATTATGTCTTAATCACATTCTCAAGCAATGCTCATCCACTATACTTTGTTGTATTTATCACCCCTAGCACTACTCAATCGCTACACTTCACTACCGTAGTACTACCTAGCCACTATACTTTTCTACCCTAGCACTACTCAGCCACTACACTTCGTTATCATAGCACTGCTCAACTATTTCACTCCACTATCAACTCTCATCCACTACACTTTGTTGCACTTCTCTACCCTAGCACTATTTAGTCACTACACTTTACTATCCTAGCATTGCTCTACTACACTACTCCACTGTTGCTCACATATCTTATTATAATTGATGAAACCAAAAAGTATATTACCACAAACATGTTTTGATATACAACAGATCATAACAAAACCAAATAGTACCAAAAATTGGATGTGAAGATAATTCTTGTTATATTGATTCAGGAGCCAATAATCATATGACTGACAATCTATGTTGGTTTGAATCTATACAAGTAAAAGCAAAATATACCTATTAAGATAGATGATAACAAAATCTACCAAGTACATGGAACAAGTAATGTTACACTTAGTCTATCTTACTCAAAATATACACTAGAGAATGTCCTTTATATTTTAGGAATAACAAACAATCTAATTTAGTGTCACAATTGTTGGATAGAAAAAGAACAATAGAATTTAAAATCATCAATGTCAGTAAGTAATGTCTTATCAAAAGACTAAACAAAGTCAAAGCTCTTGGGTCCTACAAAATTTGTATATTTTATTTAGATGTGATAACGCTTACACAAAAATAATTAGATCAACTTATACCAATAGACAAATAACATAAAAGTATTAATTAAACATAAAATACTTGTGGTAAAATAACAAGATAGGACAACAATAAATAAACTTGAAAATATTATAGATAAGGTGGAAATATATTATTTGTTACACTAAAAAAGAAAGATACGTACAATATTCATCAGAGGGATAACATTCAAAATGGTAGTTGTGATACCAATAATGATTTGAGCTATATTGATGATGTCAGCATCCAAAATGAAAATATGGAAAACATTTATATCAGTGATGAGTTATATTATTGTGATAACTTGATCAAAAGTGTGGTAGGTATAAGTAATATTCTAGAAGGATAGATTTATTGCCTAAACCTAAAGGAGTACCAAATTTAGAGAAAAAATACCAAAAGAATAATGAAATATTGAAAGCACATGAAGGCAAAGGATCTTCTTACCAAATAATATAATATGAGGGGGTGTTGTAAGTATTATATTATTTGGTAACATGCAAGAATATTGCAAGTACTATGTAAATAGTTTAGTTTAGAGTGATATTAATATTTGATTATATAGCAGGTGTCACATAAGTATGGATTTATGTAAATGAGGAGTTATCTAAGTGAGGAGTCATGTAATTATGGATTTATGTTAGAGTTTGACATTTAGTATGTGAAATCATTAGAGTCATTGTCCTCATGTGGATATGTGGAGTCAATAATATATTTATTATTATGTGGTATTTATCCCATGAGAAATATGAAATATTATATCTTTCGTGTGTTTGAAGAGATGAATAGTTTTTGGAAAGTATAAAGGTGAAGAACTTTGTGAATATGAAGAATCTCATAAAAAAATTGTATATATTGATGATAAAGCATTTTAATAAGGTATCGAAGAATCATTGATTGTGTGAATATTTATTCTTGATATATTGTGAGATCTTGTGAGGAAAGGATTGATTTACTAACTAAATATTTATTTAGTTGTGTCACCTCTTATTTTTGTAGTAGTTTGGTAGAAGTGTTTTTATTTCCTTCCTTCTATTTGTAAAAATTAGGAAATTATATTATTGTTTTATATTGCATTAGATTCTCTACTTTTCCATTCATTGCTTATATTTAGAATAAATATGTAGTGTTTGAAAAAAATTATTTAAAAAAATGATTTCAATCCTAAGGTTTAGCATCACTAATAGTTTTCATAACTATATCCAACTAAACTAGGATAATGATGGGTTAATTATATATATATATAAATATATCTTGTACAAACTAGAAGATAACAAGGTATTATTTCCTCACTAAGATCATAAGAATAGAAATCAACACTTTTTTATAGTCAACTTTGAGGTATCAATAATCATTTAGAGTATAAGTACCAACCTTGAGTTTTCAAAGAGAAATAGATTTATTATGTTGATAAAAATCATTGATATTGATATTATCCTTAGAGGACCACTTCACTTAAAATGAATGCTAGTAATAATCTATAGCATAATATCCAATTCCATGCATCCTCTTAATGTGTATGACTCAACAATAAGTAAATACCAAGTTGATTATTGAGTTATAAAGTTAGATTCTATAAGTATGATTTCAATTATATAAATCAGTGTATTAATAGATCTGTAAACTCCTATGTTTGAAATGATAACACTTTATATGGTGGATAAATATATATTTTTAATTATAAATAGAATGAAATATAACATGTAGTAATGGGTTCAAGGTCATTACATGTTATTAACAATTTTATTTGAAATTATAAATTATATATGAATGAATTCACCACTCAATGAACCTCAATATGATATGCTTACGACCATACAATACCATATTAGATAGGTATTTATTTTGTACAAAAATAAATTGTTGTGCATAAATAATGGATTTTCTTGGTTATAAAGACTCTATAAGGCATATAACATGGATAAATATGCTTGTGTAGTTGTTTTTTTCCTTTATTATAAAATAGAAAGATTTCATAGATAAATTTATAAAATGCTTTTATGTTATTGTAGAAGATACTTCCACAAAGGAAGGTGAATATATCACTTTACATACTTACCTCATATTAAGATATTATACTACTATTTTTCTAAGTTACAAAGGTTATCCCATTATGAGTTAGATTTCTCTATTCACTTAATTTTAAGAACAAAAGTAGTGTGAATGCATCATACAATATCACAACACTAGATTTTGAGTAAGTGAAAAGAAAAATAATATTTGGTTCACTATAGTCTTTTAACATGAGTGCATTGGTTCAAAAATCTAAGAAAAATATTGATGCATGATGTTATACATAGGTTATAAATAGTAAAATATTATTATTTTTTGTTTGTTAAAACACCCCAAATGGGATTCCAATTTTGGGTAAGTCCCAAGGATGTAGGGGTGTCTATTCCACCAAAAATGGCTAGGGTCCGCACCTGCTCTACCCCATTTTGCACTCTCAACGAGCATGCATAAAAAAAATAAAGAACAAATAAACAAAAAAGCAAAACCAAACACAAAAAATAAAACAACATCAAAATACAATGACAATACAAAAAAAAACACAAAACACAAAACAAACAAAAACAACATAACAACATAAAATAAAATAAAAACTCAAAAAACAAAATACAACAACATAACACAAAACACAAATCACACAAATTAACCATAAAAGAAAAATCAACTCAAAAATACAAAAAAACAAAAGCACAAAACACAAAAAAATATAAACATAAAAAACAACAAAAACACAAAAAAACAACAAAAAAAACAAAAATAAAACATTATAAAACACACACACACACACACACACCTCGAAAAACTAAAAAAAGGAAAAATAGAACACTACAACTTTACTAGGTCAAAAGACTTTTAAGGCAAAGATTCAACAAAGGAAACATAAGAAATATATGTCTGAGTCAAGGAATTAAAATACCCTGACCAAACCAAAGAGAAGCAAAAACAAAGCAAAAATGAACTAGGTATCTCTAGTACTGGAGCCATCCAAAGAAATTATAGAAAGAAGAGTTTTTCTTTGTGAATCCCACCACTAGGAGGGTGGTCGTAGCAAGTAAGATCACCTTTATCCTTTGCCCAATTATCTAAAGCATCAACACTCTTATTCTATTCTCTGACCACATTATTGTAATCAAATTTCAAAAATTCCATGTAGATTAAGTGAATCTTCTAAACAATTCTTATTATTCTCCAATCAACCTTATGCTTCGTAGAAGGAGTCTTTAGAATATTAATCATGAGTTGAGAGTGAAACTCAACCAATACCTTTTCCCATATAACCTTAGTAGCCTCTTGAATATATCTAAGGATACCATACCCCTCAACAAGGTTATTGTAAACGATACCCAAATTCTCATCAAAAGTGAAAACCAAGGAGTCATTTCAAAGTCTACCAATTCCTCCCACACTATCTTTTCCAAGGTTTCCCGTAGAGGCTCCATCGGTATTGAATTTTCCAAAATCCTAGGAGGAGATTTCCAATTCCTTGTTCTATCCATCTTGCAATTACTCACATTCCCTTTAAGTTAGTTTCCCTTAGAAGAGTTAATATTCAATATTTAAATCACTTGATCCCATATTTGGTGGGAGTTTTAGGGGTGATTAAGGACTTGCTGGAGTAATTCAACTAAGTTTGCAATGGTCTTTTACTAGGTATAGTGACTATCCTTCCTTTACTAATTGAAATTTTTTTTGTTCCTTTCATTACAGATATTCCAAGGTAGAATGGTATAACCCACCCAAACTATCTACCTAATAAAATGATCAACACCCTCCTGTTTAGGCTAATCCCTCCAAAGTTGTTCAAAAGTAAAAAAAAATTGGACCATTATAAGCCACATAAGATGGCCATTGTCCTCCATAGCTAAGAGGCTAAGGTGCACTAAATAAAAATATGGCTAAGAGTTTCCACATTCTCTCCACATTTTTCACATCTAAAAGATCCATGAAAACCATATTTCATAAGTTGGTCATCATTTAGCACCCTGTGATGCAACAAAATACAAGTAAAAAACCTCACCTTAGGCCAAATATTTTAAGCCCATGATTGAGAAAACATGTCATATGATTGGTTGGGATTATTATGGCATAAGGCCAAATAACCTTAAGCAACTAAATACTCACCCTTAGTAGTTTTATTCCATCCAAAATAATCTTTATCCTAGGATCAAGAGAGATATATAATATGAATGATGTCTTGGATGTCTTGTATTTACCTTTCTAAAATTTGAATACGTCGGTCATCAATAGAGATCCAATACCTACGAGTATATCAATTACCATTATGGACTGATAGTAATTAGCCACCTTTATCTAGCTAGCTCGGTGAAGTTCCTCCATTCAAGGCCTCTAATCAAAAAATTCAGTTTTTAAAGGTTTGTGACCATACCAATAATCTATCCAAAAATTTATCTGTTAACCATTATGAATGATCCAAAACAAATTTTTCTTTATCAAATCCTCACCAGTATTAAGAACCACTAAAATGTGAAAACCTTTGGTAGGGAATTGATAGTGAAAAAAGTCTTTAGGAATTTTTTTCTTTGCATATTTACCATGGATATTATTGGCCCAAAAAGCAAAGGGGTTATGTAAAATCTTCCGATACAATTTAGTAGCTAAAACTTAGTTGTTATTAATAGCATACCAGAATCCTAACACCTCTTCATTATTAGGAAGACATAATTATCCCATTGGACCAAGGCCCATTTTATTTTCTCCATAGTACTACTCTAGAGGAACCAATGATTGATTTGATTCAATTTTTGAAGAATAACCTTTGGGATATTCAACACGATAGAAATATAAATAGGTATAGCTTGAAGGACTGATTTTACCAAGGTTATTCTACCCACAAAAGAAAGCCACATATTGGTACACTTTCCAATTTTCTTCTTATCTCTGTCCAACAACAAATTCAAGTCTTTCTTTTTTGTATTTGAATATTGATAGGAATACCTAAATAGGTGATTGAAAGTGAGTTCTTCTTATATATTAATTTATCGAATACCATCGATTCCTGTCTAGAAGAGCAGTGACATAAAATGACTTTAAATTTATCTTCATTGATCAATTTCCTGGTAGCCTTAGAAAAACAACTAATGATTTTCTTAATTTTGGAAGCTTCCTTAACTTTATCTTTACCTAACAAAGTAGAGTCATCAAAAATTTGAAGATGAGAGATAGGCCTAGCTCCATGAGCAATGGTAACTCCCTCAAGGGTTTTTTTTTCTCTATTTTTTGTTATAGTTCTACCAAATCATTCAACAATAATGATAAATAAATATGGGGAGAGAAGGTGACCTTGCATAATACCTCTAGAAGTTGAGAATAACTATGAAGGTCTTCCATTGATAAGAACTGAGTATGATACTAAAGAGATACAACCCATAATCTAGTCCATCTAATCCTAAGAGAAACCAAATTGCCTTAAAAATTTGATAAGGAAGTGTTAATCCACTATGTCATAAGCTTTGGATAAGTCTAAATGAATGAAAATAGAGTGGTATTTATGCATTTCCATGGAATGGATGGCATCCTAAACAAGAACTATCTCATCCACTATGTGATGCCCTTCCACAGAACCCTCTCACTCAAGGGAAATAATATTATGCAAAATAGGCTTCAACCTTTATGCCATGATATTAGTAATGATTTTGAGAATAACATTACATAAATAAATAGATCTAAAAGCTGAGATGTATTCAGCATCTTGAGCTTTTGGAACAAAATTTATATAAGTTTAATTGATAATATTAAATTTTTTTTGTGAAGTTCAACAAACAAGAAACACACCATGCATAAGGGTTTTCCCTTTGATCATGTTATAAACTAGCCTTTTCCATTACTTTTCAAAAGAAGAAGATACAAAAATGAAAATCCCCTTTTACAATTTTGAATTTTCCACTAATACCCTATTTTCCCATTTTCCCTCCTAAAACAATGCATTTGAAATTTGAATTTCGAAGGTAAACTTCCGAGGGTCATAACTTCGCGCTTGTTGCTCCGATTGACTCATAGGAGAAATTTTTAGAAATGGCACGAGCCAAAATATACAAGGTAGAACTTAATAAAGTCCTACAACCAATTTTAAAATTGCCAAATTCAACTTTTAACACCCTAAAAATCCACCTGCATGATCGGGTACATTAATTTCATTATTTTTGGTAGGGTTTTGCCATAAAATGCACATAACTCCCAAACCATTCAGGGTATTGGGGTGATTATTTTGCCACTGGCTCTATTTTCCTATCATCTAGACAACTAAATACTATTGGAAATAATTAAAGTAATTATAAATTTTGGGTGATGCAATATCACTCTTACACTGTTGGATGCTCCTGCATCAGACACCCAGGGTAAATTAAGAAGTGACCTTCACTTCGTTGATGTCAAAGGAAAACCCAGGAGGTAAACCTATGTCTTGGGAAATCAATTTGAATATTATATAGGCCTACCCTTCCACTTGACCAAATATTCTTCGTATTTTATGTGCCTTGTGCTCTTGCTGATACGGGTATCTAGGATCTCTTCTATCTCTTCTGTCTCTGAAGTAGACGCTGGAATACTCCACATTTTTATAACTAGCCCATCACGGTTGTCACCTTCATGATACTCTACCAAATCTGAAACATTGAACACATGTGATATTTTTAGCCCACTTGGCAACTCTACCTCATAGGCATTCCCTGAATCTCGTCTCCCTAAGACCCTGCATGGCCCAAACTTCTTCATTTTTAACTTGTTATAAGTTTTAGCAGGAAATATTTCTTTCCTCAAGTGAACCATAACTTGATCTCCCACTTGGAACTCCTTAGGTCATCACTTATGGTCTGCTCTTATCTTGTACTGAGTGTTCATCTTGTTAATATGTTGCTTTACTATGTCATGCAAGCTCTTTAGGTGCTCAGCAAAGTCCTCAGCCTCAACACTGCACTTTTCCCCTCTATCCATATTCCTCAACTTAGAAGCATTTCTTGAGATAATCCCATATACAATATAGAATGGATATTTGTTAGTACTCCTATTTATAGAATTATTGTATTCAAATTATGCATGTGGCAAAACCAAATCCCATCCCTTGGGCTTATCTCTTACCAAGCATCTCAATAGATTACCCAAACTTTTGTTCACCACCTCTGTTTGTCCATTAGTCTGTGGCTGGTATGCATAACTAAATTTTAGGTCTAGCTTCATTTTTTTCCACAGGATCCTCCATAAATACCCAGTAAACTTGGTATCCTTGTTGAAAATAATACTCTTTGGTAGACCATGTAGTTGTACCACCTCTTTGAAAAACAACCCTGCAACATGAACTACATCATTATTTTTTTGGTTGGGAATAAAATGTGCCATATTTGAGAATCTGTAAACCACCACAAATATGGAGTCAGTCCCCCTCTGTGTCCTTGGTAGACCAAGAACAAAATCCATGTTGATGTCCTCCCATGGTCTCTCTGGTACAGGTAATGGCTGATATAATCCAGTATTCTATCTCACACCCTTGACCATCTGGCATACTCTACAACTATGTACAAAACTCTTCATATATTACTATAAATGTGGCCAATAGTAGTTCCCACTAATGAGGGAAATGGTCTTATCTCGACCAAAGTGTCCATTCAACCCTCCACTGTGCTTCTCCTTGACTAGATTCTCCCTCATTGAACTCCTTGGAATGCATAATTGATTTCCTCTGAAAAACATCCCATCTTGGATTAGAAAATTCAACTACTTAGTCCTGTCTAAAGTAATAGGTGTTAATCAAACCCTCCAAGCCTCTACAAAATTAGGATCTTCAGGGTACAAAACCTTAAGTTCGTCAAACCCTACAACTTCCACCTTCATTTCTATCAACAAACACTGCCTTCTACTTAAGGCATCTGCAACTCTGTTTGAATTCCCACTCCTATGCTTCAAAACAAAGGTATAACTCTGTATAAAATCAACCCACTTCAAGTGCCTCTGATTTAGCTTCCCTTGGCTATTAATATACTATAATTCCTGATGATCAATATATAGAACAAACTCTTTTGGAAACAAATAATGCCTCCACTTCTTTAGAACCTGAACTATAGCATAAAATTCCTGATCATATACAAAATACTTCTTCCTAGCATCGTTGATTTTCTCACTAAAATAAGCAACATGTTTACCTTCTTGACTCAACACAGCTCCTATGGCACTACAACTAGCATCACAATCTACCTGAAATACCTTGTTAAAATCTAGAAGTGCCAAAATAGGTTGCTCTGTGACCTTCTTTTTCAACATATCAAATATTTTATCTTCTCCTAAGGTCCACTTAAATTATTTTTTATACCCTCTCATTGTTTTTGTTAGGGGTGCACAAATACTGCTAAAATTTCTAATAATTTTTTTGTAAAAACTATCTAGACCATGAAATGATCTTACCTCTGTAATGCACCTTAGAGTAGGCCATTCGATGATAGACCTCACTTTTTGTGGGTCTATTTTTAGACCTTCAACTAATATGACGAATCCTAGATACACTAATTATTTCTTCACAAAGCTGCACTTCTTCAGATTAATTAGCAACTGCTCCTCCCTCAACTTCTCAAAAACTCTTTTGATATGCATCAGGTGCTCTTCCAGGGTCTTGCTAAATATTAAAATGTCATCCAAATATAAAATGACAAATTTTTCTAAAAACACCTTTAATACCTCATTCATCAGCTACATGAATGTGCTTGGTGCATTGGTTAGCCCAAATGGCATGACTAACCACTCATACAAAACCTCTATGGTCTTGAAGGTTGTCTTCCACTCATCTCCTTCTCTAATGTGAATCTGATGGTACCCACTCTTTAGGTCAATCTTAGTGAAGTACTGGACTCCACTCAAACAATCCATTGTATCATCCATCCTTTGTAGTGGAAATCGGTATTTGATGGTGATATTGTTAATAGCTCGAGAGTCTGTACACATACTCCACTCCCCATATTTCTTTGGGGCTAGTACTGCAAGTACTGCACATGGTATTAAGCTATCCGAAATTAGTCCCTTCTTCAATAACACTTGGACTTGCCTAATTAGCTCCTCACTTTGTACAGGAGTCATTCTATGGGTTGCCTTATTGGGCAAACTAGCTCCCGATACCAAATCAATATGGTGACTGATATTCCTCATTTGTGGCAAACCCTCAAGCACATTATCTGATATAATATCTAGAAATTATTCTAACATACCTGAGACTTCTACTAGCATATCTTTGCATTCTTCTTCCCTAACTCTAGGAATTAATGCATAGCACATATTCTCATGCTTCAAACCATTCAAAAACTTTCTACCTTCAACTAAAAAAATTCTAGCACTGCTACATACTTTTTCATCCACCTCCTTCAAGGGCTTCAGTTTATGGTGCACTTCATTATTTGTCATGGAGTAAGTGTTGGCACGCCCATCATGCATTGCACACCGATCAAACTACCATGACCTTCCCAATGACAAGACCTCATCATAGTAATTTACAATATTAAATTTTACCAGGCACTACTCACTAACCAAAGCCCTATGATCTTTTTGCAATCATGCAATCTAATATGGACGCGGGTGTCTCTTTCTATCTAACTGCAATTTGGTAACCATTCCTTCTGCAACTAGGTTATTTGTGCTACGATTATCTATGATAATATTACATACCTTACCTTTATATTTACACCTTGTGTGAAATAAGCTCTTCCTATGATCTAGATCTCTCTCCTCATTTAGTAAGGCCCTCCTTGTGATCAGAACTTCTCATCTTTCTGCTTCTTCAGAGTACTCACACTCAACACCTTCATCTACAACAATAACTTGAGCATTACCTCAAGGCCTCGTATTTGTTCCTCTTTGGTGTTGCTGACACTTGTATGCTCAATGTCCTTCTTCTCCACAATGGAAACAGGTTCCAAAAAATCCTCCTCTTTCAAAACCTCATCTAGACCTTCCTCTTCCTCTCTGGTAACCATTATTCTGGTAGTTATTAATCTTTTCATGGGGGCGGTAAGCATTTTTCCCTTTATGGTCTTGACTGTTGCTTGTCTCCCCATTTTTCTTTTGGTCCTCATTCCGTCCTCTATTTGTTCTCCCACCAGTTCTTCCACCATGACCTCTTCATCTATGTTTACTTTCAAACCTCTTGTTCAGCTTCTCTTCTACCTTCAAGGCAAACTGGTAAGCATCTTCAATGGTAGTCATTCTGACCAGACTCAACTCCTCTTTAATACTTGCTCTTAATCCAGTAATATAATGGGCTACCTTCTCCTTGTTGGCCTTAGAATGGCCTATTTTGATTAAAATTTTATAAAACTCCTCTGTATATTCCTTTACAGACTTACTTGACTACCTCAAACCCTATATTTTCTTGAGCAGATCCAGCTTGTAATCAGCTGGAATAAATTGTCTCTTCAACTTCTCCACCATCCGCTCCCACATGGTTATCCTTTCCTTCCATATTTTTTTTCTTTCTAACTGTACTCCCTTCCACCAAATACTGGCATGACCCTTCAACTTGGTCTTAGAAAATATAACCCTCTCAGGATCTTCCACCTCCTCATACTCAAAATATTCTTCCATATCATTGATCCAGTCGATCAACTCTTCTAGGTTGAGATTTCTAGAATACATAGAGACATCAAACTTTGATCTCTTTCCAATCTGTGATATGGCCTTATATAATATGGTTTGTGTAGGATCTAATACCTCTTCTTCTTCCTCAAATCGGGCCTCTTCTTCTTCAGTTTCATCTTCACTCCCTTATTCTCTCCTTGGCTCAAAATATCTATGTAGCTCCTTTTGCAGAGCTTGAACTTCCCTCTACAAGGATCTGAAATATTCTTCTGGCACCATATTTCTCCCACCACCATAGTTTCTTCGTGGAGGCATTCTACTCACTTCTTTCACAAATCCTAACCACATATCCTGATGTAAACTACCTCACGTCAGACGCTCTATTTACACACAGTAACTCCAGCTCTGATACCACATGGTGAAGTTCAACAAACAAGAAACACACCATGCATAAGGGTTTTCCCTTTGATCATGTCAAAAATTAGCCTTTTACATTACTTTTTAGCAGAAGAAGATACAAAAATGAAAAGCCCCTTTTACAATTTCAAATTTTCCACCAATATCCTATTTTTCTATTTTCCCTCCTAAAACAATGCATTTGAAATTTGAATTTTGGAGGAAAACTTTCAAGGGTCATAACTTCACGCTCGTTGCTTCGATTGACTCATAAGAGACATTTTTGGAAAGGGAAAAAGCCAAAATATATAGAGAAGGACTTAAGAAATTCCTATGACCAATTTTAGAGTTGCCAAATTTGGCTTTTAAGATGCTCAAAATCCACGTGCAAGATCGGGTACATTAATTTCACTGTTTTTGGTAGGGTTTTGCCATAAAATGCACATAACTCCCAAACCGTTTAGGGTATTGGGGTGATTATTTCGCCATTAGCTCTATTTTCATATCCTATAGACAACTAAATACAATTGGAAATAATTAAAGCAATTACAAATTTTGGGTGATGCAATATCACTCTTACACCACTGGATGCTCCGCATCAATTTCTTTGGATTTCCTAGCTTCTTCCACCAACTCTAATAAATCAACATGAAGGATATCCCATAAATATTGGTATAACTCAATGGTAAAACCATCAAATCTTGGAATTTTTACCTTTTGCATATTAAAAACACCTATTGAAGCTCATTGATAGTAATAGGACTAGTTAAAACAAAGTTCTCCTCATAAGAGATAAGAGAGGAGATCACTTGAAGAACAACTTGTTGTGAAACTGAGTTAAGAGGAGTAACAACAAAAATATTGGGAAATTAAATGACAACAATATATTTCATGCCATCCCAAGTGTAGACAACATATCCAAAATCTGATTTCAAGGAAGAAATAAAGTTGTGAGATCTTCGAGCTAGAAGAGATTTGTGGAAGAAATTTGTGTTTTGATCTCCTTCTTTGAGCCATTGAATTCTATATTTTTGCTTCAATAAGAGTTCTCTTTTTTCCAATTCGTTGAATTGAGTTATGAGTCTAATTTCATTTGTACTTCTACTCTCTATGATGCCATCTAAACGGATTTTCTTATTCAAATTTTCAATTTGAGCAATAACTTCATTTTTTTTGTTGAATATCCCTAAACTCCTTCTAGTTCCAAGTCATTATTTTGGATTTAATGTATTGCAACCTTTTGGAAAGATAAATAATCTTAGTCTCATACCTTGGTTTACCTTACTTCCACCATTGTTACACTCAAGGTCTGAAGGAACTATCTCTAAGCCACATTAAATAAAGTTGAAAATGATATAAACTTACATTGGTTTTCCATATTTCCACCATGAATGGCTAGTGATATGAATCAACATTTTTAAGAGTATTCACTTTAGGAATGTGATCATGGATTAAGAAATGGTCGAAGAGAAGGAACCTATCAAACCTTTTCATGATACAAGCTAAACCTTATCTTCTATTAAACTAAGTCATAAGGTCATTATCTATTTGGATGTCCACAAGCTAAAGGTTTATAATATATTCACTCATGAGGTTAGTGATCCTATCTAAATTTCTATTTTCCTCCATTTTCTCAACCGAAGAGAGGATGGTATTGAAATCTCCTCCAATCAAGATCCAAGCTTTAGGAAAATGAGAGATAATATAAGTTATATCCTTCTATTAGATTCTATTTTCCTCCAAAGTAGCTAGAGCATAAATAATTATGCAAAGCATAATTTATTTGGAATTTCTACTTTGAATAGCTATAGCCAAAATACCCTAGCCACAAACCATATGGTGAATAACTACCACTTTTGGGTCCCAAAGGAAAGCAAGACCATCATAATACCATTAGGAACTGGGAGATATAACTTTTCAAATGGCCAAATTTTACTAGCAATTGATTTCATTTCCTCTATTGACATCTTCATTTCTTGAAGGAAAACAAGATGTGGATAGTTTATCTTAATCCTTCTTCTAATATTATTTTATTTTGAAATACTCCCTTTGAGTCCTCTAATATTCCAAGTGATGATCTTCATTAACACCAGGGATTAAAAATTTGGTAAGGACATTAATCTTACCTTCCTCTACAATATTTTCACCTTATTTTACCATATAATGTTGATTGGTCTTGCGACCTACCTTTTGATTAGAATCCATCTTCAGTTTTTTTTCCTTGTTTCTTGAATTACTCCAATTGAATATGGTATGGCTTCTAATATTGAAGAATGCATGTACAAATATAAAGTGTTGCTGGAAGATCCAATAGAGTCTATCTTGGGGCCTATATTATTTTAAGTCTCCACATTTAAAAGATTGTTTTTTCTTTTGTAAATTTTCTCTCTTTTTTTTTGTTGAAAACCTTTATTTTGTTGGTTTGTCTCTGTGTTCTTCCCTTCATATTTAAATTATTTTTCTAAGATTTATGTTTTATTATTTTCTCTTCCTCACCTAAGACATCATTTGTAGAAATAATTTCAAACAAATTAGTTGATAATATTTATTGATCATTCATAGCTATTTTTTCTAAGTGTTCTTCTTCTTAGGTATTTGGAAACATGTTGATATTGTATCTTCTTTCTTTTGATCTCAATTTTTATTTGGAAAAAAACTAATTAAATGACCATATTCATGGTAAATTCTGTAATGAAAATGAATGTTCTCATAGTCCACTACTTGCTCCCAAGTGTCCTCCCAAAATTGTAATGAGATATTTTTAGGTAGGGGTTTGTCAAAATCTATTATAACACAAATTTGATTATAAATAATATGTTTAAATTTTTTAGTATAATCATTAGTCATCATAAAATTTCCCAAAGAGTTTCCAATTAAAGAAAAAATTGTTGAATTCCAGAATTCAATTAGGAGGACAAAGAGTCTAACCCACATAGGACCTTAGATTTATATTTTCTTGAGATCTTAAATGAGTTTCCACAATGGATTTATTTTGGGATGCACCTTAGAATTGGATTTGCTTGAGATCTAAACCATTTTATGATTAGCTACTTAAAACTTATTTCGTGATATCTTTAATCCATGTCTTAGAAGTTGAGGAAATGTATGATTTTCACTTTATTTTTGTGCATAAAATTGGAAGTTGTTTTTTTTCATGTTCACAACATTAAGATATATTGAAATATAGGTTTCTAACCCATATTGGGTGCTTTGCAACATATCTCACCAAAATATTGATCAAAAACCACAAAAATATTGATCGCTAGGGCCTAAAGGCCCCAAAAAACAACCTCTAGAGTTGCTTGCACTCAACCTAGATGAAATCCTCACACAACCACTTGCTTCTTCCTATTCAATAATAAATAATAAATAATTAGCACCTACTATTTCCACTTGATAGCTTACTTTTAGATAAAAGGCGATAGAATATCTTCTAAAATTTACCTTTAATAAAGGTATAACTAGTTCTGAATTAAAATGTTTGACATCCATATGATAAATTTAAAGACCTTATATGACTATAATGAATGGACAATGTTATCATTGGAATTATGTAATAAAATTGAGCAATTCCTTAGATTAATATCGTGTTTCTTCATTTTATTAGACATAAATGCATTTGCATTTTTAGTTGAAATCCTAATACACTTCAAGATTAAGAAGGATATGAAATGTGCCTGAGAAATTTTTTATAGCGTTTAAATAAATTTAAAATATGTAGAAGAAGCTCTCGAAGTGAACTTTATTATAATAAAAGATTTGTTAGTATATTTATATCATCTTATTATATAGGATTTATGTTTATGCTTTCTATATGATATCTATAATCAAATGGCTAACTTCAATAAAATTATATAGGATCAAAACTTTGGGAATCATGTTGGATACTTTTATGCTTTGTATAAAAACTTTCTCAAATTGTGAATACTGTAATGTAATATTAGAGAAATCTATAAAATATATTTAGAACAAGAAATGTTTAATTGATTCTAAAAGTTCAAGAAGAAACATATACTTTGTGCATTTATCCTAGTATTACCAATCTAAAGAAGAATTTTATAGTTTATGAAAATACTTTCATAAATTGGTTAGTGGTATAGTCACATTATATGGAAGTATAATTATTTATAAATAATAGAAATTTAAGAAATATGAATTGAATTTATCTTATGAGTTAAGGATACCTTATGGAAAGGTAGTTTGAGATGATATTAGACTATTAAAGTTTGAAATATATTATCACTCCAACAAATAAGCATAAGTAATGGATAGATTTCTTGTGCGCATGATTTCAATATTTAATAATAATTTTGAGAGTTGTAAGAAGATATATGGTATATTCGAGTGAAAGAGGTAATTCTATATATAAAAACTAAGGAAGCTAAGTATTAGGGATATGGAATTGGGAAACATAATATACTCTAAAATTAGGATTTTTTTCCTCGAAAAAAAGTCATAGTTTTATATTAAGAAAATATGAAATCACATTTTTCATATGTCTCTTTGGCATTTTTTTAAAATATCAATAGTGACCTAAAAATTAAGCCATTTATACATCATAACTAGCTACCTCTATCATACTAAGTTCTCTCCTTAGGCACCTTCCCAATTTATCAAACAATATCCTTTAAATAACTAGCTTTTGATTTTTTGAAAAAGTTGCTTTATCTATGTTTGATTTAACTACATTGTATAAATTCCCCTAGATAGAGATTTGGACCAACTGTGGTGTATTACCCTCATTGAATTCTTGTACTAATCACATACATGGATCAATATAAAGTTCCTCCTTTGATATTTCATATGCTTCCCTATTTAGTTCTCTATAAATATGCCAACAATTAAAATCTTCACTTAAATCTAAAACTTCTTTTATTTGAGATAAAATGGGTTGTAGAATAATATTTTCTATACTAAAAACACCAATCATCCAGTTTTTACCACCTACGAATCTCCATAAATTTGAATGTTTTGTATTCCTTTTGATTCTGCCAACTAATCCAACAATTTGAGGGCCAAAATTGTAGCATAATTACTATATCCTTATCCCAAGCCAACCTTGAATTTAAAATAATGAGATTCAGAAATATATAATAATTCTTCTTCTCCACAAACTCTAGGGACCCCTTTTCTAGCCCCATAATAAAATCTAGGCCCCAGATTTATCAATATTTGAAGGGATGATTTATTTGCTTGCCTTTATTATCGCTAAAACCTTATAGTTTTTTAAACTTCCAATGATTTGGGAGGAGACCTACCAAGTAGGCTTCTCTTGACAATAAAAAATTATTGCATTCCTAGTTAACTATACTCCCCAAGATATAAACAATGGGAAAGCTATAAAACCTTTGTAAGACCTATTTTCAAACCAATATTTTAAGCACTTTCTTAAGGAATATGCTTGCCATCCTATAGGAATATTTAGCTATGCTATAACCTCCCTCTAAACCTATCTAGTAAAGGAGCAAATAATCAGTAAATTATTAATAGTTTCATTGTTTGACTTACATAAATGACACCTTCATCTAATTCTTCTTCTATAAAATATTCCATGTTAGAACCTTATTTTTCATGGAAATCCATAAGAACATTCTTGTATTCAATGGGGATTTATGCTTCTAAAGTGTTTTCCACCACCATGCTGGATTGTCCTTACTATCTTACAATAGAGTCTTATACCATAAATTTGGAGTGTACTCCTCCATAGATCCATTCTTTATCCAAACCAATTGATCAGTTTCCTCTTGCAAATTGATATGTCAAACTTTAAGTCTCCCCATACATTCTTCTCACTGTTGTACCTCTTGGCCCTAAAGCCCTAACACTATTGCTTCCTTCTACCCATGATTCCAATTTGTAAAATATTATGGGTTGGCTACTTGGGTAAGATTTCCAATCCATTATACTCTTAGGGTCTCAAATATATTATTTCGATGTTTATGCATATCACCACAACCACTCCAAGGGTCTAATCTTAGTCTTATCCTTGAACCATCCTTTATTTTCTAGGTAAGCCAATTACCAAAAATATAAAATAATTGAATCCTAGTTCTAAATGTGGATGAGAACTCTAGAACTAGGTATGTATACATTTCTAGTGACAAAGGAGTACTATGGTTTTAATATTCATAGATTACTTTCCATAGTACAAGTGGGAATAAATAAGATATATGTCACCAAAAATGATTATTTTTTGGCCGAATATTAATTGAAATTTTCATAGTTCATGGCTAGATGTCTTGAATGCCAATATATAAAAATTAAAGTATATTAACATATACTAGGGTTACTAAATCTTGATAATATTTTAGAAGGATAAAACAATATAATGTGTATGGGCTTCCATATAGGTTTAACTATGATAAAATGGATCCATAACAACATCCTAGTGGTAAAAAGAAAAATTATCAAGGTATCCTCCTTCCTCATAAAATAGAACTTATGATGATTAATATGTTTTCATATTTTATGTGGATACAATATTTAAATTACATATTATGTTGCATGAAAGATAACATCATATAGATTCATTGTTCAAATCAAGGTTTTAATAAGTATTCTAGGAAACCTTGGGATCTTAATTAAATTTGATCATTAAAAAAATAGATAAATAAAGGAGATAAATGAAATATAAAATGATATATTAAGATGTACATACTAAATCACTAAATTAAATAATTCATTCAATTTGTTTGGAATAACAATTAGCATATTTCTAACAAAATGATACACATTTATTAATGTTTGTATAGGATACCTCAAATTAAGATCTTATATAAAATTTGTGGTGACTAGACTCTATATAACTCAATATATTATAAACAAGTAAGTTTGACAACACCTTAAACATGATCATAATAAACAAAAATTAAAATCTTATATAAAATTAGTGGTAACTAGACTCTATATAACTCAATATTTTATAAACAAGTAAGTTTGACAACACCTTAAAGATGATCATGATAGACAAAAGAGTTATGCAAACATGCATAGAGAAGATTAAATTAAGAGACAAAAGAGTAATACAAACATGCATAGAGAAAATTAAATTAAGAGACAAAAGAGTAATACAAACATGCATAAAGCAGATTAGAGCAGAGTAAATTAGAGTGGTGTAGGATACCTCAAATTAAGATATTATATAAATTAGTGGTGGTTGGACTCTATATAACTCAATGTTTTAGAAACAAGCCACCTTGACAACACCTTAAAGATGAACATAATAGACAAAAGAGTTATGCAAACATGCATAGAGCAGATTAAATTAATAGAAAAGAGTTATACATAGAGCAGATTATATTAGAGTCATTCACACATTCATAGAGCAGATTATATTAAAGTCATTCAAACATTCATAGAGCAGAATAAAGTTTTTCTTTTAGGAGACCTTTTAGGACACATTTTTTAAAATAAGTGGTTTAGGCTAGTCCAAGTTAATATCATTAAGACTGAGCTTTTCGGGAAAACAACTTGTTACCAGTTCTTGGAAACCGCCAAAGTGCATTGATCGTGAACTGTACAAAAATATACGCGATCTTAGTATTCATGTACAAAGAATTGTTTTTCTGTCTTACATGTATCATGAAAGGAATGAAAAGAATGGTAACTATTTGTTATCGAAAAAAGTATCCTTTCCTGCTTTCCAGGATGGAAATTCACATGCGGCTATGTAAGTATGTGCACCATTTCCTAAAGAAGTTGCATCACGGATTTCATGAAGAAAAATCATTCAATATGTTTCAGAGGAGAGAGCTCTCAAAGACCTAGCCATTTGAAGAATATCTCTACTTTTTTCCGGTCAAGGCCCAACGCCAATATCAATATCTGGAGATATTCTTTCACCCATTCCATTTTGTTTGATCCACAAAGTTATACTCGCTACGTTCTGGAATCGCACTGGGCTAGAGCTTGTCTGGCTTCTTACAAGATGTCTATGATTTGGGCTTTCGTTCCTTCCTTCACCACTTGAACTTGGTTCTAATGAATTGTCTTCTTCCCCACATGGACAAGGCTGCACTTTTGTTCTACAAAGAGGACACGTAGAGTGTGAACAAATCCACATATCAATACACTCCGTATGAAAGCTGTGATTGCATTTCGGCAGCAGTCTGCCTTTCTCATTCTCCTTAAATTCAGAGAGACAGACTGCACATTCAAGCCTCTCTTTGAAGATCTCTGATTTGTATTCAAATACTGGTAGAGCATCCACGATCTCTCTGTCCAAACCCGTCGCATATATCGTTGAGGGATTTTCTCCTGCAAAGTCAACTCTTCTTCTGCGCCTGCGACAATCACCCAAACATTCTAAAAGAATTACAAAAATAATGAGAGAGGATATAACAACTACAGGCGCGATATGGCCCAGCGTATCCACAAGGCGGGAACCAGCTGAATGGTCCATGGCTCATCTTCCAATTGGACAATCCAACTGAGTAGGCTGTGTTATATCGACCATTTGAAGGCTGGATGTTCCCATTTAAGCAAGTCTAAAACAAAAGCTTAGACAAGGTTGCACACTTTTCCACAGCACGTTCTCCGTGATAGTTAGGTTGCTTAATAAACTGAAAAATAAGACTTTCATATGGCAGAAAAACGTATGTGATACACTAGAAGCGCTCTCTCTCTCTCTATATATAAAATTTAAAATTTAAGGCCATTTTCATAATATGAGGTGTCGCGGTTTTCAAACATGACTAGCGATTGCCTTGCGAGTTACTCCATTCTCTCGATGTTGTTAGGGACTCTGTCAAACTATGGAGTCTTAAACTATGGTCGGCCTGAAGGCATTCCCCTCGGTGGAAAATAAGATGTCGGCTATTGTTAGGCAATTGACTCTGACATTGATCTCAACGTTTTGTTTCGTTCAAATTGAGTTATTGTAAAGTATTGGTGATCTATGTGCTACATTAAAACTATACGTTAAAACTACTACTCAAAAAGAAGAATGTAGTTTTTTTTCTTTAAACATCTATAAGAAATTCAAATATTTCATTTTATTCCACCAATCACTAGTCATATGTAAACGAATTATGTACTCATAATGCACGTTCTTGCGTGTGCACATGAAACTTGTATGCCAATAAGAAGAGAAAGCAAAACATGTATTGATCGTTGACAATATCTCTCCGAAACTTAAGGCGTGCCTATAAGAAAGGAAGACAAAACATGCATTTATCATCTTTCTGTATTTTAAAAGCCTTTACAAGTAGTTCTACTTAAATTTGATGTCTTCTCGTTTACATTGACTTGGTTGTTTGAGCGTGTATTTGTAAATAGAGTCTGATATAGTTTAAACGTGTACTAAAAGCATCTCCCACGCTTTGTTCAAGAAAAATAATATAAAATTTTGCAGTTGGAGGTGTTCGATTTCAGTTAGTAAATTGATGAAGCGAACTTACTTAAAATTGATATTTTGCAGTTAAAGGTGATTGATTTCAGTTAGTAAATTGATTAAACAAACGAAGTTAAAATTGAAACATGGAGGTTTGTAGTTGACTTTTTTATTTTAAGAAAATTATTGTTAATATTGTTAAAAAAATTATTTATTATATATTTAAATATTTTTTATTTTTTATTTTTTAAAATGGAAATTAAACAAAGACAGGAAGTAAGTTCTGTTTATTTTTTATTTTTTATTTGTATTTTTCAACTTAGTAATATCTGTATATACATAATCTTATTTGCCCTTTTAACTTTTGTATAACATAAAGATAGGGAACAAACAACATCAAGACTTCATCTTTTGAAAACTATTGATGTATGAGTTAGTGAAACTATAAAATCCATCTAATGTTTTTTAAAATTAAAATTGAAATTAAACAAAGACATGAAGTAACTTCTGTTTTTTTTTTTTCAACATGGTAATATCTGTATATACATAATCTTATCTGTTCTTTTAACTTTTGTATAACATAAAAATAAGGAGCAAACAACATCAAGACTTTATCTTTTGAAAACTATTGATGTATGAGTTAGTGAAACTATAAAATCCAACTGATAAATAGATAGATTCATAGATATCAACTTAGTATGTATATACATAATCTTATTTATCCTCTTAACGTTTGTATAACATTATAATTAATAAGAATAAGGAACAAATAACATGAAGAGTTTAACTTTTGAAAACTATTGACGTCTGAGTTCGTCAAACTATAAAATCCATTTAAATAAATAAATAATATAAAAGACTCATAAATCCAAAATTTTCTAAAATTTCAAAGAAAATGAAGGTTGAAACTTATATTATTATTGATTATTATTAACTATTTTTATCAAAAAAAAATTATAATGTCAAATGTGACACAATATATTTACATCAAAATTTTCCTTTGAATAGAGTATTGTACTTCTATTAAGTGTTATTATCATAATTAAGGAGCCTCAACTTTTTTTATTTTAGATATTTGGGAAAGGGTAGGAAGTGAATACATGCAAGGAGCAACTTACACTTTCTTCTTGTTTCATGCATTTAGAAAATTAAAAAATAAAGAATTCTTATGAGAAAAATATCATGAAAGGAAAGGTATATATGAAGTCCAAGTTGAAAGCAAGGATGCCCTAACTAGAAGTATGGATGCCCTAGTTGGGGATAAGAAGAATAACAAATCTAGAATAATCCCTATCCTAGAAGAAAAGTTATTATCAAGGATGAGGTCATCAAACATGATATAATAGTTCTTGAAAATAGAGATTTAATGTCTAATTTTTATGGAAATTGACCATGTTTTTCAAATATTTAAAATGAGATTAAATGGAAGTGAGAATTAGTTTCAAAACACTCCATTAATTTTTCTTCCACATGTTTTTTCCTCATTAGTGTTATTTAGTTCAAAAATTATAAATGGTTCATGAATTAGGGGTAGAGATGGTCTTTATTCAAGACCATTGAGTGAGGATTTGGAAGATTAAAATATTAAAGGTTTTTAGTGTGATAATTTTTGGACATCCATATAAGCTTATAAATAATGAGGTTTTGATAAATATTGATAATAATCTAGTGGAGTTCATCGAGGGACCAACTATTAAGAAGAAAAAATAGGATACATATATTCAAATATTTATTTCCATTAATACTTCAAAACCTTTTCCATAATCCATTAAGATTGAATTTAAATCAAGATAATATGATCAATAAGTGGACTATGAAAGAGATTACATAATAAAAAAAATGAAGAAAGAGATATAATATTTTGACCATATTATAAACATCCTTATGAAGCAACAATATCATAGTATAGAGTTAGACTAAATCAAATATTTTCTTATTAAAAAAAGGTAAATAATGTCTCTTCAATATCATAGAATGAAAAAGGCCATCATAGTTCACTCAAATAAATCATTAGAAGAAGCAAAGAAGGATACAATGGATGAGGATGTACAATGTGAAAGATGAATTTCATAAAGAATTAAAGGTGCAAAGGGTGATGTGGAGGTTAAATTTAAAAAACAATTACGTGGAAGTTGTAATCCATGTTAATCATCTTCATTTTTCTCAAGTAGAATAAAATACTCTCCTCATAATAAAAGTGAAATAAATATAGAATATATCCCTTACACTTTAGGATTTCAATAACAACATCATAAATAAGGAATTGTGGAGGATATCCATAGTAATTTAGGATTTTGTAGAGCAGACTAATTTTTATGAATGATGGTCCTTGCACTTTAGATTTTTGAAGGTAACATAAATAGGGAGCCTTTTTTAAGGTCATTTCTTGCACTTCTAGTTCTTCAAGGCAACATGAACCTATAGGTTATAAATCTCATTATGAACAATCTAGAAAAAACAAAGAGAATATTGAAGTTAAAATTCTTCTTAAGACTAAAAAAGGAAATGGAATACCCATAAAGCTATTCAAATTCATAATATTTTATAGAGCATGTTCTAAAAGGAAGAGAAATATAATTAATATGTAATTATAATAAATGAGGTAAATAAATTAAGGGATATTAAAAGAAATATAATGTGGGTGCTTGTAGGTACCCCAATATACCATATTTTATTCACACTTATAATAGAAAGAGATCGTCATTGTGGAGTATTTATAGTGATACCAAAATCCCAATGAGAGGTTAATCGTAGTCCAACATAAACTTAACCTTGAGGTTAACCTTACAATAAAATAATAGCAAAATATCATTTTAAGTTAAGGTTATTTATAAAGGTGGATTAACCAATCCCACTAAGGGTGAAATATGAAAGGGATGCATAGGCTTACATAAATGAGGAATTCCTATAGGTTTACATAATCACATGCATATAGGCTACATAAATAATGCTTATAAGCAGCTCATAACATATTTGGCGTTGGCATAAACAAGATCATATTACACAAATTTTAACAAAAGCAAGAATGAAGAAGAAAAAGGAAACTTACATGGATATTAATATGAGAAAACAATTTAAAATGAATATCTTAAATGTTAACAATAAATGTGGTTAAATGCATAACTAAAAATAAAACATGATGATAAAAATTGTATATCTTAATATTGAGGGTATAAATAAAGCCAATAAAAATATTCATTAGGCAATTAATAAGTTGTTATAGTTATGATTTTTTTAATACAATAAATAAAAATAAATAATGAAGAATATCAGACATTTAGAAATATTTTGAAGATGGAGGATTGTGTAGAGTCTCTATAATAGGATATTTATGAAGTATTACAATATGGATACACATAAATGGGATTGATACTTACTAAAAAGGTAATCAGATTGTTGGTATTTTTTATATTAAAGAGAAGAATATCAATCTTAGGATTATATATATATATATATATATATATATATATATATATATATATATATATATATATATATATATATATATATATATAGTTACCCTTTGCAATAGATATCAAAAGGAATATAGTTTATTTCTATCAAATTCAATCATGATTCATAACATGGACCTATGAATTCTTATAGAACTTCAACATAATTCTATATCCTTCAAAAACAAAGGGTGATAATCTTGGATCATCTAAATTAATGTAATATTTCAATTTATTTTCTAAATAATATGGTCTTTGGGATGCTATTACTTTCTGATTTCAATATACATGGGGTAATAGATGCATTAGGTAAACTCATCATCATCGAATTAGTACTTAATAAAGATAAGATAAGATATATTTATGATTTTTGTCAAGCAAGCCTTTGTAATATCATTTATAAAATAATTTAAACAATTGTGGAAAATAGATAAAAGCATCATTTATTTTATTAGTTTAATAGAATAATATGGTTTTATTCGTGGAAAATTAGTTCTTGGTGATACAATAATTGCACAAGAGGGCATACATTCTCCTCATTCTATGAAAAATGTATACAATAGGGTTTATTGAAGCTTTTTACATGATACTCTAAAGCATTTGTATTTGATCAAGGTTGGTGTGAATAGATTAGACAGTTAAAGAATACCAAAATATTATATTTTTATTTATGGATGCCTTATTTGATATTTTAAATCATCCAATGAACTTTGTTATGGTATGCTGAAATTCACAATATTTTTTAAGAATGAAGAGAAGTAATCCATCCACTCAAATAATATACAAAAAGCATAAAAATACCAAAAAATAAAATAAAGAGAGATAGAGGAAGCCCATAGGTATCATTAGTAAACATTGTATTATCCATAGATAATATTGACAATACTTTACTAATCAAATTAGGAGTGGTGGAGGTATTTATATGAATACTATAACCCTAAATACATAAAATAACTTAACCCTAAGCTATGCTAATCAAATGAGGAGTGGTGGGGGTATTTATATGAATACTATAACCCTAAATACATAAAATCACTTAACCCTAAGCTAACATAATAAGAGAGGCTTTAAGGTTAATTACAATTTTGTAAGGTGGGTTTATCCATAATATGGTTAGTCATGGCCCATATGGATTTACATAATAAAATATTATAATAAATTCAATATATTGTATAATGAATAACCTTAGGCCTATCCAATATTACATCATACAATGATAGCCATGGTCATGAATCAAAGTAGACTTTCAATAGCCCCTCACATTCTAAAATAAGAATCCAAGCAGAGTATAAATTAGTAACAATAATATATTCCCCTTCATAAGGGATGCTTTAATGTAATTCTATATTTTAAGGTTGACTCATATGAATCCCTCTCATGATCTAAAATTCATTGGTGCAAAAATACTTCTTGCATAAGATTCTCCTAAAGTTGGATTATAGTGATAATTGCCATCTTTAGAAACTCCACACATCTAAAAAATATATTCATAAGAACATTAAATGAATAAGAGAATTCAATATCACCATATCCTTTAAAGAGAAGCTCCTTCAATCTTGCATATCACATAAGTTATAACTTGAAGACACAACTTTACCTCTTAAAACATACATCACTCTATTTGAAGACTTTGTTTTTCCCTATAGCCAGCTTATTTCATTCACCAAAAGATGATTTTCATGAACCTACTTAAAATAAGAGTCGTAACAAACTTCCAATAGTATTTGAACAAGAAATAGAAGAAGAAAAAGATCATGAAAGATTAAATATTTATGAAAAATATTTAATCAATTACCCAAAGGAGGAAGAGGTATTGACTAAAGCACATTCTACATATATTTTCTACAAGCCTTTAAAAGACTCAAAATATACTAAAACTATCACAAATCCATCTATATATACCAAAATAATAGGCCAAACATTGTAATTACAAATAATATATTAAATATTACCTTTCAAAATTAGGGGAAAAGAATTTAAGAATTATTCTAAACATTTTGGCCCTTAACATTATAACAAGTCTATAAACTAATATCATTAATGTATAAAGCTAAAAAATTATATAATTTGAAAATAAATGAGCTGAAAATGCTTTTGTATCCAAATGTTATGGCCTTTGAAATTTTTAGTCTAATAATCCTGACAAAATTTAAATTTAATTTTCCAAACCTTAGGAAAGTAGCGTTAAATCTAAATGTACAATGTGTTGTCTACTCATTCACTAGTAGCTATCACTTATTTTATACTACCTACCCACCATTAGTGTATGGTATTTTGACACCTACCTTTATATGATTGGTTGAAGGTATATATGTACTTGAAAAAGTTGATTACATGGCACATAAGGATGTCATATTGGCCTTCCATCATAGTCTCTTTGTAAAACTCTCAAGAGATGCTAGAGAGATTAAAACCTTAGTCTCAAGAGTGCAAGGTTTTTTGTAATAACCAACTTAATAGTCATGCCTTTTAAAAATAGAGGAAAAATCCTTTCACTTAAATACCTCTCAAAATATAACAACCAATGTGCATCCATACCTTACGATCAAAAACTATGGGTGTGGTATTTAAGCATTTATTTTCTTCCAACACTATTCTACTAGTCAATTTGATAGCACAAGTGATAGTGATTGAGAAGACTACTCCATATACAACTTTCTAACTTCTCTTTTGCTTCAAAAATTGATGTTGTGAATCGAACATGCAATCAATTTTCTTTAATGCAAGAGACTAACTACCATGTCATGCAAACAACTAGAATAGGTAAGTGTTAGAAATAGATTATATTACATCATTTGGATCATGTAAATATACTTTCCTAGGTACATACTTAGGACATTATATTACTTTAGGGGGAAGTTATCTAGTTACTTCATGCAATGTAATAAATGCACAAGTGTCAATGTGCAATCTATATATGTGCAAGGTGTCCTTTGCACATATATGTAGAGAGTTGGCCAGGGAACCTATCTTCCTATATAAAAATGACCTCATTATAACAAGTAGAATATAGAAGCTCAGAGCATATTTGTAGGTAGTAGCATAGTGTTGTGTAGATCACCATATATTGATGATGAGTGTAATATAGTCCAGTAGCTTTGTTCATTGAGTTTTCATTTCCTCCATAGCTACATTGTATTCATTTCCATAATTTCTATTTATAGCATATTTTAGTCATCTCACAAATTTACTTTTTTTTCTATTATTCTACATGTTGTGATTGCTATCTGCCATTGCACACTTTATGAAAAATATAATAGTGGCATCAGACCCGTGGTAGATATAGCCACTATAGATCAATATAAAAACCACCGTTATTATTGATCCTAAGTTTTTTGTCATCCCGATGCTCTACTGCACCAGCCATTGTTAAAAACTCTCATAAGAGTCTAGGTGGTAGAATTAGATAGAGCCCAAGTGAGGACTAAAAGAAATATTAGTTCTAGAAATATCAATATTACATTTGGCTAGATTATTTCCATAGAGTTGCAAGAAAAACTCATGACGACTAGGACTCAACACTCAATCCACTAGATTGATAAATCAACTAGTGAAGACCATTTAGAATATATGGATTTTGTTAATAATTACCCAAAGTTTATTTTGTTGCAAAAAATTAATTCTCAAATGATCAATACACCTCCAACAATAGAAATATAGGATACTTCAACTTCATTACTTGAATATCGACATGCCTTCATAGTGCAAAGATTAGTTCCTTATGTAAGAAAATAATAATGCAGAATAAGACTTCTAGAGAAGAGTCATGGTAAAGTTAGGAGACTGGAGATCTCCATTGCTATATTGATAACTTCACAGAAGAAGAGAAGGCCATAGTAGCCTTGATCTATAATAAAAGACCATATAAGCCTTGATCTAGAAGAAAATGCCATAAAGCCTTGATCCAAAAGAAAAGGCCACAAGATCCTTGTTCTATAAGAAAAGGCCATAGAAGCCTTGATCCAAAAAAATCCACAAAAGCCTTGTAACTAAAGAAAAGGCTATAGAAGCCTTGATATTGAAATAAAGGCTATAGAAGCCTTGATCCTTAAGACTATAGAAGAGAGTATTTGATTCAAAAGAATATCAATATTTTATTACTAATAATTTATTGTAGATAAAGGATATTTAGTGAGTTGGGAAACTTCCTACAAGAAATTGAGGAAGAGTATCTTCTTTATAATCAATCCAAAACCTGAAGAAAAATTGAAGATAAAGAGATCAGGAGAAGATCTCATTGAAGAACTTCCAATATTTGAAGAATAAGAAGAATGAGGAGAGTCCTACTCGAATATAGAAGCAATAGAATCAGAGATCCAAAAAAATATCTCAGCACCAACACTTCCAAGAGAAGAAGTTTGAAGAAAAGGTCTCAAGGAAGACCAGAAGAAGTTGAAAGATTAAATATCTTGGGGAGGTCTCAACGAGCATCCAGTAAAATGCTTGGAGAGCCTTACTAAAGAAATCATCAAAGGATAACTCGTTGAAGAAGAAGAATTTCACAAGGAGTACCAAATATTAGAAGACTTGAAGACATTCAAAATATTGAGAATATTTGGGACAATTATTGCCATTCGAAAAAAATCCTAAAATAAAAAGAAGAATTTGGCAAGGAGTTTCAAATCTCAGAAGACATCAAGATATTCAAAATCTTGAGAAGATCCTACTTGAAGTCAAAATTCGTTAAGAATACTTGAAGATAAGAGGATCTTGCCAAATCCAAGAGATTTTAATATTGCCTCTCACAACAAGAAGGTATTATTTATTGAGATAAATACTTCTAAAAATCTACAACGAAAAGTAGGAGACTACAAGAGGATAATAAGCCACCAAATCCTAGGTTCATCAAAGAATGTTTGAGATCATATTTTGGTGAAGATGGAGCTGTTTAGGACAACCTACAAAGAGCTACAAGATCTTACTCAAGGCAGAAACTTAGTGATCTTAGACACCAAGATCCACCTCAGGATATCAAAATAATTTACTTTATTTTGATATAATTAAGTAGAATCTCCTTAGTGATAAATCTTAGGAGCACCTTATTTGGATTAAATTTGTAAGAAGGAAAATTGGATTATAGTCTTCAAAAGTGTAAAAAGAGAAAATTTTCTTTTAAGGTTAATTTTAATATTAGTTAGTATTTTATTAGATTTCATAATTACATCTATCAACTACCTATCATCTACTTTAGAAAAATAAAAATAATACTAAGTCCTATAATATGAATTGTAGTGAAATTGTAGAATAATTATGAAGGTTCATTTCAAATTATTATTGATTAGTTGCAGTAAATTAATTAAGTGTATTATTTTGAGAGTTGATTGGAGTGATAAGATGAAATTTTTAATGCATTAAAAGTGAAATATTATTAGATTCAATTGCACTATTCTATTTCTCTCAAAAATATTATTGTTTGTGTTCTTGAGAAGGGTAAAAAATCAGAATTTGACAAAGTGTCTAAAGAAACTATTAGTGCATAAAAGCGTGAAACACATAGTGGCCAAGTGAAGCCAAAAAAATAAATTAGAATCCTCAAAAACTTGGAGAAGAAGACAACTAACCAAAATTATAAATAGAAGCTTCAAATATTGACACTTGGTGAGTCTCAAATCCAAAGCATTACAGGGTTAGTTGCAAGGAGAAAAGAGTAGAAGATTGCATCAAATAAGGAGCTTCTACTTAATTATATCTAATCTTAGATTTATCATCAAAGTATACAAGAAAAAATAGGAAGGTGTCTAATCAAAGAGACAACCTCAAAACCCCTAATTGCATTCAAACATTTTGCCACAAAACCAATAAATTAGACCTACAAAAAGAGTGCAAGAAAGGGTGCAACAAAAATGTTTTTATATATAAATATTATTACATGGTATTGCACTTCTCTAATATGTACGTAGGAAGAGGGTATATTTGAAGGTTCCTGAAAGGCACAATATTTATAGGGTGAACTAGCCAAAGGTGGTCGAATGCTAGCACTCCCCAAGCATAGCAAAAGGAGTCACTCAAAGGTCTCATACTCCTCATATCTTGGACGACCAAACCTACAAAATACAAGGCACAAAAAAAAGGGAGAAACAAAATTGTATTCAATATCAACGTTATCTACAAAATGAGGACATATAATAGGTGTGAAAATAATAAGAATAAGGCACTATTGGAGTATTTAAAAATCTACATTTGCATTGCTCAAAATCGATGCTCAAGCTTCCAAATTGTTGCTCCTCATTCCAACTGGAAATAACTCACAACAAATTTCCGTTGAGCGAAGGAGGAGCTAGAAATTTTATAAGATTTGAAGAACCTACAAAGGGTACATTGAAGAAGTGCTAGAGAAGACATCCATGCACAAGGAGGGAGTGACACTTATCATTTGAGGTAAATTCCTAATGCTCCTCACATGAGAACTCATATTGGTCAAAGAAACATTACAAACAACAGGTTGGTATGTTGAGAACATATGAGACAATTGTATCCAAAGAGAACAAGCATTCACCTAAGGAATGTGACTCCCTGGCATTACTTAAAAGATGCTACAAGTGTCATATATCATCTTTTATTTCCCAAGTGCTCAAGAAGAAAATAAATGTTCCAATTTTAACTTATATCAGGATTCCATTCCATTTAAAGGGTACCAAATACCAAGGACTTTCAAGCATTCAGAAGAATTCATGCATCCACATTCAACACTCTAGAGTCTTCACACACAGGGCTGAGTTGTAGCATGGAAGCAATATGGAAGAGCATTTAATGCTTTGGTCAAAGGAGGTCAAAGGTAGAGATTAAAGGTGCCATAGTTGAAGCATTAAATACAAGGAGGGTTCCAAGAATTCTATTGGAGGGAACGACCAAAGAAAATATATTAATATTGCAGGCCTTGCACACAAAAAATTAGCATCGATTATTGTAGTCTTTATATAGTGCAAGGTAATATTTATTCTCATTTTAAATTTGTTTTTATTTTTTGGGAGTTATAAGGTTGATAAATCAAGGTTAAAATTAGAAGAATTTAACCATATTTAAAGCCATACCTCAATGGGAATTATTATCAAATAAATATAATATTTGCAATATTAAACTTAGGAGTGATAACGGTTTTTACTGGAAATTAATTTTAAAATATTTGCAAATATTATTGTGGTCTAATTTTCTAAAATTTGGGAATTATAAGGGTTAATACATCAAATTAATTTATTGGAAATTAGATACACTAAAATTAAATCCTAAAGGGATATTAAAAGGGGTTTATCAAAGCATTTCAAATGTTGGAATTTAGCAATTTACTTGTCTCAAAATTTCACAAAAAGGGACAAAAGAGATCCAACATTAAACCTCTTCAAATTTGGGAAAAGTGCTTAGTTCAATAGGAGCAATAAGGGATAATAGAAGTTGATTTTAAAATTTACAAAAAATTTACAAAATCAACCAAAAATTGAACTACAATTTATAAAAAGCACTATATTCATCTTATATCTTATCCAAAAAATAATAGGGAGTCATAAGGCATTCTACAAAACTTGGTAATATCAGCATTTATAAAATATTATCAAGTTGCAAATATATTGGCAAAATATAATCTTTCTAAAAAATCTAAAATTCCATTAGGTTTATATACTTTTTATATACTAGGGAGACATAAGGAAGTCCACCAAATCCAAAGTTTCATAAAGGTTCTAGAAAATTTAAAAAGGAGAAGAAGAATCATCATGACAACAAACAATGTATTTCTTACATAATCTCAACTTCTTAAAGTTACAAACTATTTATCATGGAAAAATAAAGTAAATGCAATCATGGTATATGAGAAATTATGGGATATAGTCATAGAATCAACAAAAAGGTCGAAAACATGTCATACAGAGATTCTAAAGTTTGAAGAAACTGATTTAAAATATCTAATGATAATAACCTTTTCTATAACTGATGAAATACAACCTTATATCAGCTTAAAAAACCATCCATTGAATCTTGGTCAATATTAGAGAAAATATTCGAAGGAAAGAATAAATCCACCATTCTTCATCTTCAAGCACAACTGCATTCCTTGAAATTGAGCAGTGTAGAAAGAATTGAATTATTTCTAAGGTAGCAGATATTAAAGAGAAACTACTAACCATTACACAAGAACCTAAATATGAATTTATTACTCAAGTAACCATGAGAGAACTTCTAGATAGTTATAAGCATTTGGTCACATCTTTACAAGTCTTAAGTAAAGATACTTCTTTTGATGACCTAGTCAATATACTTTAGGAATATGAAGTGGAAAACACTATGAAAGATGAGATGACTAACACTGCATTGGCATCAAAATATAATCCACAAGAAAATATTTCTTCATCAGCAAGAGGATGAAAAACATGGTACTATTAGATATGCAGAAATAAAGGTCATAGTACCAGCTATCGTAGATATAATCCCAAAAACTAGAACCAAGGAAATTTGATGAACAATGGGAATAAATTTCAACCATGACAATATCAAAGTAATTATCATTAACAACAATATCAACAACCAACCAATTATCCTCAACTAGAATATTGGAAGAGAAATAAGAAAGGAAACCTGGTTCAGAGGATAGAAGAAATTGAAGAACTAGAAGTACATGTAGAAGACAATGAGGTGAAATATATGTCAATAAATGTAACACATTACGGAGACACTAACTATTTTCTTGAATATGTTACAAATAATGCATAGGAAGAGTACAAAGTTCAATATGAAAAAGAAGATCCATATTGAAGACTAAAGTCTTCAATACCCAAATAATGTAATACAAAGGGATGTTAGAAATTGATTATATTACATCATTTGGGTCATGTAAATGTACCTTTATAGGTACATACTTAGGACATTAGATAACTTTAGGGGGAAGTTATCTAGTTACTTCATGCAATGTAATAAATGCACAAGTGTCAATGTGCAATCTGTATATGTGCAAGGTGTCCCTTGCACAACTAGGTAGAGTTTTGGTCAAGTAACCTATATTCCTATATAAATAGGACCTCATTGTAACAAGTAGAATATAGAAGCTTAGAGCATATTCATAGGTAGTAGCATAGTGCTATGTAGATCACCATATATTGGTTATGGGTGCAATGTAGTCAAGTAGCTTTGTTCATGGAGTGTCCATTTCCTCCATAGCTACATTGTATTTATTTTTATCATTTCTATTTATAGCATATTTTAGTCATCTCACGGATTTAATTTCTTTCATATTATTTGCATCTTGTGATTGCTATCTCCCATTGCACACTATATCAAAAGCTAACAGGAAGGGAGGTCTCTAGAATATCACTTCTACCTTTGAAATCATGATAGCATAAGTAGTCCAAAAATTAAAAATTTATAGCAATTCAAACATGGATTGATTCTATGTTAGCATGTTAAGCCACTCTACTAACTATAATGGATTCTCATCAAGGTATGTTTGAGCGTAATCCTCCTTGGAAAGGACTTCATGTACTCTAAACCTTTTTAGCACCAATACAAAGCCTATGCATGAGAAATATTTCAAATTCGAAGTAAAATATTTCTACCATTTTTCTCCATTTGAACCAATAGTCTCAAATATAATTTTTGAAACCCATTTGAAGAAGAAAATAGATTATTCCAATGCTTTCAAAATGATGAATAAAGAATGGAAAGAGAACTTTTTTATTCTTATAAAAATAAATTATGTGACATTTAATATGTAATTATCATAGGACTTGGAATAAGAATTAGATTGTCAAACAACATTTTTGCATGACCAAGTGAGGAAAATCCATACTCACCCTAATACGATGTTGGAATTCATAATATTTTTAAAAATAAATAGAATTAATCCATCCACTCAAATATTATACAAAAACCATAAAAATATGAAATAAAGGAAAAGATACACAAATATTGGGTGTGACCATAAACATTATAAATAACCAATGTATTATCCATATATAAGATTCACAACACTCTAATAATCAAATGATAAGTGGTGGGGTGTATTTATAAAAATACCAAAACACCAAATACAAGAAAAAACATAACCTTAAGCTAGCACAACAAAAGAGGATTTAAGGTTAATTATAATTTTATAAGGTGGTTTTAACCATATCTAGCTTTACTATACCATAGGACTTTACATAATAAAATATTATGATAAGTTCTATATATTATACAAAGAATACCCTCAAGCCCATCCAATATTATGTGATATAATGTTGACCTTTGAAATGAATTAGATTACACTTTCAATATGGTGGCCCACTATTTCCTTATTTATTTATTATTTTTGTTTAGGAATTTAGGAAAGTTTTCTCAAACATAAAATTGGAATAAATAGTTGAAGGTATTGATGTTACAACAAATGAAACCTTTGAATATCATCTCCAATTTGTTGTTGATGATGGCAGTTGCAATAAGAATTTGGCCTTTGTATTAACACTCTACATCATAGTTTTACACATGTGTGTCCCATAAATATATATTAAATATAGTAAAAAGTTAATATAAATATCTCTACCACTTAATATAGTTATTTTTCTAATTTCTTACTATTTATGGATGAGTAGATATCTTTCTAGACAACTTTTGAGATTTGATATTATTAACCAATCTGCTAGGTAGACCTCTTTTATTGTATTCTAATGATGTAAGGGGCATCCAAGACAAGAAAGTAAGTATAAAATAAGGTATAATTGCTAAGGAATGACTTAAATAGTTATAGATAGTCATTTTTATAACATCACTATAGAAAGTGACAATCTATAGGTTTGTTGGAAATATTTACAACCATACAAAGTGTAGGCTATAGGTCTATTAGAAAAATTTACAGTAGCTACAAAAACACTACAAAAATAATTTCAAAATGGTCAAAAGCATGAAAATAGTCTACAAACCACTTAGAAATATTCTATTGGCTATTAGGAGATGTTCCAAACCTTGAGTTGGTCAAAATGGAATATTTTTTTCTAGGGAAATAGTATGCTACATTTTTGTAAAAGAGATAAAATTTGTTTTAATAGATTTTGAAGGAACAAAATAAAATTGTTGGTATATGGCACCATTAATGGATGAGACACAATGATTGTTACTATAGTTAAATTTCACTACACCAGGAAAATCCTATAATAGATGATAGTTTGAAGTAAACTGCCATCTACTACTAATTTTGAAGATGAGAGGACTTGAGGCCTCTTTGGTATATCATTTAGCTAGTGTCAAAGAAATGCTAGAGATTCTAACAAGGGAAGGCCTTATTCATAAAATCAAAATAAATCTTAAGTTTCCTATGCCACGAAGTTATGCTAACCAACTAAACTAGATATATAATGGCCCATAGCATTGTTGGTGGTAGCTAAGCCAAGCCTCGCCATTGATAAGAGTCTTTGAGCCTTTTAATGATAGCTAAAAATACTCTACCTTTGGAAAAATTTTATCCCATACAATGGTTGTAGACTTATCCCTCATCTAAATAGGTGGGTTCAAAAGCCTAACTATGCTCCACATATGATTGGGTTTGTAGTGACTATCCAATGAGTCACTATTACAAAATAACACTAGTAAGGGACCATGGTAATAGAACCTAAGAACTCTAGAGGAAGAAACGGAACCCAAAGTGTCTAGACAAGGAACCAATAGGATAAGCTCCTATATTTTCATTAAAAGCAACTTAAAACTTATCTACAAAAATACAAGCATCCCAAATATTTGAAGTTGTGAAACCTTCATAGATCATCTATGATTAACATTTTATACCAAATTTCACCCCAAAATTTATGGTAAGAGGAAAAAAGGGGAAGCTTTCTAGACCCATCATGCTTGCTAATGCCTTTTTTTGGAGCCTAAATAAGTAGTTCTGGGCTTGAATTTTGTTATTCATTAAATACAAAAGCTTTTTTTTTTTGGTAAATAAAAGTCTTCATTAATTACCGGGTTTTACAGGTTAACCCAAAATCTATTACAATATCCAGCCTTCTGCTGAGACTGTAGATTACCATAAATTGTGTTGAATCCCCTACAACACCTTACTAACAAAGCACACCCATACCTAAATATAACTGTAAACATTACTTACATTGACAGGAATTGAAGTTAGGAACTTTTCACTTGTGAAACCTGTTGCTTGCCCATTTCCTATTCTCTGTCAGAATCTTCCAAGGCTTACACCCTATTACCTTCATTTCCAATTTTGTATTATTTAGAGGGAAACCCCATAGTTACTACCAGCTCCATGGGAAAATAACACCCATTCATATTTCTCCTTAACGGGTAGGTTTCTTTTCATGACTAATAATTTTTTCCACTTCACATCACACACCTTGTGTCCATGTCACCAAACTACCAACATCAACACCTATGTTGGCTAATTTTTCAGCTGACCTGTTGGCCTCACGGTACATGTGACAAGCCCTCCTATTCTATCTTGCAGCAAAAAGGATCCTCAATTCATGGATGACTCCCTCGATTCTTCATGGAGGTTTTTCACCATTGGTTAACAGGTTGATGATGTTCATATAATCGCCTTCAATCATCAAGTTACCTTGAGTTTCTTAGGCTACTTGCAACCCTATCCAAAGGGCTCTAGCTTCTACTTCATTATTAGTTCTGATTCCCAATGGTTAAGCGAAGGCCTTGACCAGATTTCCTTGATGATCCCTGATTATTCCTCTAGCTCCAACTCTTCCCGAGTTCTCCTTGGATGCACCATCAAAATTTAGTTTAAACCAACCCTAGGGGGGTGGCTCCTAATAAATCCCATTTTTGGGATTGGGCAAATGAATGGAAGGTTTGTTCTCAATACCTAAGGCTTGAGCTAATTGTTTTTCTTGGGGAAGAATTGAGTGGTTCTCATCCACTAAGGTGCTAAGGTTTTCTTTCGCAAAGACAATAATCCTATTGAGGATGGTTTTTGGGTTGTGAATGGTATCCTTAAAGGCTCTATGGTTCCTTTCTAGCCAAATCTGCCAGAGAAAATGATGCCAATATATTTTCCATAGGTACTTAAGTTTTAGTCTAACAAAGGGTTGAGGCCATTGATGGAACACTTCAGATATAAGAGCAGGCTTAACCCATGAGATCCTAAAGGCTTGGAAAAGTTCATGCAGGATGGACTCCACTACCAGACACTCCAAAAACAAGTGTTGGGTTGTCTCCCATCCTACCCTGCACATGTAGCAACAATTAGCAATAACCATACCTTTGGATAACATATTGTCCATAGTGAGGATTTTTCCTTGAATCACCAACCATGAAAAAAAGGATATTTTAGGAATTAAGCCTTTGATCCAAACCAAACTCGGTTGAAATTGTTGACCTTCCACATTGGGAAGCAAATTATAGGAAGAATTAACTGTGAAATCACCACTTTCAGTATCAGCCCAAACAATGTGATCTTCATCCTCTCCAGAGGGAATAATTTGCTGAGTTAAAATTTTATAAATCTCTTCAGACTTCGCTTCAAAATCATGTACTCTGATGTGTTTCCACCTGTTGATATTGATATCCTACCACATATAATTTGCAACCTTCTTCCCAATATACTACTCCATATGCTCTTGAATCCTATCCAAACAAGGAATCTGGGATAACTCCTCAGCTGTCACCCATCGATCCTTCCAAAAGTCTATTGTTTTCCCATTTCCTAGAATCCATATAAGACCTTTCTTGACAATATCCCTGCTCGTGAGGATTGCCTTCCAAAAATTAGACCCCCTACTTGCTAAGTTGTCATTAAGGAATTTCACACTTTGGAGGTATTTCCTCCTAACTATGGCAGTCCATTCATTATCAACCTTTGTTAATAATTGCCATGCTTGCCATGCTTGTTTGGCTAACAGAGTTGTATTGAGATGAGAAACTCTCCTCAATCCTAACCCCCCATTAGTTTTAGGTTTGCAAACCTTGTTCCAACCTACTAAATGTATCCTTTTCTTATCCTCAGTCCCTAACCAGAGAAATTTTTTTTGAAGCTACTCAATTTTGTGATACACCTTGCTGGGAGCTCTGAAGATTGATAGGAAGTAAATGGGTATACTTTGAAGTGAAGCCATAGTTAAAATTTCTTTGCCTGCTTGAGATAACATATGTCCTTTCCAACCTGCTAGCTTTTTTTGGATCCTCTCTAGAACTATGTTCCACATTGATCCTTCAGGTTTCCCTGAAGGACATTCCATGATCCTTGTTATGCTGTTTTGCCTAGGAATGGGGGTATTGATGAAATAAAGTTTGATCTTATCAAAATTCACTTTCTGTCCATCCGCTTCTTCATACATTATGAGAATATTTTTAATCCTTCTTGCCTCAACCACAAAATCCAAAGTCAGTAGCAATGTATCATCAACAAATTTATGATGTTTCATCGAGGTAGTTAGCGATGTGGCCTTGATACTTTATATGAGTCCAGCTACCACTGCTACCTTAATGGTTCTTCCCAAGGCCTCAGCTACGATGATGAACAACATAGGACTTATGGGATCTCCTTTTCTTAGATGACATTTACTTTGAAAAATACCTGCAGTAGACTCATTAACTTAAACTAAAAAACAAGGCTTATAAATACACTCTCTTATTAACTTGACCCATTTCATGTTGAAGCCAAATTTTAATAAAACTGCCTCTAGGAATTCCCAATTTATCCTGTCATAAGCTTTGTTCATGTCTAACTTTAAAGCCATGACTACTTTTTTGGTCTGAGTTGTTGTATGAAGAGCATCATGAACAGTAATAACTCCATCTAAGATTTATCTTCCTTATACATAAATTCCTTGACTTGGATCAATGATAACCGGTAGAAATTTCTTCAAACGGTTGGCTAAAAATTTGGATAGAATTTTATAGGATATATTACATAGGCTAACCGGCCTAAAGTCATCCATAGTCTTAGGGTTGGGGAATTTAGGGATAAAAGCAATGAAAGTTGAATTGAACCCCCTTGGAATATGATTTTAACTTTGGAACTCCTTTATTGCAGCAATAACTTTTTCTCCAACAATATCCCAACAAACTTGGAAAAACCATGATGAAAACCCATCCGGCCCAGGAGCTTTGTCAGGATCCATGTTAAACAAAGCCTCCTTGATCTCTTTGTTTGAAAAAACTACTATAAGAGACTCGTTAATCATTTCATAAATGAGTTGTGGAATGAATTGAAGGAGATAACCCTTTGCTTGGCAATTATAGGCCCGTTCTTCACCCAATAATGAACTAAAAAAATTAACAGCCTCGTCCTTGATCTCCTAAATATTTTGAGTTGAGTAACCATCCACCTTTGTTAAATTTCTAATATTATTGTTGCTTCTATTGCTCAATGTGGTAACATGGAAAATTTTTGAATTAGAGTCCCCTTCCTTTAGCCATAATGCCCTTGATTTATGCCTCCAATACATCTCTTCACAAGCTAAAATATTATAAAACTCACAAACGATTTGCTTCTCTTCAGTCCTTGTCGCCTCATCATAGGTTCCATTTTGGATTTTGCTTTCTATTATTCTCATTTTTTCCCCCACTGCTCTCTTATTCCCAAATATATTTCCAAAGAATTATTTATTCCATATTCTAAGCTTTTATTCATAAAAAATAGTGTTATTTAAGCCCAAGAGTGCAAAATAGGTAAGTCAAATTTTTTTGGTGGTGATGTCAAAAATTATTTTCAAAACACCTAGCCTAGTGCAAAGCTTATGGAGCAAAATTATTTGCTTTGGAAGGTAGAATGCCAAAAATTTCCAAGTGATGATATCATCCCAACCTTAAAATATTTTGTCTTAGTAAAAATCCTACAAAGAGCTACTTGTAGCATGAACCAAAGGAAGCAACATCCTAGATCATATATTCTTATCAAGAATGATGGAATTAGCATTTAAAAGGCATATGATGCTTACAAAATTAAAATGCTCTAAGAAAAAGCATCCAACAACCCAAAAAATTATAGTTTTTTGAGCAAGGGAGTTGTTAAAGCAAGAAAATAACAATGAATCCGTTGAAATATACACAACTATAGGTGGGCTTACATAGAAAATATTAAATGTGTTAAATATATATAGTGTTTCCAACTCATACTGATCATTTGGCTCCATTTTTTATCATGATTGTACATAGTAGTTAGTTTTATTTTTAATAGAGTAAAAACTATAAATAAAGGTATCCTCCTCATTATAAATGTTTGGATGTTTCAGTATTTTCCTATGATAATTTGTATGTTTATGATATCCTAATATAATAACGGCTTGTTTGTCCTAACTCAATTATATTATGAAATAATTTTCAGCACATTGATATTTACACTTTCAACATTTACATTTATGTTTTGGTAGAGGTGTTATGTGTTAGACTTGAATTTTTTTAGTATATTTATATTAGGGTTCTTGGAATATTGAATGCTATAATATTTGAGTATTCTACATAGCCTTAATTGAATGGTCTATTAGGTATGTTTTGTATTAGATGACCTACAATAATTGAACTAAAAAGGTATTTTTAATTAAGCCTTGATTGTATTTAATCAATCTCTATAACCCTTCCTATTTATCTCTATCCCTACTCTTATCTAAACCCCATTAATTTTCTATATTTAGTATTTAACATACTAGGAATTATAAAAGGAATTGACCTTCTTTGGAGGATGATTCAAAAGTAATTTTGAGTCATCTAATCTTGATCTTAGTCTAGGGAAAATATTCTATACCTAGGTAGATTGAGAAATAAAGAGTCACTATACTAATGAATCATGACCACTTTCAAGTATATACAAGAGAAGACAAGAAAAGAGTTGGACAATTTTATCTTATCTTATTCGGTTGTAATGGAAATTAGTTTTTCGTCCTCTATATAAGGAGAAGGAAGAATTCATAAAATGTCAAGTAGTTATTCATCAAGTTGAAAGTTAGTATCTATCATAGTTAGTCCATCATTCATTTATCCACTTTTATTCATGCGTGTAGTAGTGTAAGGAAGGATATAAATATTGTTGCAATCGTATAAACATTATAAAATTGATGTGTAATTAAGACAAAGTACTATAGTACTCTCTTCTATTGCAATACAAGTTATCATATATTTGACATTTCTCTTTTTTCATGAAATATAGTGATTTTATTTAAGTTTCAAAGTACCTTCCTATGGGGGAGTCACTCAGCTTATCAGAACAAGGATCCATTCTAGAGTACTTATAGAAGGTTGATTCCCTCAAATTTATTTTTAGTGTTTATGTTGAGTGTGTGTTAATTAAATTTACTATATTACTTGCTAAGCTTAGTTGTTGGGGCTTATTTACTATTTTTGTCTATTTTAACAATTGCTTTTAGAGTTCCTTTGAATGTTTATTTTGAAACAATTACTAGGACTACTAAGTACTAGAATTAATAAGGATCCAAGCAATGCCTCCTAATAGTGAAGTTGACTATGCACTAAAGGATAAGATTGTGAAAGAATATTTTTGGATGGTCACTGAAAACATAACATGCATCCCTAAGTTAGAATGTGTAAACTTAGAGTTTAGGATGAATAAATAGTTAATTCATACTAGGACTACATATACGCTTCACAACCTATAAAGGAAATTATCTATACATATAATATATGACACCTCGTATGTATCAATGACCATGTATTAACAATATTAAAGCAACCCATCAGATGATACTTTTGTTTGGGTCATTCCTTAGTCTATGTGAACATGGTGTTTAATTTAATATTATCATACCATAAGAAACTTTTTTTTGGGGGGGGAATTTTTTTTATTCAAAATCTAAAACAATACATTCCACAAGGATTTCCAAGTGATCCAAGCCAGCACATCATACAAAATACAATAAATCCACCAAGAAAATCCATGGATCATTTTGACAACAACTTCAATAGGACACAACAACCCATGACAATTGAGTTCCTCCACATTGAATTTATATTTCTTGGTCCTCATGAATTAAATGATTAAGAAGTTTAGAATTTTCCTAATCAAGATCACTCTAGCTATCAACTTTACAATAAGGTAATCTTTCAGAAGCCTACTTTTCCAAATAATCAGCCACTCTATTCCATTCTCTTGGGATATGAACAAAAGAAATTTCAACAAAATTCCCAACCAAGATCAAAATGTATTTTTCTATTCCAACCATAAACCAGGAAGCATCCTGAAAATGCTTAATGTTCATAAGAGACACCACTATCATGGAATTATATTTACAAATAACCCTTATCCATCCCAAAGAAAAAGTTGTTTCCAATTCATGGAGAATTTCCAACGCTTTCATATGATTATTTGAATGAATTCCCTTGTACACAGAGAAAAGAGGTGGGCCACATCCTCACTATAACATCCAATTCCTCCTATACCAGCATTATCTGGGTTGCACCTGGAAGAACCATACATATTTATTTTGATAACACCCCTAGGGGGGACTCCACTTCATAGATCTATTGACCTTCAATGAACCAATCCCCCTAACAGAGCCTCTATTTAAAACTGGTGATGATAAATAAATATTCAATCTATTGATAATATTCTAGTCAGAGGAAGTAATAGGAGAACTCAAAACACACTTGGCCTCAATAGTCTCCTTAACCATCCTTTTGACTCTGATCCATACCTATAAGGCTCCAAGTTAACATCCCTAAAAAATTCTTCGATTACATTCCAAAAAAATCTGCCAAAAGATGAAGGACCAATATCCCAAGCAGTTTGAAGACACGAAGTAAATGTAGGGGATCTACCCAAGATTTACCAAAACTTAAAAATAAAATTAGCATGGATGATGGGCCTTTTACAGATCTAAAACCATAAGTTCCAGACCTCTAATGAATATGAGCATTGTAAGAAAATATGGGGAATGGTTTCCACATTCTTTCCACAAATAAAACATAGTGAAGGACCCTGAAAGCCTCTTTTTTGAATATTATCCCAAGTTGAACATTTCTTTTGACACAAAAGCCAAAGAAAAAAATTACATTTGAGCCAACCAAACTTATTCCAAATCTTCTTCCACGAGGAGGACACAATCTCCTCTCTTCTCTACATAATAAGGGTTTGATAACCCAGAGAAATAGTGTATTTCCCTTTTGAATTATGATCCCAAGAAATAATATCAGAGTCTTCAATGTAACAACATTATATCTCAACTAAAATAGAATCCAGAGTGTCACGATCCTTGGGACAGCCAACCTCTAGACAATCTTATGAATCCCAACAACAATAAGTAAAAGAACTGCCAAGAGGACTTTATCGCTTGAAGTCAACCACCTTAGACTAGCCCGCATCAGAAAAAATATCTCGAAGAAGACAAAGGTGGGGGAAATAAGAAAGGACATGAGGATGATCATCCCAAAATAAGGCATCATACCATAATAAAGTTCCTCTCTATATATATTTAATATTTAATAATCCAAGATCCTTTTTTTTAATATTACCTAATATTTACAATGAATTAATTATAAATATTTAATGTGTAAAGTTGGAAAATTTCCATTAACATATCAAGGTATTCCATTATTTTATAAATAAATGAAGGACCTTTGGAACTAAATTTTTGATGGAATAAATTGTTATTTGCATGTTTGGAATAGTATGTTCTTAACCTTGGTTAGAAGGATACAAATCATAAAGACTATATTAAAATTTATCTTTATATATAATGTCACTTTCATGGTTTCCAAAAGGTATAACATGAAAATTTGATAAATATTCAAATATATTTTCTTTCGAAATGATGCAAAAAAAAAAATAGGTTTCGTTTTTGTGGGTGGAATTATTGGATTTCACACCAACTTCTAATAATGAATAGAAGCAATTATTTCACTCAAATATTGTACAAAAAGTATAATAAAGGATCAAAGAGAGATGTAGATGATGTGTGTCCTTTAGCACTAAATAATCACTATATTATCTATAGGTGATAATTGCATCACTTCAATGCAATCGATGAATTGGTAGAGGTTTTATACCAATAAAAAAAAAATCAATTACATAATCAAGCTAACATAAGCCAATATAACAAGAAATTTTAGGTTAATTAGAAGATATAATATGTATTTAACCGTAACAAAGCTAACCATGAACCATTATCCTTACATAATTAAATAATAAACAATAAATAATAATCATTTGTAAAATTATTTCCCATAGGCCTATAACAAATTGAATCATATAATATCATCCTTGGCCATATGTGAGATTTATCCCTTAATAATTTAAATTGAGGAGACAAGAGGAAAATATATCAGTGATAATGACATCTTTCTCATATAGTGGATGTTGCATTATATCTTCCTATATGAGCAAGTCTTAGCCAAACCCCCACATCTTTTGGAAAATTTCTTATATAAGGATGCCCTTGCATAAGAATTGTCTTATGCTAGACATTAGTTACCACTATAGAATTTGACATGTATACAAATAACACCTCTTCTAGGACTATATATGAGGAATACAAGTATAGAACCTCTAAATAGTTTTTTCAATATGATATAGATGCATAAGGCAATACCGGGAAGAATAACTTTCTCATTTACAACATATTTTTACCTTATTTGGAAAATTTGACTTAACCTTGGGCCACCCAATTTTTGACACCAAATGAGGCTTTGCACATGAAGAATAGAAAATGAATAGAAGTGTTAGATATTTATGTATAAAATGAATTAATATATTTAGAATATAAACTAAATAGGAAGGTGTAACAACCCATCAAACCAACCTAAGGGAGAGAGAATTTTATTTTTTACATAAGGAATAATTTTTAAATAAGACCCAATATTTTCTACCATTATAAGGAAATAACCAAATTTTGAGTTCAATGTTGTTGTAGATGACACTCAAGTGGATAAGAGTGGTCAACATATTGTACTTCTAGGGTTCATATTTCAAAACCTCACTATTTAGAAAGGATGTCAATAGTGCCCCCTACTTTTCCTATATTATCACTAGTATAGGACAACTTGACCATGACATAGGTCTATCATTTATGGACCATAAAACTTAAAGGGGTATGTCTTTACCCTAACCCTACATAAGTCCATCTATGTAGGATTATTTTGATGTAATGTCTTAGTGCTTAGTTACCATACCTCCTCGAGCTAATTAATCCCATTACCTCTCACCTGGTAATGAGCATGTCATCCAATCCTCATCGTTCAAGGTTTCACCACTATAATATCTTTTGAATGATTCCAAAAGCCTCACTACTTTGGAATACTTGAGCCTCACTATTCAAGTTCTATCATTCATAATTATCTAGTTACTACACCACCATAACTCCTCCTAGATATACAAATACTTAGTTATTGCATTACCACAACGCCTCCCAAGACTCACAACTACCTGGTTATTGCATCACCAAAAATCCTCCCAGGATTGGATTATCTTCTTGACTCAAGGGTTTCTCTAATATGTCTCTAGATTCATGCCCAAACCCCCCATATAAATCCAATATTATAACCTTTTAACATAATATGAACATCTCTCTCAAAGAAAATAAAGTGCTATAACAAAGCATAATAACACATTGCTAAAGATTAGAAATTTGAATACTTTTCAATTATAATACTAGCCTTTAGCATTTCCTTTACTTACAATGGAAAGAATGAAACAACATCTATAAGAACTATAACCATAATCTATGAATTAGATTCTACCATTATTTTTGATAGCATATTCATTCCATTTGATACATATCCAACATTCCAAGAAATTACATTAAAGAAAAACAATATATAATATTTCATCTATGAACAAGTATTGAAATACTATAACAATAGTAAATACAACATCCTTCCTTTAATTACTTGATTTCCAAATTTATAAAAAACTAGACATAAGAGATAACATCTTCCATTCTTGTACAAAATTCATTAAGTAACAAGAATGACAACTAAAATCTTAAATAGATTTGTTTCCAATCCCAAAATTAATACAATTCCACCTAAGTGGTCCCTAGTATCATCTTCTTTCCATGGTCCTCTTCATAAAATAATATCTCCCCACAAACTTTGAGAAGAAGCTTAGGTATTAGGACAACTCATGAATGCAAATGCAACTTAACATGCATTATGCAAGCAACATACAATAATACCAACCATGCATTATTCAAAGCATAACCCATGCAAAAATATTGAGAGAATCCCATACTTCTCTCAAAATATGGACTCCTTGGCTACACAAGCCTCATCCATAAAACAAAAACCATCATTAAATCAAATCTTCAATTTTTGACCAATAGTTTCCATCTCTAACTTTGGTAATAGATTAATCATTTAATAAACCATACAATAGAAGTATTTCTATTCTTTTACTAATTTTCAAATGTTAGAACCTTTAATAAAAACAACCCATTAAATAATAACTTTAGCTCATTACTTAAGGGTTCCAGTGCTAGGTTTCACACTTTAAGACCAATTTAGTAACCAAAATGCAGTATTAACCATGTAAGACAAAAAGACAAGCCTTACTAGCTATTTTGATATTGATTTAAGCATACATAAATAAAATAAAAGCATTACTTTTAACTATAGCCTTTCGACAAGAAAGCATCAACAAGAACGATTATGCTAGTAATGCTTACAAAAATAACTAAAGGAAAGCAACATGCAACATCAACACCAACCATAGTAGCTTCTACTGAATAAGAGATTTAGTTCATGTGGCCAAGGAGGACATCATAAATATACCTCTAAAAAAGATAAATAAAGTACTTTCCCAAGGCAACCAAAACCAACATGCACACTCAAACAAACTTATAATGGTTAAATAAAATGCTAACCCACATAAAGCATTCTAGATAGAGGTTCTCTAATAGAATACATATTACATGTATAGGTAACAAATATAAGCACAATAGTCTCTCTTAATTAAAAGAGACCCAATGCTAACAAGATCAAGCACCACTCTTCAATACAAGATGAAGGTAACAAAACTAAAATGCATAACATTCCTTATAGAATCAAAGGGTGGACTTGGGAAGAAAAATTTGGGTTCCAACCTATAGCACAAGGTTCTACAACAAAGTTGGAGTCTACAAAGATCCTTTGAAAATAAAACTATGCTAGATCGCTTCTTAGATCACATTATAACACATTGCTCTTAATTTAAAAATTATTTGGAATATAGCAATGAACAAGAAGAACACACATAGCTACTATATTTTGGAAAAATGTGGGATACTTCCAATAGGTAATGAACACATCAAACATAAAAACTGAAACCATACACAACAACACCATGAATAATCAAAAATATAAGCTTACATTTAGTTTTCTAACAACAGTAAAATAAACAATGGAGTAACTTTACCACATATATTTTTGTTCCTACTTAGGTATTCATCTTGTAGATCATTATTCCAAGCTTATCCCTCTATTTTCACCCTAATATCAAAATAATTTTATTTTTATTTTTTAACTTGGCAAAAGCAACAATTCAAATAAATCTTCAAGAAAAACCATAGAGGTCAAGATTTGAGAATGGCCTACTTAAGCATGCCTTTACATTACTAAAAAAGAAACACTTTTAATATTACATTAGTTTCCAAAAATTGCCACTTTGCCAAATTTCCAAAATTTTAAATATTAAAATATAAATTTTATACTTTATTAAAAGTATTCAAAATTTATATTGCTTGCATTAATTTAATTAATGCCCTTTGATCTAATATTATTTAAATCACTTTATTAACATTTATTTCTTTCTAAAGTTACCCACATTAGAGTAATTAAATTAACTAATCCTCTAATAAATCTAATTACTATCTAATGCTAATATTAAGCATTAGCACCGATATCAAAACATTTTACATACAACAACTCGAGGGATATTATTAAGCTATCCATATCTAGCTAGGATGCCATCATCAATATACATAACAAATTTTGTTTCCTTAAGTAGAAGTCTTTACGATAACTATAGCATTATCACCCTTCTATGAAGGATGGATCTTTTGCTCAAATAGCAACCTCCTTGCCCAATGGTGCATTCAATCAAACATAAATAAATTCAATGCACCTACATAAAGGTTTTTTTACCCTTGAGCTATCAATTAGAATACCTTCCATAATTTTCCTTTTTGTCTCAACTCTGGTGGTTTTCCCATACCATTCCACCTATGATAGTACTTGGTCTTGCAACCACAAATTTCATCAACAATACCATATTTAAAAATTAGTATAATCTGTTGAGCAAGGTGCAGCGACAGTATTGTCATTGTTGTCAACATATCAGATAGATCTGTTGATGCAGTGGACAGGAAGTTCAAAAGCTAGTCAGATGCAGAAGACAGGAGTTCAAAGGTTACTCAGAGTATGTACAGTGATTCTCCAAGAAGACCGAAGTAGACCACTTGCAAAAGATCAAAGAAAAAGACAAGTAAGAAAAGTGTCGCGATATCGCGACATATACAGCAGGCAAGAAAAACTGTCGCGATTTCGTGACATGTTAGAAGAGAGAGAAGAAGAAAGAAAAACTGTCATGATTTCGCGACATGTTGGAAGAGAGAGAAGAAGAAAGAAAAATTGTCACGATTTCGCGACATGTTGGAAGAGAGAGAAGAAGAAAGAAAACTGTCGCGATTTCGCGACATGTTGGAGGAGAGAGAAGAGGAAAGAAAAAGTGTCACGATTTCGTGACATATTGCAAGAGAGATTGTACGGACGAAAAAGTGTCACGATTTCGTGACATATTGCAAGGAAGGTTGTACGGATGAAAAAGTGTCATGATTTCGTGACATATTGCAAGGAAGGTTGTACGGACGAAAAAGTGTCACGATTTCGTGACATATTGCAAGGAAGGTTGTACGGATGAAAAAGTGTCGCGATTTCGTGACATATTGCAAGGAAGGTTGTACGGACGAAAAAGTGTCACGATTTCATGACATATTGCAGGAGAGAGAGTCCGAAAGAAAAAGTGTCACGATTTCGTGACATGTTGCAAGAGAGAGAGTCCGAGAGAAAAAGTGTCACGATTTCATGACATGTCGGGTTTTCATGACCCGAAAGAAGAAAAAGTGCTAAGGAGAAAAAGTGTCGCGATATCGCGACATGTCGGGTTTTCGTGACCCGAAAGCAAGAAAAAGTGCTAAGGAGAAAAAGTGTCACGATATCGCGACATGTCGCATTTTTACGACCCAAAGGCAAGTAAAAGTGCTAAGGAGAAAAAGTGTCACGATATCACGACATGTCACATTTTCATGACCCAAAGGCAAGATAAAGCGCTAAGGAGAAAAAGTGTCATGATATCGCGACATGTCGCATTTTCGTGACCCAAAGGCAGAGAGAAAGCGCTAAGGAGGAAAAAGTGTCGCGATATCGCGACATGTTACATTTTCGCGAGCCAAAGTAGAGAAAGTAAGAAGAAAAAGTGTATACATTCTTAAGAGAAAGCGTACGAAGGCGAAAGTGTCACGATATCGTGACATGTTGTGTTTTCGTGGCAACAACAACAGAAGAGTTACAGGGGCAGTTGAAGCCGACGAAGACCGATGTTAGCCGACGAAGATTAGGGTTTGCAATCGATGAAGATTAGGGTTTGCAACCGACTATGATTAGGGTTACAACCGACTAAGATTAGAGTTTTTGATCTTAAAAATTTTGTTATAAAAGGAAGGTTGTTTGAAGAGTTGTTGATGTTGAAGCGTGCAAAATTTAGAGAGAGTGCATAGAGTGCAAAGTTCGATCATAGAGTACAGTGTGCAAGTCATCAAATCATTCTAAGTGTGAAGATCGCAAAGGAAGCAGAGTGCACAGAGTGCGAAGTTCGATCATAGTGTGTAGTGTGCAAGTTGTCAAATCATTCTAAGTGTGAAGATCGCAAAGGAAGCAGAGTGCGCAACGGGGAGAAGACAATATTTCAATAGTTAAGCAGCAGATTATGCGAAGTGATAGCACAGAAAGAGCAGAGTGCATAGAGGATGAAAAAGTGAAGCAGACCTGTCAGGGTCTTGTAAAAGCAAAGGTATCTTACTATCATTCTTCTAGTTTTAGAATTGAAGTCCAAGTTGGTGCTTGGCATAAGGGGTTGGTGCTCCTTCCAGTTGGTGCTGGAAAATCAGGGGTTGGTGCTCCTTTCTGTTGGTACAGATAAATCAGGGGTTGGTGCTCCTTCCAGTGGGTGCTGGTAAACTGTTTGTAAAAGTTGTTGCTTTGCAAAGGCTGGATTTGGATGGTAGTCCAAGCAGTCATTTTTGAGGAGTAGCCACATTGGTGAACCTCATTAAATCTTGTGTTGTGTGATGCTCTCTTGTTGTACTTGTTGTATTTGTTTATAAGTTTTAACTATTGTAGTTTTAAGAGCTATTAATTCATGATTAAAGAGCTACACTGATTCACCCCCCCTCTTAGTGCCATTGTAAGTCTAACAATTGGTATCAGAGCTAAGTCCCTGTACAAGCTTAACCAGCTAGGGTGATCTTGGAAATAACACAATGGCAGGTGGTGAAGGCTTCTCATCAAACAAAGCACCATTGTTTGATGGATCTAATTATGCGTTCTGGAGAGTCAGGATGCAGACATATCTCTGTGCTTTGGGATACGACATCTGGGATTCAGTAGTTAGTGGATACACAATTCCCACCACTCCTCCAAAAGAAGCGGATGAAAAGAAACTGTTTGAGAATAATTCGAAAGCAACGAATGCCATCTTGTGTGGATTAGCAGACAATGAACTAGTAAAGGTCATGAACTGTAAATCGGCAAAAGAAATATGGGACAAATTGAAAAGTGTCCATGAAGGAGATGATAAGATCAAAGAAGCCAAGTTACAGACACATCGAGCTCAGTTCGAAGCATTGAAGATGAATGACGATGAAAACATTGAGGCATTCATGTTGAGAGTTAATGGAATCATCAATGCGATCAGAGGACTCGACGAGGATATCGATGACTCTACTATCGTGAAAAAGGTATTAAGATCTCTTCCTCAAAGGTTTGATTCCAAAGTCTCAGTGATAGAAGAAGCTAAAAATCTAAATTATTTTAGTATAGATGAAATGTATGGTTCTTTAACTACATATGAGATGAGGATAGGAAGATCTAAACCCTCTGACAGAGAAGCGGCTTTCAAAGCCCTTAAAAATAAAAACACAAAACACGAGTCCGAGGAAGAAGAGACATCAGATGAAATGGAAGCAAACTTTGTTAGAAAACTAAAAAAGGGGAAAGGAAAATACAGAGGGAAGCTTCCATTTAAATGTTTCAACTGTGGAGGCGTTGGGCATTTTGCGACTAAATGTCCACTGAAAGAGAAGAACAAAAATGATGAAGGATCCCACCAAGAAAGAAGTGACTGGAAGATGAAAACAAATTTCAGAAAAGGCAACTTCAAAAAGAAAAGTTTCATCTCCAAAAATGTTAGTTCATCAGAAAATAGCTCCGGTGAAGAGTCTGAAGAAGAAAGAGATGAAGCTCTTTTTATGGCATTTGAAGAAGTTAATTCAGAAAAAGGAGTGACCTCTGAAGTTTGTGGTGAACATCTCGAGGCTAAAGTAGACTTAGAAGGTGAGTTGATATCTGCACTTGAAGAGTGGGAGATAGAAAAGAAAAAGAATAAGAAACTATCAAGAAAGCTTGAGGATACAAATGGAATCATAACCAGCTTAAAAGTATAGATAGAAGAATCTAAGAAAATCTTCGAAGATCTCGAAGTGCATTTAACTATGAAAATAGATCTTTGCAGCAAGTTAGAAGAAGAGATTGTTGGTTTAAGGATGCAGCTAGAAGAGATGAATAAGAAAATCAGCTGTTATCACAAACGTGAAGAAAGTTCTATGAAGCTGGATAAGATCATAAATGGCCAAAGACCTGTAGGCATCAAATTTGGTCTGGGTTTCATCGAAGGAGAATCATCAAGTGGATCAAAGGCCAAAAATACAGAATCCACAAAGAATGAAGCTAAGAGACTGGTTGATCAAGGAAAAACGTCTCATGCAAAAGAAAGCATTAATGCCAGGCACGAAAGGAAAACTGACAATGATGGATTCACCAATATCACACATCAAAGAAGAAGAAGACCTATGGCTCCTACGACAACATGGCAAAGACCATCACCCAGGTTCAATTATCCTTTCTCTGGTTTCTGTTTTAAATGCAATGGCTATGGGCATAAAATCTCAGACTGCAAATATAATGTAAGACCAAGGAATTTCACCAGTAGAAATGTTTTTTCTCCTCTGATGAATTATACAGTAGAATGTTATAACTGTCATAATTTTGGGCACATTGCAAGAAACTGTAGAAATACATTTACATCAAATCAGTTTCAGGGAAGAAAATTTCAACCATACAGGATGAGTCAAAATAGTAAGCTTTTCGAAAAACATGCTCAAACTACTGATAAGGGAAAGGCAAAACAAGAGCCCAAAACTACTATCAAAACAGTGTGGAAAGGAAAAGAACGACTGAAGGAAGAAAAGGAATCCTTAATCATTCAAACTGCATTCAAAGCACAGAATAAATATGTACCATGGATACTAGATAGTGGATGCTCCAGTCATATGACAGGTGACAAACAAAAATTTGAAAAGTTACAGAAATATGAAGGAGGATCAGTAAAATTTGGAAATAATGATGGAGCCAAGATAGTCGGCAAAGGCTCAGTCAAAATTAGTGATGGAAGGATTAAATCAGAAGAAGTCTTATTTGTGGATGGGTTGAAACATAATTTATTGAGTGTAAGTCAGATTTGTGATAAAGGTCATGAAGTAGTCTTTATGAAGCAGGGTTGTGAAGTCAAAAAAACAAATAGTGGAAAATTGATAGCAACAGGGTCAAGAACATCTGGTAACCTGTACACGCTCTCAGAGACTTCAAAAGGAGCTTGCTTTATTGGATAGGAAGAAGAAAATTGGTTGTGGCACAAGAGACTTGGTCATATCAGTTTTGATAATCTAGTAAAAATCACCTCAAAAAGGGCAGTGAGAGATATTCCCACCATCAGCAAACCGGCAAACAACATTTGTGCGTCATGCCAAAAGGGGAAACAAACTAGAGTCACATTCAAAACAAAAGAATACTACACAAGCAAACCTTTGGAACTAATACACACCGATTTATGTGGACCCATGAGAACACAAAGCATAAATGGTGACAAATACTTTATGTTGTGCATTGATGACTATTCCGAATGACATGGATATTCTTCTTGAAGCATAAATCAGAAGCTTTTGATATGTTCAAGATTTTCAAAAACCAGAGTTGAGAATGAAATAGGAAAGAGGATCAAATGTTTAAGATCAGATAGAGGAGGAGAATTCATTTCAGAGGAGTTTGTAGAATACTATGAAAAATACGGTATCAGGAGACAGTTCTCAGTAGCCAAGACACCTCAACAAAATGGAGTGGTAGAAAGAAAGAACAGGACTGTGCAGGAAATGGCACGATCTATGTTGGCTGAAAGTAGAGTAGCAGACAGATTTTGGAAAGAAGCAGTCCATACTGTGGTGTATATCCAAAATAGGTACATGCTGAGAACACATGAAAGCAAAACTCCTTATGAACTGTGGTTCGGTAAAAGGGCAACAACAAAATACCTCAGAGTGTTTGGCAGCAAGTGCTATATCAAAAGAACTGAAGATAATCTTGGTAAGTTTGAAGATAGAGCAGATGAAGGTATTTTTGTTGGTTATTCGCCTAGAAGCAAAGCTTACAAATGCTACAACAAAAGGCTAAAGAAAATTGTGGACGGTGATGATGTTAAGTTTGATGAAGGTAAAGAACGAGTAATTAGTTATGAAACAAACTACCCAATCTATGAAGAGGTTATTGAAGGAGATGAGGAAAATGAAATTGAAAAGATACAAAAAATTGACTCAGATGATGATGCGGAAATGGAAGAAAATAAGAAATTCAAAATAGGTAGCTGGCAGAGAAATCATCCTAGAGAGCAAATCATCAGAGATCCCAAAGTTGGAGTTCAGACAAGAAGAAGAGCAGTAAGTAACTACTCTCTACTATCCAGCATTGAGCCTAAAAATATTGATGATGCAAGCAAAGATGAAAGCTGGATGAAGGCAATAAATGAAGAATTAGATCAGATAGAGAAAAACGACACTTGGGAACTAGTACCTAGACCTGCAAATAAAAATATCATCGAAACTAAATGGATTTTTTGAAACAAGCTGAATGAAGACGGACGAGTAGTCAGAAATAAAGCAAGATTAGTTTGCAAGGGTTATGCACAAGTTGAAGGCATTGATTTTGAGGAAACTTTTGCACCAGTAGCGAGACTAGAGGCAATTAGAATGTTTTTGGCTTTAGCAGTCTACAAGAATTTCAAAGTTTATCAAATGGATGTGAAATCAGCATTTTTGAATGGGAAACTTGAAGAAGAAGTTTACATCGAGCAACCAGATGGTTTCCAACTTGGTGATGATCCCAACCTTGTTTGCAGGTTGAAGAAAGCTTTATATGGCTTAAAACAGGCACCCCGAGCATGGTATGCAAGGCTAGACAACTATCTCACTCAACAAAGGTTCAAGAAAGGTATGGTGGATAGTAATCTGTATGTCAAAATAGAAAATGGGCATCTTATTGTTCTTGTTGTCTATGTAGATGATATCATATTTGGTAGCAGCAAAGATGAGTCATGCAAGGACTTAGCAGATAAGATGCAGAAAGAATTTGAAATGTCAATGATTGGAGAACTGTCATATTTCCTTGGATTGCAAGTTAATCAAAGTAAGAAGGGCATATTTATTTCTCAAGTTAAATATGTAAAAGAGATGCTAAAAAGGTTCACAATGGAGGACTGTAAGCCAGTTAGCACTCCCATGATGACAGGTTGTAAGTTGAGCAAGGATGACAAATCTCCACCTGTTGATCAAACCATGTACAGATCCATGATTGGAAGTTTACTGTACCAGACCAGATATTTTATAGGTAGTATGCATGGTAGCACGATTTCAAGCTAATCCTAAGGAGACTCATGTAACAACGGTGAAAAGGATTCTTCGGTATCTCAAGGGTACTATGGAATATGGATTATGGTATCCGAAAGGTAAAGACTTCACCCTTATTTCGTATTCAGATGCCGATTGGGCAGGATGTGTAGATGATAGAAAGAGCACCAATGGAGGTGCATTCTATCTTGGAGACAGATTAGTTGCGTGGCACAGTAAGAAACAAGAGTCAGTTTCTTTATCGACAATAGAGGCAGAATACATTGCAACGACAACATGTTGTACACAGGTATTATGGATGAAACAAACCTTAAAAGATCTTGGTATTAGCTTCAGTGAGCCAATATCAATTAAGTGTGATAACACCAATGCCATTAACATCTCCAAGAATCCGGTTATGCATTCACGCACAAAGCACATTGCCATCAGGTATCACTTTTTGAAGGAGAAAGTTGCAGAAGGTGAGGTTAAATTGGACTTTGTTCCAACCACAGAACAAGTAGCAGATATCTTCACAAAACCATTGCCCAAGGAAGTGTTTGAGTACCTTTGAAACAAATTGGGAGTGGTCACACTTCCCAAGAATTGACTAGCTACAGGGATCACATTCTTAGGGGGAGCATTTAAGTATTTGATTATTTTTTTGCTCATGTTCATAATTTGTGCTAAGTGTAACAAATTGTGCCTGAGAATGTTGTGCATGGACTCAGGGGGAGTCTGCAGTAGCCCTTTGGTATTATTGACAAAGGGGGAGAAGAGTTACAGAAAATTGCACATGTGTTGCCAACAATTCCAAAGGGGGAGATTGTTGAGCAAGGTGCAGCGACAGTATTGTCATTGTTGTCAACACAGTCAGATAGATCTATTGATGCAGTGGACAAGAAGTTCAAAAGCTAGTCAGATGCAGAAGACAGGAGTTCAAAGGTTACTCAGAGTATGTACAGTGATTCTCCAAGAAGACCGAAGTAGACCACTTGCAAAAGATCAAAGAAAAAGACAAGTAAGAAAAGTGTCACGATATCGCGACATATACAGCAGGCAAGAAAAACTGTCGTGATTTCGCGACATGTTAGAAGAGAGAGAAGAAGAAAGAAAAACTGTCACGATTTCGCGACATGTTGGAAGAGAGAGAAGAAGAAAGAAAAACTGTCACGATTTCATGACATGTTGGAAGAGAGAGAAGAAGAAAGAAAAACTGTCGCGATTTCGCGACATGTTGGAGGAGAGAGAAGAGGAAAGAAAAAGTGTCACGATTTCGTGACATATTGCAAGAGAGATTGTACGGACGAAAAAGTGTCACGATTTCGTGACATATTGCAAGGAAGGTTGTACGGACGAAAAAGTGTCACGATTTCGTGACATATTGCAAGGAAGGTTGTACGGACGAAAAAGTGTCACGATTTCATGACATATTGCAAGGAAGGTTGTACGGACGAAAAAGTGTCACGATTTCGTGACATATTGCAAGGAAGGTTGTACGGACGAAAAAGTGTCACGATTTCACGACATATTGCAAGGAGAGAGAGTCCGAAAGAAAAAGTGTCACGATTTCGTGACATGTTGCAGGAGAGAGAGTCCAAGAGAAAAAGTGTCACGATATCATGACATGTTCAAGAGAGAATCGAGAAAAAGTGTCACGATATCGCGACATGTCGGGTTTTCAGACAAGAAAAAGGAAAGAAAACAAAAACAGAAAAGCTAAGGAGAAAAAGTGTCGCGATATCGCGACATGTCGCATTTTCATGACCCAAAGGCAAGTAAAAGCGCTAAGGAGAAAAAGTGTCGCGATATCGTGACATGTCACGTTTTCATGACCCAAAGGCAAGATAAAGCGCTAAGGAGAAAAAGTGTCGCGATATCGCGACATGTCGCATTTTCGCGACTAAAAGAGGAGAGAGAAAGTAAGAAGGCAAAAGTGTCGCGATATCGCGACATGTTATGTTCTCATGGGCCAAAGCTAAGAGAAAGCGTACGGAGGTGAAAGTGTCGCGATATCGCGACATGTGTTTTCATGGCAACAACAATAGAAGAGTTACAAGGGCAGTTGAAGCCGACGAAGACCGATGTTAGCCGACGAAGATTAGGGTTTGCAGCCGACGAAGATTAGGGTTTGCAGTCGACTATGATTAGGGTTACAGCCGACTAAGATTAGAGTTTTTGATCTTGAAAATTTTGTTATAAAAGGAAGGTTGTTTGAAGAGTTGTTTAGGTCGAAGAGTGCAAAATTCGGAGAGAGTGCGTAGAGTGCGAAGTTCGGTCATAGAGTACAGTGTGCAAGTCGTCGAATCATTCTAAGTGCGAAGATCGCAAAGGAAGTAGAGTGCGCAGAGTGCGAAGTTCGGTCGTAGTGTGCAGTGTGCAAGTTGTCGAATCATTCTAAGTGCGAAGATCACAAAGGAAGCAGAGTGCGCAACGGGGAGAAGACAATCTTTCAATAGTTAAGCAGCAGATTATGCGAAGGGATAGCGCAGAAAGAGCAGAGTGCACAGAGGATGAAAAAGTGAAGCAGACCTGTCAGGGTCTTGTAAAAGCAAAGGTATCTTACTATCATTCTTCTAGTTTCAGAATTGAAGTCCAAGTTGGTGCTTGGCATAAGGGGTTGGTGCTCCTTCCAGTTGGTGCTGGCAAATCAGGGGTTGGTGCTCCTTTCTGTTGGTACGGATAAATCGGGGGTTGGTGCTCCTTCCAGTGGGTGCTGGTAAACTGTTTGTAAAAGTTGTTGCTTTGCAAAGGCTGGATTTGGATGGTAGTCCAAGCAGTCATTTTTGAGGAGTAGCCACATTGGTGAACCTCATTAAATCTTGTGTTGTGTGATGCTCTCTTGTTGTACTTGTTGTATTTGTTTATAAGTTTTAACTGCTATAGTTTTAAGAGCTGTTAATTCATGATTAAAGAGCTACACTGATTCACCCCCCTCTCAGTGCCATTGTAAGTCTAACATAATCAATGCATAAGTGCAACTATCAACACATATTGATAACATAAAATGATATTATGTATTTGAAATCCACACATCAATACATAAATCAAGTATCAAGAACAAGTCCTACCAAGGAGGTTCATTATGTACTCCCCCATTGGACTAAACATTGTCCCTTGTGTTTTCCAAAAACTAGAAATCATTTTATTCAAACAAATATAGAAATTTCTTCCTCATTTCCTCAACATCTTCCCAAGTTGCACAGTTTTTAGAATATTGGTCCCATTGGACCTTACATTTTTATGGGGTTTGTTTTCTTAATTTCCTAGAAAAAACCCTAGAATTCTTACTAGTCGTACCTCAATGGCTAAGAGATCCACCATATATAATTTTAAAACATTCTAAACATGAGAAGGATCTCAAGGAGGGATATGTGGAAAGTATCATAGATATTTGACAGGTTGGATGGCAAGGTGAGCCTATAGGGTATTGGATTAATCTTATCAACGATCTCAAATGGCCCAACAAAATTAGAATCTAACTTAGTTGATTTGATGTCACTTTTCATGGGTCTTACCCTCAAGAAGAATCTATCTCCCATAAATAATTATCTTGATGATATTTTTAGATAAATATAGCTCTTTTGGCGATCAATTGCTTTCTTGAGCCTCTACCAAATCATTCTGAGCTAGTCCTTCATATCTATGATAGTGTTCAGTCTAATCACCATCCAATATTCCATATTATCCCATGATAGAGGTTTTCTACATATTATGTCATACAAGGATTCAAACAGATCCATTCCTAAGGATGCATGGTATCCATTATTATATACAAATTCAACGAGCTATAAAAATTCTTCATATTAAAATTTTGATCCATGCAATACATGTGAAGCATATCTTCTAGGACTTGGCATTCTATGTGCTCCTATTGGCATCATGAAAAAATAGAACTTCTCAAAATATTCATGTGGGAGGGTGGCAAACATGATAGTAAAAGGAAGTATCACTTAGTCAAGTGGGACTATATTATCAAAAGTAAGTGAAGAGAATTACAGAAATATATTCTAGAAATAATGCAGAAATAATAACTAAGGAAATAATGACACCATTCAATGCACATATAACACACAAGATTTACCCTGGTTCACCCGATTTGGGCTAGTCCAACAAACAAGAGTCTATCCTCCTTGATATATTATTCTCTCTCTTGTCCCTCAAATGGGGCATTACAATAATTATATAAGGAAACTCATACAACCCTAAACCACCAAGTGGTATTAGGGTACCGTGGATACAACACCGTGGGCTAAACCACCCACACCCACTAACCACCCACCAGAAAAGTAGGTGAAAAGTAGCAATAAAAGCAACACTTTACTCTGTTCAAGCATGTCCCTACAGAAATGGAACTTTGTATCAATGTGCTTCGTTCTTGAATGGTAAGCAGGGTTCTTTGCCAAAAATATGGCACTCTGATCATCACGGTTTATCTTTACAGACTCCTTGAAAGAACCCAATTTTAGCACATAGTCTTTGCAACCATACAACTTCCTTACTTGCATCAGTGGCAGCCATATACTCAGCTTCAGTAGTTGAAAGAGCAACAACGATCCGCCTCTTGCTCATCCAACTAATGGCCCCTCCAAACAAATTGAATACATAAGCACTAGTAGATCTTCTCCTGTCCATATCTCCACTTAATCTGCATCAACAAACCCTTCTATATCCAATTGTCTATTTTCTTTACCTGTACCCTCATAGCAGATTGTAAAATCAGAGGTGCCACGCAAATATCTAAACACCCTTTTCACAGTAGTCCAATGCTCTTTACCAGGTTTAGACATATATCTACTCAAGACTCCCACTGCATGGGCAATGTCTACTCTAGTACAAACCATGGCATACATTAAACTACCTATGGCATTTGCATAAGGAATATGTGACATTTCCTCTACCTCTTCTTCTATTTTTGGACATTGTTCAGTAGACAATTTTTCACCTAAAGAAATAGGTACCTTCACCGGTTTGCAATCCTGCATATTGAACCTTTTCAACACTGTCTCAACATACTTTTTATGATCCAGCCACAACCTTCTGTTAGAGCGATCTCTTTTTATTTGCATACCCAATATAAAATTTGCGGGGCCAAGATCCTTCATGTCAAATTGTGATGCCAACTGAGACTTTACTTCCCTGACCAGTTTCTTGCTATTTCCAATTAGTAACATGTCATCAACATAAAGAACTATAATGACAATTACATTACCAATTTTCTTTGAATACACATAGTGATCAGCATTGCTACGAACAAAACCAATTTCTAAAACATAAGTATCAAATTTTTGGTACCACATTCTAGGTGATTGTTTCAGTCCATACAATGATTTCTTTAACTTACATACCAGATCCTCCTTTCCTGCAACAGTGAAACCTTTAGGCTGCCTCATATAGATTTCTTCCTCCAAATCTCCATGAAGGAATGTAGTTTTCACATCCATCTGTTCTATTTCAAGATCGAATGTAGCAGCCACAGCTAACATAAATATAATTGATGTTAGCTTTGCAACGGGAGAAAAAACTTCACCATAATCAATTCCTTCAACTTGAGAAAAACCTTTAGCAACTAGGCGAGCTTTATATTTCTCCACTTTACCTTCAGCATTCTGCTTCTTTTTAAAGATCCACTTGCAACCTATTGCTTTCCTACCACTTGGTAATTTCACTAAATCCCATGTTCTGTTCTTTTTCGGGGACATCATTTCCTCATCCATGGCCTCTTCCCAATGGTTTGTCTCTCCAGAATTAACAGCTTCTCTAATTGTTCTAGGATCTTCATCAGTAACAGATAGTACAAAAGAAGTAGGAAAAGTAGATGGGCTGTACCTTTCAGGTTGCCTCCTTTCTCGTGTTGATCTCCTTACCACAGGTGTATGAACCTCTTCTTCATCCTCTTCTAGATCCTCACTTGTATGCTCCTCTTCCATATCCTCATATGTATGCTCCTCTTCCAGATCCTCTACTATCTGATAGTTGTCCATGAGATCAAATTGGACCGTTCCAGGTTCCTCTTCTGTAACTACCTTCCTAGAATCACTGATCATCTCCCTAAACACCACATCTCTACTATACACTGTACTTTTAGTTTTTGGATTCCAAAGCTTATATCCTTTAACACCATCTTTATAACCAATAAAGATACATTTAACAACCTTATTATCTAGCTTACTTCTTTTCTCCTTTGGAATATGCATGTATGCATCACAGCCAAAAACTCTGAGATGTGAAATAGATGGTTTCTTACCAAATAGAGCTTCAAATGGAGTTTGATTTGGCAATGCTGATGTAGGTGACCGATTTCACAAGTAACATGCTGCACTCACTGCTTCTGCCCAGAATTCCTGTGCCAAACCTGCACCACTAAGCATACTTCTAGCCTTCTCCATCAGTGATCTGTTCAACCTCTCTGCAACTCCATTTTGTTGAGGTGTATATGAAGTAGTCTTTTGTCTTGCAATGCCACATTGCTTACAAAATTTCTCAAATATATTAGAACAATATTCCCCTCCATTATCAGACCTCAACACCTTAATCATTTTATCAGTTTGATTCTCAACAAGTGCTTTAAATTCCTTAAATTTTTCAAACACTTCATCTTTGCTCTTAAGAAAGTAAATCCATGCATATCTTGAAAAATCATCAACAAAGGAAGCATAATACCGTGATTTTCCAAGAGACGACATAGGAATAGGACCAAAAATATCACTGTGGATCAAATCTAGTACCCCACTAGATCTTGTGGCATTAGATGGAAAACTAACCCGATTCTGTTTACCATAAATACAATGTTCATAGAACTCAGAAGTCATTGAGTAATTAGGGATACCATGAACCATACCTTTTGTGTACAGGGTACGCAATCCCTTTTCTCCAATATGTCCCATCCTTTGATGCCAGAGTGTTGAGCTTTTATCAGAATCAACTTCAGGAACAGTTGAGCTATTGCACTCATTTGTCATAGTGCTTCCCAATAGCTTATATAATGTTCCAATCCAAACTCCCCTTGCCAACACCATTGATCCACGAACCATTTTGCATGAATCCTTGCCAAAACTGACATTCACTGCTGCATCGGCCATTTTGCTTACCGAAATCAAATTTCTAGCAAGTCCCGGGATATGCATCACACCTGGTAGGGTCTTAACCCTACCATCCTACAGCAAAATTTTCACTCTTCCACGACCCATGATTCTGAGTGGTGAATCATCTCTCAATAGTACCTCCCCTCCATCATATCTTTCATATTCATCGAACCACCCTCTATGAGGAGTCATATGAAAAGAGGCACCAGTATCAATCAACCAATCATTTTTATCTGATCATGTGGAGCATGATGAGCAGGATGCCAAATATACATCCCCTGCTTCATCAATGGATTTATTCATCTCTGTGGAAGTCGATTCATCGAACTTTTTTCCAGACTCAGCTTTCTTTGATCTGCAATCCTTCTTCATATGACCTGGATTGCCACAATTCCAGCATTTTCTCTCAAACTTCCCTCGAGACTTGGATCTACCTTTAGACTTAGACCTATCACCATATCTAGATTTTTCCTTCTCCTTGGCACGCCCTCTCACTGTTAGGGCTTCCTTAGATGTGCCCTCCATGGCTTTTCTCCTCATATCCTCAGATAATAGAGATGCCACTATATCTTCAAACTTCAATGTGGATGAAGTTGTACTACCAATTGCTACTACTAAGTTATCCCATGAATCTGGTAAAGAGCATAACAAAGTAGCGATAAAAGAAAGACGCTATTCCTAAAATTAAATTTTTTATTTTTCTCGTCTTTAAATAAGCAGTTAACCCAGGACAACAATCAAAAATGAAATTTGGAGGGTCAAAGTCAATGTTCTTTATGCCATGTAGATGAATAAAATAAATACCATCTTCTTGTGCATTATTCTTATGTCAAGGAAGTCTGGAGATTAATTCTGTCTAATACTGCTTCAATTGTTACTACACCTAATTCTTTTAAATAATCTATGAAAAGGTACTCTCTTATTTTATGTTTGACCACTTTTTCTCTTTGTCTTATACAAGTAAAGCAAATGATGCCTAGATATATATTTTAGAGTGTTTGGAAAGCAATAAATGATATCGTATTCAAGAACCAATTCTTGCCTCCATGGGCTATGGCCTCAAATATTGTTACTCTTTTAAATGATATTACCCTAAGAATTAATGTTAAGAAGAAAATAATAAATTATGACCATACCCCCTCGATCTCTACTGGTTACTCCCTCTTATTTTATAAGACCTCAAAAGGAAACCTAGGAGTTGCTAGAGGTGGAGGTATATTATCTCTCAATGGTAAAATTAGTGTGAAGTTTGTTGTTGGATTGGGTCTCTCTTCAAACAATAGTGTTGAGGCTAATGCTATAAAATTGGGATTTATTTTAGCAAAAGAAAATGGATATGACTCGATTCAAATATTTGGTGATTCAAAACTCATTATAAATTTCATAAATTTGGTTATTGTAAGTCCATCAACATCTTGTATATGACAAATATTATCAATATTATATTGAAACAATTCTCCAAGATAGAATTACATTATGTGTGCATATAATATAACAAGGAAGTAGATAATATAGCTAATGCTGGAGTGAAATTTACTCTTAAAACATGGCATATTTGTAAAATCCCTACTAAATTTGGATTACAATGGATAGGACCTACAATTTTAATAGGGTGACAAGAAATCAATTAAATATTATGGAAATAAAATCATATATGCTAGCTCAGATTTGATATTTCCATTTCTTATATGCTTTGTAATTGTTCACTTTGTATAATAAAATCTTTAAAAAAAAAGCATTACTTCCTACAATCCTTACACACACATGAACCTTCAACATTAATAACCACAAAAAAATGAATGTGGGGGCTTATAGTGACTTCTAGGCCATTCCTGAGTAGTTCTTAAGGAAAAACATTATTTACAATTGCCACCTTACAACTATCATTTCTAAGGCTTATTCAATTTTTCTAAAGTCTAACTTGATTTTTATAAAATTACATGTCATGTACGTTTTTCCTAATTTTATTTAATTTCAATTTAATTCTAATTCACATCTCATGCAAAATTATATTTATATTCTAAAAATTACACAAAACTTACTATTGTATATTTTTATTTCTTCTTTTTCTAAGAGGTGGATTTGTTACATACATATTCCCTCCCCTTTAAATCAATCAGCATCCCACCAATGCTTGTTGTTTTCCCTTAGCTAGATGCTCCTACTTCTATCTAGCTTGGAGATATAAAATTTGAACCTAGAGAATTAACCAATAATCCTACAACTTGGTAGCATAATTACTATGTTCTACGGTCTTCAGTCCATATTTTTTTACCTTCTCTTTGAATTTGGATAAGTCCTGTAATAATTCCTCCTATAATTCTGATGTACCTTTACATAATTTTTCTATTAGGGATGCCTCTATTCTTGTGACAATGGCTAACTCTTCATTCTTCTTCATATTCACCTGGTCCCATTTTTGGAGGTCGCCTATTATTGGTATTATTTGAGTTAAAGTATGTTATTATAGTCAAGAATATTCTTATTATAATAGTCCATATCCTTTGTCATTTCAACCATCTTTTGGTCCTTTAGCTACAATTTTTCCTCATTCATATTCAACTGATCTTCCTACTTATTCTTTTCATTATTGGTTGTCAATTGATCTTCCTAATTATTAAGTAGTTGATTATTCAATTTCAAATGCTTATCTTATTGTTTCAACTATTTAGCATATTTATTTAACAAATCTTCTTTCTCTTGTAGTTGTTTTTTTAATCTTCTACTTGATACTTTATAAATTGTCATTGCTCTTCCCTAGTTTTTATATTTCCTTTAAAGGCTTGTTTCATACTATTCATTTCAATTTTTGTGTTTTTTATTTAGCTTCAACTTATTTCTTAATATGTTCAATCTCATCCTTCATTGCAACCATTTTCTTGCATGTCGCTTTTGCTTCTTCTCATTGTGACCCCTTAGCTTGATGAATATGCTCTAACCCCAAGGTCAGACACTCTATCTAATGTGTTAGAAAATTACACTTTTGAAATAAGAATGCTAACTTTGGTGGTGCTATTTTATATTCCATCTTTGCTATATCTACTAGACATATTTATGATCTATCCAAACCCAAATATAGCCTCAAAGGTACTCTATAATTAGTTTTTATTTCCTCTAGATAATACTCAACTCATAACATATTTGTTACCTCTCAATTAGGTAACTACCAAGGTTTTTGGGAATATATTTTAGCTAATTTTATCATCCTATATTCATTGTGCACCCAATTCATTATTTCCTCCATATCACTAAATGTTTGTCCTTCCAATATTTTAGTTATCTTACACAACCTATCTAAAACTACAATCAAATATTTACAAATATTTTGTATACTCACTCAAAGAAATAGTCCACCTATTCATCCATTTCTTTTGCTTTCTCATTAGATATTCCAAATGTAGGTACTTCAATAAGAAAGTGTGTTCATAATCCTTGATCTATGACATGTGCTTAGTCCTCCTCCTTAGCTTCTTCCTATTGGGAAGGTCATTCCCCAATATCTTTGACTAGCATAATTTTAGTTTTCTCCTATAGAGTAATTGTCCCTCATCAAACAACCAAGTACATACCCCAATCATACTATATGCCTTTTGTGATGCATTAGTAAGTAGGGTAAAAATGGTGCACTTGATAAAGCTAAACAAGATGCATCTATATCTGGTAGTAATCAAGAATTATAAAAGGACAAATTAAGAAACCATGGAATCTAAATAAGTGCATGAAAAATGAGTGTTCCTCTTTATTTCATTTCATAAATTAGAATCATGGTTACATATATGTCCCCTTGAGTTATCTTAGTTTGATATACTTGTTTACAAAAATGGGTGCCCAAGGATCAATTCCTTTCAAACAAGCTTGTGTGCATTTCCAATGTTCTTCCTCATACCCACAATTGAGGTGGGAAAAACTATGATGCCACCACTTCATTATTCATTGTTATGATATTTTATTCCTTCCTCATGTACTGTAAAACCTGCACTTGCACACAAGGAAACCAGATTTGTTAAATAACAAGTGCGTAGAATGTGAAACATGCAAAAGCCATACATGTAATTCTAATCTAGAAAGTGTAAATATACAATATGCCTATCTAAAACAACTCCAAATTATCTTAAATTGCAATGATATGCATAATAGATGATTTTGTGAATATCTAATAAAAAGCATAACATAAATTGCCTCTGAATTGGCATCACATTCGTAATGCACATATGAAGCCTACAAAACCTAAAACAAGAAATTTATGGATCAAAACACTTCCAAATCAAACCAAACTTCAAAATTATAAATAAAATTATATTTTAAGAAGACCCATGTTAGTGTATTAGAAATATAAGTCACATTTTCATGTGCATCTTTAGATGGTCCCCAAAAGCCTGCAAAACCTTAAAATTACAATATCTCATTCAATATAACTCCAAATTGCATGAAATTTGGACAACATGTTCATAATATAACATAGAATATTCCTAATTAAAAATATTGGAAAATTTGTGCACATATATATTACCATACCTTGCAGGGACGGTGGTGACTGTCATAGAATGGGGACCATCCTAGGGTTGTATGACCACTAGTTCTGCTCCTAATTTGCCAAAAATTCCTCTGTGCTTACGTCAAAAATCCTATCAATAGTGTTGTCATAAAATTTTGTGGTTAAATTCACTCAGATTATTTGGTTTTGCATATGAATTACACATCCTAGACCACTCACAAACCTCCTTCGCTAGGTAGATATTTTGAGGGAAAAAGGCAAAAAAGGGTGAGGTGAAATATTGGCAACACTTCATTGCTATGTCTCAAAAATCCTCTCTATCTGATTTGTATGGAAAACAAAACAAATTTGTAGCCAAAGGGATCCTTTGGGAAAATGGGCATGCAAGGGCATGTAGGGCAAGAGTTGCCACTTGTCTAAAAATAAGCATGCATTGGAGGGGGGAGAGAATCTCCCATTTTGGTCTTCATTCTATAGCATGTCATAAGGATTTTGCACCCTTAGGTCTTGCATGCTCAAATAGGTGGGATAAATGGTAGTGTTTGGGTGGCATTTGGCTAAATTTGACTTTTTGGGAGTCAAAGCTTGTGGTTGTCCCACCCAAGGATGGTTGCTTTGCCATCATCCTTGGGTGGGACAGCCATGAACTATGATTGTCCCAGGGTGTGAAGGTCATGCCTATGTGGTACAAAATCTCCAAAAAGTAGGGTATATCCTTCCAAGAGTTGTTAGGAAAACTATTAAAACTTTGAGGGATGCCCAAGGGTTCCATATGATGTCAATTAGACAATGCTTTCGGTCACCTAATCATATTGACATGATTTTAGTGTCTACAGATGTCCTTTTTTTAGATGCGTTGTGTGCAACACAACATTGAGAAAAAATAGATGACTAAAATATTGAATTATTAGGTTTATTCAATTACCTAACCAACTTTAGATACCCCAATCATGGAAAGAGCATGCATTCTTGAATCCTTGCTTCTGAAAAGCTAAGGAATTTGCTTCAAGTACACCCATTCATCTAAGGTTTACTTGATCTTGGATATTGTTCAATCATGAAGAGGCAAAGGCCTATGATTATTCATTCTTCCAGAATGCCCAACATTTGTTCAGTTGAAATTTTGTGCTTTTTTTCTACCCCAAGAAGGGGTGTCATTGTCTTTATCAAATGATTCGTTGAACGAATGCAATTTGCATGATTGAGTGTTTGATTGTTGATTTTTATTATGAAATATTTAAGTATGACTGCCTCCTCAAGCAATGAGTCAATGAGGGAATGAACAATGAGAAAAGTGATGAGTCACTTGAACCATATGACTTTGTTAGGTTTTCCTTCAGTTTGACCCATTGAAAAATGGATAATTTTTTAGAGGATTTTGGTGACTTTGTTGAGGTTTCATTGAAGAAAGGAGTAAAAAAAATTATTCCCGTGGGGCGGTCCAGACACAATGGCCTTATTAGGGATTAAATTAAGGAATTTTCCTTTTCTCCATGAGCAATTTAGGTTCATATTGGGGCCTATTGAATTTTGACCAAATTTAATCTGGTTTTGGTGGGTTTTGGACCCTTTTTGGTGCATTTTTTATCTCTTTTGGTGAGATTTTTTGGTGGCCATCCTAGGGTAGGATAGTGGAATATTTTATGACCATATTAGGGTAGTACAGTCAGCAAAATAGCTACTTGTTCCACCCAAGCATGTGACATAGTTAGAGCCTATGGTGGGAAACTATGCCTACTTGACTACGCTTATTGACTTGTGTGATCCGCACACCAACATATTCCACATACTGATAGGGGAGATGATGGTGATACTGGAGGACATCTATAAAATATTACACATTATTTTAGAGGGGATTTCTATCATTTCTACTCACCGTGATCGAAGAGAGGCAGTGATGGAGATTACTTTGGTAGGGTCACATAGGAGGCGATAGGGGACTCTCTTAATGGAGGCATACTGGTGGGGTACTAGTACGAGGCTAGGGTATTGGGTTTTAGGCATGTTTTTCTAATTATTCTAATCTCGAATATGCTACTACCAAACTCATCAAGTGTTAGGCTTCCATGGAATCTTATGTAGTTAGTGTTTACTCCAATAGGGTGCACTATGGAGCAACCACTAATGATGGCATGGGGGATGACACTACTAGCACATATGTACGATGATTTGTACAAGGTTTTATCCTAAAGTATGAAGATATTGGGATGCAAATTTCTATTGTAAGTGTGGGTGTGGCAGTATATAGCTATGGATTGACCACAGGGATTGCCTTGGACATCACGAGCATAGCTGATGGATTGAGAGATGGGCTATGGGATCCTATGGCAGTGGGTCCATGATTTAGGGTAGAGTTAGTGTTGGATAGGTTATTTGGGGCATTATACCCAGTATTTTATAGGACTCATAGTAGTGTATTTACTCTACAGGTCTTACAGGTATTGCCCAACATGGTCTGACGCTAAGACATAGCTTCGTCGAGTGAGGCAATGTAGATGGTTGGTTGGCCAACATGGGATAAAGTGGAAGTTATTCCTTTATTCTTGATTTATATGGAAGTTGGTATATGATAGGGTTTTCCCAATGATCCATTCTACCAACACCATAGGGATTAGCAAACACTGAGGTGGCCAATAGTGGAGGTAGGAGGAGGGGAGGCAGATCCTATAGTAGACATCCTAGATTTGGGTGATGTTGGGATAATAAATGAGTATGACTCTTGGTGGATGATGCACCAGTTATAGGGGTAGGGGCCACTAGGGGGATATGCAACAGGTGAAATAGTAGAGGCTTGGTAGGATGTTCCTAAGGAGGGCTAGTGAGAGGCAAGTGAGTGACATGGGCTTCATCACACATTTGGAGCCATCAAAGAATAGAGTCATATAGGGCTACGAATCAAGCTCGTCATAATCAAGTGATTATGATATTTGGAAGACTCCATCATCACAAAGCTCCATGCTAAGAGGATATTCATCATATACGGGAGCCTCTACGAGTTGATCGATGATGACCTGACCCTTAATTGATTTTTTTCCAATAAATTCTAGGTCAAACTATGTCAACAACATGATCTATTTTTCCATGTGACTATTGTGATAAGTACAACTCATCATGTATCACAATGGATTTTATTTTGATACAACATATGTTGTATGACTAAGAAAATAATGGCATAGCTTCTTGGTGGTGAAAACCATCACTAGAAATAACTTCTCAATGTATGCATACTTGATTTCATAGCTGACCAAGGTAACGATAAGGTATTAAGTAGCCTATTCCTTATACAGTTTGTTTTTTTGTACCAACATGGCACCCAATGCAATCTCAGTGGTTGAGGTGTATAAGTGGAATAAAACTCCTATTCTAGGTGGAACCAATACTAGTGTTGAAGCTAGATATTGGTTGATTGCATCAAAGGCAGCTTGACACTAAAGAATACAAGCTTATACTGAGATGGGGGTGAACAATATAAGACAACTTTTTACTTTTATTTCCCAAAAAGTAATATTCAATATTATCAATGGCAATATAAAAAGCAGTAACCAAATAAATACATAAATAATAACACATAATAAAGACACCAATTTAACATGGTTCACTCAATGTGGGTTACTCCACGAAGAAAATATTTCACTATAATTTTCTCAACAAATCTATTGGAAATCCTTTCCCTATTACAATATTTATGGACTTCTATCCAAAGGAGACACCAATATTTTAATCTGGTTTGTGGGAACCAACCCATAGGAGACACCAATCCCCTTAGTTGGTTCATGGATATCTATCCACTGAAGACTCTATCCTCACTCATAATATATCTATCCTCACTACCCTATATAATGGATCTCTATCCACTAAATACTAATGTCCTCTTATCTATCACCTCCAAAGCTTACTCTCATCTCTATCTCAAATCTGCACTAAACACATTCCTTCAGTCTAGCACAAATTTTATCAATATTTATATTTGATCTACACTAAACATAGTTCTTCAATCTAGCACAAATTTGATCAATCATTGTATCTAGTTTGGCATAAACTTATCCTCAAATATGTGCCAAATTTTATCCTTAAATCTATCCTGAAGCCTTAACACAAAGCTTTATCCAATCATAAATTAACTCTTCTAGATTTTCCCCAAACCTTAACTCAAGGTTTGAACAAATAAATCAATCAAATTTTCTCACAAGTCTTCTCAAATATGTGCCTCAAATATTCTCTACAATTCCTCACTAGAACTTGTCCAATCTTCTCAATAAGTCTTCACCAAGACTTGTCTCAAATCTGCTCAACAAGTCCTCACTAGAACTTGCCCAATCTGCTCAATAAGTATTCACCAAGACTTACCTTAAATCTATCCAATATAATTGTAAGCTTCCACAAAAACTCACACAAATCTATCCTTAAGCTTTCATAAAATATTCCTCAATTCTATCCTTAATTCCCCTCTAGGACTTACTCAAATCTTCTCACAAGCTTTCACAAAATATTATTCAAATCAATTGCAAACTTGCATATAAAAATCAACACAATCTCTCATAGAAAACCTCTTTCAATCACACAAACAAATTTTCACACAAAATATTGTTTGACTCATAGAGACATATAGAGAATGGTTAGAGACTCAATATGTTACTCACTCACATCAATACTTAAATACTCTCAAACTCTCTTGCTTAAACATAGAAACATATAGATAATGGTTAGAGAATCAATATGTTTCACACTCACAAACACTCAATATATTTCAATCTCTCTTCCAAATCAAATCAGAATATAGAACAATTTGTTTCGCAAAACTTGAACTATCACTCCAACACTTTCAATCAACTAATCCCAATCAACTCCACTCAACCACTCACTCAATGAAATCTTAGTCAAAAATATTTATCAAACAAACCTCGCATCAGTGATACTCATGATATTTCACAAATCCTAGTTCAATTTAATTCTCAACTTCACATAACAATGATACTCAATATTTCCAACAATGCTTATCAAACAAGGTTTCTAGTATCAACTTTCATTCCATAAAACCCACATAAATCAACATTGGATTTATCAAAACCAAAATCAATAATTATTATCAAACAATCCTTTTCACTCCAACTTAGAATTCACAACATCCAATAATCATTCTCAATAATAATGTGCCCTCACCTCTTGTTTGAATAATATTTGACTTTAAACACCTTTCTCAATCACAATCAATTATTTGCCAATTTCAAAGGTTAGGTAGCAATATCTTCTCAATGATTCACTCATTTTGATCCCTCAAAATATTTCACCATACATAGCAATAAGTCCTTTTTACACCTTATAATATCCACACTTCAAAATGCAAACCAACAATTTGTGTAAAGAAAAATAATCACAATAATTTTTCTTTATAAACCCTTATCTCTTTAACACATCATAGCTTATCCCAATTAAAATATAATTCCATTTTTCAACCTTATAACTCCTATTTAAATTCACCTTATCACAATAAAACAATTGACCTTAAAAATCCTTATAACTCCTTAATAAAAATTAATCATGTCACCTTTTAAACATTTTAAACAATTAATATTCAAAAATTTAAGTACCTTTGTCAGCAGCAAGATTCAAGCTCTGACATGCACCTTCCACAACACCCTATCTATGGCACTCAACTTAGAATAAAAAAGTGCCTTGTATGCTTTGAAACTTGCCTTCACATCAAAATCCAAACACATGCACCTCAAAAGAAATGTTGCCACCAGGGTTCAATCGTAGGACCTCCCGCTAGTTAGCACTCTACACAACAACCGCCTGCCATTAGCCCAAATGCCATGTTTGGCTATGATACTCCAAGCCTCCTTCCATTTATGCGCTCTTTGAATGCCACGTTAGCAAATACTTTTATCCTCTTTTCCTCTTCTTCCACATAGTTTGCAAATTTTGCATGCACTTTGATTAATTGTTTTTGAAGGATAAACTTTATGTTCCAAGGCATATGGTATATATATTAATTTGCTCTTCATTTTAACACATCGGTGGGTGGAAATGATAGTGGATGTCGGTGCCTTGAATTTTATTGCTTGCTATTTGTAACCCTAACCTTAGGGTTATTAAATTAAAATTAATTTATAACAAAGTTCTTATAATTAATTTATAATTAATTTAATTATTTAGGTCTCTACTTTAGACCCTTAATATTATAATATAAAATTATAATATTATTTTCTTGGGCCTTCCAATTGCTCTTTTAGACCTCATTTTACCACCTTAAATATTATAATAAGTATATTATAATATTATTTTCCCTTAGGCCTAGAAGCAATATTTTTCTTGCACTGCTCACAAAAACTTATGCCTGACCTCATGTTGCTCACCGAAACTGACTCTTGAAATCAATGACAACAAAAATTGCTCATATTTCTAATAATCTCCAGCTTTGTCATTTATGGTAACCCAATTATATTTTACCATTTCCTTTACCTTTTTTGTTCTGCTCCCCCTGAGAAATTACTCCCCTTGACTGAATGTTCCCTCCCTAACTCAAATCTCTCCCCCTTTGACATCAATGGCAAAGGGTCACCTTTGGGGCTCGAGGCTAAGAATGAAAATCTTATCTTAGCCCATCCCCACCTCCTATTGAGGTGGTTAATTTTATGGTGGGAGTATTCCTACTCCCAACAAGCACTGATCTTTACCTTTGTCTACTTCCTTCCTCAACTGATCCTTCTGGTTCCTCTAACTATTCTTGTTCTTGTTTGTCTCTATAATTTTTGCTCTACACCACTTTGTTGTATACCCATCATTATTACACTTATAACACTTAATGTTGTTATTCCTTGGATGTGCAACTATTTTAAAGTTTCTTCTGGTGAAGCTATATCTATTTTTATCATGAACCCTGCAATTTACTGCCTTGTGATGAAACTGATTATAAGAATAGCTATACCCTTGAAAAATAATAGAATTCCAATATTCCTATGTTTCATGTGTCCTACACTATGTAGCCTTATGCCCAAACCTATGACATGAGAAGCATCATCCTTTGAAACTACCTTGCCTTGATCCCATTTGTCTCTTAGTTTCTTTTACCATGTGTTGGTTCATGTTCCTCATGTTCCTTACTTGAGCATTGTTCCTTTCCTTGTTGAACTTTCTATTGTTCAACTTATCCTTATAATTCTCACTCTTACTTTCACTCTCTCCTTTTGAATCTTCCTCTTATTTGATTCTTGAGCTTGATTCTCCTTTTTCTTCTTCTTGTTTTCCTTGATCTTCTTCAAAACTAATTCCTATTTTTGTGACTGATGATTTTTATGCATTGATAATCCTATTCAAAATCTTTGAATTTTTCTCAAACTTGTGTAGATTGTCCTTAGATCCTTTTACTTCCATCCTTATTGAAACTATCTCATGTTCTAATATTTCACACTCTGGATATTTTGTCTTTAATTTTTCAGCCATACCTTCTTCAATTTTCCTTGTTTTTTCAACCCTAATTTTGAAGTTAGTGAGCTCTTATAGAAATTATGCTATTTTTTCTCATATTCTTGAGCTTGAACCCTTAATATTGAGTTCTACATTTTTAATTCTTCATGATCAACAATAAGTATTTCACATTCTAGCTCTTTTACCTTTGACTATTCAACCATACCTTTTTCAACTCTCCTTGCCTTTTCAACATTATATTTCAAGTCAAAGAGATATTGTAGAAGCTTTATTTTACATTTCTCATCCTCTTGTATTTGAGCCTTTAATTCTAGGTTTTCCATTTTCAACTTAACAATTTTCTTAAGAGTAACTTGCTCCTTTTCTCTTTCTGAATTTTCTTCTATTATTTGGACTTCAATAGAATTATTTCCTTCTATTGTTGAAAGTAGAGTTTATTTTTCATACCTGTTTTGATTGTGCTTGTTTTCCTTGAGTTCCATTTCATCTTCACTATTGCTAAATCCATTGCAATATTCTACATCATGACCGAGTTGACCACAAACAAAAAATTCTTCACCATCTTATGGATAATAAGCTACATGGTGACCTATCTTCCCATATCTAGTACAAAACTTTATCCATTTAGTCTCTTCTCTACTTCTTGGTTCATCTCTTGAGTCTTTTTCCACATATCCTCCTAAAGAAACAATTTTTTTGAGAGAAAAATCAAATTCATTTTCCTTAGCACTACTGTCATACCCATTTTGTGGATAATAAAGTTCCATGTGACCAAGTTTACCACATTCAACACATCTCACAATTTTTTTTTTTTCCCTTTTATTAATAAAAATATTGCTAAGAAATGGATCAAATCCTTATTCCGTCATAGTATATTCTATAGCTATGTGTGTTTCTTTTTTCTTAGGTCTCACTTCCTACCCATGTGTGTTCTTGTAGGATCTTCCTTTAAGTTGTTAGACATTTTCTGAAGGAACCCACTCTGATACCTGTAGCACATGGGTGTAGTATTCCTAGTGGGGAGGTATTTTTCTAGATCTTATAATGATCGATGTACTATCTCTAACTTGTTTACCAAATCATACGACTATATAGTCCCTAAAACTACCCTTTTATGCCCAATGAACAGTTGGTATGGAAGTCAGTTCGACATTTTGTATGTTTTAAAATCATACAGTGGTATGGCTTGTACAATTATATACTCATCCAAACTATTATATTTAGTTTTAGAGGCTATTGTACACAGTTTTATAATTAATAAGTCAATTCCACAAAAATGCCAAATCAGGTAAGTTTCCTTCTATCGCCTAAATTTCCAAATCAGGTAATTCGTATTTGTAGGATTTGTAAAAACTCTGGTCTATTATTTGTATCAAATTAAGGTACAAAAAAGTTCTAAATTGGATACTTCACTTAGAAAATATCTCTCAAATAGGTTTTGTAAGGATTTAATATGCCAATTAACCCATTTTCTACAACATGCAAAACATCTTAACGGGGATTGAGAGAGATGCAATTTTAATGGCTACATCCAAAAATGATATAGCAGGGTTCAATACATCATCCTAAGTACTTCCATTCTCACATATCATTCCACAAAGCTTCACCAATTCCAAATTCATCCAAGTTACCATAACAATGCATAAACTAATAAAAACATTCACCAGAAAGTACATGCAACATGATTAGACAATAAATCATCATTCATCGATTCCAGAATCATACACAACCTAGAAAAAATGTATTCATGCTCATTTTTATCTTATTCTATCATAAATTAAATTACAATATGGTTGATCTACAACAATTATTGCAATAACTTAGAATATACTAGTCTAACTCACTTAGATTCTAACCAGTAAATATCCAGCAACAACCAAAACCACAAATTTTAAAATGAGGTATTATATAATGTTTCCCATGCCATTCCAAGTGTTTCTTGATGTAATTAGTTATTTTAAAACTATCCATGCATAATAGAATGCATTAATTAAGGTTTTTACTAAGTCTAACACTTTAATTATCAACCCTATGTGTTATTTCAACCTAAAATTATATTTCCCATGCATTTCATTGCATTTCAATGCACCTTGTATGGTTTGCATTCATGTTGTACAGTTTTCCCTCTTGGTTGTATGGTTTACTCCTACCTGTACTATTTACAAAACTTATACTAACTGTCAAAATTGTCAAAATTGTGCAAATCCCTTTTGTCACTTCCTCTTCTTCTAGGAGGTGGATTTGTTGCCTACAATACCAATTAAAGAACACAAGCTTATATTGAGAGGGGGGGTGAACAGTATAATACCACTTTTTACTTTTCTTTCCCAAATAGTAATATCCAATATAATCACTAGCAATATCAAAAGTAGTAACCAAAGCAATGCATAAATCATCACACATAATAGAGACACCAATTTAAAATGGTTCACCCAATGTGGGCTACTCCATGGTGAAAATATTTCACTATAATTTTCTTAACAAATATCTTGGGAATCCTTTCCCTATTACAATATTTATGGACCTTTGTCCAAAGGAGACACCAATCCCCTAATTTTTTTTATGGGCATCAACCCACAAGAGACACCAATCCCCTTAGCTAGTTCATGGATATCTATCCATAGGATAACTCCTTTTCCTCTACGCTGGCTGGTGATCCTCTAGAAGACTACTACCTCCATTGCTCTAGCTTGTGGATTTCTATCCACTAAAGACTCTGTATTCACTCAAAAGATCTATGTCCTCACTACCCTGGATAATGGATATCTATCCATTGAAGACTAATGTCCTCTTCTCTATCACATCCAAAGCTTACTCTCAGCTCTATCTCAAATATGCACTAAACACATTCCTTCGGTCTAGCACAAATTTGCTCAATATTTATCTTTTATCTACACAAAACATACTCCTTCGGTCTAGCACATATTTGATCAATAATTATCTCTAGTTTAGCATAAACTTATCCTCAAATATGTGCCAAAATTTATCCTTAAATCTATCCAGAAGCCTTAACAAAGAGCTTGATCTAATCATAAATCAACTCTACTAGATCTACCCCAAACCTTAACTCAAGGTTTGAACAAATCAATCAATCAAATCTGCTCACAAGTCTTCTCAAATATGTGCCTCAAATTTTCTCTACAATTGCTCACTAGAACTTGTCCAATATTCTCAATAAGTCTTCACCAAGACTTGTCTCAAATTTTCTCAATAAGTCCTCACTAGAACTTGCTCAATTTGCTCAACGAGTCTTCACCAAGACTTACCTTAAATCTATCCAATCTAATTGTAAGCTTCCACAAAATCTCACACAAACCTATCCTTAAGCTTTCACAAAAGATTCCTCAATTATGTCCTTAATTCCCCTCAAGGACTTACTCAAATATTCTCACAATATTTCACAAAATATTATTCAAATCAATTGCAAACTTGCTTATAAAACTCAACACAATCTCTCACAGAAAACCTCTTTTAATCACACAAACAAAGTTTCACATAAAATATTGTTTGACTCACAGAGACATATAGAGAATGGTTAGAGACTCAACATGTTACTCACTCACATCAATACTCAAATACTCTCAAACTCTCTTGCTTAACCATAGAAATATATAGAGAATGGTTAGATAATCAATATGTTTCACACTCAAAAACACTCAATATCTTTCAATCTCTCTTCCAAATCAAATCAGAATATAGTGCAATTCGTTTCACAAAACTTGAACTATCACTTCAACACTTTCAAGCAACTAAGCCCAATAAACTCCACTAAACCACTCACTCAATGAAATCTTAGTCAAAAATGTTTATCAAACAAACCTCACATCAGTGATACTCATGATCTTTCACAAATCCCAGTTCAATATAATTCTCAACTTCACATAACAATGATACTAAATATTTCCAACAATGCTTATCAAACAAGGTTTCTAGTATCAACTTTCATTCTAGAAAACCCACATCAATCAACATTGGATTTCTCAAAACCAAAATCAACAATTCTTATCAAACAATCATTTTCACTCCAACTTAGCATTCACAACATCCAATAATCACTCTCAAGAATAATGTGCCCTTACCTCTTGTTTGAAGGATATTTGACTTTAAACACTTGTCTCAATCACAATCAATTATTTGCCAATTTCAAAGGTTAGGTAGCAATATCTTCTCAATCATTCACTCAATTTGATCCCTCAAAATATTTCACCATACATAGCAATAAATCCTTTTTACACCTTATAATCTCCACACTTCAAAATGCAAACCAACAATTTGTGTAAAAAAAAATTATTTATTTATTTTTTCTTTATAAACCCTTACTTCTTTAACACATCATAGCTTATCCCAATTAAAATATAATTACCTTTTTCAACCTTATAACTCCTATTTCAATTCACATTATCCCAATAAAACAATTGACCTTAAAAATCCTTATAACTCCCCCTTAATAATAATTAATCATGTCACCTTTTAAACCTTTTAAACAATTACTATTGAAAAAGTTAAGTACCTTTGTCCTCGGTGAGATTCAAATTTCCACCTGCATCTTCCATAGCACCCTAGCAATGGCCCACATGCCACGTGAGATAGGCACTCACCTTAGAACCAAAAAGTGCCTCATGCACTTTGAAACTTGCCTTGGCACCAAAAACCAAATGCATGCACCTCAAAAGAAATGTTGTCATCCTGGTTCGATCGTGGGACCTCTCGCAAGTTAGTGCTCTATGCAATAGCCACCTACCATTGGCCCAACTACCACCATTGGATATGAGGCTCAAAGCCTCCTTCCATTTATGCTCTCTTTGACTGCCATGTTAGCAAATATTTTTGTCCTCTTCTCTTCTTCCACATAGTTCACAAATTTCACATGTACTTCGATTAATTCTTTTCAAAGGATAAACTTTATGTTCCAAGGGATATGGTATATATATTAATTTTCTCTCCCTTTTAACACATTGGTAGGTGGAAATTATTATCAACGTCGGTGCCTTGAATTTGATTACTTGCCCTTTGTAACCCTAACCTTAGGGTTATTAAATTTAAATTAATTTATAACAAATTTATTATAATTAATTTAATTATTTATGTCTCTACTTTAGACCTTTAATATTATAATATAAAATTATAATATTATTTTCTTGGGCCTTCCAATTTCTCTTTTAGACTTTATTTGACCACCTTAAATATTATAATAATCATATTATATTATTATTTTCCCTTAGGCCTATAAGTAATATTTTTCTTGCACTACTCATGGAAATTGATTCCTGACCTCATGTTGCTCTCTAAAATTGACTCTTGACATCAATGACAACAAAACTTGCTCATATTTCCAACAAACACTTATAATCCCAATGGAATACGACCCCCTTGTGTAGTAGCTTGTTCATGGATAGACATTTATCCGATAATTGTGCGATGAAACACTTGATGGACGTGACCTTACCCTATAGGCTTCAAATCTTCTTAATGGTAGTTGTGGGAGGCCTCTCGAGGATTGCCTTGACCTTTTTGGGGTCCACTTTGATGCCTATTTTAGAGACTATAAATCCCAAGAGCTTTCCAGATGTGGTATCAAAGATGCACTTCTTGGGGTTTAGTCTTACGTTATGCTCAATAAGGCAATCAAGGACTTTGAACCAGACATCTAGATGCTCATGGTGTAATAATGATTTGGCCAGTAAGTCATCTATGTAATATTCCAAAATATTATGCTTGTAATCATTGAATATGTATGCCATGGTGCATTGGTAGGTAGCACTGGTATTTTTAAGACCAAAAGACATGATATTATAGCAAAATGTCTCCCAAGGCATTGTAAACACTGTTTTGAGATGATCTCCTGGATTGATACGAATATTTTTGTATCCAAATAAATCATCCATGAGGTATAATGGCCGGTTGTGGCATCTACCAAGGCATTGATGCTTGTAAAAGGAAAATCATCCTTAGGAATCACTTTGTTTATGTCTCAAAAGTTGATGCAAATGTGAATCCTCCCATAGGGCTTCTTAATGGGAACCATGTTGGACAACCATGGTGGATAGTCTATAAAAATGATGAACTTGGCATCCATAGATTTTGTAGCTCATCCTTTCATTTTTAACCATTAAGGCTACTATCGGATGCATCTTTATCAACTTTTGCTTAACCGGCTTGGCCTTGGGGTCAAGCATTATATTGTGCGTGACTATATTTGGATCCAATCCCAGCATGTATTTGTAGTACCATGCAAAATACTCCTTATTATCTATGAGAAGGGCTATGTAATCATCTTGCTCTATGAGGGATAGGATTTTCCCTAACTTCATATATTACAGATTCTTAGGATCTGAGCTAATATCTTTGTCAATCATTAGCTCGATTGACATATGCGACCCCTCCTCCAATTGGTGGGGAGTAGAGATCAGGTGAATTTTATCTACTGGGTTTAGATCAGTAATTGGAACCTCAGGTTCCTCCTCATCATGAAATACATCATGAGTAGGCCTTGGAGAGAAATGAAATGGCTATAACATCTCATCGCAAGGCGGGTAATCAAAAGGCAATGGGGGAAATATCCTAGATAAAATTCAATTACCCCTAATTCGAGGTGCAATGGATTCAATGGGTTATTCAGATATCGTAGGGACTTGAAAAAGTCTATGTAAATCATGTTTATGGATGGATGATTTCCCATAGGTGGTTGGTGGTGTCTATTGACATTAAGATGTTACACGAATTGAGGAGGTGGTTGTGGTGGAGGTAGAATAATCGGAGGTGGTCAATGTAGATATGGGTGGACTTACTCTTTTTTATGGAGGAACTGGCACCAAATAGGTTCATTCAAAGGGAACATACATACTCATCATTAAATAGGACAATCCACACAAACTTGACATGCGTATTGGAAGATTCAATGGATACCACTTCATAATATGACTCATCATAGGATGTCCACTCATAGGGAGACCTCTTATCTTCTTCCTCACTATAATTTGGAAGGGTATGTGAAATTTTATCCCATTTGTAGGATCATGGGATATCACAAGGTATCTCTTGATAACCCATATATGTGGGGAAATACTATCTCATTGAATATATTTAACTAGTTTTAGAGCAAGGATCACACATAAGCTCATCCTTAAAGTCCAAAGTGATGCAATCTAGACTATCTGTAAGGATATTGAAGAGCACATACTTGTTGTGTCCTAAACTAGACTTATCATAAGGCATTTTATACTATGGATGGTAAGGAATGCAAGTGCCTTGCTCATACAAGCCCAACCTATAATTATGCCAATTACAGTGGTGAAGATACCTCAGGGTGAATTCAAGGTTGAACATGTAGTTGATGTCCTCAAAAAATCGCTCTTCATCCTCTTCCTACTATTGATAAGGCTCTATTCCATAGTCAAGACCCCCGTAGATAAAATTTGTTTGATACAGGGGAAGACCAAGAGGTACGATAGTGCCTATGGGAAGAGGAGGTCGACTGATATCTTACATCGAATCGATGGTAGGGGTGGTTGTGACATTTCTAACCATGTACTCTCCTAAATTGGTGGTATCTAGGTGCACTATGACCTATGGCTATGTAAAAGGAGGATATGGGATTGAGGCTTGAATTGATTCGATGTTTGCCTCATGGGGTAGCTCCTCATCTACTAGGATAGGAATCTCACTTGTGGAGATGGTGGATATGATCAGAGAGATATAATAAATAGGCCTCTTCCCCATGTTCCTTGAAGAAGGATTCATCGATGATGAAAGTATGTGTGGGGCATACCAGAGGGTGCTAAAGATGAGGATCGTACAATATGATATGATGATGGATTGAATGAAGGTGATGGCAATGGATTCAAACCTTAGTTATATTCATTTGGTTGAAAATCTAGATGGGTGGATGGTAAGGTTGACTTAGGGATCTATTGCACCATGTTGCAATACTTGAAGGGTTCTAGGTCTATGGATATGACATGAACTTGTCCTTAATAGGTGTATTTTAGGTACTAGTGTGTGATGGAAGGGATACACTTCATGTGCCTGATACATGGTCTTCCCAAAAATATATTGTATGTCATCTCATCCTACAATATGTGGCACAATGTCAGTATGGTCTTTTGCCCTACCTTAATGGGTAAGACTATCATACCAACTGTTGAGCATATGGTATCATTAAATGATCGAAGGGTGTATCTCAACATGATAATGTGAGATGTTGGGAGCCCCAAATTATTGAGAGCTGTTGTAGTGATTATGTTGTTGGAAGAACAAGTGTCTATCAACACTCTCTTGTAGGGTGTTCTATTTACACATGCGATGATGTGCAAGGTAGGATCTACCATATCAATTGGAAATAGTTTAATCTCATCTTCTCAAAAGGTAATCATCAGTTTCATGTATTTTTGACATGCCCCAAAAAATTATTGAAGGATTTAGACTCCTGGGTTTGTAGCTCAATCACCTTAAGGATATCCATTAAAGCTTCTCTATGAGGTGGAGATTACTGAATGATCTCATAGATGGAGATTTGGGTAGATGTCGTTCTCAGGATCTAGGTGAGCTTACTCTTAATTATGACCACATGTCGAGGTGGAGGCTCGGTACTAGAGGAGGTAAAGGTTGCAATGTTGAATAAACATCGCTTTGAGCCACAGGTGGTGTGACTATACTTGGGTACCACCTATTCCTAATTACAATACCGATCATACTAACATACCCTTACTTAGGGGGTGCATTATGAACCTCGTTTACCTGGGGCACTGGCTTGGCTTGCTTCGCATGGGTAGGCAATGGGTTTTTAAAAACATTCATCTATTGGTTTTTTGGCATGATATATTTTTTGACCTAGAGGGCATCCCTATAGATCATATCTTGTATCAAATGTTTGAACTTATAGCACATCTACACATCATACCCATTTTACCTATGAAATTTGTAGTATAGGTCTTCTCGATATCCTTTAGGCTTTAGGGCATTTGGATTGATAGGTCAACTATCAGGAAGATTAATTGTCTTAGCTGCACAAAGGCACTAAAACAAATATTCCATGGACTCTGCAATGCGCATGAACTATCACTTGGGGTGATGTTGTTGATTTTGCCCTTGATTATTCTAGTTTTCCTTGTTATAGTTCCCAGGTGTGGCCTGATAATTAGGCTTTTGAGGTGGCACAGGTTGTGCTAACCCTAGGATGCTATTGGCAACCTGATTGACTATTGTTTTCTTAGGCTGCATTGGGCTATTCTTAGTATTCTTGTTCCACTCCTTGCAAGGCTTCACAATTTCTCCCTCTTGAATCTTGATGTCTTCAATGATTCTAGCTTGAACTAGGGCATATTTAAGAGTCAAACATTATTGCAGTTGCAATAAGGAGATCAAATTTAGGTATATATTGGAAAACATCTGACTCAACTCTGACATGGGGAGTAGATATGGTAGCTTGGTGACCAATGCTCACCACCTATTACCATAATTCTCTATTGACTTATCATCATATTGTTTCAACCCAACGAGATCAGCCAATGTCACCTTCCTCTTGGTATTTAAGGTGAAGCATTCTAGGAACACATCTACGAGTTGATCCAAATTGTGGATGCTATGATTTAAGAGCTGGGTAAACCACTCCATGGTTGGGAAAAAGCAAAATGTCATTATCCTAGATGCGAAAGCATTGGATCAGGAATTTGCTAACATGCTCTTGTGTATCTTCTTATCCCTTAAAGGTAGCAAACTAAGGCATATTAAACTGCTTTGGATAGGAAGGAGTAGGCATCAAAGGATGAAGGGGTTGATTGCATAGCTAGAACAAAGTGGGATTTTGAGATCTAGAACCAAATATCTTGTTCTCTACTTACTCTAAACACTCTAGCAGTACCTTATATGCATCAAAGGATTTGATCTCCTATTATTTGTTCTTATCCTGTAGTAGAGAGTGAGGATCCTCAAGCCTATTTTAGGGTGGTAGCATGTCACCCCCATACCTTGATAAGGCATTTCCAAATATTCCACCTCTATCTCATGCTTTATTTAATCCCCATAGGGCATATCCTAAGTTGGCCTATAGATAGGGGTAGCTACCTACAGTGGGCACCCTATGTTTTTCTTGGAAGGAAAAAATTGATCCAACCTAGGAGGTCATGGAGGAAACATTGGATAAGTCCTAAGAGATCTATCTGAAATGAGAGTGGGTTGCCTTGTATGGACTTCCTATCTATCTGTTCTTGGGGTAGGGACCCTCTCATGCAAAGTTTTATGGAACAACTCATTGGTCTACCATTTTATTCTTTATTTCTCAAGCTAATGCAAATGGTCTAGTTGCTCTTTGTCTCATCGAACATGCTTGAATTGTTCTTGGCATTCTGCATATCTTGAAACCACTTGATTGATATGTTCCATTGTGTGGGGCCTAGGATTTTCACCCTAAGACCGACCTCATTCAAGATAATCTATGATATTAATTGTGTGCATCCCTCAATCAAGGGTAGTCACATTTACTTGAGGTTTGGGCCTGGACATATGCTCTTTATACTTTGCAGTTGTAGAGGCACATTATGCTTGCACGATATACTACTATTGAGGATAATTAGGGATTTCATCCTATCTTCATGAATGAGGAAGGGAAGTACTAAGTTCACTCACCTTGAGCGATGAGTATCATATTCATCCTATTGCCTAGGTTTTTGGAACCTATCAAGGTAGTGTAAGGGTGAAGTATAATCAATCGGACCTGCCTAATGTGTGAAGTCATGCTATGGCCCATAAGTATGCATGTTAGACAAATCAAGCATGCAGATGCATGACACTATTCTATCTACTTGTGCCTCAGTGCACTATTGAATTTCATCAAATAAGGCATGTGATGTGTCTACATACCGAGAACACTCTATTAGATAAGGTCCACCAACCATAGGGGTGTCCTACATAGGGCTCCCTTGTAGGTGTTGTTCATGTCCCATTGTTCCGAAACTCAGGTGAGTATAGGCTCACTAGGGAGGTATGAAAAAATCCCTAGGGCTAAAGTGGAGATGACTCGTATCTCATAGACCAACCTCCATAGATTCCACCCATGATTGGGATTAGTTGTGGGTGCACACCATTGTTACTCTCTACCAAACCCTAGATGATTATCTCCTTTACAAATTCTTAATGAAATAGCACACAAGAAAGGAAACACTCAATAAGACAAGTGATTATCTCTTTTAAGTTTTATATGTGAATCCCTAAGCTATTTTGTGTGTTTCATATGTTTTTTTGTAAAGATAAACTTGTATCACATGTTTGAATTTTATTGGATGATAATATTGTGTTTAATTGTATTTCATCTGTATGCTTGTGACTCAACAACCGGTAATAAAATTCACGATCACGTAAACCCACCAATGTATGGAGATGAAACCCATACTCGATCAAGGAGCACAAGTCTTTCCAGTCCTCATCTAGTATTCACTTGGTTAACATTATACCCTTTGAAGAGAAGTACATGCAAATTTTCCAAGCTACGTAGAATCTTGGAGCTGACCTTGGCAAAGAACAAGGGTTCATGGTATTTGAGGCAACCCGTGGAGATGAAATCCACCATCATTGACCTCTACCAATGGTTGGTAATGAAATATAACTCACTAGCATTCAAGTGGAATGTGGTGTGTATGGTTATTTTTAATCCCAAAGAAAGCAAACAATGAAGCATTCAATTATTTTCCACTAAATGCAATGAAATGATGTTTTACTTTTAGAAAAGGCTATATAAAAAGCAACCTAGAAGGTGCAAACCCTAAATGATAACCTACCCATTAGGTAGGATACAAGAAATAAAACCATAGAGATACATTTCTACCTAGTTCCTTTCCATATTTTCTTATTATTTTTTTTGTTTTTATAGTTATAGATAAGTAAACCTAACTTCTACTTTTCAAGCAATCAAAAGAGGCAAGAAAAACCAAATTTTAGTAGTTTTGAACAACATAAATGAAAATAGAGGGTTTTTATACCTACCTCAATGGCCTATAAGCCTGCTATTTTTGGAATTTGGAGTAGAAAAGCTCCTATTTTTTTACCATCCTAGGGTGGGACGGTGGCCAATTTTATGGTTGTCCCAAGGTGGGATGGTTGTGTGGTCGTCCCAAGGTGGTACGATCAGCAGTCCAAAGGTTGTTTTAGGCCAGAACGACCAGTACCTACAACAAAACAAAGGAAAAATAGGGTTAATCACTTAACCAATACAATGGGGATAGTGTTCCACCATTATAGCCACTAAAGTATGGCTAAAACGGTGCACCTAAGAGTGCTAAAAAAGATGCATCTATATCTGGTATTAATTAAGCAATATAAAATGACATGTGTAAGAAACAAAAGAAGCCAAATAAGTGCAAGAAAAGGATGTTTCTCTTTATTTTATTTGATAAATCATAACAATGGTTACATATATTTCCCCTTGAGGACTCTTAGTTTTATGCATTTTTTTACAAAAATGGGTGCCCAAGGATCAAGTCCTTTCAAACAAGCTCGTGTGCACTTCCAATGTTCTTCCTCATACCCACAATTGATATGGGAAAAACTATGATTCTACCACTTTACTCTTCACTATTATTATATTTTATTCCTTCCTCATGCACTATAAAAATTGCACTTGCACATGAGGAAAGCAGATTCATTAAATAACAAGTGAGTAGAATGTGAAACATACAAAAGCCATACATGCAACTATAAGCTAGAAAGTGTAAATATGCAATGCATCTATATAAAACAACTCCAAATAATATTAAATTGTAGAGATATGTATAGTAGATTATTTTGGTAATATCTAATTGAAAATAGAATAGAAATTGCCTCTAAATCGATGTCGTATTCACAGTGCACCTACGAAGCCTCAAAACCCAAAACAAGCAATTTCTGGACCAAAACACCACCAAATCAAACCAAGCATGGAAATTATGCATAAAATGATATTTTAAGAAGACCCATATTGTGAGATTTATAAAATCAATCACAATTTCATGTGCATCTTCAAATGATCCTCGAAAGCCTACAAAAACTTAAAAATACAATATCTCATTCAATATAACTCCAAATTGCATGAAATTTGGATAGCATGTTCATAATCTAACATAGAATGTGCCTAATTAAAAATAGTAGAAAAATAGGTATAGATATATCACCATACCTTGCAGGGATGGTGGTGACTGTCACAAAATGAGGACCATCCTGGGGTGGGAGGACCACCACTTTTGCTCCTTATTTGCCATAAATTCCTTAGGGGATTGGTCAAAAACCTTCATAAAAATGTTGTCATAAAATTTGGTGGTTAAATTCACTCAAATAATTCAATTTTGCAAAAAAATTGTGCCTCTTGAATCACTCAGAAACCTCCTTCCCTAGGTAGAGATATAAAGGGAAAAAGACACAAAGGGTGAGGGGAAATATTGGCAGCACTTCGTTGCTATGTCTCAAAACTCCTCTCTATATGATTTGGGTGGAAAATAGATACTCTTTATAGCCAAAGGGAGCCTTTGGTAAAATGGCCATGCAATGGCATGCATGGCAAGAGGTGCCACTTGTCTAAAACTGAGCATGCATTGGAAAGGGAAGAGAATATCCCTTTTGGCCTCTATTATGCAGCATGTCATAAGGATTTTGTGCCCTTAAGTCTTAAATGCTTGAATAGTTGGGATAAATGACAATTTTTGGGTGCCATTTGTCTAAATTTGACTTTTTTGGAGTCAAACCCTGTCGTCGTCCCATCCAGGGATGACCACTTTGCCACCGTCCCTGGGTGGGACGACCATGAACTGTGAACATCCCAGGGTGGGATGGTCATGCCTATATGGCCCAAAACCTCCCAAAAGTGGGGTAGAGCCTTCCTATAGTGGTTAGGACCACTATTAATCCTTTGATGGTTTCACAAGGGGTACATACGATGTCAATTAGCCAATGTTTTCAATCACCTAATCAGAGTGACATGATTTTAGTGTCTATAAATACTCCTTTTTGAGATGTGTTGTATGCAACATAGTGCTGAGCAAAAATAGATGAATAAAATATTGAATGATTAGGGTTATTCAATAACCTAACAAAATTTAAATGCCCTAATCAAATCATGGAAAGAGCATGTGTTCTTGAATCCTTTATTCTAACTCAGTAAAGAAATTGGTCTTGGTTTTTCTTCAGCTTCCAGGTATGCTTGGGGGACTTATAACCCTAGGCGTTAGATAATACCAAGTATTTTGGTAAATTTTGAGGTGTACCAATAGGTAGGTTCATCTGTCCTATTATGTGTTTAGCTAAAAGGGGCGTGATTGTCTTTGTCAAAGATTCATTGGATGAATGCAATTTGCATGATTGAATGTTTGATTGTTGATTATTGATTATGAATTTGTTAAGTATGAATACCCGCACAAGTGATGATTCAGTGAGGGAATGACCAGTGATAAAAGTGACGAGTCACTTTACACATATGACTTGGGTAGGTTTCCTTTAGTTTTACCCATTGAAAAATATGTTTATTTTGTGAGGAGATGATTTTGTTGATGATTCATGGAAGAAAATATTTGAGAACCTCATTCCCGTGGGGTGGTTTGGCCATAATGGCCTTCTTAGGGATTGAAGTAGAGACATTTCCATTCACCATGAGGTATTTGGGTTCCATATTGATACTGAGTGAATTCCATCATATTTGACTTGTTTTTGGTGGATTTTGGACATTTTTTTGGTGTTTTTTTTAATCTTTTTGAAGCGTTTTTAATCGTTTTTAAATTTTTTATTTTATATTTATACCTTTTTATCTTTTTGAAGTGTTTTTAATCATTTTTATTTTTTATTTTAATGGATAACCAAAGAATTTATGGATACCTTTGGGGCTTTTTGGGAGTAGACCAAAGGGATTTTGGGTACTGTTGGGGCTTTTTGGATGAACAAAGGGTTTGTGATGATTTTGGAGATTTTTGAAATTGATTACTTAACTTTTTGATTGCTTATTAGGGGAGGTATGATACCAATAATGCCCTAGTTGATGTCAGAAAATGTTTTCTTTATTTTCAATTTTGATATTTTGGACCGTTAGGCACATCATGTGTTATGGTTTATGAATGTATTAATGGATGCATGTATTGTACTATGATGTTATTTTATGATATGTAATGTGTGTATGTGCATAATGAGATGGATGATTTGTTGATATGTATGATGAAATATGAATACTATATGATATACTATGTTAGCACCAAATACTATTTAACATTCATCAATTCACTTGTAATGTTGTCATGACAGGTGGGCTAAGGAAAAACAACTGATGCAATATCCTAACTTAGCCTGAATCCGAGATATCACAAAAAAACTCATTGACAAAAAAGTTTCTAATTATATGGTTGAGGATAGAGGCAGGATAAAGTGGAAACAAATAAGGATTTAGGGATTTCAAGCAGAATCAAATGATCTTTGTAACATTATCTGGCAACAGTTTATCCCCATGAGACCCAAGGAAGATAAAGTGACCTAGGCCCCTATAGAAAATGGACAATTCACTATTAAATCAGTTTACAAGCTTCTGCTTGATTACGAGGATTTTGTCCTCCAAAAGGACTTAGTTTGGATAAAAAATTTAATTCCAAAAATTGCAGTCTTTTCATGGTTGGTTATCCGAGGAAGAATTCTAACCATTTATAATATGATGCGTAAAGGTATTTATATCACTAATTACTATTATCTATGTAGGGCTAATTGGGAGACCATTTATCACATTTTTCTTGAGTGCCATTTTTCCTTGACTGTCCTAAGTAGGGTTTTTTAGGCCTTCAATATTTCTTGGATTAAACTAGCCACCGTACTTGATTTTTTCATCCAGTGGCCTTGCCCCTTTTCAATCCAAATAATTAGATAAATGTGGAAATTTTGTCTCAATCACTATCTTTGGCAGGTGTGGTTAGAAAGGAACCATATAGTCTTTAATGAGTCTATCCATGATCATCAAACTATCATTTCCATGATCCTACCCTTTTCCAATGAGAATGTGAACCTTATCCCTTTTGATAGTCATAAACCTTATCTACAGGAGACCATGATTGTTCAATATTTAAGCTTAACCTTGTTAGATGAGTTTGTGCCTAGGGTAGTTAACCCCAGAGCCAATGTTAAGTGGTCCCCACCTCCTACAGGTTGGTTTAAGCTCAACTTTGATGGAGCGGCTAAGGAAAATCCTGGTAGAGTAGGCACCGATGACATTGTGCAAGATCATATGGGAATATGATGCTTGCATTTACTGAATATTTGGTAACAAGGACGAACAACGAAGCCTAAGCTAGAGCTATGTGGAGAGGCCTTCAAATGACTCAAGACTTAGAAGGCAATTTGATCATAGAAGGAGACTTTATGCATATTATAAATCTCCTCAATAATTGGGAAACACCTCCTTGGAGGATTAAAACAATTGTTAAAGAGGCTAGGATCCTTTTCTAGGGAAGACATGACAGAAAATCCCAACATGTATTTTGGGAAGATAACAAAGTTGTTGATAATCTCGCCAATTTGGGTGTCGATGGTGACAAAATTTTCAAATGGGAACACAGTATCCTGAGCGAAGTAGAGGAGCTTATTCAACAAGAATGCCAAGAATGATAATCAAATTTACCAACAGGGAAGGCACTATATTTTTGAAGGCTATGAGTATTCCTATCTCTTTTTTGAAATGGACTCACAATAAAATTATCCGAGCTGTCAATCTTGGTGGATGCTACTTGGAAATACTAGATAACATGGCTCCTAGTCATCTTAGTGATTTGAGGTTGGTTGATAATCATAGGGCAGGAAAGAAATGGCAATATAAGACTTCGAACTAGAGCCACGTGGACCACCAGATAGCCACCACCATAAATCTATCCAACAGGTTCACTTATCCAAGGCTGATTGGCCAAGATGGGATGTGGTCCCAAAGCATGTCATATACGGAAGAAAGCAATTACCAAAGAATTATTAAGAGTAACTGTCAATATAGAGCTTGTGGGAATTTTTTTCAGTACTCTGCTATGTGTGTTTACAACTTTTTCTTTCTCCACGGTTTCAAGGAAGGGATCAGTGTTTGTTTCTTTTTTGTAATTATGATGTAGGTGTTTTCTCGGGGTATACCCAAAATATTGTATGGGAAGTTTATTTTTTATAACAGGCTATGTGACTTACCGGATGTAATGGCTTTGGCGACATGTAGATTTTACATATATAGTATCCTTAGTAAGGACATGTTCATCAACAAACCTGGGCTAATTTTTGTAAAAAGTTTTGTGTCAACCTTTAAAACCTGGTATTAATGCTATAGTATCTTATCTACCAAAAAAAACAAATGTTGTCATGAGACTATGTAATGGATTTATGAAAATGTAGACTAATGAAATGTGATAAAATGGAACGAATGTTATAGAATTTCTATGAAATGTGATAAAATGGAATGAATTATAACCTACCCATTAGGTAGGTTACAAGCAAGTAAACCATAGAGATGCATTTCTACCTAGTTCCTTTCAATTTTTTCTTATTATTTTTGTTGTTTTATAATTTATATAAAAGCAAACCTAACTTCTACTTTTCAATCAATCAAAGGAGATAAGAAAAACTAGATTTCAGTAGTTTTGAATAGCATAAATGAAAATAGAGGATTTTTATACCTACCTCAATGGCCAAGCCTACTATTTTTATAATTTGGAGCAAAAAAAATCCTATTTTGTGACCATCCCAGGGTGGGATTGTGGCAATTTTGATGGATGTCCTATAGTGGGATGGTTGTGTGGTAGTCCCAAGGTGGGATGGTGAATAGTACAAAGATTTTTTTAGGCCAGAACAACTAGTACCTGCAATAAAACAAAGGCAAAATTAGGTTTAATCACTTAACCAAGCCAATAGGGATAGGTTCCCACCATGATCACCACTAAAGTATGGGAAAAACGGTGCACCTCAGAGTGCTAAAAAAGATGCATCTATATCTGGTATTAATTAAGAAATACAAAAGGACATGTGAAAGCAACAAAAGAAGCCAAATTAGTGCAAGAAAAGGGTGTTTATCTTTATTTTATTTTATAAATCAGAAAAATAGTTACATATATGTCCCCTTTAGGGCTTTTATTTTGATACACTTTTTTACAAAATGGGTGCCCAAGGATCAAGTCCTTTCAAACAAGCTAGTGTTCACTTCCAATGTTCTTCCTCACACCCACAATTGAGGTGGGCTAACCTATGATGTCGCCACTTCGTTCTTCACTATTATGATCTTGTATTCCTTCCTCCTACACTGTAAAAGCTGAACCCACACATGAGGAAACTAGACCTGCTAAATAGCAAGAGCATAGAATGTGAAACATGCAAAAGCCATACATGCAACTATAAGCTATAAAGTGTAAATATGCAATGTACCTATCTAAAACAACTCCAACTGATCTTAAATTGTAGTTATATGCATAATATATTATTTTGGGAAGATATAATAAAAAATAGAACATAAATTGCCTCTGAATTGGTGTTGCATTCATAGTGCACCTACGAAGCCTACAAAACCCAAAATTAGCAATTTTTGGACCAAAACACCTCCAAATAAAGCCAAACTTGGACATTATGCATAAAATTATATTTTAAGAGGACCCATATCAGTGGATTAGCAATTTTAGTCATAATTTTATGTGCATATTTAGATGGTCCGAGGAATTCTACAAAACCTTAAAATTACAATATCTCATTCAATATAAACTTCAAATTGCATGAAATTTGGACAACATGTTCATAATATAACCTATAATATTCCTAGTTAATAATAGTAGAAAAATTGTGCATATATTTATCACCATAACTTTCAGGGATGGTGGTCACTGTCATAGAATGGGACTATCCTAGGATGGGATGGCCACCAGTTATGCTCCTAATTTTCCATAAATTCCTATTTTAATTGGTAAAAAACCCTCTCAATAGTGTTGTCAAATTTAGTGGTGAAATTCACTCATATGATTTTGTTTTATAGAGAAATTGTGCCTCCTGTATCACTCGCAATCCTCCTTTGCTAGGTAGAGATTTCAAGGGAAAAAGGTACAAAAGGGTGAGGGGAAATCTTGGTAGCACTTCATTGCTATGTTTAAAAACTCCTCTCTATCTTATCTGGATGTAAAATAGATCCACTTTATAGCAAAATGAAGCCTTTGGGTAAATGGGCATGCAAGGACATGCAGGGCAAGAGGTACCACTTGTCTAAAACTAAGTATGCATTGGAAGGGGAAGAGAATATCTCATTTTAGCCTCCATTCTATATCATGTCATAAGGATTATATACCGTTAGGTCTTTCATGATCAAATAGATAGGATAAATGGTAGTTTCTGGGTGGCATTTGTCCAAATTTGACTTTTTGGGAGTCAAAGCTTCTGGTCATCCCAACCAGGGATGACTGCTTTACCACCATCCCTGGGTGGGGTGGCCATGAAATGTTACCATCCTAGGGAGGGACGGTCATGCCTATGTGGCCCAAAACCTCCATAAAGTGGGTTAGAGCCTTCCAAGAGTGGTTGGGATCACTATTAAATCTCTAAGGGTTACCCAAGGGGGCCATATAATGTCAATTAGTCAATGATTTTGGTTGCCTAATTGGATTGACATTATTTTAGTATCTATGCATTTTACATACTATTCCAACCACATAAACATATATTATAATCATACCTCATCAAAAAACCATGAAATCATGATGTTCATAATGCATTGAAGGTATTTTATATTTAGTAGTCTTTGTTTGATTCCATATCCTTTAGGGTCAAAGGACTTGTTTGTTAATGGAGACTTAAGGACTATCAAATAACTAATCAATTTGTGAAATTTTATCATATCTACATGTCCTTTATTAATAGGCTATCATTCTTATGGAATTTCAAGTATCCATTAAAAATTATTTGCTAAGAATTCAACCCTGAGATGTCGATTCCCTAGGCATAAGAAAGTGTAGTTCTTACTGGCATCATATGACTACATAATCTACATCAAGTACTCATTGAATAAATTTTTATCAAAAGGAGGTACTTTTTTTAGAATGCTTAGACTAACTTTATCGAAATGTTATATTCAATTTATGATTCTATGGATTCTCACTCCACCATTTTTGACAAAATTCTCTTATCGGTTGGGTGAAGGTGATGTCCTTCAATACCACTTGTCCACCTTCTTTACTCTATAAAATCACTTTGGTCTTTTGATATGGCTTCTATATCAAATTCAATTTGAATTTCCCTTTATTTTACTCTATGAGGTACCATTTGAGATTCCCTAGAAGGTTGCTTCTATCCACCATGCTAATTGCCATGTCCTTACCATGAGTGATACCCTCTTCCTCTAAATAAATGATAGCCATGTCATCATCTCAAATTGAACCTTCATCCTCACCCTTATGGATAGTAGTTTATCTCCTACTATGATGGAAGTCAAACTCCTCCTTGTTTGGGCCACAAGTCCCTTTGATATAATGGACCTGGTGAATGCTCAACTTGACTTTAAACAATTCTTCATATGTAATCTAAAAAATTTTGCCCTTCACTCATTCTTCTAGAGAATTTATATTTCCCTACTATAATCGTACACTTTTTCTTCTTAATTGAATGATTTTACTAGAAACCATAAAAATTCCTCTTAGTTGTATGATTTTTACAACTATCATAGTACGATTGACTTCTCAATTGTACAATTTTACTAGAAACCATATGATTTATTCTTCTATTGTACAATTTGAATGTAAATCATACAATTTGTTTCTTCACCTATATGATTTGGCAAAAATCATAGAATTTTTCCTTCCACTATACAATTCTTTCAACAATCATATGATTTTGCTTCAGCTCTTCAATTCTACCAACAACCATACAATTTTTTATTTTTCTTGTAAGGCCATGTAGTTATTTTCCATAAACATATTGATGCCCTCATTTTTCATAAGTTTTACAACTTCTCTTTTAATGGATTTGTATATTTTTGTCCCTTCACCAATTCACTTGCAATTGTGCCAACATTTTCTCAATCAATAGTCTTTCCCTCATGCATACATGTACCAATAGTATTTTTGTTTTCTTCCTTCCACTTCTTCATACAAAATGTTTTCCTAATCAACCAGTTTACCTTTATAGCACAATAAATTCATACCCTAGATTTTTCTTATTTCTAAATAATATGAAAAGGTTTTGGTGCAAAGGTACCCTTCTTGAGCAATTTATTTTATTGGTGCTTGTAAAAATTCTCTGGATCCCTTACTACCTAACATGTGCTCTTTTTCACATTTGTTAATTTTTTAATTCTCCTCATGTTGTTTAGGCCCTTGCATCTCTAGAAATCTCCACTTTTCTTTGGAATTTTTTCTTGTACCCTTATAGCAGTTGGGTTATTTTATTCAACCCTAGCTCTATTTTGTTGTCACTAGAATTACATGATTCCAATTCCACTATGTTTTGATCATGTGATTTGTATTTAAAGCTATCTTCATTCCATTTTATAAGTTGATTTCTAATGATAAATTGCATGAATGAATACCACCTTAACATTTGCATGTAGTTTTTCTCACATTTCCTTTTTGTTATTTTATATTTTTGTTTTTATTTTTCATTTTGTTGTATTGGTTTTTTTCACTTACCAACATAGAAATTATACAGTCACATTCACCTACACCTATATTATTTCTCCTGATAACATGTCAACCTACTATTTTGATGAATTATCAATTATAATAGTCATACAATTTAGGTTTAATTAACCAATCATACGATCTTGTTTGTTATTAGTTGTACAATTTGCATATGTACAGTTTAGGCTTGTATGGTTTTGACATTCTTCGTAGATTGTATAGTCATCCGCACTTATATTATATTCTATTGTATGATTTCCATCTATACAGTTTTTTATTATTAAAATTATAGGTTATTATTTATAAATTATATAGTCCCTATTCGTACAATCGTTAATCCTTTCTTGATTGGTTCTTTATTGGGTCATACGACTATCTTGCTATACACATTCTCTTTGTCTCATCGAATTATTGTTTGGAAGATTCTAACTGAAAGGAGTCCTTTTTATATGATATTTATTTGGATGGATTATAATCCTATATCCTAGAACTAAGTCTACCTCCAAACTATTGAGCAAGGTGCAGCGACAGTATTGTCATTGTTGTCAACAAAGTCAGATAGATCAGTTGATGCAGTGGACAAGAGTTTAGAGGTTATTCAAAGTATGTATAGTGAAGTTAAATGCTTATAAGGATGTTTTTGATGTTTGGGTGAATTTTTTATAGGTTTTCCAAGAATACCGAAGTGGCCCATATGCAAAAGATAAAAGAGAAGCGAAAAATCAAAAGAAAAAAAAGTGTCGCAATATCGTGACATGTTGCATTTTCACGGCCAAAAGAGAAGAGAAAATGCGAGGAGAAAAAGTGTCACGATATCCCGACATGTTGCATTTTTACGGCCAAAATAGAAGAGAAAATGCAAGGAGAAAAAGTGTCGCAATATCGTGACATGTTGCATTTTCGTGGCCAAAGCAAAGAGAAAATGCAAGGAGGAAAAAGTGTTGCGATATCATGACATGTTGCATTTTTGTGGCCAAAGCAAAGAGAAAATGCAAGGAGGAAAAAGTGTCGTGATATCGCGACATGTTGTATTTTCATGGGCCAAAGCAAAGAGAAAGAGCAAGGAGAAAAAGTGTCGCGATATCGCGACATGTTGTATTTTCGTAGTCCAAAGGAAAGAGAAAGAGCAAGGAGAAAAAGTGTCACGATATCGCGACATGTTGTATTTTCGCGGGCCAAAGGAAAGAGAAAGAGCAAGGATAAAAAGTGTCACGATATCGCGACATGTTGTATTTTTGTGGGCCAAAGAAAAGAGAAAGAGCAAGGAGAAAAGTATCACGATATCGCGACATGTTGTATTTTCATGGGCCAAAGCAAGGAGAAAGAGCAAGAAGGAAAAAGTGTTGCGATATCGCGACATGTCGCATTTTCATGAGTCAAAAAGGGTAGGCAGGCAGAGAAATAAAAAGTGTCACGATATCGCGACATGTCACATTTTCATGACTCAAAAAGGGCAGGCAGGCAGAGAAAGAAAAAGTGTCGCGATATCGCAACATGTCGCATTTTCGTGACTCAAAAAGGGTAGGCAGGCAGAGAAAGAAAAAAATGTCGTGATATCATGACATGTCGCATTTTTGTGACTCAAAAAGGGTACGCAGATAGAGAAATAAAAAGTGTCATGATATCGTAACATGTCACATTTTCATGACTCAAAAAGGGTAGGCAGGCAAAGAAACAAAAGTGTCGCGATATCACGACATGTCGCATTTTCACGACTCAAGAAGGGCCTCAAAATAGAAACGAAAAGCCTTTTTTTGGAAACCAAAACACATGCATGCATAAGGGAAAGAGAAAATGAACAGTCATGGAAGGAGAAAATGAACAGTCGTGGTGGAGAAAACGAATAGTCGTGGAAGGAGAAAACAAATAGTCATCAAAATAGAAATGAAAAGCCTTTTTGGAAACCAAAACGCATGCATGCACAAAGGAGAAAATGAACAGTCATGAAGGAGAAAACGAACAGTCATGGTAGGAGAATATGGTGTCAATTCTTTGCATGTGACATGTTTGACGAAATACCTTCTCAATATAAACAAAAGGAGTTACATAAAGAAACAGTTACAATTGACAAGTGGCATATGAGAATATGAACAGTGACAGTATTGTCATTGTTGTCAACACAGTCAGATAGATCGGTTGATGCAGTGGACAGGAGTTCAGAGGTTATTTAGAGTATGTACAATGAAGTTAAATTCTTATGAGGATGTTTTTGATGTTTGGGTGAAGTTGTTACAGGTTTTCCAAGAAGACCGAAGTGGCCCATATGCAAAAGATAAAAGAGAAGCAAAAAAGCAAAAGAAAAAAAAGTGTCATGATATCGCGACATGTTGAATTTTCATGGCCAAAAGAGAAGAGAAAATGCGAGGAGAAAAAGTGTCGCGATATCGCGACATGTTGCATTTTCGCGGCCAAAAGAGAAGAGAAAATGCGAGGAGGAAAAAGTGTCGCGATATCGTGACATGTTGCATTTTTGTGGCCAAAGCAAAGAGAAAATGCAAGGAGGAAAAAGTGTCATGATATCGTGACATGTTGCATTTTCACGGCCAAAGCAAAGAGAAAATGCAAGGAGGAAAAAGTGTCGGGATATCGCGACATGTTGTATTTTCGTGGGCCAAAGCAAAGAGAAAGAGCAAGGAGAAAAAGTGTCACGATATCGCGACATGTTGTATTTTCGTGGGCCAAAGGAAAGAGAAAGAGCAAGGAGAAAAAGTGTCGCGATATCGTGACATGTTGTATTTTCGTGGGCCAAAGGAAATAGAAAGAGCAAGGAGAAAAAGTATCATGATATCGCGACATGTATTTTCATGGGCCAAAGCAAAGAGAAAGAGCAAGGAGAAAAAGTGTTGCAATATCGCAACATGTTGTATTTTTGCGGGCCAAAGAAAGGAGAAAGAGCAAGAAATAAAAAGTGTCACGATATCGCGACATGTCACATTTTCATGACTCAAAAAGGGCAGGCAGGAAGAGAAAGAAAAAGTGTCACGATATCGCGACATGTCGCATTTTCATGACTCAAAAAGGGCAGACAGGCAGAGAAATAAAAAGTGTCACGATATCATGACATGTTGCATTTTTGTGACTCAAAAAGGGTAGGTAGGCAGAGAATGAAAAAAATGTCACGATATCACGACATGTCACATTTTCGTCACTCAAAAAGGGTAGGCAGGCAGAGAAAGAAAAAGTGTCGCGATATCGCGACATGTCGCATTCTCGCGACTCAAAAAGGGCAGGCAGACAGAGAAACAAAAGTGTCGCGATATCGTGACATGTCGCATTTTCGCCACTCAAGAAGGGCCTCAAAATAGAAATGAAAAGCCTTTTTTTTTTGGAAACCAAAACACATGCATGCATAAGGGAAAGAGAAAACGAACAGTCATGGAAGGAGAAAATGAACAGTCATGGAGGAGAAAAAGAATAGTCATGGAAGGAGAAAACGAACAGTCATCAAAATAGAAATGAAAAGCATTTTCAAAAACCAAAATGCATGCATGCACAAAGGAGAAAATGAACAGTCATGAAGGAGAAAACGAACAATCATGGTAGGAGAATATGGTGTCAATTATTTGCATGTGACGTGTTTGACGAAATGCCTTCTCAATATAAACAAAAGGAGTTACATAAAGAAGTAGTTACAATTGACAAGTGGCGCATGAGAATATGAAAGAAGGAGTTACAACTGGAGTTACAAAGAGAAAGGATTGTTATAAAAGGAGTGTTGCTTGGAGAATTTAGATGTGGATTCTATCTTGCGAAGAGAGCGAGAGGAGAGCGAGAGGCATGCGACAGGCGAGCGAGAAGGGTGTGTGTTTTGTGAATTATGGGCGATGTTGAGTAAGCAATAGACCAGTCAGGGTCTTGTAAAAGTGAAGGCATTTTTATGTCAATCTTCTAGTTTCAGAATTGAAGTCCAAGTTGGTGCTTGGCATCAGGGGTTGGTGCTCCTTCCAGTTGGTGCTAGTAAATTAGGGGTTGGTGCTCCTTTCTGTTGGTGCAGATAAATCAAGGGTTGGTGCTCCTTTCTATTGGTGTAGATAAATCAGGGGTTGGTGCTCCTTTCTATTGGTGTAGATAAATCAGGGGTTGGTGCTCCTTTTTGTTGGTGCAAATAAATCAGGGGTTGGTGCTCCTTTTTGTTGGTGCAGATAAATCAGGGGTTGGTGCTCCTTCCAGTGGGTGCTGGTAAATTGATTGTAAAGTTGGTGCTTTGCAAAGGCTGGATTTGGATGGGAGTCCAAATAGATCAATTTTTGAGGAGTAGCCAAATCGATGAACCTCGATACATCTTGTGTTGTGTGATGCTCTCTTGTTATATTTGCTTTATTTGGTTTTAAGTTTTCATTGTTTTGGCTTTAAGAGTTGAAGATTTAAGTTTTAAATAGCTACACTGATTCACCCCCCTCTCAGTGTCATTGTGAGACTAACAATTGGTATCGAGCCAAGTTCCTGAACAAGCTTAACCGGCTAGGGTGATCTTGGAAGTGACACAATGGCAGGTGGTGAAGGCTTCTCATCAAACAAAGCACCATTGTTGGATGGAACTAATTACACATTTTGGAGACTCGGGATGCAGACATATCTTTGTGCTTTGGGATACGACATTTGGGATTCAGTAGATAGTGGATACACAATACCCACCACTTCTCCAACCGATGTTGTCGGTAAGAAACTATTTGAGAATAACTCAAAAGCAAAGAATGCTATCATGTGCGGATTAGTGGACAGTGAACTAGTAAAAATTATGAGTTGTAAAATGACAAAAGAAATATGGGACAAACTGAGGAGCATTCATGAAGGAGACGATAAGATCAAGGAGGCCAAGTTACAAACACATCGAGCTCAGTTCGAAGTATTAAAGATGAATGATGATGAGAACATAGAGGCATATATGCTGAGAGTTAATGAAGTAATTAATGCGATTAGAGGACTCGGCGAGGAAATCGAAGATTCTATCATCATGAAAAAGGTATTAAGATCTCTTCCCCAAAGATTTGATTCTAAAGTTTCAGCTATAGAAGAAGCTAAAGATCTAAATTCTTTTAGTATGGATGAGATGCATGGTTCTTTGACTGCATATGAGATGAGAATAGGAAAATCTAAACCCACAGATAGAGAAGCTACTTTTAAAGCCCATAAAAATATGAAAGCAAAACAAGAATCCGAGGAAGAAGAGACATCGGATGAAATGGAAGCAAACTTTGTTCGAAAACTAAAAATGGGAAAAGGAAAATACAGAGGAAAGTTACCGTTTAAATGTTTCAATTGTGGAGGCATTGGGCATCTTGCAACTAAATGTCCACTTAATGAGAAGAACAAAAGTGATGAAGGATCGCACCAAGAAAGAAGTGACTGGAAGAAAAAAACAAATTTCAGAAAAGGCAACTTCAAGAAGAAAAGTTTCATCTCCAAGAATGTCGATTCATCAGAAGACAACTGCAGTGAGGATTCTGAAAAGGAAACAGGTGAAGCTCTTTTTATGGCACTCAAAGAAGAAAAAAATAGAAAAAGAACAAGTATGTGATGAAAACCTTGAGGTTGAAGTAGATCTAGAAGGTGAGTTGATCGCTGCACTTGAAGAGTTGAATATAGAAAGGAAAAAGAACAAAAGACTGTCCAAGAAGTTGGAAGAATATGGGGATAATATTGAAGATCTCTTCTTACAAATTCATAAAGCCAAGAAAATAGAAGAAGCCTTGAAGTCACACCTGGATGATAAAGTTGATGTATGTAGCAAACGTGAAGAGGAATCTAACAAAGTTATTAGTGATCTAAATCTGCAAGAAGAAGAGTCCAAAAGGATTGAAGAAACTCTCAGGTCACAGATCAATAAGAAAGAGATTGTTTGCTGCAAACAAGAAGAAGAGATTGTTTTTTTGAAGAAACAACTAGAAGAGGCCAATACAAATCTCAAATTTGAGAAGAGCACAGAGTTGCTAGATGAAATGATAAGGCAACAAAGAAGCTCCAAGGCTAAGCTTGGTCTTGGATATGAAGCTAAACAACCTTCATCTTCCAAATATGCAGAGAAGAAGAAGTTCACTGTTGAAGGATCAAAGCAAGAAAAGTTTGAAGCTGAATCTTCAAAAGGAAGAAAATATCAAAGGAGATCTACAACAAAGCAACCACAACAAAAGAGGTTCTATCACTCTCACTCTATTCATAATAATGCTTTTAATGGCTATTGTTTTAGATGCAACCATTATGGTCACAAGGCAATTTATTGTGGATTGAATAATAGATCAAAGAGTTATGCTGGTAGAAATACATACTGTTTTGTTGAACACCATGTGCAATGTTTTAAATGTAATGGTCATGGGCACATAGCAAGGTTTTGTCCAAGAACTTTTGTATCTAATCTAAGGCAAGACAGTAGATTTCATCAGACACAAAGAATGCAACACAGACAGGGAAGAAATCATGTGCATCAAAGAAAGGAAAATAATCATCCATCAAGGATGCACAAGAGACAACCACCCAAGAGAAATTTTCAAGTTCACGAAAAGGTTCAAAATAGGGATGCAGTTGAAAAACTCAAGCCCAAGTTCAAGGAAGCTTGGAGAAAGAAAGAAGAGAGGAAATCATGTCTCCTTGGACTGAAGGAGACTACTCCTCTATTGCACTAAGCAGCTCCAGTTAGCACATCCTCAAGGGGAGCAATCTTAAAGTTTTATTTTAATGCTCCTATGTTGTTTGGTTATCTGAGGATGAAAGGCAAGTAGTCAGGGGGAGTTGTCGTATAGTTGTCAAAGTGTGGTTCAGTTCATGTAGTTGTTTGTGGCGGTACCATGAAGGGTGGTGATTAAATTGAGAGTTGTCACCATTGGTAGTATTGCTATATGTCAGTGTTGTACTTTTGATGGTTCTTACTGCCATTGTTCAAAGTTACGGATTATAACAGTTCAGATAATTTGGTTTAGTGAAAGAATTTGAAATGTCAATGATTGGTGAACTTTCGTATTTCCTCGGGTTGCAAGTTAATCAAAATGAGAAGGGCATATTTATTTCTCAAATTAAATATGTGAAAGAGATGCTAAAAAAGTTCACAATGGAGGATTGTAAGCCAGCTAGCACTCCCATGACGACAGGTTGCAAGTTGAGCAAGGATGACAAATCTCCACATGTTGATCAAACCATGTACAGATCTATGATTGGGAGCTTACTGTACTTGACAGCTACCAGACCAAATATTTTGCAGGAAGTATGCATGGTAGCACGATTTCAGGCTAGTCCCAAGGAGACTCATGTGACAACAGTGAAGAGGATTCTTCGGTACCTCAAGGGTACTATGGAGTATGGGTTATGGTATCCGAAAGGTAAGGACTTCACCCTTATTGCGTATTTAGATGCAGATTGGGTAGGATGTGTAGATGATAGAAAGAGTACCAATGGAGGTGCATTCTATCTTGGAGACAGGTTGGTCACGTGGCACAGTAAGAAACAAGAGTCAGTCTCCTTATCCACAATAGAGGCAGAATATATTGCAGCGACAACGTGTTGTACGTAGGTATTATGGATGAAACAAACCCTGAAATATCTTGGTATTAACTTCAGTGAGCCAATTTCAGTTAAGTGTGATAACACCAGTGCCATTAACATCTCAAAGAATCCGGTTATGCATTCTCGCACAAAACATATTGCTATCCGGTATCATTTTTTGAAGGAGAAAGTTGCGGAAGGTGAGGTTAAGTTGGATTTTGTTCCAACAACAGAGCAAGTAGCGGATATCTTCACAAAATCATTGCCCAAGGAAGTCTTTGAGTATCTTCACAATAAATTGGGAGTGGTCACGCTTCCCAAGAATTGACTAGCTATCGGGACCACATTCTCAGGGGGAGCATTTGTGTATTTGTTTATCTTTTTGCTCATGTTTGTGATTTTTGCTAAGTGTAATAATTTTTTCTTGAGAATGTTGTGCATGGACTCAGGGGGAGTTTACAGCAGCCCTTTTGGTATTGTTGTCAAAGGGGGAGAAGAGTTACAAGAAATTGCACAAGAGTTACAGGAAATTGCACGTGTGTTGCCAACAATTCCAAAGGGGGAGATTGTTGAGCAAGGTGCAATGACAGTATTGTCATTGTTGTCAACACAGTCAGATAGATCGGTTGATGCAGTGGACAGGAGTTCAGAGGTTATTCAGAGTATGTACAATGAAGTTAAATGCTTATGAGGATGTTTTTGATGTTTGGGTGAAGTTGTTACAGGTTGTCCAAGAAGACCGAAGTGGCCCATATGCTAAAGATCAAAGAAAAGCAAAAACGCAAAGAGAAAAAAGTGTCACGATATCGCGACATGTTGCATTTTCATGGCCAAAAGAGAAGAGAAAAAGCAAGGAGGAAAAAGTGTCGCGATATCGCGACATGTTGCATTTTCGTGGCCAAAAGAGAAGAGAAAAAGCAAGGAGGAAAAAGTGTCGCGATATCGTGACATGTTGCATTTTCATGGCCAAAAGAGAAGAGAAAATGCAAGGAGGAAAAAGTGTCGCGATATCGCGACATGTTGCATTTTCATGGCCAAAGCAAAGAGAAAATGCAAGGAGGAAAAAGTGTCGCGATATCGCGACATGTATTTTCGCGGGCCAAAGCAAAGAGAAAGAGCAAGGAGAAAAAAGTGTCGCGATATCGCGACATGTTGTATTTTCGTGGGCCAAAGCAAAGAGAAAGAGCAAGGAGAAAAAAGTGTCACGATATCGCGACATGTATTTTCGCGGGCCAAAGCAAAGAGAAAGAGCAAGGAGAAAAAGTGTCGCGATATCGCGACATGTTGTATTTTCGTGGGCCAAAGAAAAGAGAAAGAGCAAGGAGAAAAAGTGTCGTGATATCGTGACATGTTGTATTTTCGTGGGCCAAAGCAAGGAGAAAGAGCAAGAAGGAAAAAGTGTCACGATATCGCGACATGTCACATTTTTGTGACTCAAAAAGGGTAGGCAGGAAGAGAAAGAAAAAGTGTCGCGATATCGTGACATGTCGCATTTTCATGACTCAAAAAGGGCAGGCAGGCAGAGAAAGAAAAAGTGTCGTGATATCGCGACATGTCGCATTTTTGTGACTCAAAAAGGGCAGGCAGGCAGAGAAAGAAAAAGTGTCACGATATCGTGACATGTCGCATTTTCGTGACTCAAAAAGGGTAGGCAGGCAGAGAAAGAAAAAGTGTCGCGATATCGCGACATGTCGTATTTTCGTGACTCAAAAAGGGAAGGTAGGCAGAGAAACAAAAGTATCGCAATATCGCGACATGTCGCATTTTCGTGACTCAATAAGGGCCTCAAAATAGAAATGAAAAGCCTTTTATTGGAAACCAAAACACATGCATGCATAAGAGAAAGAGAAAACAAATAGTTGTGGAAGGAGAAAATGAATAGTCGTGGTGGAGAAAATGAACAGTCGTGGAAGGAGAAAATGAACAATCGTCAAAATAGAAATGAAAAGCAAACCAAAACGCATGCATGCACAAAGGAGAAAATGAACAGTCATGGTAGGAGAATATGGTGTCAATTATTTGCATGTGACGTGTTTGACGAAATGCCTTCTCAATATATATAAAAGGAGTTACATAAAGAAGTAGTTACAATTGACAAGTGGCACATGAGAATATGAAAGGAGTTACAACTGGAGTTACAAAGAGAAAGGATTGTTATAAAAGGAGTGTTGCTTGGAGAATTTAGATGTGGATTTTATCTTGCGAAGAGAGTGAGGAGAGCGAGAGGCGAGCAAGAAGGGTGTGTGTTTTGTGAATTGTGGGTGATGTTGGGTAAGCAATAGACCAATTAGGGTCTTGTAAAAGTGAAGGCATTTTTATGTCAATCTTCTAGTTTTAGAATTGAAGTCCAAGTTGGTGCTTGGCATCAGGGGTTGGTGCTCCTTCCATTTGGTGCTCCTTTATGTTGGTGGAGATAAATCAGGGGTTGGTGCTCATTTCTGTTGGTGCAGATAAATCAGGGGTTGGTGCTCCTTTCTGTTGGTGCAGACAAATCAACGTTTGCTGCTCCTTCAAGTTGGTGCTGGTAAATCAGGGGTTGGTGCTCCTTTCTATTTGTGTAGATAAATCAGGGGTTGGTGCTCCTTTCTGTTGGTGCAGATAAATCAGGGGTTGGTGCTCCTTCCAGTGGGTGTTGGTAAATTGATTGTAAAGTTGGTGCTTTGCAAAGGCTGGATTTGGATGGGAGTCCAAACAAGTCAATTTTTGAGGAGTAGCCAAATTGGTGAACCTCAGTACATCTTGTGTTGTGTGATGCTCTCTTGTTATATTTGCTTTATTTGGTTTTAAGTTTTCATTGTTTCAGATTTAAGAGTTGAAGATTTAAGTTTTAAAGAGCTACACTGATTCACCCCCCTCTCAGTGTCATTGTGAGACTAACACAAACTTGGTGAACAGGTCCTTTGTTTGTTTCAACTACTCTCCTATTGAAACTACACTATTTCCATCCCAAAAAGATCATTTCCTCGTGTATGTCTTCTGTGGCCTTATACTCCTACTATGGCACCTTGTGGAGTGTTGGATGATGTTTCATATATCTAGAGAAATTCTCTTTCTACTCCTATGTATCTTGTTCCTTATCAATGCATTGGTTGTCACCATGAATTTATTTTTTGGAACATGATCTCCTAGGGTTTTTGAAATGTACTCCCCAAAGGATGCATCATATTTATGAATTCCTTGTCAATTTAGGATATGCTTGCTATAAATTATTATTTTGACTAGGCCATATCATAGTAGAAGTTTTATTCCTTCCTTCTGATCTACTGGTCAAAGGATTTAATTGACTCCTACTTTGATTCAATTGTCTTAGACCTACTTAATGACCTAGTTGTTGTCCTATGGTACTTGGGATTACTTTTTGGAATTACTATTATCTACATAACTTCCCTCTTTCCCAAGTGATGGGATTTATTTCAATAAATTATATATTAGAAAAATACCTTTCATTATGCTAAGCTACTAGTGACAATTGTCTTAGGTTTCTTAGTATATGATCCACACATCTTAATCTCCTTATCTACTTTCTCTCTTGAAAATTATAATACTAATCTAAAAAATTAGAGTTAGTACTTGGATCATTATGGCTATCATCTCATTACAAAGACCATATAGATGATATATCCATTATCCTTTGGAGTCTCCTTACTTTCGTTCATTGTCTTCTCAGTTGTTGACATGTTGTGACATAAGTTTCTACTTTGGGATAAACTTGCAGTTCTTGAGTTCTATGAAAAAATTCTTCACTGCTGCTAGTACTACTATTTTTTTTGACCACAAAGAGAATTCCTTCATCACTAGAATCACTAAAATATACTTCCCAATTTCTTTATCTTGGCTACTTCATCTATAATTTGTGGATCTTACATCAAACCCCTCAGTTCCACTTATGATCTTTGGTCTTTGTTAGTACTTTATTTTGAGCCTTCATGGTGTTCTTGTGCCCTTTCTTATACTTGCATTACATATTCATCTTCTAAATTCTATAGTTTGATCTCCCATTGCCTTTTGTTCTATTGCTCATCAATTTTTTGTATCATATCATCCAATTCTTAAATGATTAATCCTCAAAGTATTGCATTATGTGCTTAATATATCTCATATTCCTCTTGAAATTGTTATGCCTAGTTGTGCATTCATTGGTGTATCATACCTATTTGGGATAATGGGGTAAGTCCCACTAACTCCTCATTTGCAACACCTTATTCATCTAGATTTGGTATCTTCATGTCAAAAATATTTGTCTAATATGAATACTATAGCATTAGGTATATCCTCCTTAATCCATCCAATAGTTGAGGTAATTCTTGCTACTCTAATTGATGATATACTACTCTTATCGGTGCTTGTGAGAGTTCTTATTGTACCACCAAGTTTGTTGCTAATGGTTCTATGTTTTGATTCCTTACTTCATTTAGAGGAATCCACTCTTCCTCTTCCTCTTTATTCTTTTAGGTCTATCCATAAAAATTACATGTACCTACATCCTTCTTCTTTCACCAGGGTAAGATTCCATTTTTTGTTTCTCTATAATTGGCTATGTCCCTTCCCCTTCTACAAATAAGCATCATGTTCCAATATCATCCTCCTCTTGTTGAGGATTTTGATTATTTTAGGTTATCTTCTATTATTCATGACACTCTTCCTCTTACCTTAGTATTTGCTCTATCTCTTTTAAAATGATGAAAAATTCTTGTACTTTGTATGATTTCAATTTTGATCCAGTTATAGTCTTGGCCACGATTGTCCCATCCAACTTTTGTAATTTCACTACACCATTGTCCGTCAATTCCACTACTTTTTTATTAGGTAAAAATAAGGGATTTTGAAAGGATTCTAAAACCTTTTACAAAGAGCAATATAGTAAAAAATAATACACTAAAAGAGACACAAAGGAAGCAACCCCCGAGAACCATGGTTAAATTAAAATTTATGTACATCAAACCCCTAACAAGAAAAATGACCTCCAAAAAGGAGAGAAAAAGAAATAGGCCTCAAAGACCAGGAAGGAGGGAAATACAAAAGGATTAAAACCAAAACAAGAAAGGAATGGTACCCATAATAGTAAAATAGACTTTACTATGGATGGGGTCACCACTTTTTTTGAAAGTCTTCCAAATGGTTGACAACATCCTCCATTAACAGTTAGTCATCTTATTCATTCTACAAAGATATTTTAATAGATCTTTAAGGATGAAAAAATTACTACTAGGGATGACCATGAAAGGGGACTCCAAGGTGTTCCACTACTTTAAAACGACCAAACCATAAGATTTTAAATTTCTTTGGCTTGATTTCTTGCTTATCGTTATACTTCAAGACTAAGTCACCTTGTTCCAATTATGGTTTTTGAAGGTGATTGTTGTGGTATAGTTTCCTTTGCTTATAGGCTACTTCTATTTCCCACTATGCCATGATCTAATTTTTATCCAATTTAATTAGTATTTCTAATATTTTCTCCTTTATTGGTCATCTAAGTGATGTTCCATTAATACTAATAAATTAGGCACTAAAAACTCTACTGGCACTACTACCTCTTGACATTACATTATCCGAAATGGTGTATAGTCTGTTGTGGATTTAAAGTTTGTACTATATTCCCATGGAACTGATGGAAATATCTCTTCCCAATCTACCCCTTCTATTCCATAGATTTTGTACAATGTAGAGACTAGGATTTTTTTAGTCACCTCCACCTTACCATTTGCTCTAGGGTAGTACAAGCTTGAAAATGAGTGAAAAACCCAAAAATTAGCTGTCAATTTTTTGAAAATATCATTCATAAAGTGACCATCCCTAACACTTCTTATTTTAATTTAAGTTACAAATCTTGTAATCACTTGCTCATAAAAGAAATAAACTATATATTTTTAATATTTTTTGGTAACATCCTTGCGTCTACCCATTTTGTTAGGTATTTTATTGCTACCACAATATATCAATATTGTTACCTTTAGGTAAGTATTTTGAAAAAATCCAAACCCCATATTCCAAATGACTCTTGAGGTTGATATGGATGTAATTTCATGAAATATTTATGTAATAGTTTCCCCACTCTTTGATAGGTATCACATGCTTGCACATGTTATTTTGCATTATGGTATAGCATAGGCCACCACAATCCCACCAAAAGGACTTTTGTATAGTAGCATTTGGCCCCATATGTCCTCCTGCTAGGCCTTCATGAGCTTCTTTTATTGCTAATTTTACCTCTTCTTCCATTACACACCTTCTTAGAATACAATACAAACCCATATTATACAATAGTCCAACTATCAAATAGAAAGGTGTTGACTTCATTATAACCTTTCTATTTTCTATTGTTATCAATTCTTAAGGTAATTATCCTATGGATAGATATTCACCAGTTATCTTATACCAAGATGGTACAACACTGATTTCAACTAACTAAGCATTGATAAACTCATTTGATACTCCTATTCCTATATGTTATTCTAAGAAAATTCTTGACAACTGATTTGCTATTATGTGATTATTATTAGGTCTAACCACAACCTAAAACACAAAATCTTGTAATGTTACAAGCCACCTGCTAACTCGTCCTTTTATCACTAGTTTATTAATTAGGTAAAACAAAACCTAATGGTTGATATAAAAGGTAAATGGGCTTACCAGTGGGTAATGCCTAAATTTTTGTATTACATATACCATTCACAAAGCCTCATGCTCTATTGCATTATAGTTCCTTTCTGCCCTTGATAATAGATGGACTACAAAATAGATAGGCTAATCTAGCCTATATTATCCTTCTTGGGCTAATGCACATCCTATTGAAAATTTGACACATTGATGTGAACATGTAACTCCTTATCCCAATCTAGAAACACCAAAATAAGACTACACACAAGTTTTACTTTCAACTCTTCAAAAGCTCCTTGATGTTCCTATATCCAACAAAAGGGGATATTATTTATTCAATATAGAACCTAATGGATAGGACACATGGGTGTAGTTATTGATAAACCTTCAGTAATACCCCATTGATCCCATGAAGGTTTTTAATGAGATTACATCATGTGGTTATTCCATACTCAAGATGACATGAATCTTATTAGAATCTAGCTTCAATCCTTCTCTACAAACTATGTGTCCCAACAACTTGTCATATGGTACCATTAAAAATATTTCTCTAGATCCAAGAATATATGTGCATTTCTATATCAACTCATAAAATTTCCTAAACTAGGTACATGTTCCATAATTTTACCATATATGGACTAGCCATCCAATAATACCTTGATTTTTCCTATTTCTAATTGGTCAAATATGTATAATATAATTTGTTGAAATGTGGCTAGGGAATTATATAGCCTAAATGATATTCTATTGTAGGTATACATTCTATTTTCTATGACAAGTGTGGTATTTAGGTTATCCTCTTCGATTATACTTATTTTATTGTACCAAAAAACCCATCCAAAAATGAGCAAATTATATGTCCAATACTTCCTCCAAGATGGAATCAATGAATAGAATGTAAAATGAATCCTTAATTAGTACAATCTTTAGACTTTGAAATTCTATGCATATACAATTTTTTTCTACTTCTTTCTTTAGTGTGACCATAATAGGTGATACCCATTCACTTGTGGTGAATTTAAAAATAATACATACATCCAACATTTTTTGTATTTATACATTCACCAAAGTTGCATACTTTATGTTCATTCTGTAAGGTCTTCTTTTGACTATTTGAACACCTAGAATCAATAGAATATTAAGAATTCATAATTTTAGAGGTATCCCTTTCAAATATTTGTAGGTCTAAGCAAAGACATCCTTATATTCTAATAAAGTCTTGAAAGCTACCACTTTTAGTAGAGGATCCTAGTCATCTCCATAATGGATCATTCTTGGTTCATCATTTGTTCTCAAATTCACTTCCACCATATTAGGTCCTTCATATTATTATTTTTTTATTTTTCCTTGGCCTTCTCCACATTCTTCATATGTGCTAGTTTTGAATTTATATCTGCATCACCAACTGTATATTCTATGAAGCTTCTTGGAAATATTCATTTCTTTTTTCATCTTCCTCTATATTCTTATTGACTTCTTTTTTATCTTGAGTTTCTATAGTCTCCTCTATGTCAATGCAAAGGTAGGTGGGATTAAAATTTATGTACTCCATTTTCCAATGGAGAATTCTGCTATCTAATCAATTTTCATCTTTGCTACATTCCTCTAGGTAAAACAATCCTTCTTCATTTAGCTCATATTGTTCTTCTTCTTTGGAAGAACTCCTTGATTCATCTATTGTATCCACATCTTCACCGATAATTTAGTTTTTTAGGTTAATCAAGTATTTATAATTTCCTTTATTGAATGTTATTTGATCCTTTTATCAATTGTGATATACTTTGACCAATATTAGTCACCCCCTTCCTAAAAATGCATCATATAATTTTTTTTGCGTTGTAATCACAAAAAAATCTAAGATGAATTCTTGATTAGCTATTATTACCTTTTGATTCATCAATACTCCTTTAGTCTCAATACCATACTAATCAGCACCATACAACTTAAAACTAGGTGCCCATAAAAATGGAGTCCTAATTTCCTTCAAGGTTTTTTTTGGAAATACATTAACACTAGATCCTCCATCCATAATTACTTGTATTAATTTATGCTCTAGTATCTCCATATGAACTAATGTTTGTTTTCTTCCAACATCGATCATTAATATTATTGGATCCATAAAGTAATTTTTTTTAACTTCTTTTAACAGATGGCTCTATTATTTCATTACCTTTTGGGGTTGTAATTCCTCTCCCATTATCTTGTGTAATGTTGGTAAGGCTCCAAGAAAATTTTCCATCCTAACCTCCATGGTGGTATTTAAAACTTGTGCTCCAAATCTTTGTATTGGCACTTTCTCCTCTAAGCCAATTGGATTTTTCAAATCTTTTTGTTATATTAACCTTGCTTGCTTATCCTTTTGTGCTTCTTCTTTAATTAAATTCTAAGTCACCTGCCATCTCTCCTTATTTTTGGTAGGTTCTAGGTAATTATCTTTCTTGGCCTAACTCCATGTAATGACCAATATATCTTTCTCTTTCTCTTCCATTCATGTTGTAGTTACATCAGTGTCAAGAAAATTGATATTCTATGAGTTACTTGTACTTACCTTCTTAGGATAGTTAACCTCCTTGTGGTTACCTAGACCACATTATTGACACATATGCATTACATTATTTTGTATTATCTCATTTGTTTTAGGAGAAAGATAGTTTTTTTTTTAAATTCCCCCACACTTGGCAATTATGACACTATATTATTGGTCTACCTTTTGAATCATATTGCAACATACTCTAACCTCCTTGTTGATTTCCTTGATATGAATTACCTCCTATGTGATTATTCCTATATCCACCATTGGTTTCTCCTTCTCCATTTCCATGGGCAATCATTTTTGCCTCACTCCCTTGAACTACTACAGTAGGGTGTCTTATCCATTTCAGGTTAGATAAACAATTAATCATTTTATATTCCAATACATCACATATACTATAGTATGCATTCCAAGGACAACTCACATTTGTAGCCGTTAAGTTTTGCAATCACTACACCATATATCCTTTTGGTCTTTCTTAGTTTCTCCCTTGATTTCATCATTTTATCAAATTTCTAATGAAAGGATTGAATAGCATGATGCACTTTATCATCTACATCACTATTTGAATCCTTGTTATTATAATTTCCAAAAATTCCAAAAACTATTTGCTTTGAATCACCTATAAAGTTATTTAATTTTTCTAAAGCTTCAACATATATTGATCATGGAACTACCTTCATATTCTTCTTGTACTTTGATAATAGTCCATAAATAAACCATATTTTGATAATTCCATCTATTGGTGGCATTTGTATTTTTTCATTCAATAGCTTTAGTCTCCTATTATATGTTTTAACATCCTCATATTTTCCTTTTTTCATAGCATATATTTTAGGAATGATTTTTGTGTCATCCCTCAAGTGAATCCATCCTTCATTGTGTTCCACACTCAAAAGCCTAGTGTATTCTCTTGTTCTAGATACCAATCTATTGAGTGTCCTCGTAATGTGGCAAGAATTAGTTACAACCATTTATTTGGTTTTCTTACCCAATTTTCTTTCCAAATGGTAGGACATGTGCAAATATAACTAATTGAATCCTCGTTTCCTTCCCCCATAAAGGGTGGGTATTTATATCTACCTACTCTAGTGGTAATTTTAGCCATTGGTGTCCTTTATTCTTCATCATTTGATGAGGATCCCATTGGTATTTTTGTTCAATTCCTTCCTACAATGGGTGATTTGTCTTTCTATTCTTATTCATATGTATCTATACTTAGTACTTTGTTTTCATCAAATAGTCATCTTCCTACTTCCTATGTGTCCTCACTCAATTATCTTATCGACTAGTATATGACTTATGGTTCTAGTATATATTCTTAATTTATTATGAGAAATTGCTCTAGTGCTTGAATCCTATCCTTTACACCCCTTGGAAAAATTCCTATCACTTGCTAAGGTGTCACCGTACACTCTTTATTTCCTTGCACTCTTCTCACACTTGTGTCTTTCCTTATGATATTGTCTCCTTTGACTATTGGTTTTTGTACTTATACTTCTTCTTCCATACTTAATAGTAGTATTTTCCACCTTTCAATATCTCCTTCATTTAAAGTACATACTTATTCCACTACTGTTTCATTTGTTTCTTGGGTTATTGGTGAGCAGAAATTCATGTCCCGAAAAACATTCATTTCTCTTCCATAAATTATCAATCCGGTAAGTTCGTAAACTTATGAGTGTCACGCACAGTATATGCCTGCAGTGTTGGGGAACAAATCTGGTTGTACCTTATTTAGTTTGGTGGGGAGGTTTGTGTAATTGGATTCCAGCCAAACCAAATAAACTGAGTGCAGAGAATTTAAATAAATAAAATACAATGCTGAAAATAAAATGCTGAAAATAAAAGCACACACCTAAATTAAATAAAGCAAGAACTAAAGCAATAAAATAATCTACAAAAAATAAAGAACATAAATAAATAGGGGAGGACTACTATAGGGAGTGGGCCCAAGCTCCCGCAGATAGTCCGCCCGACTAGCTACGTAGAGCTTGCTTTAATAAGAGGAGTTGCACTCTTAATTAATTAAACAATAAAATAAAATAAGTTGTGTAAAATTAATCATTGATCTCCGATCTCCTCTGTTCATCTGGCCTGCGTCTTTATATAAAGCGCAGCCAGATCTCATTACAATAACAAATCGGTCTATTTTAATCACGTGATGTGATTTAGTTACAATTGATTCTACACATATTTTATTCTTCTATTTTAAAGTATGTTCGTTCACCAGAAGGATAAATATAAATATCCTTAGGTGTACGTAACAACAAATCCTAAACTAATGCATCCTAAAAATAATAATATGCTTTAAGAGCTTTACAAGGTCAACCGACCAATCGGTTGATAATAATAACAAACACTTTATTCTATTTAATAAATGCAATTAAAATAGATCTCCTTTGTCTTCACGTGCAACCTCCTCCATAGTCCTTGGTCAACCAGTCAAAGTTGACTTGGTAAATCTTGCAAAGTATGAAGGCATGGAGGCGCCTTCCGGTTGTAGGGAGGCGCTCTTCTTCCATTGGTGCCTTTCGGTTGCAGGGAGGCGCTCGTCTTCCATTGGCGCCTTTCGGTTGTAGGGAGGCGCTCATATTCTATGGGTGCCTTCCGGTTGTAGGAAGGTGCTCGTTTCTATCGGCGCCTTTCGGTTGTAGGGAGGCGCTCTTCTTTCGTTGGCGCCTTTCGTTGCAGGGAGGTGCTCGTCTTCCATTGGCACCTTCCGGTTGTAGGGAGGCGCTCGTCTTCTGTGGGTGCCTTCAGTTGTAGGAAGGCCTGTTCTATCGGTGCCTTCCGGTTGTAGGGAGGCGCTCTTCTTTCGTTGGCGCCTTCCGGTTGCAGGGAGGCGCTCGTCTTCCGTTGGCGCCTTCCGGTTGTAGGGAGGCGCTCGTCTTCTGTGGGCGCCTTCCGGTTGTAGGAAGGTGCCTACTTCTGTTGGGCGCCTTCCTTGAAGAGGAAGGTGCCTACTCTCTTGCCTTAGTCTCTGTAAGTAGAAGTATGCCGGGTCCAAGTGGATGTAGACTGGAAAACACCATATTAGTACCAATACCTGCATTTATACACATTTCCCACTAAAAACACCAATCAAGCATAATACCGGATTTTCTATCAATTATATGCATAAGTTATATAAAATACATTTCATATGCTAATTGAACCAGAGATAATTCTCCTTAACCGTGTATATAAAATGAGCATTTTTGGTGCTCATCATCCCCCCATGCCTAACATGTGCCACGCCCTCGTGGCACCAAAAGGTGAAGTTATCCCTCTCGTAGGATGACCATGCCAAAAAGTTTGTCATGTCTTCGTGACAACAACCCCTGGGATATATATATTTTTTCTCTTTTTTTTTTAATGGCCTTCAGCATCTCTGTTTCTCTACCGCTGAGTGCTGCTATTTTTTTCCATTCAGCACTACTATTTTTTTTCTCAGTACTATTTTTTTTATTCAGCACTGTGTTTTTTTTTTCATTGAGTGCTGCTATTCTTCATCCATAGAGCGATGCGGCACCAGCAGAAGTCAAAAACACATCCTGACTAATCATTGCGGATAAATAGTTAAATCGTGACCACACTGTTTAGGGCAAATTACCACTGCACTTTTTTTTAATGTCGGCATTTTCCAGTGTTGCACATTAGTCATATTTGGTGAGACCAAATTTGTTTAAAACAAGTGCAATCACCAGCTACTACTTTTACCCACATCTGAAACATATTTGACATCTCCAGAACCTCCTTTGTGGTAGAGAGTAGCATCATTTATATGTGTTCGCTCAAGATGACTACCATTGTAAGGAGGCGGCAATGAAAATGATGCCAAATTTATTCATGTAGATGCCATAGCCTCTCTCTCTCTCTTTTTTTCAATTATATATATATTTTTTAAGGCACATCATGTGTTTGAATTCTAATGGGAGATTTTGAAAAACTGTGGAGGCGTCGACTGGTATTAGCATAGAAATGATTTTAAAATAACTATACACATAATTAATAAGAAAATCAGTACATACCCGGTTGAATTTCGTAGAATCCGATATATATGATGCCGGTGGTGTGAGACGTCTTCACGTTGGTGCTCCTGGAGATTTTATTTATTTATTTATATGTATCTTTATCCTGTTTTGCCATGAACATAACAGATCTTGACTCTCTCTTTTTTTTCTTTTCTTTTTTTTTCTCTTTTTTTTTTTGATTTTTTTCTTCTTTTTTTTTTCATCCTCTGCATCAAAGAACAGAGTCAATCCGCAACAACTGAGTTGGTGACTCTAAACTTTGAAATACCCAGCTTTTTCTCAATAGCACACAAAATATTTTAATCCTGCATTGACGTATCTCTCTCCGAATGCATTTACAGGATGAATATTAAAATTTATACCTGACACGTGTGCGTCCAAAATGATCTCCCCTCTGAATTATTTCTTTTGCATGCATAATTGGAACAACACTGCATTCCTTTGTTTTCTGGAGTGAGGAAAAATAGTATTTCTTTCATTATTCATGGCATCTGTCAGGTGCATTGCTGAGATGTATGTGTTGTATGTGCTAGCGTTGGTAGGATGTTCTCATCCATTGGTGCGATCCCCAAATTAACCTACATGCCGTAGAGTTGGAACTGCACCAATTTTTGTTGCCCACATCGTGCTTGTCTAGTCAACGGGCGAAGAACAGGGGCGCCTTCCCTCTGAGGAAGGCGCTTGCCTTCTAGTGGCACCTTCCTGTTGGTGCCTTCCTGTGGCACCTTCCTATTGGTGCCTTCCTGTGGCACCTTCCTATCGGTGCCTTCCTGTGGTGCCTTCCTATCAGTGCCTTCCTGTGAGAGGAAGGCACTTGCCTTCCTGTGGGTGCCTTCTAGTGGCGCCTTCCTATTGGTGCCTTCCTATGGCACCTTCCTATCGGCACCTTCCTGTGGTGCCTTCCTGTTGGTGCCTTCCTGTGGCACCTTCCTGTTGATGCCTTCCTATGGCACCTTCCTGTTGGTGCCTTCCTGTGGCACCTTCCTGTGCCTTCTTATGGCGCCTTCCTGTGGCACCTTCTTGTCGATGCCTTTCGGTGAGAGGAAGGCGCTTGCATTCTTTTGGTGCCTTCCTGGAAGAGGAAGGCGCTGGCCTCCTATTGGTGCCTTCCTGGAAAAGGAAGGCGCTTATATTTTCTTGGTGCCTTCCTGGAAGAGGAAGGTGCCTACTTACCATGCGTTGATTTCGAAGGAAACAGATATTTGACATCTATTTTTTTTTTCAAACTCCTCCCCCATTTTATTTAGCTACCAGTTGGAGATTTCTCATTTCCCTTCGGGACCAGGCTAGTCCTCGGGAAAGAGGATACTCTCTTCCAATGGGCAGCGAAAATAAAACTTTGCTTCTGATTTGCATTTCATCGTGGAGCTATTTCAACACAAGGTGGTTTTTTTTTTTTTCATAGGAGTAAGTTAGGCACCGACAATAAGGCGTCTTTCCCCCCATGTCTAAAAATTGTCACGTCCTCGTGACAACAGCCTTTCGAACTCCCCTTTTTTTTTTTTTATGGGAGGTTCTGATTCACCCGCATCTTCCCCCACTTAAATTGGTGATGCCCTTATCGCCAGCAATAGGTCCCTCTGCACAACAGGTCTGCAGCCCTCCAAACGTCAGGTCCCACACTGAACAACAGGTATCCCCATCCAAGGGAGAAGAAAATTGCTTATTGGTGCCTTCCTCCAGGTGGAAAAAGGCACTACTGTATTGGGCTGATTGTAGGCACTCTCTTCCTAGTGGGAAGTAAGTGCCTTTTCTGCTTTGCCGCACTCCTAATTGTAGGGCACAAAATGTCACATCTGTTAGGCCTAGTTTAAGCCGGCTCCACCTACAGATCATGCTCATGGTTGTGTACTACGAAACTACACCTACAAAAACTGCACACACGAAAGCAGTAAAACAGGAGTCATGACTCCGTGCCTGTTAGGCCCTGGCTCTCGGGATGCCTGCAGCTTGCATTCGGTTCATGATTTCCTGCAAAGCAATAAGAAAGCAATTTTTATGCTAAGCAGGACATGTTCTATGTTTTTTTTTTTTTCACTAGGAGGATTCACACATATATATATATATATATATATATATATATATATATATATTGGTGGAAGGCGTCTTCAATGTATGGCGCCTTCTTGATGCGGAAGGCGCCTCCAATGTGTGGCGCCTTCTTCCTGTGGAAGGCGCCTCCAATGTATGACGCCTTCTTGATGCGGAAGGTGCCCCTAATGTATGGCGCCTTCTTCATGCGAAAGGCACCTCTAATGTATGGCACCTTCTTCCTGTGGAAGGCGCCTCCAATGTATGGCGCCTTCTTGATGCGGAAGGCGCCTTCTTGATAAACAAGGCGTCTTTCACTTCATTTTTTTTTTTTTTACGTATCCTCCCTCTCTTTTTTTTTTTTTTTCTTTTTCTTTCTCTCTCTTTTTTTTTTTTCTTTTTTTTTTTTCTCTTTCTTTTTTTTTCTTCTTCCTTTTTTTTTTCGACGAATGTTTGAACATTCGTCCAAGCTACTGGTATGGTATGGGGTCTCCCCCATGCCGATGTCTGATCCACTCTTGTGAATGTGAGGCAGTGGTTAATGGAGCTCGTTGACCGTTACTTGAACGTTGTCTCGAAACTCTTCTCTTGCACTTGGTGTAGCATATCTGACTTTGTTTATCATCCAGGCTATAACAGTCATGCACTTTCCAACAAAATTTTCCCCCAAATTCCACAAGCACCTTGGGCTGGAAGCCTTTCGCTTGATCGGGGTTACTTAGCCTGCCTTCAAGTGCCAATGTTTCCAAGGCAAAACTCTGCTGGCTTTCACCTGTTAGATTGGATGCTATACGATCGAGTACCCGAGACAGTTCATATAGTGCTATTACGAACTCCATGTATGAATCTCAATTCATGAGATCTTCACAGACACCTCCTTATTTTTCTACTTCGCACTTCACGTTGTCCTGCAAAACATAAAAGAAAAATCTAAACTAAAGACGTTAAAATAAAATTCTAACTAATTTTTTTTTCTCTTTTTTTTTTTTGTATTTTTTTTTCGGTCTATTCTGCCTTGACCAGAACAGATCTTGGATTATCATTTTTTTTTTCATCATCTGCATCAAAGAATAGGATGTCTACTTCAACCATTTGAGCTGGTGATTTTCACATCTGGAGGTTTGTCAATGATCCATCCTAAGAATTTGGCAAAATGTACCATGTACTGAAACATCTTTGCCCTCACACTTTTTGTGAAAAGCAGATTTCTCCATGGTTTCAGATCCTCTCAAAGTTGATGTTATCTTCCACCATAGTGAGATTCTGCCTCTCTTTTGTATATTTTTTTCATATGACAACCAACAACTCACATTTTTGAAACACCAAGCTCCTCCTCAATTAGCACATAAAAAAAAAATGTTAATCCCGTGGCCTTTGTGCAGACATTTGAAATCTGATCTCCTCCAAGATTTTTCCTTGTTTTATTTAGCTACCGGTTGGAGATTTCTCATTTCCCTTCCGGACCAAGTCGGTCCTCGGGAAAGAGGATACTCTCTTTCAACAAGCAGCAAAATAAAACTCTATTTTTGAATTGCTTCATTAACTTGGAGCCTTTTCAGCAGATGATTTATTTTTTCTCTCTTTTTTTTTTTCTTTTTTTTTCATGAACACTATAAATAGCGTTCATTGTGCTGTTGGTGGCATTTGATGAAGGTGGGGTCTCCCCCATGCCTACATCTGAACTAGTCTTCTCGAATTTTTTTTTTTTTTCAACTAGTCTGATATGTTGTAGCATGAGAAGAGTATTTTCCTTCATGGCCTCGCAACCAAACTTCTTTCAACGTAATGGCAAAGTGTGCAGGCCAACAAATGACTATTCGCGAGCTAGCAACCTGAAGAAAACATGGCATAGCAGTCTATTAAAAACACATGCTAGTTTCTGATTCACCAGGTCGTCGTAAGCGCAAGTGAAGAGCATACTCCATAACAAGGCGTTCTCTTTAAATTATGCTCTGTCATTTTCCCTGCATTATTAATTTCATCATAAAAAAACATTTACCAATACGTTGCAAAAATTTCAAGCCTGTAAAATTTTTTAATTTAAAACCAAGCTTCTAGAGGCACAATTTTTCAATGGTTTCCATATAAAAACATGTCCCTAAAAATTTTCAATCAGACTTGGGTTGTGCTTTTTCTTTTGATTTCTTGAAACCATTTAGAACATGATGGAAATCCTTCAATGCCAGATTTTTTTTAATTTTTAATTTTTTTCAACAACACATTTTATTTCTACTTCTACACTTAATTTGGTACATCAGGTTCATTCCCACGTTTATCCGAGAAGCTAAAAAATATAAAAAATTGCCTATGGGATTTGGCTTTGACTGTGTCGGCAACTATTTTTGGCCTTATAAAAAGGCCCATGGTGGACTCACACTTCTCAGGTAAAATATCTACAGGTAATTTTAAATAGACTTTTTATCTTACTTGTAAATCAGAACACTACAGTTTAGACACTCCCCGACAACGGCGCCAAAATGGTGAGCAGAAATTCATGTCCCGAAAAACATTCATTTCTCTTCCATAAATTATCAATCCGGTAAGTTCGTAAACTTATGAGTGTCACGCACAGTATATGCCTGCAGTGTTGGGGAACAAATCTGGTTGTACCTTATTTAGTTTGGTGGGGAGGTTTGTGTAATTGGATTCCAACCAAACCAAATAAACTGAGTGCAGAGAATTTAAATAAATAAAATACAATGCTGGAAATAAAATGCTGAAAATAAAAGCACACACCTAAATTAAATAAAGCAAGAACTAAAGCAATAAAATAATCTACAGAAAATAAAGAACATAAATAAATAGGGGAGGACTACTACAGGGAGTGGGCCCAAGCTCCCGCAGATAGTCCGCCCGGCTAGCTACGTAGAGCTTGCTCGAATAAGAGGAGTTGCACTCTTAATTAATTAAACAATAAAATAAAATAAGTTGTGTAAAATTAATCATTGATCTCCGATCTCCTCTGTTCATCTGGCCTACGTCTTTATATAAAGCGCAGCCAGATCTCATTACAATAACAAATCGGTCTATTTTAATCACGTGATGTGATTTAGTTACAATTGATTCTACACATATTTTATTCTTCTATTTTAAAGTATGTTCGTTCACCAGAAGGATAAATATAAATATCCTTAGGTGTACGTAACAACAAATCCTAAACTAATGCATCCTAAAAATAATAATATGCTTTAAGAGCTTTACAAGGTCAACCGGCCAATCGGTTGATAATAATAACAAACACTTTATTCTATTTAATAAATGCAAAAATAGATCTCCTTTGTCTTCACGTGCAACCTCCTCCATAGTCCTTGGTCAACCAATCAAAGTTGACTTGGTAAATCTTGCAAAGTATGAAGGCATGGAGGCGCCTTCCGGTTGTAGGGAGGCGCTCTTCTTCCGTTGGCACCTTTCGGTTGCAGGGAGGCGCTCGTCTTCCATTGGTGCCTTTCGGTTGTAGGGAGGCGCTCGTCTTCTGTGGGCGCCTTTCGGTTGTAGGAAGGCGCTCATTTCTATCGGTGCATTTCGGTTGTAGGGAGGCGCTCTTCTTTCGTTGGCGCCTTTCGGTTGTAGGGAGGCGCTCGTCTTCCATTGGCACCTTCCGGTTGTAGGGAGGCGCTCGTCTTCTGTGGGCGCCTTCTGGTTGTAGGAAGGCACTCATTTCTATCGATGCCTTCCGGTTGTAGGGAGGCGCTCTTCTTTCGTTGGCGCCTTTCGGTTGCAGGGAGGCGCTCGTCTTCCATTGGTGCCTTCCGGTTGTAGGGAGGCACTCGTCTTCTGTGGGCGCCTTTCGGTTGTAGGAAGGCGCCTACTTCTGTTGGGCGCCTTCCTTGAAGAGGAAGGTGCCTACTCTCTTGCCTTAGTCTCTATAAGTAGAAGTATGTCGGGTCCAAGTGGATGTAGACTGGAAAACACCATATTAGTACCAATACCTGCATTTATACACATTTCCCACTAAAAACACCAATCAAGCATAATACCGGATTTTCTATCAATTATATGCATAAGTTATATAAAATACATTTCATATGCTAATTGAACCAGTGATAATTCTCCTTAACCGTGTATATAAAATGAGCATTTTTGGTGCTCATCAGCTTATATTGCTTACATTACCCCTTTGAGAAATCCATGTACTGCTCCTTACTAGAACTTGCTTCTATATAATATTTCAAACCCATATCTTCATAGACTTGTATATGTCAAACACCCCTATTTCCTTAATATTACTTACTATTCCAAACCCTCGTCATTTCAAAAAATGATAATGATACCAAATGTAGCGTGTGTGGTAGCATTCTGAATAAGAGGGGGTGGTGATAGATTTAAGCCTATTCATCTACTATTGGTATGTAATTATAATAAAAGTATGGGTGTATGATCTTAATCATACAAATATACAAAATGTACAATACCCAACTATACAATCACCAAATAAACAATGTATAATTGTATGGTTACAAATGTACAGTATACCTTAAGTTGTACATTTTCCAAAATGTTTACTCCAACAAAAGTTCTTAGTTGACAATATATTTATCTTGTTAAATGTTCAATACAAAAATTCATTTGGAAATTGTTCCATCTAGACAAACCATTAAACTGGAAATCCATGCAATATCAATGAAGCAATTGCCTAACTATACAGTTTCATAACCACTTATATGGTTTATAAACTATAAAAATGATATTGCAGGTTTAATTATTGTTCGTAAAATACTCAACTTAATCATATTTCTTTTGTATGTAATTATCAATTATATTAGGTTTACTGCCATATTGTCATGAATATAAATCCAACTTCAAGTGTTTCTCTTACTATACATTTATTGTAATAGCTCATATCAAATTGTATGGTTCCTATGTTAATTCCTTCTACAATGAATCATACTATAACATTACATGCAATTATAGTTCTATACCATAGATAACATTACCATCATTGAGGCATTCAATTATAAATACATGCACACATAGTTACAATTCAAATTAATATATGCATTTATCATGGTTGTTGCACATGACAATAACATACTACAAGCAATACACATATCCAACGTATTCAATAGTCTTCGAATACTTACTCCTCTATAACATGGATAACATTACTTCCTACAATCCTTCCACAAACATGAACCATCAACATGAACAACCACAAAAAATAAATATTGGGACCTAATAATTCCTACCGAGGCCATTCTTGAGCAGTTCCTAAGATACGGCATTATTTACAACTACCACCCCATAAATGTTGTTTCTAAGGCTTATTCAGATTTTCTAAAGTCTAATTTGATTTTTGTAAAATTACATGTCATGTAAATCTTCCTAAATTTATTTAATTTTAATTCATATTTCATGCAAAATTATATTATTTTTTTAGTCAAAATTATCCAAAACTTTTCATTCTACATTATTTTTTTATGGGAGGTGGATTTGCTACCTACATACACCAAAAGGGTGGTACATTGGCATGGTAATAAAAAACTTTATTTGTAAATTTAAGACTCAAAATACAATAAAAAAACTAAGGGTATTGAGGGGCCACAATGGTGAAGTGGGCTCACTCACTTAGAATACATCCATTCTCTCATCATACATATTAGACTAAAAAAAATTTAACCATAATCTATAGGTCCCTAGGCATATTTTGGAGACTCTTAGAGGACTTTAGTAGGATGTGTATTACATAAAGTCTTTGTCATATGTGCAACACCTTGCAGATAGTGTAATATATTCCATTTTTGATATAACCAAATAAAATCGTCCACTACTACCACTTAACAATATCTTTACTATTTGGATGGCCATCATGTTGGAGTGAAGGCATTGGCTTGGTGTATATTGTAGAAAAATATAGTGGTCTCAAAAAACAAGAGTGTATATTGGTATATCAACTTCTAGAATAATCATATAAAGGTATGTATCGATTCAATCAACATAGGACCATAGGTGTGTTCTTTTATATGGAGCAAGAATGAGAGAAAATTGCTCACCTCCAATGACTTTTTGTAAAATCAATTGACATCAAAGTCACAAGGTTCAAGTTTGAGTTTGAGTTTAGTAAGGTTGAAATTTAGATCAATTTCAAAATAAAATTCAACATAAGTATATATATAATGTATATTTTAATCATATATAATAATTCTATATATAATTGATAAATAATAAAAATTAAACAATTAAGACATTCAAATTCCAAATAAAATTAAAAATACTAAATAAATTTTAAAAATCTATCCATTTAGGTACAAAATCCATATGCTTAATAAAAGGGAGATAATTAAACTTATTAAAAAATATCTAAAGGATTGAGATTTTTAAAACTATAACTATTTAGAAAAAATCCAAAAATTACTTTCTAAACACTCCAGCTAAAATCAAAGTAGGGATTTGTATTTTATTTTAAATGGAGGAGGCAAATTTACCAGTAGCTTATCTAGGGATGCCCTTATTTGAAGGGAGAATAAGGATATAATTATGGAATCTAGTTATTAGTAAATTTTAGAATAAACTATCAACATGGAAAGGTAGACGATTATCACTAATAGGAAGAGTGTAACTAATTAAGTCATACTTACAAACCATTTCAACATATTATATGTCATTGTATACTATGCCAAAATCAATAGAAAAAAGTTTAAATTATATTATGCGATCCTTAATATGGTCATGATTACATGATAAAAGGAAATTTCATTTGGTGAAATGGAGCAAGGTGTGCAATAATAAAACTAGGGAAGGTCTCGATTTAATAGTTATTATAGATGTAAAATTAGCTCTTAGGAGAAAATTAATCTAGATATTGTACAAAGAGAGGAAAAGAAAATGAGAAAGAATTCTTCTAAGTATGTTGAGCCCAATGACCCAAGCTTAATTTTTATTGCATTCTCTCTATAAAATAATTTTGCACTTTGGAATGGTTTAAAACAAATCTATTGATCTACTGATTAAAAGTTTAAGATGGGTGGTAGGAGCTGGATAAAAACAAATTATTTGGATGGATACTTGGTGTGATAAAAAACCAATAAATCTAGATCTAAGTTTGAAATATTGAATGATATTACTTCAAGATAAATACAGTGATAGGATTTCAAATATTTGTTACAAGGATCAATAAGGAGGACACAAATGCAAAGAAGATATTTTTACAAGTATTAAAGATATTGATGCTAGGAAGGAGTTGAGTAGAATGATAGAAACACTAATTATTCTAAGGGGAGCTAAGGATAAAATTATTTGAGAGTTGAATAGCTCAAGAGAATACACAATAAGAAGTTGATATATTATAAACCACCAAAAAAATAAGAATATCACAAGAATATGGAGAGATATTTGGGATAGCCCAAGCATTCCTAAATTCAAAATGTTTGTTTGGCTAGTAGGTCATATAAGAATTTTATCCTATGATAACCTTATTAAAAGAGGTTTTCATGGCCCCTCACAATGTTTTATTTGTAAAAAGGAGGAGGAGAGTATAGACCATCTCTTAGAAAATTCTGGAAAATATGGCAATGAATTCTTAATATGTGTAACGATCCAAAAACACACAAACAGAAAAAATACAAAAATAGAAAAAGTTTTTTTTTTTTTTCCACTAGGGAGAGATGTACATGAACTCTTCACGAACCCCTAATCCACTAGCAAAACCTAAAGTTTCATTCTCCTAAGTTTCCATGGAAGCGACATCTCACAAATTACCCTAGCACAAATCCATCTATGTAGGCGTATAATGTGTTACTGCAGATAAGTCCATCTATTTCATAATACTTGATGAGCTATACTTATCACCCTCAGTCCATCAAATGTGTACATGCATCTCCATACCATACAATTTTTTTTTGTGTAGGTATGTTGTGGGTACCACGAGTTAAGCTATCCATCTCATCTCCACGATGAGCTATCTTAATTCAGATGTAATCTCTTTCTACTTAGTCCTCTATGTACCTCAGGGGGTCTCAATTCCATTAGGTCCTCCTATGTTCACCCTAAGGGGGTATCAATTCCCTTATGTCACCTATGAGTTCACCCTAGAACTCTACACTAGATTCCCTATCATCAAGCAATCAAATGATAATACATCTATACTACCATATCATAAAACAATCAATCCACAATAGAGAAAATGAAGCAAAATCAACTCGAACATAGAATCTAATACATGGCATAATCAAATACATAAATATAGTAAAATTAATTTCAATAACTCAACATGAATACTTCAACTTAACTTGCATAATAAACCATCCTACTCAAAGGTATTGCATGAACGGAAGAACACAAGCTTATACTGAGAGGGGGGGGTGAACAATATAAGACCACTTTTTACTTTTTCCTTTATACTTCAAAACAGTAAAGCAATATATCCAAAGCAATATCAAAGCAATGCACAAGATCATCCACAAAGTGACACAACAATTTACGTGGTTCACCTAAGGTGGGCTACTCCACGGATAAAACTTTTCTCTAAAAGTTATCTCAAAGTCCTTTGGGAATCCTTCCCAATTACAATGTTTATGAGCCTCGGCCCAAAGGAGATACCTTCCCCCAATCTGAATTTATGAGCCTCTGCTCAAAGGAGATACCTTCCCCTACCTCTCGCTCTGGTCGGTGATCCTCTAGAAGACCTCTCGCCTCCGCTGCCCTTAGCAAATGGAACTCTATCCACAAAAGACACCTGTCTTCCCTGCTCCGGCTGGAGACCTCTCGTCCTCAACTCTATCACCTCAAAGCTGGTCCTCGAATTTGCACTAAACACAGTCCTTCGGTCTAGCACAAATGTCCTCTTCCTCTGTCTTTGATCTGCACCAAACACAGTCCTTCGATCTGGCACAAATCTGTCCTCAGGTTCTTCTCATAGAACCAATGCACCTCTGTCCTCAAGTTCTCTGATAGAACTATCAAACTCAGCTTCACAAGTCCTCTGCTAGGACCTGTCCAAATCTGCTCACAAGTCCCCAACGGAACCTGTCCAAAACCTGCTCACAAGTTCATCAAGAAAAACTTGCTTGGCATGAACCCACAAAGAGAATGGTTAGAGACCCAATGTGATTCATCAACCTCATAGAAGCATAAAGAGAATTGTTAGAGACTCAATATGTTCTATACTTAACTCCCAATCTCAATCTCAACTCAATCTCAAATCTCATAAGAATAAGATAGATGTAATATGCTTTTCTCAAGAACATGAAACACAACCCAACAATTGCCAACCATGCAATATCTCATATAACAATGATACTCATGTTCTTTCCAACAACCAATATCTTTTCTCAACCAATTAGGGCTTCAACAACAATGCTCAAAGACAAGGTTTAACCAACATCATTCAACTCAACATCAACCTTGAAGCATTCAACCAATCATCACAAGAAAAGGAAACAAGTAGAAATCCTTTTCCCTCCAAAGATATTTGAACAAAACAGCCACCAACACAATATCACCAAATGCAAAGAATAACTTGTTCAAATCAACTCAATGGAGTAAGCCCAATATCATGTATCAAGTAAAGCACTAACTTCATCAACACAACCACTATGGAAGCAACTCATCCATCAATATCAAAACAGCCAACTAAGGGTTTCACCATCTCAATGCAAGTAACAAGACTTACAAACATAAACCCTAGTGCACAATGCTTCCACTACCTCAAACCAGAATTATGCATTCACCAAAACTCTCATCAAGGATAACAATGCATAAGTAGTCTTCAACAAACCAGAAAATAGGATTTACACCCAACCAAAGGAAACCTAGTTGAATACCTTTTCACTCCAATCTTATTTCAGGAATAACATACACCAATCATACTCATAAGAAGAAAGTGCCCATACCTTATTGAAGTGAAGAAACCCCTTTGGAAATCTGCCACAATCACAAAATTCTTTTGCCAATCTTCACAAGGGTTAGTAGATCACAAAATAATCAACATTACTCCACTTTTCAATAATCATCACCAAAGCCTTTAATTGCACAACTTCCTTATCTCTCCTAAAACCACTTGTACCATAAAATAAAATAAATCACAACATTGCATAACCTTATAACTCCCAAAACCACTTATACCATAAAAGTAAAATAAAATATTTTATATCATTCATAAACATTCCACACTCTAGTTATGACTCCCCTAAACCTTTGTTGCATACCTTAAAAATGTATCCCACGTGATTTGAACATGAGCATTCTCCTTAATCGCGGCTTAGTAACATCTAGCCAACCACTTGGGCTATGCACCCATAAAACAATCACTATCACGTTCTGAATTATATCCCTATCACCCGAAGCTTTAATAAAAAACTTTCTTTATGCCAACCAATCCTGATGAGATTCAAACCGCACTCTCTCTTATGCTAAACTCGCACAAGGAACTTCCACCATCTGTGCTAGGCATCGGATGAGATTACAGAATCACCAATTCCGATTTGATGTCCTTTGTCCTTCTTGGAAAATGCACCACCTCTATCTTTTCCCTCAATTTGGGTGCTCAAAGAAGGTTTGCATTGCGTCCGTTATCCAGAGTCGAAAGCATACTCCTTGCACTGCGTCCGTTATCCAAAGTCGAAAGCATACTCCTTGCGCTGCGTCCGTTATCCAAAGTCGAAAGCATACTCCTTGTAAAACATTTTTTCTCATTCGAATACATCACCCAACATTAATGAATTTATTTGCCTCATTTTATATATGCACTTAGATGCATTTCCAAACACGTCGGCCCTTTTAATTTAATTTAAAATTTTAATTTAAATTTTAAATAAATAAAATTTAAACTAAATATTTAAAATTAAATATCTTCATCACCGGGGCACCTTTTTCAACGAAACGAAGAGCCAACTTGGGTTTTAAGAAAAACCCATTTCAAATCTGTTGCCCATGGTTTTAAATAAAACCTTTTATTTTGTCTGCCTTGGTTTTCACAAAAACCCTTCCGCTTCTTGACATCAATGACAACATCAACACTTGAGCAAAGGCAATGTACCCAATGTACCCAAAATTGCCAACAATCTCCCCCTTTGTCATTGATGGCAAACCTTTACTAAAAACACTTCTTCAAGAGCCAAAAATGAAACCCACAACTGAGAATCTACCTTTGAAGTTTTGCTCCCCCGAACTTGAAGCTTTCCTCTTCACTTGAAGCTCTCCCCCTTACTCATATCTCTCCCCCTTTGTCATCAATGGCAAAGGGCCACCTTTGGGGCTCGGGACTAAGAATGAGCCTCTTAGCTTAGTCCCTCCCCCACCTCCTATTGAGGTGATTAATTCTGGGGTGGGAGTAAAACTCCCATTAGGCACTGATCATCATCAACGTCTATAACTTCCTTGTCGGGCCTTCTCTTGAACTCTTTGTCCATATTCCTGTTCCTGTCATTGTCATTGTTCCTGTTCTTATCCATGCCTTGATCCTTGGACCTGATCATGCCACTGTTCCTATTCCTGTATCCTGGAATTTCAGCTCTACATTGTCTAGCTATGTGACCTTCATTGTTGCACTTATAACAAGTAACAATGTTATTTCTTTTAGGCATACCTGTTCTTTGAATCCACCAGTTCTGACTAAACCTGTTCTGACCAAACCTATTCTGACCAAACCTGTTCCTAATATTTGCCTTGCAAAAAATTGCTTTATGCCCAAACTGATTGCAAGAGTAGCAATACCCATGAAAGAAATTACCACTTCTAAAACTGTCATTTACCTTCTTCACTTGAGCCATGCAATGTACAACCATGTGACCAAACCTGTGACAAGCAAAACATCTGCCTTGAAACTTTCCTTTATTTGACCTCTTGGGTCCTGAAAACTTCTTCTTCTTCTCATTCTGAATTTTGTTTTCTGGTTCTATGCATCTATCATTCAAGGACTCATGATCTGAAATACTTTCCTCATCAGAACTCTCTTTCTTTTGGAGTCTCTTACTAGACTCTCCAACTTGTTTCTTGTGAGGCTTAACAAAACCAAGACCTGTTTTATCTGTTGTCTTTCTTTGACCTTTGATAAGAGATTTAACCTTTTTGGAGCTTTCTTGAAACTTGTACAACTTATCCTTGTACTCTTTATTTTCCTCTTTCAAAGAAGCCATTTTCTGATCTAATTCACTATACTCAAGCACCTTAGATTCTAACTCATTCTTGAGTTCTTGTGCTTTAGCCATAGAGACGTCAAGACTTTCTATAAGTTTATCTCTCTCCATGCAACATTCATCTAACTTATCCTTGAGTCTAGCATTCTTCTTTCTTTCCTTTTTCAAAACACTAAGAGCATTAGTAAGATCACATTCAAGATCCTCTATTTGATTGCATTTTGAATTATCAAGGCCTTTTTCAGATTTCTTATCACTAGAGGTGCTACCCTTTTCAAAAACCATACATGCATCTTCTTTATCATTTTCTGAAGCATCCTCATACATACTAGCAACCAATTCATTATTTGTGCAATCATCCTCAAGGTGACCAAAATTTCCACATCTAAGACATTTCATGATAATGAATCTATGTTTCGGTTCTTCCTCCTTTTTTGATATGAACAACATCTCATTTTCATTATCACTTGAAGAACTTTCACTATCACTACTAGAACACTTACTTGCTTTGTCTAGGTAGAAACTCTTCTTGTGCTTGTGAGAATACCTCTTTCCTTTATTGTTGTGCTCATATTTGTTCTTCCTTTGATGCCTATGCCTTTCAGAATCCTTGCTCTTACAATCCTGTTTATCTTCATCAATTTTGAACGGATCATCTTCATCTTCACTGCTACTAAACCCATGGCAATGATGATCATTGTGATCGAGTTGACCACAAACAAAACATTCTCTTACTTGTGAGCAATCAACTGCAAAGTGACCGGTCTTCCCACATCTGGTGCAAAACTTTATTAATCTGGCTTGTTCTCCACTGTTTGATTCATCTCTTGAATCTATTTCCATTCCCAAAGCAGCAACATTGAGATCATCTTCATTTTCTTTCATGACCCTATGAGATTTCTTCTTCTTGTGTCTTATGGTTTTGCTTTTGCCTTTCCTTGCCATTTGTGTTCTTGTAAGATCTTCCTTCAAGCTGTTAAACTTTCCGAAGGCACCGGCTCTGATACCAATTGAAGAACACAAGCTTATACTGAGAGGGGGGGTGAACAGTATAAGACCACTTTTTACTTTTTCCTTTATACTTCAAAACAATAAAGCAATATATCCAAAGCAATATCAAAGCAATGCACAAGATCATCCACAAAGTGACACAACAATTTACGTGGTTCACCCAAGGTGGGCTACTCCAGCGGATAAAACTTTTCTCTAAAAGTTATCTCAAAGTCCTCTCGGGAAACCTTCCCAATTACAATGTTTATGAGCCTCGGCCCAAAGGAGATACCTTCCCCCAATCTGAATTTATGAGCCTCTCGCTCAAAGGAGATACCTTCCCCTACCTCTGCTCTCGTCGGTGATCCTCTAGAAGACCTCCTGCCTCCGCTGCCCTTAGCAAATGGAACTCTATCCATAGAAGACACCTGTCTTCCCCGCTCCGGTCGGAGACCTCTGTCCTCAACTCTATCACCTCAAAGATGGTCCTCGAATTTGCACTAAACACAGTCCTTCGGTCTAGCACAAATGTCCTCTTCCTCTGTCTTTGATCTGCACCAAACACAGTCCTTCGATCAGGCACAAATCTGTCCTCAGGTTCTTCTCATAGAACCAATGCACCTCTGTCCTCAAGTTCTCTGATAGAACTATCAAACTCAGCTTCACAAGTCCTCTGCTAGGACCTGTCCAAATCTGCTCACAAGTCCCCAACGGAACCTGTCCAAAACCTGCTCACAAGTCCCCAACGGAACCTGTCCAAAACCTGCTCACAAGTTCATCAAGAAAAACTTGCTTGGCATGAACCCACAAAGAGAATTGTTAGAGACCCAATGTGATTCATCAACCTCATAGAAGCATAAAGAGAATTGTTAGAGACTCAATATGTTCTATACTTAACTCCCAATCTCAATCTCAACTCAATCTCAAATCTCATAAGAATAAGATAGATGTAATATGCTTTTCTCAAGAACATGAAACACAACCCAACAATTGCCAACCATGCAATATCTCATATAACAATGATACTCATGTTCTTTCCAACAACCAATATCTTTTCTCAACCAATTAGGGCTTCAACAACAATGCTCAAAGACAAGGTTTAACCAACATCATTCAACTCAACATCAACCTTGAAGCATTCAACCAATCATCACAAGAAAAGGAAACAAGTAGAAATCCTTTTCCCTCCAAAGATATTTGAACAAAACAGCCACCAACACAATATCACCAAATGCAAAGAATAACTTGTTCAAATCAACTCAATGGAGTAAGCCCAATATCATGTATCAAGTAAAGCACTAACTTCATCAACACAACCACTATGGAAGCAACTCATCCATCAACCTCAAAACAGCCAACTAAGGGTTTCACCATCTCAATGCAAGTAACAAGACTTACAAACATAAACCCTAGTGCACAATGCTTCCACTACCTCAAACCAGAATTATGCATTCACCAAAACTCTCATCAATGATAACAATGCATAAGTAGTCTTCAACAAACCAGAAAATAGGATTTACACCCAACCAAAGGAAACCTAGTTGTATACCTTTTCACTCCAATCTTATTTCAGGAATAACATACACCAATCATACTCATAAGAAGAAAGTGCCCATACCTTATTGAAGTGAAGAAACCCCTTTGGAAATCTGCCACAATCACAAAATTCTTTTGCCAATCTTCACAAGGGTTAGTAGATCACAAAATAATCAACATTACTCCACTTTTCAATAATCATCACCAAAGCCTTTAATTGCACAACTTCCTTATCTCTCCTAAAACCACTTGTACCATAAAATAAAATAAATCACAACATTGCATAACCTTATAACTCCCAAAACCACTTATACCATAAAAGTAAAATAAAATATTTTATATCATTCATAAACATTCCACACTCTAGTTATGACTCCCCTAAACCTTTGTTGCATACCTTAAAAAATGTATCCCACGTGATTTGAACATGAGCATTCTCCTTAATCGTGGCTTAGAAACATCTAGCCAACCACTTGGGCTATGCACCCATAAAACAATCACTATCACGTTCTGAATTATATCCCTATCACCCGAAGCTTTAATAAAAAACTTTCTTTATGCCAACCAATCCTGATGAGATTCGAACCGCACTCTCTCTTATGCTAAACTCGCACAAGGAACTTCCACCATCTGTGCTAGGCATCGGATGAGATTATAGAATCACCAATTCCGATTTGATGTCCTTTGTCCTTCTTGGAAAATGCACCACCTCTATCTTTTCCCTCAATTTGGGTGCTCAAAGAACGTTTGCGCTGCGTCCGTTATCCAGAGTCGAAAGCATACTCCTTGCGCTATGTCCGTTATCCAAAGTCGAAAGCATACTCCTTGCGCTGCGTCCGTTATCCAAAGTCGAAAGCATACTCCCTTTAAAACATTTTTTCTCATCTGAATACATCACACAACATTAATGAATTTATTTGCCTCGTTTTATATATGCACTTTGATGCATTTCCAAACACGTCGGCCCTTTTAATTTAATTTAAAATTTTAATTTAAATTTTAAATAAATAAAATTTAAACTAAATATTTAAAATTAAATATCTTCATCACCGGGGCACCTTTTTCAACGAAACGAAGAGCCAACTTGGGTTTTAAGAAAAACCCATTTCAAATATGTTGCCCATGGTTTTAAATAAAACCTTTTATTTTGTCTGCCTTGGTTTTCACAAAAACCCTTCCGCTTGCCTTTTACATCAAAAACCTCTCTTCTTGACATCAATGACAACATCAACACTTGAGCAAAGGCAATGTACCCAATGTACCCAAAATTGCCAACATGAACTACATAGAGGATATCTCTCCATAATTCTAATCTATTGAATATAAGTAAATCATTATAATATTCCATACATATTCTTTGTTTCCAATTTGATTCCATGCTTCTCCTTGCTCCCCTTTGGTTCTTTGAGGGTAGTAGGGTATTAGGATACTCATGGTTTAGGATAGAGATGCCTTTAAATGCATCTATTCATATACTATGCCAAATTGCAACTATACAATAATCCATTAAGTCTCTAACCATATAATGCATAATGGACATCATAAAATAAACCTTACTTTTATTTTCACCTCTCACAAATCCCCTTGGAGAGTCATCCAAACATGTTATCGCTTAGATTAGAGTCTAACTTAATTTCATTTCATTCATATCCTAAAGCATTAAAGTCCCATACCCTTAACCTTTAGAACAATCATTCTTCATTCCCTAAACCAAAGCCCCATAAATTTAGCTTAAATAATAAATCCACATCACATTCCATTTAAGAACTCCTAAGATAATCAACATTAATCCAAGGGTTCTTTTAATTAAACCTTTCACATATTTCCCTAAGATTCAAGGTTCCATTTCAATCAAAACCTAATATTTACATATCCCATATAAATCAAAGGTCCATTTAATTAAAACCTACTATATGCTTCACATATAAATCAAAGGTCCTAATATATGTTTCTCATATACATCAAAGGTCCATTTAATTAAATCCCAATATAAATCAAAGGTCCTATTATATATATATATATATATATGTATATATATATATATATATATATATCTCACACATAATCAAAGGTCCATTTAATTAAATCCTATCATATGATTTACATATAAATCAAAGTTCCATTTAATTAAATCCCAATGTATGTTTATATATAATCAAAGGTCCTAATATATATTCCTCACATATAATCAAAGGTCCCTATATATATTCCTCACATATAATCAAAGGTCCATTTAATTAAATCCATATAAATCAAAGGTCCCTATATATATTCCTCACATATAATCAAAGGTCCATTTAATTAAATCCATATAAATCAAAGGTCCCTATATATATTCCTCACATATAATCAAAGGTCCATTTAATTAAATCCATATAAATCAAAGGTCCCTATATATATTCCTCACATATAATCAAAGGTCCATTTAATTAAATTCTAACATATGATTTACATATAAATCAAAGTTCCATTTAATTAAATCCCAATGTATATTTATATATAATCAAAGGTCCATTTAATTAAACCCTAGTATATGTTTCTCATATATATAATCAAAGGTCCATTTACATATATCTCACATATAATCAAAGGTCCTATTTAATTAACCTGATATATGTTTTATATATAAAATCAAGGTCCATTAACATAATTTAAAACTATGTTTTAAAGCCTTTCACAAACCATGGATTTTCCTTTTCCTTTGTTTTTACACAGTACCACTACAACCAACGATAAGTCTTACAAGGTACACCATCCTCTACGGCCAACCTAGTTTTCCAAGCTGCACTCCCTAACTCAGGGTTATCTTCTATCAAGCAATATGTTTTCTTGTCGAGCAGCTCCCAGGTAAACATAGTATGAACATCGCTCTTTTCTGCACTTGTTTTAATAGGGTGCTCTCTAGTGGCATCAAGGGTATCTGACTCGGATATAATGCAGAGTGGCCTCATCATAGGCACACCTATCTCACTGGTGTTGAAGTTCCCAAAGCTAGGACAACGCACAATACTTTCCAAGTGAATATGGCAACTCAAACAGACTATGCTCTCCCTACAGTGCACAACACTTCTAAGAAACGATGGTAGCTTTAAACACACTAGGTTTTTCCCCATAGTGCATAGTGCTTCTAAGAAAAGATGGCAGATTTAAACACACTAGGTTTTTCCCACAGTGCATAGCGCTTTCCAAGCAAATATGATAACTTTAAACACACTACTTTTTCCCCATAGTGCACAACACTTCTAAGCAAATATGGCAAGTTTAAAAACACTACTTTTCCCCATAGTGCACAATTATTCTAATCAAATATGGTAGCTTTAAACACACTAGTTTTTCCCCACAACACATAACACTTCTAAGCAAATGTGGTAGCTTTAACACCCAATGCTTTCCCTATAGCGCACAATGCTTCTAAGCGGAGAAGGAAAATTAAACACACAAAGATTTCCCTACAGTGCACAACACTTATAAGCAATGATGATAACTTAAACACACAAAGCTTTCCCTACAACACTCAAAACTTCTAAGCAATGATGGCAACTTAAACACACAAAGTTTTCCCTACAACACATAGTGCTTCTAAGCAACGATGGTAACTTAAACACACAAATATTTCCCTACAACGCACAATGCTTCTAAGAAACAATGGTAGCTTTAAACACATAATTATTTCATACCAAACAAAGCTTAGAATAACTCAAATTGAGTTTTAGTTGAGATGTATGCCCGCAAGGTCTGTTATCTCCCTTTCAGCCTCTAGTGCGTTTATCATTTTTTTGCCTTCGCTTCCCTCCTCTACTTCTTCCTTTTTTTCGTCTCCTTCCTTGACGTTCTGCCTCTTTCTTCTATCCTCTTATTCCTTATATGCCCCCTCTCCTTCGTGTTTCATCCACCGCCCTCTCGAAGCTTACACCATTGCCTTCCCCTCAATTACCATCCCCATCACTTTCATCTTACTCCCACATTTTCCTTATTTGGCATGTTTTTAGCATCGTAGCCCTTACCTTAGGTTGCACCAAGTAGGGATGTGGGATCACGATATTTTATTTTAAAATAATAAATATATTCATCTCATAATTTAAGATTTATAATATTCTTTTTTTTATAATATCTCCATTATATATATTTTTTATTTAATTGAAAGGTCCTCTTTCAATTTATTCATAATTAATTAAATATTTTTAATGAATTTTCTCTTATCACTAAAATAATCATATTTAATTAATCTCAAATAAATTATGCCCTCTATTAATTAAAATATGTATTTTTAATTAATTAAAATGAAAACTCCTTAATTAATCACAAATGAAGTTTACCAATGAGCTCTAACAAGCTAATCATTATTTTACTAAACTCCATTAATTAATTTAAAAGCATCTAAATTTAACATACAACTTAATTTATTCTCTTTCTCAAGGAGGATACTTTATTTTCATTTTAAATATGATAATTAACCTCATGCATAAATAATCATCTTGCAGTGGTTCTTATATAGAAGCTAAATCATCAAACTACTCAAGTTATGATGCAAAATAAAGCAAACACAATTATACAATTAACTAAAGAGGGAGTCTTTCCATCAATTTAATCACCCATCTTAGCCAGATATTTTGCAATAGCTACTAGGTTATCAACTAAAGCTCTAGGTGATCGACTATTTATGATTATCCCTTCTGTCAATACATGCCTATATGAAGTTATCTATCCATGTTACCTTCGAGAACCTTAATCATAATTTCCCTTGATATTTGGTATCCTCATTTCTGATGGGTAAATTTACCTATTACACTTACAAGTGTACCTAATCCTGCACACTTGGTAATATGTTAGCAATAACATACCCTTATAAATCAACTAAACATCACATAGCTAGTTCAAATGTTCAAACTAAGTATCACCACATCATCGGTCCATACATTATTTTCTTGTGCCTTAAAGTCATCTACGGAGGGTCATGACAATATGCTTGATAAATTTGTGGTGATGAATGGTAGAATTGAAGAATGGTTAAAGCAATGGTATAACACTTTTACAAGTGAGGCTTTATAGATAATATGAGATATATCAAAAGATACGATACTTTGGATGATATGGCTACAAAGGAATAGAAGAATATTTAAAGGAAATAAAAGTAGTTTAGAGGTAATAAAAAGGAATATATGTTTAGCCATAGAGGATTCTAATCCAACCCTATCAACTCACCCAATTCCTAATCTGGAAGCAAAGAGCCTTGATAGATGGATTCAAGTCATCAAATAAAATTATGATGTTGGATATAGGAGAAATGAAAAGAAGGCAAATAATATAAAGTTAAAACCACCAAATGTGGAATTTGTTAAATTGAATTTTGATGGAGAATCTAAAGGAAATCCAATACCAAGAGGAGGAGAAATAATTAGAGATAATAGAGGAAAGATTTTATTTTACTATGCTTTAAATAGTGGATTTAAGATAAATAATGAAGCTGAAGCTTGGGAAGTTTTAGAAGGGTTAAAAATATGCAAACAAATGAAATGGAAAAAATAATGGATGGAAGGTGATTCACTCATAGTAATAAATACAATTTTGAGGAAAGCATAGGCTCCATAGATCATACAAGAGATAGTTGTGGAAATTCAATATCTAGATAAAGAGTTTGAAGAAATTACGTTTACACATACATCAAGGGAAGGAAATAAATGTGTAGATATGCTATATAATAGAGGGGTTTTAATTGAGGATCATGAAGTTAAATTATATTTTCCATGGTTATAGGAATTAAAAATTTTAGCTCAAGCTGATATACCTAAATAAAATAATGATTAAGATTTACTTTAATATTTTCCATTGGTAATATTTGCTTTATTTTATAACATTAATGTGTTTTAATATAAACTATTTATTATAATTTTTTTAGTTGCACTTGTACTTCAAGAAGTAAACTAGTAATCTAGATTTGGGAAAGAAAACTATGATATTATGATGTTTTGGAAATATTACTCTACTAAGATACAATGCATAGATAGTAGAGGTAAGTTTTGATATTTTGAATGATGCTATAGAAAATTGTGAAGAAGGATGCTAAATTTTGGACTATTTGTATTCACATAGAAAATTAAAAAAATATCCAAAAAATGAAAATCAAGAATTTAGACATTTTATGTAAAATGATGTATATTTTTAGCTATAAAATCTCAATTGAGATGAGAAATGAATTTATTTGTAAACTCTCAAGCTCTAAAGAAGAGAGTTGTGATTTGTCAAATGTGGGGGACCCGGGTACAACCACTTATTATCCAACCCAAAAAAAATAAAACTATAACTATTAAAATAAGAACAAATCAAAATAAACAAAAAAAAAGATAATATAAAAAGTAAAAAGGAATTTTTCCAATTCCATTAAACAATATAAGACATTATAAAGAAATTTAATTCCAATAAAGTTCTATCCAAATTTTTAATAAATTTATATTGTTTTCTATTAAAATTATTGACTTTTAAACTTTAAAATTTGAAAAGTCCTATGATAAATTTGTCATACTTCCAAATTCCTATATCTCGCACAATTTTTTGCTTTTTTCCATACTTTTTAGTTGCTTCTATTTTAATTACTTAATAATAATTAATATTTAAGTAAAACGTTTAAGGTTCAAACCTAATAATACTAAAATTATACAACATATTTTATTGAGAAATATATATTGGATAAATAAGATTCTTTATAAAAATGTTTTGTGTATTCTTTGGTCTTTTATATAGTCTAAGAAGTCTAATGGTAAAGACTTTAGAACTTTTAATAAAGATTTAAAGTTTGAATTTTAAGAGACATTGTATTATATATCATGCTTTCATAATTAAAATATGATTAAAATAACCACATATTAAATAAATAATATCTAATTTCATATTACCTATAACCTTACAAACGTTACAAACTATTTTTTTTTTATTTTCTTATTTACTCTTGTTAAAATTTTAGAGTCCACTTACCAAAAACTATTTTTTTAATTTTTTTTATTTACTCTTGTTAAAATATTAGAGTCCACTTACCAAAAATAGATGAGACGCTCAGTTTTTGACAAGTAGTTGGGCTCTCAAGGCTTGAAGAGGAGTAATATCAATAGTAATGGTAAAGTTGAAGTTTGAACTTTTAATAAGTTTCTTAAAAACACTAAAGAAAGACCAATATAGAATTTTCAAATCACATGCTCACTTTTATATATTAAATCATAGGTAATGCAAAATAACTCTTCCTCTTTCTGTTATTCAGATTCACATTCCAATGGCTTTGTCTAACTCTAAGTTGAGGATGTTTCTTTCATTTTTAATTTATATTTTAAAAAAACAATAGCACCTCTTGGGATTTCCATGAATGAGATGTATATGCTTCATCCAAAGCAAATGTGTTTATTCAATCATTTTAATTGTCATTTTTGTTGTAATTAAACTTTGATGAGTTATTTTTTTATGTTCTTCTAATACTATAAAGTATATACCATATTTATTTAAGAATATACTTAAAATATAATTGAATGATATAATAAGGTCCCAAAAAAATAACTACCAATATTTCTTAATAATGTTTTTGTTGCCATAATACTCCACGGGTTTATAAATACCACCACTATGGTGATTATTAGCTATTAAAATTTGAGGAAACATTTGTTAGAGATAAATGATAAATATTTTGGGTTTACATTATAAAGATCTAAATTTAAATCATAGGAAGGGTGGCCTTCATTTGTGTCTTCAAGTTGTAAGCATCGGATGTTGAAATTTTCTTTGACCAAAAAAATATATAATGGATCTTAAGATAATCATCTTAAGATAAGGTATTTAAATGTATAAGGTATTCAAAATTTGTTATATGTTGTCCACATAGGATAGGGTAGTGGTTAGATCTTAAGGATTTCTTATGGGATATGGTTCAAACCAAAGAGTACCCAAAAGAGGATAAGAGGATAGGTCAGTTAGTTAGTAGTGATTGAGGGTTTATAATGATGACATCTAACATCCAAGATTGATAGCATATGACATCCGTTCCAAAGTAAAATAATTTTGCTATTTGTGAAAGTCTTTTTGACCTATCAGATGAATCTTATAGGGAGGTATCTATTTTAGGGGATGGTTTTGAGATGGGATACTCTTGAAAATATTTGTTACATTCTAGGAAAATGGAATTCTAGTTGAGAACTTGTTTTGAAACATTAGGGTTAGATATAGACCTTATAAAAGAATCTTCCACTTCTTTAATAGGTAGGGAAATTTAGTAGGGTATACAAAAATCTATCAAAGGGGTCCTTAGAGTGGTATAAAACCCATCTAAGATGTTTAATTGATCATGTCATCCCTCAATATTTAAGGTCTTGGAAATCCCTTTAAAAGACTTTTCTAAGTCAAGCTGATGGAAATTCAAAATCCAAGTGCCATCCTTCTACAAGAAACCATTTGGCAAGTACACAAGTCATTTAAGGGTTAAGTAAACTTCCTAGTGACTAGGAGTTATTGGATCTATATGCTATTGAAATTTCATGGGGTGTTTTGAGTGACTAGAAGAACTCGGTAACATTAATTAGTTCTCTCTTTATGGTTCCAAGCTTATGGACATAATTATTTTTTAAATAATTGGGTCTGAGGTTATCGGTTATCAATTATTATGGTCTCTATGAAGGTAGGTAGATCTTATAGGATGATTTTTTCTTCCAGAGGTGTGTTAGGTATGAAAGAGCTATCATTGGTAGGAACTTAAATTTTATAATGAATAAAATTGAGGTATGGGGAGAATCTGTAAGACTTAAACATAAGATTGAAGAATCTAATTTAATTGATTTGGCACCAATAAAGTTATTTCTTATATGGAGAAATAATAGAGTTGGGGAATCTGGGATTTCAAAGAGGTTACACATATTTTTAATCTTAGAGTCATTATACATCAAAATAGATAGAAAATGGTTATGGGTTGATATTGGAGGTGGCTCAAATAATTCTCCCATACTTATTCAATAAGAAATTTAGGAGGCAAAATCTGTTAACTCTTTTAATCTCAATTCATTTTGATTGGAGGAAGAAGATTTTTAGCAATTTATTAAAAAATAATAGATTGGTTATGACCAAAGTTTTAGGTTATCGATGAATTTTCAATTTGTTGCTACTTTAAATAAATTAAAATAAGTTGTGCCATATTGCATTGCGGTTAAAAAGGAGAGTATGCATAGAGATCTTAAACTAGTGGAGATGGAAATTTCATAAATTCATAAAAATAATGAGGTTGGTATATTTAAATATGAGAAAACAAGATTTTTTGAACTAGAAATTAAAAAGAGCAAATTATTGAAGTGGAGGGAAGCTAAATGGAAAATGAAATGTAGAGTTGTATGGTTTAAAAAATGGGATTAAAATACTAAGTTTCTTCATAATTTTACTAATCATAGGAAGAAGTTTAACACTGTCTAAGAGATGTAGAATGAAGAAGGGGTTATTTTTAGGCATTTCTTTGAGTTAGAAATTTTGGGAGTAAAATATTTTCAATCTATCTATAAAGAACTTGATAGAGTCAATATTGGAGATATTTTAAAGTCAACTATTATTTTCCCAATTTTGTGATGGAGGATAGTCAGTTGCTTATGAATGAGGTCACAAAGGAAGAACTAAAATTTTTCTTGACTTATTTCAAAAAGGATAAAATTTTGGGGCCTAATGGATGTCATGTGGAGTTTTTTCTAGATTTATATGATGTTGTTGATGAGGATCTTCTTAGAGTAATGGAGAAAGTTAGGTTGAGTGGTCAGGTTTGGGAGATTTTAACTCCACTTTTTTAGCATTTATTCCCAAAAGGGAGAAGCCTAAAACCTTTGATGAATTTAGACATATTTTGTTGTGTAATTATATCTATAAAACCATTGCAAAGATTCGAGCTATTATATTGAAGAAGATTTTCTCTAAAGTTATTTCTTATGAGCAATTTGGGTTTATAGTAGGTAGAAAAAACTTTGAAGCCATAGGAGTTGTATAAGAGGGCCTTCACTATATTAAAACTAAAAATATTACTTCAATGGTTCTTAAACTAGATCTATATAAAGCTTATGACAGAACTAGCTAGTTGTATCTCAGATTGATGCTCTTACATGTGCATTTTAGCTATCCAATAGTAAAGTGGATTATGGGATGCATTTATTCTATATATTTTGTTATTATTATCAATGTATCAACCTCTAAATTTTTTAGATCCTCAAGAGGATGAATAAAATTATGTCCTCTATATCCTTTTTTTTTTTTGGGTTGTTGAAGGATTGAGTAGATTTTTATTTGATGCAAAGAGGGTAGGATACTGTAGCAACCCCTGTTGTCACTACGCGTCTACAAAATTTGTTTTTATCTAAGTTCATAAATGTCCACCTTGTGATAATATAAAGTTATAATAATGATCTAAGACAAGATTCTCCCAACAAGAAGTAAGTAATCCAAATTGCAATAGACTAAATAGATAGAAGCACCAACTTCTACAATTCCTATTAAGCCAATTTGCATGTAGGAGCACCAACCCCTACAACTCCATCTCACCATCCCATAATGATAGATGAATAACAAAGTGCAATGGCTATGTCCTCATATTACATTTACCAAATAGAAAGAGGACATCAAAATGGTAGAACCAACCATTTAGGAGTACAATTTCCTCACCAAAGGAATATCTCCCTCCATTTCTCCATACTACCAACAAAGGCTAGCATCTAGGAGAAACCTTTAATCTATTGCTCATTATGGAAACTTACATACAATTTGGGTCAATCATCTTAAGCGTTATTATAATAATATCTCATCATCAAGGTGTTGATAATTTTGGTGGTGGTGGGTTTTATTCCATATGTATTGAGTCTTTAGTTTGCTTCTATTGTAGTGTAGGTTACTCATAAATTTTCCTCTACACTACTATACTCAAAAGAGATGGTTCTTATGATCAACCAAAGATCACCATATATTTTGCACATACATTGTCATAACTTGAAATAAGTAATCATACAAGTAATCTCTATTTGCAGAAATGATCATTAACATTCAATTACAATTGCTATCAAGATTTACAAAAGATACTTTCATATACATCATATACCATCTATTTGAGATGATTACATCATTAAAAGACTTCCCTATAATGTACAAAAGCAAGTAGAGAAATACATCAATATTACAAATCTTGGCTCAAACATTTCAGCCATTCAAAATTACATTGAGGAACATCTCAAAACATGCTTATACAAATTGAACAATAGTACAACCATATTCGAAGCTTGACTGGTTCTCCTTTGGTTTTCTTGCATCTTCATGATGTGAGAGAGATGAGTTTTTAAGGGATCAGTAAAAATCTAATGTAAAGTATGCCAAATGCATCACAAGCAATCCATGCTTATGCAATCATGCCACACATATTTGCCAAATGTAATTTACATTCAATGCAATCACCAAGCATAAAATGGCAAAGCATTCAAATTTTAGGTATTTCACAATAAGGATCATTTTATAATCCCATCATCAATTGTTTGGATTAAATTCAAATATATGAAGAGTCTCATTCCTCTTCCTAAGGAATGGAAACCAATCCATACTCTTTAAATTATTAAGTTTTCATAGCATTCTTTCATTTTAGCATATAATGTAAGTTAAATTCATAACCATAATAATTCCAATCCAAAGACATAATTTTGACCTATATCTTAAGATACATTCATCATAAAACATAGGACAATTTACAATCTGTTTTGGAAATACAGATATTTGTATGCAAAGTCTAAAATTCCCCTTTTCATTGCACAATAAAATTAAGTATTATAATGTTACTAAATATAAAATTTCATAATTTCAATCAACTATCCTATCTAACAGATTCCTTCGACTAAAAGCTCTATAAATTGATTTATTTTATTCCATTTTGCTTTGGATTTACAAGTTACTACTTACAGAAGAAATAAATCCCACTCCTTGAAATAAAGGATACAAATTATCCAAATACCAAGGTTTAATTTCAGAAATACACATATCTTAAAATGTACATATACCCTAAATTTCATCTAGGTACTTAAAACCTAAAGTATTCCTTGGTATGTCAGGATGTTTATATCTTTAAGCACCATTCAACAATTATGACTTTCGTAAATCAACCAATTCATAGATAATAAAATTCGTTTTAAACATGAAGAGGGTTCTTAGACTTAATTTCTCATGGAAGGTATGAAGGCATTATAAAGTCTATCTGATATTTAGCTTGGATCCATTCTAATAAATTGGAGAGTTTGTGACAACATAGATGCAAATTATAAAACATGTAGACATAAGGTCTATGTAGGTTGTAATTTAGAATTTGAAAGAAAAATACTTCACACCTAAAATCATCAAGCTTTTGTTCTCCTAAGGAGAGGTAGCACTTGGTAAACCCCATGGTTTAATTAATGAGTCTAATTTATAATTTACAACCACAGGTTCAATAAATTATTCTCATGACATAGACTATATATGACTACCAACCTTAAGGTGAATCTACCAAATGAAAAGGAAAGAGTCTACATTCGATTGTGGTCATTCTAAGTTATGTCACATACTATGGTCAAGGTACTTAGAATTTCCTTACACTGCACTAGAAGCTATGCTCGATCTTATCCACATGACATACTTTCCAATGGATATCTATGATGAAGACAATCATCTAGGATAGGTGTAAGTGACATGCTAAGACAACCATAGAGTACCTAATGGTGTCGTGGAGTGAGGCTAGGGATTCTATCAGCTTATGAGATCATTTACACCAGTGATAGAAATAACCTTCGCGATATGGATTGATACCTGAGGCCAAAAAATGGTGTGACTATATAGTAGGTGCTCTTCTTGTAAATATTTATTGATTACTACATCAGTGATGGAATTGACCTCACTTAGCTTCTAAATTACGATAGAATAAGGATTGGTGTATAGGTATCATTGAAAATAGGTAGACATACTCATGTTATATACCAAACTATCATGATTCGAATAAATACTAGTCTCATTAGCCCTTATTAAGTCACCACTAATACGGAGAATACTATGATAGTAGATATTTCAAAAAACCTGGTAGATGGATGGAGTTTGCAGTGATAAGAAATTAGAACTATGATTTTTGTTCTACGTTTATGTCCTTCTCAAAGGGCATTTCCACAGGGTTAGCTCACAGTGAGCATTGGTGAACTAATTAGAACTTCATAAATTACCTCCCATACAATACACGACTCGATGTTGTGTAAGCCACTAAGGTGATTCATTGAAGTCAAGGTTTATCCATGATTATATACAACATAGGTGGCTTGCACAAATAATTTACCTAAGGATGATGCACAACACTACCAAGGTTCATGGTGGAGCTTAAGCATTCCAATACACTACTAGAATTTTATAAACGACATCAAAGGGAGTCTGATAGCTTCAAACAGGGTGTTTTTTATGTGCTGAAATATCCTAATCATAGTGTATGAAATTCATTAAGTGCCAATTCATCTTGTGGTTACCCTAAACCAAGATAAGTATATTTAAGATGTCTACCATACAAATACTTGATGATGAGGATTGATTGGTGCAGTTCTATGTAGGACATAGATGAGTCCTAAGCGCAGTGTAACCAATTTCAATTATCTGTAAAAAGGGAGTTTATATTATTACCTTCCAAATTGACATGATCTTCGAGTATGAATACTAAGCATAGTGCTACTTCTACAAGCATCAAGAGATCATAGAAACTAATTATTTCCTAAGAATTTAAGGGTAGCTTTCGTTATGGGTGATCATAGGAATTTACTATCTCGTATACCCAAGAGATACAGTAACAATGTATACTAATGCCAACAATTCAGTGTTAAGTAATCCAAGGGATGGTGGCCATTCTATGGTCTGATTCCCTATGATTTTCTCAGCCGAAGACTTAAGGTGCTATTGCTATGGCCATATAAGTTTTACTATAGTATACAACACAGTCTTATGCTATAGTAGGACCCGATTAGTCATATTGGTCTTGGTCCATTATTATCATAACACCTATTTAAAGCAAAAAGGGGTTTTTACCCACCCATATTTTTACGACCATTAATGACTTATTAAATTGAGACCTACATAATATTAATGAACCATAACCCACTTAATTATCATACTTTATCAAAATATTTAAGGAAATAACAATCAATTTTACCCCATAAAGTATGCCATACAAATTAAGCATGATTTTATTTATTCCATATCAAGAAAGCATCAGAATGATTATAGTGGAATACTCCAACCTAGAAATCTTGCAAGGGTTGGATCCTACTTGACTTGTACTCCTATAGCTTCCTCTTCCTTCTCCCACCAACATAGCATAGCCTAGCATAGAATTCCCCTTATTTCACAGCCTCTATGGGAATTTATAGCAAACTTTCCTCCAGTCAAGAGGATGCTCTACAATATTTTATTTATTTTCTATCCTTTCCCTTCACATGCAAGTTTCTTCATAATATAATATTTTAATACAAAAGGGATTCCTATGTCCTATGTCCCCCATTATAAGGGTAATAATACTATTGATATTATGGGTGATAATATTTGGGAATGTTAAGGATAAGAGGAGGATATCACCCCTTACTAAAATCATTCCAAAATTTTACCATGTGTCGAAAAGATGGAATATTTAATTTATAAGGTAGTCTTCTTATATTTTGGTCCAATAAAATTTGGACAGGTTCATAAAAGACAAACCACCTAATTTTTTTAAAAAATGGGGGTCAATCAAATTAAATAATCATGCTCAAATAAAGTAATATCTACTCTAGAGAATGCTTAAATAATATGCATAAAACATATATTTCAAATATTAAAATGTCAATATGCATTTCCAAGGTAGAGTTGCTTTATGCAAATTAATTATGCAACCAACCATATTTCACATAAATGGCATACAAGCACTCTATGACTGTGACCAATATCTTCCATCACTATCTTTAATTTTATTTGGTGGGACTTTTCAGAGTTAGACTCAAGTACACCACCCTCAGGGAGGTAACTAGTAATGGTTGAGATAAGAACTTTACTTGATGAGTTGTCTTTGTCATCATTTCCCCTTTTCATCTCTTTGCGGTTAGTCTTTCGCTTAAGAGAATACTTGTTCCTACAATCAATAAATGCACACATCATTTTATTTTGATAGAAGCCAATATAATGCAAATATATTAAGCATTACAAATCAACTATAATAATACAAATAGCATATTAATAGAGTTCCTCCAAGGTGGGTCATGACAGATACATGTTTGAGATAAAAGTGGGAGTCCTTTATTTATCTCATTTATTATTTGTTGATGTTGTTTTGTTGTTCACAAATGGTATTTTAAGGGAAGATAAAAATTTAAAGGAAATCTTGGACACTTACAGTATAGCTGCCAACATGGAGATAAATTGTCAAAAATTATGTATTTGCTTTGATGGTCTAGCGCAAGAGACTGAACAGGGTTTGATTGGACTTTTTATTTTAATCTATTATATTTCAAATAAGGATTTAAGTATTTAGGTTTTTTAATAAATTCAAATAGTTAGAGGAAGAGATATTCGAGATGGCTTTTAAAGAATATTGAAGTTAGGATTAATTATTAGTGTAATATATTGTTGTCTATTAGTGGGGGATTAAAACTTGTAAAGTTTATTCATGAGGCAGTTCTTGTGTTTTGGCACTCCTTGGACTTCATTCCCAAAGGAGTTCTAGAAAAAATAAAAAAACACTATTTCACATTTCTTTGGACTGGATGCAAGGAACATGAAGGTATTCCTTTATTTATGTGGCAGAGTATTTCTAGGCCAAAGAAGGAAGATGGTTGGGGACTTAAAAATATCCATCCTTTTGGTTCTTCTTTGGTAGAAGATAGCTTGTGGAGGCTTTTGACTAGAGAAGGATCATGGAATAATATTATTGAACATTAGTATATTCATTCAAGGACCTTTTTGGATTGGATCATAAGTCCATAGAAATGCATAAAAAAAAAATCCTTTCAATCGAAGGCACTAGTATAGGCCTTTCCTATGATTTAAAAATATTTGGTTTGGAAAGTGGAAAACAATGAACAAGTTAAAAAAGGGTTGATTCTATTTTGGATTGTGAAGAAAACATTTTGTTATCAAAGTCTATGATAGGTTATTTACAAGATAAGGGTTTTTAATTTCTTCATTAGGTGGAGAAATCAGATTCTTCTAGTCTTTGGACCAAAGGTAAGCTCTGATATTGGGTCTTTTTGGAGAGTAGGTTGTTTTATGGAAGGCTTACACTGCTAGTATTAATAAGAGTCATATAAAGTTGAGAGATGAACCATATACTATTGCTTGGATATACAAAAAATTTGGGTCTCAATATGTTATGAACCTGCAACTTGAAATATGAATTGAATGTAGAAAAGAATCATTGTTTGAATAGAATCATTGTTTGTATTGAAATGCAAAAACCCACAATATAATAAATTAATGTTCTTGGATGATATTTGGAGCATCCTCCTTGTCCTATTTACATCTATATAAAATGTGTGAATGGTGAAGGGATGTGTCCCTTTATAATACAATATAATATATAATATGATTAAGAGTTATGTTAGGAGGGTCCTAACATGCCACCCTCCTTTGAAAAAGATTTGTCCTCAAAGCTAGAATTGCAAAAATTGTTGTTGAATCTGGTGGAGCATCTCCCACGTAGCATCCTATGGAGGTAGATGTTTCCATTAAATCAATACCTTGGTGATGGTGCGGTTACGGAGGCGGTACATACATCGATCTAGGATAACTTCTGGTTCAAACATGAGAGCTCCATTATCTAAAAATTCTAGAAGTTGAATTTGTGTAATGATGTTAGTGCCTATTATAGCTTTAAGACAAGAAACATGAAATACCGGATGGATTTTGGAATATTTTGGTAATTCAAGTTTATATGCAATAGGTCCAATACATTGTAGAATTTTATAAGGGCCATAAAATTTTGGTGCTAATTTTTGCGACCCTTTTATTTTCAATGAAGTTTGATGATATGGTTGGAGGCAGAGAAATACCATATCCCCTTATTGAAAAATCCTTTCAATCCGATGTTGGTCCGCTTTTTACTTCATGTGGTGTTGAGCGATATGTATATTGGTCTTTAGAGCACAAATGATATTATCTCGAGTGACCAGCTCCATATCTACAGTTGGTACTTTTGTACTTCTTGGAAGATAAGAGGTTAGAGATGCGGGTGATTGGCCATATAATGCTTTGAAATGGGTCATTTTTATGGTTGTGTGATATGTGGTACTATACCACCATTCAAATAGTGGAAGCTATTTAACCCAGTGAAGGGTTTTGGTGGAAATAAAGCATCAGAGATAGGTTTCTAAGCACTTATTTATAATTTCAGTTTGACCATCCATTTATGGGTGGTAAGCGGAGCTCATCCGAAGTTGCATACCTTGGAGTTTAAATAATTCCTTCCAAAAATTACTAGTGAAAGTGGGATCACGACCACTAATGATAGTATAAGGCATGCCATATAATTTAAAAATATTGTCAAGGAAGATTTGAGCAATAGTACTAGTGGTATAGGGGTGAGCTACTAGAAAAAAATGGGCGTATTTAGATAAATGATCTACCACCACTAGGATCATCATTTTTCCTACAGATTTTGGAAGACCTTCAATGAAATCCATTGAAATATCCTCTCATGTCCTAGTTGGTATGGGTAGATGTTGAAGAAGGCCCGGTGTTCCCATTGTTTCACCTTTATTTATTTGGCATGTTTCACATTCATTGACAAACTTCTTGATATCATTTTTCATCCCTCGCAAATAAAATGATTTAGTCACTCTTTTGTAGGTTTTTAGGAATCCAGAGTGGCCTGCAGTAGGTGTAGCGTGTAACTCATGTAGAAGCTTTGGACGATAAACCGATGTAGGTGAGAGGACCAAACATTCTTTGTAATGGAGCATGTTACCTTACCAAGAGTAGTGGGGTTTACTCATGGGATTTTGTTGTAGCTATTGAATTATGGTGTGTATAGTAGGGTCTGCATACCATTCATCCTTGACTTGTTCAATCCATGTAGGGATGGGGTAGGAAAAAGCATGTAATTGTGAAGTTTATTCAAACTTTCTAGAAAGTGCATCTGCAACCATGTTATCTTTACATTTTTTGTAGATGATTTCATAATCATAGCCTAATAGTTTTGTTACCCAGTTTTATTGTTCTGGAGTGGTTATTCGTTCTTCAAGAAGGTATTTTAGGCTATGGTGGTTGGTGCGGATAATGAAATGCTTTCCAATAAGGTATGGTCTCCAATGTTTGATAGCATGGACCATAGCTAACATTTATTTTTTATAAGTGTAATGTGCTAAATTATTTTTGGAAAATGCTTTACTAGTAAAGGCTAAGGTCTTCTCATTTACATGAGGACAACTCCCATTCCCAATATGGAAGCATCGCTTTCAATAATGAATGGTTGGAAAAAATTTGGCATAGCTAGGACGGGGGTGGTACACATGGCATTTTTCAAAGTCATGAAAGCTTCATTCACTTTTGGAGACCATATGAAGGCATTATTTTTAAGTAGGGCTATTAAGGATGCTATTATTTTCCCATAATATTTTACAAATTTACGATAATAGCCCATTAATCCTAAGAACCCATGCAACCCTTTTAGAGTTTTTTGAATTTGCCAATTTTCCACATCTTCAATTTTATAGGGGTCTACTTTAACTCCTTCCTTGGAGACAATATGTCCAAGATATTCAATTTCCTGCTTCCCAAAGGAACACTTTGATCTCTTTGCATATAATTTATTTTCTTCCAATATTTTGAGTGCTTGCGCTATATGTATTAAGTGCTCTTCCCATGTCTTGCTGTAAATCAAAATATCATCAAAGAAAACTAAAATAAATTTTTGAAGGAAGGGAGAAAATACCTTATCCATAAGACTTTGAAATGTGTATGGAGTGTTGGTGAGGCCAAAAGGCATCACCAAGAATTCATAATGTCCCTCGTGGGTGCGAAAAGCATTTTTGGGTATATCGCTTTCCTTAACTCGAATTTGGTGGTAACCTGATCGTAAATCGAGTTTAGAAAAATATGCGGCTCCATTTAGTTCATCGAGTAGTTCATCAATGATTGGAATAGGAAATTTTTATTTAATCGTTATTTTGTTGAGAGCACAAAAAATCCATGCATAGGAGACATGACCCATCCTTTTTTATTACTAGTATGACTGACAAAGAGTAGGGACTTATACTAGGTCGAATGACCCCTGCCCTTAGTAGGTCTTGTACTAATTTTTTATTTTCATCTTTTGTAAGTATGGATATCAGTAAGGTCTAATATTTAGAGGTTGGTGTCCTAGAAGTAATTGAATAGCATGATCATGGTTTCGTTGTGGAGGTAATCCCTCTGGTTCTTTGAATATTTTATCAATTTTCTCTAGGAGTTCTATTAATTCGAGTGCCTCTGGTTGCTCTTCAGTGGTGTTTTGCAAGCAAAATAGTTGGGCAACCATGCCTCTTCCTACTTTTCGAAGATATTTTCCATTCTATGGGAATTTACGATTTGTGTGGGACCTATTTTTAAACCTTGAATTGTGTATGTTTGGTTGTTTTGTATAAATTGCATCCATAACTCTTCAAAGTTCCATTGAATTTTTTTGAGTGTTCATAGCCATTGTACTCCCAAAACAATATCACATCCTCCTAATGGTAGTACATACATATCTACTTTCATGTTATATTCTCCCATCATGAGTTTGATATTCCTACATTTGACTTTACATGCAATTTTTCCTCCATTGCCAATCATGACTTCAAAGTTATTGTAGGGATATATAAAGCAATTAGCTTGTTTGGCCAAACTGGGGTATATAAAATTGTGAGTGCTACCAGATTCTAAGAGCACAATAGGGTTTTGTTTCTTAAAATACCCTTTTACCTTCATTGTTTGTGGAATCAAGTATCCTACTAATGCGTTAAAGGATATTTCTATTTTATCTTCTTGGTTTTCTTCTACAACCTCAGTTATTACTTCCACTTCTATGTCATCCTCCTCTTTGGGAGTGCAATAAAATGTGTCCAAAATATATAATTTCGGTGAGATGCATTTGTGGAAACATAGGCCCTTTTATCATATTTATTTTATCTCTTCTTGGCTAATTTGTTTAATTGGTATGACCTTATTCAGTTTTTGGCTGGTGTAGGTATTTGGTGTTTTTCCTAAAAAAACTCTTCCTATTCACCTTTGGTTATTGTTCTTCTCTTCTATCATTTGTGCTAATGCCACTACATGCATCATATCGATAGGATTTTGTATTTGTACCTCCATTATAATGTCTTATTTTAGGCCACTAATGAAACAACTTTGGAAGAATGATGCATCTAGTCTTGTTGTAAGGTTCGCCAATTTATCAAATTGTGCTTGGTATTCCCTTATGGTGGAGGTTTGCCACAGTTTAGTGAGGGCTTTTGTGAATTCTTCAAATTTAGTGGTGCCAAATCACAACATTAATTTTTTTGTGAATTTGGTCTATGTGGGCAGACCTTTTATTTTCTCATACCATTGATACCATTGGGTAGCAATTTGTTCCAAGTGAAATGATGTGATACGGACTTTCTGAATCTTTAAAATTTGATATAAGGTAAAATATTGGTCTACACTATATATCCAATTTGTGGGGTCACCTCCATCAAATTTTGGAAAATCTAGTTTTGTGGTATGGGGAAGGATTGGTGTATGTGGTCCCCTTATTAATGTTTGTTGTGGTGGTGTAGTGTTCTGTTGTCCATTTTGCATGAGCAACAAATTTTTCTATACTAAGTCCATGTAATAGGTTGTAGCATCCAATTTAGTGGATATATTTGTATTCGAGTTAGTGATGTTTATGGTTAGGTCTGCTATTTTGGTAGCAATTTTATCTTCTAAATTGTCCTTCCAAAATGCCATTACTTGCATCATGTCTCTCATTTCCTTGGAAAACTACGAGAGTTCTTTCATAATTTATTTTGAAACCTCCTTCTTAATATCCTTTGTTGTGTCTTGAGATCATCTTCCCTCGGCCATTTAGGGTGTGGTTGGTTTATAAGTGATTTGAATATGCAAAAATTAGTTTTTTCGAAAAAAATTGTTTGTCTCCGTCGTGTTTAATTTTGCATACTTACTGCTCTTTGTTCACAATGAATGATATTTTCCTTGCCTGTACTCCCTATTGGGGTTTTCTAACTTTGGTAATACGTGATGTTATCCAAAAAAAATTGTATGCTACCTTTGCTGGTGATTGTGGCTGAATGTGTAACAGTGCAGTCAGTAATGGTTAGAATGTGTGTTGAAAATAAAACGTTGCTGAGTAATGGCCTGTCAGTAACTAGAGCGGGGTGGGGAAAAAATGTCAGGTCTTTTTAGCTTTGATTTAGTTGTTATGAACCTGCAATTTGAAATATGAAATGAATGTAGAAAATAATCGTTGTTTAAATAGAATCACAGTTTGTATTGAAAGGCAGAAACCCACAATATAATAAATTAATGTTCTTGGATGATCTTTGGAGCATCCTCCTTGTCCTATTTACATCTATCTAAAAGGTGTGAATGGTGAAGAGATGTGTCCCTTTATAATACAATATAATATATAATATGATTTTAGGAGGGTCCTAACACAATATATGGATAAACTTGGCTAGAAAGTATGTTTTGACCCTAATCCTCAAGGGCCTACTTGGTGGTGGAAGTATATTTGGAAATTATCCATCCTAGAAAAGATAATTATTTTCATGTGGTTAGATTTGAGAAATAAGGTTTTAACTTGTGAAGTTTTATAAAGGAGAAGGGGACAAGGTCCAACTATTTGTATGTTGTCTAAATTGGATGAGGAAAACATTACACATTTGTTAATAAAATATCCTTTTTCTCAATAGGTTTGGTTAGAAGTTGAACAGATAGTTGGAGGTATGCTTAAGATAATAGTTTTTGAAAAAGAGCTAAAAAAATTTCTTTCTTTAACATGTCTTATATGTTGGGGTATATGCTTAACATAGAATGGAACTATTTTTAAAGGGAATTTAATAACCCCATTTCAGGTTATATTTTAGGTGAAGACTTTGATCTCAATAAATGAAGGGACTTGTAAACATAAGAAACCTTGACAAGTAGATAATTTGTTCATTAAAAAGTCTCAACCATGGGGCTTTTTTATGGGGCCAATTAGAGATATATGAATTTTAGTAGTGTGGGAGGCATTATGTACTTCTTGGATACCCACCGTATCAAGTTCAAAGTAGTTCTTAGGACATGTTCCAACAATTTTTCTATGTTTTAGTCATTGAGATTGCTAATGAAGTATGCTTTAGAGAGAAATGTGAAAACATTACAAATTTTTGGAGATTCTACTTTGGTCATCAACTAGATAAATATATCTACTCAACTATAAAATTATTTGCTTAGACTAATAGGAGATGAACTGCTAGAGGAAATTTCCCTCTTTTAAAATATCTCTTCTACTCGTGTTTATAGGGATTTGAATCAGGAAGTAGATAGGTTATCAAAAGAAGTTCAACATGTTTGATAAGGTTTTTTTTATTGAGTAAATATTTCTTATACATATACATATACGTCGTGGAGATTGAGTAAATACTTCTTATACATATACATATCTACAATCGATAAGGTTTCTTACAAAAGGAAGAGATCAAGGATGGAGTATATTATTTCACACACATATCATACCCCTAGTTTCTATGATATGTTTGTGTTTTAATTATGGATTTGTTCATTTTATTAGAGCTTTGTGGTAGATTTTAACTATTTCTTTTCTTTTTGTTATTTTCTTCTTTTTATTGGTTTCTATCCAAGTTTTGGAAATGGATGTTATTTTGATAATAATGTATTGATATATAAGGATTTTTATCTTTATTATTCCCATGATATTTTGAATATGGGTTTCCTCTCTAAACCGCTTGACTATAATTATATTTTGAATTCTAGTAATGTATTTTTATCTGGGTTTTTGTTTGTGCCAAGGCATCTGAGAAGTGTAATATTCTTTCATTCTTGAAATATAATTATGATTTTTTTCTTGTAAAAAATATTTTGGTATTTTTATGGGAGGAGTCCCTAATAGAAGCTATCCAAGTTTTGGAAATGGAGGTTATTTTGATAATCATGTATTGATATATAAGGATTTTTATCTTTATTATCCCCATGATATTTTGAATATGGGTTTCCTCTCTAAACCACTTGACTATAATTATATTTTGACTTCTAGTAGTCTATTTTTATCTGGATTTTGTTTGTGCCAAGGCATCTGAGAAGTGTAATATTCTTTCATTCTTGAAATATAATTATGATTTTTTTCTTGTAAAAAAATATTTTGGTATTTTTATGGGAGGAGTCCTTAATAGAAGCTATCCAAGTTTTGGAAATGGAGGTTATTTTGATAATCATGTATTGATATATAAGTATTTTTATCTTTATTATCCCCATGATATTTTGAATATGGGTTTCCTCTCTAAACCGCTTGACTATAATTATATTTTAACTTCTAGTAATATATTTTTATCTAGGTTTTTGTTTGTGCCAAGGCATCTGAGAAGTGTAATATTCTTTCATTCTTGAAATATAATTATGATTTTTTACTTGCAAAAAAATATTTTGGCATTTTTATGGGAGGATTCCCTAATAGAAGCCATATATAACTTATTGAAAATATATCTTGTATTAAACATTGAGTAATCTAAGGATCCAAGAGCAAGTAAGAGCTAGAAAGGAGTGTAATCCAAGACTAAGTTTGATCCAAAATGGAGTACAAGCCCTAGTAGCTAGTATAGAAGGAAGGTCATATTTGAAATCCCTAATGGGAATTCAAGATGCCCTAACTAGAAGTCAAGATGCTCTAACTATAAGTGTGAATTCCCAAGTTGGATATAAGTAGAAGAGTGAATATATGATAGGCTTAATCCAAGGTAGTAGATGTTACACCAAAAGTGATTATCAAGTATGAGATGATTGAGCATGATATGATTGTTATTAAATGTAGAGGGTTAATATGTAAGTTCATGGATACTAAAATATGTTTTTGGAGATTCAAAATTGAATCAAGTGGAAGTTTAGATTGAATTCAAATTATTGTATGAAAATTATCTATAAATGTCTCTTTCTCATATAAATTCTAGTTCAAAAAATAGGGATAAAATAATGGGTGGTGGCCTATGGTTTAGGGGGAGAGATGCCCTTCATTTAAGACCATGAAGTTATGTTTTTTGGACATCCATATTATCTTATCAATGAATATATCTTCAAGAATATAGGAAATACCCTAAGGTAATTCATCAAGGAAGGACTAACTTTTAATGAGTGGAAGCATGATATATATGTGAATATATGTTGATATGGATATTTTAAAACCTCTTCCACAATCCATTGAAATGAAATCTAAATTAAGATAATATGAACAACAAGTAGATTATGAAAATATTGTATTTCAATGCCATAATTGTTATTAGACTAGACACATGGTAAGAGATTGCAAGTGAAAACTATGAATAAAGACACATAAAATTTTTATTATGAGAAAAAATTCAAGATAAAGCAAGGATATCATACTATAATAGAAGCTGGACCAAATCAAGGATATTCCACTCCAAAAGAAGAGGTAAATAAATCCTATCTACAATATCATATGACAAAGTCCACCTTATCTTACTTGGATCAACTATTAGAAGTAATAGAGAAGGATATAAGGGATGATAAAATATAATAAGTTCACGTTCAAGTTCAAATGTCCAAGGGTATATATCATATTGGAATTTTTTTTTTAACCTAAACAATGGCTCAAAGAAAGGTAGACTCAATGATAAATCTTCCACATATCACCCCATTGAGGTAGCTAAAGGGAAAAGCCTATTGCTATGGAAGGATTGCATAAGCAAGAATAAAATACTTTTAAAGAACTTTATAGTAAATACAAAGACATAATTTGCTGGGTCATACAAATATTTGAAATTCTACAACCATAATGTCATAGATTACACCATCAAGTTATATCCCCATGTTAGGAATTTCTAGCAAAAGCAAAAACTAGTCAACCCTAATATAGAAGTTATAGTGAATAAATAGTTGTTAAAGCTCCTATAGACTCATATTTTATTCCAAGCCAAACATTCTACATAGTCCATTAATCTAGTCATGGTACACAATAAAAATGAGATATTAGGTTGTGCATCAATTTTAGGAACCTAAATAGGGCATTATTATAGGATCATTAAACATTGCCCTCCATTAATTTGATATTGAAGAATGTGGTAGGATTATATATGTTTTTGATTATGAATGAATTCTTTGGATACAATAAAATTTGGGTCAAGGAAAAAGACCAACACAAAACAAATTTTACCACCAAGTGGAGCACTTTTGTATATATAAAAATGCCTTTCAGTCTATCAAATATTGGAGCAACCTTTTAAAGAGTTATGGATATAACATTATTGGGACTTTGTGTAAGATCACTCTAACATATCTCAATGAATTGATAGTATTTTCCATAGAGAAGAACAAACATGTCAAACATTTAGAGTTGGTTTTTCAAAGGTGTATGGAATTTTATCTCTTTAAACCTAAGAAGTATATCTTCATAGTTTAATATGAAAATTATTGGGTCATGTAGTATCCAAAGAATTCTTAGCCTTAGATGCAAATACAATCAAATCCATTTGAGATCTATCGTTACCCCCATTAGTTAAAGGTATTAGGTCATTATTAGGGTAGATCCAATTTGTAGCTAAATTCATTACCAACATTACTCAAATGGTCAAACCCATAACTAAAATATTTAATAAATACACCTTATATTGGATAAAAAAATGGAATTTTGTCTTCCAAGAGGTAAAGGATGCCATCACCAAGGCCCTTGTCCTAATCAACCTTATTTTTTCCAAGTAATAAAAAGTGTATATATTTAGAATGTATGAAAGCATCATAGCTATATTGACTCAAAAAAATGACCAAGATGAAAAACAACCCATATCCTTCATGATTCAATCTCCTCATAACTATAAGGATAGGTATATCTTGATAAAAAATAGGTGTTTTCAATAATTAAAACCTTGAATAAGTTTATGTAATCCTTTTTATATAGTAATATTGCTATCCTATTGTTTGGTTTTTTGTATTACATGGTGATATAGGAGATAATAGGGTCGATAAGACATGGAAAATTAATATTGAAATAAATCCTAGTAAGTTAATCAAGGTAAGGGCTTTGAGTAAAATATTGGTAAGGACAATTTCTAAATAATAGCTTACTCAAATCAATGAAATAGATAGATATTGGGACACTATGTGGATGAGTGATATGTACAAATTTTTAGATATACAATATGTCCTTGAGGGGTTATCCACCAAAGAGAAATATAGGTTTATAAAAAATATGACACACTACCAATGTCTAGACAATATATTATTTATGGAGGGCTATGATGGTATATTACTCTAATGCATAGAGGAATACAAGAAAGGAGACCTAATAAAGCAATATAATGATGAAAGAGGACATGTATCTACACCTAAAATAGCCAACAAAATATTGTGGTATGGATACTATTGATCTATCGTGTTCATTGATTACTATCAATGGATGAAGGATTGTAGATCTTACTGCATGTTATAGGGAAATAAGAAGAGAACTTTGATGCTGCTAGAACCATGTATCATAACTAAACTATTATAATGGTGGTACCTTGATTTTATAGTCAATATAAACCCATTTTCAAGTGCTAGACATGGATTACTTCACCAAATAGGTGAAAGTAGTCCTAGCCAAAGTGACCACTTAGGAGACAATGGTGTAAATATTTGAAGATATCATTACTAGGTTTAGAAACTCTATTGTCATTGTCATAGATAATGCCTTATTTAAATGGGTCTAAAGTGATGAAGTTTTCCCTTGAATATGGGTTCCTACTTAAAATATCATCTAATTACTATCCTTAGATAAATTTATTGGCTAAATCAACCAACAAGAACATCATAAGGATCTTGAAGAGGGATATGAAATATAATAATATATTTTATATGGGTCTTATAAATATTTGATATGGGCCACCCATAATCGAAGGTTGAATATATTTTAATATTTTATTTTATTAGTGAGAGGGAAAGGGTTTTATTAAGAGGGGTATATAAAAAAATAGATATTGTAATTGTAAAATAGAATTCATGTCAATTATTCTTTTTTAAGATGTTGGATCATGAAACAAATATTAGAGTTGTTCCTTAATAATATTATTTGGTGTTTCCCTACTTGAAGTATGTTTTCATATTTTTGTGTCTATTTATAGGGATTATTTTGTGTATAAACTAATTTTAGATAAATGATTATATTGTTTCTACATAAAAAATGAATTGTTTCTCTTATTAGAAGTGAGATACATAATATATTTTCTTGTTCATACCATAAATTCAAGGGGCCCATGATGAGGCAATGGTGATCCAAGTTAGAAAAAATAACACTTGCATTGCATTTGCACTCAATACCCGATGCTAGCAATTCTTCCAATCCCATAAATTATTTGCCTTGATTTCTTCTACTATATTTTCTTCTTCTTTTCCATAAATTTTCTTCTCTTCTTTTCCCTCAATTGTGTTAAGTGATGTATAATGTGATTATTTGTTGTCTTTATGACCCAAAAAATTTTGTTTCCTTTGTCCCAACAACATCATAACATATATCCTTTAAAATATAGATGTATAGATCCTTTTTCTTCTATCATCAAAATAATCAAATCAAAAGAAAACTTTTCACTCAACTAGATCCAAAGCCTTCATGGTTGTTAGGGTATTATATCAACAATAGTTTGATAAGTTACAAATTATTTAATACTCTTATGACCATTAAAACTTTTGTATCAAGTCCTCTTATAATTCTTATCAAAGACTCAAGTATCAACGTAGTTTTGTCATATCACTTCATTAATACTTCATAAAAAATTTGTTTAATAGAACACTCTAGGGACCTAGTCTTATTAATACACTATATTATGGATGTGAAATTCATTGCAAACCTACCATGCAATGGAATAATAGGGTTATTATTTCTAAATTGGTTCATTAAAAAAATATGGTACTAGTCCAAATTTATAAATTCAAAATCAAACATATACATCTATGATCCACTATGTTTCCTAGAATATTGTTGGATATTTAAGCCTTACTACTATAGAATATCATAGGTACCAATATAAAATAGCCATAATATTGAAGGTCAAGATATCAATAATAAAAAGTAGAATTATATATGAGAAATATAATATGTATATCAAGGCCAATATAATAATGAAAATAATATTCACTTATAATATGAAATGTGAATGTAAATGCTCTAAAGCATTCATGTACTTTGCATGAAAAAAACTTACAATATTAACTGCTCAAAATCTATATATAAGATTTATTCACTGTATCTTCCTCTTTACAATTAAATTTTTTCATCTTTGATTAATTTATTATGAAGCATTATCTCCATAATATATCCATAATAATACAACTCTTCATGTACTTGACTATTGCTCTCTATATGACAAGTCCCATGACCTTTGGATTATCATCTTGCCACTTGCATACTAGAATTTACTTTCTTCTTACATGTACACTTGCCTCTATGACACTTGCACACTTATACATGACTCTTGCACTTCTACATGCACTCATAATGTAAGACACTTGTGCACATTATCTCAATATACTATTGCACTCTAACTTACATGACACTTGTGAATTTCCTACACATTACACTCTTACATGACATTTGTGCATTTCCTATAAATTAACACTTACATAAAAAGGTCAATATATATTGTACATCTAAACTATAGACTCGATCCTAATATATTACATATTTATAGTTGTACAATGAAGATATGATGGAAGTACATTAGCCTGTACCAAATAATATAATATTCCTCAACACCCCCCTTTATTACATTATTTGGTTATTAAAGAATTTAGTCTTCAATCTTGGTCTTCATTTTCAACATTCAATATTCATGCGACCTTCAATTGATCATGAACCTTCAATATTATTTATCATCTTGAATGTTGGGTTCGTTCATTTTTCATGTTTGTAGGATAATCTTGGACTATGCTTGATCCAATTCCTTATTTCCTGTCTTTCTAAAAAATTAAAAATCTTATCAATAATTTCATCTTGAGGCAAATTTTTAACAATATATTGAGAGAATACCATTGAATCTAAGGCATATATTCCATTCTTGATTGAACCTGTAGATTTAGATTTGTTTTGATTCTTGATAATGAATTTCCTATGTTCATTTGTATATTTGAACTCTATTGTCATTTTTTTTTCAACTAATTGAGAAACTGAGATAAGATTAGTTGATAGTCTAGGAACATATAAAACATTTTCTAGCACAAAATTTAAAAATGGCATGCTAGGTATTACTCTACTAGTTCCTTGAACTTGATACATCTTATCATCTACAATTTTTAGTGAGATATTATCCTTGACTTCTAAGGATTCAAACTAATGTAAGTTTCCACACATATGAATACTAGCTCTTGAATCTATATACCAAATATCTATTTCTCTTTGAATATATTGATGAGATTCAAGTGATATTTGTTAGAAATAGCTTGTATTACATTATTTGGGTTATCTAAATGTAACTTGCTTGGTACATACTTACGACATTAGATTACTTTAGGTGTAATTTATCTAGTTACTTCATGCAATGTAATAAATACACAAGTATTAATGTGCAAGGTGTCCACTTGTACAACTAGGTAGAGTGTTGGCTAAAGAACTTATCTTCCTATATAAAGGGCCATAGATATAGAAGAGATATAATAGTAGAGTAGGATTACAATAGTGTAGGATAGACAATTTTGTAGTGTGTGTGAGCTATAAGCTCAGAGTTCATTCATTGAGCAGTAGCTTGTATCATGGAGTGTTCATTTCCTCCATAGCTACTATTGTACTCATTTTTGGTATTTCTATTTACAACATATTTTAGTCATCTCATAGATTTACTTTCTTTCTTATTATTCTACATCTTGTGAATGCTATCTCCCATTGCATGTTGTATCAAAAGCTAACATTGGTATCAAAGCTACAATAGATCAAGCTATGATATATCAATAGGAAAATGATATCAGAGCTAATAGTGGTATCAAAGCTATCTTCTATTACGTAAAAAATTGATAGGCCTATGGTGGATTTTAGATTTGGCCATGAGATCATAAAAATAATCTTTAAAGATTTTATGCATGTAATATTAGAATATGTAAGTCATGGCCCATTCATATGTGTCTCCTACATTATCAAGGTCAATTGACAATAACTTTTAGTGAAATGTCTCCCAAGGCAATGTAAAGGTTGTTTTATTTTGGTCATTAAGATTACATTAGATTTTGTTATATCCTAAAACCCATCATTTAGGGAGAGCATTTTGTGGCCTATGGTAGAATACATGAGCATATAAATATTAGGGAGGGAAAAATCATCCTTAGAACATGCTTTGTTAAGATCACAAAAGTTAGTACAAATGGGTATCCCCTTGTTAGGCTTACAACGGGCACCATATTTGAAATCCATTCTAGATAGTCAATTGGTTGAATAAATCCCATGCCTAAGATTTTTTACAACTCATTTTTAACCAAAAGGGCTATAGTGGGATGATGTTTCCTCAACTTTTATTTGACTAGATTACCATTGGGATTTATTGTAATGTTGTAGATGACAAGGTTTGGGTCAAGACTAGTCATGTATTTATAGGACCACACAAAGACCTCTTGATACTTTATGAGGAGCATGACAAAATTATATTACTCTTTGATTGAGAGACTCTTCTCAAGTTTGATGATTTTAGAATTATTTAGGTTGGTGTTGATGTTGACATATATGGTTTCCTCGATGAGCATATGGGAACCCTCTTCAAGATGATGAGGGGTGGGGATGATATGAATGCCATTTGTAGAATTATTTAGAATGGGTGGCACAGTATAATTGAATTTAGTGTTACAAATAAAAGAGGGTGAAAAATGAGGTGAGGTAGAATAGTAGATATTTGAGGTGATTGGCAAGAAGTGGACACATGGTATGACGAGCTAGGTGGGATATGAGTGAGAGATAGATGTGCTAAAGACAAGGGTAACTCATGTGGATGTGTGACCATATGGAAATACTTGAATGGTTTATCATCTACTAGGATGCATTGAACGTGACTCTCATATGTGTATTTGAGGAAATGGTGTAAGATTGAGAGTATGCACTGCATATCATGTATCCATGATCTACCTAGGAGTACATTGTATTACATATATCTATACAAGAAATTACATAAAGTTTGGATAGTCTAGACCTACTTGGATAAAGAGGATGATTATCTTTAGCATTGAGCATAAGGTTTTGTTGAATACCCACAAAGTGAAAGTAGAATCAATGATGTGAGTAGGTGGAAGATTGATATGTTTAAGGGTAGATGATGTGATGATGTTGATGTATGATATCATGTCAATCAAGACACATTTCAATATTTTGATATCAATAGTGGCCATGATGTTCAATGGTGTATTTGGTACTTCCACTAGGATAGTATTAATCTTAGTATCATAAACTATGATGGTTGGTGAGGTGTAGGTTTAAATGTTAAGCATACAATTGACAAAAGCATTGGAATAATGGGTTTGTAGCTCTATGGCTTTGAGTATATCCATTAGTGCCTCTCTATGGGGAGGCAATTTTTGGATTAACTCATAAATTAAGAGCTTATATGAGGCTACTTTGAGGCTATGGGTAAGCCTAATTTTAATACGGAGGATTAGCCAAGATTGAGGCATAATGGTGACTTGCATTGGTAGAGGTGGAATTTTGGATGAGGATGACATGTTTTATGGGTTGGTTATGCAAGTGGATTTGGATATCATCGATTTCTAGTGACCACATGAATCATGCCAATAAAACCTGAATAATTGGGGGTATTATTGACATGGTTAACCTAATTTGATTGAGATATAGCTATAGTTCCTCTATTGTTTGGTTGTGCTGCATCATGTTATGGTAATGGGGTTTGATAGATACCCATATTTTTATTAGGGTAACAAGAGGGTTGTTAACTTTGATAAACCCCATATTAATTAAATCCTATAATTTATGCTTAAGTAGGATGCACTTATCGATGTCATGACCCTTTTATCGATGGCAGATGCAATATCAATATTCTCTATACCCTTCTCCTCTAGGTTTTTTTGGATATTTGGATTTTATCTTGGGTAAGGATATTAGTTATGCATCAATGAGTTTTTAAAAATTCTAGATAGGGGCTCTAAGAGAGGTGCGAAATTTTATTGGGGCTATTGAGGATGCACAACCTGATGAGTGGTATTTTTATTTTAGGTGGGAGGTGGCACAATATTATATGTCAACTACTGTGGTGGATAGAAAGGTTGCTAATGTAGATGTTGAGGTTGTTGTTGGGGAGGTTGAGTGGTCAGCCTGTACAACACTACCTAGTTGGCTTGGGAAGGTTTGTATAGATTATTTTTTATGTTTTCCTTGGAATTTTTACCTATCCATTACTTCTTCCAAATCTTGATTTCTCCTTATTGTATCTTAATATCCTCAATAATTTTGGCTCGAGTGAGATCTTCCTCAAGATTTCAATATTGTTGGAGTTGAAGGAGGGATATTTATTAGGAATAAATTCAAGTGAACATATGATTTAGTTCAATTATGGGGATGGATAAGGTTAATTTAGTTAGTATCAATCTCCATTGATTTCTATAATTAAGGATGAACTCATCGTCAAATTGGTGAACGTTGGTGAGATCCGTTAAGGTGGTTTTCTTCTTAATATTTAAAGTGAAGCATTCTAGGAAAATATTAGCCAATTATTCAAAATTATACAATCTATGTCTAGTAAAATGGTTGTACCAATCCAAATATCCTCTTGCAAGGGATAAAAAAAAATTATGAAGCATGAAGGAGTTTATCACATTGATGAGATAACAAGCATTGATGAATGTGCTAAAGTGACACTGAGGATCTTCTTTGCCCTTGATTTTTTCAAATTTAGGTATTTTTAATAGGGGATGAGAAGGTAGCATTGGTAATGAGGGGTTGATGGGGTAGTTATGAAGTTTAATAAAGGTTGGCTTTTAATACCCCATTCCTATGATTTACGAGTCCAAGCTATTGAATTTGTTGGCTAGTTGTTGGAATGCATTTTAAGTGGCTTGGGGGGTTGAATAATGGGTTCTATGATGAGTTGGATAATATGGATGAATAGGGGGATATAATTAGTGTGAATAAATATGATAATGATAATTATTAGGGTTTAAATAGGGTTCTTGTAGAACTTGGGATCTCGAAGGTGGATGTTGATAATGTTGATGAGAATGATTACAGTTGTGCGAGGAATGTGATGGGAATTTTTGAATGTGGTATTAGTGATAGATAATAGGTTGAAGTGGGGGATATTATTATGGGTAGGAATTGAGAGTTTGTGTAGAATTTGAATGATGAATGTGTTGGGTGGAGTGTGATTGGTATGTTTGAGAGGTGGGTTGAAATGTATTAGGAGTGAAATAGTATTTATCAAGTTGTGGTTAGTGTGGATGTGGGTTATGTGACTCTATTGTAGGCCATTTATGAGAGTGATGATGATGGGAATATATTGCAATAACTATATGTATAAAATATGTGGAATATGGTGATTCAAAAAATAATTATCCCTAAGCCAAAAAATGATATGAAGAAATAGGAGTTTGAGGTGGTTTTTGAGGAATGTGGATGGTGTTAGAAGAGTTGATGCGATAATATGGGTAGTGATTAGGAAGTGATTTATGGGAAGATAGATAATGAGAAGATATCATAGGATTATAGGATGGTGGGGAACAAGCTAAATATATAGTATAATAACGTACAATGTGTGAACCATTGATATGAATGGTGGAGGATGAAGGATAAGTGGTGGGTGGAGTGACATGGAAAGTTATGGATTAAGGAGGAAAAATAGGGAATTAGAAAAAATATGGACTGGATGAGTGTAGATTGGAACCGATACAAACTTAGGCTAAATTATGTGGGTGAGAAGTGTGTGTGACATAAGGAGGTGATGTAAAAATGTGTAGAAATTTTGATGAGTGGACATGATTTTATGAATATGGGTGATTAAGGTCGATGTCCATATACATTGGGCGTATGGTGCATTGTGGAGGGGTGGCACTAGTTATCCCATATGGTGAGGATATCAATGAAATTCTAAAATTTTGCACACTTGAGGTGTGATGAAAACCAGAGGATATGAGAGGCGATGGAGGATGATAAGAATTGTAATATTTCACCTAAATGAGGATGGGATTAATACAAGAAATAATATGTATGGTGGTAAATATGGAGGGAATGAGCTATGTGGTGGGGGTATGATGAAGGAAGGTCCTAGATTCCATGAGGAAATTGACCATGGTAGATTGGATTGGTGAAAAGGAAGTGAGAAACATCAAGATCAATGGGCATGATGTTTGGCTTGGGTGGAGAAAGGAAATATTAGGATGATGGGACTCAAAAGGTGTGGTGTGATTGGTATGATGGTTACCGCCTTGATCAGATACAATGTGATGAGTCTCATGTAGGAGAGATATGTAGTTATGGACATAATCAGACATGTTATCCTAATGTATTTGGGATGTGTTCCCATGATAAGTTGTGGTAGTAGTTGAAGAATGGGTATAGATACTTGAATGGTCCATGGATATTTGGGTTTTGAAAGAAGCCTTGGCTTGCCTATGGGTCATTACCATAGACTATCCAAAATGAAAGAATGTGTTGGTGGATGCTATCTTTTATTTTTATTTTAAGTAAAAATACACTATCTATGCAAATAGAAAGGCAAGAAGATAATGAATGTTTTGATTTTTCATTTTAAAGTCTTGATTTTGATTTTTTTAACTTGTTTTTTTTTTTGTCTTTTGATATTCCCTAGACCTAGGAACTATGAAGGATGATTGAATTAATTATAATAAGGTTTATTTAAGAATTTTAACCTAAAAAGAAATAAAAATGCTTCCAAGGATGATGGGTTGGCTCCAGGTATCCTAAGGGAGTAAAATAAATCCCTCAAGAGAGGCCATGTTGTCTATTTTACTACTTGCCCAATTAGGATTTCACTTCACCATCGATTAGGCTTGCATATAAATGACAAATACAAGTCCAAAAATTAGTAAGCCCTATGAAAAAAAGGGCATCTAACCTCAAAATTATCTTGAGCTAACCCCAAAGGTAACCAACTTCCTGTTGACAAAATAGAGGAAACTATGCAATCTAGCTATGGTGTCTAAAGGGCTCAACCAATGGTTGGTGGTAAAATCCAACATCACTAGGAGGTTTTCCTCATAAAAGTGTGTGATTTGATGTGTCTTTTGATTTTGATTTTTTTTAATTTTTTTTTGGTTTTTGTTTTTTTATGCCTACTTACCATGCAATTTTAAAACTAGCCCTAAATATGCAAATAAAACAATGATCTAATGTGCCTTTTGAAATAAATATAAACCTAAATAAATTTTTGAAAACATGCACAAACTAATCTACTGATCTTAAAAGAGAAGAACAACCTAAGCTACTGAGTTTAGAAAAGAAAAATGATAGCTATTCTACAATATTTTTGAGTTTTTGAAAGGAAAAATACAACTAATCTAATTTGCCTTGAGTGTTTTGGGAGAATAGAAAGAGATACATAAGGTATTGTGCCTTTGAAATTTTAAAATCAATGGAAAGATACAACTAAAGTAGTGTGCATTTGAAGTTTTGATAAAGGAATAAAAAGAAACAACTAAACTAATGCTTTTTTTAAAAAAATCTAAAAGAGACAAGGGGAGGAAAGAGATTCAAACAAACAAATATAAATAACTATGCTATAAATTTTTATGCAAAGTCAAAATATGGGAACCTTTGATAAAATAAAAAGGAAAACTAAGCATACTATATCCCTGAGCCTGAGATTGAGCCTATGCAATTGTTTTTTGAACTTGAGAACCACCATGGGTGGTTGAGACTATGCTTGAGAACCACCGTAGGAAGTTGAGATTGTGCTTGAGAACTACCATGAGTGGTTGAGACTGAGCTTGAAAATTTCTATAGGCATTTAATATTGATATTGACAACTACCATAAGTGGTTGAGAGTATGCTTGAAAACTACCCTTGACAGTTGATACTAAGCATATGAGGGTAGATCTTGTCAGATCTAACCCTAATATGAGAAGTGTGATTGTGTCTACCCTACCCTCGAATGTCTATAATAGTGACAAAAAGTAGGAAGTTAGAAAAAAAAGCTAAATAATCATGTAAAACACAAAGAACCCTAAGAAAAATACATAAGAAATTATATTCCCAATGTAAGCACCAAAGCTCATGCAAAAAATCAAGTGTCAAATGTGTTGTGGAAAAAGGGTCACATCCTGATCACCATTTGTGTAAAAGAGGAAATAAAACATAACAATTGAAAGTATATAAATTAAAATAAAAGAGATATTTGCAATTGATTTGAAATTTATAAACTTTATCCTTTACAAATAGGCCCTTTTGGTTACAATCAATCTCCTAAAATAGAGGGTTTTCTTTTACAAGTAAAATATATGGTGTGACAAGTTATCTCCTTGAGTGCACATCAAGTTGTGGGAGGATTTAGAAGACACATTGCTTGACCTCAAAAACTTACATGTGTATCCAATAACTACACATAAGCTTACAATAACAACATAAAAATCATATGTAGGGCCTTTCAGAATGAGGTCCAAATCATGAAAGAAGATTACAAAAAGCAACTAAGACACTACAAAAATTTACAAAATTGAATATACAAGTTATAAAACTATGTAAAATTATTACAAAACCCAAAAACATGACTTGATTTACCTTTATATGCAATATAAGGTTGATATGGAGTTGTTTATGGTTTCTAGGCTCAATCACCCATGGTGGTTGTGCTTCTGGTCAACTACCCTAGGTGGCTGTGTTTTTGGTCAACTACCCTATGTGGTTGTGCTTCTAATCAAATTTCCTATGTGGTTGTGCTTATGTTCAACTACCTTCGGTGGTTGATATTTTGGATAACTACCTTGGGTGGTTAAGATTGTTATCTGATAGAGGGTTTTGATCTTGAATCTGAGCCTTCAAAGATTTGTTTTGGAGTCCTTATTGCAAATCCAAATTTTTATTGAATATTTATTTTTGATGTTGGTACAAAAAAATGTTAGTGAGCAAGCTAAAAATCCTCCATTTTTCATGCCTTTGAGGCTCCTCCAATGGTAAAACCTACAAGCACAATTTTAATAAAATACACAACAATATCGAATGAAATTTGAGCAAAGTTTTGTTATAATGTTTGTGCACTCTATGAACATGAAAATGGAGATCTATTTGTAAAGTCTCCCATAGGTGGATAAGAGTGAAAAGGATGGAATAAAATAGGTGAAAAGTGGCATGATTGTGTAAGATGGGAATCTTAGAGATTCCCTACTTGAAGTGAAATGCGGATAAATATGAAAATTTCCTAGTTTGGCCTATGATGTCCTATGATGCCTTATGACATGCCATAATACCTTATGACATGCCATGATGCAATATGACATGCCATGACACATTATGATACATATCATTAACGACATTTTTGTGGAGAGATTCCTCACCCCACTAAATTAGCATTTTAAATCGAAGTGTCCAAGTGAAGAGAATCCTCACCCAAATGCATTAAATGTACTTTAAAAGTTGGAGGAAAGAGGGAAATATAATGCTAACCAAAGCTAATATGAACTAAATAGTCGAGTGGTCTCATGATGATAGTGGTTAGGCATAGGACAGGGCTAAAGCGAGTCAAATGGGTTAGAAAGAGTCCAAGGGGCTAAAATAGCCAATATTAATAATTCCTAAGGTTTTTAATATATTAATTAAAATAATTGCACAAATTATTAAATATTAATATTAGCCATTGCAAATGTGAAACTTTTTAGGTGTCTACAATATAATAATGAAAATAGGACCCAATATACATTTCTATGCAATCTAGGGTTTATTTGGAGTTTTTTTTGGATTTTATGCTCAACCACCAATGGTGGTTGTGCTTCTGGTCAAGTTCCCTAGATGGTTGTGCTTTTGGTCAACTACCTTGGATGGTTTAGACTCTGGTTAAGCACCCTATATGTTTGAGACTACTATCCAGTAGAGGGTTTTGATCTTTAATCTAAGCCTTCAAAGATTTGTTTCAGAGTCCCTTATATAGATCTTATGCATTTTTGAATATATACTATTGATGCAGTTTCAAAAAAATATTACTGAACAATCCAAAAAGACTCCATTGTTGATGCCTTCGATCTCCTCCAATGGTAAAACCTACAAGAACAATGTTAATAAAAAACACAACAATATCAAATGAAATTTAAGTAGAGTTTTTTTATAATTTGTGTGCACTCTATGAAAATGAAAGTGGATACCTATTTGTAAAGTATACCATGGGTAGATGTAATGACCAAAAAATACACAAATAGAAAAATACAAAAATAGATTTTTTTTTTTTTTTTTCACTAAGAAGAGAGGTACATGAACCCTTCATGAATCCCTAATTCACTAGCAAACACCTAAATTTTCATTCTCCTTAGTTTCCCTGGAAGTTACATATCATGAATTACCCTAGCATAAATCCATCTGTGTAGGCGTATAATGTATTACTATGGATAAGTCCATATTTTTCATCATTTTTGATGAGCTAGACTTATCACCCTCTATCCATTGAATGTGTACATGCATATCCATACCATACATAAATCCTTATGTGTAGGTATGCTATGAGTACCACAAGTTAAGCTATCCATCTCATCTCCATGACGAGCTATCTTAACTCATATGTAATGTCTTCCTACGTAGTCATCTATATCCCTAAGGGGGTCTCAATTCCATTAGGTCCCCCTATGTTCACCCTAAGGGGGTCTCAATTCCCTTAGGTTACCTCTGAGTTTACCCCAGAACTCTACACTAGATTTCGTATCATCAAGAAATCAATGATAATACATCTATGCTACCACATCATAAAATAATCAAACAATAATAGATAAAATGAAGAAAGATTAACTCTAAAATAGAAACTAATACATGGCATAATAAAATATAGACATATAGTAAAATTACTTTCAATAACCCAATAATGATTAACTCAACATTACTTTCATAATAAGCCTTTGCTAATCAGAGGTATCACATTATCTATATTGGGGATATCTCCCCACTATTCTAATATATGGAACATATGTAAGTCAACGAAATATGCCATACCTATTCTTTGTTTCCATCTGATTACTTGCTTCCCTTTGGTTCTTTGAGTGTAGTAGGGGATAATGATACTCATGGTTCAGGATAGGCATACCTTTAAATGCATATATTCATCTACTATGCCAAATTGCAACTAAACAATATTCCATTAAGTATCTAACCATCTAATGTATAATGGACATCATAAAAGAAGATTTACTTTACTTTTAACCTCCATCAAATCCCCTTGGAGAGTCATCCAAACATGCTATCACTTTGATTAAGGTCTAACTTAATTTTATTTCTTTCATGTCATAAAGCATTAACATCTCATACCCTTAACCTTTAGAATAATCATTCCTTCATCCCTTAAATCAAAGCCCTATAACTCCAGTTTAAAGAAGAAATCCACATTTCATTCTATTTAAAAACTCCTAAGATAATCAACATTAATCCAAGGTTCTATTTAAATAATCCTTCCATATATTTCCCTAAGATCAAAGGTTCCTTTTCAATCAAAACCTAACATTTACATATCCCATATAAATCAAAGGTTCCTTTAAATAAAACCCATTATATGTCTCATATAAATCAAAGGTCCATTTAATTAAAACATACTATATGTTTCACATATAAATAAAAGGTCCATTTAATTAAAACCTACTATATGTTTAACATATAAATCAAAGGTCCATTTAATTAAAACCAACTATATGTTTCACATATAAATTAAAGGTCCATTTAATCAAAACCTACTATATGTTTCACATATAAATCAAAGGCCCATTTAATTAAAACCTACTATATATTTCACGTATAAATCAAAGGTCCCTTTAAATTAAATCCTAATATATGTTTCACATATACATCAAAGGTCCATTTAATTAAATCCTAATATATATTTCACATATACATCAAAGGTCCATTTAATTAAGTCCTAATATATGTTTCACAAATACATCAAAGGTCCATTTAATTAAATCCTAATATATGTTTCACATATAAATCAAAGATCCATTTAATTAAATCCTAATATCTGTTTCACGTATGAATCAAAGGTCCATTTAATTAAAACCTAATATATGTTTCACATATACATCAAAGGTCCATTTAATTAAATCTTAATATATGTTTTACATATAAATCAAAGGTCCATTTAATTAAATGCTAATATATGTTTCACATACACATAAAATATCCATTTAATTAAATCCTAATATATATCTCACATATAAATCAAAGGTCCTAATATATGTCATACATATAAATCAAAGGCCGTTGTTTTTTATTTAAAACCGTGATCTAAAACCTTTCGTAAACTATGGCTCTTTTACATAGCAAATATACAGTTAGTTTTAATGCAATACAAGGCACACCAAACATCCATGGCAAACCCAACATCCACTAATACTAGGGATGTTCTACTAATGTTGACTAGTTTTCTCAACCTGCACTCCCTCAAACCCAGGGGTTTTCCTTTGTCAAACACTACGCTTACTTTGTCGAACGTTGTTCCAATGCAAATAGATCCTCTGATATCACTCTCTATAGCACTAGTTAAACATGGTGCCCTCTCATGGCACTAGGGGTATTTGACTCAAACACAATGCATAGTGGCCTTACCAACAACACACCTTTCCCACTAGTATTGAAATTACCAATGTAGCTACAATGCACATCGCTTCCAAGCAAGAATGGCTTCACTAAAACATAGAGTTCTCCCACTCAAGGTGGATCCAAATGAAGGTATAGCAGTGAAGAACACAAGCTTATACTAAGGGGGGGTGAACAGTATAAGACCACTTTTTACTTTCTTTCCAAACTAATATCAATTAATGTCCTTAATTGTAATAACCAAATATAGCAGTGTTCATTAATAACTCATATAGCAATAGTAAGCAAGAGCACAAGTCACCATACACAATTGAGACACAATATTTAACATGGTTCCCCCAATGTGGGGTACTCCACAAAATAATATTCTTATAATATTTCACACAGAAATAAGGATCCTTATCCAATACAATGATTTATTTGATCTTCTCAAAGATAGGTAATAACAAGCTTACACAGAACTTGTCCAAATATACATAATAAGATCACACAAAAGTTATCCAAAACTACTCAACAAGCTCAGACAGAACATGTTCAAATTTATTTGATCTGATCAAAGCTAGAAAATAACAAGCTCACATAGAACTTCTTCAAATCTACATAACAAGATCACACAGAAATTGTCCAAAAATTCTCAACAAGCTTACCAAGAACTTGTCCAAAACTGCTCTAGCAAGCTCACCAAGAACTTGCTCAAATATGCTCCAACAAGCTCACTAAGAAATTGCTCAAATTCGCTCCAACAAGCTCACTAAGAACTTTTCCAAAACTACTCTAGAAAGATCAACAAGAACTTGCTCAACTCTGCTCAATAGCCTCACTCTGAACCTCATCAAAATCTATCCCAAATCTGTCCACAAGTTTGTCTAAAACTATCCATAAATCTATCCCAAAAACTATCCACAAAGCCTTCTCAAAGGCTCAATCAATCATACACAAACTACCATAGATATGTCCAATTCTATTCCAAAGGCCTTATCAAAGGCTCAATCAATCATGCTCAAGTATTACTCAAATCTCATCCACAAATATATGTAGGCAAGGCTCAAATATGAACTAAATAATGAATGTCAATGCACTCTACAATGGATGACAACAATGATCCACAATGATCTCAACTCAACTCAACTCAAATATCAATCTCAACTCAAGTCAACTCATAGAAGCATAAAGAGAATTGTTAGAGACTCAATATGTTCTAAGCTCAATCTCAACTCAAATCAATCTCAACTCAAGTCAACTCATAGAAGCATAAAGAGAATTGTTAGAGACTCAATATGTTCTAAGCTCAATCTCAAATCAAATCAGAATTATAGAATAGTTTATTTCATGGGACTTGAACAATCACCTCACACAATCACTTGACTAGGCTCAATAAACTCAACTCAACCAATCACCACAATGGACAATTCTTTCTCACAAAATCCTAGTCCAAGCATGTATCAACCAACTCAAATGTTTCCAACAATGCTCAACCACAAATCTCACATTACAATGATAATCATGTTATTTTCAATTTCTTTACATAACCAATGGGTTTCAACAATTGTGCTTATAAAATGAGGTTTAAACACAACTCTCAAACCATAAAACCTTGAAGCATTCAACCAACCACTTTCAAAAAGAAAACCACAATCAATCATTTTCACTCCAATGATATTTCAGAAATCAACCACCATAAACAATCAATAGAAGAATGTGCCCATACCTTTTTGATGCCAAGAAGTTATCCATAAAATATGCCACACTAAACACAACTTTCCTTTCCAATATCAATAAGGGTTAGTGGACTTCAAATAATAATTACAAGATAAAGCATAACTCAATTTACACCTTTTTACTCCAACTTAATAAACACATCCACCAAAGTCCTTTTAATAAAAACCCTTATCAAAATAATAATCAATAAACCTCTCAGAAATTATTTTATAACAACTCCTTATTTCTCCTAAATATTAATTCTCAATTTCATGAACATCAAATTAAATCAACAACTCATCCACTTTTGAAATAATAATCACAGCCCTTATAAAAACAAAGTTTAATTAAAAACTTTAATTATTCCTAACCACCTTATAACTCCAAATTAGGGCTTAACAAAATTAATTAGAGCACCTTATATCCAACATAATACTCTTTGGGAGTCCTTTTTAGATATGCATAACTCTTCTATCTATTCAAAACTTCCTTAAGCCTTAGCCTAATTTCCTTTAGTTTCTCTTCCATTATCCTGACCAATTCTAGCCCGATCACTACTCGATCCTCTAGGTTGTCCCATGACAATGATGTTCTACGCTTTCGTCCATACAAGGCATCGAAAGACACCATTCCTAGCAAGGAGTGATATCCATTATTATAGGCAAATTATACCAGAGGTAGATAGTCTTCCCACTAATATTTACGATCCATGTAGTACATGCAGATCATGTCCTCTAAAACTTGGTTTACCCACTCTATTTTTCCATCAGTTTCAATATGGTATGCTGAACACATATTCAATTTCGTACCAACTACACTATGAAGGAATTTCCAAAATTCAAAAGTGAATTTGGAGTCTCTATCTGAGATGATTACCTTTAGAAACCCATGCAATCAGAATATCTCTTTGATGAATCTACTAGCTACTACCTGAGCATCATCCTTGGTATTTCCTGGTATGAAGTGGGCAACCTTAGTCAACTTGTTGACCACTACAAATATGGCATCATGTTGGTACCGAGTCTTGGTTAATCCTACAATAAAATCCATGGATATGACCTGCTATTTTTGCATAGGTACCTCATGCATATGATATTTTTTGGTGGGATGCTAGCATTCTACCTTAACCATCTGACATTCGAGGCATCGAGCAACAAAATTTGTGATATCATGTTTCATTCCTACCCAAAATAAGGCTCTTTTGATGTTTTCTTGTATTTGGTACCTCCCGGATGAGAAGAATAAGGAGATATATGAGCTTCTTGCATTATAAAGTTCCTCAAATAACCTATCTTTGGTATAATGACCCTTCCCTTATAGAATAGAAAGTCATATTTCATACTAAAATCTTTATTTCCCTTATGATATTTATCCATATTGACTCGAATCCCTTGACAATACTCATCCTTATATTGTCTCTATCTCACTTAATCCATCATATCCATGTGACCTCTAGTGATGGCTGCTATATATCTCCTTCTACTTAAAGCATCAACCACTTTGTTCTCCTTTCCTTTTATGTACTCAATCTCGAAATCATACTCAACAAGGAATTCTACCCATATTCTCTGCCTTGCATTAAGTATTGGTTGTGTGAGTATATACCATAGAATCTGATGGCTATTTTCAATTCAAAGGGCCTTCCCACCAAGTAGTGGCACCAAAAATTTAGAGTGTGCACCACTGTAGCCAGCTCCAAATCATGTGTAGAATAATTAACTTCATGCTTTTTAAGCTTCCTTTAAGTATATGCCACTACTAAATCCTCTTATGAGATTACCCCATCCAACCTGTCTATTGATGCATTTGTGCACACTAAAAAGTCCCCTTGAGGATTGGGAGCCTTTAGTACAAGTGTAGTAGTAAGCTTATGCTTTAATAGCTCAAATAGTCCTTTATATAACGTCTATAATAGCCCGTTAACCCCATGAAACTTCACATTTTAGTGAAATTAGTCAGGGTGGCCAATTCAGAATAAATTATATTGTTTATAGATCCACAACAATCCCTTTTTACAATATAATGTGTTTGGGGTACCTTACCTCTGGAACATAGAATTAACTCGTAGCCATATTCCCACAAAGTTGATTATTTCTCATCAATTCCAACACGATCCTAAGATGCTTATCGTGCTCTTATTTATCTCGAGAGTATAAAAGGATATCATCCAGAAATACCAAAACAAATTGGTCCAAATGTCCCTAGAATATGTTTTTCATTAGGTTCATGAAAGCGTATGGGGAATTAGTCAGCCCAAAGGGTAGAACTGTAAACTCATAATGCCCATACATAATATTAAAAATCATTTTATGAGTATCTTCCTCAAAAATTCTCAACTGATGATACCCTGACCTTAGATTGATTTTGGTAAACACCTTGGCATCCTTCAATTGATCGAATAAATCTTCGATCCTAGGTAAAGGATATTGATTTTTTATTGTAGCCTTATTTAGCATTCTGTAATCAATACACAGTCTTAGTGAACCATCCTTATTTTTAACGAATAGAACTAATGCACCCCACAATGACACACTCGGTTTTATCAAACCCTTCTCCAATAATCGTTGCAATTCAACCTTCAGTTCATGAATTTTAGTAAGATTCATTTTATACAGGGATCTATGAATAGGTTCATTCCTATCATAAGTTCAATTTTAAAGTTGAATTCCTGTACAGGATATACTCCAGGTAGGTCCTCTGGAAATACGTCCTAAAACTCCTGTAGTATTGGATGTTGTCCTAGTATTTCTCCTTTCTCTTGGTCCCCCACCTCATTGAGTTTTACCACATACACTATCCATCCTCTCTTTAGGACCTTTTTCACTTGAATAGAGGAAAAAATTTGAGGTTCAAAAGCCTCTTGATCGCTATGAACTCTTAGTATTTCTCTACCTTTCTCTAAATACTCAATCTAGTGGTCTTGGTAATTGAATAAGGCTTTACGAGCTTGTAGCCAATCCATCCCAAGAATCACATCAAAGGTGTGTAGGGGAGCTACATATAAACAAAATTCTATAGTCCCTTCAGATAAAATAACTTCTAACATAGGGTAACATTGGTTTACCGAGTAGGTTTACCTAGAACCATACTCTACCTTCCACCCTTGAGCCAAATACATAGGCATTTTTGACACAGTACTTGCTAGAATAGATGAAATAAAATTTTCAGTGGCTCCACTATCTATTAAAATATTTACTTGCTTATTTAAAACCTTACCTTTCACAAGTAATGGGGTGGCTTATCCCTATAGCTTCTACTTCCTGGTTGTAGCATAGATTCCATGTTCTAGTTCCTTCCCTTTTGCACCAACTGAGCTAGTCCCTGCTTGATATGGACATTGATTATAGTAATGAGGTCCTCAAAAATTGTAGCACCCTTACTTGGGTCCTTCCTATTTCTCAAGATTCTCATTCCCATTCTTAACTACTGGAGTTAAAGTATGCCACTTCTGTGGCTGAGATTTCATATCACTGGGCTTGTTATCCTTCTTACAAAAGTTCTTATTGAACTTATTTCAATTCTTGTAGGGTTTCTTCTCAATATTTTTTGGATTCTTGGATTTTTGCTCTTGCTTAGCCTCCCATTTTACAAACCCATTACTATCCCTCTTCTTTAATTCTTGTTGCACTTGCTCGAGTAGAGCGGCATACTTATAACAAAAGTGTGACTCCAATTTCTTTGCCAAGTCATATACCTTTTGCAGTGATTTGAGCTCTTGCATCTCCACATCGTACCTTAACCTAGATTCCAATCCAATGATGAACTTATGAACTTGCATTTTCTTATTATAAATAAGTACATATTTGAATAGCCTTACCAAATTCTTATATTACACTTCTACAATGTTGGTTCCTTGTCTAAGACTAGCAAATTATTAAAATTTATGGTATAGAAATGCTCTGTTAGAAATCTCTTTTTGAATATGTTTATAAATTTTTCCCATGGAGTATCAATGGGTTCAATATTGGTTTCCTCGTAGTGGGTTTCCTACCACTCTAGAGTAGCTCCTTCTAGGTTAATCGTAGCCCATAGTGTTTGGGTTCTATATGAGTAACCTTTTACTGTAAAATGAACCTCTACCTCTCTCAGCCATGCTTATGCTACCTAACCATCACCTTCTCCATCAAACTTTGAGATACTAATGTTTTTCTACTAAGGCTTTGGCTTGTACTTGTTCTATAGTTAGTCCACTATCTAGGCCAACCTCTGAGCATCAAACTTGTGAATTCAAATTTGTAGTCATTTCGAGCAACTATCATATCTGATCCTGCATAGCAGTGACCATAGTAGTGAGTTCTTCTACCTCCTTATTGGGGTTGGTTGCTTCCTCATCCTGGTTTTCTTCTCCAACATCACTTTTTTGAGTTTGTCTAGGTGTAGGTCTCTCTATTATTGTCTTAGGTGGCATCTTAACCTGATTCCATCCAAACAAGGGGATTAGATTACAGTTTCATTTTAAGTTGTATCTCTAATCAAGCCATAATACAAAGTTCTCTTACTATATGAATCATCAACCTAACTAGGGAAATACCCTAGGTTGATATGTATCACCAATACCAAAGCCCATAATAAGGCATCATGAAACTGCTCCTAGATCATCCCAAATTTAGCCTATTCCATAAGTGAGCCTTCCTTAGACACATATAATTTCCCTTTATCATGCATAGAAGCTTTATACCCTTGTACCTAGAGCTCTAATACCAAATGTAATGACCCAAAATCATACAAACAGAAAAATACAAAAATAGCAAAAAAAAAATCAATAAGGAGAGAGGTATATGAACTCTTCATGAATGCCTAATCCACTAGAAAAAACCTAAATTTTCATTCTCCTAAGTTTCCCTAGAAGTTAAATCTCATGAATTAGCCTAGCACAAATTCATTCATGTAGGCGTATAATGTATTACTATGGATAAGTCCATCTGTTTCATCATTATTGATGAGCTAGACTTATCATCCTCTATCCATCAAAGGTGTACACACATCTCCATACCATACACAAATCCTTATGTGTAGGTATGCTACGAGTACCACACGTTAAGCTATCCATCTCGTCTCCATGATGAGCTATCTTAACTAATATGTAATATCTTCCTACTTAGTCATCTATCTCCCTAAGGATGTCTCGATTACCTTAGGTCCTCCTATGTTCACCCTAAGGGGGTCTCAATTCCCTTAGGTTACCTCTGAGTTCAACCTAGAACTCTACACTAGATTCCCTATCATCAAGCAATCAACGATAATACATCTACGCTACCACATCATAAAACAATAAAAAAATAATAGAGAAAATTAAGCAAGAATAACTCTAAAATAGAATCTAATACATGGCATAATCAAATATAGACATATAGTAAAACTACTTTCAATAATCCAATAACAATTAACTCAACATTACTTGCATAATAAGCCTTTCTTACTCAAAGCTATCACATTAACTATATTGGGGATATCTCCTCACAATTCTAATCTATGGAACATAAGTAAATCAACATAATATGTCATACCCATTCTTTGGTTTTATCTGATTTTATTTGTCTCCCTGCTTCCCTTTCGTTCTTTGAGGGTAGTAGGGGATCAAGATACTCATGGTTCAGGATAGGCATACCTTTAAATGCATATATTCATCTACTATGCCAAATTGCAACTATACAATATTCCATTTAGTATCTAACCATCTAATGTACAATGGACATCATAAAAGAAGCTTTAATTTTATTTTCACCTCCACAAAATCCCCTTGGAGAGTCATCCAAACATGCTATCACTTTGATTAAGGTCTAACTTAATTTTATTTCTTTCATGTCCTAAAGCATTAACGTCCCATACCCTTAACCTTTAGAATAATCATTCCTTCATTCCTTAAACCAAAGCCCCATAACTCCAGCTTAAAGAATAAATCCAAATTTCATTCTATTTAAAAACTCCTAAGATAATGAACATTAATCCAAGGGTTCTCTTTAAATAATCCTTCCATATCTTTCCCTAAGATCAAAGGTTACTTTGCAATCAAAACCTAAAATCTACATATCCCATATAAATCAAAGGTTTCTTTAAATAAAACCCATTATATGTCTCATATAAATCAAAGGTCCATTTAATTAAAACCTACTATATGTTTCACATATAAATAAAAGATCCATTTAATTAAAACCTACTATATGTTTCACATATAAATAAAAGGTCCATTTAATTAAAACCTACTATGTGTTTCACATATAAATCAAAGGTCCATTTAATTAAAACCTACTATTTATTTCACATATAAATAAAAGGTACATTTAATTAAAACCTACTATATGTTTCACATATAAATCAAAGGTCCATTTAATTAAAACCTACTATATATTTCACATATAAATCAAAGGTCCTAATATATGTTTCACATATACATCAAAGGTCCATTTAATTAAATCCTAATATATGTTTCACATATACATCAAAGGTCCATTTAATTAAATCCTAATATATGTTTCACATATACATCAAAGGTCCATTTAATTAAATCCTAATATATGTTTCACATATAAATCAAAGGTCCATTTAATTAAATCCTAATATATGTTTCACATATAAATCAAAGGTCCATTTAATTAAAACTTAATATATGTTTCACATATACATCAAAGGTCCATTTAATTAAATCCTAATATATGTTTCACATATACATCAAAGGTCCATTTAATTAAATCCTAATATATGTTTAACATATCAAAGGTCCTAATATATGTCATATATATAAATCAGAGGTCCTTCTTTTTATTTAAAACCATGATCTAAAACCTTTCGTAAACTATGGCTCTTTTACGTAGAAAATCTATTGTCAGTGCTAATGCCATACAAGGCACACCAAACATCCATGGCAAACCCAACATCCACTAATACCAGGGACGTTCTACTGATGCTGATTGGTTTTCTTAACCTGCACTCCCTAAAACCTAGGGGTTTTCCTTTTTCAAACACTAAGATTACTTTTTTGAACGTTGTTCCAAGACAAATAGAGCCTTTGACATCACTATCTATAGCACTAGTTAAACATGGTGCCCTCTCATGACACTAGGGGTTTTTGACTCAAATGCAGCGTAGAGTGGCCTTACCAACAACACACCTCTCCCACTGGTATTGAAATTACCAATGTAGCTACAATACACATCGCATCCAAGCAAGAATAGATTCACTAAAACACATAGTTCTCCCACTCAAGGTGGATCCAAATGAAGGTATAGCACTGAAGAACACAAGCTTATACTGAGAGGGGGGTGAATAGTATAAGACCACTTTTTAATTTCTTTCCAAACCAATATCAATTAATGTCCTTAATTGCAATAACCAAATATAACAGTGTTCATTAATAACTCAGATAGCAATAGTAAGCAAGAGCACAAGTCACCATACACAATTGAGACACAATATTTAATGTGGTTCCTCCAACGTGGGGTACTCCACAAGATAATATTCTTATAATATTTCACACAGAAATAAGGATCATTATCCAATACAATGATTTCTTTGATCTACTCAAATATACGTAATAACAAGCTTACACAGGACTTGTACAAATCTACATAATAAGCTCACACAAAACTTATCCAAAACTGCTCAACAAGCTCACGTAGAACTTGTCCAAATTTCTTTGATCTACTCAAAGCTATGGAATAACAAGCTCACATAGAACTTTTCCAAATATGCATAACAAGATCACATAGAAATTGTCCAAAAATGCTCAACAAGCTCACCAAGAACTTGTCCAAAACTGCTCTAGCAAGCTCACCAAGAACTTGCTCAAATTTGCTCCAACAAGCTCACTAAGAAATTGCTCAAATTCGCTCCAACAAGATCACTAAGAACTTATCCAAAACTGCTCTAGCAATCTCACCAAGAACTTGCTCAACTCTGCTCAATAGTCTCACTCAGAACCTCATCAAAATCTATCTTAAATCTGTGCACAAATCTATCTAAAACTATCCACAAATCTGTCCCAAAATCTATCCACAAAGACTTCTCAAAGGCTCAATCAATCATACAGAAACTACCACAAATATTTCCAAATATATTCCAAAGGCCTTCTCAAAGGCTCAATCAATCATGCTCAAGTATTACTCAAATCTCATCCACAAATATATGAAGGCAAGTCTCAAATATTAACTCAACAATGAATGGCAGTGCACTCTACAATGGATGACAACAATGATCCACAATGATATCAACTCAACTCAACTCAAGTCAACTCATAGAAGCATAAAGAGAATTGTTAGAGACTCAATATGTTCTAAGCTCAATATCAACTCAAATCAATCTCAAATCAAGTCAACTCATAGAAGCATAAAGAGAATTGTTAGAGACTAAATATTTTCTAATCTCAATCTCAACTCAAATCAGAATTATAGAATAGTTTATTTCATGGGACTTGAACAATCACCTCACACAATCACTTGACTAGGCTCAATCAACTCAACTCAACCAATCACCACATTGGACAATTCTTTCTCACAAAACCCTAGTCCAAGCATGTATCAACCAACTCAAATGTTTCCAATAATGCTCAACCACAAATCTCACATTACAATGATAATCATGTTATTTCCAAGTTCTTTACATAACCAATGGGCTTCAAAAATTGTGCTTATAAAACAAGGTTTAAACACAACTTTCAAACCATAAAACCTTGAAGCATTCAACCAACCACTTTCGAAAAGGAAACCACAATCAATTATTTTCACTCCAATGATATTTCAAAAATCAACCACCATAAACAATCAATAGGAGAATGTGCCCATACCTTTTTGATGCCAAGAAGTTTTCCACAAAATCTGCCACACTAAACACAACTTTCCTTTCCAATATCAATAAGGGTTAGTGGACTTCAAATAATAATTACAAGATAAAGCCTAACTCAATTTACACCTTTTTACTCCAACTTAATAAACACATCCACCAAAGTCCTTTTAATAAAAACCCTTATCAAAATAATAATCAATAAACCTCCCAAAAATTATTTTATAACAACTCCTTATTTCTCTTGAATCTTAATTCTAAATTTCATGAACATCAAATTAAATCAAAAACTCATCCACTTTTGAAAAAATAATCACAACCCTTATAAAAAAAAAGTTTAATTAAAAACTTTAATTATTCCTAACCACCTTGTAACTCCAAATTAGGGCTTAACAAAATTAATTAGAGCAAAAACGTATTTACCTCCTCAAGGGGATTCGAACCCCTGGCTTGCCCACACTACGAGTGCCTTAGACCATAGCTAAGGTTACCACACGAGCTAGCCGCTCGTTCGAAATGGAAAGGCACAACATGCCTTAAAATATTTCCTCCCTTTCCGTAAATCAAAAGCGCTTCGAGAACTTTTCTTCCAACACCTTACGAATGCAGTCAAGGGTATTTGAAACCTTGACGTTTGTGCTGCCACACACCTTAGCCAAAATCCAATTGCCAATGCGCCACTTTGCCCATGATGACTTTGGACTTCGACCAACCTTCGTTTATTTGTTGCTTCTGCTTTCTAAAATATTTTCGCACGAGCTCAATTCGGATGCTTAGCCAATGATTATTAACCATGAGCAAGGATCAGTTTATGAACCTTAGGTATCCCATTTATATAACCTCATTATTATTTTTGATGACGTTAGTGGAAATCTTGCATATTTAATTTTAAATTTAATTTTAAATTTTACATAATTAAAATTTAAACTAAATATTAAATATCTCCATCACCGGGGCACCTTTTTTGAAGAAACAAAAGGCCAACTTGGGTTTTAAGAAAAACCCAGTTCAAATCTGCCATCCATGGTTTCAAAATAAAATATTTTATTTTTCCTATCTTGGTTTTCACAAAAACCCTGTATTTATCCATGTTTTCCAAAATATCATTTGGCCACCAAAACTCAATGTGATCCATGTGATATCAATGATCCATGTGACATCAATGACAACATAAAATAACTCAAATTGCCAACAAGCACACATCATTTCCAAGAAATAATGGCTTCACTAAAACAACCTAGTTCTCCCACTCACAGTGGTTCCAAATGTGGGTACAACGCATAATGCTTCCAAGAAAGAATGGCTTCGCTAAAACACATAGTTCTCCCACTCAAGGTGGTTCCAAATGAAGGTACAACACACAAAAATTCTAAGGCAATAATAGATTCACTAAAACAACCCATTTCTCCCACTCACGGTGGTTCCAAACATGGGTACAATGCACAATGCTTCCAAGCAAGAATGGCTTCACTAAAACACATAGTTATCCCACTCAAGGTGGTTCCAAATGAAGGTACAACACACAACACTTCCAAGGCAAGAATGGATTCACTAAAACAACCTAGTTCTCCCACTCACGGTGGTTCCAAACGTGGGTATAGTGCACAATGCTTCCAAGAAATAATGGCTTCACTAAAAAACACAGTTCTCTGACTCAAGGTGGTTCCAAATGAAGGTATAGTGCACAACGCTTCCAAGGTAAGAATAGCTTCACTAAAACATCTGAGTTCTCCCACTCACGGTGGTTCCAAATCTAGGTACAACACACAATGCTTCCAATAAAGAATGGCTTCACTAAAAACATATTTAATCAAAACCAAATCTTAGCTTAGAATAATCCAACTTGTGGTTTCACTAAGATAGACATCCGATGAAGTCTGCTACCTCCATTTCAGCTCCTGGTGTGCTTACTTTCCTCTGCCTTTCCCCTCACTTCCTATGTTCTTCCCTTCAAATTTTTTTCCCCTCATTTCATTCTACCTCTTCCTTACATGCCTCCTCACCTTGGTGGTTCATCGATCATCCTCTCGAATCTTGTGCCACCACCTTTCCATAAATGCCCATCCCCTATCCCTTGTGCGTTCCTCTCATATTTTTCTTCTTTGGCAAGTTTAAGCATCATAGGCCTTTCCTTAGGTTGCACCATGTAGGAATGTGGGATCACGACATATTATTTTAAAATAATAAAGATATTTATAATATATTATAATATAATATATTTATAATATATTATAATATATCTATTATTATTTTATTTAAATGAAAGATCCTCTTTCACTTTATTATTAACTAATTAAAACTTTTTTAATGAATTTTCTCTTATCATTAAAATAATCACTTTTAATTAATATCTAATGAATCATAACCACTATTAATTAAAATATCTATTTTTAATTAATTAAAATTGAAACTCCTTAATTAATTGGAAATGAATTTTACAAATGAGCTCTAATGAGCCAACCATTATTTTTCTAAACTCCATTAATTAATTTAAAAGCATCTAAATTCAGCATATAACTTAATTTGTTCTCTTTTACAAGGAGGATGCTTTGTTTTCATTTTTTAATATGACAATTAATCTTATGCATATATAATCATCTTGCACGAGTTCTTATATAGGAGCTAAATAATCAAACTAATCAAGTTATGATGTAGTAGAAAGCAAACACATTTATACAATTAACCAAAGAGGGATTCTTTCCATCAATTCAATCACCCATCTTAGCCAGAGATTTTACAATAGCTACTAGGCTATCAACTAAAGCTCTAGGTGATCGACTATTGATGATTATCCCTTATATCAATGCATACCTTTATGAAGGTATCTATCCATGTTAAATTTGAGTACCTTAATAATTTCCTTTGATCTTTGGTACCCTCGTCTTTGGTGGGTAACTCTACCTATTCCACCTACAGGTGTACCTGATCTTATTGATCAATTGTTCAAACTAAGTATCACCACAACTTTGATACATTGTTTTCTTATGCCTTAAAGTCAGCTAGGGAGGGTCATGATATCCTACCCCACTAGGATTAAACATCATCCTCGATGTTTCCAGTTTTCCTTTTGTTGTTAGAAGAAAATAAAATTATTACATCATATAGTTTCAAACGAAAAGGGAAAATGTTTTCGCATAACCTCCACTTTCTCCCAAGTGGAATTCTTCTTAGAGAACTGGTCCCACTAGACCTTACATTGATTTGAGAGTCTGATTTCATAGATATATAGATCAAAACTCAAGAATATTCACTGGTAGTACTTCAATGGCTTATAGATTTACCATCTACAATTTAGAAACATCCCACACATGGTTAGGGTCATCAACATATTTCCTAATTAAGAATATGTGGAAGTTGTCATGGATTTTGGATAGATTAGGTGGTAAAGCAAGTCAGTATACAAATGAATTGATATTTTTTGTGATCTCAAAGGGCCCCACAAAACGTGAATACAACTTCATGGATTTGATAGCACTTTTATTTGGCTTAACCCTTAAGAAAACCTTATCTCCAACAGAATACTATTTGGGAGTCCTTTTTAGATATGCATCACTCTTCTGTCTATTCATAGCTTCCTTAATCCTTTGACTAATTTCATTTAGCTGCTCTTCTATTATCCTGACCAATTTTGGTCCGATCACAACTCGATCCTCTAGGTTATACCATGACAATTATGTTATACGCTTTCGTCCATACAAGGTATCGAAAGACACTATTCCTCGTGAGGAGTGATATCCATTAGTATAGGCAAATTATACCAAAGGTAGATAGTCTTCCTAGTAAGATTTATGATCCATGCAGTACATGTAGAGCATGTCCTCTAAAACTTGGTTTACCCGCTCTATTTTTCCATCAGTGTTAAGATGGTATGCTGAACTCATATTCAATTTCATACCAATTGCACTATGAAGGAATTTCCAAAATTCAAAAGTGAATTTGGAGTCTCTATCTAAGATGATTACCTTTGGAAACCCATGCAATTATAATACCTCTTTGATGAATCTGCTAGCTACTACCTGAGCATCATCCTTGGTATTTCCTAGTATGAAGTGGGCAAACTTAGTCAACTTGTCGACCACTACAAAGATGGCATCATGGTTGTACCGAGTCTTGGGTAATCCTACAATAAAATCTATGGATATGACATGCTATTTTTGCATAGGTACCTCATGTAGATGATGTTTTCCTACGGGATGCTAGCATTCTACCTTAACCATCTGACATTCAAGGCATCGAGCAACAAAATTTTTGATATCCTACATAATTCCTACCCAAAAGAAGGCTCTTTTCATGTTTTCTTGTATTTGGTACCTCCACGATGAGAAGAATAAGGAGATGTATGAGATTCTTGCATTATAAAGTTCCTCAAATCACCTATCTTTGGTATAATGACCCTTCCCTTATAGCACAGAAAGTCATATTTCATACTAAACTCCTTATTTCCCTTATGATCTTTGTCCATTTTGACTCGAATCCATTGGCAATACTCATCCTGATATTACCTCTATCTCACTTGATCCATCAAATCCATGTGACCTCTAGTGATGGCTGCTATATATCTCCTACTTAAAGCATCAACCACTTTTTTCTCCTTTCCTTTTATGTAATCAATCTCGAAATCATACTCAGCGAGGAATTCTACCCATATTCTCTGCCTTGCATTAAGTATTGGTTGGGTGAATATATATCGTAGACTATGATGGTCTATTTTCAATTCAAAGGGCCTTCCCACCAAGTAGTGGCACGAAACCTTTATAGCATGCACCACTGTAGCCAACTCCAAATCATGCGTAGCATAAATAACTTCATGCTTTTTAAGCTTCCTTTAAGTATATGCCACTACTAAATCCTCTTATTAGAGTACCCACCCAACCTGTCTATTAATGCATTTGTGCACACTAAAAAGTCCCCTTGAGGATCGAGAACCTTTAGTATCGGTGTAGTAGTAAGCTTATGCTTTAATAGCTCAAATGTAGCTTCACACTTCTCTGACCACTTGAATTATTTCCCTTTATTATGAAGGTTCGTTATGGGTCCAAAAATCTTGGAATAGTTCTTTATATAACGTCTATAATAGCCCGTTAACCCCATGAAACTTCACATTTTAATGAAATTAGTCAGGGTGGCCAATTCAAAATAGACTCTATAGTTTATAGATCCACAACAATCCCTTTTTCCAATATAATGTGTTTGATGTACCTTACCTTTGGAACATAGAATTAACTCTTAGCCATATTCCCATTAAGTTGATTCTTTCTCATCAATTCCAACACGATCCTAATATGCTTATTGTGCTCTTCTTTATCTCGAGAGTATAGAAGGATATCATCCAGGAATACTAGAATAAATTGGTCCAAATGTCCCTAGAACATGATGTTCATTAGGTTCATGAAAGCGGATGGGGCATTATTCAGCCCAAAGGGTAGAGTTGTAAACTCATAATGCCCATACCTAGTCTTAAATGTTGTTTTATGAGTATTTTCCTCACAAATTCCAACTAGTGATACCATGACCTCAGATTAATTTTGGTAAACACCTTGGCATCCTTCAATTGATTGAATAAATCCTTGATCCTAGGTAAAGGATATCAATTTTTTATTGTAGCCTTATTTAGTATTCTATAATCAATACACAGTCTTAGTGAACCATCCTTATTTTTAACGAATAGAACTGGTGCACCCCACGATGACACACTTGGTTTTATCAAAACCTTCTCCAATAAACCTTGCAATTGAACCTTCAGTTCATGCATTTCATTAGGATTCATTCTATATGGGGATCTATGAATAGGTTTAGTTCCTATCATAAGTTCAATTTTAAAATTGAATTTCCATACATGAGATACTCCAGGTAGGTCCTCTGGAAATACGTCCTAAAACTCTTGTAGAATTGGATGTTGTCCTAGTATTTCTCCTTTCTCTTGGTCCCCCACCTCATTGATTTTTACCACATACACTATCCCTTCTCTTTAGGGCCTTTTTCACTTGCATCGCGGACAAAATTTGAGGTTCAAAATACTCTTGATCTCTATGAAATCTTAGTCTTTCTCTGCCTTTCTCTGAATACTTAATCTAGTGGTCTTGGAAATTGAATAAGGCTTTACGAGCTTGTAGCCAATCCATCTGGATAATCACATCAAACGTGTGTAGGGGAGCTACATATAAACAACATTCTATAGTCCATTTAGATAAAGTAACTTTTGCCATAGGGCAACACTAGTTTACCGAGTAGGTTTACCCAGAACCTTACTCTACCTTCCATCCTTGAGCCAAATACCCAGGCCTTTTTGACATAGTACTTGCTAGAATAGATGAAATAAAACTGTCAGTGGATCCACTATCTATTAAAATATTTACTTGCTTATTTAAAACCTTACCTTTTACAAGTAATGGGGTGGCTTATCCCTCTAGCTTCTACTTCTTGGTTGTGGCATAGAATCAATGTTCTAGTTCCTTCCCTTTTGCACCTGATGAGCTAGTCCCTACTTGATTATAGTAATGAGGTTCTCAAAAATTGTAGCACCCTTACTTGGGTCCTTGCTATTGCTAAAGATTCTTATTCCCAATATTAACTACTAGAGTTAAAGTATAAAACTTCTATGGCTGAGATTTCGTATCGCTAGGCTTGTTATCCTTCTTACAAAAGTTCTTATTGAACTTATTTTGATTCTTGTAGGGTTTCTTCCCAATATTTTTTGGATTCTTGGCTTTTTGCTCTTGCTCAGCCTCCCATTTTACAAACCCATTACTATTTCTCTTCTTTAGTTCTTTTTGCACTTGCTCGAGTAGAGCGGCATACTTATAACAAAAGTGTGACTCCAATTTCTTTGCCAAGTCATATACCTTTTGTAGTGATTTGAGCTCCTACATATCCACATCATACCTTAACCTAGATTCCAATCCAAGGATGAACTTATGAACTTGCATTTTCTCATTATAAATAGGTACATATTTGAATAGCCTTACCAACTTCTTATAGTACACTTCTACTATGTTGGTTCCTTGTCTAAGACTAGCAAATTCTTAAAATTTTATGTCATAGAAATGCTCTGTTAGAAATACCTTTTTGAAGATGTTAATAAATTTTTCCCATGGAGTATCAATGGGTTCAATATTGGTTTCCTCATAGTTGGTTTTCCACCACTCCAGAGTAGGTCCTTCTAGGTTAATCATAGCCCATAGTGTTTGGGTTCTAGATGAGTAACATTTTACTATAAAATGAACCTCTACCTCTGTTAGCCATGCTTTTGCTACCTACCCATAACCTTCTCCATCAAAATTTGAGATACTAATTTTTTTCTACTAAGGCTTTGTCTTGTACTTGTTCTACAGTTAGTCCACTATCTAGGACAACCTCTGAACCTCAAACATGTAAATTTAGATTTGTAGTCATTTCCAACAACTATCGTATCTGATCCTGCATAGCGACGATCGTAGCAGTGAGGTCTTCTACCTCCCTATTGGGGTTGGTTGGTTCCTCATCCTGGTTTTCTTCTCCAACATCACTTTTTTGATTTTTTCTAGGTGTAGGTCTCTCTATTATGGTATTCGGTGGCATATTAACCTTATTCCATCCAAGCAAGGGGATTAGATTACAGTTTCATATTAAGTTGTATCTCTAATAAAGCCAAAATATAGAGTTCTCTTACTATATGCATCATCAACCTAACTAGGGAAATACCCTAGGTTAGTATGCATCATCGATACCAAATCCCATAATAAGGCATCATGAAACTCCTCCTAGATCATCCCAACTTTAGCCTATTCCATAAGCGAACCTTCATTAGACACATCTAATTTTTCTTTATCACACATAGAAGCTCTATACCCTCATACCTAGAGCTCTAATACCAAATGTAATGACACAAAATCACACAAACAGAAAAATACAAAACTAGAAAGAAAAAAAATCACTAAGGAGAGAGGTATATGAACCCTTCATGAACACCTAATCCACTAGCAAAAACCTAAATTTTCATTCTCATAAGTTTCCCTAGAAGTTAAATCTCATGAATTAGCCTAGCACAAATTCATCTGTGTAGGCATATAATGTATTACTATGGATAAGTTAATTTGTTTCATCATTCTTGATGAGCTAGGCTTATCACCCTCTATCCATTGAAAGTGTACACACATCTCCATACCATACACAAATAATTATGTTTAGGTATGCTACGATAACCACGAGTTAAGCTATCCATATCGTATGCATGATGAGCTATCTTAACTTATATGTAATGTCTTCCTACTTAGTCCTCTATCTTCCTAAGGGGGTCTCAATTCCCTTAGTTCCTCCTATGTTCACCCTAAGGGGGTATCAATTCCCTTAGGTTACCTCTGAGTTCAACCTAGAACTCTACACTAGATTCTCTATCATCAATCAATCAATGATAATACATCTACGCTACCACATCATAAAACAATAAAAAAAAAATAGAGAAAATTAAGCAATATTAACTGTAAAATAGAATCTAGTACATGGCATAATCAAATATAGACATATAGTAAAATTACTTTCAATAATCCAATAATGATTAAATCAACATTACTTGCATAATAAGCCTTTCTTACTCAAAGGTATCACATTAACTATATTGGGGATATCTCCCCACAATTCTAATCTATGGAACATAAGTAAATCAACATAATATGCCATACCTATTCTTTGTTCAAAAGCCTCTTGGTCGCTATGAACTCTTAGTATTTCTCTGCCTTTCTTTGAATACTTAATCTAGTGGTCTTGGAAATTGAATAAGGATTTACGATCTTGTAGCCAATCCATCCCGAGAATCACATCAAAGGTGTGTAGGGGAGCTACATATAAACAAAATTCTATAGTCCCTTCAGATAAAGTAATTTCTACCATAGGGTAAACCGGTTTACCGAGTAGGTTTACTTGGAATCGTACTCTACCTTCCACCCTTGAGCCAAATACCCAAGCCTTTTCGACACAGTCCTTTCTAGAATAGATGAAATAAAAATATCAATGGCTCCACTATATATTAAAATATTTACTTGCTTATTTAAAACCTTACCTTTCACAAGTAATGGGGTGGCTTATCCCTCTATCTTCTACTTCTTGGTTGCAGCATAGATTCAATGTTTGAGTTCCTTCCATTTTGCACCAGCTGAGCTAGTCCCTGCTTGATATGGAAACTGATTATAGTAATGAGGTCCTCAAAAATTGTAGCACCCTTCTTTAGGTCCTTGCTATTTCTCAAGATTCTCATTCCCATTATTAACTGTTGGAGTTAAAGTATGCCACTTCTGTGGCTGAGATTTCATATCGTTGGGCTTGTTATCCTTCTTACAAAAGTTCTTATTAAACTTATTTCAATTCCTATAGTGTTTCTTCTCAATATTTTTTGAATTCTTGGATTTTTTTTATTGCTCATCCTCCCATTTTACAAACCCATTACTATTCCTCTTCTTTATTTCTTGTTGCACTTGCTCGAGTAGAGCGACATACTTATAACAAAAGTGTGACTCCGCTTTCTTTGCCAAGTCATATACCTTTTGGAGTGATTTGAGCTCCTGCATCTCCACATCGTACCTTAACCTAGATTCCAATCCAAGGATTAACTTATGAAATTGCATTTTATCATTATAAACAGGTACATATTTGAATAGCCTTACCAAATTCTTATATTACACTTCTACTATGTTGTTTCCTTGTCTAAGACTAACAAATTCTTAAAATTTTATGGAATAGAAATGCTCTGTTAGAAATATATTTTTGAATATGTTAATAAATTTTTCCCATGGAGTATAAATGTGTTTACTATTGGTTTCCTCATAGTGGGTTTCCCACCACTCCAGAGTAGCTCCTTCTAGGTTAATCATAGCCCATAGTGTTTGGGTTCCATATGAGTAACTTGTTACTGTAAAATGAACCTCTACCTCTCTCAGCCATGCTTCTACTACCTACCCATCACCTTCTCCATAAAACTTTGAGATACAAATGATTTTCTACTAAGGCTTTGGCTTGTACTTGTTCTATAGTTAGTACACTATCTAGGCCAACCTTTGAGCCTCAAACTTGTGAATTCATATTTGTAGTCGTTTTGAGCAACTATCATATCTGATCCTGCATAGCAGCAACCATAGCAGTGAGGTTTTCTACTTCCCTATTGGGGCTGGTTGGTTCCTCATCTTGGTTTTCTTCTCCAACTCATTTTTTTGAGTTTGTCTAGGTGTAGATCTCCCTATTATGGTCTTAGGTGGCATCTTAACCTGATTCCATCCAAGCAAGGGGATTAGATTATAGTTTCATCTTAAGCTGTATCTCTAATGAAACCATAATATAGACTTCTCTTACTATATGCATCATCAACCTAACTAGGGAAATACCCTAGGTTGGTATGCATCACCGATACCAAATCCCATAATAAGGCATCATGAAACTCTTCCTAGATCATCCAAATTTTAGCCTATTCCATAAGCGAGCCTTCATTATACACATCTAATTTCCCTTTATCACACAAGCTCTATATCCTCATACCTAGAGCTCTAATACCAAATGTAATGACCCAAAACCACACAAATAGAAAAATATAAAAATAGAAAGAAAAAAAATCACTAAGGAGAGAGGTATATGAACCCTTCATGAATGCCTAATCCACTAGCAAAAACCTAAATTTTCATTCTCCTAGGTTTCCCTAGAAGTTAAATCTCATGAATTAGCCTAGCACAAATTCATCTGTGTATGCGTATAATATATTACTATGGATAAGTCCATATGTTTCATCATTCTTGATGAGCTAGACTTATCATCCTCTATTCATCAAAGGTGTACATGCATCTCCATACCATACACAAATTCTTATGTTTAGGTATGCTATGAGTACCATGAGTTAAGCTATCCATCTCGTCTCCATGATGAGGTATCTTAAATTATATGTAATGTCTTCCTAATAGTCCTCTATCTCCCTAAGGGGGTCTCAATTCCCTTAGGTCCTTCTATGTTCACCCTAAGGGGGTCTCAATTCCATCAGGTTACCTTTGAGTTCAACCTAGAACTCTACACTAGATTCCCTATCATCAAGCAATCAACGATAATACATCTACGCTACCACATCATAAAACAATAAAAAAATAATAGAGAAAATTAAGCAATATTAACTCTAAAATAGAATCTAATACATGGCATAATCAAATATAGACTATAGTAAAATTACTTTCAATAATCCAATAATGATTAACTCAAAATTACTTGCATAATACGCCTTTCTTACTCAAAGGTATCACATTAACTATATTGGGTATATCTCCCCACAATTCTAATCTATGGAACATAAGTAAATCAACGTAATATGCCATACCTATTCTTTGTTTTTATCTTATTATTTTCTTCTCCTTGCTTTCCTTTGGTTCTTTGAGAGCAGTAGGGGATTAGGATACTCATGGTTCAGGATAGGCATACCTTTAAATGTATCTATTCATATACTATGCCAAATTGCAACTATACAATATTCCATTTAGTATCTAACCATCTAATGTATAATGGACATCATAAAAGAAACTTTACTTTTATTTTCACCTCCACGAAATCCCCTTGGAGAGTCATCCAAACATGCTATCACTTAGATTAAGTTCTAACTTAATTTCATTCCATTCATGTCCTAAAGCATTAAAGTCACATACCCTTAACCTTTAGAACAATCATTCCATATTTCCCTAAACCAAATCCTCATAACTCCATCTTAAAGAATAAATCCACATTTCATTCTATTTAAAAACTCCTAAGACAATCAACATTAATCCAAGGGTTCTCTTTAAATAAACCTTCCATATCTTTCCCTAAGATCAAAGGTTCATTTTCAATAAAACCCTAACATTTACATATCCCATATAAATCAAAGGTTCCTTTAAATAAACACCATTATATGTCTCATATAAATCAAATATAAATTTAATTAAAACCTACTATATGTTTCACATATAAATCAAAGGTTCCTTTTAATTAAATCCTAATATTTATTTCACATATAAATGAAAGGCCCATTTAATTAAAATATACTATATGTTTCACATATAAATCAAAGGCCCATTTAATTAAAACCTACTATATGTTTCACATATAAATCAAAGGTTTCTTTTAATTAAATCCTAATATATGTTTCACATATACATCAAAGGTCCATTTAATTAAATCCTAATATATGTTTCACATATACATCAAAGGTCCATTTAATTAAATCCTAATATATGTTTCACATATAAATCAAAGGTCCATTTAATTAAATTCTAATATATGTTTCACATATACATCAAAGGTCCATTTAATTAAATCCTAATATTTGTTACAAATATACATCACAAGTCCATTTAATTAAATCCTAATATATGTTTCATATATACATAAAAGGTCCGTTTGATTAAATCCTAATATATATCTCACATATAAATCAAAGGTCCTAATATATGTCATATATATAAATCAAAGGCCCTTGTTTTTATTTAAAACCATGATCTAAAACCTTTCGTAAACTATGGCTCTTTTACGTAGCAAATCTACAATCAGTGCTAATGCCATACAAGTAACACCAAAAATCTATGGCGAACCCAGTGTCCACTAAAACCAGGGATGTTCTACTGATGCTGAATGTTTTCTCAACTTACACTTCCTAAAACCTAGGGGTTTTACTTTGTCGAACACTACGCTTACTTTGTCAAACATTGTTCCAAGGCAAATAGAGCATTTGACGTCGCTCTCTATAGCACTAGTTAAACATGGTGCCCTATCATGGCACTAGGGATTTTTGACTAAAATACAACGTAGAGTGGCCTTACTAACAGTACACCTCTACCACTACTATTGAAGTTACCAACATAGGTACAACACACATCGCTTCCAAGCAAGAATAGCTTCACTAAAACACAGTTTTCTCACTCAAGGTGGTTCCAAATGAAGGTATAGCACACATCACTTCCATGCAAGAATGGCTTCACTAAAACAACCTATTTATCCCACTCACGGTGGTTCCAAATATAGGTACAATTCACAACGCTTTCAAGAAATAATGGATTCACTAAAACACATAGTTCTCCCACTCAAGGTGGTTCCAAATGAAGGTACAATACACAGTGCTTCAAAGACAATAATGGATTCACTAAAACAACCCATTTATCCCACTCATGGTGGTTCCAAATGTGGGTATAGTGCACAACATGTCCAAGAAAGAATGGCTTCACTAAAATACATAGTTATCCCACTCAATGTGGTTCCAAATGAAGGTACAATGCACAATGCTTCTAAGGTAAGAATGGCTTTACTAAAAAAACCTAGTTCTCCCACTCACAGTGGTTCCAAATGTGGGTACAGTACATAGCACTTCAAAGAAATAATGGCTTTGCTAAAACACATAGTTCTCCCACTTAAGGTGGTTCCAAACGAAGCTACAACACATAGTTCTCCCACTTAATATGACAACTAATCTTATGAATATATAATCATCTTGCAGTGGTTCTTATATAGGAGCTAAATCATAAAACTACTCAAGTTATGATGCAGTAGAAAGCAAACACATTTATACAATTAATCAAAGAGGGAGTCTTTCCATAAATTTAATCGCCCATCTTAGCCAAAATTTTTATGATAGCTCTAGGTGATCAGCTATTGATTCAGTAAATGCATGCCTATATGAAGGTATCTATCCATGTTATATTCAAGTACCTTATTCATCATTTCCCCTGATATTTGGTACCCTTGTCTCTGGTGGGTAACTTTGCATGTTCCACCTATGAGTGTACCTGATCCTGCACACTTGGAAATATGTTAGAAATAACATGCCCTCATAAATCAACTAAACATCACATACTTGGTTCAATTGTTCAAACTAAGTATCACCACATCTTCGGTTAATACATTTTTTTCTTGTACCTTAAATTCAGCTAGGGAGGGTCATGACAGTAGAAGAAGGTGGAGAGGATGGAAGAAAAAGGGTGACAAGTGGCATGATTATATAAGAGGGGCATCTTGGAGATTCCCTAATTGGAGTGGATAAATATGCAACTTTCCTATTTTGGCCTTATGATGTCCTATTGTGTCTTATGACATGCCATACTACTTTATGAAATTCCATGATACATTATGACACCCAAATTCATTGAATGCACTCAAAAAGTGGAGGAAATAGGGAAAATTAATGCTAACCAGAGTTAATGCAAACAAAAGTTAAAAATAATGAAGTGGTCTCATGATGATTGTGGTTAGGCGTAGGAAGGGGCTAAAGTAGTTCAAATGGGCTAGAAAGAGTCAAAATTGCTAAAATAGATAATATTAATAATTCCTAAGGTTTACAATATATTAATTAAAATTATTTCACACATTATTAAATATTAATATTAGCCATTGCAAATGTGAAATTTTTTAGGTGTCTACAATATAATAATGAAAATAACATTCACTTATAATATCAAATATGAATGTAAATGGCATAAGTCATTCATGTACTATGCATGAAGAACACTTACAATATTAATAACTCAAAATTTGTATACAAGATTTATTCACTCTATCTTCCTCTTTACAATAATATTCATTCATATTTTATTACTTTCTTATGGAACATTATCTCCATAATATAGCCACAGTAATATGACTTTTCAAGTACTTGATTATTGTTCTCCACATGATAAGTCTCGTGAGCTTTGGCTTATCATATTGCCACTTGCATACTAGACTCTTCACTTTATTCTTACATTCACTCTTGACTCTATGGCACTTGCACACTTCTACATGACTCTTACACTTTGCATGCACTCCTAATCAGAGATACTTGTGCACATACTCACATTACATATTTGCAAACTTACATACATGACACTTGTGCACATTCTCTCAGTACAGTCTTACACTCTAACTTACATGACAATTCCCACACATTGACACCTACATAAAAAGGTAAATATGAATTACACATATAAACTATAGACTCAATTTTGATCTATTACATATTTACAATTTTACCATGAAGGTACCATGGGATTACATTAGCATGTAGCAAATAATGTAAAATTCCTCAACACATATCAACCAGGCAAAGAGGACCTTGTACATCCAATATTTAAAGCCTTGTAATTTATTACAAAGTGTCCTAGTTAGTGGATACTTGGATCCTCTTGCCATGGTTCACACCCTCGTCAACACACTTTCTTTTAAATATTAAAACCTTTGATTTAATCATATTATTATGTTGTGAGTCCTAAGGTGCTACTCAAACATGTAGGCACCTACTATCTATTATCTCACATATTCATAATTCCTTATGAGTGTGTCGATTAATGGATAGAGGGATCCTACTGGCATGGTTGGCACACTTGACAACACTCTCAGAATATTAATTACCTTATATATGTATGAAGTAATAAAATCCCCTCATCTAGTGTCTTGCATGTTTAAAAATTGTTTGCATATACACCAAATAAAGGGTGAGACCCTAAATCCACTTGTCAACATACTAGGCAATTTAGGATATTATCATTTTATTTAGAATTTTTAGACTCATTTATCTCTTTTTCTTTGATTTAGAATAAATAATAATAATCTATATATCTAATATTATGGATTAGTTGTGAGACCTCGCATGCCACCCAAGTAGGTAGGCACCCTATATCTTTCTTGTATACTGATAGATCCACATGAGTGTGCTACTTAGTCAATGGTTGAAACCTTCAACAACACTCCTTTAACATACTCCTAGGTTACCTTATATATGAATGAGTGAATCAGATCCTAATGTACGATATGTTGCATGCCTAGAATATCTTTCAAATATATAACAAGTAATGAATACCAAGATTCAAACCTCTTGAAATACTAACCAAACTATGACATCTCCACTTCCTTATCAAAATTTCAATAGAAATCATGTTTTTGCTCCATATTTTATCTCTATATATTCTATCTAGAACATTTCATTTGGATCATCAACACATCATCATCTAGATATCTTCATATATTTGATTACCTCATAGATCATTGAGATAATAAAACCCCATGAACCTATGTCTTACAAAACTGTAATTAATTATGAGATCTACTAGGCACTAATTCATATGACCTAATCCTTCCAAGGGTCTATTAGACAATAAAAATTAAGTATCAATATTTTAATACAATCAGATCATGTAAATTTACCTTATCTATTTATAGACCCATGAGGGTGACAAGACTAAATGATCATCACTTAGAGTACCAATAATAGCATATGATTGCACCAAGTAGTAGATAATTTAGTACTATCACTCCTTGTTGGTATATAAATTTGCTATGGTCATTTCCTTTTAATTTAAAATCGATGACAAATATTGGTTGTCATTCCAAATTACAATTTCTTATGCATATGTAATTTCTTGTACATATGTTAAGGAAATATGAAGGACATCATCTTTGCTTAAAATTCTATGTGATCATGGGACATGCAATCCAAGACTTATTTTCACATTCAATCAATGCATTTACATGTTTTATTTACATATGCTTAAGGTCAACCTAGCTCCTTTTATCAATTAAATCCAATCATTTATTTTATCCTTATAATCTAAGGAGGATAAAATACTCATAATAAATATAATATACAATATCTAGATCATTATACCATCATGCATCATGTTTCTTGCATCATCATGATTTTAATCAAGATACACTGAATCATCTCATACATATTTGCATACCCCTTGCAACATAGATCATTTCCAACATATTTGAACAACCCTTGAAGCATAGATCACCTTAGAAATATTTGTATGTCCCTTGTGGCATAAATCATCTCAAATATATTTGCATGCTTCTTGTGGCATAGACCATATTAGACATATTTTTAGATCATTTTAGGCATCTTTACATACCCCTTGTGATAGATAATTAAAGTTCTTTGGTCTTGTCCCTTGTGGCATAAACACCAAAAGTCCTTTGGGCATGCCCCTTATGGTGTATACCATTAACATACTCTAGGTGTATCCCTTGTGGAATAGACACCAAAATATTATTTGGGAACATCCCTTATGGCATATATCATTAAAGTGATTTAGTCACATCCCTTATAGGATAGACACCAAAAGTCCTTTGGGCATGTTCCTTATGACATAGATCATTAAATTCCTCTAGGCACATACCTTGTGGCATAGACACCAAAAGTCCTCTAGGATACATCGCTTATGGGATAATATAATTAAATTCCTTTAGGCTATTTCCCGTATGGCACAAGATCATTAAATTCCTTTAGGCTATGTCCATTATGGTGTAAGATCATTAAAATCCTTAAGGTTATGTCCCTTGTGGCATAAGAACATTAGAGTCATTTGGATTATGTACCTTGTGGTATAACATAATTAAATTCATTTGGGATATAGCCCTTGTGGCATAAGATCACTAACCTCTTTTGGGCACATCCCTTATGGCGTAGACACCAAAAGTACTTTGGGCATGCCACCTATAGTGTAGATTATTACTAACATAAGTCTCCCTTGGGCATTTTAACTTCTAATAACCACAATATTATCTATTTATACATATTATAGGTATCTCACTATCATGTTCTAGGTGTTTTTCCTTTATGCTTTTTTTTAGGCCAAAACTTAGACATGATGTGCTTTATTTCATCCACTAAGTGCTTTTCCTTCATCTTAGTTTTTAGGCCACCACTTAAGGATGGAATCATGATCATCATTTTTTACGTGATTGCTCACTATTAGGGATCTTAGCCCACTACTTAAAATGTGATTTATAGATATTAAACATATCTTTAAATATGTTCACCCATATATGTGCTTATCCACTATCATGGCACATAGGCCACCACTCATGAATGAGATTATTCTTCTAAGCACATGTTTGCTATCAGACTTTTTAGATCATCGCATGATAATAAAATACTATTATTACCTATAAAAAAGCATTTTCCCATTATCTAATTATAAACCATTGCTTGGATAACATTTTATCCAAATTCTTGTTTTTTCTTAGGGTCTCTCCATTTTATTTTCCTTTTGTTTTCTCCATTTTATCTTTGTATGCATTGATTTTATCTCTAATCTATCAAATGTAACAAAATTCAATTTATTCCTAATTTATTTCAAACATAAGTTTTCAAGACATCAAAATATCAACACATCACATTAAAAGTATAACTTAATCATGCAATATGATTATGCATACATTGCTTGAAATAATACATAGCCATAAGTATAGTGTACCATAATATCAAAAATGGTAAACTCAACCCTACTCCAAAGGTGATGCACTTAACCTCATAACCATATTTATAGAACCATGTAGACCATGTATCTATATCTGCTAGTGTTTTTGGTGGTGTTGGAGGAGACCAAAAGCCAATGGATCTCTATTACTACTTTGTAATGGAGCATGATTTGGTATGACTCATTGAGCAAGTCGATAATGGATCCTTTTGATAGGCCAACACTATGGTGTGATACAATAGTTGCTAATATTTATATTGGTACTTCTCCTCCTCATACTATAGCTCCAAAACTATGGTGTCATTCAATAGTTGCTAGTTGCTAATGTTTATCTTGGTCCCTCGTCCTCGTTGCTTCTGCTTTCTAAAATATTTTCACACGAGCTCAATTCTGATGCTTAGCCAACAATTATTAACCACGAGAAAGGATAATTTTATGAACCTTAGGTATCCCATTTATATAGCCTCCTTATTATTTTTGATGACGTTAGTGGAAATATTGCATATTTAATTTTAAATTTAATTTTAAATTTTAGTTAATTAAAATTTAAACTAAATATTAAAAATTAAATATCTCCATCACTGGGGCACATTTTTCAAAGAAACAAAAGGCCAAATTGGGTTTTAAGAAAAACCCAGTTCAAATATATGATCCATGGTTTTAAATAAAACCTTTTATTTTTCCTATCTTGGTTTTCACAAAAACCCTGTATTTATCCATGTTTTCCAAAATATCATTTGGCCACCAAAACTCAATGTAATCCGTGTGACATCAATGATCCATGTGACATCAATGAAAACATAAAATAACTCAAATTGCCAACAAGAACACATCATTTCCAAGCAATAATGGCTTAACTAAAACAACCTAGTTCTCCCACTTACAGTGGTTGAAAATGTGGGTACAATGCACAACACTTCCAAGAAAGAATGGCTTCGCTAAAACACACAGTTCTCCAACTCAAGGTGGTTCCAAATGAAGGTACAACACACAATGCTTCCAAGGCAATAATGGATTCACTAAAACATCCCAGTTCTCCCACTCACGATGGTTCCAAACATGGGTACAACGCATAGTGCTTCCAAGAAAGAATGGCTTCACTAAAACACATAGTTATCCCACTCAAGGTGGTTCCAAATGAAGGTACAACACACAATGCTTCCAATTCAATAATGGCTTCACTAAAAAAACCCAATTATCCCATTCATGATGGTTACAAACATGGGTACAGTGCACAATGCTTCGAAGAAAGAATGGCTTCACTAAAACACACAGTTATCTGACTCAAGGTGGTTCCAAATGAAGGTATAGTGCACAATGCTTCCAAGGTAAGAATAGCTTCACTAAAACATCCCACTTCTCCCACTCACGGTGGTTCCAAATGTAGGTACAACACACAACGCTTCCAAGAAAGAATGGCTTCACTAAAAACATATTTAATTAAAACTAAATCTTAGCTTAGAATAATACAACCCGTGGTTTCACTGAGATAGACATCTGATGAAATCTTCTACCTCTATTTCAGCTCCTGGTGTGCTTCCTTTCCTCTGCCTTTCCCCTCACTTCCTATTTTCTTCCCTATCAATTTTTTCCCCTCATTTAATTCTACCTCTTCCTTACATGCCTCCTCACCCTAGTGGTTCATCGATCGCCCTCTCGAAGCTTGTGCCACCACATTTCCATAAATTCCCTTCCCCTATCCCTTGTGCATTCCTCTCATATTTTTCTTCTTTGGCAAGTTTAAGCATCGTAGGCCTTTCCTTAGGTTGCACCATGTAGGAATGTGGGATCACGACATATTATTTTAAAATAATAAATATATTTATAATATATTATAATATAATATATTTATAATATATTATAATATAATATATTTATAATATATTATATTTATAATATATTATAATATATCTATTATTATTTTATATAAATGAAAGATCCTCCAATTTATTCTTAATTTATTAAAACTTTTTTAATGAATTTTCTCTTATCATTAAAATAATCACTTTTAATTAATATCTAATGAATCATAACCACTACTAATTAAAATATCTATTTTTAATTAATTAAAATTAAAACTCCTTAATTAATTTGAAATGAATTTTACAAATGAGCTCTAATGAGCCAACCATTATTTTTCTAAACTCCATTAATTAGTTTAAAAGCATCTAAATTCAGCATATAACTTAATTTGTTCTCTTTTACAAGGAGGATGCTTTGTTTTCATTTTTTAATATGATAATTAATCTTATGCATATATAATCATCTTGCACTGGTTCATATATAGGAGCTAAATAATAAACTAATCAAGTTATGATGTAGTAGAAAGCAAACACATTTATACAATTAAAAAAAGAGGGATTATTCCATCAATTCAATCACCCATCTTAGCTAGAGATTTTACAATAGCTAATAGGCTATCAACTAAAGATCCAGGTGATCGACTATTGATGATTATCCCTTCTGTCAATGCATACCTATATGAAGGTATCTATCCATGTTAACTTCAAGTACCTTAATAATTTCTCTTGATCTTTGGTACCCTCGTCTCTGGTGGGTAACTCTACTTGTTCCACCTACGAGTGTACCTAATCCAATTGTTCAATTGTTCAAACTAAGTATCACCACAACTACGTTTAATACATTGTTTTATTATGCCTTAAAGTCAGATATAGAGGGTCATGATATCCTACCCCACTAGGATTAAAAATCATCCTCGATGTTTCCAGTTTTCCTTTTGCTATTAGAAGAAAATAAAATTATTACATCATATAGTTTGAAACAAAAAGGGAAAATGTTTTCGCATAACCTCCACTTTCTACCAAGTGGAATTCTTCTTAGAGAACTGGTCCCATTGGACCTTACATTGATTTGAGAGTCTGATTGCATAGATATTTGGATCAAAACTCAAGAATATTCATCGGTAGTACTTCAATGGCCTCTATATTTACCATCTGCAATTTAGAAACATCCCACACATGTTCAGGGTTAGCAACATATTTCCTAAGCAAAGATATGTGGAAGGTTTCATGGATTTTGGATAGATTAGGTGGTAATGCAAGTGAGTATACAAATGGATTGATATTTTTTATGATCTCAAAGGGCCCCAAAAAACATGAATACAACTTCATGGATTTGATAGCACTTGTATTTGGCTTAACCCTTAAGAACACCTTATCTCAAATAGAATATTCTTTGGGAGTCCTTTTTAGATATGCATAACTCTCTATCTATCCAGAGCTTCCTTAAGCCTTTGCCTGATTTCATTTAGCTAATATTCCATTATACTGACCAATTTTTTCCATATCACAACTCGATCCTCTAGGTTGTCCCATGACAATGATGTTGTACGCTTTAGTCCATACAAGGCATCGAAAGACACCATTCCTTGTAAGGAGTGATATCCATTATTGTAGGCAAATTATACCAAATGTAGATAGTCTTACCACTAAGATTTATGATCCATGCAGTACATGTAGAGCATGTCCTATAAAACTTGGTTTACCCACTCTATTTTTCAATCAGTTTCAAGATGGTATGTTGAACTCATATTCAATTTCATACCAACTGCACTATGAAGGAATTTCCAAAATTCAAAAGTGAATTTGGAGTCTCTATCTAAGATGATTACCTTTGTAAACCCATGCAATTAGAATACCTATTTGACGAATCTATTAGCTACTACCTGAGCATCATCCTTGGTATTTTCTGGTATGAAGTGGGCAACCTTAGTCAACTTGTCGACCACTACAAATATGGCATCATGTTGGCACCGAGTCTTGGGTAATCCTAAAATAAAATCCATGGATATGACGTTATTTTTACATAGGTACCTCATGCAGATGAAGTTTTCCTATGGGACGCTAGCATTATACCTTAACCATATGATATTCGAGGCATCGAGCAACAAAATTTGTGATATCCTGCTTCATTCCTACCCAAAAGAAGGTGTTTTTCATGTTTTCTTGTATTTGGTCTCTCCTGGATGAGAAGAATAAGGATATATATGAGCTTCTTGTATTACAAAGTTCCTCAAATCACCTATCTTTGGTATAATGACCCTTCCCTTATAGCACATAAAGACATATATCATACTAAACTCCTTATTTCCCTTATGATCTTTGTCCATATTGACTCAAATCCCTTGGAAATACTCATCCTGATATTACCTCTATCTCACTTGATCCATCAGATCCATGTGACCTCTAGTGATTGTTGCTATATATCTCCTTCTACTTAAATCATCAAACACTTTGTTCTCCTCTCCTTTTATGTAATCAATCTCGAAATCATACTCAGTGAGGAATTCTACCCATCTTCTCTACCTTGCATTAAGTATTGGTTGGGTGAATATATACTGTAAACTCTGATGGTCTATTTTCAATTCAAAGGGCCTTCCCACAAAGTAGTGGCACAAAAACTTTAGAGTGTGCACCACTGTAGCCAGCTCCAAATCATGCGTAGCATAATTAATTGCATGCTTTTTAAGCTTCCTTTAAGTATATGCCACTACTAAATCCTCTTATGAGAGTACCCCACCCAACCTGTCTATTGATGCATTTGTGCACACTAAAAATTCCCCTTGAGAATCAGGAACGTTTAGTACAAGTGTAGTAGTAAGCTTATGCTTTAATAGTTCAAAGGGAGCTTCACACTTACCTGACCACTTGAATTCTTTCCCTTTATTCTGAAGGTTCGTTATGGGTCCAACAATCTTGGAATAGTCCTTTATATAATGTCTATAATAGCACGTTAACCCCATGAAACTTCATATTTTACTGAAATTAGTTGGGTGTGGCCAATTCAGAATAGAATCTATAGTTTATATATCCACAACAATCCCTTTTTCCAATATAACATGTTTGAGGTACCTTACCTCTGGAACATAGAATTAACTCTTAGCCATATTCCCACAAAGTTGATTATTTCTCATCAATTCCAACACGATCCTAAGATGCTTATTGTGCTCTTCTTTATCTCAAGAGTATAAAAGGATATCATCCAGGAATACCATAACAAATTGGTCCAAATGTCCTTAGAACATGATGTTCATTAGGTTCATGAAAGCGGATGGGGCATTATTCAGCCCAAAGGGTAGAATTGTAAACTCATAATGCCCATACCTAGTCTTAAATATCGTTTTATGAGTATCTTCCTCACAAATTATCAATTGGTGATACCATGACCTCAGATTGATTTTGGTAAACACCTTGGCATCCTTCAATTGATCGAATAAATCTTTGATCCTAGGTAAAGGATATCAATTTTTTATTGTAGCCTTATTTAGCATTCTATAATCAATACATAGTATTAGTGAACCATCCTTCTTTTTAACGAAGAGAACTGGTGCACCCCATGATGACACACTTGGTTTTATCAAACCCTTCTCCACTAACCCTTGCAATTGAACCTTCAGTTCACACATTTCATTAGGATTCATTTTATACGGGGATCTATGAATAGGTTCAATTCCTATCATAAGTTCAATTTTAAAATTGAATTCCTCTACAGGAGATACTCCTGGTAGGTCCTTTGGGAATACATCCTAAAACTCCTATAGGATTGGATGTTCTCCTAGTATTTCTCCTTTCTCTTGGTCCCCCACCTCATTGAGTTTTACCACATACACTATCCCTCCTCTCTTTAGGGTCTTTTTTCACTTGTATAGAGGACAAAATTTGAGGTTCAAAAGCCTCTTGATCACTATGAACCCTTAGTATATCTCTACCTTTCTCTGAATACTCAATATAGGGGTCTTGGAAATTGAATAAGGCTTTACGAGCTTGTAGCCAATCCATCCCGAGAATCACATAAAAGGTGTGTAGGGTATCTACATATAAACAACATTCTATAGTACCTTTAGATAAAGTAACTTCTACCATAGGGTAACACTAGTTTACCAAGTAGGTTTACCTAGAACCGTACTCTACCTTCTACCCTTGAGCCAAATACCCAAGCCTTTTTGACACAGTACTTGCTAGAATAGATGAAATAAAACTGTGAGTGGCTCCACTATATATTAAAATATTTACTTGCTTATTTAAAGCCTTACCTTTCACAAGTAATGGGGTGGCTTATCTCTCTAGCTTCTACTTCCTGGTTGCGGCATAGATTTGATGTTCTATTTCCTTCCCTTTTGCACCAGTTGAGCTAGTTCCTGCTTGATATGGACACTGATTATAGTAACGAGGTCCTCAAAAAATGTAGCCGCCTTACTTGGGTCCTTGCTATTTCTCAAGATTCTCATTCCCATTCTTAATTGCTGGAGTTAAAGTATGCCACTTCTGTGGCTGAGATTTCATTTTGATGGGCTTGTTATCCTTCTTACAAAAGTTCTTATTGAAATTTTTTCGATTCCTATAGGGTTTCTTCTCAATATTTTTTGTATTTTTGGCTTTTTTCTCTTGCTCAGCCTCCTGTTTTACAAACCCATTACTATTCCTCTTCTTTAGTTCTTGTTGCACTTGCTCAAGTAGAGCAGCATACTTATAACAAAAGTGTGACTCCACTTTCTTTGCCAAGTCATATAACTTTTGCAGTGATTTGAGCTCCTACATCTCCACATCGTACGTTAACCTAGATTCCAATCCCAATATGAACTTATGAAATTGCATTTTCTCATTATAAATAGGTACATTTTTGAATAGCCTTACCAAATTCTTATAGTACACTTCTACTATGTTGGTTCCTTGTCTAAGACTAGGAAATTCTTAAAATTTTAGGGCATAGAAATGCTCTGTTAGAAATCACTTTTTGAAGATGTTTATAAAATTTTTCCATGGAATATCAGTGGGTTCAACATTGGTTTCCTCATAGTGGGTTTACCACCACTCCATAGTAGCTCCTTCTAGGTTAATCATAGCCCACAGTGTTCAGGTTCTAGATGAGTAACATTTTACTATAAAATGAACCTCTACCTCTCTCAGCCATGCTTCTGCTACCTACCCATCACCTTCTCCATAAAAATTTGAGATACTAATGTTTTTATACTAAGGATTTGGCTTGTACTTGTTCTACAGTTAGTCCACTATCTAGGCCAACCTCTAAGCCTCAAACTTGTGAATTCAGATTTGTAGTAATTTTGAGCAACTATCATATCGGATCCTGCATAGCAGCGACTGTAGCAGTGAGATCTTCTACCTCCCTATTGGGGTTGGTTGGTTCCTCATCCTGGTTTTATTCTCCAAAATCACTTTTTTGAGTTTCTTTAGGTGTAGGTCTCCCTATTATTGTCTTAGGTGGCATCTTAACCTGATTCCATCCAAGCAAGGGGATTAGATTACAGTTTCATCTTAAGTTGTATCTCTAATCAAGCCATAATATAGAGTTCTCTTACTATATTCATCATCAAACTAACTAGGAAAATATCCTAGGTTGGTATGCATCATCGATACCAAAGACCATAATAAGGCATCATGACACTCCTCCTAGATCACCCCAACTTTAGCCTATTCCATAAGCGAGCCTTCATTAGACACATCTAATTTCCATTTATCACACATAGAAGCTCTATACCCTCATACCTAAAGCTCTAATACCAAATGTAATGACCCAAAATCAAACAAACAAAAAAATACAAGAATAGAAAGAAAAAAAATCACTAAGAAGAGAGGTATATGAACTCTTCATGAATGCCTAATCCACTAGCAAAAACCTAAATTTTCATTCTCCTAAGTTTCCCTAGAAGTTAAATCTCATGAATTACCCTAGCACAAATTAATCTATGTAGGCGTATAATGTATTACTATGGATAACTTCATCTATTTCATCATTCTTGATGAGCTAGACTTATCACCCTCTATCCATCGAAGGTGTACACACATCTCCATACCATACACAAATCCTTATGTTTAGGTTTGCTACGAGAACCATGAGTTAAGCTATCCATCTCGTCTTCACGATGAGCTAGCTTAACTTATATGTAATATCTTCCTACTTAGTCCTCTATCTCCCTAAGGGGGTCTCAATTCCCTTAGGTCCTCCTATGTTCACCCTAAGGGGGTCTAAATTCCCTTAGGTTACCTTTGAGTTCAACCTAGAAATCTACACTAGATTCCCTATCTTAAAGAAATCAACGATAATACATCTATGCTACCACATCATAAAACAATAAAAAATAATAGAGAAAATTAAGCAATATTAACTCTAAAATAGAATCTAATACATGTCATAATCAAATATAGACATATAGTAAAATTACTTTCAATAATCCAATAACGATTAACTCAAAATTACTTGCATAATAATCCTTTCTTACTCAAAGGTATCACATTAACTATATTGGGGATATCTCCCCACAATTCTAATCTATGGAACATAAGTAAATCAATGTAAGATGCCATACCTATTATTTGTATTTATCTGATTCTATTCTTCTCCTTTCTTTCCTTTGGTTATTTGATAGTAGTAGAGGATCAAGATACTCATGGTTCAAGATAGGCATACCTTTAAATGCATCTATTCATCTACTATGCCAAATTGCAACTATACAATATTCCATTAAGTCTCTAACCATCTAATGTATAATGGACATCATAAAAGAAACTTTACTTTTATTTTCACCTCCACCAAATCCCCTTGGAGAGTCATCCAAACATGTTATCACTTAGATTAAGTTCTAACTTAATTGTTTTTCATTCTTGTCCTAAAGCATTAAAGTCGCATACCCGTAACCTTTAGAACAATCATTCCATATTTCCCTAAACCAAATCCCCATAACTCCATCTTAAAGAATAAATCCACATTTCATTCTATTTAAAAACTCCTAAGATAATCAACATTAATCTAAGGGTTCTCTTTAAATAAACCTTCCATATATTTCCCTAAGATCAAAGGTTCATTTTCAATAAAACCCTAACATTTACATATCCCATATAAATCAAAGGTTCCTTTAAATAAAACCCATTATATATCTCATATAAATCAAATTTACATTTAATTAAAACCTACTATATGTTTCACATATAAATCAAAGGTCTATTTGTTTAAAACCTACTATATGTTTCACATATAAATCAAAGGTTCCTTTTAATTAAATCCTAATATTTGTTTCACATATAAATCAAAGGTCCATTTAATTAAAATATACCATATGTTTCACATATAAATCAGAGGCCCATTTAATTAAAAACTACTATATGTTTCACATATAAATCAAAGGTTCCTTTTAATTAAATCCGAATATATGTTTCACATATACATCAAAGGTCCATTTAATTAAATCCTAATATATGTTTCACATATAAATCAAAGGTCCATTTAATTAAATCCTAATAAATGTTTCACATATAAATCAAAGGTCCATTTAATTAAATCCTAATATATGTTTCACATATACATCAAAGGTCCATTTAATTAAATCCTAATATATGTTACACACATACATCAAAGGTACATTTAATTAAATCCTAATATATGTTTCACATATACATAAAAGGTCCATTTGATTAAATCCTAATATATATCTCACATATAAATCAAAGGTCCTAATATATGTCATATATATAAATCAAAGGCCCTTGTTTTTATTTAAAACCATGATCTAAAACCTTTCGTAAAGTATGGCTCTTTTACGTCTCAAATCTACAATTAGTGCTAATGCCATACAGGGAAGACCAAAAACCCATGGCGAACCCAGTGTCCACTAAAACCAAGGATGTTCTACTGATGCTGAATGGTTTTCTTAACCCGCACTCCATAAAACCTAGGGGTTTTACTTTGTTGAACACTACGCTTACTTTGTCAAACGTTTTTATAGAGCATTTGACGTCGCTCTCTATAGCACTAGTTAAACATGGTGCCCTCTCATGGCACTAGCAATTTTTGACTAAAACATAGTGCAGAGTGGCCTTACTAATAGTACACCTCTCCCACTGCTATTGAATTTACCAACATAGGTACAACACACATCGCTTCCAAATAAGAATGGCTTCACTAAAACACATAGTTTTCCCACTCAAGGTGGTTCCACACAAAGGTACAACACACAATGCTTACAAGGAAAGAATAACTTCACTAAACCAACCCAGTTCTCCCACTAACGGTGGTTCCAAATGTGGGTACATCACACAATGCTTCCAAGAAATAATGGCTTCACAAAAAACATATTTAATTAAAACCAAAGCTTAGCTTAGAATAACCCAACCTTTGGTTTCACTGAGATAGACGTCTGATGAAGTTTACTGCCTCCAGAATCCTTGTGTACTTCCTTTCCTCTACCTTTCCCCTCTCTTCCTCTATTCTTGCCTTAATTTTTTTCTTCCCCTCCTTTTGTTTTGCCTCTTCCTTATGTGCCCCCTCACCTTAGTGGTCTGTCTACCACCATCTCGAAGCTTGTGACATCACCTTTCCATCCATGCCCATACCCTATCCCTTGCGTATTCCTCTCATATTTTCCTTCTTTGGCAAAGCATCATAGGCCTTTATTATGGGGAGATTCCTCACCCTATTAAATTAGAATTTTTAATAAAAGTGCCTAAGTGGAGGGAATCCTCACCCAAATTCATTGAATGCACTCAAAAAGTGGAGGAAAGAGGGAAAATTAATGCTAACTAGAGTTAATGCAAACCAAAGATAAAAATAATGAAGTGGTCTCATGATGGTTGTGGTTAGGCATAGGAAGGGGCTAAAGTAGCTCAAAGGGGCTAGAAAGAGTCAAAAGAGCTAAAATAGATAATATTAATAATTCCTAAGGTTTACAATATATTAATTAAAATTATTTCACACATTATTTAATATTAATATTAGCCATTGCAAATGTGAAATTTTGTAGGTGTCTACAATATAATAATGAAAATAAAATTCACTTATAATATCAAATATGAATGTAAATGGCATAACTCATTCATGTACTATGCATGAAGAACACTTACAATATTAATAACTCAAAATTTGTATACAAGGTTTATTCACTCTATCTTCCTCTTTACAATAATATTCATTCATATTTTATTACTTTCTTATGGAGCATTATATCCATAATATAGCCCCAGTAATGTGACTTTTCAAGACTTTATTATTGTTCTCCACATGACAAGTCTCCTGAGATTTGGCTTCTCATATTGCCACTTGCATACTAGACTCTTCACTTTATTCTTACATGCACTCTTGACTCTATGGCACTTGCACCCTTCTACATGACTCTTACACTTTACATGCACTCCTAATATGAGATACTTATGCATATACTCACATTACATATTTGAAAATTTACATATATGACACTTGTGCACATTCTATCAGTATACTCTTACACTCTAACTTACATGAGATTTCCCACACATTGACACCTACATAAAAAGGTAAATATGAATCACACATCTAAACTATATACTCAATCTTGATCTATTACATATTTACAATTTTACCATGAAGGTACCATGGGATTACATTAGCATGTACCAAATAATATAATATTCCTCAACACATATCAACCAGGAAAAGAGGACCTTGTACATCCAATATTTAAAGCCTTGTAATTTATTGCAAAGTATCCTAGTTAGTGGATACTTGGATCCTCTTGCCATGGTTCATACCCTCGTCAAAAAACCTTATTTTAAATATTAAAACCTTTGATCTAATCATATTATTATGTTGTGAGTCCTAAGGTGCCACTCAAACAGGTAGGCACCTACTATCTATTATCTCACATATTCATAATTCCTTACGAGTGTGTCAATTGATGAATAGAGGGATCCTACTACCATGGTTGGCACACTCGACAACACTCTCATCACAATATTCCTAATTACCTTATGTATGGATGAAGTAATAAAATCCCCTCATCTAGTGTCTTGCATGTTTACAAATTTTTTGCATATACACCAAATAAAGGGTGAGACCCTAAATCCACTTGTCAACATACTAGGAAATTTAGGATATTATCATTTTATTTAGAATTTGTATACTCATTTCTCTCTTTTTATTTGATTTAGAATAAATAATCATAATCTATATATCTAATATTATGGATTAGTTGTGAGACCTCGCATGCCACACAAGTATATAGGCACCCTATATCTAGTTTCTTGTATACTGATAGATCCACATGAGTGTGCTACGTAGTCCATGGTTGAAACCTTCAACAACACTCCTTTCACATGCTCCTAGGTTACCTTATATATGAATGAGTGAATTAGATCCTAATGTACAATATGTTGCATGACTAGAATATCTTTCACATATATAACAAGTAATTAATACCAAGATTCAAACCTCTTGAAATACTAACCAAACTAGGACATCTTCAATCCCTTATCAAAATTTCAATAGCAATCATGTTTTTTCTCCACATTTGATCTCTATATATTCTATCTAGAATATTTCCTTTGGATCATCAACACATCATCATCTAGATCTCTTCATATATTTGATTACCTCATACATCATTGAGATAATCAAACCCCATGCACCTATGTCTTACAAAACTGTAATTAATTATGAGATCTACTAGGCACTAATTCATATGACCTAATCCTTCCAAGGGTCTATTAGACAATAAAAGTTCAGTATCAATATTTTAATAAAATCATATCATGCAAATTTACCTTATCTATTTATAGACCCATGAGGGTGACAAGACTAAATGATCATCACTTGGAGTACCAATAATAGCATATGATTGCACCAAGTAGTAGATAATTTAGTACTGTCACTCCTTGTTGGTCTATAAATTTGCTATGGTCATTTCCTTTTAATTTCAAATCGATGACAAATATTTGTTGTCATTCCAAATTACAATTTCTTATGCATATGTTATTTCTTGTACATATGTTAAGGAAATATTAAGGACATCATATTTGCTTAAAATTCTATGTGATCATGGGATATGACATCCAAGACTTATTGTCACATTAAATAAATGCGTTTACATGTTTTATTTACATATGCTTAGGGTCAAACAAGCTTCTTTTATCAATTAAATCCAATCATTTATTTTATCCTCATAATCTAAGGAGGATAAAATACTCATAATAAATATAATATACAATTATCTAGATAATTATACCATCATGCATCATGTGTCTTGCATAATCATGATTTTAATCAAGATACATTGAATCATCTCCTACATATTTGCATACCCCTTGCAACATAGATCATTTAGAACATATTTGCACACCACTTGAAGCATAGATCATCTTAGACATATTTGTATGCCCCTTGTGGCATAAATCATCTCAAATATATTTTCATGCTTCTTATGGCATAGACCATCATAGGCATCTTTTCAGATCATTTTAGGCATCTTTACATACCCCTTGTGGCATAGATAATTAAATTTCTTTGGTCATGTCCCTTGTGGCATAAACACCAAAAGTCCTTTGGGCAAGTCCCTTATGGTGTATACCATTAAAATACTCTAGATATATCCCTTGTGGAATAGACACCAAAAAATTATTTGGGCACATCCCTTATGGCATATATCATTAAAGTGATTTGGGCACATCCCTTATAGGATAGACACCAAAAGTCCTTTGGGCATGTTCCTTATGACATAGATCATTAAATTCCTCTAGGCACATCCCTTGTGGCATAGACACAAAAAGTCCTCTAGGATACATCCCTTATGGTATAATATAATTAAAGTCCTTTAGGCTATGTCCCTTATGGCACAAGATCATTAAATTCATTTAGGCTATGGCCATTATGGTGTAAGATCATTAAAATCCTTAAGGCTATGTCCCTTGTGGCATAAGAATATTAGAGTCATTTGGATTAAGTACCTTGTGGTATAACATAATTAAATTCATTTGGTTTGTAGCCCTTGTGGCATAAGATCATTAATGTCCTTTGGTCACATCCCTTATGGCGTAGACACCAAAATACTTTGGGCATGCCATCTATAGTGTAGATTATTACTAACATAAGTCTCCCTTGGGAATTTTAACTTCTAATAACCACACTGTTATCTATTTATACATATTATAGGTATCTCACTATCATGTTCTAGGTGTTTTTCCTTTATACATTTTTTTAGGCCAAAACTTAGACATGATGTGCTTTATTTTGTCCACTAAGTTATTTTCCTTCATCTTAGTTTTTAGGCCAACACTTAAGGATGGAATCATGATTATCATTTTTTAGGTGTTTGCTCACTATTAGGGATCTTATGCCACTACTTAAAATATGATTTATATATCTTAAACATATCTTTAAATATGTTCACCCATATATGTGCTTTTCCATTATCATGGCACATAGGCCACCACTCATGAATGGGATTATTCTTCTAAGCACATCTTTACTATCAGACTTTTTAGACCATCGCTTGATAATAAAATACTATTATTACCTATAAAAATCATTTGCCCATTATCTAATTATAGACCATTTCTTGGATAACATTTTATCCAAATTCTTGCTTTTTCTTAGGGTCTCTCCATTTTATTTTCCTTTTGTTTTCTCCATTTTCTCTTTGTATGCATTGATTTTATCTCTAATGTATAAAATGTAACAAAATTCAATTTATTCCTAATTTATTTCAAACATAAGTTTTCAAGACATCAAAATATCAACACATCACATTAAAAGTATAACTTAATCATGCAATACAATTATGCATACATTGCTTGAAGTAATACATAGCCATAAGTATAGTGTACCATAATGTCAAAAATGATAAACTCAACCATACTCCAAAGGTGATGCACTTAACCTCATAACCATATTTCTAGAACCATGTAGACCATGCATCTATAGCTCCTAGTGTTGTTGGTGGTGTTGGAGGAGACCAAAATCCAATGAATCTCTATTACTACTTTGTAATGGAGCATGATTTGGTATGACTCGTTGAACAAGTCGATAATGGATCCTTTTGAGAGGCCAACACTATGGTGTGATACAATAGTTGCTAATGTTTATCTTGGTACCTCTCCTCCTCATCCTCTAGCTCCACCACCCTCACCTCCATTCACATCTATTCAATATATCCCTCTAGCTGAGCCATCCATTATTGTGTCAAGCTTAATATTACTTGCATCACCTCTACACTAAGAACCCCAGTTGCTTATTTATAGTTGACCTCATCCCTCTGTTATAAAATTTTCTCATTCTTCCCTTGTATATGAGAATTTTTTTCCTATAAATTAACAATAGACTCATCATACTCTCACTCCACTCTAGCCATATCTTCTTGAGCTCTAGTAGCCTTCTTCTACCTAGTTGTCTCCATATTCACAAGTTGTACTCTTAAATTGTGGAATCTCCACATCATAATCTCCATCTCATCCATAGTATCTCCTTTATAGACCTAGTAGGTTTGGCCACTCCCAATTCCCTCAACACAAGGGGTATGATTACCAAAGGATCCATATATAAAGGAACCTATTGCTTAATATAATAATATCATTTGTCATGGTCAAACCCTTTCTATTTACTCCAATAACTTGTTTAATAGCTCAATGTGTTGTTGCATCTTGCCCTAGTCAGTAATGGAGACCCCTTAATATCTATGTTATCTCCTCCATTGCCTTAGACTACTTTAGATTTACTACCACTAGAGTCATCTTCCCTAGGTGAAACTTGATATATCACCTCATTGTTAGGACACCACTCTCAAACCTTATTTTTAATCACTAATTCACTTAAGTTATATTATAGGAAAGGCATGTCCTTTCCTTAGTAACTCTTCATATTGTATTTATTAATCATAGGATGATGAGGAAAGACATCATCCTAAACATTATTTTATATCTTATTGTGGGTTCTACTCCAATACAAACTATGATTTTGTAATAAAACAATGATTCTTATGCATTATATTCTTACTTATTGTTGTAGGTACTTAACATCTGGTACATATCTAGCTGAAGCATACATAATATTTTTCTATCATTTCCTTATCCGGGACATTAAAAGGATCAACGATTCTTCCCTATGAAAAACAAGTAACCAACGACTCTGCATCTTCAGTGTGATTGCACTGTAGAAAAATAGGACATCGATGAAAACAATGTCTAAAACAAAAAAATATAGTAATCATTGCATTTTAAAATCCATCCAATAGATTAATAGCAGGATTCATTGCTAAAACTAACGTTAAATCATCGTAAAATCACCCCTGTAATGCTACCGACAACATAACGAGATGTAAATAAATTATTGCAACATTTAATAAGGTTTTTCTAAAGTTTAATTTCTATTTCCAACTATCGGGAAAACATGCCGACATTGGAAGGCAAGGAAAATTTAAAAATCTCTTTTGCTTTATCCCACATTGGGATTGTGGGGGATGAAAAGTAGTTTAAATAAACTAAGACTAAGGACATTGTGACTACCTTATGGTAGTCATGCACCCATGCTCAGGAGTTTCTCTACCTTGCTGGACTGCATTCTTTCACCCTCCCTTTCTGTTCCACCTCATACCTTGTACTGCCTACCTTCACCCTCCATTTCTATGTCACCTCGTGCCATCTACCATTGCATTTATCCTCCCTTTATGTGCTGCCTCATACCTCATATCATTTGCTACTACCTTGGCCCCCATTTCCATGCTACCTTATGCTATGTGATGCCTACCTTAACTCGTCTCTCCTTGTCATGTGTTATGCTTACCTTGGACTTACTTTTACCACCACCTCATATCGCCTGCTACTACCTTGGTCCTTGTTCTATTTGTTGTCCTAATTTTTGCCTTCCTTCTATTCCACCTCGTACCTTGTACCACCTACATTCACCCTCCATTTCTATGTCACCTCGTACCATCTACCATTGCATTTGTACTCCCTTTCTGTGCTGCCTCATAGCTCGTATCATCTGCTACTACCTTGGCCCCCATTTCCATGCTACCTTGTGCTATGTGCTGCCTACCTTAACTCGTCTCTCCTTGTCGTGTGTTATGCTTACCTTGGCCTTAATTTTACCACCACCTCATACTGCTTGTTGTTACCTTGGTCCTTGTTTTATGTGTTGTCCTAATTTTTACCTTCCTAATTGTGGAGCACCACAAAACCTAAGTTAACACAAAATTTTACAATATTAACATTAAAAATTTGGTGAAATCAATTTTTTGCAAATTCTTGCAAGAAAGTTTGACAAGAAAGTCAATTATTTTTTTTGACACCAATAGCAAAAGTGCCAAAACCTTGAAAACATAAAATCTCTTATAAAATCTCAATTATTATCTAAATGGCCGATGTAAGGATATCTCAAGACTTGGCAAAGGATATTGCAAAAGAAGTCTCAAAAGAAGTAACCAATGAAATTTCGAAAGAACTTTTAGGGTTTACATAGGAAATAAAAGACCTAATGCAAGGAATGACATTTTGGAAAGACAATTTGGAGGATAAAATAGCTGCCAAAATGGCAAATCTAAACATGAGCATCACCAACTCGAATATAGAGATATCCACTAAGTTAGATGCTACAACCCATTCCATGGACCTAGTACAAAAAAAATTTCTACTTATGCAGAACATACAACAGAACAATACACCACCACAACAATCACTAATCAGGGGACCACATACATCAATCCTTCCTCACACCACAAAACTAGACTTCCCAAAATTTTATGGAGGTGACCCCACAAATTGGATATATAGGGTCGATCAATATTTTGCCCTGTATCAAATTTTGAAGATTCAAAAAGTCTGTATTGCATCATTCCACTTGGAGTAAATTGTGACCCAATGGTATCAATGGTATGAGAAAACAAAAGGCCCTCCTACATGGACCGAATTCACAAAAAATCTCAAGTTGCGATTTGGCCCCACAATTTGAAGATTTCACAGGAGCCCTCACCAAACTCCGCCAAACCTCCACCGTAAGAGAATACCAAGCACAATTTGAGAAGTTGGTGAACCTGACATCAGGACTAGATGCATCATTCTTCCAAAGTTGCTTCATCAGTGGTTTAAAATAAGATATTAGAATGGAGGTACAAATACAAAACCCTATCGACATGATGCATGTCGTGGCATTAGCACAAATGATAGAAGAGAAGAACAATAACCAAATATGAATAGGCAGATTCTTTCTAAGAAATCCACAAAACACGTACACCAACCAAAAACTAAATAAGGTCATGCCAATTAAATGAATTAGCCAAGAGGAGCTAAAATAAAGACAAGAAAAGGGCCTTTGTTTTCATTGTGACAAAAATTTTACCCCCAACCACAAATGCATATCACTGAAATTATATATCTTGGATACAATTTATGTCACCCCCAAATAGGAGGATGACATCGAAGTAGAGGTAATAACTGAGGTTGTGGAAGAAAACCAAGAAGATAAAATAGAAATATCCTTTAATGCATTAGCGAGATACTCGATTCCACAAACAATGAAGGTAAAAGGGTATTTTAAGAAATAAAAACCTATTGTGCTCCTAGACCCTGGTAGCACTCACAATTTTATAGACCCCAAGTTTTCCAAACAAGCTAACTACTTTATATATCCTTGCAATAACTTTGGATACATTTTAGGGAGGCATCTACACTACACTTTAATGTATGTCACCTACACACATGTATCCCTCAACTACACCTAGATTATTCCCTTCTAACTCAAGGAATGTGGCATCATCTACATACTCCTTTACAAAGGATAGAATATTATAAGGTCCTCCAATCTCCCTCTCCCCATTAGTGCATCATAATATCTTTCCTATAACTAGTATATATTGGATAACATTAAACTACCATATAACTCTATAAAATCAATAGATCTTATACTCCTTATCCCTATTGTGTACCCACAAAGTCCTCACTTGATCCAACTCCTATTCATACTCAACCCACTTGAAGTGCCATATTCATGGATGCCACATCACCTACAAAGCTCTATGATAATCTTTGGCATAAAAATCAAGAGCTAGTGTCCCTCTACTATATCTGCATCTCCCTATCCATCAGTATGATGCAAGACTCCTAGTTTCACAACTCTATCCATTTAATTGTGTGGTCATCTAATGGCTATGTATTTCTAGGCTCATACCTAGAGAAACATGAAACCAATTAGGCTCATCCCACTTAAATAAACTACCTAATGAAGAGTATTATATAGTCTCACTAAAATCATTGGTATCTAGGAAAATATAGTCTACTAGTCTCGTACCCTCACTATTACCTAACCCCATCCCTAAGTAAACACTTGTTGGTTGGTATTAACCATAAAAATCCTTAATACTAGGGCACACAATAATGTTGTGAGGTAATCCAAATGGTTTTCTTGGTATGCATTATTGACACGTATCCTTGATATGAATTTGGGATATCCCTTATCTCCCATAAAAAACTCTATGCATATCCTCTCATCACTCCCTAGGTGAATAGGAGCTACATAAATTAGAACTCAAAGTATTTGCCAAACATTCTCCATTGTAACATTCATCTCTCATGTTGATACTTGAAAGGTACTCATCTTTGAGTACCATCTCTTGATCAATTCTATCAATAACAAATGATCAAAGTATACCTGAAGCATCATAACTATATGGTGCAAATTGGTTACCACTAATACTCTAATATCTATGATGAGCAATTAAAATGCACATTTATTCACATTTGTGAGGGAATTGCATTGGCATAATTAACATTAGAAGTGCATTTTTGTATTATTATTACGTATATTTAATGAAAATGTACTTAAAATTGATTGGTATTTTTGGGTGAATATGTGTATAGACACATGTTTTTACTAATTCTTTCACATTTTTAACTCGAGGTACCATATGGACCTGGCATTGTGTAGAAGAATAGTATTTTTGAATGATGAAGATATTTTGAAGGCAGTCACAATGAGTGTAGAAGGTGTTTACACCTTGCTAAGGATAGGTTTCTACTTACTATAAGAAATAGGTTCCTACATCCCAGATGCATGGAGGCATCTACTTACCACAAGGAAGAGGCACCTATATTCCAAGTCTCAAAATGTGCCTACATCCCAAGCATAGGAGGTTGCCTATATCCTGAGTCCAGAAGGTGCCTACATATTGAGCGTAGGAGGATTCCTATATCCCAAATGCAAGAAGGTGCATACATCATGAATGTAGGAAGGTGCTTACATTCAATGTGAATATTATGCCTATCTCTTGAATATTGACTATTGGTCGAAAGACCACATGATTTTTAGAATTACAAAAAAAACTATTTTAAAATATAAAGGAGCATCATTCTCAACCATTAACAATTAATTTTAAAAAACAAAAAATATTTTAATTGTAAAGATCACAATTGCATACGCAACCGTTGTAACAAATCGATAATTTATGTTTAATTTAGAATTTTTAGTATTACACAATTGAAACAAAAATTGCCTATATTCTATATAAAAATGTAGAGCAATTCTGAAGAAGGAGATCCATGAATTTTTAAGATGATTATTTTGTACTACAATTTTATTTTATTAATTTAGATTCAAGCATTTCTATTTTTTCATGAACTACGAGACTATTTTGTAGTAACAAATCAAGTGGATCATCTACGAGAGCTCGAACCCACTCCAGGTAGTAATCCGCCCCTATTTATTTTTATCCTTTTTATTTTCAGTTTTTAGAGTGTGTTTTGTTTATTTCAATTAGTTTATTTTAGTCATATGCAAATATATTTATATTTAGCAATATTAATTCTATTTTATTTTTGTTATTTTAATTTTACAAGTGTGTGTTAATTATTTATTTTCTATACGTATTTTTTTTCTTGTGTTAGATTTATATGCTTTATTTAAATCATTAGTTTTACAAATTTTGGGTTGAACTGAAAACACATGAACATAAAAATATTCCACCAAAATGTTAGGCATTAAGGGACTCATCCCCCACACTACAAGTATATATTTTACATAGTATCTCACAAGTTTACGAACTATTATATTGACATGAATGTATAGGACACAATCTTTTTATAGAACACCTTTCTACCCACCATTTTTGGCATCATTTCCAGCATCATTTCCAAGAACCTACTAAAACTATAGTGTTTAGGATCCATAGGTTAGTTAGCCTTAAAGTGCATAGTTAGAATACCTCACCCATAGATCCCCTACTTGAGAATGCATAAGTCCACCAAGACCAAGAGTACCTAACAAATATTTTATTAAGAGAATAGAGTTCACCTCAAAATCACCAGCAAAGGATACTCCAAAAATACCTTCATAAGAGTTAGAGGTATTCCCCAAAGAAGAACAGTTCCTTCTACCTGATTCACCCTAGCACATTAGCCCAATATATGGTACAAATAGTGGATTAAACCAAAATCATAGCCAACTTGAAGATTTAATGAATATTCAAAGGTGGAAAGAACTCAAAGAGGACACCATCTCAAATTTTGATTTAGAAATATTATTAGAGGATAAGAAAAATGAGCGTGATGCTCTATTAGCTACTCTAAAAGTAGTCAAATTAGAACCTACATCACCTGTAACTAGAATAATGGTTGAAAATGATGAAGCTTCCACCAGTTTTGAATTCTTGATTGAATAATCCAAGGGAGAAATCAAAATGAAATATATTTCTCCTTCACAACTCTCTACATTTAAAGGACTACCAAAAGAGGACCCTGATTTATTTCATTTTAAATTTGATGTTCTTTTTATATTAGTTGATTACAAAATAGATGCCCAAAAATTAAACTTTTTTCCTCCCCATTAGATGACATAGCATTAAACTGGTTTATCAATTTAGGGAATAAACAAATAAGTACATAGGAAGATGTGAAGAAAATATTTCTAGAACAATACCAAGATTTTATAAGGGCAAGGGATTCAAGAGAATAAGTCCTAGATATATTTTATAGAGGAAGGAATAATAATTAGAGTATTACTAGGGTAGGATCAATTTTAATATCCAATGCTCACCCCATACAAAATTGGGAGATTGATCATTAAGGAGCATATTATTAAGGGATATTACAAATGAATCATTGGAAACCTTAAATGTGTTAGTAAGAGAAGATGTTTACCAAACCCAAATGTTAGATATCTAGCAATTATATTGAAATCACTCTAGGAGAAAAGGTAAACTAGTCACACAAGGGAAAAAAACAATAGCCTCAATAACTAAAGCAAAAATAGGCACATTGCTGGAAGATATGAAGAGTGATATTTTATCATCTATTGCAATACAATTAGATACATTTTAACTTCAAAAAAATAAACAAGAAATAAAGGCAACACTAGCCTTTTTCTACCCAAGATGTAGGAGGAAGCATCCAAAAAATGAATATCTAGAATACAAGGTACAAGGATGTGGGATTTATCAAATGGACCATAAAATGAAGTTGTACCCAAAATTATCAACCATAACAAAGTATATAGATGTAGCCGAAACATATTTCATGGGAAATAGAAGGAATTGACAACAACCTCCTATGGTAGGTGAAATGATAGGGGTAGCACCACCATATTGTGGATCTAATTTTATGAACCAAGGGCATGCCTAAACACCCAATATGGGGTGGTAGAGTCAACCACTTTGGATGAATACCACCCAAGGTCCTACTCCCTATACACCATACCTATGGATGCCATACCAACAATTTAGAATATAGTGGTAAAATTTTAATACATGGACTTCACCTCCATAGACAACAACACAACCCCCACTACATCCTAGTTTACCAGCACCACCTACTTCTAGGCCACAACAACTACCAATACAATCAACCCTAATTCACAACAACAAAAAATCAATTCAAACAACTTAGTAGGTAGACATGGGGATGTACCAATGTACCATATTAGTGTAGATTGTAGCCTAATTGATATTAGATTAGGTAGAGAAGTAGGAGGAGATAAAACAACTCCATTAGTGAAGGAGGTAGAAGTAGAAGTAGGAATAGAATTGACACCTTCGTTAGAGGAGGAAGTAGAGGTAGAAGATAGTCATACTTCTAAATAATTAAACAATGAAGGGATCCCACCTTTTCCAAAAATATTGCATGAAACCAAGAAGAGAATGCAACCAAAGTTTTACATAATGGAGGGGTTGAAAAATTTTATTGTCATGATTCCCCTATATTAGGTTGTTAGAGACATACTCGTTTATATGAAATCCATTAGAGAACTATGTATCAAAAGACTAGGACAAAGACAAAAATCGAATGTATTACAAGTAGTAGGGTAATTAGCTAACTTGATGTTGGAAAAAACCTACCACCCAAAATATTCTAATCCAAGAAGCCTAGTCTTAACCGTTAAAACCATAGTCTTAATGCTACCCAATAATTTGGTGGATCTAGGTGCAACCATAAATATCATACCTAAATAAACCATGTATAGGCTATAGTTAACAACTACGAGACCAACACAAATAGTGTAATAATTGGAAAATAGGTTCGTAGTACTTCCAAAGGGAATGCTAGAAAATGTGATCATATTTATAGATGCATGAGAAGATCCAACATACTTCCTAGTCCTAAAATCAAAGTCAATATTGGGTGGTTATCCACTCATACTAGGACGTCCTTAGATTGTAATAGTTGATGCATAAATTAGCTACAAGACTAGAAAAATGATGATATATAATGGAAGGAGTGTGAAGAATCTAGTCATGTATACACTTGCACAATCCACTAATGAATTGGGAGAGACCAGTTACAAAGTTATAAATGATGATACCCTTCCTATGTTACAACATATGAGGAAATACTCATAATAAATTTTTAACAAAGAGAATATTCACATCATCTCATGGATTTCCCACTTGTTAGTAGAAGGGAACAACATATTAACAAATTGAGAGAGAACTTGGTAGGGTATTAAACATTGATAGTGTACTGAAAACTGTTCAAGAAGATAAAATGAAATATATATTAAATAACCATAAAAATACTTTTCCCTGGGATTATATAGACATGATGGGTATTACATTTAAATTATGCACTCATAGAATCCACCTAGAATATAATACAAAACAAGTAAGATAGCCCCAAAGGCAGATAAACCTAGTCATAAAAGAAATAGTGAAAGTTGAGTTGCAAAAAATCTTATCTACTGGATTCATCTATGCCATTTTAGATAGTCAATGGGTATCACCTTTGGTGGTAGTAGCCAAGAAATATGGAAAATAAAGGATTTATGTGGACTATAGAATGTTGAATAAGGCCACCAAAGAAGACCATTTTTCCGTACATTTTGTAGATCAACTCTTAGATACCATGGTAGGACAAAAGTAATTTTCTTTCCTTGATGGGTATAGTGGATACAACTAGATCCATATAGGGGAAGAGGACTAGGAAAATACCACATTTACCTACCTTTGGGGAACCTTTACCTACCATGTTTTATCTTTTGGGTTATGTAACACACCTACAACTTTTCAATAGGTAGTACTCAACATTTTTTTATACATGGTAGGAGAAACTATAGAGGTTTACATGGATGATTTCACCATTTATGGTCATAGTTTTGAAGAAGCTATAGTAAATATGGAGAGAGTGCTCCAACATTGCTAGGAAACTAATTTATCCTTGAGAAATGAGAAATGTTTCAAGTTAATGACAAAAGGGATAGTCTTAGGACATCACATCTCCCCTGAAGGAATAAAGGTAGAAAAAAGAAAGATGGAATTCATCAAGGAACTACCTACCCACCAAAAATAGAGGAATGTTCGAAGTTTCTTAGGATCCATTGGATACTATCGGTGTTTCATTAAAGATTTTAGTAATATTGCTAAACTATTAAATGTATTATTAACCAAAGAATACAAGTTTTTCTAGACAAATGAATGTGAACAAACATTCCAAATATTTAAAAAAATACTACCAACTACTCCTATGCTTATAGGTCCAAATTGGGACCTCTCATTCCACATTTATGTAGATGCATCTAACAATTCCATAGGGGTAATACTAGGACATAAGAAAGAAAAAAAGCATATACCATTTATTATGTTAGTAAAAATATTATAGGCACTGAATTATATTATACTATCATAGAAAAAGAATTCCTTGCAGTTATACATGTTATTAATAAATATTACCATTATATCATGGGCTATACAATTTTTGAACATACTAATCATGCAACAATGAAAAAAGAAATGGTAAGTCGAAGGATTATTAAATGGCTTTTACTCTTTCAAGAAGTTGATGTTACTATTGTAGACAAACCCAAAAGTGATAACATGGTTGTAGACTTGTTATCCAGATTAATTTTGCCAATGGGGTAGCAGGATTAAAGGTGCAAGTCCTTGGTCCCATTTGTGTAATTCCTCATCCCTATTAACATCGATTTTGGGAATGTGTGTGGGGTGTTGGCCCTCTTGCTTTCTAACCGGTTAATGTGATGATGCAAGTCTAGTGGCATATTCTATGATTGAAATTTTTTTCCACGTTAATACCTATCTATCTATCTATCTTAGGAGAACACAACAAGGTATGCCGACATGGCCATTTATCTGACAACTAATAGAGTATGTCCTGCACTCACTCCCCAAGAAGCTCAAAAATTGATTGAGAGAAGCGTGGCCTTCTATTTTATTGATGGTTGCTTGTTTAAAATATATCCTAATCAAATTATGAGAATATGTGTAGTAAAGAAATGCTAGTCATTTTAAAATCCTATCATAATAAACCATGTAGTGCTCTAGTTATTTGTTTTAAAAGATGAATGTTCGAGGATGAGGGGAGTGGTAGGATAGTGGGAAGAGGGACAAGTGGTGTGTTATCATTCCACTGTAGGGATTGGGAGGTTTACATTGCTCTATGAAACTAACCTCACCCAGTCCCATCCACTCTAAGTTGCACAATCTACACCAACGAGGTCCTCCTCCTTCGAGGGAGGGCCATACAACAACTCTCCACTTGGAACAAGGTGCACCATGTTCCATACCACACATCTCTCCTCATATTGCTCCACCACACATTGTTACTCCATCTTATGTGCCCCCGCTCGGGTTATAAGCTCTCGTAATTAAGCTCAACTGACTTGAATAAACATAACCTTTAATTAAATGAATAAAAAATTAATTATTAAACTTCAAGAATAACTAACAAATACTTAATCTAAACATTAAAAAATAATTTGAAACTGAGTATTGAATATTAATATATTGAAAAAAAAATTGAATATTGAATATTATAAATTGAATCCAAATATGAATACTACATACTAAATCGAAGTCTCAATATGAATACTAAATAGCGAATTTGAATATTGAATAATAAATATTGAATCAAAATATGGACATTGAATACATTTTAATATTGAATATTGAATCAAAGTTTAAATATTGAATATTGAATTTCAATACTAAATCAAAGTATAAAAATGAAATATTGAATTAATAACTTAATATGAATCAAAATTTGAATAGTAAATACTAAATCAAAATTTGAATAACACAACAAATAGACTTAATATGCGTTCAAAGTTTTTAAATTTATTATTATGAATATAGTGCATGGTACTGTAACATTTTATGACGAAACTCTCAATCTTGTAAAATAAATAAATAAAAAAAACTTGCGTGATCAAGGAGTAAAAATTAAAATGACAACATTTTGAAATAGTTGTCAACATGCTTATAATATTATAAATTTATATTCAAAATTATGGTTATGCATAAGGAGTCGGTCCCAAAATGTATTTATAAAAATTTGACAAATTAGTTTATCCATGAGAATAACAGCCAGTAATTTTTGGCTAGTGAACCTTGATCAAGGGTCCCAAATATTAGCCAATTCTATATTTCAAAAATCCTAATTTTAGCCAATTTAGTGATAAATAACCGCTAGCATAATCGTGTTCAAAACCAAAAACACAATTACATTTTATTTTAACAACAATCACTATAATTCTTAAAGAAATTGATTCTAATTATCCACACTTATGTTGGGAGACTTCAATATAAATATCCTAACAAAGACAATAAAATTGAAAACATTTAAGAACTATATGAATAGCATACACTTTATTCATTTATCCCAAACCAACAACAAAATATCAGTATATTTTGATCACATCTAGACAAAGGAAGAAAGGGTATACATAATAGTTGAAAATCAAGAAAAGACTTAAATTCAAACCTTAGGCACACTTTGCCAGCTTTAACAAAGGTAGTAGTCCATGATGAATACTCTGAGTGCACGCTAGACTGACAACGATGGTACAAACCCTGAGCAACCAATGGTCTCCATCTTATGTCAAGTCAACAAACAACAAGACGAATAGGTTATTAACAGTAGTCCCTATAGTTTGAATCTTACGCTTGCTAGTTACTAAAAATAGTAGCTGTGGTCAACAAACAACAATACAAATAGGCTATTGACAGTAGTCCCTATAGTTTGAATCTTACCTTTTCCAGTTACTAAAAATAATAGCGGTAACAACTCCCTTATGTAACCAAAAAAAAAAATACATTTGTTAGTCAAGGTGTTTTTGAACTTATATTGCTTATAAAATCCTTACAAATATTTCAACTTTACTAATAAAAAATTTACAACACATTAAGAACCAAAAATTACTTTTGACTTTTGTGTTGGAAGTATCAACGACTATGTTTATTTGGTCTTATGATTATGCGAAGTTTATTTTTTCTTTATATAAAGAAAAACATTCAATATATGAAAGAAATATCAATGCTTATTAAATTTTTTAAAAATTATTGTTTGTATAAAACACAATATTATACAATGAATTTTTTTTGGGTGAGAGATAAGTAAAACGATAGACATGAAATTTGGAACTCAAGTAATGGGCAAAATTTTCGAAGGCACTGATGTCAGTGATGTAGAGGAATCTCTTCTGCATAGTCCCCAAACAAGAAGATTCTAAAGAGTAAAACTACATTTAACCATAGATAGCTCATAAGGATACGTCATCTTTTTCTTCCACCGGAATCATCTTTTGGTGTAATTAGAAGTACACCTCTGTTACAGTAAATGCCCATGTTATGTAATTAGTGTAAATAACCAAAAGCCAAGAAAAAAATAAGGAACGTATCAGTTCTTATTAATTTTCTTTTAATTTTATTTTATTTTTGGCCATTAGAGGGTTAAGGAGTTAATGCCAAAAGAGTGACGAGACCAGATAGATTTTAAAAAAAATTTACAGCAGACGCTTCAACAAGTGTTGTATTGGTTTGATCTTTACATTGGTAGTCTTTGTCTTTAGATTATACTTACCATTAAATACTTTAGTTGTATGTTGTTGGATTGTTATTAAGAATATTTAAATTTAAACAACGAAGAAAAAAGATTTCCATTATATCCCACCAAATATGACCTCGACTTATACTATCCATTATACTTTGCTTTACTTTAAAAAAAATATGTACTTATTCTATTATTTTTAAATAAACCAAATGATTAGAAAATAAACACTTAAAAAAATGTTATCTATGATATATTTGAAAAAAGAATAAAGTTATGTATTTATATTTTATATAAGGTTTACGTATCATTTTTATTTATGTGTATTAATATAATAAATGTTTTTTTAAATTGTTGATTTATGTTTTTTTTATTGAAAAATAAATTATATTAATTCATATATGTAGAATATAACTTTGATGAATAAAATTAAATGATATAATTTATATTTTTTTATTTTCAAAAAGTTTATTTAATAAATTTCAAATTTTATTAAACTACAAGTTTATATTTATCAAACTATATCTAATCTAAAATAATTTCAATCTCATATAACCATTTTAAAAAGTAAATAAAAAAAAAAAAATCTAACAACTACAAACTTATAAATATTCAATAAAACTTTCTTTTATTTTTTTCCAATAAACTTTACTAAAATATAAAAACCTTAAATTTTTTAAATCTTAAGAGTAGTTTGAAAAGTAAATGTTAAATATAATATCTGATAAGGAGTAGATCCTAGAAAAAATCTATGGAGGTTGTCCTTAGAATCACTTCCCACCTTTGCTATATGAAGACCGCTGCAACAAGTGATTACGACATTATAAGGTGACCACGACATTATTTGAGGACATTAATAAACACATATAAATAATTAAAAAAAATAAAAATATTTGTGGAGTCTTTGACTTCTACGCTAACTTCTGAAAAGCTTTGTGGTCAAAATTTTTGTGGAGTCTTTGACTTCTATGCTAACTTCTGAAAAGCTTTGTGGTCAAATTTTCTTTTTTTAGTATTATAACCTGGCCGGGTGGTGCACTTCGCGAAATGTTTAAACAATTCTTCCTTTACACCCGTCCGTTAACAAAAGTCAATGCAGCTGAGTTTTCTGTGGAAAACAAAAAACACGCAGCTGTAGGAGCATTGGTAAAGGGCATCGGATGTCTATGCTTTGAAGCATATAAGGAGATCTATCATGTGAAGAGAATTGGCGATTACGCCCAAGAAATGAAGAATAAAATCGACGAGGTCCAATCTCGAATAGACGAGATAAAGAACCAGTGTCAAGAAAGGCCACCTGTGAATATAGTCAGGACATGGTTGGAGCAGACGGAGAGAGCCTTAATATTTTCACAGAGGAGATGGGATGAATACCAAGCTCACCAACAAAAACGTTGCACTTATGGGTGGTGTCCAGATTGCTTCTTCCAGCGTCCAATGAGCAAACAGATTTGAGCTTCCACTGCGGATATAGATAGACTTCTTGATAAAAAACGAACCGATTTTCCAGCTACTGGTGAAATAGGAGTCGTCCCTGCAGAGCGACCTCTACCCACGCCGAAGCTGGTGGGATCGGCATTTCAACAAGCACCATTACAGATCCAAACCTGGTTAGAAGAAGAAGAAGAGGTTTAAAGAGGTATTAGCGGATAACAAAACTGGAATGATTGGTGTCTATGGAATGGGTGGGGTTGGAAAATCTTCTCTGCTTGAAACCATTAACAATGCTCAGATTGGTCATAATTTGCCTTTTGACAGGGTAATCTTTGTAACGGTATCACAAAATGTCAGTATTGAAAATATACAGAAATCGGTTAGAAATATTAATCCTGATTTCACGCCTCCGCCAAATTACGTTCCAAACTTGGGCAAAGCCGGACTGCACTCGCGAAGTCGGGCATCCCGGAATTTTTTTTTGACTTGACGTCGCACATGCTTTCTGACAGATGTGAAGTCTAACAGATCCGATCGCCGCATAAGTTAATGCCATTTCGGCAATTGGTCAGAATCCCTAGTTCAGGGTCTGTCAGAACCTGTCAGAGGATAACCTCTATCTTCCTCTCCCCGTGGCTATATAAGGCAGTTTGGGTCTTCAGAAAAAGTGTGGAGAGTGGGGGAAATTTGGAGAAACAGGCAAGAGAAAAGCAGTTATTCGTAGAGCAGCAGAAGAGGTTGTTTCAGTGAGCACTATAGCTCATTTTTTTAATGTCCGAGCAGCAGACTCGACATTTGTTTTCCCTCTCAGTTTATCCTGCAGCTTTAGTCTGCAAATGTTAGTTTTTCCTCAGTTGAGGACATTTGTAACCGTCGTCTTATAAGAATAAAACTTACTGTTGTTTAAGGCATCTGTAGTGTTTGTGGTTATCTCTGTCTACATAAAATTTGTTGTTTTTTTTTGTTACAACTGCCTTGGAGCGATTTTTGCCCCATAGCTCTTGCCAAGTCATTCAAGCCATCATTGTGGCTATGCAAGCCTTAGGACAACAAAAGTTCGCAAGGCAAAATTTTCTAAGTGTGGAGCTGTCCACCCAATTGCGCAACATAGTCCGATGGCACAATAAGTTTTGAGCACAGTTAGATGGGTCATCTTAAAGAAGGGCAATTTTTTGGCTAAGTCTTAGCCAACCGCCCGACTGCACAGCGCATTCGTAATTCACTACACAGTCGAGCATTGACAACCTCCTCCCCGACTACGCACTTTATTTCGTGTGCATCCCAATTGCACATATTTTTCGTGCACAACCCGATTGCACACATTATTTCGTGCAAAGCGTGACTACGCAAAAGTCAAGAGTGCAACCCGACTTCGGGATCGCAACCCGACCTCGGGTGTGCCACCTGACATTGGGAGCGTATCCCGACATCAGGCCCCTCCTTCACCCTACACTCCCAATGACTACAATAAAAAAAACTTCAATTTGGTATCTGAGCCACTGATCTCTTGATGTGAAGACCGAAGTAGAATGGCTTCCAAAAGCAACAACTTGCAGTTGCATATCCTGTGCTTCAACGAGAAGAATTACATTTACTAGAGCATCTAGATGAAGATCATGTTTGGATCTTAGGAGTTCTAGGAGTTAGTCAAGAACGACTACCCAAAACTGGCAGATGGAGCAGCATTGGCTGCCCTCTCTCAACCAGATAAGGACCTATTGAAATAGAACATGAAGAAGGATGAGAAGGCCCTCTTCTACATCATGCAAGCGGTCGAGGAGTCCATCTTCCCACAAATTACATCAGCCATCAAGTCAAAGCATGCTTGGGAGATTCTGGTCAGCTCATACCAAGGCACCAACAAGGTAAAGTTGGTGAAGCTACAGATGCTTAGGAGGGAGTTTTAAAATTTGAAGATGAGTGAGTCCGAGTCCATAAGTGATTTCTTCACCTGGACGATGGACATTATCAACTAGATGCGGTTGAACATAGAAATCATGCAGAGCTAGAAAATCATGCAAAAAATTCTCAAAAATTTGCCTACCAAGTTTAACTCGGTTGTGATAGCAATCAAAGAGTCAAGGGATCTTACAACCCTCTCAACATATGAGCTCATAGGTTCATTGTAGACACATGAATAGAGGCTGAGCCGTTCATCTTAGTCCTCTCTAGAGTAAGAATTCAAGGTTCAAGTCTCATTCTAAGACATCAACAAACAAGATTCCCACCATGACGCCTCTAGTTCTCATGGAGCAAGATGCAAAGGTAGGCGTGGGAAAGGCAACAAGGAGGACGGTCAAACCCTAGCGAGGGAGAGACTAACTATAATTTCCATCAGCAAGGTGGAAGAGGCAGCTCAAAAAATTAGCAAGCTGGATCTAGTTAGAAGAAGGACATGTCAAAGGTCCAGTGCTATTTTTGTAAGAAGTTTGGCCATTACATCTCATAGTGCAGAAAATGGATGGCCAAGGAGAACTAGCAACAGGCCCATTACATGGACAAAACCAAAAATGTGGTAGGAGGAAATATGTTGTTGACTTGCAACATTGAGGAGGAGTGCCAGAAGAATGTCTGGTATTTAGACAATGGGTGCAACAACCACATGACGGGGAACAAGGAGATGTTCTCCCAACTAGATGAAATAGTCCAGTCTGAGGTGAATATGGGGAACAACAATAAGGTTCCCATGATGGGGAAAGGAAATATCCTCATCCACACTAGGCATGACAAATAGAAGTAGATCTATGACGTCTACTATGTGCCTGGCCTGAAGCACAACCTACTGAGCATTGGATAACTCATGCAGAAGGGACATACGATCCAGTTTAAATATGGAGCTTGCACCATCGGAGACAAGTCGCATGGGCATATTGCTATCATGTCCATGATGAAGAATAAAATGTTTTCGCTATAGATTCGGAATGAATCATTGATGTCTCTAAGTGCAGTTTTCAAAGATGCTACCTGGTTGTGGCATTTAAGATTTGGTCATCTGAACTTCAGTGGCCTGAATCAACTGCACAAGAAGTAGATGGTGAAGGGTTTACCCTTGATAGAGCAAAAAAATCAAGTTTGTAAGAGCTACTTAGTCGTAAAACAACATAAGGATTTGTTCCCTTTTGATCATTCTTGGAGACCATCACGACCACTGGAGCTGGTGCACTCAAACATTTGTGCTCCGATGCAGACCAACATGTTTGTCGGCAACAAATACTTCTTAACGTTCATAGATGACTTCAGTCGGAAGACTTGGATCTATGCCATCAAGCTGAAGTCAGAAGCATTTGCCATATTCAAGGAGTTCAAGGCTCTGGTGGAGAAACATAGTGGATATCATATCAAGACTCTCAAGACAGATGGCAGAGGTGAATACATCTCCAACAAATTCCATAACTACTACAAGCAGCACAAAATTAGAAGGTAGTTCATTTCTAGATACATGCCACAGCAGAACGACATAGTTGAGAGGAACAATCAGACCATCATGGATATGGGACGAAGCATGATGAAGATGAAGGGATTACTACATAAATTTTGGGCAGAGGCTATAACATGTGCAGTCTACCTGTTGAAGATATTTCCCACCAAAAGCATGAAGGAAAAAATCCCTCAGGAGGCCTAGAGTGGTGTGAATCCAAGTGTGGCTCACTTGCGTGTGTTCGGGTGCATTGCATATGCACATGTTCTAGAAGAGAAGCGACATAAGTTTGATGATAGAGCTGAGAAGTGCATTTCATAGGGTACAGTGAGCTAGCGAAGGCATATAGGCTGTACAAGACTTTGACGAAGAAGCTCATCATCAACCGTGATGTGAAGTTTCTTGAATATGAAGCTTGGAACTGGAAGTCAGAGACTGGCCAGTCAGAGCCAGTAGTAATAGAGTCTGTTGACTTGGAAGAAGGAAGTGTGCAGCCACCTGCTACCTCCAAAAGCAGCAACGGTGCCAACAGTAGCATAACCACTCCATATTGATCACCTCCATGTGCAAGTAGAATCTAGAACCTCATGACACCAGCGAAGACAAGGAGTTTGCAAGAAATCTACGAGGCAACCCAAACCCATATAGATGAAGAGTACTCTGACTTTGCATTCTTTACTGAAGTTGATCCAGTAGAGTTTGAAGATGCAAGTCAGAATCATAAGTGGGTGCAAGCTATGGACGAGAAGATTGAAGCCATTGAAATGAATGATACATGGCAACTGACAGATATTCTAGTAGGAAAGAAGACCATTGGGGTCAAATGGGTGTATAAGACAAAGTTCAATGCCCAAGGAGACGTTGACAAGCATAAGGCTAGACTGGTGGCAAAGGGCTACAAGAAGAAGTTAGACATCGATTATCATGAGGTATATGCACCTGTAGCCCAAGTTAACATAGTCAAGATGATCCTGGCATTGGCAGCCTAATAGGGTTGGAAGATGTACTAGATGGATGTCAAGTCAGCCTTGCTCAACGGAGTGTTGGAGGAGGAGGTCTACATAGACCAGCCACCAGGTTACAAAATTGAATGCCAGGAGGGCAAAGTCCTGAAGCTGAAGAAGGCCCTGTATGGTTTGAAGCAGGCACCCCGAGCTTGGTACAGCCGGATTGATAGTTATTTTCAGGAAAATGGGTTTGTAAAATGCCCATATGAGCACACCTTGTACATGAAGACAAATGATGTAGGTGAGCTCATAATCATATGCCTGTATGTGGATGATTTAATTTATACTGTAAACACAAAACTGTTTATCTAGTTTAAAATAGCCATGAAGAAGGAGTTCGAGATGATGAACTTAGGGCTGATGAAGTATTTTCTCGGTATTGAAGTTGACCAATCGACATATGGCATCTTCATTTCTCAGGGCAAGTATGCGAAGGATGTCCTAAAGCGGTTCAAGCTAGAGGACAACAAACCTACCATCACACCTGCAACCACAAGTTTGAAGCTAAACAAGCTAGATTTAGGGAGGAATGTAGATCCAAAACTATTCAAGAGTTTAGTTGGCAGTCTAATGTATTTGACTGCAACTAGGCCATATCTGATGTTTAGAGTCAGTATGATTAGCCATTTTATGGAGACTTCGAAAGACACACATTGGCAAGCAAGCAAGAGGAACTTGCACTATGTCAATGAGATGTGAAACAATGGCTATTTTACGCTAGACAAGACCAATTGGAATTGGTGGGCTTCATAGATAATGACAGGATTGGCAGCACTGATGATCGAAAGAGCACCTACGGGTATGCTTTCCATCTCGGATTAGGGGTAGTCTCATGGGCATCCAAGAAGCAACCCATCGTTGCATTGTCCACAACCGAAGTAGAATATGTGCCGCCACGTCAGCCGTATGCCAGGCAGTTTGATTTCGAAGAGTTTTGAGTGAACTGAACTATCCTCTGGAAGGCGCTATAACAATTCAGTAATCGCACTGTCAAAGGATCCCGTATTTCATGGTCGGACAGAGCACATCGATATTCGTTATCACTTCATCAGAGAGTTGGTGAAGTTCAGAGAAATTCAAATGTAGTTTTGTAGATCCAACGAGCAGTTGGCAGATATTTTAACGAAGCATTTGAAGGAGGAAGACTTCAGTAGATTGTGAGAGTAGCTTGGAGTCCAAGCACTCATGAAATCAGGATTAAAGGAGGGTGTTCAAAATATTAATTTTGATTTCACGCCTCTGCCAAACTACGCTCTGAACTTAGGTGAATCCGGACTGTACTCGCAATGTCAGGCATCTTGGCAATTTTTTTTGACTTGATGTTGCACGTGCCTTCTAACGAATGTGACGTCTGACAGATCCGATCGTCGCATAAGTTAATACCAGTTTGACGATTGGTCAAAAACCCTAGTTCAGGGTCTATCAGAACCTGTCAGAGGATTATCTCTATCTTCCTCTCCCTACAGCTATATAAGGTAGTTCAGGTTTTCAGACAAAGTGTGGAGAGTGGGGAAATTTGGAGAAATAGGCAAGAGAAAAGCATTCATTCACAGAGTAGCAGACAAGATCATTTCAGTGAGCAGTGTAGCTCATCTATTTAATGTCTGAGCAACAAACTCGACATTTGTTTTCCCTCTCAGTTTATCCTGTAGATTTAGTCTGCAGATATTAGTTTTTCCTCAATCAAGGACTTTTGTAACCCTCGTATTATAAGAATAAAATTTGCTATTGTTTAAGGCATCTGTAGGGTTTGTGGTTATCTTTGTCTGCATAAAATTTGTTGTTGTTCTTTGTTACAACTGCCTCGGAGCGATTTTTGCCCCACAGCTCTTGCCAAGCCATTCAAGCCATCACTGTAGCCGTGCAAGCCTCAGGACAACAAAAGTTTGCAAGGCAAAATTTCCTAAGTGTGGAGTTGTCCACCCGACTGCGCAGTGCAGTCCGACGACACAATTAGTTTTGAGCGTAGTTGGACGGGTTAGCTTAAAGAAGGGCAGTTTTTTGGCTAAGTCTTAGTCAACCGCCCAACTGCGCAGCGTAGTTGGACTTCGTTGCCTTTGACCAGCGCAGTCGGGCGTTGACCACCTCCTCCCCGACTGCGCACTTTATTCCGTGCGTAGCCTGATTGCACACATTTTTCGTACGCAACCCGACTGCGTACATTATTCCATGCAGAGCCTGACTACGCAAATGTCGGGAGTGCAACCCGACTTCGGGAGCGCAACCCAACTTCAGGTGCACCACCCGACTTTGGGAGCGCAGCCTGACTTCGGGCCCCCCTTCGCCCTGCGCTCCCGACGACTGCAATAAAAAAAAAAACTTCAAAATCTATTGCCACAAGATTGGATTTTAAACTGAGGAGGAGCATATGAGGGCTGAACTCTAACTTTTTGAAGGGTAAAAAAATTCTGCTAGATGACATGTGGAGCAAAATTGACCTCTACAAATTAGGGATAGGAGTACCAGAAAAGAGGTCCAAGATCCTTTTATCTACAAGATTTCCGGAGCTTGCCAAAATGCCAAATCTTGCAGTGCTGGTGATAAGTAAGTGCAGACAGGTTCAAAACCTAGGGACAGGTTTCTGGAACGCCGGTGGGTTTCCAATGTTAGAGTATCTCAGTCTCGTTTCTTCCAGAGTTTGAATGCCTGAGCACAGGAGAGGTAGATGAGCACGCTATGCAAATCCTGAAGAGGCTGGACATATATAATTGTAAGCAATTAAAATCGCTCCCACTATTATGGGAAAAGCTTTACTATTTGTTTCAGGGGCCTTTTTCCTAGGAAAATGGTTTGGATTAAGATTTTGTACGGTACGCCGGCAGCTCAGGCCGTCGTGAAGAATACGACCCTTTTTTACAGTATGCCGTGTGCACCATCGATTCTAGTAGGGACGGTCCCATGTAGGCTTCACCGACCCTTTTTTACAGTATGCCGTGTGCACCATCGATTCTAGTAGGGACGGTCCCATGGAGGGCCTACTGCTCCTTTTTTCACTGCAATGGTGATCGCATGAAAGTAAAACTTTGTTGCTATAAAGGGAATCTTCTCATTCGAAATTGAACGCTAGCTTTTATTTATCAAGAGGATTTTCAGCAGGCGCCGCTCAAGAAAGAGGCTAAATATTTTCTCTAGCCCCTTGATCTTTCTAAGCTTTCTGTGGTCGCCGGATAGAACATTAATATAGCTCTAAACTGTCTCGTCCCTAGAAAATCGATGCTGAAATCTTTTGTGGAGCAACTTTCAAGAAAAATCAGAAACTTTGCTGGAACAATGAGAAAATCTAGAAACTAGGTGGAAAAAAGTGCTGAACCATTTTTCAGGTCAAAGTCCTGACATATCTTAAGGTTCCCGGGCGAGAAATTAGTAGTAGCCTTTTCTATGGAACCAGTGCCTAAGCATGCGACGCATAAAGGGGGTGAATTTCTGACTTTGATGTGCCAAAAGTCTGGTAGTTGTTTTGTTTAATGTTTTCCGTAGAATGTGTCGTTTTTTAATAATTCCACACGTTTTAAACAATAATAATAATAATAATAATTTTTTTGAGGCTACTTTTTGGTAAGTTTGATCTTTATCAAGAAGAAATTTAAGTTCAAAGTCTTGAATGTTTATTGATTTGTTTTGGTTGATTGTAAGTCAGCCTAAGACACTAATAATAATAATAATAATAATCCTATGTCCTCTTCTTCACTCTTCACACCAGGTTAAATAATAATTAGGTGGAATATGTGTTATTAGGGGTAGCTCTCAAGATTTGAGCGCATGCCCCTGTTGTACCAATCTCATCTACATTTGTTGAGTGCAAGCTAGCCCAAGGTACCAATCTTGTGTTAGGTGCACGCCAACCCTAGCTACCAATCCCGTGTGCTCTTCTTCACTTTTCACACTAAATACTAACTAGGTAGAATAGGTATTGTTAGGAGTGTTTCCTAAAATTTAAGTGCAGGCCACATGGTACCAATTTCCTGTGTTCTTCTTCTTGCCGGATTAAATAGTAACTAGATCTAATAAGTGTTGTTAGAATAACCTTCAAAATTTGAACCAATAACTAAGTGGAATAAGTGTTGTTAAAAGTAACCCAAGATTAAATATGCTTCATAATAAAAAAACTGTAGATACAACCAACTCTAAATCTTAAAAGTTTAAAAAAAAATCCACACGCTTCATAATAATTTATGAGTGTGAGATTTTTTTTAATAATTAGATAAGTTGAACCTCCTACTTTCTAAGGGTTGACTGAATTTTACATAATTAATACTTAGACATAATGCTGGCAGCTGTATCCACATTTTGTTGTCTTGTTTATGATTATGAGCATAATCACACGATATATCTGTGCTAGATGTTACCTATAATCCTGCATCCACATTTTGTTGTCTTGTTTATTATTCAAGAGCATAATCACACGATATATCTGTGCTAGATGTTACCTATAATCCTGTAACCGCATTTTATTTTTGTCTTGTTTATTATTCAACGCCATAATCACACGATATATTTGTGCTAGATGTTACCTATAATCCTGTAAGAAACAAATATTTTTTATTTGATGATATCCATTAACTGTAGTTATACACTTGTTCCACGCACGCATTATATTGTCTGTTTGTGACAAGTATGGAAGGCCGGCAAGAAAGGAGATATGGCAGGCCGGCAAGAAAGGAGAGGGGAAGACCCGTTCTAGCGTTATAGTTCACATATATTTTTAAATTTATTATATGAAGTCTGAACTGTGGTTAAAAGTACAAACTATATTTAGTTGTTTTCGAGGAAATTTGATCATACATATAAAATAAAATAAAATTATATGTGGTTTTGAATATATATATATAGTTATAGGTATAGTTATAGTTATTAAGGTTAGTGAAAGAAATTATTTTGGTTGATGTCGTATCTTATTTGTAGTATCTCATCTCAACTATAATCTCTTGTAAGGGTGAGGGCTGAACTTATTAAATATATACATACATTATTTTTTATTAAAGAATTTTTTGAAAAGTGTAATTTTATTTTAGAAAAGAAATATAGTATACTAATTCAAAAATTAATGAGTCTATAAAAAATCATATCCTAAAGTTTATATTAAGCAAAGTCATTAAAGCAAAACTATCAAACAAAATAAGACATAGTAGATCAAGTGTAAGCTATTCATGTAGCAAGAGTTATGGAGCTAAAAATACATGGTGGATCATGGTTCGAGGAGCCTCCCCATCCAAAGTATGAATCTTGAGTCCAGTGGCATCCAAGTAGGTACCTTTGCAATGTTAAGAGTTATCACATCGTAGACCATGTGAGTAGTCAAGTGGTATAACAATCCTCACAAGGTATTTGCATGTGATATAGGACAAAATAGTTTGAAGGTTGTTCTAGGTTTTGATATGCCTAAATTAGGCATCCTATGTACATAAATATCCTTTACTACCATAATATAATTCATTTGAAGCTTACGTTTTAACATGTGGTATCACAGTAGGTTAAAGGAAGAAAGAATTCTCCTTCTGATCCTCCTCTAGATTTGACAAAGAGAAATTCAAGGTGCACTCCGTTTAAGAAAAAAATCAAGTTAGAGATAAGAAGTTTCAAGGACAAAGCAATTCCACAAGAAAGTTCTTAAAATTATCGAAAGGATTCAGGGTGGAAAACCCCTGCCAAAGGCATATTTATGCAAGTAAAGGAAGTTATTAAAAGCTACATAAACTATTAAAAAAAATGAAACCATAAGAAGCTCCTTAAGAAAAAGATAAAAATAAGCCATTGTAGCTTCTTTACAAGAAAGAAAATTTAGCACCAAGGAAGCCATTATTGCTCCTCTTTTAAAAAATCACAAAGAATTCTTTCTTGAAAGGTATTTGAAAAGAAAAAAACTTAAAATATAGAAGGCTTATACTACCTATTAAAGTCCACTTGTGAAAAGCATTTTGAAAAATATTGAAGTTTCATAAAATTGAAGATATTTATAAATTGCAAACCTTCCAAAGAAGAACATTTTGATTCTTAGATTGAAAATCAAAGATGAAGAAGATTCATTTAATGAAAACAATGATTCTTTCAAAATTTATTGTGTCATTTTTGAATAGAGAGCAAAAGAACCAACTCAAGGAAAATGTTTCAACTAGAACCAACTTTGCGTAGAAGACAAGGACCTTGTGACATGAACAAAGCATTGTGTAAGAGAATATTTTTACAAAAATGTCTAATATTAGAAAATATATTCTCGCATGCACCAAATGACAAAGGAAGTATTGCACAAAGGAAAAAAATTAAACCTAAAAATAGTTGAATGATGAAAGAGAAAGTATCTTATGAGCAATCAAAAAAGCAAATTGGGTTCCCCATGAAAGGAAGAAACCTCATACCTTGATGAAACAAAAAAGAAACACACATTATAAAGAAAGAAAAAGAGACTAGACATTGTGGAAAATATTTTTAATCTTTCAAAGAAATCTTGGATGTTACAATGGAGAAACTCTTATAGTTTCACATAGGGCCAACATAAGTCATCTAGAAAGCATAAAAAAGCATGAGAAAAGAGATGCCTTTGCGTTAAAGGAAAAGAGAAGCAACTCATCTAAGGTACCTACATTATCTATGGATAAAATAATAACTCGCAAAAAGTCAAAGAACCACTCCAAATTCAGATAAGCAACAACCATCAATAAAATCCCATAGAAGGGACTCAAAGCAAGTAAATTTAATTTCAAAAAGGTATTTTTCCAATAGGATAAATCACTTAACAAGGAGTGAAAAGTAATCGTTAGGAAGATACATGCCTAAAATTTGAGAAACACCAATATGAGAAAATGAAGATACTTTTTTGAACAAAGGAAGAATACATTGACATTTGATAGAATGACTCACCTAGAAGATTAGAATATCCAAACACCCAAATGTTAAAGAAATATCACTCTAGAGAGAAAACATATCCAAAATGGGTTAGTTATAAAGGAAAAATTTATTTTTGAAAGTTTTCAAAGGTTGGAAAAACAAATATTCAAGAAATTTAGAATATAATAAATTGGAAGGTGTCTAGGATTTTCAGGAAAAGGGGTAATAATATTAGGGTTTTGAGGAAAATCCATGCTCACACATTAATATTAGAATGAAGGTTATTGATATGGGGATTAGAAATTGGAACACTTGATAGTACATCTAGATTAGGAATGTAACATATTATTAAGGAATGAGACAAATCACATTTCTCAGTAATATTTCTACAAGAGATGTCAACATTAAATAATATTTTCAAGAAGATGAGAGTTTTTTGAATCTCGACATCTATTGAAATAGTGATGAAAGGGGGATTCAAATTGATAAAATTATAATTTTATTCATTAATATTTATAATTAGTGATCTGAAGGATGAATCCAATTAATTTAAACATTCAGATATTGGACTAGGTTGTTGGGGATAGTCCAAGATTTAATATTCCCCTATAGAAACACCTAGGTTGGCATGCCATTCCCTAAGAAAGGATTCTACAATCTCCTTATTTTTTACAAGAAAGAAGCCATATGATTAGAAATTTTAAAAAACACACTTTCTAGCTCATCATAGATGAGGGTTAGAGAAATTAAGGGGGGAGATTTCTTTTTTTCTTTTTCAAATGTTGGATCCTTAAATATAGGTTCATCCTCGAGAATTTTCATTAAAAGGTTAGGGTTAATGGCCAAATGATGAGCATCACAACAACTTAGTTAGCATCTCTTAGCCATGTATTGAAAAGGAAATAATGGCTCAATTAATTAAGTAAAAGAGTTAATTAAAGAAGAAATAGAAGATGTTTGATCAACCTTATATCCCTGTCCTTCAATATATTGAACCTAGCCTATATACCATAAATGACTCCCTACATACCTAACTCCTCTTTATATACCTATCAATATGTGATATAAAGTTGATTCATGGGTTTTCAATGATACGTAAAAGTGACCACTTGTATACATGAATAGGATGGTACATAAGGGGTAATAATATTCCTCCTTGTGACTTCTACTAGCCCATTGTAGTATACTCTTTACTAGGTGCAAGTATATGGAAAATCCTATATGGGTATCTAGTGGCCTAGCATCACTATATATCTAATATATCCTAGTAGCTAATATAGTAGCTATGAAAAAGATCATGAAGACCCTTAGTAGAACTAGCACTTAGTTATGTTATTATTACCTAGATTTAATAAATTTTAGCTTGATCAAGATTTAGCTTGAACAAAGAAGATCTTGGGACTCATGATGATGTTCATTTTAGATTCACTAAAATGTGATAAGGTGAAATGGGAAGATGTGTCATGAAGGAACTCTTTACGATGCTTTTTTTCTTTCCCCTATATGACTTCAATACTAGGACTAGTTTGTTTACACTTTGTGTTTAATGGATTAGTGGAATAACACTACATTTTTCCTTAGATTACTTATTTATCTAGGCCTAACCTTAATTTGGCCCTAATGCAACATAGAAAGGCAATAAACAAGACCTAAATCTAAAATACTCTTTCTTTTGATGATGAATGAAATAGTGATTATTTTTTTAATAGGCAAGGGTGAAAGAAGATGTAGCAAGCAAGTCCTAAGATGTAGTTATATACAAATTTGAATAATTTCTAAAGCTTAAAGACTAATTTGGTACCCCCTATGATTAATACTAAATATTATTATTATTATTTTTATTTTAGTAATAAATAAAAAATAGAACCTAGTTTAAATAGACAATTAAAAATCAAAGTCCTAGATTCTTAAATGATAGAGGTTGAGGGTATAAGAACATATTTCTATCACAAATGCAAATGTATACTAGTCAGTAGAAGTAGAATTGACACTATCACCTATCGATATCATTATTAATTTATCTATAAAACAAATAGGTAAATATAGTCAGTAATAAAGTGTATTATCTGAGCTGGTAGAGGATTTTAGACTACTTTGAACAACAATCAAGTCCTTGTTAAAATAGATAAAATTATAACATAATAAAATACATGAAATAAATACCCAATGGTGAAAGATTCATTTTGTTTCGATAGCACCATTAACACTTTTTCATAGAGTCTATGTTGTCACTCTATGTAAAATAGACAATAATAGCACCATCGAATTATAGTCTGGTAGTGATTTCACTTTTTAAATAAAAACAACAAGATTAATTTTAAGATATGCTAATATCATGATAGTCATGATAAAGGGATATAACTTGGAAGTATATAGGTACTTTCAAACAATAGTAAAACATAGAGATTTACTTACTTGAAATTAAGATTAAATGAAAAATGAGAGATTAACTAGATGCAAGTGCAAAATGTAAGATTAGTTCTAAAATATAGCAAGATAAAGCTTTAAGTTCAAGGAAAAGTAATTTATAAAATAAAATAAGCGAAAATAGCACAACCCAATATATAAGGTTATTTTTCCCTTATTGGTGGAAGGTCGTTGAAACCTTGCTAGCTTATTTGTTGATGGCTCTTGAATGCTTAAGCTTATGGGCCTAGATGCTCGAAGCTTGAAGACTTGATGATTTTTTGAGATCTTGAGAGTTCTTGGATAAATGATTTATTTTATGCTTAGAGGCGTGTAATGATAAAATCTTGAGTACTTACAAGGACAACCTTCATAAGGTTATTACAATTTTTTGGCATAACCTTACCATACACAATGCTTGGTCATTGTAATTATAGAAATATTTTAATAGAATTTTGTTGCTTTGAAAAGACCATGGATTAAAAATTTGGTAGGGATTTGTTACTCTTAAAGGTCATGGATTAGGATTTTCTAAGTATTTTCTTTATAGGAATCCATGGATCCTAGGAAGAAGAATTATATTAAATATGAAAATATTGGAAATGGTAAGAATTTGAAAAGAGATAAAGAATCATTTATTGGACGAATTTGAGAGTAGTAATTATTAGAATTCATACTTATCATAGGAGCTATGGATCAAATTTTGGGGATCTAGTTTATTAATAATGGGTGTCTTAAGAGGGATATAAATTAAAATTTATTAGTTTTGGTGAATGATAGTCAAAATCATTGGGAGGAAATAGCATTGATGATGATTTCATGATGGTAATTTCACCGTAATGAATATTGGGGGTAAAAAATGGACAAGAAAGATTAAAATAATTTTTTTTACAAAAGCATCACTAGGCTACAATAGAGCCACCAATTCTATCACTCATGCAAAAGTGCTTTCGCTCTTGGAGGAATAAATACTCGAAATCTAGGCACAAGGAAGTTTTATTCAATTTACTTGATTGAAACACTAACTGATGAAGGGATTGAAAATTTTAAAAATTAAATCTATTTTCAAAATTGGGTGTCAACAAAAATATATTCAAGTATAAAATTCATAATTATGTAACAACGTGATACAATCAACTAATCTTCAAATATGTAACAATCAACTAATTTTCAATTTGAAAGTTTCTCATACATGATAATTATGATAGTGCAACAATGTGATAGTCATATAAACTTCAAATATGTAATAATAAATTTATTTTTAATTTGAAATATATTCAAGTATAATAGTCATGATTATGTAGCCAATTGGTCCTTGGTTCAACAGTTGGGACAAATAGTTTATGTATCCCACACCAAGGTTCAAATCTTGATGACATCAAATAGTTCAATGTGACTAAGTTGATGTAAAAGGAAAATGGTAACCCTTTCAAAATACTACTTAAAAAAAGTAGTCATGATTATGTAATAGTTAGCTAATGTTCAATTTGAAATGTTTTAACATCATTCAATAGCTAGTGACAATTAAGGATATCTATATATGATAGTAAATATCATGTGATAGTCAGGTATTACTTTTGAATTAAAATCAAGAATTACAAATACATTTTTCAAATATTCAATATCATATTTTGAGTGGGAAATAAAAATAATTGAATCATGAGTAAGCTTTAGTGTTATAGTAAATATAGCCTTTATTTTAAGAAATGTATGGAGATGAGACTAGTCACAACTTTAATTCATGATGGTATTCTATTACTACCATAGTATTTAAATCCTTAGATACAAAAGTTTGTATGATATGTTAAAATAAAAATCATATTATTCTAGGTCCGAGGTGTAGATAAATTGGTTCTCCCAAACCTTGTAAGGTGACGGAGGTCCAAGGTTCAAATATCGAGCCTCACCAGACTGAACGCTTGTCCCTTTCCAGGTGCTTTTAGCAGTTTAAAATGTTTAAAATGATCCTGGCATGGTGGTTATAGGGGTAGACTGCATGAATATCTATGTGGCGGCTTCTGAGGTGAACAATGAAGAATACTGTGGTGACAATAAAATCTAGACATCCTGCTTGGATTCATGGTGGCTACCAATTCCACCATGTAAAAAAAAATAATCATATTGTTATTAAAAACACTAGATTATAGTAGCAATGAACTCTTGGCTATTTCATAGTCTTAATAAAGGTATGCAGTACAATATTCTTCATCATTATTGGTTATTTATTTTATCAATTTATGATCACTTTCTTGTTAAATAAATAAGATATTTATCTTGGTAGTTTACCAACTAAATAAAATACATTCATAAGAATGTCATTATCTCAACTTTTCCAATGAAGTTTTATCACTTAATGAAGGGGTAAATAGATAGAACCAATCAAGTTAGAGAAACATTCTTAATCCAAAATATTAATCTATATTCATATTTTCCATAAATCCTATGATTTTATACTCATAACTAGATCTAGTTTCTAGTGTATTGATGAATTTGCACTTTAGGTGATACAACTACTATACATATAAATAATACTCATCTACAATTATACATTCCTATGATATTTTTGAATGTGGCTTCTATGAATGTATAATTCAACATATTTTTCCTAATTTATGGTATATAAATATGCATTTAAGACCTCTCTATCCATCTAATATGATAATTCAATATCCTTATTCTATAATATACATGGAGATATGATTCATTGTTTTTCAAGTAGTCTAATGTAAGACAATTAATATTATTTTGATTACATCTATATCACTATATCATGATTCATTACTTATAAATATACACATCAACCATATATATAAGCTAAATTGTAATATTTTAGAACAATCATAATTAGAAAGTACGACACATAAACCTCTAAAATATCAACCACAAATTCATATAACCCATACTAATAATCAAGCATGCAAGAAACATTATTCATGAATAGAGTATATACAATGAAAAAATAGGAGTCCAACTAATCTAGTTTTAGATAGGAGAACACTCAATCATGAACCATAGATTTGAAAAACATCAACCCGTATCTAACTCAAATCATAAGCAACCTTTATAGTATTATATATTTCCCTTAAAATATTACTAAATTTAAAATTTAACCTTACTAATTTCAATAAGAGATTTTGCATTTTTATTCTAGTTGTGATTTCAAATGTTTTCAAATACCAACCTTATTACATAAATCCATTAGTTTGTATAAGGTTAAATGACGAGTTTAGAAAGTAATTACCATTCCTAAAATAAATTCCATTATTAATTGATTGGAAAAGTAATAGAGTGTTTTCCATAAATAAAGGGATTATTAAGTCCCTCATGCCTTCGTACTATAGGGTCACTCATATTTTACAAACCATACTAGATAAAATAAGAATTATAAAAATATTATAAAATTAGGGTATGTTATCAAGAATGAAATGTTCTATAGAAACTTTCTTCAATCCATACTGGCACTCACACATTCACATATTTTCACCAACAATATTTTCTATAATAATAAAAAATTATTCTCCAAAATCCCTATTTATCAATATTTATAAAGGAAACAAATCAAAGAAAGCATATACTTTCTCATTCATAGAAAGACTAAATCAATGCATAAGCTAACTCACATATATGCTATATGTGGAGGTCAATATACATAGACAAGGACCTCTAAAATTTCTAAGCATTTAAAATCATGTAGAACTAGAGTAGAAGTTTACTACATAGCCTTTTGATTCAAGCAATAAATTAAAATTTGTATAACCCATTATAGAGCATCATGTACAAGTCATTCTTTAAAAATACACATTCAAATAAAGTAAATATTTGAGTAGAATTTGCAATCATAAAGCATTTCTCTCAAGTTAGCTACTATGGGAAAGTAAAATAAAAACTCAACCTAGAAAAAGAGTCCTTGGTATTATATCATAAACCTTTTCTCTTTTTCTTCCACACAATACTATATCATAGGCTAGGATATTTTCAAATAATCCTTCTCAATTATGAAAAGCAATTTGTAATCATTAATGATATAAAAATTTTAGAACCAAAACTTGTGCATGAGTTTGTTTTAGAAGCAAGGGAAATGGAAAAGGAAATATCAACATGTAACTCTTTGCACTCACTCTTATCCCCTCAACACACAATATTCTCCAAGACATAATCTGACTCCTCTTCTTCCAAAGAGAATCCATATCGAAGAAAGAAAAGTGTGCCCTAGTGATGGTCAAAGAAATTGTTTTACTTTGGTGCTAATAGGAATTTATCAAGGTTTTTCAATTAGTCTTCTAAGTTTGCTCATGATTTGTTATGTTTTCAAGGTATAAGGTTGATATAACTATACTTCTTTCTAAAATAAAACTTTAAGGTTGTATCACTCTTAATTCTCTCCAATGTCATCTTTTTATTTTTGAATCACAACATTATCTTTGCATAAAGGATAATATTCTTACTTATAGTTATTACCATGCTTTCACTAGTCTACTTTGGTAACATACATTAAAGAACAATAGAGAAGTTCACTAGAACATGTACTTGTTAAATATGTGGTATCAACATATATCTTCTACCTATTTGGTTCTTTATGGGTTTCTAAGTAGCTTCTACCCATCCTTCTAGATTTTCTCAACAAGCTAGCTCCTTTATCTAAGAGTATTTACTCAACTAATTAAAAAAGTTAAATTAAGAAATATTTTCTAGGATTCATTATCTTTCATTATGTAATATACTTGATACCAAATAATCCATTACTTAATATAGAAATCTATTGAAAGTATTACATTATTTGGTAACTTGCAAGAATATTGCAAGTACCATGTAAATAGTTTAGTTTAGAGTATTATAAATATTTGAGTATATAGTAGGTGTCATGTAAGTAAGCATGGAGTTATGTAAATGAGGACTTATATAATTGAGGTGTCATGTAAGTTTGGTGTTATGTAAAACTTTCTCATTTACTATGTGCAATCATTAGAGTCTTTATCCTTGTGTGGATATATGGAGTATTTCTTCCATGATAAATATGAAGTGTTAGATATTCCATGTGTTTGAGGAGATAAATATTTTATGGAAAGTAGAAAGGTAAAGAGTCTTTGAATGTGAAGATTCTCATATTAAAGTGTATATATTGAAGAGAGATGATTATAATAGGGTATTGAAGAAGCTTTGTAATACAATAGATTTGTATTGTTTAAGTAGATATATATTCATCGATTTTGTGAGTTTGCTATTCTCAAGGATTGAATATATGTAATTGTATGAATATTTATTTTATATATGTGAGATCATACGAGGAAAGTATTGAGTTGATAACAATGGCATAAAATCCATGTTAAATATTTTATGAGAGGGAATACTATTTCAGTGGAGCCACAATAAACATCTTGTTAAAGAGAGCAATGTTTGAGAGAATTCCATGCTATGAGGATTTAAAAAAGAGTGGAAGCAAATTGAGAGATAACTAAGAAAATAAAGTAATGATAAACAAGTAGTGAGGAGTTGCTAAAAAATTAAAGCAAAAAAGTAATAAGGACAAGAAGAAAATAAGAGAAAAGAAAAGGTAGTGATAAAGCTAGGAAAAAGTGAAGAGATACAAGTGAGAGTGAATGCACAATTGTAGCACCAACTCCTAACCAAGATATCTCTTATCATGGAGAGGAAGATACTTGTCAAGATATCAAAACATTGAAGGAGTTGTAGACAAACAATGGACGTAGATATTACTTGAGTTGCAAGTATGAGTTGCAAGCATTGAAAATATCAAGGAGACCATAAGGTGGAAAAGAGTTAGGAGAAATATTTTTTGGTTAGTAAAAAACCCAACTATAGATAAAAATAGTGACAATAGGGGCAAAGGTATTTGGAACATTATTGATTTATTTAGTCTATGTTAATATTAAAGTTATTTTTATGAAATTATTATAAGGTGGAGATTAAAGTTAAAATGTGGAAATTATAAGGAGATAAGGATAAAAAAAAAAAAAAGTGTGTATATTTGTAAAATTAAAATTGGAAGAAAATTAAAAGGAAGGAATTTTTAGAAGGAAGAAATTAAATTTAGAGGAATATTAATTTATTGGACTTTGAAATGTTTTAGTTTTATGGGTTGTCTTGTTTATGATGTCTCAATTTTGAGATTGTTAGTAGATCTATAAGAGTTCTCTTGTAAAATGTTTGAGACCCCTTTCAAAACCCTTTCTCCCACCCTAATAAAAAAAATAAAAAATTTATACTAGTTTTATTAAATTTTGATGATATTTTGGAAGAAGGATAAAATAATTTAGTGTGTATAGGCTTCTATATAGCTTTAACTATGATAAAATGTAGGCATCATAACATCGTAATGGTAATAAACAAATTTATCAAGGTATATTCCTTCCTTATAAAAGAGAAATTATCATACTTAATATGTTTTCATGTTTCATGTGGATAAAGTGTTAAAATTATACATTATGTTTTTAATGGGGTAATACCCTATAACTCATTGTTATTAGTGATTGTGTAGGATGCCCTCAAATATCGATCTTATACAAAATTAGTACTGACTAAACTCTATGTAACTCAATATTTTAGAAACAAGCCAGTTTGACAACACCTTAAAGATGAACATATAGAAAAATAAGCTATGCAAACATGCATAAACCAGACCAGATTAAATTAAAGTTATAGTATTCAAAATAAAGTTTTTCCTTGAGTGTCAAGGTTTAATAGACCGTTTAGCACACCTTTTGTAATATGAGTGGTTTAGACTAGTGTAAAGTTAATATCATTAAGGATGAGCTTTTCGGACTCACTCAAACAACTTGCTACCAGTTCTTGGAAACAGCCAAAGTGAATTGGTCGTGAATTGTACAAAAATATACCCGATCTTAGTATTCATGTACAAAGAATTGCTTTTCTATCTTACATGTATCAAGAAAATAATGGTAACTATTTCGTATCCAAAAAGATGGAAATTCACATGCGCCTATGTAGGTATGTGCACAATTTCCTAAAGGAGTTGAATCACGGATTTCATGAAGAAAAATCATTCAATATGTTTCAATGGGATAGCTCTCAAAGACCACCTGGCCATTTGAAGAATATCTCTACTTTTTTCCCCTCAACGCCCAACGTCAATAGCAATATGTGGAGATATTCTTTCATCCATTCCATTTTGCGCGACCCACAAAGTTATACTCGCTACGTTTTGGAATCGCACTGGACTAGAGCTTGTCTGGCTTCTTACAAGATGTTCATGATTTGGGTTTTCGTTCCTTCCTTCACCACTTGAACTGGGTTCTAATGAACTGTCTTCTTCTGTATATGGGCAAAGCTGCACTTTTGTTCTACAAAGAGGACACGTAGAGTGTGAACGAAACCACATATCAATACACTCTGTATGAAAGCTGTGATTGCATTTGGGCAGCAGTCTGCCTTTCTCATTCTCCCCAAATTCAGAAAGACAGACTGCACATTCAAGCCCCTTCTTGAAGATATCTGATTTGTATTCAAATACTGGCAAACCATCCACGGTTTCCGTGCCCAAACCCATCGGGGATATAGTTGAGGGATTTTCTCCTGCAAAGTCAAGTCCTCCACGCCTTGTTGAGGCCGCGCTTCGTCTGCGGCTGAGACAATCATCAACTAAACATTGTAAAAGAACTATAAAAATAATGAGAGGGAATACCATAACAAAGGGCAAGATATGACCCAGCGTAGCCACAAGGTGGGAATCAAGTGAATGGTCCATGGCTTATCTTCCAATTGAACAAGCCAACTGTCTATTGTAGGTTGTGCTATCTCGACCATTTGAAGGCTGGATGTTCCCTTTTAAGGAAGTCTGAAACAAAATCTTAGACAAGGTTGGACACTTTTCCACAGCACGTTCTCTGTGATGGTTAGGTTGCTTAATGCAATGAAAAATAAGACTTTCATTTGGCAGAAAAATCCATGTGATATTACAGGAGTGCTCTCTCTCTATATATAAAATTTTAAATTTGAGGCCACTTTCAAAAGATGTGGTATCACGGTATTCAAACATAACTAGCGATTGCCTTGCGAGTTACTCCATTCTCTCGATATTATTAGGGACTCTGTCAAACTATGGAGTCTTAAACTATAGTCGGCCTGAAGGCATTCGCCTATGTGGAAAATAAAATGTCGGCTAGTCATAGTTGTGTGGCTCAGGTAACTAACGCTGACATTGATCTCAACGTTTTGCTTCGTTCAACTTGAGGAATGGTAAGATATTCGTGATATATGTGCTACATTAAAACTATACGTTAATACTACTACTCAAAAATAAGAATGTAGTTATTTTTCCTAAAACATCTATACGGAATTCAAATATTTCATTTTATTCCACCAATCACTAGTCATAGGTAAACGAATTCTGCCAAATACTACTAGTACTCATAATGCACGTTATCACGTATGCAATGAAACTTGTATTTCTATAAGAAAAGAAAGCAAAACATGTATTGATCGTTGACAATATCTCTCCTAAACATAAGTCGTATAAGAAAGGAAGACAAAACATGTATTGATCGTTGACAATATCTCTCGTAAACTAAAGGCGTGCGTATAAGAAAGGAAGCCCAAACATGTATTGATCGTTGACAATATCTCCCGTAAACTTAAGGCGTCGTTTACGTTGACTTGGTTGTTTGAGCGTGTATTTGTAAAGAGTCCGATATAGTTTAAACATGTCCTAAAAGCATCTCCCACGCATTGCTCAAGAAAAATAAAATAAAATTTTGCAGTTGGAGGTGTTTGATTTCAGTTAGTAAACGAACTAAGTTAAAATTGATATTTTGCAGTTGGAGGTAATTGATTTCACTTAGTAAATTGATCAAGCAAACGAAGTTAAAATTGAAATATGGAAGATTGTAATCGATATATATTTTTTTAAAAGAAAATTATTCTAAATATTGTAAAACAAAATATTATTTGTTACATATTTAAATATTTTTAATTTTTTAAAGATAAAAATTAAATTGAACAAAGACACGTAAATTTGTTTATATATATATATATAATATTTGTATATACATCAACATTAAGAGTTTATCTCGCCTCTTTGTGTTTCTTTTCAAGTTGTTTTTCTCCTTTATTTTAGTTGTCCTAGAGCCTGCCTCTATTTTTTTGAGGACTCGTGACTTCTTCTTTGCTATTGTTAGGTGGTTATCTTTCAGGCCTATCTTTGAGAGTCTTTCCTATTTGTAAAAGGTTCAGGAATCCTTTCAAAACCACTTCCTTCTATCAATTAAAAAACATTGAGAGTTTATCTTTTGAAAACTATTGATGTATATTGTTAGTTTTTGGGAATATATGTAGTGGAGAGATATGACATAGGTCCCAATGAAATACATGAAATATGAAAGAAAGTGAAACAACAAAATGACTGAAATATGCTATAAATACAAATTATGAAAATACAATGCAATATGGATGAAATGTTCAATCCATTAATATGAGCTAAAGAGCTACATTGTAATCCATATATGAGTACTTGAGAGATGAGATATGAGATATATGATATCTACTACAATGAGGCCCTTTATATAGGAAGATAGATTCCTTGACCAACACTCTACCTAGTTGTACAAGGGGACATCTTGCACATTTCAACTTGCACATTGTCACTTGTGCATTTATTACATTTCTTGAAGTAACTAGATAAATTCCCCCTAAATTAATCTTCTATCCTAACTATGTACCTGAGGTGGTACATTTAAATGACCCAAATGATGTAATATACTCTAACTCAAACATCCATCTATATTATATTATTTGGGTATTAAATATTTCAATATTCAATATGAATATTTATCTTTAGATATTCTTTAGCTTGATTTGGTCCTTTTTAATTCACATTGCACTGTATGCCTTCTTGCATTGGTTCTTCTTCTTCTTCTTCTTTATTGGAGTCAATACTTTCACAGGTGGATATGTTATCACTTGCTTCTTGCAAAGAAATTTTCTCTTTGCTTTTGTCCTTGTCATCATTCTTTGTGTCCTGTATAGAAGCTTTTGAACATACACTTAGAGCATCATGATAAGATTTTGAGTTAGTAGAACTTGAAGTACTAATACTACATGAGGATTGAAATATCTTTGCTAGTGAAGATTCATCTAACTCTATTTTCAGATTAAGTAATTCTATCAATCCTTTATGTTCTATATTTTCATCCTTATAACATTTGAATGTAAGTAGTGCCATGTATAGTATACTTTCATATTCTAAAGGAATTTGAATGTCATTCTTTCCTTTTTCAATTGTTTAAATGAGTTGAGCATGTAGATAGTGCTCTATTGTTTCAAACATATCTTTCAAAGCTTCATTTTCTATCCTTTTTGAAATAGGATCTAAATTTCGTTTGGATTTTATAAGTGAATTCTTGACCCCACTTTTTATGACACTTGCTCTTTCTTTTATAATAGTGTTGCTCATATAATTTTTTATTGTATTATTTGAGGAAAACATCTTTATAGTTTCTTGGAATAAAGTGCTTGTAATAGAGTGTCCTAAAGAGTTTTACCTTGTAACTCTCTAACTATTAGCTTTGATTTTATAGACCCTTTTTAAAGCTTAGGCTTTGTAGGCTTCCTTATATCTCCCTAGTTAAGAGTTGTGAGTCAATAGAGTCCTTGTAGACTTTGTAGAGATCTTAGTACTTGATAATATTTGATGAATACTATTATTATCAAGTTTTATAGAATACCTTATGTCTTCGTAGTGTTTTTTGAAATTCTATATGATAGATAAGGTACTTTTGAGAATAATTGTTCAAATTAGAGTTTATTTTGTAAACTTTTGCAAATAACAAAAATCAACTTATTTTATATCTTATTACTCCTATTGAACTTTAAGCACTTTCTAATTTGATGAGGTTTTAATAGTTGGATTTATTTTATCCATTTAATGTATTTTGAGATAAGTATACCAATTAATTTCCAACTCGTAATACCCTTTAATAAGCCTCTTTTTATAGCCTTTAATAATTTGATATTTATTGTTTCTAATTTCTAAATTCCTACTTTGATATAGTATTCCTTATAAATCCCTAATGTGGAATATTAGAAAATAATTATTTGCAATAATAGAAATTCTTATTTCAAACTAGAATTCATTACTTCTCCTATGTTATAATATTGTAAATATTAGGCTATTTAATATGTGGTTTTTCCTTTTATATTACTTTCAAATATTGCCTAATTTTCTTTAGTATTTTGAATTAGTATTATACCTTATACTCCTAGTTAATGAAAGTAAATTTAATAAATTAGATATGTTACATTTGATGGTGTATTCTCTATATATTCATCATAGATTTTGGACATATATTACAATATACCTTTAGTGCCTTTCCTTATCCGCTTATGGAGAATGGTGTATGTTGATTTTTCCTTGGCTTCAATGTTGGACTTCTTTAACCTCCTTGACAAGAAATTTTAATGCTCTTTCACATTTCTTCCATGTTGTAATTCAGCCCGTACTATGAGTAAATACTAGAATATTGAATATGTCGACTTCCTTGGTATTTGGTGCCTTTTAATAGAAGAGAGTTCTTGTGTTGTATGACAAGTGTCACGTCGGTTACTTCTTGAGTTCTTGGAGGGAATGAATATGCTTATAACATCTAGGCATTACAACCTTGGAGGAGCACTTATTTCCTTTGAATATAAGTGTCTTTCTTGTTCTAACATACGACCTTTCTTGATAGTAATATTCCTTTGCTCAAACGTGTGAAATATGGGTGCTCATGTAGTGAACATTAGGATTTATTTTAAACTAACAAGTATCACTTCCTTATTATGCATGGGATCTTTCTCTAACACTTCTTTAACATAACTTTGGAGCACCTTTAAATGCAGTAATATTCTTGGTTCTTCCTTTGTTCGATGATTCTTACTTATGAGTTGGTTCCAGTTGGAGTGATGAGCGATGCTTTGGATAATGTTTGATGGAGCTTTGGTGAACCTTAAATAATAGTATAGAATTATCCTTGGATGTACATCGAATATAGTCTCTTGCACATTTCTTTTCTTCTCTTCCAAATCGTTTATACTCTTCTTTTATCCTTGAATATAATGCTTCATTTTGCCTTTTATTGTGTTGTATTTTATTGTAGATTTGGTTTTCCAATATGTAGAGGAAAAGAGCCTTTTGAGAGGCTTCTTTGCTTTGCTCAGAGTGTGCTAATGTTCAGCTACCTTTGGCTTTTGTACCTTGTGAATAGTGTACCTTTGAGATACTTTAAAATCTTCCATAATTCTTGTGTAGAATAAATTAGACTACTGCACCAATATGTAATATATTTTATATATAAGAATACCCCTATTGCAATCCTTTTGAAGATATAAATTTTCCTAATTTTTATGGCAACTTTCTTTAATGTAATGGGTATTTTGAGGTTGTCTTTTGATTAGACACATTTTGTCTTTTTGCTTGGATATTTTTCTAATGAACCCAAACTTGTAACCACATAGATAGAATATTTCTCCTTTTTTTGTAGAAGTAATTTTTGCACCCCTTTTTGGTGCACTTTGAATCTTGAGACTCACCAAGTCTTGATTTGAAGCTTATCTTACTGATTTTAATGGCAATTTTATTTTCCACTCCTTAGAGGAATCTGATCTAATTTTTGTGGCTTCCTCAGGCCATGAAATGTTGTATGTTATGTGTGCAAAATAGTGTATTTAGACACTTTTATTAATCTGTTGGTTTTTTTGCTCTTGATCTTTAACAATCAACAAACACAAACTAACATTTTTTAGAGTAATTAGTTAGAGATCAACTAGTATAGTGCCAATGCACTTTTTGATGATAATAATAATTACCCCTTATTGCTCCAGTAAATGAACTCTCAAAATAATTTGAGATTTAATTAATAATATCTGCAACTTTAAGAGTAATATTTAATGAACCCTTAATAAATATTCTATAAATTTTCACTACAAATAAAGATGTATGATCTAGTATTCTTTTATTTTTCCAAAGTAGGTGATAGGTAGTTGATAGATAGTTGTAATTATAAAATCTCTTCAACTCAAAATTAATGTGCAAATAATACTTGAAATGAACTCTCCCTTTTTGCTCTTTCTTGAGGACTATAAAGCAATCTATTCTTCTACAACTTTTAATCCAAATATGGTGCTTAATGGAATTTGATAATGAACCCTAATCTAAAGTTCAACTAGTTACACCTTAGTTGCTTATCTTTTTGATTTCTTCTGAAGTAGATGATGTAGATCTTGGTGCTTCTAATTCACCAAGTTCTTTCTTTGTAGTAGATGGATATGCAACTTATTTATTAACTATCACAAACAATTTTATCCTTCACCAATCTCTAGCCTCAAAATTTCTATCATGAGCCTAAAATTTGGTGGCTTAATACTTCTAGTGATCTTATAATTTCTACTATAGATTCAAATAACTCCTTTATTTTAACTGTGCCTTCTTGCTATGAGAGGTAGTCTTCAAATCTCCTAAATTTGGTAGGCTTATTTTATCTTAATCTTTCTTCAAGCTTATTGTCGCGTTCTGACATAAAACATGATCTTCTTGTTCTCAATATTCTATTTTTCTTGAGGTCTTCACTAGATTCTTCAATTATTTGAAACTCCTTGCCAAATTATTCTTCTTAGATTTAGTAGTCATTGCTAAATTATTCTTCTAGGATTTTGCACTCCTTGCCAAATTCTTCTTCTCATGGGCTTGTTATTGGATGGTGATACTTGTCCCAAGTCATTCACTATTAGGGGCTTCTCCTTGGTAGTGGTTTTCTTCAATGAGTTCTGGTAGGAACTCTTTTAATGATGCTTCTACAATCTCTACAAAAAGGCTCCCCAAGACTTCTTCTTTTTTCTCCTTGAGACCTCTATAAGGTCTTCTATATTGTAGCTTCTTTGGTCTTCCACTTGAGACATTTTCTTCAACCTTCCACTTTTGGAAGTGTTGGTGATGATATCTTCTTCTTCGATCTCTAATTCTACTACTTTTGAATTCTAGAATATGACTTCATTGGTCCTTTCTATTTCTTCTATAATTTGATGGTTTTATGGAGATATCCAATCTCCTATTTCTTAGAATCTTCTTTGGAGTATTTCTTCTAAGTCATGTATTATTCTTTTGAATCAAGAATTATTCTCTAAAGTTTTCTTTAGGAACTATTCTCTAAAAATTTTTTTAGGAACTCTTCTTAGAGTTTACTTCTAAATAGAAAAATTTCCTTCTAAAATAGGAATTCTTCTTTGAATTTTTCTTTAGAATTAAGACTTCTATGGACTTAAATTCTTCTATGTCCTTTTCTTATTCAAGGCTTCTCTAGCCTATTCTTCTTCTTGGATTCTTTGGCCTATTCTTCTTCTAGAATTCTCTAGTCCATTCTTCTTCTAGAATTATTTGGCCTATTCTTCTTATAGGATTTTTTTGATCTATTCTTCTTTTGCACTCTACAAATTTTAATCTTGAATGGATATAACCAATTTCATATCTCTTCCTATGACTCAACTTCTAAAGGCTCTTCTTCCTTGAGTCTACTATAATGCTACTATGACCTTTGCTTTACCTCTATGATTTTTAGGATTTCAACTCTTGTATTGAGACCTTTATAAAGTTATTTGAAATATTCAGTCTTCTACCTTGTCATTGGAAGTGTTGGAATGATTCCTAAAGATGTTATTACTAATTATCTTATAGAAATCTTCCCAATTTTTTTTTGAATCTTATTTTTCTACAACTATTTGTTAGAAACTAGAACGTAAAAACTTATAAATTTGGAGATAATAATATTTACTAGTTTATTTGTCAAACTAGTGGCTTGAATGTTGAGTCCTAGTCTTCATGATATATTTTTTTTGTAACTCTATTGAAATACCCTAGCCAGATGTAATCTCAGATTTCTTGTAGCTAAGATTTATTTTAGTATTCACTTTTCTAATTCTTGTTGACTACTATGGCTTTTTCTATCAATTAATCCTAATGGTAACTTTTGTATGTAGTGGCACCCAATGGTAGATCAAATTTTTAAATATTCAGGCCAACAGTAGTAATGGTGACTCACCCTATTGCTCCTGACCTATTAGAATTTTCTTGTAATGGATGTAGGTCCTCCTACCTTGATTAATCATGGCTATGATACCACAATTAGATTTTGAGTATATATATAGTGGAGAGATTTGACATAGTTCCCAATAAAATATAAGAAATATGAAAGAAAGTGAAACAACAATATGATTAAAATATACTATAAATAGAAATGATAAAAATACAATGCAATATAGAGAAAATTATCACTTCATTAATATGAGCTAAAGAGCTACATTGTACTCCATACAGGAGTACTTGAGAGATGAGATGAAGAGATGAGATATGAGATAAATGATATCTACTACTATAAGGCCCTTTATATAGGAAGATAGATTCTTTGGCCAACACTCTACCTAGTTGTACAAGGGGACACCTTGCACATTGCCACTTGTGCATTTATTATATTACTTGAAGTAACTATATAACTTCCCCCTAAAGTAATCTCATATCCTAACTATGTACCTAAGGTGGTACATTTACATGACCTAAATGATGTAATATACTCTAACATATATGAGTTGGTGAAACTGTAAAATTCATCTAAATAAATAAACAATTTAAAAGACTCATAAATCCAACTTTTCAAAAATTTCAAAGAAAAATGAAGGCTGAAACTTTATATTATTATTTATTATTATCGACTATTTTTATCAAAAAAATTATAATATCAAATGTGATATAATTAATGGACATGAATTTTTCCTCTTAAATAGAGGATTGTACTTCTATTAAGTGTTATTATCATAATAAAGGATCCTTGACATTTCTTGTTTTATATATTTGGGAAAGGGTAGGAAGTAAATACAAGCAAGGAGCAATTCACACCTTCTTCTTGTTTCATGTATTTAGAAAATTAAAAAAATAAAGGAATGTTATGAGAAAAAATAGATATCATGGATGGATATATGAAGCCCAAGTTGAAAGAAAGAATGCTCTAACTAGAAGTATGGATGCCCTAGCTAATGATAATAAGAACACCAAATATATCATAATATCTATCCTAGAATAAAAGTGATTACCAAGGTTGAGATCATCAAACATGATATACTAGTTTTTGAAAATATAGGATTAATATGTAAGTTTCATGGATATTGGACACATTTTTCAAATATTTAAAATAGGATCAAATGGTAGTGATAATTAGTTTCAAATCACTCCATAAATTTTCTTCCATAAATATTTTCCTTTTTATTGTTTTTAATTCAAAAATTATAGATGACCCATGAATTAGGGGTAGTGATGGTCTTTATTCAAGATTGTTGAGTGAGGATTTGGAATATTAAAATATTAAAAGGCTTTTAGGGTGAGAAATTTTTGACATCAAATAAGGAGGTTGAGGAAAATTGATAATACTCTACTGGAGTTCATTGAGGGACCAAATACTAAGAAGAAAAAATAGGATGTATATATTCAAATAGTTATTTCCATTGACACTTTAAAATATTTATCATAATCCATTAAGATTAAATTTAAATCAAGATAATGTGATCAACAAGTGGATTATGAAAGATATTACATAGTAAAAATGATAAAAAAGAATAGATAGAATATTTTGGTCAAGATACAAATATCCTTATTAAGAAATGATACCATAGTATAGAGTTGGACTAAATCAAAGATTTTCTTTTTCAAAAAAATGATAAAAAGAGCCTCTTTAATATCATAGAGTGGAAAATGCCATCATAGTTCACTCAAATCAATCATTAGAAGAAAAAAATAAGCATATAAGGGACAGGATATAAAATGTGAAAGATCAAATTCATAATGAATTAAAGGTGCAAAGGGTGATGTGGAGGTAAACTTAAAAAAAAAAAGAATATGGAAGAGGTCAAGTGCAATCCATGTTAATCATCTTCATTTTTTTCAAGTAGAATAAAATATTCTTATCATAATAAAAGTGAAATAAGTATGGAATATATTCCTTACATTTTAGGATTTCAAGAGCAACATAATAAAGAATGAATTATGGAGGATATCCATGGAAATTTAGGATTTTGTAGAGTAGCATAAGAAATAAATTTTTATGAATGATGGTCCTTGCACTTTAGATTTTTGAAGGTAACATAATTAGGAAGTATTTTTTATGACCATTTCTTGCACTTTAGGCTCTTCAAGGCAACATGAACCTATAGATGATAAATATCATTATGAATAATGTAGAAAAATTAAAGATATTGATGAAGTTGAAAGTCTTCTTAGAACTAAAAAAATAAATAAAAGAACCTTAAAGCTATCCAAATTTAAAATGTTGTCTAGAATCATTCCAAAACATCGTCCAAAAATCATATGTTGTAAATAAGGGGAGTGCAATTAAGAGATAATAATAATAAATGACATAAATAAATGAAGGGATATTAAAAGAATTACAAGGTGGATGCTTGTGGGCACCCCAATATATCACATGTTATTCACACTTATGATAGAAAATGATCCTCATTGAGGGGTATTTATAGTGATGTCAAAATCACAATGAGAAGTGAATCTTAGGCCAACATGAAATTAACCTTGAGGTTAACCTTATAATAAAACAATAATAAATTACCCTTTTAAGTGAATATTATCCATAAATATGGATTAACCAATCCCATTAAGGGTAAAATATAAAATGTATACATAGGCTTACATAAATGAAGAATTCCTATATGCTTACATAATCACACACCCATAGGCTACATAAATGGTGCTCATAAGAACCTCATCACATATTTGCCCTTGGTATAAACAATATTAGATTACACAAAAAAAAAAAAAAAACAAGAATGAAGAAAAAGCAAACTTAGATGGATGTTAATATGGGAAACCAATTTAAAATAAATATCACAAATGTTAACAACAAGTGTGGTTAAGCCCATAAATATAAATAAAATATGATGATAAAAATAGTATCTCTTAATATTGAGGGTATAAATAAGAACATAAAAATATTTAGTATGCAATTAATAAGTTGTTATAGTTATGAATTTATTTTAATACAATAAATAAAAGTAAATAGTGAAGAATATGAGGCATTCAAAAATAGTTTCAGGATGGTATGTTGAACTCATATTCAGTTTTGTACCAACTGCACTATGAAGGGATTTGCAAAATTTATAAGTGAATTTGAAGTATCTGTTTGAGATAATTACCTCAAGAAATCCATGCAATCGGATTACCTCTTCGATGAATCTTCTAACCACCACTTGATCATCATTATTGGTATTTCTTGGTATGAAGTGGCTAACCTTAGTCAATTTTTTGACCACTACAAATATGACATCATGTTGGTACGGAGTCTTGGGTAAACCCACTATAAAATCCATCGATATAACCTACCATTTTTTCATAGGTATATCATGCAGATATAGTTTTTATATAGTATGCTAGCATTTTGCCTTATCCTTTTGACATTCAGGGTATTGAGAAACAAAATCCATGATGTCCTTCTTCATTCCTACCTAAAAGAAAGCTCTTTTCATATTTTCTTGCATTTTGGCTCCTCCTAAATGAGTAGAATAAGGATATTTATGAGCTTATTTCATTATCAAGTTCCTGAGAACACGCATATTTGGTATGATGACCCTTCCATTATAGCACAGAAAGTCACACTAAATTCCTTATGTCCTTTAGGATCTATGTCCATCTTGACTCAAATTCCTTGGCAATACTCATCCTAAGATTGCTCCTTTCTCCATCGATCCATCAGGTCCATGTGAATTCTAGTTATGGATGATACGTATTTCCTTCTACTCAAAGCATCAGCTACTTTATTCTCTTTTCCTTTTATGTACTCAATCTCAAAATCATACTCAGCAAGAAATTCCAGCCATCTTCTTTGTCTCACATTGAGTATTGGTTGGGTGAATATATACTGTAGAATTTGATGGTTTGTCTTTAATTAAAATGGTCTTCCCACGAAGTAGTGGTTCCAAACCTTTAAAGCATGCACCACTGTAGCTAGATCTAAATCATGCGTAGCATAATTAACTTTATGCTTTTTGAGCTTCCTTGAAGTATATGCCACTACTGAGTCCTATTGTGAGAGTACCTCATCCAACCCATCTATTGATGCATAAGTGCACACTAAAAAGTCTTCTTGAGGATTGAGAACATTTAGTATTGGTGTAGTAGTAAGCTTATGCTTTAGTAGTACAAAGGCAGCCTCACACTTTTGACCACTTGAATTCATTCCCATTTTTCTGAAGGTTAGTTATGGGTCCAATAATCTTGGAGTAGTCCTTTATATAACATCTATAATAGCCTGTTAACCCCATGAAACTTCATACTTCAGTCACATTTAGTAGGGGGTGACCAATTTAGAATAGCCTCTATCTTCTCTGGATCCACATCAATCCTCTTTGTTGATATAACGTGTCCAAGATATCATATCTCTAGAACATAGATTTCAATCTTAGCCATATTTCCATAAAGCATATTCTTCCTTAACAATTCCATCATGATCCTAAGATGTTTATCATATTCTTCTTTATCTCGATAGTATATAAGAATATCATATAGGAATACTAGGACAAACTGGTCCAAGTATCTTAGAAACACACTTTTCATTAAGTTCATGAAAGTAGCTGGGGCATTAGTTAGTTCAAAGGGTAGAACAATAAACTCATAATGCCCATACCTAGTCTTAAATGTCATTTTGTGAGTGTCTTCATCACGGATCCTTATTTGGTGATACTCTAATCTTAGATAAATCTTAGTAAACACCTTGGCATCCTTTAGTTGATCAAATAAATATTCAATCCTAGGTAAAGGATATGATTGTAGCCTTATTTAGCATCATGTAATCAATACACAATCTTAGTGAAATATCCTTCATTTTCACGAACAAAATTGGTGCACCCCATGATGACACACTTGGTTTTATCAATCCCTTCTCCAATAATCCTTGTAATTAAACCTTCAATTCTCACATTTTAGTAGGATTTATCCTATATGGGGATCTATGAATAGGTTATAATACCATCATAAGTTCAATTGTGAAGTCAAATTCCCATATAGGAGGTAGACCAGGTAGGTCTTCTGTAAATACATCCTAAAAATCCTATAAAATTGGATGTTGTCTTAGTATTTCTCCTTTATCATGGTCTTCCACTTAATTAAGTTTTACCACATACACTATTCGTCCTATCATTATGGCCTTCTTCAATTGAATAGCAGACAACATATGAGATCAAACATCCCTTTTTTACTATTAATTCTTAGTCTATTTCCACCTTCTTGTGAATACTCAATCCATCAGTCTTGAAAATTGACTAAGGCTTTATGAGCCTATAGCCAATCCATCCCTAGGACCATATCAAATGTGTGTAGGAAGCTACATATAAACAACATTATGTAGTCCCTTTATATAGATTAATTTATGCCATAGGATAACACTAGTTCATCGAATAGGTCTACCGAGAACCATACTCAACCTTCCATCCTTGAGCCAAATATCCAAGACTTTCCAACACAAAACTTCCTAGACTAGACAAAATAAAACTATTAGTGGCTCCACTATCTATCAAAATACTTACTTTTTATTGAAAACCTTACTTTTCACAAGTAATGGGGTGGCTTGTCCCTCTAGCTTCTACTTCGTAATTGTGGCATAGATCTGATGTTTCAGTTCCTTCTCTTTTGTATTAGTTTTTCTAGTCCCTACTCAATATGGACATTGATTATAGTAATGAGATCCTTGATAATCATAGCAACTTTACTTGGATCCTTGTTATTTTTTAGGTTTCTCATTCCCACTCTTAATTGTTGGAGTTGGATCTTGCAACTTCTGTGTTAGAGGTTTCATGTTGTTGAGTTTGTCATCCTTATTACAAAAGTTCTTCTTGAACTTATTTCAATTTCCATAAGGTTTCTTCTCAGGATTTTAGGGGTTATTAGTTATTAGCCTTTTTCTCTTTTTTAGCCTCCCATTTTACAAACCCATTACTATTCCTCTTCTTTAGCTTCTATCGAGGTTGCTCGGGTAAAGTGTCATATTTATAACAGAAGTGTGACTCTAATTTCTTTATTAGGTCATATACTTTTTTTAGTGATTTAGGGTCTTGCATGTCTACATCACGCTTTAACCTAGATTCTATTCCAAGAGTGAAGTTATGAACCCATATTTTCTCCTTATAAATAGGTACATATTTAAATAGTCTTATCATCTTCTTATAGTACACCTCTACTATGTTGGTTCCTTGTATCAGATTAGCAAATTATTCAAACTTTAATGTATATAAATTCTCTTTTAGTAATCTCTTTTTAAATATGTTTATAAATTCATTCGATGGATATCAGTGGGTTAAATCTTAATTTCCTCATAGTCAGTTTCTCACCACTCCAGAGCAGTCCCTTCTAGGTTGGTTGTAGCCCAAACTATTTGGGTTCCTGATGAAAATTCTTTTAATGTAAATTGAACCTCTACTCCTCTCAGCCATGCTTTCGTTGCATCCCCATCGCCCTGTCCATAAAACATGGAGATACTTATGTTTTTTATGTCCTTAGTTGTTTCCGTTTTTGCTAAGGCTCTAGCTTGTACATTTTTTGTAGTTAGTCCACTATCTATACCAATATCTGAGCCTTGAAATTATGAATTCTAATTTTCAACTATTCATAGCAATTGTCTTATCTGATCCTACATAGCAGCAACTATAGTGGTCAGGTCTTCTACCTCCCTATTGGGGCTTGTTGGTTCCTCATGCTGGTTTTCTTCTTTAACATTACTTTATTGATTTTGTCTAGGTGTAGAACTCCCTCTTATAGTCTTAGGTGGCATCTTAACCTAATTCCATCCAAGAAATAATATTAGATTATAGTTTCATATTAAGTTGTATCTCTAATCAAGCCATAATACATAGTTCTCTTGCTATATGCATTAACAACCTAACTAGGGTAATATCCTAGGCTAGGATGTGTCATTGATATCGAAGTCCATACTAAGGTATCCTAACATCCACTTTACCTTGGGGTTATTCCCATTAGCTTCTAAAAAATGGGGTATTCTAGATCATCCCAACTTTAGCCCTTTTATAAAGAAAGCCTTCATTGGATACATATAATTCTCCTTAGCACACATAGAAGCTCTATACCAACATACCTAGAGCTTTGATACCAAATTTAATGACCCAAAAATACACAAACAAAAAATTCATGAATAAAAAACATTTTTTTTTAAACTAAGGAGAGGGATACATGAACCCTTCATGAACCCCTAATCTAACTAGTATTTACCTAAAGTTTCAATCCCCTAAGTTTTCCTGGAAGCTACATATCATGAAGTACCCTATCACAATTCCATCTATGTAGGTGTATCATGTGTCACTACAAATAATCCCATCTATCCCATCACTCTTGGTGAGCTAGAACTATCACCCTCAGTCCATCGAAGTTAAACACACATCTCCATACTATACACAAATCATTATGTGTAGGTATGCTACAAGTATTGTGATTTAAGCTATATATATTATCTCCATGATGAGCTATCTTAACTTAGATGTAATCCCTTCACAACTTAGTCCTTTATCTCCCTAAGTGGTGTCTCAATTCCCTTAGGTCTCCTATTTTCATCCTAAGGGGTTCTCAATTCCCTTAGGTTACCTATGTTCACCCTAAGGGGTTATTAATTCCCTGAGGTGACCTCTGAGTTCATCCTAGAACTCTACTCTAATATTTCTAATAACAAACAACCAAACAAGGGTGAAACTAGAAACCAAAACAACAAAGAGTAATTGCTAAGCATCCGAAAAATAAATAATGATTAACAAAAAAAGAGAATCGACTACATAATATAACCAAATACAGAAATAAAATAAAAGTGCCTTCAATAAACCAATAAACAATTATCACATTAAATATTACATGGTAAATCCTTCTTATTTTAAATAATATTACATTAAATGCATTGGGGATATTTCCCCATAATTCTAGTCTATTTGATCATAAGTAAATAAACATAAGATACAATTACCTATACTTTATTTCCATTGAACTCCTTGCTTCTCCTTGCTTCTCCTTGGTTCTTTGAGGCTAGTAGGGGATTAGGATACTCATGGTTTAGGATAGGCATACCTTTAAATGCATCTATTTATTTACTTTGTCAAATTGCAACTATACAAAATTAAATTAAGTTTCTAACCATCTAATGCATAATGGATATTATAAAAGATCCTTTACTTCTATTTTCACCTCTCAAGTTCCCTTAAAGAGTCATCCAACATGTGCTACTTAGATCAAGGTCTAACTTTAATCAAATTCATTCATGTCTTAAATCATTAAAGTCCCATCCCTTTAACATTTAAAACAATCCCTTTCTTTTTCATTCCCTAAATCAAAGCCCCATAACTTCAATTCAAAGAATAAATTTACATCATTTTTAATTCACAATTTCAAATAAAAGTAATTAATGTTTTAAAGTATTAAAGTCCCCTACCTTTAAACTTTAAAACAATAATTCTTTTTCATTCTATAATTCAAAGCCCCATAACTTCAATTCAAATAATAAATCTACATCCTTTTTAATTCACAATTTCCAATCAAACCAATTATTGTTTTAAAGCATTAAAGTCCCATACCTTTAACCTTTAAAACAATCATTCTTTTTCATTCCCTAAATCAAAGCCCCATAACTTCAATTCAAAGAATAAATCTACATCCTTTTTAATTAAAAACTCCTAAGATAATCAACATTAATCAAAGGGTTTCCTTTTTAATTAAAATCCTTCAATAATTTCATATAAATCAAAGGTTCCTTTCCAATTAAAAGCCTTCAATAAATTTCATATAAATCAAAGGTTCCTTTCCAATTAAAAGCCTTCAATAAATTTCATATAAATCAAAGGTTCCTTTCTAATTAAAAGCCTTCATTATATTTTATATAAAACAAAGGTTCCTTTTAATTAAAATCCTTCATTATATTTTATATAAAACAAAGGTTCCTTTTTAATTAAAATCCTTCATTATATTTCACATAAAACAAAGGCTCCTTTTTAATTAAAATCCTTCAAAAATAAATGTTCCTTTTTAATTAAAATCCTTCATTATATTTCACATAAAACAAAGGCTCCTTTTTAATTAAAATCCTTCATTATATTTTATATAAAACAAAGGCTCCAGTTTAATTAAATTACACAACACCTTTCTAAGTCAAGGTCTACAACCAGAGGCCAATGCCTTCCATGGTGGATGTTGAACAACCTCTACAAAACCTAGCATCCAAACAAAATATAACCAGATACTATGCTTTTACTTATGTTGCAACAGATTTCCCACAAATGCGTATGGTCTTATGCTACCAGTAGCATTTTATAAAACCCATCCCTTTCTCTAAACATAGGTGATTTTCCTGTAGGCAGCACTCCCAAACACAATGCCCTTTCTTGGAGTATGAGTGGTTCTCGCACTACAACAAATGTATCTAAAAATAGTTTTCCCATTATTGGATCATAGGGCTCTCAAATACACAGTGCTCTCAACTCCCTCAACACTCTCAAACACATTGTATCCTCAGACACTCACAATTCTCCCTTAGACATACATGGCCTCCAAATATGCACATCACTCACCAGTTAAACACACACTGGCCATCAAATGTACAATGCTCACTATAACATACAGTGGCTTCCTAATGCACAACTATCACCATTAAAACATATGCTAGCCATAAAATGTACATAGCTCACTATAACATACAATGGCTTCCTAATGCATAGTGCTCATGATTTAAACACAGTGGCTCTCTAATGCACAATGCTCACCATTTAAACACACACTGGCTCTCTAATGCACAATGCTCACCATTTAAACACAGTGGCTCTCTAATGCACAACACTCACCATTTAAACACACACTGGCTCTCTAATGCACAATGCTCACCATTTAAACATAGTGGATCTCTAATGCATAATGCTCACCATTTAAACATAGTGGCTCTCTAATAAAAAGTGCTCACCACTTAAACACAACGTATTTCTAATACAAAATGCTCACCATTTAAACACACACTAGCTCTCTAATGCACAATGCTCACCATTTAAACATAGTGGCTCTCTAATGCACAATGCTCACACTAGACTTAGACGTAGGTGTTTCCAATCCTTTCCCATGGATTTTCATGCTACAGGGAAATAGAACTAGGGGAGCATAACCAAGTTTTTCACCATACCAATGCAAGTAAAAATTAATTTAAATTTTAAAGCACTCCAACCTTAATGGAATTTTGGCAATGTATGGTTGCCTCTCCTCCTTGTTTGCGATGTAGTCTTCTCTTTTCCTCGATCCCTAGTCTATGTCTCCTCTATGCTCCCTTCGTCCTCTACCCTCCGTGCTCTCCCTTCCTCCTTACATGCCTCTCTACTCTAGGTGTCCCATCCAGCGTCCTTATCAAACCCTGAGCCTAGCCTCAAACCTTCTTTCTTCAATGCTTCATCCCCTATCCTCTAGCGACAATGCGTTACTTTTCCCATAATTTCCACCTTTGGAAATTAGTAGCCCCATAGACTATTTTCATAGGTTTCACTATATAGGGGAAAGGGATATTTATGTTTTTAAAATGAAGAATGGTACTTTTTAAATAAAATATCATTTACATGATATTTATCAACACTAAAATATATTTCTTTTATTTAAACAATTTCATTATTGCTTTTTAAATAAAATAAAAGATATCTATTTTTTTAAATGGATTTTCTTTCATTTATTTCAATTAATTAAAGTCTTTTAATGAATTTTCCATTATCATTAAAATGAACACTTTTAATTAATTTAAAAGAAATCCCATTTTTTAATTGCAATGAAGTTTACTAATGAGCTCCAATGAGTCAAAAATTATTTAATTAAAACCTCATTAATTAATTTAAAGGAATATTTATTTGGCATATAAATTTAATTTGCTTTCCTTCATAAGAATGATGCTCTACTTTCACTTCAACATGAAATTTTACTTTATACATCCACATATATTTTGCTGTTATTTTCCTATAGAAAACCCAACATTAAGCTACCCAAGCCATGATGCAGTAGAGAGCAAACAAATTTATAAATCAACAAAGAGAGAATATTTCCATCAACCCAATTACCTATCTTAGCTAGAGATTTTACGATAGCTACTAGGCCATCAACTAAAGCTCAAGGTGATCAGTCATCGATAATTATCCCTTCTGTCAATGCATACCTATATGAAGGTATCTATCCATGTTACCTTTGAGTATCTTAATCATCATTTTCTCTGATCTTTGGTACCCTCATTTTTGGTGGGTGATTCTACCTATTCCACCTACGAGTGTACCTGATCCTGCACACTTGGTAATATGGTAGTGATAATATGCCCTTATAAATAAATTAAACATCATATAGTTTATTCAATTATTCAAAGTAGGTATCACCACATCATAGTTAATAAATTGTTTTCTTTGTGTTATAAAGTCAACTAGGGAGGGTCATGCCACTACCAAATGGTGGACTACCAATGAGGGGTCCAATTATCACATGTCATCATATGCCAAAGTGAAAATATCATGAAATTATATTATTATGTCTATGTATGTTGTTTGTTTCTTTTGGTTTAGGACTTTTCTTAATTTGATAAGATGGGGGTTTTTCTCTATACCAATATTGATGTCTATTGTTTCTTCAATCAAGACGTGGGACTCATTCTCAAAATGTAAATGGGTGTATAACACTCCTAATTCCTCAAGTTCTTGTAGGTCTAAAGGTGCTTTCTCTAATTTGGGAGGTTGAGAGGAATCCAAGATGAAAATTTTCTTAAGGGATTCCTCAACTTGTTAATGTTATCAAAACATATGGTTTTAAGGGATATTTTATTGCGGACTGACTATAGTTATTCATCATCCCACCGAGAACCATGTGGATATTTGGGATAATCATCCTCATTTTATTCCTCTAGTAGGTGAAAGTTCATTTTTACTTGGAATAAATCTAATTCCACATTGGCTTGATCAAGGTTTTGCTTTCAAAGGCTCTTTGATGCCTTGTTTATAATGATCTAGGTAATTACCTTGATATCCCATGTTAGTTAACATTTGTCTAGTTATGGAAAATATTTGTGACATGTAGCATGAGGTGTATGTTTGTTCACTTGGCATGAAGTTACATCCTTGGGTTTTACATAAAATATGGTTCCTACAGAGATAAAATCACAAGTTCCTATTTGGAATTTTAACCCTTTCATATTATGTAATCCTATGTTGTGGGGGGAAAAAAACATGCTAACCAATTTAGCAAAAGGGTTGGCATTTTGATAGATCAAGTTGATTTGATATTTGGAAGAATATTGTGGATCATCCCCTAGATTGATAAGGGGTTTCTCCAATATCTATTTTCCTTTGTCTATTATTGGATCATTAGATAGTATTTTTGGTTGCATTGAGGGGCAAAGGTTGAATTATTTTTTAATATCTAGAAAACTACATAAGGAAAAAGGTTCAAGATCCCTAGGGATATGGATGATTCTCCCTTGATATTCATATTTTAGACATTTATGTAGGGTAGAAGGGACTTCCTTCATGGAGTGTATCCAAGGTCTACTCAAAGGTATGTTGTACATTACATCACATTCTATAACATAAAATAGTGTATTGATTATGTGTGGCCCCACTTTTAGAGGTAAAGTAATGGTTCTTATTGCTTATATTTATTTTTTATCAAATGCTCTAATAATAAGGTCCAATTTTAATAAATTTTTTATGCCCAAATAAAATTTTTGTAAATATTTTACATTACAAATATTTAGATCTGATCCGTTATTCACTAAGACTCTCTTGATATGTTTATCTCTTATTTGGACTATAATATAAAGGGGTTAATCCATTGATATTTGTTCTAGGTATGTATATATTTTATGTAATCCTAATATGGATTAATTTATCCCACTAAACCCAACAATATTTTTGATATCACTAGGATATATATCTTGAGGAAGTTCTTGTTTACTCAAGAGTTCCAACAATATCTCCCTATGAGTAGGTGATGTTTTGAGTAATTCTAGAAGGGATATTTTTGTAGGTACTTCTTCTAACTGTTGACAAAGGTCAAAAGAGTGTAAGGTGTTTTGAGAAGGTGTGAGGACCAAAGGTGATAAATTAGGAATATGCACCTTAATACTTCTTTGAATAACTAAGGGTGTTTTATCTAAGGATTGGGTTTTTTCTTGTTGTCTAGTCACTACATGGGATGATATTGATAAGTACATAGTGCCTACAAAGTTGGTAGAATTTTGTTCTCATGGTGACAAAGGGTTTTGAAATATTTCCAAAATTTTCTTGGGGAAATTTTTTTGGTTGAATACTATCTTACCTTCTTCTATAAGATATTGAATAATATTATTTAGGGTGACGCACTTGTTGGTTGTGTTCTTCTATATAATGATTTTCACAATATTCACCATTTATACCAATTTGGTAGTTCTTTGGTAGTATCCCAAGGTCTAATGGGTGGGAGTTGTACTATCTTTGAATTAAGAAGAATTTTTAACATGACAACTTAACTCTATCGAATATTGGTATATTATATTTTAGGTTTGATATCTTTTCACTACTAGGTTTTGAGGAACATTTTGAGTTGCGTTTATATTATAGTTTTTTTGGAAATCTATTACACCATATCCTATGACATGTTTGTTCTTGTATTATCCCTTTCTAGAGGATTTTTTTTGCCATATCTACAACTTCCTAGAAATATGTAAGGTTTACCATTTATAAGGGGTATGATAGTTGTTCATGAAGGTTTCTTATGAAAATATTCAAGAGTTATTTAGGATGATGAATGTATTGAAGTCTTCATATGAGACCAATCTATTTGGATAAGAAATTTAAAAAATGGTTGGTATTGGATTGTTTGAGTTGATATAGATCATCTATGGTGACCTTGTCTTCTATATAGACTAAGAATTATTTAAAAAAGTCTTCCATAAGCTCTTTGAATTTTTTTATAAAGTGATGAGGTATTTGGAAATATTATTCCAAGGAAAAACCATTAAGGATTGTAGGAAACAATCTAATGAGAAGTTTTTCATCATGGTTAATGTTGTTGCATGCTATTTGGAATAACTGTAGGTGGTTAATAGCATTTTGATTTCCATTGTATATTATTAACTTAGGAGTTTTAAAGTTCTTTGGGATAGAGTGGTTTATTATCGTAGAATATAATGGTTCATTATAAATTTATTTAAAATAATATTTTAGTTTAGATAACCCTTGGAGAGAAGTAATTTAACATTCAAGCTCAATGAACTTAGAGTCACTCTTTTCAAGGTCTAAAATATTAGTATTTATATCTTAAATATTATTAGGTGGAGGATTATGTGGAGTATGTAGGGTAAATAATGGTTGTGTAAGAGGTTGAGACATGAAAATAACTCATGAAAGATCTTGGATGTCATTGTTGGAGAGGTTTGATTAATCCCTAAATTACAAGTTAGCAATAGGTTTATGGAGTTAGGATTTGGAATTGGCATTGTGATGTTAGGGGAATATAATGGAAAGGGTATGCCTATTATTATTATCCCCATAGATATGGTAAATGAAGTTGTAAAATCTATGGGTTGTGTTATAGCTATATTAAGACTAGAAAAGTAATTTTAATTTTCATTGGTTTACACCCTAGTGAAATGACCATTAGATTATTCAATGTTTCATGGATTTTAGGTGATTCCTTTCTACATTGTTCTTTTAGCTCATCCCTAAGAACATATAAATAATATGATCTATATAATTGAAGGTAATATTATCAAAAAAGTGTTCCTCCTATGTATGTTTTGACCAAGTATTTTTTGCTTCATCATCATGTTCGTGTGTAAGTATCTCATAATACGAGGATGATAAAACCTTGATTTAGGTATTATAAGGGTTTTGGGACATGGTTTAAAGGTTTTTGAAAAAGAATAAAATTTATTAGAGTTTTGTTTCTAGGGTACTTATAGCAAAGAAGAGAAGATGTTTTAAAATATTTATATTACCTTGTAAAGCAACCCTCCTTATGACTCCTGCTATCCAACCATAATACACTAGCTAAGAGAGATTGCTCCCTCAAAGTTTGTATACTGATTTATTCAAGGGGTTTTTATCCTTCATCCAATAGGACTAACAATTAGTTATGTTCTTGTTAACTTTATTTAATGTGATGGAAGCAATGCAAATAAAATTATGTGATCTTTTTTCAGTTTAGCAAATTTTTATATCATTTAAGGTAAAAGAAGTGTTCACATTGGTTTCACCAAGATGTAGACAAGGAAAATTTATACATAACCATACCCAAGGCATATGTGTGAAGGAGACTCATTGGAACCTTTGCTTCCCTGCTTGAGAGTCTCTTTTTGAATGATGCCTTAAAGATATAAATACCTCCTATGCAAATATGCTCTACTCAATGCATTTTTTCAAGGTCTTAATGTTGATGTTATGCTTTTGTAGCAGTGTTTTTATATGTTTTATTCAATAAAAACACCTAAGGTTTGGATTTCTAATATGATTCTTTTTTAGACCTAAAAGGTTATTTAAACTTAATGCTAAGATCACTTAAAATGTATACTAAGATTATATCATACAAATGCAAGAAAATAATGGCTAGCTTAAATTATTTTCCATTTTGATGATGACCTAAATAAATAGGTACTTTCTTTATTTCCAAGGTAAACAAGGATTGAATGCAAGAAGACAAGCTAATCTAAAATGCAACCTATATGCCTTTTGATTTCATACTTAAGTATCTAAAAATAAGAAGAAACCAAAGTTTGAGCTAAAATTCCTTGATTTTGACCAATTTGTAATGTGTTTTGTAAGAGAAATTAGGGTTAAATTGGGGTTCCTTGATTTTCCAAATGAAATATGGTTTTCATACCAAAAGCAATAACAAATAGGATGTAGAATGCTAAAATTCTAAAAAAAAAGGTTTGAGATGATGCCAAGTGGTCAGATTACCTTAGTGTTTGTATAAAAACTCCATTGGAAAATTTATTCTTGCAAAAACAAACCAAAAAATTAGATTATCTATTTTTGAGGGTTTATCTAAGTGTTGGAAAAGGCGAATTTTTGTCTTGTCAACTACTTAGAACCCTTTTTATGAAAAAAGTGAGTATGATTACCTCCTATGGATGGATATGAAGTTGACCAAAATTTATAGTTTAGGTACAAAAATACCAGTGGCATTTTTATACTCAATGGCATTTTTGTTCTATGGATTCTACAGAGAGAAAATCACTAGTTGTTGTAGGGAGTGGCAATTTTGATTCAAAATGGGGCTGAGATGATTACAGGGGTTATTTTGGAGTGGTTTTTGAGGATTTTTGTAATGCAATAGTAGTATTGGATTACTAGATATATCTACTAAGTTTGTAGCTCAAAAATATAGGTATTTAAACTACTAAATTTAGGAATTTGTGATCAAAATAAGCACACATGCAAAAGGAGTGTATAGTCCCCAAAATGACTAAATTTTTGATAAATTGAAGATGCAAGGGAATACAAAATATGATTAAGGATGTTAGAAGTAATATATGATAACCTAAGTTACCTTTTATTAAATCAAATTAATGAGAAAAAGTGAAACCAATGCAAATATTAGAAAATATGAAGTATTGTTATAAAGAATTTACAACAACAAAAAAAAAAAGGGTAGGCAAGTGCAATGGGAATGATAAAAATAAATGGAGGCTTTGCATCTACACCATAGTATCTTGTAGATTGAAAGAGCAATTATAAGTAACTGCAAATATGAAATAGCATGTAAATGTATGATAAAATTGAGTGTAAAAGAAATTTAAAACCAAAATTATACTTGCTAGTGAGAGTGATGTGAGTTCAAATGTGTATGGAAGGAAAATAAAGTGTTAGTATATTTATAATTTGAATATACATGACTGTAAATGAGAAAGGCAACAAATATTATGATGAAAATAGGGCAAATATATGATATAGAACCCTACAATGGACAAGGTTATTGCTAAAAATATGGGCAGCAAGTTCGATAAGCTTAAAGAGACCATCAAAAGGGGTGTTAGAAGATTGGAATAAGGATTAAATGCTTTAATAGGACCTGTAATGACAATTCTAAATGCTAAATTCAAAGATATACCCTGCACAAAGGGATTAGAAGCACACAATGGAAGAAAAATGGAAGTGGAGCTCCAAGTTAGCAAGGTCAATAATAATAGAACAAAATGCAAAATGGAAGTAAAGGAATGAATAAAGTAGGAATGCTAAGATTCATATAACTTGGAAACATCTCTTTATTACCTCTAGGAAGACCTCCTTCCATCCAAAAGGAATATAGTCCTTGCTTGTCTTGCCTCCAAGGAAATGCTTGCAAAAATACCCAAGGGAGAATTATAATGGAAGAGAGAGCTAGAAGAATATATGTAGAATGTAATTATCTTGGAATTGATTCTGGAATCCTTTCCCAAAGTGTTGTTTAAGTAGAATCTAGAAGGGATATTAGGAGGGAGAAATAGTTAGGGCTAATTCAAAATTTGTAGGTCCATTTTTTTGCTAAAGTATGTGATGTCAGAGGAGGTAATGGCATGAAGGAATCTGCATGCCCTTGGCTTGTTTTGAAATATTCTAGTCATTTTATTAAAACACCACTTAGAACAAAAATTCCACTAGTGTTTTTGCTCCCAAATTGGTATTTTTGACTAATGATAAGTTTGAATTGCTAGGATTTGATTTTAGGAGGTTTTACCAAAATTCTAGTTGAGGTGTAAAAACACTAGTGAATTTTTTTTTTAGGGTGGAATATTTTTCAAGGACTAAAAGTGATGCCCAAATTTTTGGGTTAGGGTGAATTTATTTTTTGATAATTTTGCATGAGTTTTTTAGTAGCTTTTTCCTTGTTGGTGTGTCAAAATTGGGTGTCTACAAACTAATATGCTATATAGACCTCTTTTATTTGATTCTAATTATGTAGGGGACATCCAAGATAAGAAAAAAAGTAAAACAAAGTTGCAATTGCCAAGGAAGGACTAAACTAGTTATAAATAGTCATTTTTATAACATCACTATACAAACTAACAATCTATAGATTTTTTTGGAAAAATATACAACCATACAAAGTGTAGGCTATAGGTTTATTATAGAAAGTTATAGTAACTATAAAAATACTGCAAACATAATTCTAAAATGGTCAAAAGCATGGCAAATAGTGTACAAACCATTTAGCAGTATTCTATTGCCTGTTAGGAGATATTCCACACCTTGAGTTGGTCAAAATAGAATGTTTGATTCTTTGGAATTAGTATGTTATATTTTGTAAAAAATATAAAGTTTGTTTTGATATTTTTTTAAGGAATAAAATAAAATTGTTGCATATGAAACTATTAACGAATTAGGTATAAATGATTGTGACTATATTGAAATTTCACTACACTAATAAAATCCTTGTAGAGAGGATAGTCTTAATAAAATTACCATCTAGTGCTGATTTTGAGGTTGAGAGGACTTGAAGACCCTTGATTCTATCAAGTAGCTAGTACTAAGAAAATTCTAGAGATTTTGACAAGGAAATGCCTCTATCATTAGCTCAAAGTAAACCTTAAGCTCCCTATGTAATGAAGTTATGCTGACAAACTAGAATAGATAGATAATGACCCATATCATTTTTAGTGGTAGCTAGGATAGGCCTCACCATTGGTAGTAGTATTGAAGCTTTTTTTGTGATAGCTAAAAAGACTCTACCTTTGCCAAAGTTTTATCCAATACAATGGTTGTAGAATTATTACTCATCTAAATTGGTGGGTTCAGAAATCCAACTATCCTCCACATATGATTGGTTTTGCAATGACTATCCAAAAAGTCATTGCTACATGGTGCAATTAAAAAATAACACCAACAAGGTACCCCAAGAAATAGAACCTAAGAACACTAGAGGAATAAAGGGAACCAAAAATATTTGGAAAAGGAACCAGTTAGATAATCTCCTATATTTCCATAAAGAGTAGCTTAATACTTATCTACAAAAACACAAGCATCCCAAATATTTGAAGTTGTGAAACCTTTATATATTATCTAAGACCTCTAGTCCATATAAAAGGTCACACTAAAAATTCATGGCAAGAGAGAACTGAGAGAAATATTTCTAGACCCATCGTTCTTTCTAATTCCTTTGGTTGAACCCTAAGGAAGCAATTTTAGGCTTGAGTTTACATAGAAGTTGTTTATTAATTAAAGCCAAAATATTTTATTCAAAATAAATTTGTGTTATTTAAGTCTAGATTTGCAAACAAAGCAAGCCAAATATTTTTGGTGGTGATGTTGACAATGCACTTAAAAAAATATAGCCTTATTTTAAAGCTTGTGGAGTAAAAGTTATTTGTTTTGGAAGGTAGCAAGCCAAAAATTTCCATGTGATGATGTTAGCACAACCTTAAAATATTTTGGCTTGATAAAAAGCTTACAAAGAGCTACCCACAGCATGAACTAAATGAAGAAACATACTAGATTAGATATTCTTAGCAATAATGATGGAATTAGCATTTAAAAGGCCTAATATGCTTATAAAATTAAAATTATTTAAGAAAAAATCACCCAAAACCATAAAAAAAAATATTTTGGCTAGCAAGGTAGTTGTTAAAGTAGAAAATTGACAATCACTCCATTGAAATATACATAACTATAGGTGGGATGACATAGGGAAAGCTAAATATGTTTAAGATAAAAGTGATTCCAATTCATCCTTAATCATGTGTGACAATTTTTTATCATGATTGTACATATTAGTTAGTTTCATTTTTAGTTGAGTGAAAATTATTTATAGATGCATGATCCTTATTATAAATGGTAGGATGTTTTAGTGTTTTTATATCATAAGCTATATGTTTTTGCTATTATAACATAAGAAAGGGTTTTTTGACCTACCTCAATTAGAGTATGAAGTCTTTTTTATCACATTTATATTTACACTTTCATAATTTTTATTTAATATTTGGTAGAAGTATTATCCTATTAGGCTTTATGTTGTTTAGTATATTTCTATTAGGGTGCATGGAATGTTGAATACTATAATATTTGATTATTCTAAATAACATTAATTGAATGACATATTAGGTATTGCTTGTAGTATATAAATAATGCTTATTTAGATAAAAATAGTATTGTTAGCTGAGAACCAACCATATTTAATCAATCTCTCTAACCCTGCCTATTTCTCTCTATCCCTAATCTTATCTCAACCCTATTTATTTTCTACTATATTTAGTGTTTAACATAGTAGGATTTAGAAAATTAATTGAACTTCTTTGGAGGTTGATTCAAAATCAATTTTGAGTCATCCAATCTTGACCTTATTCTAGGACACATATGATATACCTAGGTAGATAAAGCAATCAAGAGTGACTATACGAATAAATCATGACCACTTTCAAGTATATCCAAGATGAAATAGATAAGATTTGAACAATTCTATCTTATATTATTTTTTTGTAATAGAAATTAGTTGTTCCTCCCCTATATAAGAAAAATGAAGACTTCATAAGGTATCAAGTAGCCAAGTATTAAGTTAAGATTAGTGGTTATCATTAGTTTATCCAAAATTCATTTATCAACTTTTATTCATGTATGTACTAGTTTAAGTAATGAGATAAAGTTTGTTGTAATTCTATAAACATTATAAAAATGGTGTGTAATTAGGACAAAGTATTATAGTAATCTATTCTACTATAATACTCGTTATCATGTGTTTGTAGTTCCTTTTTTTTCATGAAATATGGTGAGTTGATTTAAGATTCATAATTCCTTCCTAAGGAGGTGTCACTCCTTGGTTTTTCAAAACAAGGGCCCATTATATAGCACTTATAGATGGTTGATTCACGCGTATTTATTTTTAGTATTTATGTTGTGTATTATTAATTAACTTGATTATATTACTTGCTAAGTTTTATTTAGTTGGTGGAGCCCATTTACTATTTTTGTCTAGTTTAGCAATTGCTTTTAGATTTCCTTGAACATTTATTTCAAAAAAATTAATAGGACTACCAAGTACTAGCATCAGTAAGGATCTAAGTAATATCTCCTAATAATAAACTTGACTAAGCACTAAAGGATAAGATTTTTGAATATGCTTTGTGGATGGAATTAGGTACATTGAAAAATAATGTGCATCCCTAAGTTAGAATGTGCAAGCTGATATTCTAGGATTATTAAGTAGTTAATTTTATACCAAGACTACATATACACTTCATAACCTATAAAGGATATTATCTACACATATAATATATGACACCTCGTAAGTATCTATGACCATGTATTACAATATTAAAGTAACTCATCAAATGATACATTTTTTGGGGTCATTCCTTAGTCTATGAGACCACGGTGTTTAGGTTAATATTATCATACCATAATAAAGTTACTCTATATTTATTTAATATTTAATAATCCAAGATCCTTTTTTTTAATATATTTTTTTAAAGTGAAAACCCCTTGCGGGGGCCGCCTTGGTCTGAGAGACCACGAACAAGGGGTTCTACACCATCAAATTCATCCAGGAGTCGCACCCAACCCTGCATGCACCAACATTATCAATTGGATTTTGGATACCCAATTCATATTTTTGGTAGGGTGGGGATTTGAACCTGGGACCTCTCTTGGAGGATTTCCCTCTCCTCTCCAACTCACCTAAAACACCTCAGTTTTTTTTTAATAGTACCTTATATTTACAATGAATTATTATATATATGTTATGTGTAAAATTGAAAAATTTTCATCAACATATCTAGGTATTCCATTATTTCATAAGGAAAAGAAAGATATTTGGGACTAAATTTTGGATAGAATAAAATATTATCTGCAAGGTTGGAATAGTAAGTTCTTAACCTTGGTTAGAAGGATACAAATCATGAAAATTATATAAAATTTACCTCTATATTTAGAATATATAACATCTAAATCTGATAAAAATTCAAAGAGATTGGAAATAATGCGAGAAAAAATTAGGTTTCTTTTATGTAGGTGGGATTATTGGATTTTACACCATTCATTCATTCAAATCTTATACAAAGTGTAAAAACAGATGAAAGAGAGATGTAAATTATGGGTTTCCTTTAGCACTAAATAATGACTATATTAACTATAGGTAAGAATCACAACATTCCAATGTAATGGATGAAGTGGTGGAGGTTTTATCCAATACCAAAATTCCAATTACATAAACAATCTAACCTAAGCCAACATAACAAGAAAATTTTAGGTTAATTAGAAGTTAAAAAATGGTTTTAATGATAACAAAGTTAACCATGACCCATTATGCTTACATAATTAAATAATACACAATAAGTAAATATCATTTTAAAAATTATTTCCCATAGGCCTATGAACAATTGCATCATATAATGTCATCCTTGACCATAAGTGAGATTCATCCCCTCATAATTTAAATTGAGGGACCAAGGTGATAATATACTAGTGGTAATGATATATTCCCCATATAATGGATGCTCTATTACGTCCTCCTATTTGAGTAAGTATTAGCCAAACCCCCTCATCATTTGGAAATTTTCTTATACAAGGATACCCTTGTACAAGAATCACCAAAACATATACACTAGTTACCACTCTAGACTACCACATGTGTATAAATAATACATCTGCTAGGACTACATATAAGGAATAGAAATATAGAGTACCCCCTCAAAATAGTTTCTTCAATATTCTATATATGAATGAGAAAAGACTTGGAAGAAAAACTTCCCCATTTACAACATATTTTTACTTTATTTAGAAACTTTGACTTACCCTTGGACCACCTAATTTTTGACACCAAATGAGGCTTTTTAGGAACCTATTCATGGGAAGATACACTATAAAATTCTAAGAGCACGTGGAAATTGAATATAAGAATGAAGAGATCATGAAGAGTTAGATATTTATGTATAAAATGAATCAATATCCCAAGAATCTAATATGAAGAGTAAGGATTGACTAGACTATATTTTAAATAATTTTTTAGTATACCTCCAAAAGACTATTATTTTTGACAAATTCCATAGATCCAACTATCTCTCCCATAAATATAAACCAAAGATTATTATTGCATAACATATTTTAAATTTTCCCTTTTGAAAGAGTAATAGGATTTGAGGAATAATACACACAATTTGGACCCCAACAATATGGTAGGTCCTAAACCAATGTCACTAATGTGAAGAACTTCAAAAATCATGCTATTTAGAAATAAGACAATCATAAAGCTCTTGAATAAAAAAGTTATGACGTTCAAAAAATTTACCCTAATAGTCCTAAATTTTTTAAAAATTACCCAATCAAACCTTATAGTTTTCATGTCTAACCTCTATTTTATATTTGGCATCCATTGGTTCATTGATGACTATCATTAATATTTTATTATTTATTCATAACTAGTCACTCATAGCCAAAGAGGTTTTACCATATGTTAGGATTTGATTGATTGATTCAATATATATAGGAAAAGGTATAGTTTTATGGTATGTGAAGGTGCCACATTGGCCAAACCATTCATATCATCCATAAAATGGTGTAAATACACTCAAGGAGAACAAAATAAAGTCTACAAAGGCCAAAAAATTTTAATCTAGCCAAGCCAAAAACAAAATTGTGTTGAGTACTAAAAGGTTTTTCTACTTATAAAAAATTACAAACTACTTTGCTTATGGGTATTAAAATCAACACATTCTTTTCAAATAGGGATTAAAATATTTGACATGTTGCTTGTAATGTAGTAAAACTTACTAGAATGTCAACTAACCTTGTCACATTAAAGTTTTATGTACCCCCTTGAAGAGCATTATCTAACCCAAGAAAGGAGATAAGTACTTAAAATGGGTAGGTGTAAGTTTTAATATTGAGATCTTCTCCACATGCATAAGACACTACTTTATTGAACAAATAACCATGATTTATAAATGGTCAAAAAATATTCAAGTAATCTATCATTTATACATACATTCAACAAAGAAAGAACAAAATATAAGGGATCCAAATTGAACCCTTATTTTTATTGAGCCAAACATATTAGGTACATCCATCTAATCATATTGGTATCCCTTGTGAACATGAAGAAGCATGTGTCCTCTCCTCGAAAAGTGACATCATTATTATAATAGCAAGAATGTGCTAAAGCTTTGAAGGGAGAGCACTTACAAATTTACACTAAATATTTACAAAGAATGGCACATATAGGAAATTTAGATGGAGTATATTTAAATTCAAAACAAAAATTTTCTCTTATTTTCCAAATAAAATATCATGTATTTTATATGAATAAAATAAAGGTATTCATCATGTAATACTAAACATAATTTTGTATATGAACCTTGATATTATTAGAATAGGTAGGGGATAAGTGACAAATTCTTTAGAATGGATGGAAGAGTGAATGAATAATATTGGAATAGGATATATTATCTACCTCTTATACTAATAATGCTTATGAGTATTTGATAGGGATTAATAGTAATTGTTTTATTTCATATTTGTTTTATCAGATAAGTTAATAAGCTTTGTCAGCATTTAATGGAGTCTTATTCAATAGATAACTTTGTAATGCCTATTTATAGGTATTTTCTAGCAATTTAAATTAATTTTTCATTTGTGTAATTCTTTCGTGTCTATTTATAATCGTGTCTACATTAGTTTGGTATCAGATCTAAGCATAGGGTTAGGAGAGTATCCTCTTCCTTAGACTAGGTTTGGTTAAAAAAGGAACAAGAAATCCTCCCCGTGGATCTTTGTTTGATGGTTTTATCTGCAATTTAGTGAACACTTACATTTATTTTCACAAAAAAATTTTAGCTTTGTTTTACGGATCTCTCTTTCTTTGTAGATTCATACATGATTGTAGATTTGGTTTTGCTTGTCTACTTGTAGACATCATTTTAGATTTACTTAATCAACGTTGCACTTTAATTTTGATACCATGTTGATGAATTCAAATATTTTGCTTGATGAGGTATCTGATAGACTCATAGATCCCTCCATGAAAATTTAGCAGTTCCACATGACTATGCTTGCCGAATTTTAGCAGATTCGCATGGCTATGCTTGTTGACTTTAAGTAGATCTAAGATGAAATAACTGTTGCTGATGATGTTATTTTTGATGATCAAGATCTTGTTCCAAATTTTATAGCAAAACCTAGACTCAAACCAGGATTTATAAGTAAAATTCCCATCGTCTTTACCTTTAAAGGATATTGCTATTAATGATGCAGTTTTATCTGTTGCTGATCTCATTGAAGATGAACATGACAAAGCATTTTTACATCACTTTGATGATGAAGGTTATACTCCTTATATTTTTGGTACCCAAGGTGATTATTTTTCTATATATGATGTTTTCACACAAGAAAATAGCTTTCCACAACTACACCTTTGCATGCAACTTATGCTTTGGCCTTGACTATGCACACCCGATGTTCACTTTTGTTTCTCATTGATGCATTTTTAGGTGTTGTTGTCACCCTTTGTCATTGTCACCATGATTCTTGCACTTTGTGGCATTAAATATCATTCACTTCACTTCTGATCCATTCTTCTACCACTTTTACGGTAGATCCAACCAATTTGGTTGTAATATCTCACCTTTGTTGGACTCCACGACTGAATATTTTACCTGGTATAGATTCAACCATAATTACATCCACAAATCTATCTCGATTCCATTGCCCATGCTATTTTGTGATCCGCCTACAACCCATTGCTTCTATCAAATATGTTTTACCACTGCACATGTCAGTCATTGTTCACCTTCCACTCAAGATCCACACCTCGAGCATAATTTTCTAGTAGATGCACACTCATCACTTATGAGGATATTGTTCAATAGTGACTTTTCTATCCTCCCATCGATATGCAAGCATACCACTAAATTTACCACTTTTTACATAGATCAAATATTTTTTGGTGTTGATCTAGTCATTTTCGACGTAAAACTATCCATTTCCAGCATTTTTCCATCCATAATCCACCTGGATATTCTTCTTGCCCAACCTCAACCATGGTTGCCACCATTAAATAAATTAGATAAAATTATTTTTAATTTAATTTAATTTCCCTCCACCATTAAATTAATCAAACTAAATTATTTTTTATTTTATTTACTTGTGTGTATTCCCATCATTAAATTTTGAGTACCCCTCATTTGTGCATGGACCATCATTACCGCTCCATTAAATAAATTAAATTAAATTATTTTTAATTTAATTTAATTTTTGCCATCATTAAAACCAAAAATTTAATGCATGCCCCATTTTTCATGTCGCTCTCATTAAATGCCTTTCCATGTTGTTGCTTTCATTAAATGCATGCCACCATTAATTGCCATTGATTCCACTTGGCATCTTTTGGTGCACATCTTTCAAGGAATTTTCTCCAACATATTCACTGTGTGACCAATGTTGCTTTCTTCTATCGAATCGAGGGATCCATCTAGTTGTCCACCGGTATAGCAGTGTTTACAGTCATTGAAGAGCATTTTTTGAGTCTAACTCAAATCCAGTGTTAGTTTTTGGATTTTTGAAGACCTGTTCAAGTTTGTCATTTTGATCTTCTTATTTTGTAACAGGAGTGCATTTTTGGTTGTACCCGACACTCCTTAGCTACCCATATTTCTCTTCCACACTTGTACACATTGGGGACCAATGCTTTCTCAGTGGGGAGGAATGATAGGGATTAATAGTACTTGTTTTATTTCATAGTTATTGTATTAAATTAACAGCTAATATTTGTAACCATTAGTATTTAATACAATCTTATCTAATATATAGCTTTGTAATACCTATTTATAGGTATATTTTGATAATACAAATTAAGTTTTCATTTTTGAAATTCTTTCATGTATGTTTGTAATTGTATCCACATCAATATTTGAAGAGTAATTCACCCTAAAATTTGAAAGAAGAACCGGAAGCTCTAATATAGCTTTCTATGAGACCAAGAGATGCTACTCCATATCTACTCTAACACCATATTGGATTTTATACCAAATTCTAATAATGAATAGAAGCAATCCAATCACTCAAATCCTATACATAAAGTATAAAAAATAAAAAAAAAGAGATATAGATGATAGGTGTCCTTAACCATCAAATAATCTTTATATAATACATGGATAAGAATCACAACACTATGAAAGAATAGATGAATTGATGGGGGTATTTATACCAATACCAAAACCCTAATTATATAAGCAAGTTTACCTAAGCTAACATAACAAAAAGAATTTAGGTTAATTACATGTTATAAGATGGGTTTACCTATAACAAGGTTAATTGTGGTCCATTGGGATTACATAATTAAATAATACACAATAAATTAAATGTATTTGTACAATGGTTTCATATAGGCCTATACAATATTGTAGCATAAAGTTTCAATCTTGGACATAATTCAAATTACATTTTCAATAGGGACATTGTTTTCAAAAGAAAAAAAATTAAATGAGCAAGCACACAAAATAATAGACTTTTGAGTTTAGCATTTGGATCAAAATATGATTGATGATTAATTAAAGAACAAGTAAAGGGCTGGAAAAATATTACTTCAAAAATATATGGCTTATGTTTATGTAATAAAATTATTCATTAAATGAACCCTACCTAAAGAATCAAAAATATAGAACACTTTATATAGTGTCCAATCAACCAATAGATATATTATATGGTTAATTAATGAGGGGGCTTCTATAAGTTTTTTTAGTGTACACTTCCATGGAGCCTTATCCTATTATTTCTTATTTTGAACGTAAACACTTAGCATGGACATGTATAGCTTGTAAATATTTAATGGTAAAAAGTTATATTAATATTAGAAATGGTTCCAAATCATGGATCTCTACTATCAACCTAGATTAAACACAAAATATCATATAAATCATGAGCTTCCAAATATGCTATAATATTTTAATTTGCTTGTTTTTATATTGAAGTATGAGTTGTTGTGGAATTTTTCAAAATATGGAAAATACTCAATCAAGTTTAAATGTAAGTATTTAGGGGAATTACTGGTGATATTGATAGAAACAGTATTGCTAATTGCTTGGTAAAGGCCCCCAAAATTGATGGAATCAATAAATTACCTAGAGAATGGGAGTAAAGGACCCAAGCTTTACAGTAACTCAGGATTTCAATGCCTCTTCCACCATATCAGAGTGCCGCGCCTTAGCTCTCTCGAAACCATTTTCTGCCCAACTGATAGTCTTAGATTGTTTGCATGATCTCTTCTTTGTTGTTCATAACAAAAGGTCCATATTGAACAACGGGCTCATTCAGAGGCTGCCCTCCGATCAGTACAAACCTGCACGCCTTCTTATCCGAATTGTTCCAAACGCTCAGTCCATCACCAGCGCCCAACAAAAGCGTGTGATAAGCACCCACGGCAGGCGAGTTGGGAGTCCCGAAGCTCGCCTCCCCTTCCAACACATATACAAAAGCATTCCACGTCTCTGGAATTGGGTGGTGAAGCACAGCTTGTGCTTCCAATTGGAAATCCAAATACATTGTGGGAGTTCTCGTGTACACTGGGGATTTAATGCCCAAAGCTTCTCCGGCGATAACAGTTGCCTTCACTCCGTCTTTCTCAACCTTTGGAATTTCTCGCCCTTCAAGTTCTTGGTATCTCGGCTCAATCCTAACCCACATATTAACACAAACTTAAGAAAACAAAAAAATCTACCCTATTGTATTAATAAATAAATTTGGTTGAACGACAATTTCTAAATTGCCAATGGAATGACTCACATCTTTTCCTTGGAAGAAAGATTCACCCACAACTGAAGACCATGTGCTTCCGCTGGCATTTCAGAGTGGACTATTCCCCGCCCTGCAGTCATCCACTGCGTTGCAATGCATCCCCCAACACATTGTTATCACAATAAGCATTTTGTTGTTTTCTTATTATAATCAAATTACTATTATAAGGTGCGATTCTGCACCTGCAGATCACCGGCTTTGATGGTGCCCTTGTACCCTACAAAGTCCTGATGCGTGAATGCTCCCTGGTATAAAGTAAAAATCTCAATGGATTCATAGATGAAAAGGTAAAAATAATTCCTTGTACTGCAATGAAAATGGAAATTGAAGGCAAGGCAAAACAAAAATGTACCTCCAACATGTAACTAACGGTCTCGAAACCTGACCACAAGAAGCAAGTCATATCATCAGTATAACACACATGGGCCAAAAATAAACGCCCAAATTTCTAAAAAGAAGTGCAGGCAATCAATATATACCTCTATGGGAATGGTGTGGAAACCGAGCAGGAGCGCAAACTGTGACACTCCACAGATTTGTCACATCAAACACAGGTTCTTGAGACTGCAAAGTGAGATAATCCAACCTGAAACTTCATCGAGTAAGAGAAAGGGGTCCAAATGTTTTTGTTCGAGTCTGTTGGCAACAAAGAGCCGAATCATGTCAAGTCACTCGTAGAACAGATATTCAAATGGAATTGAAAATAAAAATTAATAGGTTAGAAAAACGTCAACCAGAGATGAAAAATCCTCTGGTTAGAGGCGAAGAATCCAACAAAGGCTTGCTAAGAGAGAAAAAACCAATGTTTCTTTGATTCAGATGAATGAATAAATGAATACCTGCCAATTGTTGAATACCAATGACAGTTGAAAAAAACAGAGAAATGAACAAATGCAATCAGCTGAAAAAAGGATTAAACTCAGAATGCATAAAACACTTCAGTCTTTTATTGAAAAATGCAGTCTTACAACAGCTGGGCTGTTTACATTACATGGCTGTCATCATACACAACACAGCCACAACACAACCAATGGCTGTTACAACACAATGCAATGCCCAAGAAACAGGGCATGCAATCTATTACAGCCCAATTACAGCCAAAGCAACAACAAAACACAGCAGAAAAACAGAGTTTTCTCCCTCTGTCACAGACCTGCAACCAAGCACAACAAAAGGAAAAACTTGATAACTACAGCATCCCTCCCAGCTTACCTTCTCTGGAGTAACAACCCCTGCAACTGCAGCCTGAAACCTCTGCCATTGCAGCCTGCAAATGTGGGCTCTGACCTCTGCAACTGCAGCCTGCAAATGTGGGCTCTGACTTCTGCCACTGCAGCCTACTGCTGGTGTCAGTGCTGGCAGTCTGGTGGTGTCAGTGTTGGGGATGTGGCCAGAGTAGTGGCCACAAACCAAACAATCTCCCACTTGGCAACTACTCTGGCCAAGGTTGTAAGCCTACCTTACCTTGACACCAAGTGAATTTTTGTGCATCCAAAGACTTGGTTAATGCATCTGCAGCATTTCTTTCTGTCCTCACTTTGAGTAGCTCCACCTCTCCAGTTTCTACCACTTCTCTAATGAAGTGAAACCTCACTCTAATGTGTTTAGTCCTAGAGTGAAACTTGGGATTCACTGCAAGATCAATTGCACTTTGGTTGTCACACCAAAGAGGTATTGGTCCTTGCTCAAATCCCACATCCTCACATAATAAATGCAGCCATATAGCTTCTTTGGATGCCTCTGCAGCAACAATGTACTCAGCTTCTGTTGTAGATTGGGCAACCACTTCTTGCTTCTTACTTCTCCAACTAACTGCACCACCAAACAACATGAAGATATATGCACTTGTGGACTTGCCCTTATCTACATCTCCTCCAAAATCTGAATCAACAAAACCCTGTAATTGTTTGTTTCCGGCTGCGTCATAACATATTGCATAGTCTTTTGTCCCTTGTAGATACCTCATTATCCTCTTAACAACAACCCAATGTTGCTTACCGGGATTGGACATGAATCTACTTACAACACCCACTGCATGGGCTAAATCAGGTCTTGTACATACCATTGCATACATGAGCTTTCCAACTGCACTTGCATATGGTACATGTGTCATTTCATCCTCTTCTTGCTTGTTCTTTGGACTCATTTCATTTGACAATGCCACTCCCACTTGAGATGGAGTGTTCACAGGAGTGCTCTTATCCATGCTAAAGAGTTCAAGGAGATCCGCAATGTACTTCCTTTGGCTGATCCAAAGCCTTCTTGTCATGCGGTCTCTCTTGACTTCAATGCCCAAAAAATAATGCAATGGACCCAAGTCTTTCATGTCAAATTTCTTTGACAATTCAGATTTTGTCCTTTTTACCAACTCCTTTGAGTCACTAAGCAAAAGAATATCATCAACATACAAGACCAAAATAATGAAGTGATTTACCTTTTGCATGAAGTAGATGCAATGATCTCCATCACTTCTTGTGAAACCATGTTCAATCACATGCTTGTCAAACTTGTGGTACCATTGTCTTGGGGATTGCTTCAAGCCATAGAGTGCTTTCTTCAATTTGCACACCAAGTTGCTACTCCCACTTGCTACAAACCCTTCTGGTTGTTGCATATAAATGTCCTCATTGAGCTCACCATGAAGAAAGGTTGTCTTCACATCCATTTGCTCAATTTCCCAATCATAGGCTGCTGCCATTGACAATAATAATCTGATTGAAGCAAGTTTTGCCACAGGAGAGAAGGTTTCATTAAAGTCTATACCCTCTACTTGAGTATATCCTTTTGCCACCAGCCTTGCCTTATATCTTTCTATTGAACCATCAACTTTGTACTTCCTTTTAAAAATCCATTTACAACCAACTGCTTTCCTATCCTTAGGCAATGGTTGCAAATCCCAAGTCTGATTTTGTTCAAGTGACCTCATTTCTTCTTCCATAGCCTTTTTCCAGTGAATAGCTTCATAACTATTAAGAGCCTTTTTCACACTTCTTGGCTCATCACACATAGAAGACAATGCAAAATAACTAAAATCATTTGGTTCATAGCCAAACCTATCAGGTGCTCTTCTTTGCCGAAGACTCCTCCTTGTAACTTGATCACTCTGTTCAACTTCTGATCCTTTGAGTTCTATCTCATTTCTTGGTTGTACTTCATCATGGATAGGCTGGTTACTCTCATGATTACTCTCCATAGTAGTCTCTTCTTGTTGTTGTACTTGACTTTCATCATTAGACTCACTTGCAAGCGGTTGCACCTCACGCAATGGAGTTGAAACAGGAGTAACACTTGTATTTGGCAACTGCTGCTGTAAATTTCCAGCTTGCTGATTTTTAATTTCAGAATGTACTCCATGTTGTTCCTCATTTCCTTGAGTATCCATATTTGCTTGTTTTTCACTAGCAAACTCTTCCTTGAAGATGACATCTCGGCTGAATGTATGACGATGTTCTGATGGGATCCATAGCTTGTATCCTTTGATTCCTTCACCATACCCAATGAAAATGCATTTCACAGACTTGTTATCAAACTTCCTTCTATTCTCCTTGGGAACATGCATGTAGGCTTCACATCCAAAGACTCTTAGATGTGCTATTGTGGGCTTCTTGCCACTCCAAGCCTCCTTTGGTGTCTTTCCACCCAAAATAGAGCTAGAAGACAAATTGTTCACATAATTTGTTGTATGTAAAGCTTCAGCCCAAAAACTTTTGCTTAAGTGTGCATCCTCTCTCATGCTCCTTGCCTTCTCCACTAAGGTTCTATTTAACCTTTCTGCAACACCATTTTGTTGTGGGGAGTATGGTGTAGTTTTCTGCCTTGCAATGCCATGCAACCTACAAAATGCATCAAACTCCTTGGAGCAATACTCACCTCCATTATCAGTCCTTAGTGCTTTTACCTTCTTCCCTGTTTGTCTTTCAACTTCAGCCACAAAGACTTTAAACATATCCAAAGCACTACTTTTATGTTTCATGAAGTATATCCATGACTTCCTTGAGAAGTCATCAATGAAAGTGATGAAATATTTGGACCCTCCCATGGAATCCACTTCCATTGGTCCACATATATCAGAATGTATCAACTCAAGAATTTCTTTGCTTCTATATTCACTTGAATTAAATGAAACTCTTTTTTGTTTTCCCATGACACATGCTTCACAAAAATCAAATGAACCAAACTTCATACCTTCCAAACCTCGAACAATTTGCTTGTTGCACATCTCACGTAGGCTCTTCTCTCCAAGATGTGCCATCCTCCTATGCCACAACATCATTTCTGACATCTTTGTTGTTGTATGGGATTTTCCACTCTCTGTTGAGCTTGTATTTGCACTACCAACATCAACAGGGATTGCATCTAACTTGTACAAGGTTCCATGTCTTATACCTCTAGCCAAGACCATGGCTCCACGAACTAACTTACACCCATATTTGGCAAAGAGAGTCTCAACATTAGCCTCTGCAAGTTGACTTACTGAGAGTAAGTTCTGTGTCAAACCTGGAACATGTCTTACATCTGGTATGGTTTTGATCCTTCCATCACTAAGCTTAACTCTTACACTACCTTTACCAACAATTTCATAGTGATAATTATCACCAAGAAATACTTTGCCATAGTGATTTGTTGTATAGTCCTTGAACCACTCTCTATGTGGTGTCATGTGAAAGGATGCTCCAGAGTCTATTAACCATGCTTCATCTTGGACATTCATTGTCAAACATGTAGCAATATACAACCCTCCTTCACTGGTTGATGGAGCTGCTAAAGATCCTTCTTTTTCCTTGGAAAGATCAGCCTTGCACTCACTCTTCTTGTGTCCCTTTTGCTTGCATTTCCAACAAACAATTTCTTGCTTCTTTCCTTTGCTTGGAAATCTTCTTCTTGATTTGGACCTGTAGCCATTGTCATAGAATTTATCACTCTTTCTTTCTCTACTTCTTCCTCTATCTCTAACAACCAAGGCTTCTATGTTTTTAGTAGGTTCAGAGGTCCTCCTTCTGGTTTCTTCTTGGAGCAACTGACTAATGATCTCATCCTTCTTGAGATTTTCCACTTTTGTGCTCCCACTGATTGCTACAATCAGATTGTCCCATGAGTCTGGTAAGCTGCAAAGCAAGCAAATACATTGCTCCTCTTCTTTGATCTCATCACCAGCTGATTTCAATTGATTTACTAGGATGTTGAAGGTATTTAAATAATCAGCTACATTTCCTCCATCAGCCATATTTAATGCATACAATTTATTTCTAAGAAATATTAAATTCATAAGTGACTTTGATTCATAGAGCTTACCTAGATTATCCCAAAGCTCCTTTGTTGACTTAGCTCCAATAACATTCATTAAGACTGAATCTGCAAGGTTCAAACCAATCAAGGCAATTGCTTTGTCATTCATCTTGTCCCAGTCATCTTGACTAATTGCTGCTGGCTTTGGATCCTTGATGATAGTCTCCTTCAAATCTCTCTCTACAAGAAGATATTCCATCTTCAACTTCCACAAATTGAAATTCTGCCCATTGAACTTTTCAATGGCAGACTTGCTATGGTCCATTCTCTGCTCCAACTGGTTTCACAAAATACCCAGGCAATATTCTTCACACCTGCAGAGTTTCCTCAATAGAGCAACACTTCCAATGCTGCCCCAAGCTCTGATACCATTTTTTGAATACCAATGACAGTTGAAAAAAACAGAGAAATGAACAAATGCAATCAGCTGAAAAAAATATTAAACTCAGAATGCATAAAACACTTCAGTCTTTTATTGATAAATGCAGTCTTACAACAACTGGGCTGTTTACATTACATGGTTGTCATCATACACAACACAGCCACAACACAACCAATGGCTGTTACAACACAATGCAATGCCCAAGAAACAGGGAATGCAATCTATTACAGCCCAATTACAACCAAAGCAACAACAAAACACAAAAAAAAAAATAGAGTTTTCTCCCTCTGTCACAGACCTGCAACCAAGCACAGCAAAAGGAAAAACTTGATAACTACAACATCCCTCCCAGCTTACCTTCTCTGGAGTAACAACCCCTGCAACTGTAGCCTGAAACCTCTGCAACTGCAGCCTGCAAATGTGGGCTCTGACCTCTGCAACTGCAGCCTGCAAATGTGGGCTCTGACTTCTGCCACTGCAATAAGGTGTCAGTGCTGGCAGTCTGGTGGTGTCAGTGTTGGGGATGTGGCCAGAGTAGTGGCCACAAACCAAACACCAATGCTACCCCTGACAACGGCTCCGTCTCCTTCATATTGCTGCCTTGCCAGAACCTTCTTCGCCACAACACGTGGTTTCAAGAATGGAGAACTCATCCTTCTCGATCTACAGTTCACATAAATAGGTCGAATTAGAATGCGTTTTGTGGACGAAGACGAGACACTGCATGTTGAATTTATAAGGATCTATACAACAATTACATAACCATATCCGCTGAGGGATTCATGACGTCGTGAGAACGTCATGTGTGCAGTGACATCAGAATTCCGTAAGACCCCAAGTCAGCATTTCGTTTTTCACAAATCAGAAACTTCGGGGGCACCTTCCATAGAAGAAAGAAGATTTTATAAACGTGTACTAATTTTTTTCCCAAAAGATTTTATAAACGTGTACTAGAGTTTATCAAATAAGTTCCCTAAGTTCGAGGGTTACTCCCGCTAAATATATTTTATTATTATTTTTTTGTTGAACAGTCTTCGTACTGAAGTTAACTGCCCTGAAGGTACCATGAGTGAATTCCTATCATAATCATCAATCTAATACCAGATCAAACAAATTACCTTCCAAAATTTAAAAACTAACTGCTCCTTTTGGTTAAAGGAGGTGTTGCATGTGGACTAATTCACGGGATATATAGGAAGTCTACAAGGAATAGGTCAAATATTACACGCTGGAAATGGTTGGAATCAACGTACAGAACGAGTAGGACACTGGCCCCAACATAATTTTGACTGTAGCCTCTGTTGGCTTCGGGCTTTTTGCTACTCAAACTCAAAATATATCAATGCAGAATCTTATATCATCTATTATTTTGTACTCGGTGTAATTGTTGGAGAAGAATATATAATATCTAAACTCATTTAGAAAGCCTATGCGGCAATAAAAATATATATAATATTTAAACTCATTTAGAAAGTCTATGCGGCAAGGATTTGATTCATTCTACACCTGGTTGCATGACGCTAAAACTTGTAAAGTATGGAAGGATGGACGTTCACTTTCACAAGATTGGAATAGATTTATGACAGATGTCATTAAAACATATAAGAAGGATCTTGGTATAATCCTTCTAGGTATCAATATTTTACTAACAATTCATAAATGAAAAACTACACCTTGTGTATGATTCTTAGCGGGTAAATGATCAGGTCCTAATATTATAAGAAGTTGCTAATCACTTGTAATCAAGAATTTATTATCATGAATAAAAAAATTAATTAATCTTATATTAAAATATTAGGTTTTCAAATAAGGTCTTTTTTATGTTTGTATTTAAGTATTTTTTAATCTGAAGATAGGAACAAAAAAAAAATATAGATTTAAGATTTGGTTAAATGGAAAGAAAAAAATTGTCTTACCAATTCATCTACTTTGAAAAAAACTTTTCAATATATGCTTACATACCTTCTTTTTATCATGAATATTTTAACAACGGTTGATAATAAAATAAGTAAAATATACAATCTTTTAATAGCAAGGAACTACTTGAAAGTACTAAAAATTTCATATTTTCTTTCTATAGATAAGAAAAATTTCTTAATCAAGATGATGAAAGTAAGAGGTTTAAGAAGATGCAACCTCATAAATACAATGTTGTAAATAAAAGTGGGATGGATATTATTAAGGAAGAAAAAAATATGAAATTACATTCTTCATATGACTCTTTGACATTTCTTCAAAATTTCAGTAGTGACATAAAAATCAGGTCATTTATACATCATAACTAGATATCTCTACCATTATAAGTTATATCCTTAGGCACCTTCCTAATTTATCAAACAATATCCTTTAAATCACTAAATTTACATTTTTTGAAGAAGTTGCTTTATCTATGCTTGCTTTAACTAGAGTGTATTAATCCTCTAGATAGAGATTTGGACCAGCTGCAATGCATTAACCTCATTGAATTCTTGTACTAAAAACGTACATGGATCAATCTGAAGTGCTTCCTTTAAAAATTCATCTACTTCTCTATTTAGTTCTTTATAAAAATGCCAAAATGTAAAAGCACCACTTCGATCCACAAATTATTTTATTTGGGGGAAGATGGGTTGTAGAATCATATTTTCTATGCTAAAAATACCAAGCATCTAATTTATTACCACCTACGAGTCTCTATAAATTTGAATTTTTTGTATTCCTTTTGATTCTACCAACTGAACCAACAATTTGAGGGCCCTAACTTTAGCATAATTATTATAACCTTCTCCCAATACAACCTTGAATTTAAAAAAATAAGAATAAAAATTATATAGTAATCCTCCTACTCCATAAACTCTAGCGACCCCCTATCTAGCCCCAGAAAAAAAATCATAGGCCCTTGATTTATAAATATTTGGAGGGATGACTTGTCTATTTACCTTTGTTGTTGCCAAAACCTTACTATTTTTTAAGTTCCTATGATTTGAGAGTAGACCTGCCAAGTAGGCTTCTCTTGAACCTAAAAATTAATGCATTCCTAGTTAACTGCACTCCCCAAGAGATAAACAATGGGAGAGTTATAAAACCATTGTAATACCTATTTTTAAACCAATATTTTAAGCACTCTCCTAAGGAATCTTCTTGCCATCCTATAGGAAGCTTTAATTTTTCTATATCCTCACTCCAAATATGTTTTGTAAAGGAGCAAGCAACCAATAAATGATCAATTATTTCATTGTTTGACTTACATAAATGACACCTTCCTAGACCATTCCAATTCTTATTCTATAAAATATTCAATGTTAGAACCTTATTTTTCATGGTAAGCCACAAGAACAATCTTATCTTCAATGGGGTGTTTTGTTTCTAAAGTATCTTCCTCCACCATGTTGGATTGTTATTGCTATCTTCCAATAGAGTGTTATACCCCAAATTTAGAGTGTACCCCCCATAGCTCCATTCGTTATCTAGACCAATTGATATGTTTCCTCTTACAACTTGATATGTCCATCTTTAAGTCTCCCCACATATTCTTCCCACTAGTGTGTATCTTGGCCTTGAAGCCCTGACACTATTGCTTCCTTCCATCATCAACTCCAATTTGTAGAAGATTTTGGATTAGCTTATTGGACAAGATTTACAATACCTTGTGGTATTAGGGTTTGAATTATTTTATTTAGCAGTTTATGCATATCACCACAACCAATCCAAGGATCTAATATTAGTCTTACTCTTGAATCATACCCTATTTTATAGGTAAGTTAATCACAAATAATATAAAAATCTTGAATCATTACCTTTCAATAGATTGAAGCATTATGTGTTTGCTTAATTGGGGCTCTTATCCACTCCTCAACTATGATTGGTTTAAAATAATTTTTATGTATAATCGTATTCCATAAGTCTTCCTTTGATATTATCTTCCAAACGTACTTTGTTACTAAATCCTTGCTAAAGAGGAACATGTTCTTAAGTCGCCATGCTTCATTTTCCTTGGGATTGTCTAAGGATTTCCATTCAACTAAGGGAATACCTTACCTTTCCCATTTCCCTATCCATAAGAATCTATAGCTTAACTGCCTAATTTTTTATAAAACTCATTTTGGTATGTGAACCAAATATTGTCAATATACTTGTATTGCCACCAACACAAACTTGACAAAAGTCAATTTTCTCCCCCCAAAGAGAGCCATTAATTGCACAAAATATTAATTCTTCCTTCCACCTTCTTTATCAACTGATTCAATTCTTGTTTAGCGTATTCCTTGGGTTTTATAAAGAACCCCAAATATTTAAATCCCTCTTGAAGATCAAATATATTAAAGGAGAAAATTTTACCTATTATTATGGTTTGATTCTGATTCACATAGTTAAAAGAAATGTTTACCTTATAAGGATTAATCTACATACCTATTATCAAATGAAAAATATCTAAAGACTATTTTAACCTCTCTATAGCTCTTACTGTTTCATATGTGAAAAGGAGATCATCTAAAAAAAGTAGATGGATGACTTCCACAGTTCTACCTATTTTAATTCCCTTTATTGCTCATTCCCTCTTTGCTTTTATAATACACCTACTTAATCCCTCAAATAACAAAAAAAATAACAATGGTAACAAGGGTTAACCCTATCTAATGCTCTAAGAAGCTTTGAAGAATTAACAAGTTGACCCATTAACCAAAATTGCAAAAGAAACATAAAAATGATATCCCATAATCCAGTTTACCATCTATGCACAGAACCCAATATGAGTGAGTATCATTCTTAGATATAGTTAATGTACTCTATAAAAAGCATTAGAGAGATCCAAAATCATCACCATTACTAGTAGTTTCTTTGATTTTATGGTATGAAAACTTTTCTAAGTAGTACCTATTACTTCATGAATTTGTCTACCATGTAGGAAACCAAATTACTCAATAGATATATAAGAAGAGAAGAACCTTGCAGTTCTTGAAGAAATTTTTTTTGCTATGATTTTATACACACAATTACACAAATAAATGGGCCTAAAATCATCAAAGAAAGAAGGATTATCCTTTTTCAGAGTAAGAGCAATGAAGGTAGAGTTGAAAATTATATTTTACATCCTTTTATCCTAGATTCCTCCGCAAAATTGAGTAGGTTAGACTCCAAAATATCATAGAGCCCAAGAAATATTTCCACAGTCCACCCATTAAATCCTAGACTCTTATCCTTTTAGGACGAGGTTAAAACAACTTTGAGCTCCTCGTTTCAGACTTCCTTAATCAACTCATCATTGGCTTCCTCATATATAAATATGGAAAAAAGAGAAGTTAATTTAGTTATACTAACTTGACTAGGATCCTTGTACAATTAAAAAAAATGCCTTACACCCATGTTTTATATTTATTTAAAGTAGGAGACTTTACTTCCATCTCGTCCTTATAACTCCCAAATTGTATTTTGTTATTTTTTGTGGTTTTCAATGCTATGAAGAAATTTAGTGTTCTCATCCCCATTTGTAATCCATAGTGGTGTACTTTTGAGCCTCCACTGTGCTTCTTTCTCTACCAAAACTCTACTCTTCTATTATTCCAAACTTTTATACTTAAGCCTTATTTTGTCATCCATTTCTTTTTCAAAGTTACCTTATGGAAATATTGCAATCTTCTCCTCAATCTCCCTTAGTTTTTCTCATCCATCAATTTGATTTTGTGCGCCCACTAAGATACTATTGCCTTAACCATTTTTAATTTTTTTGCAAACTATATACTAGTAGATTCTCTTAGACTAGAATCAAACTTCATCCATTTTAACTTGACTAGAGTTACAATGTTATCCTCTTGTAGCCACTTAGAATTAAATTAAAAAGGACAGTGTGGTTTTTTCTCCTCCTTTTAAAAAAGAAACATGATAGGGGAATGATTAGAGGTAATTCCAACTTCAATCCAAGACTTCCCCCTTGCTACCAAGAATTTGTTCAGTCTCTTTGAAATTCTATCAACTCTTGTCCTCATATTTCTCCAATTTGGGATAGATTTTATAAGTACCAAGTCTACCAGCCCCTTGGATTCAAAATTTTGGATGAATTAATTAGCCAATGATTTAGTTCTAGCAAAAAAATCCCACACCTCACTCCTCAAGATATTTAAGTTTAAATCACCTCTTAAAATTAAATTATTATTTTCTAAAAACTTTTTATCCATAAGCTTATCCTAATACTACATCATATATTTATAGGGGTCATTAAATTTCTCCACTATCATTGTTTTCCCAAGCTCCATTAAAAATAATTCACCTCCCTACTCTTGATTCAAGCAATGTAAATTTGGTTAGCCTAAAAAAACCTACCTTCAACTCTGTAGCCACTCCTCCCAAGACTCCTACAATATCAAAAGCTAAAAAATCATATTCTTTAAGAAATTTACTAAGATATTCCATCACTTTCATAGCTAACCCTTTTATCTCTTGAATTAGCAAAATCTTTAGATTATAAAATTTTACTAACCCACATAGAGTAATTTTTTTACATATACCCCCATCCCTCGAATACTAAATAAAAATACTTTCATTGATTAACTATGTCTTGGATCATCCCTTCTCTAAGGATATATTTTAAGGATGGTTAATTGCCTTCTTGAACTTTACATAAACGTTTAATCTTAGGCAATAAAATAAAAAATATTTTACCCCTCTTACTAGCAACACTTCTATCCCCCACATCTCTACTGGGGCCTCCCTCAAATCCTTCTTCTCTTAGTCATATTCTACCTTTTAGGTATCGTAGGGGATACCTATGAGTTTTTGGGGACACAAAATCTTCCTGACCATAAGAAAAATGGAGAGGGGAAGAAATTTCAAAGATATTTACTTGTGAAGTATTACTAAAAATTTACCAGAGTCTAATCCAATATTGGGATCTACTTCCTTCAAGGAAGAGGACTTTAAGGGTCCTCCTTGCCCCTCAATTACACCCTTACCTTATTCTAATGGAGACTTTGTATGAGATTTGGTAGAATATTTGCTTTAAAATCTTGTAATTAGGTCCAAAAGGATTACATTGAAATTTTTCTCTAAGAATCCTAGCCTTACATTGATATGAGATGATTATGAATCCATTTGTTGATCTGGTACACAAATATTTCTCTACATTTTCTATTTTTTTCCTTGATTTCTCTAGCTTGTGTTCCTTATGCAATGATTCAATAATATAATCAGATTGTAAGTTATGTGCTTCAGAGGTAAAATTGTATTTCATTCTCACCCTTGAAAATTTCTCTATCTTCCTTACAATGCCGAACCTTCCTTAAAAAATTAAGAGAACAATCCCTTAAAACATTCCCATAATTATGACAATGTGCACACCTGAAAGACACACCAATATAGTCTAGGGTTTGAATATACATCCCTTTGTTATACTTCAACAAAATTTCCCCCACCAAAAAATATTATATACATTTAATATATATATTCAATTTTATGTAAAATTATATACATTTAATATATATATCCAATTTTATGTAAAAAAATCATGTTGAATTTCTTTGAAACTTTAAAAATATCTAACCCAAAACTTGATAACTTAGCCTTATTGCGCATTGTTCTGAGCTTTACTTCATTGTTATTATTAAAAAAAAACACAATTTTTGTTGATTATTGCTTTTATGATTAATCGTATGTGCATGAACGACAACCAATCGTAATTTGAGAAAATTTAACAACTCCATGAACTATGGTTGAATTCTTATTTTTATTTTGTTATCATGTCATTAGCCTGACTCTAGCATGTTATTAGCCTGATTCTAGCAAGTAGTTTGGGTCATTGTCAAAAGTACAAAAAATGTCACTCACACTCAGCAATATTGATGCATGTTCATTTGATGATGAAAATGATAATAAATAAGATTTGGACCTTTACAAATTTGAAAAAAAAACAACAGGGGAATTACTGCATGAAGATATTGATAGAAACGGTATTGCTAATTGCTTGGTAAAGGCCCCCAAAATTGATGGAATCAATCAATTGCCTGTATTTCTAATTGCTTGGTAAAGGCCCCCAAAATTGATGGAATCAATCAATTGCCTAGAGATTGGGAGTGAAGGACCCGAGCTTTACAGTCACTCAGGCTTTCAATGCCTCTTCAACCATATCAGAGTGCCACGCCTTGGCTCTCTCGAAACCATTTCTGCCCAACTGATAATCTTGGATTGTTTGCATGATCTCTTCTTTGTTGTTCATAACAAAAGGTCCGTATTGAACAACGGGCTCATTCAGGGGCTGCCCTCCGATCACTACAAACCTGCACACCTTCTTATCCGAATTGTTGTTCCAGACGCTCAGTCCATCACCAGTGCCCAATAAAAGCGTGTGATGAGCACCGACGGCAGGCGAGTTGGGAGCCCCAAAGCTCGCCTCCCCTTCCAAGACGTATACAAAAGCATTCCACGTCTCTGGAATTGGGTGGTGAAGCACAGCTTGCGCTTCCAATTGGAAATCCAAATACATTGTGGGAGTTCTCGTGTACAGTGGATATTTAATGCCCAAAGTTTCTCCGGCAATAACAGTTGCCTTCACTCCGTCTTTCTCAACCTTTGGAATTTCTCGCCCTTCAAGTTCTTGGTATCTCGGCTCAATCCTAACCCACATATTAACACAAACTTAAGAAAAAGAAAAGCAAAAAAAAATGTACCCTATTGTATTAATAAATAAATCTGGTTGAACTACAATTTCTGGATTGCCAATGGAGTGACTCACATCTTGTCCTTGGAAGAAAGATTGACCCACAACTGAAGACCATGTTGCACTCCTGCTCCCGCTGGCATCTCAGAGTGGACTATTCCCCGCCCTGCAGTCATCCACTGCGTTGCAATGCATCCCCCAACACATTGTTATCACAATAAGCATTTTGTTGTTTTTCTATTGTAATCTAATTACTATTAAAATAAGCTTTGTTGTTTTCCTATTATAATCTAATTACTATTATAATGTGTGATTCTGCACCTGCAGATCACCGGCTTTGATGGTGCCCTTGTGCCCTACAAAGTCCTGATGAGTGAATGCTCCCTGTTATAAAGTAAAAATCTCAATGGATTCATAGATAGGAGGGTAGAGATAATTCCTTCTACTGCAATGAAAATGGAAACTGAAGGAAAGGCAAAACAAAAATGTACCTCCAACATGTAAGTAACGGTCTCGAAACCTGACCAAAAGAAGCAAGTCAAATCATCAGTATAACACACATGGGCCAAAAATAAACGCCCAAATTTCAAAATAGGAGTACAGGCAATCAATATTCAATACATACCTCTATGAGGATGGTCTGGAAACCCAGCAGGAGCGCAAACTGCAACAGTCCACAGATTTGTTAGATCAAATACAGGTTCCTGAGACTGCTTTAGATAAGAGGAAGAGGCAAAGTGAGATAAACCAACCTGAAAATTCATCGAGTAAGAGAAAGGGGTCCAGATGTTTTAATTCGAGTCTGTTGGCAACAAAGAGCCGAATCATGTCAAGTCACTCGTAGAACAGATATTAAAATGGAATTGAAAATAAAAACAAAAAACAGACAATGAATAGGTTAGAGGCGAAGAATCCCCTGGTTAGAGGCGAAGCCAACAAAGGCTTGCTAAGAGAGAAAAAAACAATGTTTGTTTGATTTTGATGAATGAATAAATGAATACCTGCCAATGCTGCGCCTGACAACGGCTCCGTCTCCTTCATATTGTTGCCTTGCCAGGACCTTCTTCGCCACAACACGCGGTTTCACGAATGGAGAACTCATCCTTCTCAATCTACACTTCACAGAAATGGCTCGAATTAGAATGCGTTTTGTTTTGTGGACGAAGACGGCACACGGCATGTTGAATTTATAAGGATCTAGACAACATTTACATAACCATATCCGCTGAGGGATTCATGACGTCATGAGAACGTCATACGTTTCGTGACATCAGACTACCGTAAGCCCCCCAGTCAGCATTTCTTTTTCACAAATCAGAAACTTCGAGGGCCTTCCATAGAAGAAGAGGTATTGAATATCTTACTGCATAAGAAAGAAGATTTTTTTGATGAGGAACTTTTTTATATATAATATATCTGCAACATGTGAGGGGAGAGATTTGAACCTGGGTCTCTCCATAACTAGAGAGTTTTAACTACTCCTCTACATAAGCAGATTTGTTTTGGTTAAATAGAAGAATTGTTCACAAGGTAGTGTATTTACTGCTTCTATTAAATTTATTTTACATTGTTATTATAGGCAGTAGGAAAGGACCACTTATGGATACCATCATCATCAATTTACTAAGCACTCTTAAAATTTATATCAAATTAGATACTTCAAATTTAAACCGATACCCAATTTATATCAAATTAGATACTTCAAATTTAAACCGATACCCAACCTTTAGTTAAAAGGTAGTGTTCTGCAATTAATGAGAAGACTTTTCATAATCCACGAGGCATATATGGAGTCTACAACGAATACGTAAATAGTTTGCTGGAAATGGTTGGAATCAACGTACAGAACGAGTAGAACACTGCTGCCAACCTAATTTGACACATCATATCATTTCCAATATTCTTTGTAATTTAACACATACAAGTTTCCTTAACAACTTGAGAAGCACAAGAGAAATGCATCCCTTGCCATTAAAACATATAAGAAGGATCTTGGTATAATCCTCCTAGTTATCAAATTTTTAATAGCAATTCATAAATGAAAAACTACACCTTGTATATGATTCTTAGGGAGGTGAATGATTAGGTTTTAATCTTTTAATATTATGAGAAGGTAGCTAATCACTTGTAAACAAAGGTAAATCAAGAATTTATTATCATGAATAAAAAATTTAATCAATTCTATATCAAACAATATCCTCTATCTAAAGACAGTAACAAAAAAATATATAGATTCAATATTTGGTTGAATGGAAAGAAAAAAAATTGTCTTACATAAAAAAATTCAACTACTTTGAAAGAAACTTTTCAATATATGCTTACATACCTTCTTTCTATCATGAAATTTTTATGAATTTTTTAACAACTGCTTAGAACATATACAATCTTTTATGGCAAGGAACTACTTGAAACTACTAAAAATTTTAAATTTTCTTTTTATAGATAATAAAAATTTCTTAATCGGAGGAGATGATGAAAGTAAGAGGTTTAAGAAGATGCAGCCTAATAAATACAATGTTTTCAATAAAAGTGGGATGGATATTATTAAAGAAGGAAATTCCTTGGAAAAAAGACATAATTTTATATTAAGTAAATATGAAATTACATTCTTCATATGCATCTTTGGCATTTCTTAAAAAATTGAATAGTGACCTAAAAATTAGGTCATTTATACATCACAACTAGCTATCTCTATCATTCTAAGTTATATCCTTAGGCATATTTCCAATTTGTCAAACATTATTTTGAGTTTTTTTTTTAAAAGTTGTTTTATTAGTCCTTACTTTAACTAGAGTGGGAGATTTGGACCAACTGGAGTGCATTACCCTCATTGAATACTTGTACTAATCACATACATGGATCAATTTGAAGTGCCTCCTTTGAGAGTTTATTTTCTTCATTATTTAGTTCTCTATAAATATGCCAAAACATAAAAGCTTCACATTGATCCATAGCTTCTTTTATTTGAGAGAATATGGGTTCTAGAATCATATTTTCCATTCTAAAAAAACAAGCATCATGTTTATTACCACTTGCGAGTCATAGTAAATTTAAAATTTTTGTATTCCTTGCGAGTCTTTGTAAATTTGAATTTATTGTATTCCTTTTGATTCTACCAAATGAACCAACAATTTTTAGTTTAAAATTTCAGCATTATTATTAGAACCTTCTCCCAATCGAACCTTAAATTTAAAATAATGACAGTAAAAAATATATAGTAATCCTTTTGCTCCATAAACGCTAAGTACCCCTATCTAGTCCCATAAAAAAGTCCTAGGCCCTTGAGTTATCAATATTTTAAGGGATTATTTATTTGTTTACCTTTTTTGTTGGCAAAATATTATATTTTTTTAAACTTCCAATGATTTGGGAGGAAACCTACAAAGTAGGCTTCTCTTGATCCTAAAACATAATTCATTCCTAGTTAACCATAGTCTCCAAGACACAAATAATGGGATAGCTATAAAACTCTTGTAAGACCTATTTTCAAACCAAGATTTGAAGCACTTTCCTAAGAAATCTTCTTGTTATCTTATAGGAAGCTTTAACTGTAATATAACCTCCCTCCAAACCTATTTTATAAAGGAGCAAGAAACAAAAAAATGATCATTTATTTCATTGTTTGACATACATAAATATCAACTTCCTAGATAATTCCAATTCTTCTTTTGTATAACCTCCCAAATTAAAACCTTATTTTTCATGGCAAGCCATAGAAACAGTCTTATCTTCAATGGAGTTTTCTACTTCCAAAGTGTCTTCCACCATCATGTTGGATCGCCATTGCTATCTTCAAACAATATTTTATACCCCAACTTGGGAGTGTACCCCCTCATAGCTCCATTCTTTCTCTATACCAATTGATAAGTTTCCTCTCACAACTTGATATTGAACTTTTGACAAGGGATGAATTACATGGAATTCTCACAACTTTTGATATGAGAGTAAAAGAGGAAACTATTCTCCAGAAATAAGCAACCTTCAAAGTTAGAAAGAAGATAAAAAGTAAGAAGTCAGATTCAAGCAATTAATTATCCAGTAATGAGAAAGCAAATTATGATAGAAGGAACAAGGACTCAAGAAAGTATAATGGTATGAAATTAGTTAGATGCTTTAATAATGGTAAATATGGTCACTGTGAAACTGATTATCTAGAAGATAGAAATAGTAGTGAATATCAGAAACATGATTATAAGAATAAGAAAACGGAAAAATATAGGTACCAAAATAAAAGCAGGGACACATAAAGCAAGCAAGGAAAGAAGTTTTTCCAAAGGCATAAGAAATTTTTTTATGCTGATAAGGCAAGTAAGAGTTCAAGTGATAGTGATGAAAGTTCCTTAGATAATTAAGAAGAAGAAATTTTATTTCTGGTAGAAGAAAAGGTTAATGTTAGAAAAGAGCACCAATGATTCTTAAGTGTTTTAGGTGTGGTAGCTTTGGTCATATTGAAGATAGTTGTACAAGGAATGAATTCAGTTTCAATGATGATGAATATGAAGATACTCTTGGAGGTCAAGAAGAAGAAATTATTCTTATGGCAATAGAATAAGAAGGAAGTGCTTCTAGTAGAAAAGAGTCAGAAAATGATGAAGATGTTTTTAAAGATAAAATAGTAGAGGAAGAATACGAAAAATATAAGGAAGGAGAAGTTTAACTTGAGGGTGAGCTTATTTATGCCCTTGATGCATTAAGGTAATAAAACAAAACTCAAAGCTCAAGCTTCAATTTCAAGAATATTATGAAGAGAAAGGAAATCTTATAGAGGATCTAACCAACTCAATAAGTCAAGGAGATTTAAAGAGAATTTAGAAGCTAAGGTTTTAGAATATGAAAAATTAGAGCATGAAGTAGCTTCATTAAGGAAGGAAGTAAAAGAGTCTAGATATAAGTTACATAGGTTTGGGAGAAGCTCAAATAAATTGGATAAGATTATCAAGGTACAAATACCTTCATCAAACAAGAAAGGACTTGGCTTTGAACAGGAATAAAGAGAACAAGGAGAGGAGTTAATCTCAAGCTCCAAATAAGAAGAAGCTTCAAAATAGGAGAGTGTAAGAGAAAGTAATACTTCTAAGGATGATTTGGACAATAGAAAGTTCAATAAGAGAAGGAACAATGCACAATTAAGGAACATGAAACAACATAGGGTTGAAGAGACTGAGAGACCAATGAGGTGAAGGTAAGGTTTCTTCAATGAACATTACTCTTGTAATCAATTTAGTCATAAGGTAGTTAATTGTAGGGTTCATGATAGGAATGGATATGGATTCACCAGGAGGAACTACAAGACATTTGCTCTTTCAAGGAATCACAACATTAAGCTTTATAAGTGCAACAATGTTGGGCATACAACAAAGTGGTGTAGAGCAAAATTTCTAGAGACAAGTATAAACAAGAATATTTATAGGAATTATAAGGATCAGTTGAGAAAGAATGTGGACAATGGTAAAGAGGAGTGTATGCTAAGAGTAGAGATAATCCCACCTCAAAATTAACCACCTCAAGTGAGGAGTTGGGGGGGCTAAGCTAAGAGTCTCATTCTTAGTCCCAATCCCCAAAGATGGCTCTTTTCCATTGATGTCAAAGGGGAGAGATTTGAGTTAAGGGAAGAGCATTCAGTCAAGAGGAGCAGTTTCTCAAGAGGAGCAATATTGGAAAAAGAAAAATAAATGGTAACAAAAAAAAAGGTTACCATCAATGAAAAAGGGGGATATTGTTGGAAATTTTGAGTTAGTTGTGTTGTCATTGATGTCAAGAGTCAGTGTCAGGAAATAATGTTGGACTTGACAAAAGAAGGGTTAAAATAATTGCATTTAAATCCTAAGAGATTTTGTTTATGAGCTCCACATGATTGGTCAAAAGAATGGTTAAATACCCTAAAACAAAGGCCTAAAGAAAATAATATTATAATATTAAAGGTGGTTAGAAAAGGTCTAAGGGTGAAAGAAAAAAATACCTAGGCCCAATGGAAATAATATTACAATATCTCTATTATAATATTAAAGGTTTAATTAAAGCCTAAGGTAAATTATAAATAATTTATAATATTTATATTATAAATTAATTTATAAAAATAATAATATTATAACCCAAAGTTGGGTTGGGCACAAAGGTTAAATTAAATTTTATTCCCCCCATCGATGTTGGAGGATAAAAGCATATGGTATAAATACCACATCGTTTGTTTCAAAATGCTAAGTCTCCGAATATTATGTTCATGTAATTTGTGAAAGGGAATGTGAATAATTCATGAGCAAACAAAGAAAAAGTTTTTTTTAATTTTTAATTGCACCTGAAATACGTGGAGTACAAGGTGACCAAGGCGAAATTTTTTAACACCAACCAATTAGTTGAGCTAGCAGTAATTTTGAGATGTGTAAGGCATTGGGAACACAAAGGTGCTACGTTTAAGTCTCGACGGTGATGCAGGAACAAAGTCTATTGGCTTTGGTGCATGGGATGAAGAGACAAAGTGCTCAAGGAAATTTTACCTCCCACATGAGTGTTTAGCTCACTCAAAAGGGTAGTCGTGGCTAAGGCACAGGCAGCGCTTTGACCAAGGATCAAGTCCCACTGAGGAGTGCATTGAGGTATTTAATTTATATGCATGGTATATGGTATATCGTCTATGATTTTTGGTGGCGGTTAGTTGAAGCGCATGATTTAATTTTGGCATTGTGGGTATGATATGAACACGTGGTGTATTTGATTTAGTGAGTGCCTAAGAAGTTAAAAGCAGGGCAACATAAATTATTTTTTACCTTAAACAAGAAGTCATAAATAGTTTTATTGAAGGTTAAAAGTAAATTGCATTATTTTATAAAGTCAATTATTTTTAAAATGCAATTTTAAGTAGGGAGACATAAGTAGGATTTAAAATTACCTCATCCATTAAATTTTTGAAAGGGGTTATAACGAATCTGAGTAATGAAATATTTATTTGATAAGTTTGGAGATAATAAGGTGTATTTGAGTCTTGTTAATTTTGTAATGGTGAATTAATATTGAGAGAATATTTGAGTGGATATTTTTTCTATCTAACCATTGAGATTGGCAAAGAGGTTGATTGTGATTGAGATAGGTTTTGAGGTCAAAACTCCATCAAACAAAAGGTATGGACATATCATCCTTGTGAGTGAAATTTTGATTGGTTGGATATTGTGAATGCTAAGTTGGAGTGAAAAGGTTTGGTTGATAAGCATTGTTGAGTAAATTTTCATGTGCATGATTGGTAAATGTTTGTGAGAATATTTGACTAAGAAATTGAGAACTATCTTGAACTAGAGTTTGTGAAAAATCATGAGTATCGTTGTTATGTAAGATTGTTTGATAAGTATTATTGGAAATATATTAGTAAACCTTCATGTGCATTATTAAGGTTTGTAAAAATATCATGAGTATCATTGTTATGTGAATGAGAAATCATCTTGAGTCAAGGATTGAGATTCATAGTGTGAGTTGTTGAAAGTGTATTCAAACACTTGTTTAGTATTTGTAAGCAAATTGTGTTTCATTGAGTGATTGGTTGAATGGATTTGATTGAGCATAGTTGGTTGAAAGTGTTGGAGTGATAGTTCAATATTTGTGAAACAAATTGTTCTTTATTCTTAATTTATTTGAAAAGAGTTTGGAAGTGATTGAGTGCTTGTGAGTGTGAAACATATTGAGTCTCTAACAATTCTCTATATGCTTCTATGGTTTAAAGAAGATTATGTGTGAAACTTATTTGTGGGATTGAATAATTTTTTTGTGAGAGATTGAGTTGAGTTTTATATGCAAGTTTTACAATTTATTTGAACAAGCTTTTGTGAAATCTTGTGAGCATATTTGAGTAAGTCTTAGAGGGGACATAAGGATAGATTTATATGAGCTTTTTTGGAAGCTTACAAGTAGATTTGAGACAAGTCTTGGTGAAGACTTATTGAGCAGATTGGAAAAATTTTAGTGAGGAATTATTGAGCAGATTTGAGATAAGTCTTGGTGAAGACTTATGGAGCAGATTTAAAAAGTTCTAGTGAGGACTTATTGATCATATTTGAGGTAATTGTTGGTGAAGACTTATTGATTATATTGGACAAGTTCGAGTGAGGACTTGTTGAGCATATTTGAGGTAAGTCTAGTGAAGACTTGTGGATAAACTAGTGTGAGATTTTCTGTAATCTTACAATGCAAATTTGAGGTAAGTCTTGGTGAAGACTTTATAGCAGTTTGAGCAAGTTCTAGAGATGACATGTGGACATATTTGAGGTAAGTATTTGATAAGACTTGTGAGTAGAGTTGATTGAATGATTTGTTCAAACCTTGAGTTAAGGTTTGGGGCAGATCTAGTAGAGTTAATTTGTGATTGAATCAAGCTTTATGTTGAGGCTTAAGGATAGATTTGAGATAGATATTGAGCAATTTTTTGCTATACTGAAGGACAATGTTTAGTGCAGATTTGATACAGAGATGGATCATATTTGTGCTAGACCGAAGGATTGTTTTTAGTGTAGATTTAAGATAGATATTGAGCATATTTATGCTAGATTTAAGGATAATTTTTAGTATAAATTTGTGATAGATATTGAGCAGAGCTGATAGCAAGATTTGAAGGTGATAGAGCAGAGGAAAGTAGCCTCCAGTGGATAGAGATCCATTATCCAAGGAAATGAGGATAGAGGTCGTATGAGTGAGGATAGGAGTCTTGAGCAGAGAGATATCTAGAAGACAGTGTAGTGGAGGTAGTAGTCTTCTAGAGGATCACCAACCAGAGTAGAGGAGAAGAAATTCTCCTATGGATAGAGTTCCATGAATCAACTTAGGGGATTGGTTTATCCTATGGATAGATATCCATGAATTTGATTAGGGGATTGATGTCTCCTTTGGACAGAGGTACATAAACATTGTAATAGAGAAAGCATTCCCAATATTTTTTTTGAGAAAATTTTAGTGGAATATTTTCTCCGAGTAGCCCACATTGGGTGAAGCACATTAAACTGATGTTTATATTATGTATGGTGATTTATGCATTGCTTTTATTATAGTTGTTGATATTTCTATTGATATATTACATAATATTGTTCGGAAAAAAAAAGTAAAAGGTGATCTTATACTGTTCACATCCCCTCTTAGTATAAGCTTGTGTTATTAAATTTGTATCAGAGCGAGTTTCTGTTAAGATCCTGCTATAAATTATACTAAACAACACACTCTCAACTCAAATAAACATACTCTCACACATTTTCTTGGAAATAAACTCACAGAAACATTATAACAATATTCAGAATTAAATGCATATGATAACAAAAATTACTTAAAAGGAATCTCACAATAGATAGAATCGTAGGCCTCTTCGAGGAGGGAAACTCCTTCAACACTTCATTAATTTGCAAAAATATGATTACATTGGTGCCTTTTCAGGTATTTAAAGAGTTTCCTTCCAAGGTTGGCTTACATGCAAAATGCCACATGGATTACATGCATAATGCCACCCGAATTACATGCATAGTGCCACTTTGAATTACATGCACAATGCCACTCAAATTACATGCATAATGCCACACGAATTACATGCACAATGCCACTTGAATTACATGCACAAGGCCACCTTACCTAACCTATCTACCATGTATTAAGTAGAAAAGGGTGCCATTTGTCATAGGCACTACCTAAGCTAAAACTTAGAACATTACAAAATATTAATCATGGGTACTACCCACGTTCACTAGGAATTATTACATCAAGGAAGTTATTACATTAAGGGTTAGGATGAGATCCTAACATGCCCTTCTCCTTGAAGAAGCTTTGTCCTCAAAGCTAAAAATGAGGAAACTGTTGTTGGAGTTGATGGAGAGACTCCCATGTAGCATCCTCAGGTTGAATCCCATGCCACTGAACAAGGACCTCTGTAATGGTATGGTTGCGTAGAGTGCGAGTTCGACGATCCAGCAGCTGCTCAAGTGCAAGTAATATGGAGTCGTATTCATCCAATTCAGGGAGTGTTGATTGAACCTATACCTTTGTGCCCATAACTTTCTTGAGAAGGGAAACATGAAAAATAGGGTGGAGCTTGGAAGTGGGGGGAAGAGCCAATTTGTAAGCTATAGGGCCAATCTGTTGTAGAACCTGATAAGGACCATAGAATTTTGGAGCGAGCTTCTGACACCTATGAAGTTGTAGGGAAGATTGTTTGTATGGCTGCAAGTGAAGGAATACCATATCATCCACATCAAAATTGTTCTTAGAATGATGTTGATCAGCTTGTTGGTACATCCAATTCTGGGCCATGTTCAAATTTTGCTTGAGTTGGCAGAGGACCTCGGTGTGTTGATTCAGAGCATTGTCAACGGCCTGGACCTTGGAGCTTCTCAGAATGTAGGAGGAAGGCGTGAGTGGAGGGCACCCGTAAACAGCCTCAAACAGTGTGAGTTTGGTGGCGGTATGATAGGAAGTGTTGTCCCACCATTCGGCTAAAGGAAGACATTTTGCCCAATGAGTAGGATGATCAGAGGCAAAGCAATGAAGGTAGGTTTCCAAGCATTTATTAACAACCTTTGTTTGACCATGAGTTTGTGGATGGTAGGCTAAACTCATTTTGAGCTGAGTCCCTTGCAACTTAAAAAAACTCTTGCCAAAAATTGCTAGTAAAGGTGGGATCACGATCAGATACAATGGAGGCTGGCATGCCATGAAGGCGAAATATGGAGTCAAGAAAAATTTGAGCAATAGTGGATGTTGTGTAAGGATGGGTTAGGGCACAAAAGTGAGCATGCTTTGAAAGGTGGTCCACTACCATGAAAATAACTGACTTGCCTCTAGATTTAGGTATCCCTTCTATGAAGTCCATGGATATGTCAGTCCACACCTGCTCTGGGATCGACAATGGTTAAAGAGTGCCTGGAGAGTGCACTGTTTCCCTTTTCATCCTTTGACATGTGTCGCAGTCAGCTACAAAAGAGCGAATGTCCTATTTCATACCTTTCCAAAATAAGGTGTGCTTGAGTCACTCATAAGTTTTTAGGAACCCTGAATGGCCAGCAGATGGAGTAGCATGTGATTCCCTCATGAGGAGCTCTCAAAGTGGGGACTTAGGAGGAAGAACCAGGCATTGATGGTAACGTAGATCCTGGCCATCCCAACTATATCCTGGTGTAGACTCTAGATCATCCATAAGTGAAGTAACCAAGTCTTTCAAATCTGCATCTTGAAGTATTTCTTGATGTAAGGGCTCAATCCATTGGGGCAATGGTGCAGAAATGACACACAACATACTAAGGGTCCCAAATTGGTGAGAGAGAGCATCCGCCATAATATTATCCTTTCCTTTTTTGTACGTGATGTCATAATCATAGCCCATGAGTTTTGATACCCACTTTTGTTGTTCAGGGGTGGCAACTTGTTGTTCTAGAAAGTATTTCAGACTCTGGTGGTCATTTTCGATGGAGAAATGGCACCCAATGGGGTAAGGTCACCAATGCAAGACTGCATGCAATATAGCCAACATTTCCTTGGCATATGTGGATTTCCCTAAATTGCAATCAGATAGGGATTTGTTGGTGAAAGCCAAAGGGCATATTTATTGCATCAATACCTCCCCAATACCATGACCAGAAGCATCACTTTCAATGACAATTTTTTTTGAGAAGTTTGGCATGGCTAAAACTGGAGTGGTGGTCATGGCATGCTTGAGTTCCAGGAATGATTGCTCAGTCAACCCTGTCCAAGTAAAAGAATGCTTCTTCAACATGGAGGTGAGGGGGGCAGCTATATTTCCATAATTATAGATATATTTATGGTAATAGCCTGTAAGCCCTAAAAATCCTTGAAGTCCCTTGAGAGTGCGATGTTTCGGCCATTCTTTGACTGCTTGGATCTTCATACACCATCCTTTGATACAATGTGTCCCAGATACTCCACTTCATTCAAACCAAAGGAACACTTGGACCTTTTTGCAAACAGTTAATGGTTAGCCAATAGTTGTAGGGTTTGATCTACATGCTTTAGATGCTCTTCCCATGTGGGACTGTAAATCAAGATGTCATCGAAGAACACAAGGATGAACTTCCACAAAAAAGGGTGAAATATGTTGTTCATCAGGCTTTGAAATGTGGAAGGAGCATTTGTGAGACCAAATGGCATTACCAAGAATTCATAATGACCTTCATGAGTGTGAAAAGAAATTTTAGGAATATCTTCATCCCTGAGCCGGATCTGATGGTACCCAGAGCGAAGGTCTAGCTTGGTGAAGTACATGGTCCCATGTAATTCATATATTAATTCATCAACCATAGGGATAAGAAATTTATCTTTGATAGTTATCTTGTTGAGTTCTCGGTAGTCAATACACAGTCGCCAGGAGCCATCCTTCTTGAGGACCAGTAATATCAGGTGCGAGTAGGGACTAGTACTAGGTTGAATGATACCTGCCTTGAGTAATTCCTGTATCATTGTCTTAATCTCTGACTTCATGGCATGAGGGTACTTGTATGGTCTGATATTGGGAGGTGCACTATTCAACAATAATGGAATGGCATGGTCATGAGAGTGATGCGATGGTAGTGTAGTTGGTTCCGCAAATATGGCCTCATGTTTGTGGAGAATCTATTGCAAGTATGATGGGGTTTCACCCATTTGAGAGGTGGATGGTTGGATGGAGAATAGGTGTGCAATGACCCCACGTGATGATTTCTTTAGCAATTTCTCCATGCCATTTGAACTAATAATTTGAGGTCTTCCTACTGGGAAGCCCTTGATGATGTGTGTTTATCCATTTTGGGAGAACTGCATCCAAAGTTCAACAAAGTTCCAATTGATAGTGCCCAACGTACTCAACCATTGAGATCCCAAAACAATATCACATCCGCCCAACTAGAGGGCAAACATGTCCTACTTGAGTTCATAGTCCCCTATCTTGATTTTAACATTGCAACATTTTCCTTTACAAGGTAAGGTTCCCCCATTGGCTACCATGACCTCAAATGAATTACAAGTGTGGATATAGCAATTTACCCACTGAGAAAATCTAGGGTCAATGAATTTGTGCATGCTTCCTGAATCCATAAGGATGGAAAGATGTTGGCCCTTGAAAAATCCTGCAACCTTCATGGTTTGTGGAGTAGTAATGCTGGCAATGGCATGGACTGTAATTGATGTCTCAGGTTCCTGTTTCACTTCTTCTTGTGGAGAAGGTGTTTCTGTTGGGTCCTCATCCTCATCACTCTGGTCAAAGTTATTAGGTTCTTCAAAATATATCAAGAATATTTTTGTGTGTGCACACTTTGCCCTTTAAAAAAAATTTCATCACAATTGTAGCATAATCCTTGGGCACGATGTGCATCCATCTCTTATGTGGTTAGGCGCTTGGTTGCAGCAGGTTTATTATCAACTGGGTGTTGGGATCGAGAAGGAAATGAAGGTCTATTTTTAGGAAAATTTGATGGGCGCCTTTGGTCAGAGAGTTTAGATTCGGCCAAACGGGCCAAACTAATAGCTTCCATCATAGTTTTTGGTTTCAAAATTCTTACTTTCACTTGGAGTTCCCCCTTCAACCCACTGATATAACAACTCTGGAAGAACCCTTCATTCAATCCTCTTGTCTTATTGGCCAATTTTTCAAATTGAGCTTGGTATTCAGGACTAATCCTATTTCTTGTAGTTTGGTCAAGGCCCCTATAAATTCCTCATACTCACTAGGACCAAATCGAATGAGTAGTTGGGATTCAAAATTCTCCCAAGAGAGATTTGGGTTGGCAATACATAACCATTAAAACCAGTGTAGAGCCTCATATTCTAGGTTAAAGGAAGCCATCTGGACTCGATGAAATATGGGGACATTATGAAGTCTAAATAATTGATCAACCCTACATAGCCACCCATCAACATCCTTCCCACTAAATTTGGGAAAGTCCAATTTGGGCATTTTAAAGGATGGATCATGGTCATGATTCCTTGTAGAACCCTCAGCTTGGTGTTCTATTTTGGGTGGTCCTATTTTTAGTTTGCTGTCTACTTTTGTCAGTGTTTCTTCTAAGCGGTTACTAGTGGCCTCATGCTCTAGGCGAAGACCCTAGACTTCTTCACTTATGGAGTGAAAAGTCGAGTGCAAGTTCTCAATGGATTTTGTTAAGGATTCCAAGTGGTCTAGTTCTTTTTGATGTCCATGGGTACCCTAGGCCATTTTGAAATCTTTTGTGACCAGTTACTAAAAATAGAATTGAGTTTTTAGGACTTACTATTTTTAGTAAGTTCCCCAAAAAGTGCTTGGGTGCTATATATCAAAATTATCATCTCGAAGAGGTGGTCACAATGAGCTATATCTCTCAACACTACTTTTTGGCACCCCAGAATTTTTTTTTTATCTGTTGTTTTGCTGAGTCTAACGGTGTTTATAGTTTTTGATTCTGAGCTACAGAGCAAAAGTTGGGTACTGGAGCACTATCTATAATTGGCCTCATGTCATGCTCTCACTGGTTGGCCTAGTACTGATAGTATCTCTAACACTAATAACCTCACTAGCCCCAATATTCTCTATATTTTGTAGGTGACTATTATGACAGTTCTATTTTGACCCTAAAAACTATAAATTTTGACCTAACTGTGCTGACCTCTCTGACCTGACTTTGACTGCCACTGTAAATTTGATTGTTATTCTCTAGACTGTCAAATTAAGTGTCACCCTCATGGTCTATCCTGAATGCATGTACTTTCTTTTATTTTTTTAGTAGAGGACTCCTTTCTCATATGCTCACTTTTGGGGATTTGAAATGCAGGTTTAAGAAATAGGGAGGTTTGGCTTCTTTTTTTTTTTTCAGGTTGAAGTTTTAACAGAACTAGGGAAGGCTAGGTAGGGGAGTATGTACCACCCATAGGCCCTCTATTATACCAACAGTGATGAACAATAGTGCTCATACCAATATTTCAGGCCACTACTCAAGGAGGATTCCACACATACCCTTGAGCACACTACTTGCCTCTCTGACAATACGGGAGGGTAATCGTCCAGGATGTTGTGTCCCATAGACTATGAGTAATACAAGGCCTAAAAGCTTCCTAATGGCTAAAATTTTATTTAAACCTAGATGGTATCCTGATATACCCGAAGATACATGGGAGCTCAAGTCCGTGCGCGAGTTCTGTCTGAGGCCTGGGTATTGGAGCTTGATCGCTCCTCACTTCACTAGACGCTTTATGGGTTATCTAGCTTATCCAATAACAATAGATCCTTCATGATATTTTAAAACCCTCGGCATAGGGTTTCTACCTACTCAACTAAAAAGATTTTTTTTTTTTTGGTTTGGAAAAAAATGCACTATATTTTTTGGATTTTTTTTTTTAATAAGGAAAAATAGGAATGGAAAAAAAACACAGAATTTATACCTAATATGTGGATTGGATGGCAAGAATCATTGCAGTTGTAGCAGAAATTGGCCCTGGAAAGCGCTCTGATACCACTTGTTAAGATCCTGCTATAAATTATACTAAACAACACACTCTCAACTCAAATAAACACTCTCACACATTTGCTTGAAAATAAACTCACAAAAACATTATAATAGTATTCAGAATTAAATGCATATGATGATAGAAATTACTTAAAAGGAATAATCTCACAATAGATAGAATCGTAGGCCTCTTCGAAGGGGAAACCTCCTTCAACACTTAATTAATTTGCAAAAAGATGATTACATTGGTGCCTTTTTTGGTATTTAAAGAGTTTCCTTCCAATGTTGGCTTACATGCAAAATGCCACTTGGGTTACATGCATAATGCCACCCAAATTACATGCATAGTTCCACTTTGAATTACATGCACAATGCCACTCGAATTACATGCATAATGCCACATGAATTACATGCACAATGCCACTCAAATTACATGCACAAGGCCACCTTACCTAACCTATCTACCATGTGTTACATAGAAAAGGGTGCCATTTTTCATAGGCACTACCTAAGCTAAAACTTAGAACATTACAAAATATTAATCATGGGTACTACCCACGTTCACTAGGAATTATTACATCAAGGAAGTTATTACATTAAGGGTTAGGATGATATCCTAACATTTTCTTCAAAAGAGTTTAACAACTTGAAGGAAAATCTGATAAGAACATAAATGGATTCTCAAAATGGATCATTAGAGAATGTGGTACCATTGTTTGATGGGAACAATTATGCACTTTGGAGTATGAGAATGAAGATTCACCTAATAGCACTAGGTAATGAAATATAGAAAGTAGTTGAGAATGGATACATACCACCAAATAATCTACCTACAAATAAATATGGTAAGATCCTACATCTAAATAATTCAAAGGGAATGAATGAAATTTTAAAAGGTTTACATGAAATAGAGTTTATAAAGGTTATGCATTGCACATAAGAAAATGAAATTTGGGATAAGTTGAAAGGTATATATGAGGGAGATAAAAAGGTCAAAAGGATAAAATTGCAAAATTACAAGAGAATATTTTAAGACCTAAATATGAAGGATAAGGAAAACATTGTTACATATCTACTTCATGTGGATGATATTGTTAAATCCATGAAAGAACTTGGGCTTAAATTTCAGGAAATAAATGTTAGTGAAAATATTTTAGCTATAGAAGAGTCAAAAGATATTGAACTTTTGACAAGGGATGAATTACATGGAATTCTGACAAATTTTGAGATGATAATAAAATAGGAACCTATTCCTTAGAAATAAGTAGCCTTTCAAATTTGCAAAGAAGACAAAGGATAAGACGTTAGATTTAAGCAATGAATTATCTAGTGATGAGAAAGAAATTGTGGTAGAAATAACAAGGACTCAACAAAGTATAAAGGTACAAAATCAATTAGATACTTTAATTATGGTAATATGGTCACTATGCAACTGATTTTCTAGAATATAGAAATAGTAGTGAAGATGATAAACTTGATCATAAGAACAAGGAAATAAGAAAACACATGTACCAAAATAAAAGTAGATATGAACAAAGCAAGCAAGGAAAGAAGTTTCTCCAAAGGCATAAGAAATTTTTTTATGCAGATAAGGCAAGTAAGAGTTCAAGTGATAGTGATGAAAGGTCCTCAGATAATTAAGAAGAAGAAATTCTATTTTTGGAAGAAGAAAAGGTTAATTTTAGAATAATGGCACCAATGATTCTCAAGTGTTTTAGGTGTGGTAGCTTTGATCATCTTAAATATAGTTGTACAAGGAATGAATTCAGTTTCAGTTATGATGAATATGAAGATGCTCTTGGAGGTCTATAAGAAGAAAGTATTCTTATGGTAATAGAAGAAGGAAGTGCTTCTACTAGAAAATAGTCAGAAAAGAATGAAGATATTTTTAAATATAAAAGAGTAGATGAAGAATAATAAAAATCAGAGGAAGGAGAATTTGATCTTAAGGGTGAGTTTATTTATGCCCTTTATGCATTAAGGAAGGTAAGAAAGAAAAACTCAAAGCTCAAGCTTCAATTTCAAGAATGTGATGAAGAGAAAGGAAAGCTTATAGATGATCGAACCAACTCAATAGCTAAGACAAGGAGATTTAAAGAGAAGTTAAAATCTAAGGTTTTAGAATATGAAAAATTAGAGCATGAAGTAGCTTCATTAAGGAAGGAAGTAAAAGAGTCTAGAGATAAGTTACACAAGTTTGGGATAATCTCAAAGAAATTTGATAATATTATCAAGGTATAAATATCTTCATCAAATAAGACAAGACTTGGCTTTGAACAAGAATAAAGAGAAAAAGGAGAGGAGTCAATATCAAGCTCCAAAGAAGAAGAAGCTTCATAAGAGGAGAGTGTAAGAGAAAGTGAGGCTTATAAGGATGAGTTGGACAATAGAAATTTAAATAAGAGAAGGAACAATGCTCAAGTAAGGAACAAATAGAACAATAAATAACACAGAATAGAAGAGACAAAAAGACCAATGGTGTCAAGACAAGGTTTTTTCAATGAACATTGCTTCTCATGTGATAGGTTTGGGCACAATACTACATAGTGTAGGACACATGGAAGATATAAATATGAAAACTTCAAAAATAAGCATCTCTTTCAAAGTTATTGCTACTCTTGTAATCAATATGGTCATAAGGCAGTTAATTGCAGGGTTCATGACAGGAATGGATATGGCTTCATCAGGAAGAAATAGAAGACATTTGTACCTTTAATAAATCACAAAATTAAGTATTATAAGTGCAATAATGTTGGGCATACAACAAAGTGGTGTAGAGCAAAATTTCTAGAGATATGCAAAAATAGGAATATTTAGAGGAATCAAAAGGATCAGTTGAGAAAGAATATGGACAAAGGTAAATAGCAGTCTATGCTAGGAGTAGAGATACTTCCACCCAAAAATTAACCACCTCAAGTGAGGAGGTGGGGGAGGGGCTAAGCTAAGAGTCTCATTCTTAGCCCCAAGCCCCAATGGTGGTCCTTTACCATTGATTTCAAAGTGGAAGAGATTTGAGTAAAGGGGAGAGCATTCAGTCAGGAGGAGCAATTTCTCATGGGAGTAGTATTGGAAAAAGTAAAAGGAATGGTTAAAAAAAAGGGTTTCCATAAATGATAAAGGCAGAGATTTTTAGAAATTTTTACTTGTGTTGTCATCGATGTCAAGAGTCAGTTTTAGGAAACAGTGCAGGACTTGGCAAAAGAAGGGTTAAAATATTTATATTTTAAGCCCAAGAGATTTGGTTTATGAGCTCCACATGATTGGTCAAAAGAATGGTTAAATACCATGAAGCAAAGGCCTAAAGGAAATAATATTATAATATTAAAGGTGGTAAAAAAATGTCTAAGGGCAAAAGAAAAAATACCTAGGCCCAATGGAAATAATGTTACAATATTTCTATTATAATATTAAAGGTTTAATTAAAGCTTAAGGTATTTTAAAAATAATTTATTATATTTATATTATAAATTAGTTTATAAAAATAATAATATTCCCCTCATCGATGTTGGAGGATAAAAGCATATGGTATAAATACCACATAGTTTGTTTCAAAATGCTAAGTCTTCGAATATTATGTTCATGTGATTTGTGAAAGGGAATGCGAATAATTCGTGAGAAAACAAAGACAAAGGTTTTTTAATTTTTAATTGCACCTGAAATACGTGGAGTACAAGGCGACCAAGGTGAAAATATTTAACACCAACTAATCGGTTGGGCTAGTGGTAATTTTGAGGTGTGTAAGGCATTAGGAACATAGAGGTGCTATGTTCGAGTCTTGGCGGCGATGCAGGAACAAAGCCTTTTGGATTTGGTGTGGGGGAGGAAGAGACAAAGTGCTCAAGGCACTTTTTCCTCCCATGTGAGTGCTTAGCTCAAATAGTAAGGTATTTGCAGCTAAGGCGTAGGTGGCGCTTTGACCAGGGATCAAGTCCCACTGAGGAGTGCATTGAGGTATTTAATACTTACGCATGGTATATGGTCTATGGTTTATGATTTTTTATGGTGCTTAGTTGAAGCGCATGATTTAATTTTTGCATTGTGGTTATGATATGAGCACGTGGTATATTTTATTTAGTGAGTGCCTAAGGAGTTAAAATGAGGGTAAGGTAAATTATTTTTTACCTTAAACAAAAAGTGATAAATAGTTTTATTGAAGGTTAAAAGTAAATTGTATTATTTTATAAATTCAATTATTTTGAAAATGCAATTTTAAGTAGGGAGACATAAGTAGGATTTTGGATTACCTCATGCATTAAATTTTTGAAAGGGGTTATAGTGAATTTTATTGATTAAAATATTTATTTGATAATTTTGGAGATAATACGGTGTATTTGAGTCTTGTTAATTTTGTAATGGTGAATTAATATTCAGGAAATATTTGAGTCGAGATTTTTGATAACCATTGAGATTGGCAAAGAGGTTGATTGTGATTGAGATAGGTTTTGAGGTCAAAAATCCATCAAATAAAAGGTATGGGTATATCATCCTTGTGAGTGAAATTTTGATTGGTTGGATGTTGTGAATGCTAAGTTGGAGTGAAAAGGTTTGTTTGATAAACATTGTTGAGTAAAATTTCATGTGCATGATTGGTGAATGTTTGTGAGAACATTTGAGTGAGAATTTGAGAACTATGTTGAACTAGGATTTGTAAAATATCATGAGTATCATTATTATGTGAGATTGTTTGATAAGCATTTTTGGAAATATTTGAGTAAACCTGCATGTACATGATTATGGTTTTTGAAAATATCATGAGTATCATTGTTATGTGAATGGAAAATCATCTTGAGTCAAGTATTAATATTCATAGTGTGAGTTGTTGAAAGTGTAGTGAAACACTTGTTTAGAGTTTGTAAGCAAGTTGTGTTTCATTGAGTGATTGGTTGAGTGGAGTTGATTGAACATAGTTGGTTGAAAGTGTTGGAGTGATAGCTCAATATTTGTGAAATAAAGTGTTATTTATTATTAATTTATTTGAAAAGAGTTTGGAAGTGATTGAGTGCTTATGAGTGTGAAACATATCGAGTATTTAATAATTATTTGTATTATTCTATGGTTTAAACAATATTCTTTGTGAAACTTGTTTGTGGGATTGAAGAGGTTTTCTGTGAGATATTGAGTTGAGTTTTATATGCAAGTTTTGCAATTGATTTGATCAAGATTTTGTGAAAGCTTCTAAGCAGATTTGTGTAAGTCGTAGAGGGGACTTAAGGAAATATTTGTGTGAGATTTTTTTGAAGCTTACAACAGATTTGAGACAAGTCTTGGTGAAGAATTATTGAGCAGATTGGACAAGTTCTAGTGAGGACCTATTGAGAATATTTGAGGCAAGTCTTGGTGAAGAATTATTGAGCATATTGGAAAAGTTCTTGTGAGGTCTTGTTGAGCCTATTTGAGGTAATTTTTGGTGAAGACTTATTGAGTATATTGGAAAAGTTCTAGTGAAGACTTGTTGAGCATATTTGAGGTAAGTCTAGTGAAGACTTGTGGACATATTAGTGTGAGATTTTTTGGAAGCTTACAATGCGAATTTGAGGTAAGTATTGGTGAAGACTTGAGAGCCATTTTAGCAAGTTCTAGAGAGGACTTGTGGATAGATTTGAGGCAAGTATTTTAGAATACTTGTGAGAAGAGCTGATTGATTGATTTATTGAAACCTTGAGTTAAGGTTTGGGGTAGATATAGCAGAGTTTATTTTTTATTGAATCAAGATTTGTGTTGGGAATTTAGGATATATTTGAGATAGATATTGAGCATATTTGTGATATACTTAAGGATAGTGTTTAGTGCATATTTGAGACAAATATTGAGGAGATTTGTGCTAGACCGAAGGACAATATTTAGTGTAGATTTGAGATAGATATTGAGAAGATTTGTGCTATTTTGAAGGATATTGTTTAGTACATATTTGAGATAGATATTGATCAAAGCTAAGAATAATATTTGGAGGTGATAGAGCATAGGACAGTAGTATCTAGTGGATAGAGATCCATTAACTAGGGCAATGAGAATAGAGTTATTCTGAGTGATGACATGAGTCTTGAGTGGAGAGATATCCATAAGCCAGTGTAGTGGAGGCAGTAGTCTTCTAGAGGATCACCAACTAGAGCAGAGGAGAAGGAGTTCTCCTATGGATAAAGTTCCATAAATCAGCTTAGTGGATTGGTGTCTCCTATGGATAGAGATCCATGAATTTTATTAGGGGGTTGGTGTCTCGTTTGGATAGAGGTCCATAAATATTGTAATAGGGAAAGGATTTCCAAGAGATTTGTTGAGAAAATTTTAGTGGAATATTTTCTCTGTAGAGTAACCCACATTGGGTGAAACACGTTAAATTTGTATCTTTATTGTGTGTGGTTATTTTTGCATTGCTTTGATTACATTTGTTGATATTTTCATTGATATATTACATATATTATTTGGGATAGGAAAGTAAAAAGTGGTCTTATATTGTTCACCCCCTCCTATTAGTATAAGCTTGTGTTATTATAATGGTATCAGAGTAGGTTCCCTCAAAAGAGTTTAACATCTTGAAGGAAAATCTCACAAGAACATAGATGGATTCTCATAATGGATCATCAAGGAATTCAACAACATTTTTTGATGGGAACAATTATGCACTTTGGAGTATGAGAATGAAGATTCACTTAAAGGCACTAGGGAATGAAATATGGGAAGAAATTGAGAATGGATACATACCGCCAACTACTCCACCTACAGATAAATATGGTAAGCTCCTACATCTAAATAATTAAAAGGAAATGAATAGAATTTTAAAAGGTTTGCATGAAATAGAGTTTATAAAGGTTATGCATTATGCATCAACAAAGGAAATTTGGGATAAGTTGAAAGGTATATATGAGGGAGATAAAAAGGTCAAAAGAGTAAAATTCCAAATATACAAGAGAAATTTAAAGACCTAACGAAGAAGAACAAGGAAAATATTATTGCATAGCTACTTTGTGTGGATGAGGTTGCTAACTCCATGTAAGGACTCGGGCTTAAATTTGAATAAACAGATGTTTGTTATAAGATTTTAAGGTCACTCCAAAAAAGGTATAGCAAAAATATTTTAGCTATAGAACAGTCAAAATATATTGAACTTTTGACAAGGGATCAATTACATTAAATTCTCACAGCTTTTGAGGTGAGAATAAAAGAGGAACCTATTCCCTAGAAATAAGCAACCTTCAAAGTTACAAATAATACAAAGGGTAAGAATTCAGATTCAAGAAATGAATTATCCAGTGATGAGGAAGAAAATTATGGTAGAAGTAACAAGGACTCAAGAAAGAATAAAGGTACAAAACCAATTAGATGCTTTAAATGTGTTAAATATGGTCACTATGCAATTGATTTTCCAAAATCTATAAATAATCATGAAGATTATAAATAGGATTATAAGAACAAGGAAATAGGAAAACACAAGTACCAAAATAAAAGCATGGATGGAAAAAACAAGAAATAAAATAAGTTTTTCCAAAGGCATAAGAAATGTTTTTATCTAGATAATGCAAGTAAGAGTTCAAGTGATAGTGATGAAAGGTCCTAATATAATGAAGAAGAAGAAATTATATTTTTGGAAGAAGACAAGATTAATGTTAGAAAATAGACACCAATGATTCTCAAGTGTTTTAGGTGTGGTAACTTTGGTCATCTTGAATAGAGTTGCACAAGGAATGGATTCAGTTTCAGTGATGATGAATATGAATATGCTCTTGGAGGTCTAGAAGAAGATATTATTCTTATGGAAATAGAATAAGAAGGAAGTGCGTTGATTAGAAAAGAGTCAAAAAATAATTAAGATGTTTTTAAATACAAAAAAGTAGAGGAATAATAAAAAAAATCATAGGAAGCAGAAGTTGATATTGAGGGTGAGCTTATTTCTACCCTTTATGCATTAAGGAAGGTAAGAAATCAAAACTTAAAGCTCAATATTCAATTTCAATAATGTTATGAAGAGAAATGAAAGCTTATAGATGATCTAACCAACTCAATAGCTAAGACAAGGAGATTTAAAGAGAAGTTAGAATATAAGGTTTTAGAATGTGAAACATTAGAGCATGAAGTAGCTTCATTAAGGAAGGAAGTAAAAGAGTCTAGAGATAAGTTACACAGGTTTGGGATAAGCTCAAATAAAATGGATAATATTATCAAGGTACAAAGATCTTCATCAAACAAGATAGGGCTTGGCTTTGAATGGGAAAAAAGAGAACAAGGAGAGGATTCAATCTCAATATCCAAAGAAGAAAAAGATTCAGAAGAGGAGAGTGTAAGATAAAATGAGACTTATAAGGATGAGTTGGATAATATAAATTTAAATAAGAGAAGGAACAATGCACAAATGAGGAATAGATGGAATAAGAAACAACATAGGGTAGAAGATACTAAGAGACCAATGGGTTCAAGGTAAGGTTTCTTCAATGAACGTTGGTTCTCATATCATAGGTTTGGGCACAAGACTACATAGTGTAGGAAACATGGAATATAGGAATGTGGAAACTTTATAAACAAGCATCTCTTTCAAGGGTATTGCTACTCTTGTAATCAGTTTAGTCATAAAGCAGTTAATTGTAGGGTTCATGACAGGAATGGATATGGCTTCAGCAAGAGGAAATACAAGATGTTTGCACCATAAAGGAATCACAACATTAAGTGTTATAAGTGCAATAATGTTGGCCATATAGTAAAATGGTGTAGAGAATAATTTCCAAAGATAAGCAAGAACATGAATTTTTAGAGGAATCAGAAGGATCAGTTGAGGAAGAATGTGGACAAAGGTAAATATTAGTGTAACCGCAAAATTAACCACCTCAAGTGAGAAGGTGGGGGAGGGGCTAAGCTAAGAGTCTCATTATTAGCCCCAAGCCCCAAATATGGCCCTTTGCCATTGATGTCAAAGGGGAGATATTTGAGTTAATGGAAAAACATTCAGTCAAGAGGAGTAGTTTCTTAGGGGGGCAGTATTGTAAAAAGGAAAATGAATGGTTACAAAAAAATGGGTTGTCATCGATGAAAAATGGGGTATTATTATAAAATTGGAGTTAGTTGTGTTTTCATTGATGTCAAGAGTTAGTGTTATGAAACAGTGGCAAAAGAAGGGTTAAAATATTTATATTTTAATCCCAAGAGATTTGGTTTAAGAACTCCACGTGATTGGTCAAATGGATAGTTAAATACCTTGAAGCAAAGGCCTAAAGGAAATAATATTATAATATTTATTATTATAATATTATAATATTATAATATCTATTATTATAATATTAAATGTGGTCAAAAAAGGTCTAAGGGCGAAAGAGAAAAATACCTAGTGTTAGTCTTACAATGACACTGATAGGGGGGGTGAATCATTGTATCTCTTTAAACTTAAATTTACATCTCTTAATATCGCAACAATTAAAACTTATTACTAGATACAACAAGTATAAAAAAAGAGCATCACACAACACAAGATTTAACGAGGTTCACCAATGTGGCTACTCCTAAAAAATTGACTACTTGGACTACCATCCAAATCTAGCCTTTGCAAAGCACCAACTTTACAATCAATTTACCAACACCCATTGTAAGGAGAACCAACCCCTTATTTATCTGCACCAACAAAAAGGAGCACTAACCCCTTATTTATCTGCACCAATAGAAAGGTGTTATACTTACAATGGCACTAAGAGGGGGTGTGAATAAGTTTAGCTTTTTAATCATGAATTAACAGCTCTTAAAACAATAGCAGTTAAAAATTATAAACAGATACAGCAAAGTACATCAAGAGAACATCACACAACACAAGATTTAACGAGGTTCACCAATGTGGCTACTCCTCAAAAATGACTACTTGGACTACCATCCAAATCCAACCTTTGCAAAACAACAACTTTTACAAACAGCTTATTAGCACCCACTAGAAGGAGCACCAACCCCTGATTTATCTATACCAACAGAAAGGAGCACCAACCCCTAATTTTCTAGCACCAATTGGAAGGAGCACCAACCCCTTATGCTAAGCACCAACTTGGACTTCAATTATGAAACTAGAAGAATGATAGTAAGATACCTTTACTTTTACAAGACCCATACTGGTCTACTTCACTTTTTCGTCCTCTGCACACTCTGCTCTCTCTGCGCTATCACTTCACATAATCTGTTGCTTAACTATCGAACGATCATCTTCTCCCCTTTGCGCACTCTACTTCCTTTGTGATCTTCACACTTAGAATTATTCGACGACTTGCACACTGCACACTACGACCGAACTTCGCACTCTGTGCACTATCTCCGAACTTCGCACTTCTCAACATTAGCAACTCTTCAAACAACCTTCCTTTTATAACAATATTTTCAAGATCAAAATCCTAATCTTAGTCGGTTGTAAACCCTGATCTCAGTCGGCTACAAACCCTAATATTAGTCGACTGCAAACCATAATATTTGTCGGCTTACATCGGTCTTCATCGGCTTCAACTGCCCCTATAACTCTTATGTTGTTGTTTCCATGAAAACACATGTCGCGATATCGCTACACTTTCGCCTCCTTACACTTTCTCTTAGCTTTGGCCCGCGAGAATACAACATGTAGCGATATCGCTACACTTTTTCTTTTGTACTCTCCTTCTTTACTTTTGTTGTGAAATCATGACACTTCTGCCTTCTTACTTTCTCTCTCCTCCTTTAGTCATGAAAATGTGACATGTCACGATATCGTGACATTTTTTCTCCTTAGCGCTTTAACTTGCCTTTGGGTCATGAAAATGCGACATGTCGTGATATCGTGACACTTTTTCTCCTTAGCGCTTTATCTTGCCTTTGGGTCGCGAAAACGTGACATGTCGCGATATCGCGACACTTTTTCTCCTTAGCGCTTTTACTTGCCTTTGGGTCACAAAAATGCGACATGTCGTGATATCGCGACACTTTTTCTCCTTAGCGCTTTTTCTTGCCTTCGGGTCACGAAAACCCGACATGTCACGATATCGCGACACTTTTTCTCTTGGAATCTCTCTCCTGCAACATGTCACGAAATCGTGACACTTTTTCTCTCGGACTCTCTCTCCTGCAACATGTCGCGAAATCGTGACACTTTTTCTTTCGGACTCTCTCTCCTGCATTATGTCGCGAAATCATGACACTTTTTCTTTCGGACTCTCTCTCCTGCAACATGTCATGAAATCACGACACTTTTTCTCTCGGACTCTCTCTCCTGCAACATGTCGCGAAATCGCGACACTTTTTCTCTCGGACTCTCTCTCCTGCAGCATGTCGCGAAATCGTGACACTTTTTCGTTCGTACAACCTTCCTTGCAATATGTCGTGAAATCACGACACTTTTTTGTTCGTACAACCTTCCTTGCAATATGTCGCAAAATCGTGACACTTTTTCATTCGTACAACCTTCCTTGCAATATGTCATGAAATTGTGACACTTTTTCATCCGTACAACCTTCCTTGCAATATGTCGTGAGATCACAACACTTTTCATCCGTACAACCTTGCAATATGTCATGAAATCGTGACACTTTTTCATCTGTACAACCTTCCTTGCAATATGTCACAAAATCGTGACACTTTTTTGTCTGTACAACCTTCTTTGCAATATGTCACGAAATCGTGACACTTTTTCGTCCGTACAACCTTCCTTGCAATATGTCGCAAAATCATGACAATTTTTCTTTCTTCTTCTCTCTCTTCCAACATGTCATGAAATTGCGATAGTTTTTCTTGCCTGATGTATATGTCGCGATATCCCGACACTTTTCTTACTTGTATTTTTCTTTGATCTTTTGTAAGTGGTCCACTTTGGTCTTCTTGGAAAATCACTGTACATACTCTGAGTAACCTTTGAACTCCTATCTTCTACATCTGACTAGCCTTTGAACTTCCTATCCACTACATCAATAGATCTATCTGACTGTGTTGACAACAATGACAATACTGTCGCTGCACCTTGCTCAAAAATCTCCCCCTTTGGAATTGTTGGCAACACATGTGCAATTTTCTGTAACTCTTCTCCCCCTTTGTCAATAATACCAAAGGGCTACTACAGACTCCCCCTGAGTCCATGCACAAAATTCTCAGGCACAATTTGTTACACTTAGCACAAATTATGAACATGAGCAAAAAAATAATCAAATACTTAAATGCTGCCCCTAAGAATGTGATCCCTGTAGCTAGTCAATTCTTGGGAAGTGTGACCACTCCCAATTTTTTTTGAAGGTACTCAAACACTTCCTTGCGCAATGGTTTTTTGAAGATATCTACTACTTGTTTTGTGGTTGGAACAAAATCCAATTTAACCTCACCTTCTACAAATTTCTTCTTCAAAAAGTGATAGCTGATGGCAATGTGCTTTGTGCGTGAATGCATAACCGGATTCTTGGAGATGTTAATGGCACTGGTGTTATCACACTTAACTGATATTGGCTCACTAAAGCTAATACCAAGATATTTTAAGGTTTGTTTCATCCATAATACCTGTGTACAACATGTTGTCGCTGCAATGTATTCTGCCTCTATTGTCGATAAAGAAACTGACTCTTTTTTCTTATTGTGCCACGTGACTAATCTATCTCCAAGATAGAATGCACCTCCACTGGTACTCTTTTTGTCATCTACATATCATGCCCAATCGACATCTGAATACGAAATAAGGGTGAAGTCTTTACCTTTCGGATACCATAATCCATATTCCATAGTACCCTTGAGATATCGAAGAATCCTTTTCACCACTGTTACATGAGTCTCCTTAGGATTAGCTTGAAATCGTGCTACCATGCATACTGCCTGTAAAATATCTGGTATGGTAGCTGTCAGGTACAGTAAACTTCCAATCATGGATTTGTACATGGTTTGATAAATAGGTGGATATTTGTCATCCTTGCTCAACTTACATCCTGTCGTCATGGGAGTGCTAACTGGCTTATAGTCCTCCATTGTGAACCTTTTTAGCATCTCTTTTACATATTTAACTTGAGAAATAAATATGCCCTTCTTACTTTGATTAATTTGCAATCTGAGGAAATATGATAGTTCTCTAATCATTGACATTTCAAATTCTTTCTACATATTATTTGCTAAGTCCTTGCATGACTCATCTTTGCTACTGCCAAATATGATATCATCTACATAGACAACAAGAACAATAAGATGCCCATTTTCTGTTTTGACATATAGATTACTATCCACCATACCTTTCTTGAACCTTTGTTGAGTGAGATAGTTGTCTAGCCTTGCATACCATGCTCGGGGTTCCTGTTTTAAGCCATATAAATCTTTCTTCAACCTACAAACAAGGTTGGGATCATCACCAAGTTGGAAACCATCTAGTTGCTCAATGTAAACTTCTTCTTCAAGTTTCCCATTCAAAAATTCTGATTTCACATCCATTTGATAAACTTTGAAATTCTTGTAGACTGCTAAATCCAAAAACATTCTAATTACCTCTAGTCTCACTACTGGTGCAAAAGTTTCCTCAAAATCAATGCCTTCAACTTGTGCATAACCCTTGCAAACTAATTTTGCTTTATTTTTGACTACCTGTCCATCTTCATTCAGTTTGTTTGAAAAAAATCCATTTAGTTTCGATGATATTTTTATTTGCAGGTCTAGGTACTAGTTCCCAAGTGTCATTTTTCTCTATCTGATCTAATTCTTCATTTATTGCCTTCATCCAGCTTTCATATTTGCTTGCATCATCAATATTTTTAGGCTCAATGCTAGATAGTAGAGAGTAGTTACTTACTACTCTTCTTCTTGTCTGAACTCCAACTTTGGGATCTTCGATGATTTGCTCTCTAGGATGATTTCTCTACCAGCTACCTGTTTTGAATTTCTTATTTTCTTCCATTTTTGCATCATAATCTGAGTCAATTTTCTATATCTTTTCAATTTTGTTATCTTCATCTCTTTCAATAACCTCTTCATAATTTGGGTAGTTCGTTTCATAGCTAATTACTCGTTCTCTACCTTCATCAAATTTAACATCGACACTGTCCACAATTTTCTTTATATTCTTATTGTAGCATTTGTAAGCTTTGCTTTTTGATGAATAACCAACAAAAATACCTTCATCCGCTCTATCTTCAAACTTACCAAGATTATCCTCAGTTCTTTTGATGTAGCACTTGCTGCCAAACACTTTGAGGTATTTTGTTGTTGCCCTTTTTCCGAACCATAACTCATAAGGAGTTTTCCTTTCATGTGTTCTCAACATGTACCTATTTTGGATATACACCATAGTATGGACTGCTTCTTTCCAAAATTTGTCTACTAGACTGATTTTAGCCAGCATAGTTCGTGCCATTTTCTGCACTGTCCTATTCTTTCTTTCTACCACTCCATTCTACTGAGGTGTCCTGGATGCTGAAAACTGTCTCCTAATACCGTATTTTTCACAATATTTTGTAAACTCCTCTGAGATGAATTCTCCTCCTCTATCTGATCTTAAACATTTGATCCTCTTACTTGTTTCATTCTCAACCTGGTTTTTGAAAATCTTGAACATACCAAAAGCTTCTGATTTATGCTTTAAGAAAAATATCCATGTCATTCGGGAATAGTCATCAATGCACAACATAAAATATTTGTCACCATTTATGCTTTGTCTTCTCATGGGTCCACATAAATCAGTGTGTATTAGTTCCAATGGTTTGCTTGTGTAGTATTCTTTAGTTTTGAATGTGACTCTAGTTTGCTTTCGCTTTTGGCATGAAGCACAAATGCTTTTTGCAGGTTTGCTGATGGTGGAAATATCTCTTACAACCCTTTTTGAGGTGATTTTTACTAGATTATCAAAATCGATATGACCAAGTATCTTATGCCACATCCAATTTTCTTCTTTCTGTCCAATAAAGCAAGCTCCTTTTGAAGTCTCTGAGAGCGTGTACAGGTTACCAGATGTTCTTGACCCTGTTGCTATCAATTTTCCACTATTTGTTTTTCTGACTTCACAACCCTGCTTCATAAAGACTACTTCATGACCTTTATCACAAATCTGACTTACAATCAATAAATTATGTTTCAACCCACCCAAAAATAAGACTTCTTCTGATTTAATCCTTCCATCACTAATTTTTACTGAGCCTTTTTTGACTATCTTGGCTCCATCATTATTTCCAAATTTTACTGATCCTCCTTCATATTTTTGTAACTTTTCAAATTTCTATTTGTCACCTGTCATATGACTGGAGCATCCACTATCTAGTATCCATGGTACATATTTATTCTGTGCTTTGATTGCAGTTTGAACGATTAAGGATTCCTTTTCTTCCTTCAGTCGTTCTTTTCCTTTCCACACTGTTTTGATAGTAGTTTTGGGCTCTTGTTTTGCCTTTCCCTTATCATTAGTTTGAGCATGTTTTCCGAAAAGCTTTCTATTTTGACTCATCCTGTATGGTTGAGATTTCTTCCCTGAAACTGATTTGATGTAAATGTATTTCTACAGTTTCTTGCAATGTTCCCAAAATTATGACAATTATAACATTCTACTGTATAATTCATTAGAGGAGAAAAAACATTTCTACTGGTGAAATTCCTTGGTCTTACATTATATTTGCAGTTTGAGATTTTATGCCCATAGCCATTGCATTTAAAATTAAAATTGGAGAAAGGATAAATGAACCTGGATGATGGTCTTTGCCATGTTGTCGTAGGAGCCATAGGTCTTCTTCTTTGATGTGTGATATTGGTGAATCCATCATTGTCAGTTTTCCTTTCGTGCCTGGCATTAATGCTTTCTTTTGCATGAGACATTTTTCCTTGATCAACCAGTCTCTTAGCTTCATTCTTTGTGGATTTTGTATTTTTGGCCTTTGATCCACTTGATGATTCTCCTTCGATGAAACCCAGACCAAATTTGATGCCTGCAGGTCTTTGGCCATTTATGATCTTATCCAACTTCATAGAACTTTCTTCATGTTTGTGATAAAAACTGATTTTATTATTCATCTCTTCTAGCTGCATTATTAAACCAACAATATCTTCTTCTAACTTGCTGCAAATATCTATTTTCATAGTTAATTTTACTTCGATATCTTCGAATATTTTCTTAGATTCTTCTATATGTACTTTTAAGCTGGTTATGATTCCATTTGTATCCTCAAGATTTCTTGATAGTTTCTTATTATTTTTTTTTTTATCTCCCACTCTTCAAGTGTAGCTATCAACTTACCTTCTAAGTCTACTTCAGCCTCAATATTTTCACCACAAACTTCAGAGGTCACTCCTTTTTCTGATTTAACTTCTTCAAATGCCATAAAAAGAGCTTCATCTCTTTCTTCTTTAGACTCTTCATCGGAGCTATTTTCTGATGAACTAACATTCTTGGATTTGTCCCATATTTCTTTTGCCAATTTACAGTTCATGACCTTTACTAGTTCACTGTCTACTAATCCACACAAGATGGCATTCGTTGCTTTCGAATTATTCTCAAACAGTTTCTTTTTTTTCGCTTCTTTTGGAGGAGTGGTGGGAATTATGTATCTACTAACTACTGAATACCAAATGTCGTATCCCAAAGCACATAGATATTTCTACATCCTTACTCTCTAGAACACATAATTAGATTTGTCAAACAATGGTGCTTTGTTTTATGATAAGCCTTCACCACCTGCCATTGTGTTATTTCCAAGATCACCCTAGCTGGTTAAGCTTGTACAGGGAGTTAGCTCTGATACCAATTGTTAGAATTACAATGGCACTAATATGGGGGTGTGAATTAGTGTAGCTCTTTAATCATGAATTAATAGCTCTTAAAATAGCATCAGTTAAAACTTATAAATAGATTCAGCAAAGTACATCAAGAGAACATCACACAACATAAGATTTAATGAGGTTCACCAATGTGGCTACTCCTCAAAAATGACTGCTTGGACTACCATCCAAATCTAGCCTTTGCAAAGCAACAACTTTTACAAACAGTTTACCAGCACCCACTAGAAGGAGCACCAACCCTTGATTTATCTGTACCACCAGAAAGGAGCACCAACCCCTGATTTTCTAGCACCAACTGGAAGGAGCACCAACCCCTTATGCCAAGCACCAATTTGGACTTCAATTCTAAAACTAGAAGAATGATAGTAAGACACCTTTGCTTTTACAAGACCTTGACTGGTCTGCTTCACTTTTTCATCCTCTACGCACTCTACTCTCTCTACGCTGTCACTTCACACAATCTGTTGCTTAACTATCAAACGATCATCTTCTCTCATTTGCACACTCTGCTTCCTTTGTGATATTCACACTTAGAATGATTCGATGACTTGCACACTGCACACTATGACTGAACTTCACACTCTGTGCACTGTCTCTGAACTTTGCACTTCTCAACATGAGCAACTCTTCAAACAACCTTCCTTTTATAACAATATTTTCAATATCAAAATCCTAATCTTAGTTGGTAGTAAACCCTAATCTCAGTCAGTTGAAAACCCTAATCTTAGTTGACTACAAACCCTAATCTTTGTCGGCTTACATCGGTCTTCATCGGCTTCAACTGCCCCTGTAACTCTTTTGTTGTTGTTGCCACGAAAACACATGTCACGATATCGCTACACTTTCGCCTCCATACGCTTTCTCTTATCTTTGGCCCGCGAGAATACATGTAGCGATATCACTACACTTTTTCTTCCATACTCTCCTTCTTTACTTTTGTCATGAAATCGTGACACTTCTGCCTTCTTACTTTCTCTCTCCTCCTTTAGTCGCAAAAATGCGACATGTCGCGATATCGCGACACTTTTTCTCCTTAGTGCTTTAACTTGCCTTTGGGTTGCGAAAATGCGACATGTCGCGATATCACGACACTTTTTCTCCTTAGCGCTTTATCTTGCCTTTGGGTCGTGAAAACGCGACATGTCGCGATATCGTGACACTTTTTCTCCTTAGCACTTTTACTTGCCTTTGGGTCATGAAAATGCGACATGTCGCGATATCGCGACACTTTTTCTCCTTAGCATTTTTTCTCGTCTTCGATTCATGAAAGCCCAACATGTCGCGATATCGCGACACTTTTTCTCTCAAACTCTCTCTCATGCAACATGTCATGAAATCATGAAACTTTTTCTCTCGGACTCTCTCACTTGCAACATGTCACGAAATCGTGACACTTTTTCTCTCGAACTCTCTCTCCTATAGCATGTTTCTCTCTCTTCCAACATGTTTCTCCTATAGCGATTTAGCGACATTTTTTCTTGCCTGCTGTATATGTCGCGATATCACGACACTTTTCTTACTTGTATTTTTATTTGATATTTTGCAAGTGGTCCACTTCGGTCTTCTTGGAAAATCACTATACATACTCTGAGTAACCTTTGAAATCCTATCTTCTGCATCTAACTAGCCTTTGAACTTCCTGTCCACTGCATCAACATATCTATCTGACTGTGTTGACAACAATGACAATACTGTCGCTGCACCTTGCTCAACAAAATGAGAACTAACCCCTTATTTATCTGCACCAACAGAAAGGAGTACCAACCCCTTATTTATCTACACCAACAGAAAGGAGCACCGACCCCTTATTTATCTACACCAATAGAAAGGAGCACCAACCCCTAATTCCAAGCTACAACCTAGACTTCAATTTGAATCTATAAGTTTGACAGTAAGATACCTTTGCTTTTGCAAGACCCTGAATGGTCTTCTTCACCTTTGCATTCTCTGTGTACTCTGCTCTCTTTGCGCAATCAATTCGCACACTCTGCTTCGTTACAGTCAAACTTCATGATCGTCTTCTCCATTTTGCACACTCTGCTCTCTTTGCAAATTTCACACTTAGCATGATTCGACATGACTTGCTCTCTGTGCACAACGACCATATTTCACACACCTTCGACACTTTCAATTATCCAAACAACCCTCCTTTTATAACAATATTTTTTATGATGAAAACCCTAATATTAGTCGGCTATAAATCCTAATTTTAGTTGGCTTTCATAACAACTGTAAACCCTAATTTTAGTCGGTTGTCATCGCTCTTCGTCAGATTCAACTCAAGAAGATGTTCGTTTTATCCATCGCTTGATGATTTCATTCTGGACAGACCCTGTAACCACCATACTGAATTTTTATCACTCTTCATATTTTAGTAGTATGAAATCACTCTATAACTACCCCTGTAAATGTCGTAGTGATGTCGGTCCACCGTCATACTTCTCATTTTAGTCGAGTTCTCCTTCTTGACTTGCGCATTTACGACCTATCACAAAATTGTGACATTTTTGCCTTTGTAGCTTCTTTTGTTGTTGTTGCCATGAAAATACATGTCACGATATCATGACACTTTCACCTCCGTATGCTTTCTCTATTATTTTGTCATGATATCATGATATTTCAGCCTCCGTAGACTTCATATTTTCTTTTGTCGCAATATCGCGACATTTCTACCTCTGTATACTTTGTCTTTGCTTTTTCTATGATATCGCGACACTTCTTCTTCCATAGACTTCGACTTTGCTTTTATCGCGATATCGCGACACTTCTACCTCCGTAGTCTTCAACTTAGATTTTGTCGTGAAATCGTGACACTTCTACTTCCGTACTTAGCTTCTTTGCTTTTGTCACAAAATCATGACACTTCTGCCTTTGAAGTCTTCTTCTCTGCTTTTGTCATGAAATCGTGACACTTCTGCTTCTATACTTTACTTCTTTGCTTTTGTCATGAAATCGTAACACTTCTGCTTCCATAGACTTCGACTTTGCTTTTATCATGATATCGTGACACTTCTGCCTCCATAGTATTCAACTTAGCTTTTGTCATGAAATCATGATGCTTCTGCTTCTGTACTTAGCTTCTTTGCTTTTGTCACGAAATCGCAACACTTCTGCCTTTGAAGTCTTCTTCTCTGCTTTCGTCACAAAATCGTGACACTTCTGCTTCTGTAATTTACTTCTTTGCTTTTGTCATGAAATCGTGACACTTCTACTTCTGAAGTCTTGCTTTCTGCTTTTGTCGTGAAATCATGGAAGTTTTGCTTCTGTACGCTTCCTCTATTTCTTTTGTCACAAAAATACATGTCGCGATATCGTGACACTTTTCAAACTTACTTTCTCTCTCCTATTTTAGTCACGAAAATGCGACATGTCACAAAATTGTGACACTTTTCTTACTTGTTCTCTTTCTTCTAACTTGGCATGAAATCGTGACACTTTTTCCTGCTTTCTCTTTCTCTTCCAACATGTCACGAAATCAAGACATGTTTTCTTGCCTTCTGTATATGTTGCGATATCGCGACATTTTTATTACTTGTCTTTTTTCTTTGATCTTTTGCATATTGGCCACTTCGGTCTTCTTGGAAAATCACTGTACATACTCTGAATAACCTTTGAACTCCTGTCTTCTGCATCTGAATAGCTTTTGAACTTCCTGTCCATTGCATCAATAGATCTATCTGACTGTGTTGACAACAATGAAAATACTGTTGCTGCACCTTGCTCAATAATCTCTCCCTTTGGAATTTTTGGCAACACATGTGCAATTTCCTGTAACTCTTCTTCCCCTTTGACAATAATACCAAAGGTCTACTGCAGACTCCCCCTGATTGCATGCACAACATTCTCAGGAAAAATTTATTACACTTAGCAAAAATCATGAACATGAGCAAAAATATAATCAAATACTTAAATGCTCCCCCTGAGAATGTGATCCCTGTAGCTAGTGAATTATTGGGAAGTGTGACCACTCCCAATTTATTACGAAAGTACTCAAAAACATCCTTGGGTAATGGTTTTGTGAAAATATCTGCTACATGCTCTATAGTTGGAACAAAATCCAACTTAACCTCATCTTCTACAACTTTCTCCTTCAAAAAGTGATACCTGATAGCAATGTGTTTTGTACATGAATACATAACCGGATTCTTGGAGATGTTAATTGCATTGGTGTTATCACACTTAACTGATATTGGCTCACTGAAGCTAATACCAAGATATTTCAAGGTTTGTTTCATCCACAATACTTGCGTACAACATGTTGTCACTGCAATATATTTTGCCTCTGTTGTCGATAAAGAAACTAACTCTTGTTTCTTACTGTGCCACGTGACCAATCTATCTCCAAGATAGAATGCACCTCCACTGGTACTCTTTCTGTCATTGACACCTCCTGCCCAATATGCATCTAAATACAAAATAAGGGTGAAGTATTTACCTTTTGGATACCATAACCCATACTCCATAGTACCCTTGAGGTACCGAAGAATCCTCTTCACTGCTGTCACATGAGTCTCCTTGGGATTAGCCTGAAATCGTGCTACCATGCATACTGCTTGTAAAATATCTGGTCTGGTAGTTGTCAGGTACAGTAAGATCCCAATCATAGATCTGTACATGGTTTGATCAACAGGTGGAGATTTGTCATCCTTGCTCAACTTGCAACCTGTCATCATGGGAGTGCTAACTAGATTACAATCCTCCATTGTGAACTTTTTAAACATCTCTTTCACATATTTAACTTGAGAAATAAATATGTCCTTATTTTGATTAACTTGGAACCCGAGGAAATACGAAATTTCACCAATAATTGACATTTAAAATTCTTTCTACATCTTATTTGCTAAATCTTTACACGACTCATATTTGTTGCTGCCAAATATGATATCATCTATGTATAAAAAAAGAACAATAAGATGCCCATTTTTTGTTTTGACATACAAATTACTATCCACCATACCTTTCTTAAACCCTTATTGAGTGAGATAGTTGTCTAGCCTTGCATACCATGCTCGGGGTGCCTGTTTTAAGCCATATAATGTTTTTTTCAACTTGCAAACCAAGTTGGGATCATCACCAAGTTGGAAACCATCTGGTTGCTCAATATAAACCTCTTCTTCAAGTTTTCCATTCAAAAACGCTGATTTCACATCCATTTGATAAACTTTGAAATTCTTGTAGACTGCTAAAGCCAAAAATATTCTAATTGCCTCTAGTCTAGCTACTGGTGCAAAAGTTTCCTCAAAGTCAATGCCTTCAACTTGTGCATAACCTTTACATACCAATATTGCTTTATTTCTGACTACCTGTCCATATTCATTCAATTTGTTTTGAAAAATCCATTTAGTCCCGATTATATTTTTATTTGCAGGTCTAGGTACTAACTCCCAAGTTTAATTTTTCTCGATCTGATCTAATTCTTCATTTATTGCCTTCATCCAACTTTCATATTTGCTTGCATCAACAATATTTTTGGGCTCAATACTGCATAATAGAGAGTAGTTACTTACTACTCTTCTTCTTTTCTGAACACAAACTTTGGGGTCTCCAATTATTTGCTCTCTAGGATGATTTTTCTGCCAGCTGCCTATTTTGAATTTCTTATTTTCTTCCACTTCTGAATCACAACTTAAATCATCTGAGTCAATTTTTTGTATCTTTTCCATTTTTTTTTCCTCATCTCCTTCAATAACCTCTTCATAAATTGGGTAGTTATTTTCATAGCTAATTACTCGTTCTCTACCTTCATAAAATTTAAAATTGACATTGTCCACAATTTTCTTTAGCTTCTTGTTGTAGCATTTGTAAGCTTTGCTTTTTGATGAATAACCAACAAAAATACCTTCATCCACTCTATATTCAAACTTACCAAGATTATCTTCAGTTCTTTTGATGTAACACTTGCTGCCAAAAACTTTGAGGTATTTTTCTGTTGCCCTTTTACCGAACCACAACACATAAGGAGTTTTACTTTCATGTGTTCTCAGCATGTACCTATTTTGGATATACACCGCAGTATGGACTACTTCTTTCCAAAATTTGTCTGCTACTCTGCTTTCAGCCAACATAGTCCGTGCCATTTCCTGCACTATCATGTTCTTTCTTTCTACCACTCCATTCTGCTGAGGTGTCCTGGCTGTTGAAAAATGTCTCCTAATACTGTATTTTTCACAGTACTCTGTAAACTCCTCTGAAATGAATTCTCCTCCTCTATCTGATCTTAAACATTTGATCCTCTTTCCTGTTTCATTCTCAACTTGGTTTTTGAAAGTCTTGAACATTTCAAAAGCTTATGATTTATGCTTCAAGAAAAATATCCATGTCATTCTGGAATAGTCATCAATGCACAACATAAAATATTTGTCACCATTTATGCTTTGTGTTCTCATGGGTCCACATAAATCAGTGTGTATTAGTTCCAAAGGTTTTTTTGTGTAGTACTCTTTTGTTTTGAATGTGACTCTAGTTTGCTTCCCCTTTTGGCATGAAGCACAAATGTTGTTTGCAGGTTTGCTTATGGTGGGAATATCTCTCACTGCCCTTTTTGAGTTGATTTTTACTAGATTATCAAAGCTAATATGACCAAATATATTGTGCCACAACCAATTTTCTTCTTCTTGTCCAATAAAAAAATCTCCTTCTGAAGCCTTTGAGAGTGTGTACAGGTTGCCGAATGTCCTTGATCCAGTTGCTATCAATTTTCCACTATTTTTTTTTCTGACTTCACAACCCTTCTTCTTAAAAACTACTTCATGACCTTTATCACAAATCTGACTTATGCTCAACAAGTTATGTTTCAAACCATCCACAAACAAGACTTCTTCTGACTTAATTTTTCTATCACTAATTTTAACTGAACCTTTGCCAACTATCTTAGCTCCATCATTATTTCCAAACTTTACTAAACCACCTTCATATTTTTGTAACTTCTCAAATTTTTGTTTGTCACCTATCATATGACTCGAGCATCCACTATCAAGTATCCATGGTACATATTTATTCTGTGCTTTAAATTTTGTTTTTACGATTAAGGATTCTTTTTCTTCCTTAAGTCGCTCTTTTTCTTTCCACTCTATTTTGATAATAGTTTTGGGCTCTTGTTTTGCCTTTCCCTTATCAATAGCTTGTGCATATTTTTCAGGAAGTTTTCTATTTTGTCTCATCCTATTTGGTTGAAATTGTCTTTCCTGAAACTGATTTGATACAAATGTACTTCTACAGTTTCTTACAATGTGCCCAAAATTATGGCAGTTATAACATTCTACTGTATAACTCATCAGAGGAGAAAAATCATTTCTACTAGTGAAATTCCTTGGTCTTACATTATATTTGCAGTCTGAGATTTTATGTCCATAGCCATTGCATTTAAAATAGAAACCAGAAAAGGGATAATTGAACCTGGGTGATGGTCTTTGCCATGTTGCCGTAGGAGCCATAGGTCTTCTTCTTCTTTGATGTGTGACATTGGTGAATCCATCATTGTCAATTCTCATTTCGTGCCTGGCATTATTGCTTTCTTTTGCATGAGATGTTTTTCCTTGATCAACCTGTTTCTTATCTTCATTCTTTATGGATTCTACATTTCTGGCCTTTGATCCATTTGATGATTCTCCTTCGACGAAACCCATACCAAATTTGATGCTTGTAGGCCTTTGGTCATTTATAATCTTATCCATCTTCATAGAACTCTCTTCGCATTTGTGATAGCAACTAATTTTGTGATTCATCTCTTCTATCTGCATCTGTAAACCAACATTCTCTTCTTCTAGTTTGCAGCAATAACCTATTTTCATGGTAATTTGTACTTTGAGATCTTTAGATATTTTCTTGTATTCTTTTGTCTGTACTTTCATACTGGTTATGATTTCATTTGCATCCTCAAGATTTTTTGAAATTTTCTTATTCTTTTTCCTCTCTATTTTCCACTCTTCAAGTTCAGAGATCAAATCACCTTCTAGATCTACTTCAGCCTCAGGGTTTTCACCACATACTTCAGAGTTCACTCCTTCCTTTTTTGATTTTACTTCTTCAAATGCCATGAAAAGAGCTTCACCTATTTCCTCTTTAGAATCCTCATCAGAGCTATCTTCTGATGAACTAGCATTCCTAGGTATTGTGTATCCACTAACTACTGAATCCCAGATGTCATATCCCAAAGCACAGAGATATGTTTGCATATTGATTCTCTAGAACGTGTAATTAGATATGTCAAACAATGGTGCTTTGTTTGATGAGAATCCTTCACCACCTGCCATTGTGTTACTTCCAAGATCACCCTAGCTGATTAAGTTTGTACAGAAACTTAGCTCTGATATCAATTGTTAGTCTTACAATGACACTGAGAGGGAGGGGGGAGAATCAGTGTAGCTCTTTAAACTTAAATTTATAGCTCTTAATATCACAGCAATTAAAACTTATTACTAGATACAAGTATAACAAAATAGCATCACACAACACAATATTTAACGAGGTTCACCAATGTGGCTACTTCTCAAAAATTGACTACTTGGACTACCATCCAAATATAGCCTTTGCAAAGGACCAACTTTAAAATCAATTTACCAGCACCCACTGTAAGGAGCACCAACCCCTTATTTATCTCCACCGATAGAAAGGAGCACCAACCCTTTATTTATCTGCACCAACAAAAAGGAGCACCAACCCCTTATTTATCTACACCAACAGAAAGGAGCACCAACCCCTTATTTATCTACACCAAAAAAAAGGAGCACCAACCCCTGATGCCAAGCTACAACCTAGACTTCAATTTGAATCTATAAGTTTAACAGTAAGATACCTTTGCTTTTGCAAGACCCTGACTAGTCTTCTTCATCTTTGCGTTCTCTGCGCACTTTGCTCTCTCTACGCAATCACTTCACACACTCTGCTTCGTTATAGTCGAACTTCACGATCGTCTTCTCCTTTTTGCACACTCTACTCTCTTTGTGAATTTTACACTTAGCACGATTCGACACAACTTTCTCTCTACGCACAACGACCATATTTCACACACCTTTGACATTTTCAATTCTCCAAACAACCCTCCTTTTATAACAATATTTTTTTATGATGAAAACCCTAATATTAGTCGGTTGTAAATCCTAATCCTAGTCAACTTTCATAACAACTATAAACCCTAATTTTAGTCGGTTGTCATCGGTCTTCGTCGGCTTCAACTCAAGAAGATGTTTGGTTTATCCATCGCTTGATGATTTCATTTTGGACAGACCTTGTAACCGCCATACTAACTTTTGATCACTCTTCATATTTTAGTAGTATGAAATCACTCTGTAACTACCCCTGTAAATGTCGTAGTGATGTCGGTCCACTATCATACTTCTCATTTCAGTCAGGTTCTCCTTCTTGACTTGCATATTTACGACCTGTCATGAAATTGTGACATTTCTGCATCTATAGCTTCTTTTGTTACTGTTGCCACGGAAATACATGTCGTGATATCGCGACACTTTCTCCTCCATACGCTTTCTCTATTATTTTATCATGATATCGTGACATTTTTGCCTCCGCAGACTTCATATTTTCTTTTGTCGCGATATCGTGACATTTTTGCCTCCGTATACTTCATATTTGCTTTTGTCACGATATCGTGACACTTCTGCTTCCATAGACTTCGACTTTGCTTTTATCACGATATCACGACACTTCTGCCTTCGTAGTCTTCAACTTATCTTTTATCGTGAAATCGCGACACTTTTGCTTTTGTACTTAGCTTCTTTGCTTTTGTCATGAAATCATGACACTTCTGCCTTCGAAGTCTTCTTCTCTGCTTTTGTCACAAAATCATGACACTTTTGCTTTCATACTTTACTTCTTTGCTTTTGTTGTGAAATCGTGACACTTCTGCTTCCATAGACTTCGAATTTGCTTTTGTCGAGATATCGTGACACTTCTGCCTCCGTAGTCTTCAACTTAGCTTTTGTCATGAAATCGTGACACTTCTACTTCCGTACTTAGCTTCTTTGCTTTTGTCACGAAATCGTGACACTTCTACTTTCGAAGTCTTCTTCTCTACTTTTGTTGCAAAATCGTGACACTTCTGCTTTCGTACTTTACTTCTTTGCTTTTGTCATGAAATCACGACACTTCTGCTTTCGAAGTCTTGCTTTCTACTTTTGTCATGAAATCGTGATAGTTCTACTTCCGTACGCTTCCTCTCTTTCTTTTTTCGTGAAAATGTGACATGTCACGATATCGCGACACTTTTCAAACTTACTTTCTCTCTCCTATTTTAGTCACGAAAATGCGACATGTCGTGAAATCGTGACACTTTTCTTACTTGTTCTCTTTCTTCGAACTTGTCACGAAATCGTGACACTTTTTCCTGCTTTCTCTTTCTCTTCCAACATGTCACGAAATCAAGACATGTTTTCTTGCCTTCTGTATATGTTGCGATATCGCGACATTTTTCTTACTTGTCTTTTTTCTTTGATCTTTTGCATATTGGCCACTTCAGCTCTTCTTGGAAAATCACTCGTACATACTCCGAATAACCTTTGAACTCCTGTCTTCGCATCCGAATAGCTTTTGAACTTCTTGTCCACTGCATCAACCGATCTATCTGATCGTGTTGACAACAATGACAATATCATTGTCGCACCTTGCTCAACACCTAGGCCCAATGGAAATAATATTATAATATTTATTTTATAATATTAAAGGTTTAATTAAAACCTAAGGTAATTTATAAATAATTTATAATATTTATATTATAAATTAATTTATAAAAATAATAATATTATAACCAAAATTTGGGTTGGGCGCAAATGTTAAATTAAATTTTATTCCCCCGCTAATATTTGGAGGATAAAAGCATATGGTATAAATACCACATCATTTTTTTCAAAATTCTAAGTCTCCGAATATTATGTTCATGCGATTTGTTAAAAAGGAAAGTGAATAATTCATGAGCAAACAAACACAAAGGTTTTTTAATTTTTAATTGCACCCAAAATACATGGAGTACAAGGTGACCAAGGTGGAAATATTTAACACCAACCAATCGGTTGGGCTAGTGGTAAGTTTGAGGTGTGTAAGGCATTGGGAGCGCAAAGGTGCTATGTTCAAGTCTCGATGGTGATGCAGGAACAAAGCCTTTTGGTTTTGGCATAGGGGAGGAAGAGACAAAGCACTCAAGGTGCTTTTGATTCCCACATGAGCTCTTAGCTCACGTGGCAGGGTAACCACAACTAAGGCACAGGTGGCACTTTGACTAGAGATCGAGTCTCGCCAAGGAGTGCATTGTGGTATTTAATTTTTGTGCATGGTATATGGTCTATGGTCTATGATTTTTGGTGGCACTTAGTTGAAGTGCATGATTTAATTTTTGCATTGTGGGTATGATATGAGCACGTGGTGTATTTGATTTAGTGAGTGCCTAAGGAGTTAAAAGGAGGGTAAGGTAAATTATTTTTTACCTTAAACAAAAAGTGATAAATAGTTTTATTGAAGGTTAAAAGTAAATTGCATTATTTTATAAAGTCAATTGTTTTGAAAATACAATTTTAAGTAGAGTTACATAAGTAGGATTTTGGATTACCTCAAGCATTAAATTTTTGAAATATATTATAGTGAATCTGAGTGATTGAAATATTTATTTGATAAGTTTGGAGATAATAAGGTGTATTTGAGTCTTGTTAATTTTTTAATGGTGAATTAATATTCAGGAAATATTTGAGTGGAGATTTTTGATATCTAACCATTGAGATTGGCAAAGAGATTGATTGTGATTGAGACAAATTTTAAGGTCAAAACTCCATCAAACAAAAGGTATGGGCATATCATCCTTGTGAGTGAAATTTTGATTGGTTGGATGTTGTGAATGCTAAGTTGGAGTGAAAATGTTTGTTTGATAAGCATTGTTGAGTAAAATTTCATGTGCATGATTGGTGAATGTTTGTGAGAACATTTGAGTGAGAAATTGAGAACTATCTTGAACTAGTATTTGTGAAATATCATGAGTATCATTGTTATGTGTGATTTTTTGATAAGCATTGTTTGAAATATTTGAGTAAACCTTCATGTGCATGACTAGGGTTTGTGAAAATATCATGAGTATAATTTTATGTGAATGAGGAATAATCTTGAGTCAAGTATTGAGATTCATAGTGTGAGTTGTTGAAAGTGTAGTGAAACACTTGTTTAGGGTTTGTAAGCAAGTTGTATTTCATTGAGTGAATGGTTGAGTGGATTTGATTGACCATAGTTGGTTTAAAGTGTTGGAGTGATAGTTCAATATTTGTAAAATAAATTGTTTTTTATTCTTAATTTATTTGAAAAGAGTTTGGAAGTGATTGAGTGCTTGTGAGTGTGAAACATATTGAGTCTCTAACAATTCTCTATATGCTTCTATGGTTTAAACAATATTATGTGTGAAAATTGTTTGTGGGATTGAAGAGGTTTTATATGAGAGATTGAGTTGATTTTTGTATGCAAGTTTTGTAATTGATTTGAATAAGATTTTGTGAAAGCTTGTGAGCATATTTGAGTAAGTACTAGAGGGGACTTAAGGATATATTTATGTGAGCTTTTGTGGAATCTTACAAGTATATTTGAGACAAGTCTTGGTGAAGACTTATTGAGCAGATTGGACAAGTTCTAGTGAGGACTTATTGAGCAGATTTGAGAAAAGTCTTTGTGAAGACTTATGGAGAATATTGAACAAGTTATAGTAAGGACTTGTTGAGCATATTTGAGGTAGGTCTTGGTGAAGACTTATTGATTAGATTGGAAAAGTTCTAGTAAGGACTCGTTGAGCATATTTAAGGTAAGTCTAGTGAAGACTTGTGGGTAGATTAGTTTGATATTTTGCGGAAGCTTATGTAACAACCCTCCAAAAACCTATTTTGTTATACACCTATTTTTTTTTCAAGGATAAGATATTCCTAATGTATTTTTGGATGCATGAGACATTTTTTTTTACTGATAGGGTAGTGCAAAGGAAGGAGGTCTCCTAAACAGGAAGAATGATTATTTGAATGCAATATAAGTCAAGGAAGATGATGATAAGTGGTGTATTTTCTAGTTGATAGGGGCAAAGAACCCTATAGGCAATGCATTCACCAACGGTCCATGTAGAATCCATATCATATAGCTACATTTGTAGGAGTGTATGATGTTTGATAATTTTTGAATTATGATGTTTGTATTGCAATGAAAGTTCTTAATGCATGGGAGCCATAGTTTAAATTATTTGAAAGCAATGAAAGTGCTTAATTCTTAGGAGTCATATTTTAAAAATTAATGAAATAAAATATAGAATAAGGATAAGGTTAACAATGTGCTAAGGTTTAAAAAAGGAAAATGTGTGTTGTTGAGAAGTTGATTTATTTAAAATTAATTTATATATATATATTTATTTATACATAAATATAACTAATTGTATAAATAACAATATATAAGTATTTTAAAAATAAATAATACTTAATATTCTAAGGTTGCTCTAGAAACAATGAAAATAAAGGAATTTAAACTATTGGCATATTAAAGTATACAATAAAGTAATACATAAATTAAAAAATTATTGTTGGCATTCTTTAAATGGGTTATGTGGGGATTTTTTGGCATTCCTTGGAATTTAGTATGGTTTTTGAGCACGGGAAAAGTGGACACGACTTGGAATTTGGAGAATAGACAAATTTGGAAACCAAAAACTCAAGTTTCTGCATGCAAGGAGTAGAGGAAAACCATATTCTAGATGGTGGATATACAGAGAAGGAGCAAAGTGAATAGTGTGGTGTTTATGGTTTTGGTGAAGGAAGGGCTAGGCATTGGAGGTGAAGAGATAATAGATCTTAGGTTATGGGATAGACATTGGAAAGCATGGAATATTTATTAGAGAAGCCATAACGTAGTAGCAATGGCAACCTTGTCCTCTGATTAAGGAATACCAACTTAAATCAAGGTCAAAATATGGGAGTTGTTTTAAAAAAAAAAATTCTGTAGAAACTAATGCATAGGTATGGAAGAGTCGGTAGTCAAAAATGTTAGCATGGTTGTTGTATAACATCATTACTTTAGAACAAGACAACTAAAGGGTTTTGGTGTATAATTATCTTATAATGTTTGGGATGGTGCTATTTATATTATTAAAAACAAAATGAGTTAGACTTCTTTTAAAAACTCATTTAGATTAAATATTATAGAACCATTGTCACAACACATAAACTGGTGTAGGCAGACCGCTTTATCTTTTATTTATATAGCATAAATTTTATGGAGTAAAACAAAAATAGAAGATATTTATTTTTATTTGCTTAAATAAGAGGTAGTATCTATTCCTTTAATTAAGATAATTAAAAATAAATCATAAAATATAATAGTAATTTAGACTTAAGACTCGTTAATTTGATTGCAATAGTTTAAAAAATTATTTATTTCTATTCAGCCTTAGTGATAAACATACATTAAAGAAATATGAAAACTAGTTGTTTTACGTTATCTTAATAAATTTCAAAGCTATTAGGGGATGTTGTGTGTTTGCATAACCTTTGTTTAGTCAAACTCCTTAGACATTTCAACCCATAGTTAAGTATGAAAAAGGGAATTCAAGATTGTGGATTAGACAATCTTAAAAATGCAACCTAAGGTTGTGGGTAGGACAACCTTGATAGAAATTCAAGATTGTGGGAAGGATAATCTTGTGAAGGCAAATATTAATGGTGTTGCAGGTAGGAAATCACCATGGAAAACAAATTTTAATGATGATGCGGGTAGGAAATCATCATGGATCAGGGCTCTAATCATACTTCTGAAGAAAAAGGGTCAGAACGGGAGGTAACGAAGGGTTGTATGGGCATCCCTTCTAGGTTATCCCTGCTAGTGATGAGTGGTGAATTGTGCTTGACTAGGTGTTATCGACAACACGATGGTATGGGAAATCATGTTGGTTAATCAACACAAGACGTCGGGTGGTTACCAGGGTATTGGTAAGACCCTAGATGATGCTCCAAGGAGAATGGTTGATCGTCTAGCTCGAGCATGTATGCGCTAAGTCTTACATGATATAAGACATAAAATTTGACAATCATGTTAAGACATGGGAAAGTTATGCGTCACACCTCTAGGTGTTATGGGCCCTAGAGGAAAAGAAACCCACTACCTGAACTTAGGATCTCGGGAGGAGAGTGAAGTTCAAAATGGGCAACTATACGGGATTTGGCCAATCTCGATCTCATGAGTATTTTGACTATAGTGGAATGGCACTCATGAAGATGGATTTAACATGCTCATACTAGAAAATGAAACAGAAATGAATAAAATAAAGAAAAAATTTCTCATATTGAATCCTCTGATATTAGAAAACCAAGTGGGAAGACTTGGGGTGAATGGACAACCAAGTGGGCAGACTTGGGGTGTTACATTTGGTATCAGAGCCAAGGTTGTGAATATTTTAAATAATAAAATTTTAGAAAATCTATGTCAAATCTAATTTGATGTTACCAATGTGTTCACCTAAGACTCAAAAATTTGACAAGGCTCTTTGTTTTGTTGGGCAGGCAATGGCATCTGGACAAAAATCTAGTTCCTCAAAAAGAACTATGGTGGTTCAATGGGAAGGGCTGATCGAGAACCCTAGAAGGGTCATTCAAAAAGTTATGTGGATTGGGGCATTAGAGGAAGTCGTAGAACATCCTCGAGAAAAGAGGAAGGAAAAAGAACTAGTTAATAAAGAGGATAAAATGGTTCGGATGGTACAACTATTACGAGAGAAAATGAGCCAATAGAAAGAACAAATGGAGCAGAAAAGTGCTCAAATGGTTGAACACATGGCACAAAAAAATGCTCAAATGATAGAGCATATGGAGCAGCAAAAAGCTCAGTTGGCTCAATAGCAAGAAATGATTTCCCATCAACAGAAAATAATAGAAAATCTGTCCAAAGGAAAAGAAACGGTAATAGTTGAGGATGAGACAACTATTGACCTAGGAAGGAAACAAGTAGGTTCAGAATTGGAAAAGGATATGCGAAGAATTGATATAGCCAAATTTGATGGCAAAGGTGATGGGGAAGAAGCTGAAAGATGGTTGAATAGTGTGGAAGCATATTTTGTGGTTAGGACCCTTTCATCTAAATTGAAAACCTCATGGGCAGTATTTTGATTGATTGGAGCTACCGCTGATTGGTGGGATACATATAGGAAAACTCACAATGTGGAGGTTGCCGATGTTCATTGGGACACATTTGTTTTGGCATTTAAGGATAGGTTCCTAACACCGCAATTTTACCTTGAAAGGACTACAGGATTTTCAAGGTTAACATAGGGTAGTATGTCTGTAATTGAGTACTATCAACGATTCATGCAATTGCTCAAATACATGCCTGAATATGAACAGAGGAATGAGATTAAAATTTAGAAATTTCTCCTAGGGTTACATCCAAAAATTGGACACTTGATTCTTATGTTAAAACCTGCTACCCTAACTATTGCTTATGACTTGGCTCAACAAGAAGAGGATAATTTTAAGGCCAAGAAAGCTTATTATCAACAATCTTCAAAGAAAGAACCATAAAAAAAGAAAAGTGTGGGTCCAACCAAGGGAGACAGGGGTTGGAACAAGAATCATGGAAATGGGAATAGAAACAGGTTTGACAAGAATAAGAATAGGTACCAAGGAAACAAGGGAAATCAAAATTATCGGGGTGGCCAAAGAAATTTTAGGGATAGGTATGAGCAAAGATCTAATGCACCAAAAGTTGGTACATATGAAAATAATGAGGGAAATATGAAAGAGAGGGCACCACGAACTAGATGTTGGATTTGTAAAGAACCTCATTATGCTGATAAATATCCTTTACGAGCAGATAAGAGAAAATAACCTGAGGAACCTGCTCATAAGATATATGCAGCAACAGGTAACTCTAAACTTAGTGGTCAAGCAACACCTTTTTTGTTGAAAGGTAAACATTATAATAGAAATGTTTGTATTTTGGTTGATTTTGGAGCAACTGATAGTTTTGTTTCACCAAATATTTTGAGGGACATATCGAAAATACCTGGATTTATGGCTAATGGGTGGAAAGTTGAGTATGGGTCTGGGAAAACCTATACTATTGACCAATGTCTATTTGATCCTCAGATAATCCTACCTCAAGGACAAACCCGATGGCATTTATATGTGGCTCCATTGCATACCTTTGATATAATTTTAGGTATGGATTGGCTCAAAGCACATAAAGCATTGTTAAACTTTGAAGAAAGATGGATGGAATTCACTGATGACACCAAGCAAAGGATTCGGGTTCACTGTGGATGTGAATCAATGGAACCACATATTTTGACTGCAATGCAAGTTAAAAGAGCTTTGAGAAAGGGTAGTAGAGTCTTTGTGGTTAAACTTAATAAAAAGGAAGAAAATGAATCCGGAGCGAGTCTTTTCCAAACCTATCCAGTGTTAAATGACTTTCATGATGTTTTTCCTAAAGAATTACCTGGTCTTCCACCCCATAGGGAGTTTGATTTTACTATAGAACTTTTTCTAGGAGAAATACCAATAGCTCGAGCACCCTATAGGATGACCACAATAGAACTACAAGAACTTAAGACTCAACTTCAAGAAATTTTAGAAAAATGACATATTAAACCTAGTGTTTCACCGTGGGGTGCACCAATGTTGTTTGTGAAAAAGAAATATGGGACACTAAGGCTATGTATTGATTACATAATGTTAAACAAGATGACTATTAAGAATAAGTACTCTCTACCCAGAATAGATTATTTGTTTGATCAACTAAAAGGAGCCACAATTTTCTCCAAAATTGATCTTAGATCTGGTTATCATCAATTGAGGATCCAAGAAGAAGATACCCATAAAACTACTTTTCAAACTAGATATGGTCATTATGAATTCACAGTGTTGCCTTTTGGGTTGACCAATGCTCCAACAACTTTTATGAATTTGATGAATAGTGTGTTTCGAGAACAATTAGATCGGTTTGTGTTGGTGTTCTTGGATGACATACTAATCTACTCCAAAAGCAAAGAAGAGCATGATCTTCATATGAGGACTATTCTTGAAATACTTAGAAAGAATCAATTATATGGAAAAATGTCCAAGTGTGAGTTTTATGCAACCCAGGTACAGTATTTGGGTCATATAATTTCTGCTGAAGGAGTGTCTATTGATCCAAATAAAATTGAGGCTATTATTGATTGGCTTGCTCCCACAAATGTTTTTGAGGTGAGAAGTTTTATGGGGATGGCTGGATATTATCGTCATTTTATCCAAAATATTTCTAAGATAGCCTATCCAATAACCAATCTCCAAAATAAAGGAAAAGCCTTTAAATGGACTAAAAAATGTGAAGAAGGTTTCAAAATACTTAAATAAAAGCTAACATCAACACCTATTCTCAGAATAGCAGATCCCAAGAAACCATTTTTTGTATGTACTAATGCTTCTTTGGAAGGATTAGGTGGGTTTCTCATGCAAGAGGATGGTGTTATTGCCTATGAATCCCAAAAACTTAAGAAACATGAATTAAACTATGCCACACATGACTTAGAATTGGCTGCGGTTGTGCATGCTTTGGCAACCATAAAAAATTTTAAATAAAAAAAAAAAAACAAAAATTTGAAAATGTGGTGACATTATCCCCTGGAAAAAATTTTAAGCCCAAAAAAACAAAAAAAAAAAAAAATTTACTCAGCCAATGCTCAATGCTAGACAAAGGCATTGGATGGAGTTTCTCGTGGAATATGACTTTGGCATAGAATATATTAAAGGAAAAGAAAATAAATTAGTAGATGCTTTAAGTAGAAGAAGGCATATCAATGCTATGTCACATTGTCAATCTACTATAATTGATCAAATAAGGAAACTATAGATTCAAGATGAATATTCTCAAAAGTATCGAGAATTGGTTCAACAAGATTTTGATAAAGCAAAGGGATTTAGAATCTGGGAAGATACATTATTCTTTAAAAATAGGATGGTGGTACCAAGCGACCAGGACCTGCAAATAATAATACTGCAAGAGGCACATAGTGCTCCATATTCTGCTCATCCAAGCTATGTGAAGATGTATGAAACTTTGAAAAAAGAGTATTATTGGCCGGGAATGAAAAAGGACATTGCTGAATTTGTGGCTAAATGTTTAGAATGTCAAAAGGTGAAAGTGAAACATCTACATCCAGCTGGATGCTTATTTTTGCATGACATTCCACAATACAAATGGCAAGTGGTAACTATGGATTTTATTGTTGGATTGCCTAAGAATCATTTTTAGCATGATGCCATTCTAGTAGTAGTGGATAAATTGACTAAAGTGGCACATTTTCTACCTAGAAATATAAAATATGGAGCTCCTATTGTAGCCCAAAATTTTTCCAAGGAAGTGGTACGGCTACATGGATTCCCTGAAACAATTATATCAGATAGGGACTCTCATTTCACATCTGAGTTTTGGCAGGTATTGCATCAGGCATGGGGTACAAAACTCAATATTAGCACTGCCTATCATCCAAAAATGGATGGACAAATTGAAAGAGTAAATCAAGTCTTAGAGGATATGCTCTGCATGTATTATATGGACCATCAGACGAAGTGGGAAGATTATATTTTTCTAGTTGAGTTTTCTTATAATAATAGCTATCATACTTCTTTAGGTATGGCTCCATTTGAGGCTCTATATGAGAGGAGGTGCAGAACACCATTGTCATGGAGTAATCCGAAGGATCGAGTGATGATCAGGCCGGATATGGTCAGAGAAATGGAAGACCAACTTAATGAAATTCATAAAAAGGCTTAAAGAAGCCTCAAATCAAAAAAAGAGTTATGTGGACCTGAAGAGAACACCAAGGGAATTATCTGTGGGAGACAGAGTATTCCTAAGATTTAAACCTACTAAAAGTTCTATTAAATCCTCTAAGCTTAGTCCATAATTTGTAGGGCCTTTTGAGATTGTTGAAAAACTAAACCCGGTCGCCTACAAATTAGACTTGCCACCCAATTTATCCAAAATTCATGATACATTCCATGTGTCCCTTCTCAAGAAATATGTTCCTGATCCCTCACATGTTTGGAATGTTGATAAATTACATATGGATGATCCCCTATGCATTGAAGTACGACCAGTTAGGATCCTTGGATATCATATAAAATAGTTGAGAAAAATGAACATTGAATAATGCAAGGTCCAGTGGGACCAGTTTTCTAAAAATAGTGCCACATGGGAAGATGTGGCCATCATGAAAAAATGATTTCCCTTATTTTTTGAGTACTTCTTGGACATTGTTATTTTTTTTAATTTACATGGTGGAATCGATAGAAATCTATCATTTTATGAAATTTTTTCCAAAAGCCACCACATAGATCTTCAGTAGTCCCTATTACCACCATGCCACAATCATTTTAAACCTTTTACGCCGCTGAAAGCACCAGGAAATGTTCTTGGACATTGTTATCATGATGACATAGTTTTATTTTGAATGAACAGTAACAATATCATATCTATTTTTTTTGAAGTATGATACATATACTTGGTATTTGTGCATGTTTTATATCATAGTTTTATTTTGAATATTATCATATCTTGGTTTTTGAATAATGATAAATGAACTTATGCATATTTTTATAATAGAATATGAATCAAAGTGAGAAGAATATGAATTTTATGATGTGTTGAATTGATTTTTTTTATTAACATGGCATTATTTTTCTTCTATTTATTCTTTAAATGGTAAATGCAAACACAAGGACTATGTTTAATATTAGGGGGGAGTATGTAAAAACCCTCCAAAAACCTATTTTTTTATACATCTAATTTATTTGTAAGGATGAGATATTGCTAATGTATCTATGACACCACATAAACAGGTGTAGGCAGACTGCTTTATCTTTTATTTATATAGCATAAATTTTATGGAGTAAAACAAAAATAGAAGATATTTAATTTTTATTTTCTTAAATCATAGGTAGTATCTATTCTTTTAATTAAGAGAATTAAAAATAAATCATAAAACATAATATTAATGTAGACTTAAGACTCTTTACTTTGATTGCAATACTTTCAAAATTTATTGATTTCTATTCAGCCTTAGTGACAAATATACATTAAAGAAATATGGAAACTAGTTGTTTTATGTTATCTTAATAAATATCAAAGCCATTAGGGGATGGTGTGTGTTTGCAAACCTTTTCTTAGCCAAACTCCTTAGATACTAGACACCATAGTTAAGTTTGAGGAAAGGAAATTTAAGATTGTGGAATAGTTAATCTTTAAATGCAACCTAACATTTTGGGTAGGACAACCTTGATAAAAATTTAAGATTGTGGGAAGGACAATCTTGTATAGACAAATTTTAATGGTTTTGTGGGTAGGCAATCACCATGGAAAATAAGTTTTAATGATGATGCGGGTAGGCAATCATCATGGATCAGGGCTCTAACCATACTTTTTATGGAAAAGGGGTTAGAATGGAAGGTAACGAAGGGTTGTATGGGCATCTCTTATAGGTTATCCCTTCTAGTGATGAGTGGTAAATTGTGTTTGACTAGGTGTTACCAAAAACATAATGGTATGGGACATTGTGTTGGTTAATCAACACAAGACATCGGGTGGTTACTAGGGTATTGGTAATACCCTAGACGATGCTCCAAGGAGAATGGTTTATCGCCTAGCTCGAGCATGTATTCGCTAAGTCTTACATGATAAAAAATATGTATAAATTCTAGAAATCATGTTAAGAAATGGGAAAGTATGCATCACGCCTCTAGGTGTTATGGGCTTTAGAGGAAAAGAAACCCACTCTTGAACTTAGGATCTCGGGAGGAGAGTGAAGTTCAAAATGGGAAACTATGTGGGATTTGACTAATCTTGATCTCATGGGTATTTTAACTATAGCAAAAGGACACTCATGAATATGGATTTAACACGCTCATACTAGAAAATAGAGCAAACATGAATAAAATAAAGAAAAAATTTCTCATATTGAATCCTCTGATATTAAACAACCAAGTGGAAAGATTTGGGGTGAATGGACAACCAAGTGGGAAGACTTGGGGTATTACAGCTTACAATACAAATTTGAGGTAAGTCTTGGTGAAGACTTGAGAGCAGTTTGAGCAATTTCTAGAGAGGACTTGTGGATAGAGTTGAGGCATGTATTTGAGAAGACTTGTGAGCAAAGTTGGTTGATTGATTTGTTCAAACCTTGATTTAAGGTTTGGGGAAAATATAGCAGAGTTGATTTGTGATTGGATCAAGCTTTGTGTTGAGGCTTCTGCACAAATTTGAGATAGATATTGAGCAGATTTATGCTAGACCAAAGGATAGTTTTTAGTATAGATTTGAGACAGATATTGAGAATATTTTTGCTAGATCGAAGGAAAGCATTTAGTATGGATTTGAGATAGAGTTTGAGAATATTTATGCTAGATCGAAGGATAATGTTTAGTGTATATTTGAGATAGATATTGATTAGATCTAAGAGCAAGCTTTGGATGTGATAGAGTAGAGGAGAGTAGTCTCTAGTGTATAGAGATCCATTAGCCATGGTAGTGAGGATAGAGGTTTTATGAGTGAGAATATGAGTATTCAATGGAGAGAGATCCACAAGCCACTGTAGTGGAAGTAGTAGTCTTCTAGAGGATCACCAAATAGAGAAGAGGAAAAGGAGTTATCTTGTGGATAGAGTTCCACGAATTAGCTTAGGATATTGGTGTCTCATGTGGATGGATATCCATGAATTTGATTAGGGGATTTGTGTCTCCTTTGGACAGAGATCCATAAAAATTGTAATAGAGAAAGGATTCCCAAGATATTTATTCAAAAAAATTTAGTGGAATATTTTCTTTGTGGAGTAGCCCACATTGGATGAAGCACATTAAATTAGTGTCTCTATTGTGTTTGGTGATTTGTGCCTTGCTTTGATTACAACTATTGATATTGCCATTGATATATTGCATAATATTTTTGGGGAAAGAAAAGTAAAAAGTGGTCTTATACTATTCACCCCCCTCTCAGTATAAGCTTGTTTTCTTCATCTCCAACGGGACCTTTTTCTTAGACCTCTGAATTTTTCAATCTTCAGCTTATTGCTTCAATTACTGGATCAATTCCAAATAGGATATTCTTCCTAGCTATTATAGAAAGCTTCTCAACATTATTTGAGTCAACTCTTCTCTACAATAAATTATTATAAAAATGATAATGGAAATTTATTTAAATCTAAATAAAATGAACTTCACTAGATTATTTGTCAAACTAGTGGAATCAATGTTGACTCCTAGTCTTCACTCCCCAACTCTGTAGAAAGACTAGCCAAATATAAATTTTAAAAATTCTAAAAATAATATTTCCTATCTCCTCTCAATATCTCCTATGTATCTCCCTATCTCCTATCAATATCCCTTGTGGATCTGATACCACTGTTAGATTTTTATGATAGATATTTAATGAAATACAACCACAAGGATTAAAATAAGCAAGCAATATTATATCTATGAAAATGACAATATACTAAGCATGTAAATATGATGAGAAACTTGAGAAAATACTCATAAAATAGCCATTAATGAAAGCTCATAAAAATTATACAATGCTATGATATGGAGGTCTCATACACTCCATATTGCATAAAATGCTCTACATTGTGTCTACTACTACTCTATCTTATGCACTAAAAAAGATCTCTCTTATTCAACTCTAATAATACCTATATATAATGAGACATGACATCTAGCCTTCCATATTCCTATGAATCATCATCTTCCTATTCTTAAGGACTCATGTACATGTGGACTATATGCACATTTACATCATTGCGCATTCTAATAATACTTGTGCATTTATTCTATTGCATAAAGTAATTACTTAAATCCTAATATAAGACAAAATCCTAATCTAAACATGTATCCATGAAGGTATATTAGCATGTATTATATATTGTAATATATTCCAACATTACCCTAGACTGCTCTACTACCACCAATAAAGAATCCTTCACTATATCCCAATTATGTTGGTAAAAAACTATAGAGAGCCCATATGGACATGGGTATTTATCCTTATTAAAAGATAAAATATCTAAATGAACTTATTCTAGAGTAATAGGCTCCATTAGTTTCCTATTGTCTTCATTTGTTATAACTGAAGGTACATCTTGAAGAAGTTTATTGTTTAAAATTTCAGTCTCATTTGATCCTAGAACATTTTGATAAAAATACTTTATCTCTTTTCTAAATTCACTTTGATATTCATTCCAAACCCCTTATATTGATTTAATTCTACTAATTTTATATGTTTATCTTTGTACTATAGCTATCCTATGAAAAAATTTGTATTTCTATCTCCTTCTTTTAACCAACTCTATCTTGATTTTAATCTCCAAAATTTCTCTTCCTTACTCAAAATATTATTATATTCTCTATGAAACTCCCTATCCTCTAAGCTTGGATTATTATGATCACCTTTTTGGAATTTTTAAAGTTTATATTTTAGTTCTTTATTCTAAAAAAATATTTTCAAAAGTGTTCTTGTTCAATTATTTTAATCTAGACATCATAGATATAATTTATTTTAAAAGAGCATACAACCCACCATTTCTTAAAGAATTCCACATTTGTGCTATCATGTCAACAAACTGAGGATGGTCTTCAAGATTTGATCATATTTAAAATATGATATTTTTTTAATTCACTTACCACCATTTTAACTCTTATTGGTCAATGATCTGAACCAATCCTTGTTAAGGTATTAGATTTACCACAATTTCTTTCATCTAGCCAATGATATAAGAGTATGCATCTGTCTAAGTTTTTTGATATTAGGCTATGGTTTACCTTATTTTTGGTCCAAGTATAGTTATCTTCTTCAAACTCAACCTCCCATAGATTATTGTTTTAAATAAAATCTGAAAAATATCTCATACTTTGGTTTAATTTCCTACTTCCCCCATATTTTTCATCTAGATTGGTTATGGCATTAAAATTTCCTATGAGCATAAATAGGGTTTATTGGTCTTTAATTCTCATAAAGGCTTCAACCCTACTCTAAATTTTCAATCTACTTAATTTATTTTTACGTACATAGACATTGATAAGGATGAAATGAATATCTGCAAAGTAGCAAGTGACTAAAGAGACTAACCAATGTCTAGTTTTATGAATGGTTACATAGGATGTTCTAGAAGGATTTGAACAATTTAGAATTTCCCCTACCACTCATTTAGAATCCATAGCATCCCATGCATACTACTTTCATAGTTTTTGAAACTTCTTCTTTTGTCATTTTAGTTTCCTAGATACCAAGAATATTAAGCTTATTACTTAAAAATAGATCTTTGGTACATCTCTATTTTTAGGGGGCATTAGCACCACTTATATTACATGATATTTAGGGATTGTTGTCCCTACCTGTGTATTACTAATATCATTTTATTATTTGGTAAAGATAAGTTCAACAACCTTTTTTGTGTTGCTTTCTCTATGTTTTCTCTTGTTTCCTTGGATCCTGCTTGATAATTTAATGGTTTTCCTCTTTTTTCATTGCCTATATCAGGATTAGGTCTTATTATTTTATTCCTCAATATTCTTTCACAATTTTTTTTGCATCATATTTATCCTCTACTGGCTCTGCTACAAAATCTTTTGACTTATCCAGCTTATTTTATGGTATTTCCTTATTAATGGAAGAGGTATTAAATTCTAAAGTTGCATTTTCTTACCAATTTTTTCTCTTGAATGGTGCATGGTATTTCAAGAGAGTATTCAAAATCTGATGATACACACTCCTTAGGTTCAATGAGAAAGTTCTTTCCTAAATCAAGATCGTACTAAGTAAATAGTTCTTTGTTAATATGTTGAACCTATTGTACTATGTCTTGTAAGTTTTGATTTACTTTTTTTGCATACACTGAAGCCTCAAAAGAGCTTGTATTTCATCCAATATCCTTCCTTATTGGTCTCCACTGTTTATTTTCTTTCATTTTTCTAGATCTATTTTTTGGAAGTTGAAAACCATCTTCATCCATATCCATTTGTAAGTTTCTCTTGTGGTTTTCTATATATGATTCTATTGGGCTCTTCTTAGGGCATGATCTCTCAATATGCCCCACCTCATGACATCTTCTACATCTAAAATATATGTTTTCATAATCTATGGTTTTGGTCCACATCTTATCTACATACATAAGAATAATTTATTTTGGTAAAGCTTTACTTATATCAATCATGACCAATATCTAAGCATAAATAGACAAGAATCCATCTTTTGTAGTATCTAAAATCTCAATAAATTCTCTTAGAGTGTTTCCTATTACCTTGAAGACATCTATTTCTCAAAATTCAATGGGTAACCCAAACATCCTAACCCAGACTGGTACTAGGGATATATTTATATTTTCAGGTGTAAAACCTTTATACCGATGGGTAAGGAAGAGTCCTACTCTTCCCGTAAACAAAGGACCTCCTTTTAGTATTTTTTCTCTTTATTCCTTAGAACAAAAAATGTCTGGGAAGAAACCTTTGGAAAGAAGCATAAAATAACTATTGGAGACTTCCAAATCCTATCTATCCATTTTTTTAAGGATGAAGGCACTAGAAAATACCCATTAAATTTACCAAAAATTATCCTATATTGGAGCAATGAGTATCTCTTTGATATGCACTCACTAAAATATACCACTAGAGATGATTCTAAGAATTTAAATATAAATCAATCCATGGAATAGAAACTAAAACTCAGGACTTCGTTGTTGAAGCTATGCTCACTAAGAGAGATTTTATGCCTTTATTTAGGAGCTTTTCAAGGGACGACTTCAAGATAACAAAAAAATTCCTAGATAGTTGGAACAACGACAAGGTGATCATCCATGGTAAAACTTACGAAATCAACATCAAGTTGCTCACTTAACTCATAGGCCAACTGGTGAGAGGGAGGTCAATTTAGCGTGATAAGCATAATTAGGAGGTAGAACTGAAGGACATCAAGGATAAAGCACTCTACAAGAAAGTGAGGATGAGAATGAAAAAGACAGAGATCCCCACACCATAGAATAGTGTAATGAAGCCAATTATGGAATTTTTTACAGTTGATGATCTTGAGAAGGTACTTTACAATTTTCACTTTGCCTTTTACAATCACTTTAGGGATTTTAATTTAGTGACGATACCCCAATTTATCTGTAATTCCATTAACTATTCCATAGAGAACATCCATAGAAATAAAAGTGATGACTTGCCCTCACATCAGGGCCTCTTCAAAGTCCTTTATAACCATTGGCTCATCCATTTCCCTCAAGGCATTACTATCCCTGTTGTTCATTCCACCAAAGGAAAACCTAGCCCTACCCTTGCCAAATTCAGTTAGACGCAGGCTAGTCTATCCCCCTATTATTCCCTGGCCATGTTAGCCAAGAAAAGAGTAGCTATAGAAGTAGTGAAAATTTTGAGAAATAAAGTAATCAATAAAATTAAACTTGAGATCCCTAAGAAATTAGAGAGAGTTGTAAGATCCTCACCACATCTAGAAACAATTACAAAAAAAATAAAACCTTGGTAATCGACTCATATGAGGAGGATATGGATGTACCTGACCAATGACTAAATCAATATATCATTAACTCAATTTCCAACTGCATTTCTCACATAATGAAACTCTGTAATACCCTAAATATTCTATTTCTCAAAAATAAGTTCTATGAAAATTATGTAAAGGACAACACCATGGATGAAGTGAAGGATGATGACAAGAACTCTACGACTTTTGAAAATGCTGAGGATGAAGGTGAGGATGAGATAAAAGAAGAGCCTAAGGATGAATATGTTGAAGCTAAAGAGGAGGCTTAATGCCTTCTTTGTGCATGATCTATTGTTTATCTTAGGGTATCATCATGTTTTGCCCATCCTCTTTTTTTGTTCCTTTTTGTCTTCCTTATTGTGGGATTATGTTCCCCCATTTTTACTTCTCGCTTTGTCTTTTGCTTGTTCAACACTTTTGTTGTTGATGTAATCAGGTTTTGGGAGCCTATCAAAACCCCTTTTCAATAAATCATCGAAAAAAACTCAAAATCTATTGAAATTTATCATAATGTCTTATAGCAAATATAAAATTTTATAAAAAGACAATAATAATTTGCATGCAAAATTTCTAATATAAAGAAGGGAAAATAACTTAGCAAAATGTCCAGATAGAATACCTTACCTCACTAAAATCCTAGCCCTTCGTTGCTCTTCATATAGTCATATATCCCTCAATATTGCTTAGTTTCCTTCATATTACCACTCATTTTAAAGCTATTAAAAATTTGAAAAAGTTGGTACAAGAACTAGTTGAATAAAATATCCCTTCATGGATATATGGCTCCTAAAATATGGGATAATGTTTACATATGCCACTTTTATTCTTACTTGTAAGCTTAAAACCAACTATTGTTAAAATTAACAAATAAAATTTAGGTCCCAATATTTTTTAACAATACCACTCTACATTAAATAAATCAATGAGGAATTAGAAAAATAAAAAGGAACTAAGACATCAACAATATATAAGTACTCACAATAGAACAAGGCAATAATTTACATAGACCCCTTATAGGAAAAAAATAGAAATGCTTCACTTGTTATGACTACAAAAGGTGAATAAAGCTTACAATAATTGATTAACAATTTAACCATTATTTTTTCTATCATAATATTACAACTCCCTATCAACTATACTCCTCAAATCACTAGGGAAATCATCCCTCCATAGAATTGGTTCAGGACTATCTACACCTTTATTGGTTAACCAATCCATTGCTTGGTTTCTCTCTTGATAGATATGCACTATATTAACCACCTAAAAGGCTACAATGGTCTCTGTTGCACCTAATATAATATATAATATCTTCCAAATAGGTTTATTATTACCCCTTAGGTAATTAATAATATTTTATGAGTCACCTTCAATAATTCAACTGCTTTATTAAGCCCATGCCTATGAATAGGACCTTTGTTTCTGCCATATGGTTGAATTGAATTCCATAAGATTTCACAAGTGCCACTATGATATTTCTACTTGGATTTCTAAAAATTTCTCCTCGTTCCTTACTATGGTTTCCCTTAGCTTACCCATCAAAGTTCACTTTAATCCAACCAAGTTAACATGATTTCAAACCAATATTCCATCTATCTAATCTTTTGAGGTCAATATCATAATTTTGTCTTACAGGAAAGCCCTATTTGAAAGCAATTATGACTTTCTCTACCCTTCCTCCATCATTATTATGAGGTATAATATAGATATTACCCTTAAATACATCCAAATATTTCATTCCTATATATTTTATTAAATATTATATTATGTCTTTCCTTCCAAATACCCCCAAAAAAGTGAGGTAGGGCTAGCTTTCAAGATTGATATAACCCTAAAATGGAAAAGGGATATTTCTATTGTTCCAATAAATATATAACATCCTTTGGCTTCACCCACTAAATTTTGATATCATCAATTTGAAAGCCTTTGAAGCGAAGGGGCACTCCATCAATATATGATAGATTGATTCTTCACTTTTAACATATAACACACATCTATTTGGGAGAGAAAATAACCTTCTAAATATATTGTCCAATATTACAATATTATATTTTATGGACATTCATAAGAACAAGGTAATATTTGGAAAATCTTGCTCTAAATTTTATATGCATAAAATCTACTTAGAGAAGGATAGATCTAGGATTCATATCTTGATTTAACTAAATAGGTACTATAGGTATTGAGATCCTATATAATAGTATCTCTATCCTTATTTTGGCTTAAATTATATCCTTATAACAATTTCTTTATATTCGTAATTTCTTGTTGAATGTCCCTCAAACTAGAATGCCTATAAATATTTTTTTATTATTTTCCATCGATTCCTCTATTTGTAAAATATTTGACTTTTGTTCTAAAGGAATCAACCAAAAGTATTCTAGTAGGATTCAATTCATCAATAATCCCTAGAGGAGTATACATGAGCCACAAGTCTTTCTAGACTAGAATCCATTTCTAACCTTTTATCAAATCCCTTTTAAAAGAAGCAGTGTCATCTTACCCAAATTATTCCAAAGAGAGGAACCTGGAGGAGGGTTTACATATATTTAAAAATATTTATAATTCTCTAGATATTTAGCTTTGATCATATTTATCCATAAGGTCTCATTCTCTTGAATCAACCTCTATCCAATTTTGTTAACCAAGGATTTATTAAACCCTTTCATTTTTCTCAGTATCAATCCTCTTTTCCATTTAGTATTACAAACCTATCCCAAATTATAAATGATATTCTTTATTTGTTCCAACTTGTTTTCTACTTTAACCAATATTTTAAATAAATACATGCAATAAATAGGTAAGTTTTGCAAAATTGTCTCCACCAATTGAAGCTTCCTAGATTGGCTTAAAATCACCCCTTTACACCTTACTAGATTGTTTTAAAATTTATCTATAATTATTGCATAATTCTTCCTTCATTCTACCTTTAAAAATGGGCATCCCTAAATACAAGGGAAAATCATCTACTCTATAGTTGAGAGGTTTAGAAATTCTTTGTTTCTTCATTATCAGAATTTTAATGATGTGAATCTTACTCTTAACAAAATTGATCTTCATATTAGAATCTTATTCATAATTTTTAATAATATCTTTTATCTCCCTCACGTTAATTATCAAATTTTATCCCACTAATATGGTATCATCAACAAATTGTTGATGAGTAACTGCCTTAAAATTTGAAGCTAGTTTAAAACCCTTAAACCTAACAAAAATTCTAGCTATAGAGAATGATATATCTAAAATTAATATAGAGTAGATATAGGGAGATAGGGTCTATGTTGAGTGATAATTTTACCCAATTACAAAATTATACTCACAGTCAAGGTATTATTAGAAAACCCTCTCTTGCAAAGAAATTTAAAATTTCTCCAAGGTTTTTGTTTGCTTAATTTCTTACAATGCGCTTGAATGCTTGTGAAAATATGAAAATGTGATGAATACCTCAGAGGTGCAAGTAACTATTAACAAGGGACCCGTGGTTTGGTGTTTGATTTGATTTGCGATAATTTTATTGCTCACGTAATTATTGAAAATGTGAATTTATTGATCAACTATCTAATTTGAAATGATAATCCTTCAATGGTGATTTAGTCCATTTTATCTCAATTTTTTAACAAATTCTTTTTTTGTTAACAAATTTTATATTTTTTTGTTAACCAATTTTATCTTCTTTTGTTAACGGATTTTATCTTCTTTTGTTAACCAATTTTATCTTCTTTGATTAACAAATTCTATCTTGGATTGTTAAGATTTGCTTGAAATAAAATAAAATATTTAAAATATAACTTTGCAATGTAGGATCTTTGGAATAAAACCTTAATTATTCATTTTAATGAAAAGTTGAAATTTATTAAAATTTCCATTTTTACATAAAATGAAATTAATTTGATTGTTTGAAAAATATGAAAAGTTTGAAATTTAGAATTCCCTTTAAAAATGTGAATTTGTGTAAAATTTCAAATTTCAAATTCCCTTAAAAAATGTGAATTTGTGTAAAATTTGAAATTCTGAATTTCCTTTAAAAATGTGAATTTGTGGAAAATGAGAATTGGAAATGTAACTTTAAAATTATCGTGCTTCCTTTTGGTATTTTAAAATTTTATTTTTATTTTTTATTTTTATTTTGTGATTGATGAGATTAAAAAAAAAGTAAAAGGGCTAGGATTAGAGAAAATAAAACAAAAGACAAGTTGTCACAACTTTCAAAATTTCAAACCAAACCTGCATACACAATGTCCTACATTAAACCAACATTAGTTTGATCCATATTCACGTAGTCCAAAATTAATGAGGTGAAATATTTTAAGGGAAAAGAGCACAATATATTAAAAAAAAATAGTTTACCATCCACATGCATAAAACTCATTAGAATTTCTAAAATATTGCCAACATGAAAATATTTTAAAATAAATACATTTGCAACATATTGTGTTTCAATGGCTTCCAATGTTGAAACTTGGTGTAATCCAGCAACTTGGGAGGAGAGGTTTCTTCCACAAACTCTGGTTTTCGATGTGCAATCCTTACCAAAAGTATCTGACCCTTTTTCTATTTTTTAATTAATTCTTAAAATTTGCAACATTAGCTATTCATTTCTCTCTTCCTCTCATTTTGCTTCCTAATGTTTTCTTAAATAAATCCATTCTCCTTATTTATCCTCCTTTGACTTGTAACTACCGCGTAATCATTTCTATTGGTAACATTGTTTTGTGAGAGTATTTGGAATATCATTTTAGGACTTTCAGCATCTCTAATTAATAAATTCATCTTCTAAAATGAACTTTTCATCCTATACCTTCATGTTCTGACTAATGTTATATGAATTGTCCACTCTATCCTAGATGGATGCAGATCAAATTTAAATCTTGTACCCCTTGGCACCATTGATCCTCCAATACATAACATTTAGATTCTATGTTGAGGGTGAACAAAATGCAAAACCACATGGCATTATGGATTGGATCTGTCGATGATTTGTGTCATATTCAATTCCTTGGTTTGAGGTATTTGAATCAAAATGCCCCTACAATCTGACACACCTGAATGAAACCATCACCCATCTTTAGAAGATGCCTATCCATACCTGGACCTCATTCCTAGGAAGTTGTGACCCATCCCATAATGAACCATCCACCAATATAACTATGTTGGCATCATTCATACTAGGAAAAAACCATGTTGGCATGTTTGAGTGTTCGAGTTGTATGTTACACTACCCTTCATTGTTGGGAGGTGCACACTATGGAAAGAAAAAAATATGTGACACCGTCTAGTCAAACAAAACTCATCTGATTCTTTGATTCCACTCATAAAATCCACCTAATGTAAATGCCATGTCCAAGAAACCCATAAATTTAACCATCATTTCAAAACAATGTCCTTGTTAGGGGTGTCATTAAACCTCCCTCCAAACACATTTCAATCAAAGTACATCTAAACCCTCGAATGAGATACATTAAAGTAAAATACTGGTAGCAATATTCTTAAGATATGCAACTCATGAGAAATAACACAAATAATTATGTGTGTAATACCTCAAGTCTCACGTTTCAACTCAAAATGATGTTCGGCCAAATTTATGTAATTTTATTTTCCTAGTTTTTCTCAACACCTCCATGCTTATGATTGGTGATTTGATCCATGACCTCTACCAATATGATTTATTGATTTCTTTGTACATCCATTTTCTATAGCAATATAATCTCACAAAATACCCTCCACCTAACATGATGATAATGAAAGACTCTATGAGTACTTGTGGTCATTTCGTTCACTTAGCAATGATAAAACGATAGGATTACATATTCGATAGTAGTGGGTAGATACTCAACATCATTCATTGTTGATTCTATTAACGTATGACACACCCATGCAGAATATCTTTGCTGATGATGGTATAGTGAACTCCAAATAACTACCAAGAGGATCACAATTTGGTCCATTACGACGATGTAGGCATTGTTGTGGTGTATGACATGGGTGATTTTACATAGAAATAATACTCTTGTACCATACGCAGTGTATGGAATCCCAACCCTTGTGATATTAGGTGATCTATTTGAGAAATGAAATCTAAAGACAAAAATTAGTCCCACATGCATTCCGTAGCAACCGGATGGGAGGTTTATCAATGTGAAGACACGTCATTAGATATGATGAGTTTTTCACAAGACCCTCCCACATGCAAGTTGACTTCATTGTGACACTTGGCCATGCAACTTGGAGAATGTGCCTTGAAACGTGGGTCCTAACATTGACCACGCTCCTCATAAATCCAGAGTATTTTATAATATGAAAACATAAGCATAAAACGTAAGTTCAAAATTAAGCATGAAACATAACTTCAAATTTAACTTTAAACACACCCATGATATAAAAGGAAAATGAAAGTGCAATGAAAATATAAAAAAATATGATGATATTTTATTTTATTTTATTCATTTTATCATAATTTTTTTAATATATTTTTATTTATTATTATTATTATTTTTTATCTTTTATTAATGTAGGAGAATATGTAGATAATCAAGTAACTTGGAACTGCAAAAATGTTTAAGGTATGGATCAAAAATTCTCACTAAAAATAGTGGTTCAACTAGACTTAAACATTGATCTCTTCCTCACCTATTGTGGAATTTAACCCATTGAAATTTATGAGGAACTTCTCCTACAAGGATTTAAACTTGAGCTTCCTAAGGTTGACAAAAATATCAACTATAAAAATAATTAATGCTAAAATCACAACCATGGTCAACCTCCTTTTGGCAACATGAACCTAGACTCTCCTTGAACACCTTGAAACCAAGGTATGTAATTTGACTTTGTAATCAACCATACAAAACTATTTGGTACAAATTAACCAACAAAATCCTCAATGTAAACCAAAACTTTCAATAAACATCAAAATTTAAGGTGGGTCCCCAAAATTAGGGTGTGTTGTGTGACAACCACAATAAATGGTAACTCTGTTGGGAAATGCTCCTAAGCATTTCAGATGAAGAACCTGATCTAAAACAAAGAAAACCAAATATTAGAGAAATATATATTATCTAGCAATATCCAAAGAAATTGGGGTAAATAGCTTCAAATAAAAACAAATGAACCTTTTGCCTCTGCTCAATGTGTGAACTATGATTCATTTTGTATTCTTGAACCAATTCATATTCCATAATTTATTTTACATTTAATCTATAGAATTGCACTCATAAATATGTGCCTACATTTCTCCATTGCCATCCAAGCATCTATAGCCCCAGTGGAGATGACCTTGATCTCTTATAGGCAATGCTCTATTGCCAGCCAGGCATCTATAGCCCTGGTAGATATTATCAGAATCAATTGGGATCTAGATTTATTTACATTTATCTCTCATTTTTTATAAGCATTTGATTTATTTGTAAATATCGTATGTGCCCCTTGGGTTAGAGACCACTTAAGGCTAAATATGGAGTGTATTAGATTTTTTCCTTAATCTGCAAACCATAATGACTTTATCCTTCAAGGTTTCAAAGAATACCCTTTAATATAGTGAGTTACATATGGAGATTTAGTGAAATATTTCATTGTTCCAAAATACACTATCTTAGTCAAAAATCTAAGAATGATTACTATATAAATTTATTTCATTTTACTCAATTTCACCCGATTCTAAACTAGGCAATCCATCCTACGTGACAAAGGAACAATTATCAAAAAAGAAAGTAGAAGTTAGTAGCTATTACAAAACACTACCTCAATCATAGGAACAAACCCAAAAGTGTAAAAAATCCAAAACTGAAAAATTCAAAATGGAAGCAAACCAAAACTACAAAGAACTAAAAAACAAGTGATAATCTATTCCCTAAACCTGAAACACTGAACAAGAAAGCAAATAGAAAAATCTTGTGAAATAATATATTATGTACAAAAGTGAAAACAAGTCAAAAGCTAACTACAAAAGCACGAAAACCAAAAATTTATATACAAGAATATACAAGTAAAGTACAAATGATGCAAGAATGTAGCTGTTTCATGGGTGAAAATAATGCTTGAGAAACTGCCCATTAACAGGTAAATGAATGTCCTCCCCACTCAAAATTTTCAATCAAAAAGTGTTTTCTCCAAGAATTTTTGAAATTTGATAAGGACCAAGCCAAAGATAGTCAAATTTATTATGCTCACCCTTTTTCTCATGTGCCTTATCCCATAATAAAACCAAATCAAAGATCCTAAATACCTTAATCTTAGCTTGTTTGTCGAACCACCTTTTAACAATATCCTGATGTTTACTAAAATGAAGTAAATTATCCTCTCATTTTTCATCTAAATGCATAAGGTGAGTAAGACAAGCTTCAATTTTATCATATATTTCAAGGTATTCCTTCATGAATTGTAAAGTTTACAATTTAATATTTGAAGAAAAATTGGATCCTGACCATAAAATAAATGATAAGGCGATGTTCCTATGGATTCTTTAATTCTTGTTCTATCTACCCATAATGTAAATTTCAATTTATTATGCCAATCCCGAGGATTATGTTCAAGCAATTTCTTAATAATTGAAAACAAGTTCTTATTAGATGATTCTGCTAAACCATTACCTTGTGGATAATAATTAGAAGAGAATTTGATGCTCACCTTGTTGTTGTATGCCCATTATATAAAATGAAGTGAAGTAAAAGTAGGACCATTATCACAAACAATTGAATATGGTATTCCAAATCTAGTCACAATGTGTTCTTCCAAAAATTGAATAACAACCTCAGTAGTGCAATTCTTAGTGGGAATAGCTTTTGTCCATCTAGTACAATAGTCAGTGGTGGTAAGAATGAAATTATGGGAAGCTAAATAATTAGGGTTTATAACCCCTATAAAATCTAAGCCCCATTGAGAAAAATATCTCATCTCAACTACGAGTTGTAATGGCATAGGTGCATGTCTCTCCCTATTAGCTACAAGTTGAAAAATATGGCAAGAATGTACATGGGAATGGGTATATTTAAATATGTGTGGCCAATAGTAACCAGATATCAAGATCTAGTGTGCAGTGGCATTTTCAGAACCATACCCTGTCCCATACTTACCATGAAACTCGTGTAATATCTGAGTGGCTTCCTCCTTATTCAAGCAACGAAGGAAAATTTCTTCATGGTTTTTCCTGTACAACACACTAGTTTTAATCATAAAGTTCACAGATATTTAAATGAAGAGCTCTCCTTTGTGTGGAATTAAAATGTGAAGGACACTTACCATTCAAAATAAAATAAACAATATCAATATACCATTCATCTTGCGTGATATCCTCTACATTATACTGTTGACAAGAAATATGAGGATCAATATCCATAAGTGTTTTTATCAAGCCTTGTCCCCAAACTAGATTCATTGGATGGATATCAAGATCAAAATATTGTAAGGTAGACATCCACTTTCCTCATTTTTTGCCTAGTTTATTCTGCATCAACATGATTTTCACAGCAAGATCAGGTACAATGGCAAAAATCTCTATTATGCAAAATGTAATGCCTAAACTTTTTGATAGTTTTGAACAAGGCATACACTTGTTTATCCAAAATGGTATATTTTAATTGTGCATATTTCAAAGGTGAACTCATAAAAGCAATAGGGTTTTCAGAATTACCTTCACTTTTCTAAGTTAACACGCTGGAAAATGAATGATCAGATGCAAAAGTATAAATGAAGAATGGTTTCTTGTAATCAAGACTTACCAAAATAGGTGCATTAGAAATGGTATATTTAACACTCTAAAAGGAAGTCCTAGCCTCACATGTCTATCTAATATTAACATCCTTTTTTAACATATCATTCAATGGTTTGATAATTTTAGCAAATCCAAAAATGAATTTCCTAACAAAACTAATTTTTCCAAAGAATGATCTAAGATCTTTCTTACTACCTGGAAGAGGAATATTTTGAATTGCCTCTATTCTTTCAAGATCTATAGAAATACCATTTTTTTATATTACATGTCCTAACAATTTCCCCTCAGTTACTCCAAAAATGCACTTTTTAGGATTTAGTGAAATGCCATGTTCTCTACACCTTTGAAGAACTTTTCTCAAATCATTAACATGGTCAACTCTATTCTTTGAGAAGACAAGAATGTCATCAACATAAATTACTATGCATTTACCTATAAAATATCTAAATGCATAGTCCATGGCTCTCTAAAATGTGGCACCTGCATTAAGCAAACCAAAAGGCATTCTCTTGTAAGTAAATGTTTCCCATTTAGTAGTAAATGCAACCTTCATTCTATCACATGGGTCAATAAGAATCTGATTATATCCAGAATATCCATCAAGAAAAGACATCATTTCAGATCCATTAACCATTTTTAAAATGTGATCGATAGAAGGAAGAGGGTAGTTATATTTCTACGAAGCTTTATTAAGGTTCTTGAAATCAATGCATAACCGAATCTCTCCAGTTTTCTTTCGAATAGGGACTATGTTTGCAACCCATGTGGAATGTCAGATAGGAAATATAATTTTTGCATCTAACAAATTTTTAACTTCCTTCTCTATGAGAGGTTCTAGAAATTGGTTAACCGATCATTGTTTTTATTTGAATGGTTTAGAATCAGGTTTCAAAGGAATAGTATGCATGATAATATTTTGATTGTAAGTTTTTAGATCTTCATAATTCCATGCAATACAATCCATATAATCTTTAAGTGTGTGCATTATTCCTTCTTTTTCATGATGTGTGCATGCTTTCCCAATAAGTACGTTATGTGGATCTTCGTTATTTCCAATATTAACTACATCATATGCATCATTTGGAAGTGAGATTTTGTCACACCTTTTTCTTTGGTAGTCAATATAAAAAATATTTTTGAGTGAGACAATACCTTTTGGGATAGCATTAGTTTTCTTCATTACCTCATCTTCTTCATCTTCATCCTCTTGTAACCATTGGTCCTCGTCAATCACTTGGTTTTCAAAAACACCCGAGTTAGTTACAAAGTCAAAGATGTGTCTATCACTTTCAAATACCTGTAAATTTTTGACATTGTTAGGTATAGAAGTATAAGGAATCAATTGAATTAATTTTTTTAATTTTCTGCTATCGATGGAATTTAACGTACTTAAGGTGACTGCCAAAGAATTTTCCATGCGATTGCTCTTTCTAAAAATCAAATAAATATTAAAGGCTTCAAATTCATCTATTAAGTCTCTAACTCTATTTCTGTAGTGAATTAGCCTTTTGTCATGATATGTGTATTACCCCTTTACTTGCCTAAAAACTAACTTTGAATCCCCTAAAACTTTCAAACATTTAATTTTCCTACTTAGAGCTAATTGTAATCTAAGAATTAATACTTTATTCTCTGCTATATTACACGTACATGGAAATTGTAATATAAATGCAGCAAGAGAAGATCTACCTTTAGGGCAGATGAGTTCAACCCTAGCTCCATTACCCTACTTGGATTTAGATCCATAGAATTTAAGTATCCAAACAAGATTGTCATCATTAAGAGGGATACAATATGGAATTTCAGTATTAGATCTATTTGTAACTAACTTAGTGTCTAATGTATAAACTCCCAACTCAAAATTATTGTAAAAACCTTCATTGGTTTTGTTATTTTTAGTAATCAACTCCTTGATTCTAGGTTCTCTTTCAAACCTGATTTTGTTTGTAACACCCTTACATGGTAGCCACATACATGAAAAATTAGTGGGCATATATCCATTTAAGTTCCTAGACCAATCTCTACTCAACACCATTTTATACTTATCCGGTATGTCTACAACATGTCTATCAATATATTGTTGTATCCTAGGTTTTGAGGATAACTATATGTGAACGTTCTTAAGTATTCCTACCACACGAACTTCATATTTTTCCAATTGGACAACTATTATCTAAGAAGGGATGAGATTCAAACCCAATTTTTGATAAACCCTATGAGGCATGACATTACCAGATGCTCCTAAATCAACAAGAAAATTATTTATATTTCTTCCCACAATTCTTATGGTTAAAATAAAGTGAGGAGCTTCTCCTTTGTCCCTTCATGAAGCAAATTGCATATCCATGGTTTTAAAGGATTCATTCTTGGTTTGATTTCCAAAATCCCACATCAAAAGTTCTTACTGATTAGTCAACTTAGCAGCATCAAATAAAGATATATTCTCTTTTGTTTTCTTTAAATCCTCCATAATATTATAGGTAATTTTTTCATGTGGTGGTTGAAGTATATCGACCTTACATGGAGGTATGGGATTTTTACTAGCCCGTGTGTTAGGAGGAATGATGGTATAATTTAGGTCAATAGAAGAGGTGAAAGGAGATTTAGTCTTACTCCTAAGATTGTAATTATGATTCCTCTTTTTAAATTACTTGAAGGCTTGAACTTCATCTTCTATGGACCCATCATACCCTTCATATTCTTTAGCTAATTCAAATGTTTCAACAACTAGTGATGAATCTTTCCCTTTACTAGTACTAGCCTTTTGGGAAGAATAATTATCTAAAATAATTTCCATGTTATCCAACTCTTTTTGTAGGATATATATAGCTATTTTTAACTTATGACACTCATTTCACTATGTTGTGTCATGGAATGTACCCTACACAAATTTTTTAAAGCCAACTTTGAAATATTAACACTGGGGGCTTCCGTCCCTCCCCCACCCGTGTTATCAACCGGATTTTGGGTACCTAATGTACGTTTGGGAGGGTGGAGATTCAAACTAGGGACCTCCCTTGGAGGATTACTCTACCATCTCCAACTCACCTACAACACATGGGTAACAATGGTGTTGTTTTAATTGGAACTAGTGGTAGCATTTTTCAGATTAACCATGGGACTAGGTACTCCATTTTTCAGACGAGTATTAATTGTTTTATCTGAAAACTGAAATTTCTATTTTGATGACACCTTTGAGGTAATTATTTTTACATTTTAACCATGTCAATGCTGATTTTTTGGACCACCCACTGTAGGTCGTTTACCTAAGAATTAGGCTCACTATTATGTCCTACAATAGGCTAATTTATTATGTTACTTGTAGTGGCAGTGGGATTTAGAAAATTTGGCAAATTTTGAATTTGCACAACCTATGGAAAGGCTATGTTATTTTGATGAAATATGGATACATTTGAAGTGGTTGTGGTATTAAAGCATGTGGTCATATTTTGAGCATTTATTTAATCCATCTTATGAGTGGTGAATTGATTTTCCAAATATAGTGGAGTGGTAGGATAAGTGGGTGTGATAGGTGGATTGTATGGCACATTGAAATTATTGAATGGCATGGCATTCAACATAGTATTTGTTGCGACAAAATTTGACTAATCATAGGTACTTGATTATAAGTCCCTTGTTGTCCTATGGAAGGCAATTATCCTATCCCAAAACCTTGTGGTATAAACTATTTTTCTATAGTCAACACCTCACTATATGCCATGGGAAGCATAATGATTTAAGATGTTCTCCTTACAAGAATAGATGTCAAAGGTTCAAATAACCTAAAGTACATTTGTATGGTAGCATGTTCTTGCAGAGTATAATGAGCAACTAACCAACTATAAAACTTATGGAAATGAGTATTGAACATCCTCAGAGGTTCATTAGGCTCTCTCTTGGCTGACACAAACTGATGATAGATTACAATAGGATCTATGGGTAGCCTAAATTGATTTACAAAATCTATTTCCAACAGATCCCAAGATGTAATGGAATTGGCTAGCAAACTAATGTACCAATCATCTTCCATTTCATCTAAGGTGATAGGAAACATTCTGCAAGCAACATCCTCATTTTCAAATTGTAGTCTAATCATTGCATCTTTTTAAGCTTGAATGTGCTCCTTAGCAATTGTAATCCCATCATGTTTATATTTAGGTGAATACATTTATGTATTTTGGGGAATATCATGGGCTACTCCAACAATGTTCAAAGGACTAATATGAGAACCTAGCCAAGTTGCAAATCCTAAAACGGTTGTCATTGGAGTTACTAGTGGAGGAACAAATGGGATGATGGGTAGCGATGAATTGCTACTGGGTGGAATAATAATCATCTAAATATTAGACCTTATGATTTTCCTTGCAGGAGAAATACTATGGAAAATAGTCTCTTCAAAATCCTTATATCTTATGATTATGATCTTTGGTTCCAACCTTAACAATAAAAACAACAAGTGCTTAGGACTCTTGAAATAAAATGACTTCCAATATCAACAATTTAACTGATAAATCATCATGTGCATTATATGACATCAATAATATCCTATCAATAATAAACATTCTCAATTTTGTAAAAGGTTAGCATCAATGCATCATCAATTAGAGAATTTTCCAATCAATAAATGTGATCAACTATCAACAAAAAAATTTGTTAGTCAAAGTCAATACCTTCAATCAGGACTTCCTTCTAGCACTAATTCTATTGAGTGATAATTTTTTTCCAATTGCTAAATTATACTCATAGTCACGATATTATCATAAAATCCTCTCTTGCAAAGAATTTTAAAACTTCTCCAAGGTTCTTGTTTGCTTAATTGCTTAAAATGTACTTGAATGCTTGTGAAAATATGAAAATGTGTTGAATACCTCAGAGGTGCAAGTAAATATTAAGAAGGGGCCCATGGTTTGGTATCTGATTTGATTTACGATAATTTTTTTGCTCATGTAATTTTTTAAAATGTGAATTTATTGATCAACTATCTATTTTGAAATGACAATCCTTGAATGGTGATTTAATCCATTTTATCTCAAATTGTTAACAAATTTTATCTTCTTTTGTTAACCAATTTTATCTTCTTTTGTTAACAAATTTTATCTTCTTTTGTTAATGAAATTTATCTTATTTTGTTAACAAATTTTATCTTCTTTTGTTAACCAATTTTATCTTCTTTTGTTAACCAATTTTATCTTCTTTTGTTAACGAATATTATCATATTTTGTTAACAAATTGTGTCTTGGATTGTTAATATTTACTTGAAACAAAATAAAATGTCTAAAATGTAAGTTTGCAATGTAGGAGCTTTGGAATATTACCCTAATTATTCATTTTAATGAAAAGTTAAAATTTATTAGAATCTTCATTTTTACATAAAATTAAATTAATTTGTGTTGGAAATTTGAGTGATTTTATGTTGTCATTGATGTCACATGGATCACATTGAGTTTTGGTGGCCAAAGCATTTCATAAATGAGCATTTATGATATTTTGGAGAGCATGGATATATACAGAGTTTTTGTGAAAACCAAGGCAGATAAAATAAAAGGTTTTATTTAAAACCATGGATGGCAGATTTTAAATGGGTTTTTCTTAAAACTCAGGTTGGATAATTTTTTCATCGAAAAAGGTACCCCGATGATGGAGATATTTAATTTTAAATATTTAATTTTAAATTTTAAATTATTTAAAATTAAAATTTAATTTATAGCGTCGACGTCAAATAAAGGAAAAGGCATAAAACTAAAATTTAAATTATAGCACCGACGTCAAAGGAAAGGAGGAGGACATATATATATATGCCCAAATATTTGATTTATTTATCTAAGTGCTCGATTTGATATTTGTATTCGAATGGTAAAAGATCATGTGCATCATGTGTTGAAGTGTGTGTGAAAAGGGTTTTAAAAGGCTTACAATTTTTGTGTTCATTGAAGAGACTATTGTGGAGTAAATCCAAACATATAGGCCTCCTTGGCCTAGTGGTTCATGCGCTGTGTGTGAAGCAGGAGGTCCTGTGTTCAATTCTTGTCGGAGGTGTTTTGTTGTGTTACAAAACACATGATGCACATTTTGCTTTTGAAGGGCACAGATATTCATGGTATAAGGTTCTATTGTGTGCTCCTTTTAAGCATGTCAGGGCATGTGGCCCAATGACAGGTTGTCTATGTTTAAGGCACTGAGCAAGAAGGTCACGAGATCGAATCCTATCAGCGACAAAGGTAAGTTAATAATTTTTAATATATTTTATATTTCTAAAGTTGCCCTAGGAGGAATAAGGGTTGTGATGCATGTTTAGAAAATGAAATATTTTTGATGATTTAATTTTTGAAAGTATATCATATTATATATCTTGGAAATCTTATTCCTAGGGCTATTTTATTAACTTGCTTAGAGGGAGAAATAAGATGTGTGTAAAGAGATATTTCTGATTTTGTAAAGAGGTTCAAAAGTGAAGGTTGGTTTGTTCTTTTTCAAAATATATTAATTCATTTATGAAGTGACATGGTGTATGTTATTGAGTAGGAGTAATAAGGTGTTATTTGGATGTTATTGTTGTGTTATTAATCAATATCTCTAATCCTTGTTGAAAGTTGAAAAAGAAAGTATGTTGAGTGAGACAGATTTTATGGACAACCAAAAGGCTTCTTCATCTTCATAAAATGTATGGGCACATTCTCCTATTGATTTTTTATGGTGGTTTATTTCTGAAATATCATTGGAGAGAAAATAATTAATTGTGCTTTCCTTTTCGAAAGTAGTTGGTTGAATACTTCAAGGTTTTATGGATTGAGAGTTGCAATTAAATCTTGTTTTATAAGCATTGTTGTTGAAGCCATTAGTTGTGTTAAAAACCTAATATAGGGTTTGATAATAACATGAGTATCATTTTTATGTGAAGAATGTTTTATTAGCATTGTTGTTGAAGCCCATTTGTTATGTAAAGAACTTGAACATGAAAATAACATGAGCATCATTGTTATGTGATATTTGTGGTTGAGCATTGTTGAAAATATTTGAGTTGGTTGATACATACTTGGAATAGGTTTTGTAAGAAAGAGTTGTTCCTTGTGGTAGTTGGTTGAGAAGAGTTGTTTGAGCCTAGTGAAGTGATTGTGTGAAGTGGTTGTTCAAGTTCCATGAAACAAACTATTCTATATTATATATTTGAGTTGAGATTGAGATTTGAGGATAGAACATATTGAGTCTCTAAAAATTCTCTTTATGCTTCTATAAGATTGATTTGGGTTCAGATTGAGATTTGAGGATAGAACATAATGAGTCTCTAAACATTCTCTTTATGCTTCTATAATATTGGTTTGATTTGAGAATGGGATTTGAGTATAGAACATATTGAGTCTCTAACAATTCTCTTTATGCTTCTATGAGATTGAATTATTGAGCAAGTCCTTGGTGAGCTGGCTAAAGCATAATTGAGAAATTTCTTGGTGAGCTTGCTAGTGAATATTTGGGCAAGTTCTTGGTGAGCTTGCTAGTGCAGATTTGGGCAAGTTCTTGGTGAGCTTGCTTGAGAATATTTAGAAAAGTTCTGTGTGATCTTGTTAGAGAAAATTTGGACAATTTTTGTGTGAGCTTGTTGAGCAGATTTGAACAAGTTCTGTGTGAGCTTGTTGAGAATATTTGGACAAGTTCTGTGTGATCTTGTTGAGCATATATGGACAAGTTCTGTGTGATATTTTTGAGTAGGTTCTGAGTGAGCCTATTGAGCAGGTTCTGAGTGAGCCCATTGATAGAGATTTGAAGGTGACAGAGTACAAATAACAGAGTCTCGATGGATAGATATCCAATAGCCAGCATAATTGAAGATATATTTGAGTGAGGAGTCTTCAATTTGAGAGATATCCACTAGTAACTGCACTAGAGTGACAGAGTCTTCTAGAAGATCACTAGCCATAGTAGAAGGGGGAAGAGTTCTCCTGCAGAAGAGATCCATGAACTTAATATTAGGGGATCAACATCTCCTTTGGAAAAATATCCATAAACATTGTAATTGGGAAGGATTCCCAAAGAGATTGATTGAGAAATTTTTAGTAAAATATTTTCTCCATGGAGTATCCCACATTGGGTGAACCACGTAAACTATGTTGTCTATTGTGTATGGTATTTTGTACATTGCTTGATTACTCATATTGATATTGTTGTCTAAACACTGCATAATATTGAAATGAAAATAAAATTAAAAAGTGGTCTTATACTATTCACCCCCCGCTCTCAATATAAGCTTGTGTTCTTCAATTGGTATAAGAGCGGATTCCTTCGAAAAGGCTAATAACTTGAGGGTAGATTCTACAAGAAAACATATGGCTTCACATAATGGATCATCTACAAATAAGGCTCCACTTTTTGACGGTAACGATTATGCTTTATGAATCATGAGAATGAATAACTACTTGATATCACAAGGATATGAGGTATGGCAGATTGTTGTAAAAGAGTATAAGGTTGAAGGTGATCCCGAGGTAGATAAGACTATCAGAAAATTGGTTGAGATCAATGCAAGTATGAATTTTATTCTAAGTGCGCTACGTGAGATATATTTTGCAAAAGGTCATGGTATGTAATTCATCAAATGGAATGTGGACAAAGTTGTAGAATACCTATGAAGGAGATTCCAAGGTAAATTTGGCAAAACTACAAACTCAGAAAAATATTTGAGGAATTGAAAATGGAAGATTCTGAAGATATTGCATAGTTTTTACTTTGAGTTGATGAGATTGCTAACACCATGAGAGGTCTAGTATTTGATATGAAAGAATCAAATGTTACTCAAAAGTTTTTGATATAACTTCTCATTAAGTATGATGCAAAGGTTTCAGCAAGAAGAAACAATGGATATCAACAAGCTAACAATAGAAGAACTACAAGGAAATATCATAGCTTATGAAATGAGAAGTAAGCATCATGTTCCAATAAAAGAAATTGCATTCAAGGCTTCATAGAAAAATAAAGAGAAAGTTATAGAGATAGATAGAGATTCAGATGATGATGAGGAATATAACTTCATCAAAATGAAAAATGACTTAAGAAATTATAGGGATATGAATAAAGTTAGATGCTACAAGTGTGGTGATTTTGGTCACTATGCATACAAGTGTCCATATGAAGAAAATAGTGATGATGAAAAATAGGGTCACAAAATAAAATAATATGGAAAGCATAAGCATGACAAAGATGATAGATACAAGCAAAGCAAGAATGAGAAGAAGAAAATTTTTCATAAGACAAAGAAAATATTCTACATTGTAGAAGAAAGTGATAGCTTAAATCACAGTGATAGAGACAATTAAGATGATGAAAAGAAAGAACATCTATTCCTATGAATAGAAGATGAAAGAGAACAATTCTTTGTGTGTGGTCAAATAGATCACATATTAGGATATTGCAATGGCTTCAATGATAGTGAAGATGAGATGACACATCAAGGAAACATGTATGGTCAAAGAAATCATGAGAGTTTGTTTGCTATAGAATATTATAATGATCTTAGTGACAGTGAATATGAAGAAGGATTTTTCTATGGGATAAAAGAAACATAAGAAGTCTCACTTTTGGTAATAGAAAAATAAGAGGATGAGCCAAGAAAACAAAAAATAGAAGTCAAAAGGCTAAAATAAGAAATTAGGAATCTTGAAAACAAGATTCGAATAGATGTAAAAATCAGAGTAGAACAACTTCATACAATCAGTGATCTAAGATATGAGTTTCAAAATGCAAAAAGTATAGAGGAAATGATGAATGAAGAATTAAGTACAATAACGATAATACATGAAACATTAAATGAAAATGTTCAAAAAGGAGTGGAAACTTATTTTAAAGTTGTATCTTATTTCCAAGAAAAGTCACACTCAAAAGGAAAGGAAGTTCTAAAATATCAAAGAAAGGAAGCACCTAATATTTATGAAGAAAGTTCTAAAGTTCCTATGGCTCTAAACATCCAGCTTGGATCTTGTTTTGAGATAGGTGAATCAAGTTCAAAAGGAAAAGAAATTATTGAAGAGGAAAGCAAGGAAAAAATTAAGGAAGAGGATTTAGATGCTACAAAGAACATTCAAGGATACAATACACAAGTCAAATATGATTACAAGGATAATGATTAAGAAAGGTATGAGGAACCAAGGCATGAACAAAGGGATTTTCAAGGACATTTTTTTTCTTGTAATGGATTTGGACATAGGGCTATACACTACAGGATCCATGGATCAAAGAAGTTTGATTTTGCTAAAATAAACTTCAAAGGAAGAAGGTATGGTTTTTAGGGACATTACTTCTTATGCAACAGGATTGGTAATAGATATTCTCAGTATAAAGAAAATTATCAACATGGTTTTGGTTTTAGAGCTACACAAATCGGAAGTCATGGTCATAATGGTCATGAAAACAGAAATTCACAATACAGGGTTCAAGAAAGGAATGGATATGGAAATTATTTCAAGAAATAATTCAGGATATGGGCACCATCCAAAGGCTACAATATCAAGTGTTTTAATTGCAATAAATTTGGACATATTACAAAATGTTATAGGGCTCAATTCCAAACAAGTTCAAGGCAAGAAGGTCAAACAGGTTCAAGATAAGAAGATCAAGTATTTCCTCAAGAGAAGGATATCATATAAATATGGAAGGAAGTTGATAGAGGAAAGAAACAATGTAATATGGGAGTAAAAGTACTCCCACCCCAAATTTAATCACCTCAAGAGAGAAGGTGGTGAGGGGGATAAGCTTAAGAGTCATATCTTTTAGCTCCATAGGTGTCCCTTTTGCCATTGATGTTAAAGGGGAGATATTTGAGTAAGAGGGAGAGCATTGAGTTAGGGGAAGCAACCTCTAAAGAGATCATTGAGTTAGGGGAGTAGCCTCTAAAGAGAGTATTGAGTTAGAGGTATCAGCCTCCATAGAGAGTATTGAGTCAGGGGAGTAGCGTTGATTCTCAGAAATGGTTTTTGTAGTGATTGTGCTGATTTACAATAAAGGTGTTGCCATCAATGACAAAGAGGGAGAGTGATTTTATGTTGTCATTTATTTCACATGGATCATTGATGTCACATTGATCACATTGAGTTTTGGTGGCCAACGCATTTTATAAATGAGCATTTATGATATTTTGCAGAGCATGGATATATACAAGGTTTTTGTGAAAACCAAGGTAGGAAAAATAAAAGGTTTTATTTAAAACCATGGATGGCAGATTTGAAATGGGATTTTCTTAAAACCTAGGTTGGATTTTCATTTCATAAAAAAAGGTGCCCCAATGATGGAGATATTTAATTTTAAATATTTAAGTTTAAATTTTAAATTATTTAAAATTAAAATTTAATTTATAGCGTCGACGTCAAAGAAAGGAAAAGGCATAAAACTAATATTTAAATTATAGCGTTGACATCAAAGGAAAGTAGGAGGATATATATATGCCCATATTTTTTATTTATTTATCTAAGCACTCGATTTGATATTTGGATTCGAATGTTAAAAGAGCCTACACAATGTGTGTCGAAGTGTGTGTGAAAAGGGTTTTAAAATGCTTACAATTTTCGCATTTGTTGAAGAGACTATTGTGGAGTAAAGAAAAATATATAGGCCTACTTGTCCTAGTGTTTCATGCAATGTGTGTGAAGTAGGAGGTCCTACATTCAATTCTTGTCGAAGGTGTTTTGCTATGTTGAAATGCGTGAAGCGCATTTTGTTTTCAAAGGGCGCAAATATTTGTTGCATAAGGCTTTGGTGTGTGATCCTTTTGATCATGCGAGGGAGTATGGCCTAATGACAGGTTGGTTGTGGTTAAAGAATTGAGCAAGAATGTCACGAGATCGAATCCTATCAGCGACAGAGGCAAGTTAATAATTTTTAATATATTTTATTTTTCTAAAGTTTCCCTAGGAGGAATAAGGGTTGTGATGCATGTTTAGAAAAGGAGATATTTTTGATGATTTAATTTTTGAAATTATATCATATTATATATCGTTGGAAAGCTTATTCCGAGGGCTATTTGGTTAACTTGCTTAGAGGGACAAATAAGGTGTGTGTAAAGAGATATTTCTGATTTTATAAATATGTTCAAAAGTGAAGGTTGCTTTGTTCTTTTTCAAAAGATATTAATTCATTTATGAAGTGATATGGTGTATGCTATTGAGTAGGAGTAATAATGTGTTATTTGGATGTTATTGTTGTGTTATTAATCAAGATCTCTAACCCTTGTTGAAAGTTGAAAAAGAAAGTGTGTTGAGTGAGACAAATTTTGTGGAAAACCAAAAGGCTTCTTCATATTCATAAAAGGTATGGGCACATTCTCCTATTGATTGTTTATGGTGGTTGATTTCTAAAATATCATTGGAGAGAAAAATATTAATTGTGGTTTCATTTTTGAAAGTAGTTGGTTGAATGCTTCAAGGTTTTTTGGGTTGATAGTTGCTACTAAATCTTATTTTATAAGCATTTTTGTTGAAGCCATTAGTTGTGTGAAAAACCCAAGATAGATTTTTAGAAGAACATTAGTATAATTGTTATGTGAATAATGTTTTATTAGCATTGTTTTTTAATCCCATTGGTTATGTAAAGAACTTGAACATGAAAAGAACATGATTATCATTGTTATGTGAGATTTGTGGTTGAGCATTGTTGGAAATATTTGAGTTGGTTGATACATGCTTGTACTAGGGTTTGTAAGAAAGAGTTGTTCCTTGTGGTAGTTTGTTGAGAAGAGTTGTTTGAGCCTAGTCAAGTTATTGTGTGAAGTGGTTGTTTAAGTTCAATAAAAAAAACTATTCTATATTCTGGATTTGAGTTGAGATTGAAATTTGAGGATAGAACATATTGAGTCTCTAACAATTCTCTTTATGCTTCTATAAGATTGATTTGAGTTGAGATTGAGATTTGAGGATAGAACATATTGAGTCTCTAACAATTCTCTTTATGCTTCTATAATATTGATTTGAGCTAAGATTGAGATTTGAGTATAGAACATATTGAGTCCCTAAAAATTCTCTTTATGCTTCTATGAGATTGAATTATTGAGCAAGTTATTGGTGAGCTTGCCAGAGCATATTTGATCAAGTTGTTGATGAGCTTGCTAGTGCATATTTGGGCAAGTTCTTGGTGAGCTTGCTAGTGCAAATTTGGGCAAGTTCTTGGTGAGATTGCTTGAGCATATTTGGACAAGTTCTGTGTGAGCTTGTTGAGCATATTTGGACAAGTTTTGTGTGAGCTTGTTGAACAAGTTCTGAGTGAGCCTATTGAGAAGGTTCTATGTGAGCCTATTGATAGAGCTTTGGAGGTGACAGAGTATAGAGGACATAGTATTAGTGGATAGAGATCCAACAACCAGCATAATTGAAGACCAATCTAAGTGAGGAGTCTTCAAGTAGAGAGAGATCCACCAGTCAATCCAACAGAGAGACATAGTCTTCTAGAAGATCACTAGCCAAAGTAGAAGGGGAAAGAGTTCTCCTATGGAAGATATCCATGAACTTTATATTAGGGGATCAACATCTCCTTTGGACAGAGATCCATAAACATTATAATTGGGAAGTATTCCCAAAGAGATTGATTGAGAAAGTTTTAGTAAAATATTTTCTTCGTGGAGTAGGCCACATTGGGTGAACCATGTAAATTGTGGTGTCTATTATGTATGGTGTTCTGTGCATTGCTTGATTACTGCTATTGATATTGTTTTCTATACACTACATAATATTGAATTGAAAATCAAAGTAAAAAGTGGTATTATACTGTTCACCCCCTCTCAGTATAAGCTTGTGTTATTCAATTTGATTGTTTGAAAAATATGCAAAGTTTGAAATTTAGAATTCCCTTTAAAAATGTGAATTTGTATAAAATTTGAAATTTTGAATTCCCTTTAAAAAATGTGAATTTGTGTAAAATTTGAAATTTGAAATTTCCTTTAAAAATATGAATTTGTGTAAAATGAGAATTGGAAATGTAACTTTGAAATTGTTGTGCTTCCTTTTGGGATTTTAATTTTTTATTTTTATTTTTATATTTTGTAATTGATAATATTAAAAAAAGTAAAAGGGCTAGGATTAGAGAAAATAAAACAAAATACAAGTTACCGCAACTTTTAAAATTTTAAACCGAACTTGCATACACAATGTCCTACATTAAATCAACATTGTTTTGAAAAGACAAGTTGCCATAAATTTTAAAATTTTAAATCGAACTTGCATACACAATATCCTCCATTAAATTAGCTTTAGTTTGACCCCTGTTTACACAATCCAACATTAATGAGGTGTAATATTCTAGGGGAAAAGAGCACACTAAGTAGACAAGTTTACTATATGTATGCATAAAACTCATTAGAATTTCCAATACATTGCCAAGATGAAAAGACTTTAAAGTAAATACATTTGTAGTATAATGTGTTTCAATGGCTTCCAATGTTGAAACTTGGTGCAGTCCAACAACTTGGGAGGAGAGGTTTCTTCCACAAACTCCGGTTTCCAATGTGCAATCCCTACCAAAAGTCTCCGACCCTTTTTTTGTGTTTCAATGGCTTTTTAAAATTTCCAACATTGGCTATTCATTTCCCTCTTCCTCTCATTTCACTTCGTAATGTTTTATTAAATGAATCCATTCTCCTTATTTATCCTCCTCAACTTGTAACTGTCGTGTAATCATTTCTATTGGTAATATTTATTTTCAAAGTGTTTGGAATATCTTTTAAGGAATTTAAACACCTCTAATTAAATTTATCTTCTAAATTAATCTTTCATCCTCTACCTTCATGTTCTGTCTAATGTTATCCAAATTATTTACCCTATCATTTTTTTGGTAGATAAGATACTATAGCATTAATACCGAATTTTACAGGTTGACCCAAAACCTTTTACAAAAATTAGCCTAGGGTTGTTGATGAACATGTCCTTACTAAGGATCATATTTATGTAAAATATACATACCTCCAAAGCCATTACATCCAGTAAGGCACATATCCTGTTATAAAAAAGAAACTTCCCATACAACATTTTGGGTATACCCCGAGAAAACACACCTACATCATAATTACAAAAAAATAAATAGACACAGATCCTTTCTTTGAAACACTGGAGAAATAAAAATCTACAGACACACATAGCAGAGTACTAAAAAAAACTCCCACAAGCTCTGTATTGACAGTTACTCTTAATAATTCTTTGGTAATTGCTTTGGGACCACATCCCATCTTGTCCAATAAGCCTTGGAGAAGTGAACCTGTTGGTTAGATTTATGGAGATGGCTATCTGGTGGTCCACGTGGCTCTGGTTTGAAGTCTTATATTTTCATTTCTTTATTACATTGTGATTATAAACCAAACTCAAATTACTAATATGACTAGGAGCCATGTTATCTGACATGTGACTATCCCCATTAGTCTTTGTGGTATTTCCAAGCAGCATCCACCAAGACTAATAGCTTGAATAATTTTTATTGTGAGTCCATTTTGAAAAAGAAACAGGAATACTCATAGCCTTCAAACTTACAGTGCCTTCCCTGTTGGTAATTTTGACTATCATTCTTGGCATTCTTGTTGAATAAGCTCCTCTACTTCGCTTGGGATATTGTGTTCCCAATTGAAAAGTCTGTCACCATCAACACCCAAATTGGCCAGCTTATCAGCAACTTTGTTAGCTTCCTAAAATACATGTTGGGCTTTTTTGTCCTGTCTTCCCTAGAAAATGATCCTAGACTCTTCAACAATTGTTTTAATCCTTCAAGGAGGTGTTTTCCAATTATTTAGGATATTTATAACATACATAGAGTATCATTCTATGATCAAATTGCCTTCTAATTCTTGAGTCATTTGAAGGCCTCTCCACATAGCTCTAGCTTTAGTTTCATTATTCGTCCATTTTCCCAAATATTCAAAAAATACAAGCATCATATTCCCATTATGATCTCATACAATGCCGCCAGTGCCTGCTCTACCAATATTGTCCTTATCCGCTCCATAAAAATTAAGCTTAAACCAACCTGTAGGAGGTGGGGACCACTTAACATTGGCTCTGGGGTTGACTACCCTAGGCATAGACTCATCTAACAATTTTAAGCTTAAATATTGAGCAATTATGGTCTCCTATAGATGAGGTTTACGACTATCAAAAGGGATAAGGTTCACATTCTCGTTGGAAAAGGATAGGATCCTGGGAATGATAATTTGATGATCATGGATAGACTCATTAAAGACTCTATGGTTCCTTTCTAACCACACCTACCAAATATAGTGATTGAGATAAATTTTCCACATGTATCTAAGTCTTTGGATTGAAAAGGGACAATGACACTGGACAAAAAAATCAAGTATTGTGGCTGGTTTAACCTAGGAAATATTGAAGACCTAAAAAATCCCACTTAGGATAGTAAAGGAAAAAGGGAACTCAAGGAAAATGTGATAAATGGTCTCCCCATTAGCCCTGCACAGATAACAAAAATTAGTAATACAAATACCTTTACGCATAATATTATCAATGGTTAGGATTCTTCCTTGGATAACCATGCATGAAAAGACTACAATTTTTGGTATTAAATTTTTTATCCAAACTAAGTCCTTTTGGAGGATAAAATCCTCATCATCAAGCAGAAGCTTGTAAGCTGATTTAATAGTGAACTGCCCATTTTACGTAGGATACCAAGTCACTTGATCTTCCTTGGGTCTCATGGGGATAAAATGTTGCCCGAGAATGTTACAAATATCATTTGATTCCGCTTGAAATCCTTGAATCCTTATTTGTTTCCACTTCATTCTACTTTTGTCCTCAACCATATAATAGGAGACTTTTCTCCTAATGAGTTCTTCTATGATATCTCTAATTCGAGCTAAGTTACGATATTGTGCAATTGGTTCTTCCTTAGCCCACCTGTCATTCTAGAAATTTATCCTCTCACCATTGTCTAAAACCCATATTAAACCTTTTCTGATGATTTCCTTAAAATTGATAATTGCTTTCCAAAAATTAGAACCTTTGATTGGAACTGAGTTGCTTAGAAATTCCATATTTTTAAGATACTTTCATTTGGTGATAGTTTTCCATTCATTTTCTTCACTAGAAATGAGGTGCCATGCCTGCTTAGCTAGTAAATATAAATTCATATGAGCATTTCTCCTCAGACCTAAGCCCCAATTTTCCCTAGGTCTGCACACTTTGGTCCATCCTACAAGGTGTATCCTTTTTTTCTCCTCTGATCCAGTCCATAAAAAATATTTTTGGAGTTTCTCAATTTTTTGGAAAAACTTCATAGGGGCTTTGAAAACAGAGAGGAAATAGACTAGAATTCTCTGAAGAGAGGCCTTAGTGAGGGTCAACTTTCCTGCTTAAGATATAATATGACCTTTCCATCCAACAAGTTTTTTTTGAATTCTTCCAATAATCTTATCCCACATTGACTCTCTTGGAGAACCAATGAAAAGAGGGAGACCAAGATATGAAGAGGGGAGGTTTGCTATATCACACCCTAAAATTTTTGCAATCCTTTCTTGCCTCTGAATGGGGGTGTTCAAGAAATATAACTTACTTTTACTGAAATTAACTTTCTGACCAATAGCATCCTCATAGAGTTTTTGGATGTATTTAATTATTTTGGCCTCAACCACCAATGCCTTAGTCAATAGAAGGGTATCATCGATGAATTGTTAGTGAGAAACAACCCTAGTGAGAGATGTTGCCTTGATTCCTGATATTAGCCTTGAACTGCAAGTATTTTTTATGGTTATACCTAAAGCTTCTACCATAATGATGAATAACATGGGACTGATAAGGTCCCCCTGCTAAATTTGTCTATGACTTTGAAAGTAACCAGTAGTTGTTCCATTAACCAGAATAAAGAACCATGATTTAGAAATGCATTCTTTGATCAAATTAACCCACTGGTGGTGAAAACCAAACTTAAGGAGGAGAACAATCAAAAAGTCCCAATTTAGCCTGTCAAATGCTTTGTTCATATCAATCTTGAGGGCAAAAATAGACCTGTTAGTCTTATGAGCAGAGTGTAGAGCTTAATGAACTATGATAACTCCATCCAAGATTGACCTGCCCTAGACAAAACTTTCCTAGAACGGATCTATGATGCGGGCAGAACATCTCTCATTCTATTTGTAATAGCTTTAGTTAGGATATTGTAAGAAACATTGCACATACTGATTGGCCTAAAGTCAGCCATATATTTAGGGGTTTGCTTCTTAGAAATTAGAGAAATAAAAGTAGAGTTCAGACCTTTTAGGATATGATTGCTTTCTTGGAATTTTTTGACAGCAAAAATTACATCCTCACTTACGATGTCCCAAAAATATTGATAGAAATGAGGGGGAAAGCCATCGGGTCCCAAGGCTTTGTTTGGATTTATGCTAAACAAGGCTTCTTTAATTTCCTCATTAGAAAATGGATCTAGAAGCTTAAGGTTTATATCCTCTTTTATTATGCTAGTAATGGATTGAAAGAGAATATCTTTGGCCTCCTCATTGCATTGCGATTCCTGAACAAGGATAGAATTGAAATAAGTTACTGCCTCCTTTCTAATTTTTGTTAAGTCCTGAGTAATATAACCATCTACTTTTTTTTTTTTAATTTTTATCTTGTTATTGCTTCTGTTTCTAAGTGTGGTGACATAAAAATACTTGGAATTTTAATATACATCTTTCAACCAAATAGCCCTTTATTTTTACCTCCAATAGATTTCCTCACAAACCAAAATGTTATGAAACTCTGCTAGTTTTTTCCGTTCCTCCTGCCTAGTAGTTTCATCAGCATCACCATGTTGAATCCTATGATCAATTATCTTCAAACTTTCAACAACCTATTTTTTATTTTCAAAGAGGTTCCCAAAGACCTCTTTGTTCCAAGTTCAAAGTTTTTCCTTAACAAAATTTAATTTTCCAGCAAGTTTAAAAGCTGCACTACCCCTGACAGGCTGATACCACCATAGAATTAAATATAGATATAATACCCTGTCCTAGATAGATATACATATATTTTAAATCTTGTGTCCCTTGGCACAATCACTCCTCCAAGACATAATATTTAGATGCTAAGTTGAGGGTGAACGATATGCAAAACCACACGGTCTCATGGAACAGATCCATCAATGATCCATGTCTTATTTGATTTCTTGTTCTAAGGTCTTTGAATAAAAAAACCTCTGTAGTATAATACACTTGAATGAAACCATCACTCATATTTAGAATATGACTATCCATATCCGATTGTCATTACCAAAAAGTATCAACCCATCCTTCAATGAATCATCCACCGATATAACTATTTTGGCACCATTCATGCTGGGAAAGCTTTTCAAACGTGGGCCTATTCAAGTTTTCAAGATGTAGGTTACACTACCCTTCATCATTGAGAGACATGCACTATGGAAAGAAAAATAATTTATGACACCATCTATTCAAACACAAACTCATCCGACTCATTGGCTCCACTTAGAAAATCCACCTGATGTAAATGCCTTATCCAAGGAACAAAAATATTTAACCATCACTTCAAAATAGTTTCCTTATTAGGGGTTCCATTGAACCTCCCTCCAAACACATTTCAATTGAAGTACATCTAAACCCTTGAATGAGATACATTAAAGCAAAATGTTTGTAACAAGATTATTAAGATCTGCAACTCATGAGAAATAACACAAATAGTTGTGGGTGTAATGCCCCAAGTTTCACGTATTGAACTCAAAATGATGGTTGACCAAATTTACGTAGTTTTATTTTTTCAATTCTTCTCAACACCTCCATGCTTATGACTAGCAATTTGATCTATGATATTTTCTAGTAAAATTTCTTGATTTCTCTATGCATCAATTTTCCACAATGACATAGTCCCACAAAATACCCTCCACCTACCATGGTTATAATAAAATAATCTACGAGTACCTGTGGTCACTTTGTCCACTTAGTAATGAATAAACAGTAGGATTACATATTCGATAGTAGTGGGTAGATACTCAATATCGCCCATCATTGCTTCTATTGAAATTTGGCACTCCCATGTAAAATATATTTGATGATGATTATCTATTGAACTCCAAATAACTTTACAAGAGGATCATGATTTGTTCCATTACGATGATGTAGGTGCTACTGTGGTGTATGACATGGGTGATTTCACATGGAGATAACACTCTTGTGCCACACATAGTGTATATAGAATCCCACCCCATGTAAGATTAGGTAATCTATTTTAGAAATAAACTCCAAAGACAAACATTAGTCCCACATGCACTCCATAGCAACCTGATGGGAGGTTTATCAATGTGAAGACTCATCATTAGATATGATGAGTTATTCACAAGACCCTCCCACATGCAAGCTGACTTCAATGTGCCACTTGGTCATGCCACTTGGCAATCATGCCTTCAAACTTGGGTCAAAATCCAGAGTATTTTTATAATATGGAAACATAAGCATTAAATATAAGTTCAAAATTAAGTATGAAATAGAACTTCAAAATTAACTTTAAACACACTCGTGATATAAAATGAAAATAAAAGTGAAATGAAAATATAAAAAAGAAAATATGATGATATTTTATTTCATTTTAATCATTTTTTTTATATATTTTTTATTTATTATTATTATTATTATATATTTTATTGATGTAGGAAAAAATGTAGATAATCAAGTAACTTGGAACTGCAAAACAAAAAAAATGTTTAAGGTATAGATCAAAATTTCTCACTAAAAATAGTGGTTCAACAAGACTTAAACATTGATCTCTTCCTCACCTATTGCGGAATTTAACCCATTGAGTTTTATGAGGAACTTCTCCTACAAGGATTTAAACTTGAGCTTCCTAAGGTTGACAAAAATATCAACTATAAAAACAATTAATGCTAAAATCACGACCATGGTCAACCTTTTCTTGTAAACATGAACCTAGACTCTCCTTGAACACCTTGAAACCGAGGTATGTGATTTGACATTGTAATCAACCATATAAAACTATTTGGTACAAACTAACCAACAAAATCAAAAATCCTAAATGCAAACCAAGACTTTCAATAAACATAAAAATTTAAGGTGGGTCCTCAAAATTAAGGTGTGTTGTACGACATCCACAACAATATCCTTGTCTTTAGCTTCTCTCATTACTAAAATACCCTATAATTTTCCCATTAACAATTTACTAAGAACATGTCAGAATAAATACAAGTCCTAATCCATTATCTTTAATAGTTATGAAAGCCAAAATTTTGTAATATTTTATTGAGGAAGGACCACAAAACCTTGTCATATGCTATATTCATATCCATTTTAAGGATCATCCTAGAATTTTTGCTTTTCTCCATGGAATTAAAAACTTAATGAATAGAAATTACTCCATCTAGAATTTTCTTTTCCTTCACAAACCCTCCTTACTACTAATAGATCACTAGAGGGAGGAGTCTCTTTAATCTATTGGCCATCACTTTGGTTACAATTTTTAAACAATATTATAGATATTGACCGATCAAAAATTTTTGAAATTATTTTCCCCCTATTTTGTAGGGATTAGTACAACAAATTTAATGTTAATATCTCTTGGAAGAGTACATGTAACATGATATTCCCTCACATATTCTATAATTATATGCTAGAATACTTGAGAAAACTATTTGGAAATCCATTTGGCCTTGGAGCCTTTCCTTTGGTATCCCAAACATTACATTCTTCATTTATTCCCTTGAGAAAGGTCTTAAGAGATTTTCATTAATTTCTTCTAAAATGACCCTTGGAATATGTGCCTATTGTGATAATTTATTTAAAATATTAACTTCAGTTTTTATTAAGATTTCCATTTATAAATTTTTGGTAAAGATAATTTGTAAATACACATGATTATGTAATAAAATAGAAGAAGTATTCAATTGGATAAATAACTCAATATTCAAGGAGGATACATGGGTTCAAATCTTGCCAAATGATATATTTATAATTGTCAAGGTATTATTATAAAACCGTGGTAATGCAGTCATGATGTCATAATTATCAAGATATTATTGTAATACCATGGTGTTATAATCATGATATTTATTTAAGGTCCCATTATATTTTAATTATGATAGACATAATATAACAATTAAATAACATTATTTAATTTTATAGACAAATGGTTCATCATCTTAAAATAAATAATAACAAAAATAATATCTAAATTATATGTAATTTTTTTATTAGAGTAAAATCAAGGTTTTTGAGAGGGGTCAAACCCTTTTAAAATGTCCATATGCCTTCTTACAACAAAATTCCACATCTATTATTATTTTTATCCTAGATACATCAAAACTCCCATAACTTTAGTACATTTATTGCATTAGGTCTTTAATTTATTCTTGTTACATAAATATACATCATAATCCAATATCATTGCATTCATAAGCTGCAAAAGATGGAAATCTCAGTAGAAAAGACCATAGATCTTTAGAAAATAGATCCCTCCATACATAGATCCATAGATCCTCATAAAATAGAACCCTTCTCTCTTGATGCCTCATTATGATTTCAAAAAGTCTTAAGTCTGATAGGAAATGAGTCCCTCAATAGGCAAGTTCATAGGTATTATGAATGTTGAACTTTTAGTAGACAATTCTATATATTTGCAGAACATGGAGCCCATAGACAAGTCCTTAGCTCTTCATAAAAGGATCCCTTAGCAAACAAATCTATATAACTCTAGAAAATGATTCTATCTACATACATAGATCTTCAAAAGAGGAACCTTCATTAGATAAATTACTCAAAATTCTTATGGCTACAAGCTAAAAAATCCTAATGCTCTTTGAAGGGAATAGTCCCACCACATGTAATTCCACAAATATCTATGTTTACTATGGATGTTTAGAACATAGGAACATTCACCCATTGGCTTGACTTTCTAAATATCCTCCATCCTTTACCACTAGATGGAGGATGTTTGGATGTATACCATTTGGTGGTATTTATTTTTTGTCTTCCTCTCTAAGAGCTCCTTAATTGGTTATCCATTTGACCACCTCATTTCCTTATCTATAGATATGTACCACATGAAATTCATCCAATGCATTTGGGTATCATAGTATCTTTGTTACTATAGTTTTCTCCAATTATTTGTTGAGATTTTATTAAGGAAATTAATAATATTCAATGAGTCTCCATCAATTAGTAATCTCTTATCCTCCAAATGAATGATAATCTCTACTCTTACCAATACTTCCCTATCTTCAAACTAATGACTAGTCATTATGCCACCATATTGCATATATTCCAAGGTGATTGTTGATTTCCTTTGAGCCAATTGATGGTAAGTAGAGAATCACCTTCAATTATAATGTGATCCAAGTCAAGCTCTTCCAAAATAATCAGACCTTGATAAAGCACTCTTACCTCTACCATATTATTTGATTGAACCCCAATGTTCTCAGTGAAGGTAAATATAATTTTTCCACAATCATTCCTCAATATGCCTCCACTACCAACCCTCCCTGGATTACCTTTTGTTGCACCATAAAAACTTAATTTTGTCTAGTCAACTGGGGGTATATTTCATCTAATGGTTGACCTATCAACACACAAATGTTGTGGTCCTATAGATTTGCTGCAAAAATTAAATAATGTAAATAAATGAGCTTAAAAACTAGGCTTTAGAATATCTATTGATGAAAATAGTTGGGCATTATTCGAGGAAAAATGATAATACAAAGTAAAATAGACTGATGGTATTTGACAACACTAGTGAAAACCTTATTATTTCAATCTAACCAGATTTACAAGATATAATGATGAAGACATATTGACCAAAATAATTTGAGTTGAGGATTGAGAAAACGTTTTAGCACTGGCTCAAAAAATTAGCTAATGGTGAAATGTGGAACCCATACTATACTAACAAGGTTGAAAATGGAGTTCAATATATATAGGGAAAAGGAAAATTCCAATAAAATATGATGGAATGACTTCCAATTGGCCTTGCACAACAAACAACTATTAGGAATATATAGACCTTTGATGATAAAATTATCAATTGTTAATATTTTTGTGGGAAGCAAGCCAGGAAAAGAAGCCTACTTTAGGAGTCAATTGTTTCAGACAAATGAAACTAGAAGGTAATCAAAACTCTGAAGGAGGTTATTGAATGTGATACACATATTTGATAGTGAATTACCCATATTCATTCAACTTCCAAATAAGAGTGTCTCTAGATTGGTAGTTTGGAGTGATACGTACTTTGAGGATATTTGTTATTTTTTTACAGCATTCCTAAGTTCATTATTGAGATTAATTATAGGGAGGTTTTTCAATTGTTGAAGGTTAGGATTTTGAAAAATAAAATTGAATATTTTTTCACTAAATAATTGATCAGTGATCGACTTTAAGACCGCCAAACTTGGATAAATAAGAAGAGGGTAGTCCTTCATCTAGGGATCTTCCCAAAACCTGATGTTTCTACCATATTACAGTCACCATATTTGATCTTTATTTATAATATCTATGGTGTTAATTATCAAGTTCCAAAAACATGATCCATTGGTAGTAGGAAACTCATCCATGAAAAACTTTCATTGAAGATATTTACCTTTAATTATATCAACCGAGGTAGTTTGGTCATCCTTTACAATCCTCCGTTCTCGATTATACATGAGGGCCATATTCATTTTGTGGAATATCCTGAAGCCTAATCCCCTTTTGTCTTTCCTAGTGCAAACCTTTTCCCATGACACCAATGAAAATCAGCTACGATTTTCATTCCCAAACTAGATAAATTTCCTTTGGATTTGCTCTATATTTTGGCAAATTGTGGTAGGTACCTTTAAAATGGACATGAAAAATACTAGAATACTCTGAAGGTATGCTTGGACAAGGGTAGCCTTAGCTGCTTTACTTAACATGACCTGCTTCCAACTTGCTAAATAATAAGCAATTTCTTTATGACTCTAAAAGCTTATTTTTTTTCATGAGATTATTAAAACATATTAAAATAACTACCTAATGCTCTATTGATACAATTTAGTTTCACCAAAGGAAATTACATGTTACACTTTTTTTGAACAAGATTTAACCTTTGTGTTATGCCTTTGCATAATCATTTATTTTAGTAAGATACTAAAGTTTTTGAGGTTACATATGTCATATTTCTCAAAATGGAATGTTCATTTTCTGTACTTGTTTCAACTTGTGATTATGTATATATCAACAAAATAGTCATATATCTTTTTAATATAGTCACTAACTCACTGCTATAAAGCACATAAATTTTGTACCTAGCTATAATTAGAATTAGAAAATACTTTGGCATGTTTTTAAGATTTTGTTCTTGTCTATAGATTAACATCTCTTGAGTAAATCTATTTGAGTGCACCAAATGATGACGTATATATTTATTACTTCCTTTGCTAATTCTTTATTAAGGATGTAATTAAGAATTTAAATTAGATCCTTTAATTGATCTAATGAATTCAAAGTGCTTCAATCAATATTAGATAAGAGCATACAATCTCTCAAACTACCCATAATTTTCAAGCATTACTATATAAACATTAGTGCTTGTCCACTAAGCGATACTCTAATTTCATAAATGCTATAACAAATATATAAATAATAACTAATATTAAAAAAAAAAACATCTTAAATTACTGTACCAATAAAATGATGATTAAATAATAACTAATAATAATACAAAAGTTACAATAATTTTTTTTTAAAGTTAAAGTAAAGCAGATTGTTTGTTTATAGCTTTTTTATTTTAATCTGTTTTTTAAATATATATATTTTTATTTAAAAAAAACTCACATCTAAACCTCGTTGTGGTAATATATCAATGATTTTCAAAATCGAATTCTTCGTGTTTATTTGCTTGTCATTCTTACCTTGTAAACAGATCAAAAGCAAATCCAAAATTTTAGTTGTGAAAACACAATTAATCAATAAAAACGCTAACAATGCCACTATATTTAATTGTTCTTTATTCTTATTTTATGAAAGAATTAAAATATCGTTTAAACCTAACACTTATAAGGATGTGTTTGAGCAATGACTCGGATACATTCCGATGGAAGGAAGGGATCTTTCAATTTTGTATAAGCGCGTAAATTCTAAGTTGACACACATCTTTATAGCTTAATAGCATAAGAAAACAACCTATATTATTCTCTTTGAGATTGAGAGACGTTACCCTCCCGAAGGAAAAAAGCATAGTGTAAGGTCATAGTCACTTGTATTAGTCCGTGGGTTTAGGTGGATTGGTAAGTTGGGGCGCTTACCCAGAGGAGACCTAGGTTCCAATCCCACGGGCTTGCCCATGCACAAACAGTAGCCCAGATCCGATTCCTCTGAGTGGTGCGTCAGATTGATGACGACGGTGCAACCCCTGTGCGTCCGGCGGTCCCCATCTCACGCCGGGTTACCATGTACCGAGACGGTGGAAGTCCTGGGAGCCTTCCTAGATAGTTTGAACCCTACCAGCTGTGCTGGTAGTTACTAAAAATCATGATTGTAACCATTGCTTCTATATATCAAAAAAAAAAAAAAAAAAAAATAGTCACTTGCATTAGTAGCCAAACAATCATGTTTCCCCAGCACGGAGAATTTCATGAGAGCAACCATGCTTTAAATTACAAGCAGGGGGGTCCATTTTTTGAACAGGACCAAAAGGGTATATTGAAATATGTTGAAATATGGATCTTCCTTTAAATCCTTTTTCCTGGACTTTTTCGCCATTTATTGTGTTCAAGTCTATGACGCAACATGCTCTCAAAAAGTACCTATGCTTGTCTAGCATTTCCTTCAAACCCACTTAAAAGGAAAGATCTAGCCTCAAAACAACACAACATATTATAGAACATTGGCTTCTTCACTTGTATCATAAGCCATAAGGCATGGCCCAGTCAGCTGGTTCTGGACTTGAAGATGTGATGAGTCATATCTTCCCTATAGTAATTCTGTTTCTTCTCATTGGTTTCGTATTTCTTTTAAAAGCTTGCTTTCCAGATTGTTGCCGCAACAGAAGAAGGGAGACCTTAAGAAGGCGCCTCACGCTTAATTTTGAAGAAAATTCCTCGACTGTACATACAAGGGGTTTGGATAGAGAAACCATGGATGCTTTGCCAGTGTTTGAATACAAATCAGAGAGCTTCAATGAGGGTCTTGAATGTGCAGTATGTCTCTCTGAATTTGAAGATAATCAAAAGGGCAGACTGCTGCCTAAATGCAGTCACAGCTTTCATACAGACTGTATTGATATGTGGTTTTATTCACACTCTACTTGTCCCCTTTGTAGAGCAACAGTGCAACCGAATCCGTCCATTAAAGAAAATGATTCGTTAGAAACCAGTTCAAGTGTTGGAGGAAGGAATGGAAGCTTAATTCATGGACATCTTGTAATGGGCCAGAGAAGGTCTAGTCCGCTGCAATTACAGAATCTCGCAAGTATAATTCTGTGGATCGACCAAAATGCAACGAGTGAGAGAACATCTTCAGACGTTGCTATTGATATAAGGGCTGCTGGGCCTTTTTAGGGTAGAAACAGAGATATTTTTCAAATGGACTGTTTTTTGCAAGCGCTATCGTATGAAATATTAAATATATATATTACATGATTATTTTCCCTCCAAAATCAATCATGCAGGTCCAATGGAAGATGGTCACACACTGGTATAGTTATATTGACAATTTCATGTTGGCAACGAGGAAAACAGGGGTTTTCTGTCAGATACTAAATACATCCCAACTTTGCAGGATATATGTAAGTATGATTATATATTTTTTGTGTGACCCAAATTGCATGTTAAAATGCTTTCCTCGGTTACGCTATCTTTTAGCTGTGAATAATTCAGCTTTTGTCAACTTTGCTTGGAGCTCGATCAATTGTTGAAGTGCTACTGTAAATATAATGTTGATGTCCGTATTGGGAATAGAGTTCGGTTCCTAAAAACTGATTTTATAAGGAGGATCGAAGCAACATAATATTATGCACTTAATCATTCATATGCAATGGTGTTAATTTTTTTTTAATTAAAGGAGGGTTTAAATTTTTTTTTTTTGGAAAGGTTTAACGTTCAAATTTCCATTTATTATGATAGCAAATTTCTATTTAGTACGAGGGGATGATGAAACTTATGTAAACTCGTTGAAAAAAAGTTGTCCCACAGGACAGCGTTTCAAAGTTTGGCTTTTTTTCAAGAAATACAAGGTTCAAACTGCCAGCCTATAAAATTCAAGATTTACCTTTTTCCAAGAAATCTATGGTTCAAACTACCGCCTATAAGTTCAAGTGGTTTAGCTTTTCTTTTTTAAAAACCACTGCCTACAAAATTCAAGCTGGGCTTGTATGAAAGAGTATGTGTTAAGTGCTTTAAGATGCCAACTAAAAATTTTCTTTTTATTGCCACTACTGAAAAATTAAATTAAATGTTTGTTAAAATCATTCAGAACCTTCCATAGAGTTCTAAGACTCGCGGGTTACCCCGAGTAGCCCCGTAACTCGGGGGTCAGCGGGGCTTTAAACTAGGTCTATTACCCGTCCAACCCGTCGAGTACTCGGTGATTGCTCGCTGAACTCGTACGGGTATATTCAGGGGCGGGGTCAGAGTCAGAGGATTTATATATAAGCAGTTTCGAGGGCAAAATACTAATTTTTTCAGCTTTCTTCTACCACCACCTGACAAACTTGTCGATTCTTGAACCCCTCAGACAACAAATTTATCTTGTATTTAAGATCAGACACCGGTGCAAGGGGAATTTACACTATTTCTACAATTTTGTTAAGGTATTTTTCGAATCCCTTAGGTTTTCTTAGGGTTTTTATTTTTATTTTTTCTTTACTCTGTGTGGAATAAAAAAAGAGTTACAGAAGTCTACACATTCAGTCGGCTTTTGGATTCATGGTGTAAGGAGAGAGGCTTGCGGAGTGCTTGTGTGGCTCGCATATGCACCTATGTATACCCTAAAATAAATAACTTTTCATATACCTTATACTTTATTATTGGTATTGGATGAACTACGGGGAAATCTAAATCTGATCACTGTAATGTCTCCAAATCAAATCTCAGTGCTAAATTCATCTTCCAGTGTATAGATGGTTGTACTCTTGTTGATTAAAATATGTCTCAAGAGAAATTCATTTCCTTTTCTCTTTAAGGAAAAAAAATTAAATAAAATAAAAAAAATTACAAGTGAAAACGAAGAGTTTCTGTCGTTGCTGCAATTCGAACTACTATTCCATTATTACTCATAAATCAAAATTGTTAAAAATTCTATTATTACTCAGAAATCAAAACTTTTAAAAATGAACATGCAAAGCCTCCATCGTTGCTGCAATTGGAATTACCACTTTAATATTACTTATGTTAGAGTAAAATAGGTAGTATATTGCTTTATACTACATAAATTATTACATTTACTTTTTACTGCATACCATGAGATATTTATTGTTCTAAACATCTACTAGTTAACCTAGAGTAAATACCTAAATATCCTAAGTTAGATATTTATGTTAGTTGTTTAGTTAGAACTTTCTACTTAGGTTAATAGTTAGCTACACGTTTTTCCTAACGTGTATTGTTAGTGTATTATATACTAAAGCAGTTGTTATGTAATCTATATAACTAGCTTAATTTTTCTATGCTAAGTTAGTTGATATTAATCAAAGCTTATTTACTTTGCATTATTCGGAGAGTTCTGCTAACTACAATGGTATCAGAGCCTTCGTTCTGCTGGAGAAGGCAAAGGCAACTGGTGACTTTAATTATTTTTTTCTCCTATAGTTTGATGCATTGTTTTGATTAAATTACCCGAAGGCAGAGGAGGTGGGATATTCCCAATTTTTTTGGGCCACCTCTTTCTCGGGAGGACTATCCCCGCAGAGGCTAGATCCCGTAGCATCGGGCATGAATGCCGAGGTAGGGGATATTAATTCCCTCGGCCGTGATCACGAACACCAGAGGGCTCCAATACCCCCGTCGATGATACCAACAATGGGTCCACCGATAGCCCATGGGAGCGCCTCGAGGGCAGGTGCACCCTCACGCTTCTCACAGAACAGGGACAATCTCTGACGACGATCGACCGACCGCCTCAAGATGCCAGGCACGCCCTCGAACAGTCAACCATCAAAGATATTCTCTGATGATAGTGACTGGCCCATCACCATGAGAGGGTAGAAGCACCCTTCATGGTAGGAAACTGGATGACACAAAAATCAAATGTGGACTACACAGCCACCTACACGTTGAGTTGGCAATTGACTAGGATCTGGTAGGACACGTGGCAGGGTAAAGGTTCTCTCCATCGGGCGGTAAAACAGTGGTTTTTTGAATGCTCGAAGGTAGTCGCTAGAAAGGGGGAGTATTGGGTTTCTTAAACCTTGCATCCTGCACCCGCAGGTTAAATGTGGGATAAATGTCCCCATTTAAAAAAAAAAATCACAAAGCCCGTGTTGAAACATAAGGCGGTCCCTCCTCCCTTCCCGTCCGCACCGCGGAGCGCAGTGGCAAGAGTTCTTTGTTGCAGCATGCGTGATTGGGGGATCAAACCCCACGCACACTGCTTTGAAGAGATTTGTTAATTTTTTTTGACACTCCGTTCGAAAGGATTATTCAAAGGCAAGGTAATACCTCCTTGGTTTCAAAGTCGTTGTGCAGCCTGCTAGTTTGTTCGGTCATTCGAGCCCATGAGGTCTTGTGTCCGAAGCCAGGCGCAGCATTTTTTTCGAATGCGAAAAGACTCTCCAACAAAAAGGCGCAACTTTTATTATTCTAAGGTTTATTCAATATTTAAAAAAAAAATATGATTTTTTTTATATAATTTAGTGTGTTTGGATAAATTAAATCATTTTTTTTCAAAAATAATTAGATGATTTTATTTTCTCCAAATACCTTTATTATATAAATATTTTTTTTGGTATTCAAACCCAGAAATTTGCCATCTCAAAATCAAGCAAAACCATTTCTTTAGTTTTCTTCACAAATTGGAGATAACGAGACAAAGAGATTAAGACTTTGGTTGCATCACACAGATTTTTTTCTTCCAACCTTTTTGCAATAAACTACTCAAAATTACTATAGTTTTCTCCCAATTTTTTTTTGGAGATAAAGAGACATAGGAACTTTATATTCTATTGCAAAACCAAAACACTTCAAAATTGGGCAAGGACAAAGGTCATTTTTTTGCAACAAAACAAAATATTTGCTTTTGTTTTCTCCTTCAAAAAGGAGATATAAGACATAAAATTGCAAATTTTTGTTGTAAACTTGAGAAAAAAAAATTAACCTATTCTTTGCTCCTCATGCTTGAGTGTTGAAGACAAAAACCAAAGTCGTGTGTCGACTAGTCTGGAAGCCTTTCAAACACGGGTCATATGTTGACTTGTGTCATGACCCGTTACCCTCCTACCTTATTTAAAGAATATTAATTGATCTTGGGGGATCAATTAATGCCTGATAGAAGGGGCATGACCCTAAAGAATCCTACAAAAATATAATAGAATAATTTTATAAGGATAAGGAAATATTAATTATTTAAAGGCTATCTATGAGGTCTAGTAAAAGATATATTTAAAGAGTTATCTTTTACAAAAAAATTGAAACCATATAATAAATCTGGTGCAGATTTAGTGGACCCTATGTGGATGGGCCTAAAAAGGACCAATGAATTTTTAAATAACTCATGGGTCACCCCTATCTTTTGGGAAGTACTCATGTGGATACCTGACATTGGTGGGAGTTATGCAAGGAAGTCCATGGCTTATCAAGAATAGTTCCACCCTTGTAACTATCTTATGCCTCAATAGTAGGAACTTTGACATTCATCTCATCCCTAGAGGACCCTTGAAGGACATGATGAAGTCATACTGGTCCTAGGCATATTTTTAGTATTATTATAATATGGCCACTATTTGGCCCATGAGTGGAAAATTTCCCTATAAATAGAAGGTATTTTGGGAAGAAATGGCTATCTAGGTTCTAGGAGTCTTAATGGTCTAGGGAGTATGCTCTTCACCCATGGGGGTGAATCAGAAACTAGAAGGCCTAAAAGATTTCCTAGATATAATAAAAAGGCAATACATAAGGTTAGAAGGATTGTATAGTCGGAGAAGAGATGGATCAGGGGGAAACATGAAGGCACTAAGAGACATTCCAGGTTGGATCTTTCTAACCCCTATTATTTCCTCTAAAGTACAGTTAGCTTTGTTTGATTATTAGCATGCGTTATAAAAGTAGGAATCTTTGTTAATAGTCTAGATATGATTAAGCCCTAGACTATGTTAAACTCATGTAATGGGATATTTTAAAGTGACTCCAATACGATAAGCTCATCCACCTACGAGTTTGAATAGATTGCCTATGCTGCCTGGTGGGATCTCTCCTTTATCATGTATTTATGAATATGCTTTTTGTGAAATATTAAAGTTAAAGATAAAATGACCACGATGTTTTACTTTTATAAGATCCTGTCCTTTCTATGTATCTAGGTAACACTAGTATTTATATCATTGGTGATCTGTAACTAAGTTTGAATAAATGAATTCTTAGCAGACAAAACAAGCTAGGAGTTACTTTGGTAATATAAATAAAAGTTGCTATTACAGTTAGGAACCATACTGTATTTGTTATACATTTAAGTATGCATTTCGATTACCTAGTAGTGATTACTTTTGGAGGGCCTGAGTAGGCCACTTGATAATGCGAACCGCCGATCGATGAAGCTAATTTGACTATGGTAACCAACCCCAAGTTACAAGTCACCATCAACTACGAACAACATACTATGTGATTCAGGCCATTCTAAAACCCTCAATGGCAACCAACCGATGCAGGCCAACATTTGGGGGCAAGTTTTGATAGGGGATTCCTCCCCTTTACCTTTACATTGAAGTGTATAAGGGATATTCAATAGTAGGTGATTGATAGACCGTTTACCACTACTAAACAATGATGCTTTACTACTTTTGCCATGTGAACTAATTAGCGTACGCATTCCCAGGGACTCTTAGAGACCTGTACACTCTGAACTAAAATCAAAACTACAATGATTTAAAAAAAGGGGTCAAATAAGGTTCAAGCTTAGAAAGAGATTTCTAGAAGCCACGTCCTTCGAAAATACTATGATATCCCCAAACCCTGAAGCCATTAGATTGTCCTGACAGACAAAAGTTTTAGATGCCCACTTCAACTTGAAATAATCAAGGTTATAACCCTCAGACCCACTGCAACTTTGATCAGGAGTAATAGGAGTTTTGGTGACTCCTTTGTCTCGTCTAGAAACCAAGCTATGGTAATATTCCTATTCAACTCATCCTAAGAAATGAAAGGGGGCATTCCTTGATACGATAATGACTCTTGGACTGAGGTGCTTCCTGAGACCGTTAGTTGTTTGCATACCATAGAATATTTACCTGGCAACATGACTGGCAGGCTAGAATGTTCACATCCCTTGAGAAGACCAATAACAGGTCTGTAGCAGAAGTAAACCCCTCCATGCCTACTGCTAGACACTGTCAACAAGTAATACAGTATCGAACCCTACGGGATGCCTGTATGCTGGATAGGGAGACCGAGTCACCCATGAGCTTAGATCCACAAGGGGTATGTTCAAACCAATATTGGAAGATAATAGGAGCCAAAATGTCCTTATGGATATCAACCCTAAGTGGTGATCCTATAACCAATCCCTCGGGGCCGTCGTAGAGCCGTTTGAAGTCACACGAGACAAATACTGAACATAGCCACTTGCTAATCAATGACTTAGGAATGATACCACTTGTTTAACCATTGTACCAATGCTGGTTCACATTGTGTTTGTAACACCATAACACATGTTATCCCACGATTTGTCTATTCCATGCAGGGTAGATTTTGTTGCTAAGCAAAAATATTGGTTATTCCTCACCTTGCGAGTAGAAGATAGAAGGTACTCTTAATGGTCAAGCCTTTCGAGGGGATCGATCAGATGGCAAGCACCGGTGGGTGGTGCCTTGACCACTTGGGAAGGGGAATACTATAATGTTAAGGGTTAAGATACCTTATTAACATAGCTAAATTAGGATCTTTTAAATGGGTGCGATCACTTTAGGAAATGGATACTATAAGATAGCCACATAGGATTCTATTTAAAATTAAGGTAATAATCCTGTAATCATTCTAGAATAGATTGAAGAAAAATAAAATATGATCTTGTTATGATTAAGTTTCTTAGGCTAAAGTTAAAAGAAAAGAAAAGAAAAGAAATTGCTATTATTGTTTTAGCGAAAGGTTATATGCCTCATAAATTAAGGGTATGGGACCTTAATTTATGAAGTGGAAGTTGATTCTTCATCAACTTGGAAGAATGAAGTAGGACTTCATTCTTGAGGGAAATTTTATAAAAATTCCCTCCATTGTTAAAGATTCATCTCCAAAATGTAAATCCAATGATCTTCATAAACTTAACAATTATTATAAATCCAAGATGGCCTAGAAAGAAAACCATTCAAGTCCTTAATGGCCTCTTATTTATTAAGGAATGAGAGAATTCCTTACTGGTTCATGTAATACCTTAGCATTACATTGATGTCTTAGAGAAAGGAATCGGGTGATTCCTTAATTGCATCAAGAGTTTAGTACATGGCAGATGTATCCCTTGGCCTGTATCTAATCTATAGATGCCTTCTATAATTGTAATATCACCATTCAAGTTTATGAATATGAGGAAGATTATATTTTGGAGGTTGGGTTTTTCCCGAAAGGGTTTCCCAGGATAAATCTTGGTGTTACTCTAATTTTGTGGTTTGATTTATTATATTTCCTGGATGTTGTTTTATGTTCAAATGAAAATGATTCAAGATGTAATGTTTATTTCATGCACTATGATATATGCTAAATTTTCATTGGGTTAAATATGTTAGATGCTAGAAAGTATGTTCAAGTTCCATTATGTTGTTAATTTAATGCAATGCAATTATTTCATTCTCTTTGTAATAATTTATGTTAGAAGAACAATCCCAGGTGATGGATGAATGATATTTAAATATGTCAATGGTTCAATAGCATTTATCTAATTTTTCACTGTAACATTGAAGGGTAATAAATGATACGCAACCCCATTTATGCTTATGTTATAGAAACCGATCCTTAAAGGAAAATTGGATTTATGCATTATATCCTTATTCTTGTAGGGCACACCAATCCATCTAAAAATAAGATTTCGTATAATGCTTTAAAACTAAGGATATGTTGTAATGGATTAAGTGCTCTCAAGATGGTTTAATTGAAAATATGTTGTGGAATGAAACTCTCCAGAGGACACTATGACCTTGACTTACCATCCAAGACAGATCCTCCTCTCTACACCAAATGAATAAAATTACATGGGACTAGTATTGTCCATTTAAAAGGAGTTCATTAGAGGGATTGTCTAATTAAAGGTGTAATACTATGCAAGGAGGATTAAAGATAGATGTTCCATGGATTCTTATCACGATAGTGATATAGTAGTCTTAGAACTCCTTTCTAAATGGATTAGACTGGAGCTAAGATTTAGGAATGACCATGGGTGTGGTTATTCTGTCCATGATGGTTTATCCTTGGTGGGGTTCTCCATCCTCAAGGCATTCACCTGGTCTTGGTGGGCCAAAAGGTGATTTCTCCTTTTAAGGGGATGAAACCAGTACGCTTGGCCAGTGTACTCATACCAAGAGGGGTATGAAGGTTTCGTAGAAGCTGATCACTTCTACTTAAAGAGACTCTGATCAAGTCTCTATAGCTCTCAAGCTATTTGCCTTGAAAGTTATGATCCAAATGGAATTCGCCTATTCTAGGATATGGGTTGGTCCTACCATATGTAAATGAGCATTTACTTATGTTAAAAAAAAAAAAATTCTATGGTTAAGGAGTAACGAATTGGGGTTCGTTACAACTTGTCTTGAAAGGAGTGCTTGAATTTTCAATTTTGTAAAAATTAAGGGGGGATAGAAGTCATATTTTGTGATTCTATTTTTTGCAAAATTTTAAAGAGAAAATGGGGGATATTTCAAAGCAAGAAAGGTGCATTCTCGATTGTACTCGACACATTTTCTTAAAAAGTTGACTATACTAGGTGCATTTTCGGTTGCATCCGATACCTAGAGTGATAATAATTTGGGTTGCTCTCTTTTTTTTATTATTGCACTAACAATCATGCTTTTTGTGTGCAATTAAACAATTAGATAGAAAATTGAAGAAGCATTTCACAAAACCTAAACTTCACTCAAAATCGTGCTACACCTTGCATAGGTTAAACCAAAGTCAATTTTTTTTGCTCCCCATCAAAGGTCAAAATCCAAAAACCTTGATTAACTCTCTTTGTTTGGCTTAATTTCCTCAAAATTTCCATCCTTCTTGAAGGGTGTTAAGGCAGGTGCCATTAAATATCCTAAAGAGCACAATCAAAAGTATTTCAAAACCTACATCTTTAATTTACTCTATTTTGTTTGGCTTAATTTCCTCAAAATTTTCATCTCTTGTTAAGGGTTTTAAAGCAGGTGCCATTAAATATCTTATAGAGCAAATTAAAATCTTACATATACTCTTTTGAGGGTATACAGCAAGATAAAGTCATCTTATTCATATCAATTTGAAACCTTTACCATGGCCATGATCAACAAGTATCTCAATGAGAGCCAACAACTCAAAACGTCAAATTATTCTGCCTAGAAAACTAAGATGAAAGCCATTTAAACTATGGAGGAGATGTGGGGAATAGTGGATGGCACTAATTCTAGACCCACATTAGCAGGAGCAGATCAGAAAGCTTATGATAAAAAGAATAAAATACTTTCCATATTGATCTTGCTAGCTATTACTGATGACATACAACCCCATATAAGTGAAGCTCAAAATGGTAAGGAGGCATGGAATGCCTAAGCTACAATTTTTGAAGGAAAGAATCAATCAAAAATTCTTAGCCTTGAAACACAGCTTCATACTCTTCATATGAAATATGGAGAGATAATAGAGCTATTCCTCTATAGAGTCACAGATATAAAAACAAAACTGCAAGCCTTAGGAGAAAATTTAGAAGACAATGTCCTGACCTCAATCATTTTAAGGGCTCTTCCAGACTCCTATATAATGTTGATCACTTCACTACAAGTTTCTAGAAGGACAGTGACTTTTATAGAGTTGGTAAATTTGCTTCAAACTGAAGAAGCTAATCAACTCCAAAGAGATGAGGCATCCAACAATGCACTTTTCTCAAACAAGCAAAGCGGAGAGAAAAAGTGGAAAAAAAAGAAAGGATCTTCTTATAAAAAATACAATGGTAAAGTCAAAGAGATTCTAAATAAGAATAAGTATTGTAAAATTTGTGATAAGGACACTCATGAAAACAAAAGATGTTGGTTTAAGAACAAACTACCCAATGAAAAAGGATAAAAGAAGGGCAAATGCAAACAAAAGAATAAGAACAAATAACAACAAGGACAGGCAAATTCCCATCAAAAGGATACTATTTGGTACATATATTCAAGCGCTAGTAAACATATGACTGGCAATAAGTCCTAGTTTGAAACAATTGAGGGTCGAGAAAGCAGACCGATAACCATTGCTAATGATCAGACCTATCGATTTTAGGTAGAAGGAAATTTTTATGTCTCCCTTCCAGATGGAGAATGTAAGATTCAAAAAGTTCTTTATGTACTAGGATTGAAAAATAATCTCTTGTCAGTTCCACAAATCTTGGACAATAACATGAATGTCAATTTCAAAGTGGACAAAGAAAAGAAACGTTGCTTTATCACTTAGAAAGGAAAATAGATAGCAACAGGTTCATACAAACATGGTTTGTTTATCTTAGATGCAATTACCTCCACACATACTATAATGGCAGTAACCACAAAAGAGGCCAATTCTTTATGGCATAAGATATTTGGGCATCTAAGTTGAGGGTATTTACTAGAACTCAATAAATATCAAATGGTGAAAGGACTACCTACTCTTTCATGTACTCTGCCAGTGTACTCAGATTGCTTGTTAGGAAAGCAACATAGAGTACCTTTTGAACATAGCTCTTTTTGAGCTAAAGTACCTTTGGAGTTAGTTCACACATATTTGTGTGGTCCTATATCTACTAGTTGTGGAGGAAAAAGGTATTTTCAATTGTTTGTAGATGATCACTCACAAAATAAGTGGGTCTTCTTCTTACAGTTGAAGTCTGAAGTATTTGACTATTTTCAACAGTTCAATAAGATTGTTGAGAAAGAATTAGGGTTTTTCATAAAGATCCTTCATTCAGATCGAGGGGGGAATACACATCAAAATAATTTTCCTCATTTTTATAGAAACATGGGATAAAAAAATAGTTAACAACAACCTATTCTCCTCAGTCAAATGGAGTTTCTAAGAGAAGAAATCGTTCCATTATGTAAATGGTTTAATGTATGCTTAAAGGAGCCAATCTTGAGCACATTTACTAGGTTGAAGCTGTAACAACTGGTGAGGGAATACCTTAGCTACCATTTTTTAAGCAAAGAATCAATCAACAATTCTTAGCCTTCAAACATAGCTTCATACTCTTCATATGAAATCTAGAGAGACAATAGAGCTATTCCTCTGCATATTAGCAGATATAAAAACAAAACTTGCAATTCTTAGGAGAAAATGTGGAAAACAATGTCCTGACCTCAATCATTTTAAGGGTTCTTCCAGACTCCTATAGAATGTTGATCACTTCACTACAATTCTCTAGAAGGACAATGACTTTTATAGAGTTGGTAAATTTTCTTCAAACTGAAGAAGCTAATCAAATCCAAAGAGATGAGGCATACAACAATGCACTTTACTCAAACAAGCAAAGCGGAGAGAAAAAGTGGAATAAACAGAAAGGATCTTCTTCTAACAAAGACAATGGTAAAGGCAAAGATATTCAGAATGAGAATCAGTATTGTAAAATTTGTGATAAGGACACTCATGAAACCAAAATATGTTGGTTTAAGAGCAAACTACCCAATGAACAAGGAAAAAAAAAGGGCAAATGCAAAAAAAAGAACAAGAACAAACAACAACAAGGACATGTTGCTGTCGCTGAAGAATCTAGTTTAGACTCTGAACTAGCACACAAAGTGCTCATGACGCATACAATTTCCCCTCAAAAGGATACTATTTGGTACATATATTCAGGCACTAGTAAATATATGATTGGCAATAAGTCCTAGTTTGAAACATTTGAGGCTCGAGAAAGTAGACCGATAACCATTACTGATGATCAGACCTATCGAGTTCAGGGAGAAGGAAATGTTTATGTCTCCCTTCCATATGGAGAATGTAAGACTCAAAAATTTATTTATGTACCAAGATTGAAAAATAATCTCTTGTCAGTTCCACAAATCCTAGACAATAACATGAATGTCAATTTCAAAGTGGACAAAGAAAATAAACGTTGCTTTATCACTCAAAAAGGAAAATAGATAGCAACAGGTTCATACAAACATGGTTTGTTTATCTTAGATGCAATTACCTCCACACATACTATAATGGTAGTAACCACAAAAGAGGCCACTTCTCTATGGCATAAGATATTTGGGCATCTAAGTTGAGGGTATTTACTAGAACTCAATAAATATCAAATGGTGAAAGGACTACCTACTCTTTCATGTACTTTGCCAGTGTGCTCAGATTGCTTTTTAGGAAAGCAACATAGAATACCTTTTGAACCTAGCTCTTTTCGAGCTAAAGTACCTTTGGAGTTAGTTCACACAGATTTGTGTAGTCCTATGTCTAATAGTTGTGGAGGAAAAAGGTATTTTCAATTGCTTGTAGAATATCACTCACGAAATAAGTGGGTCTTCTTCTTACAATTGAAGTCTGAAGTATTTGACTATTTTCAACAGTTCAAGAAGATTGTTGAGAAAGAATCAGGATGTTTCATAAAGAACCTTCATTCATATCGAGGGGGGAATAAACATCAAAATAATTTTCCTCGTTTTTATAGAAACATGGGATAAAAATACAGTTAACAATAGCCTATTCTCCTCAGTCAAATGGAGTTGTTGAGAGAAGAAATTGTTCCATTATGGAAATGGTTCAATTTATGCTTAAAGGAGCCAATCTTGAGCACATTTACTAGGTTGAAGTTGTAACAACTAGTGAGGGAATGCCTTAGCTACCATTTTTGAAGGAAATAATCAATCAAAAATTCTTAGCCTTCAAACACAGCTTCATACTCTTCATATGAAATTTGGAGATACAATAGAGCTATTCCTCTGTAGAGTCGTAGATATAAAAAAAAACTGCAAGCCTTAGGTGAAAAAGTCAAAGACAATGTCCTGACCTCAATCATTTTAAGGGATCTTCCAGACTCCAATAGAATGTTTATCACTTCACTACAAGTCTCTAGAAGGACAGTTACTTTTATAGAGTTGGTAAATTTTCTTCAAACTAAAGAATCTAATCAACTCCAAAGAGATGAGGCATCCAACAATGCACTTTTCTCAAAAAAGCAAAGCGGAGAGAAAAAGTTAAATAAACATAAAGGATCTTCTTCTAACAAAGACAATGGTAAAGTCAAAGAGATTCAGAATAAGAATCAGTATTGTAAAATTTGTGATAAGGACACTCATGAAACCAAAAGATGTTGGTTTAAGAACAAACTGCCCAATGAACAAGGACAAAATAAGGGTAAACACAAACCAAAGAACAAGAACAAACAACAACAAGGACATGTTGCTATCACTGAAGATTCTAGTTCAGACTCTGAATGCGCACACAAAGTGCTCATGATGCATATATATTCCCCTCAAAAGGATACTGTTTGGTACATATATTCAGGCGCTAGTAAATATATGACTGGCAATAAGTCCTGGTTTAAAACATTTAAGGCTCAAGAAAGTAGACCGGTAACCATTGCTGATGATCAGACCTATCGAGTTTAGGGAGAAGGAAATGTGTATGTCTCCCTTACAGATGGAGAATGTAAGATTCAAAAAGATATTTATGTACCAGGATTGAAAAATAATCTCTTGTCAGTTCCACAAATCCTGGACAATAACATGAATGTCAATTTCAAAGTGGAGAAAGAAAAGAAACGTTGCTTTATCACTCAGAAAGGAAAATAGATAGCAACAGGTTCATACAAACATGGTTTGTTTATCTTAGAAGCAATTACCTCCACACATACTATAATGGTAGTAACCACAAAAGAGGCCACTTCTCTATGGCATAAGATATTTGGGCATCTACGTTCAGAGTATTTACTAGAACTCAATAAATATCAAATGGCGAAAGGACTACCTACTCTTTCATGTACTTTGCCAGTGTGCTCAGATTGCTTGTTAGGAAAGCAACATAGAGTACCTTTTGAACCTAGCTCTTTTCAAGCTAAAGTACCTTTGGAGTTAGTTCACACAGATTTGTGTGGTCCTATGTCTACTAGTTGTGGAGGACAAAGGTATTTTCAATTTTTTGTAGACGATCACTCATGAAATAAGTGGGTCTTCTTCTTACAATTGAAGTCTGAAGTATTTGACTATTTTCAACAGTTCAAGAAGATTGTTGAGAAAGAATCAGGATGTTTCAGAAAGACCCTTCGTTCAAATTGAGGGGGGAATACACATCAAAATAATTTTCCTCATTTTTATAGAAACATGGGACAAAAATATAGTTAACAACATCCTATTCTCCTCAGTCAAATGGAGTTGCTAAGAGAAGAAATCGTTCCATTATGGAAATGGTTCAATGTATGCTTAAAGGAGCGAATCTTGAGCACATTTATTGGGTTGAAGCTATAACAACTGTAGTATATCTTCTAAATAGGTTACCCACATGGGATCTTGAAGGTATGACTCTTCAAGAAGCATGGAGTCGAAGGAAACCCTTCATATCTCATCTACAAGTATTTGGGTGTAAGTATTTTATGCATATACCTAAGGAGAAAAGAAATAAGTTAGATGAGAAGACCCTACAATGTGTTTTTCTTGGATATGATGAATTCTCAAAAGGCTATCGATTGATAGATCCATTCACCAATAAAATACATGTTAGTAGATATATAGTGTTTGATGAAGCTTTCACACCTAACACTACATCAGTAAACCTGGATGATGAGTAGCAACTGCCACTTCCTCCTCCACAACATAAAAATCCTCCTAAATGGTATACAAGTACTATGAGATATTCCAAACTCACTTCACCACTACATCTCACTCTCAATCATCCAAAGACATGAAGCATGTCTCAATAGAGAATGGCAGAAGCATCTACTTCATTTGATGATATTTGTGCATATTTTCAAGATCTTTCTGTTGATAGAGATTTAGAAAGTGGAAATGATATGGAAATTTATGAGGAGAGGGTTTACATGTCTTCATATGATGAAAATTAACCTTCTACAGTTGATGAAGCATTTATTCAGCCTTAGTGGAAGGTAGTTATGGATGCTGAACATAAATTCCTCCTTAAAAACAAAACATGGAAGATGGTCGATTTTCCTAAAGGAAAGAAGCCCATAGGCTGAAAATGGGTTTACGAAGTCAAATATAAGGTAGATGGTACCATATACAAGCATAAGACCCATCTTATGGCAAAGGGTTATGCTCAAAAGGAAGGCCTTGATTATGAGGAAACCTTTGCATCCACTGCAAGTATGACCGCCATTCAAGTTCTTTGTGCTATGGTAGCATAGTTCAAATGGAAATTACATCATATGGATGTAAAAAGTGCCTTTCTAAATGGTGACTTAAAAGAAGAGGTATACATGACTCAACCTCCAAGATTTTTTGAGGAAGGCCATGAGCAAAAGGTTTGTAAATTGGTCAAATCATTATACGGGCTAAAACAAGCCCCAAGAGCATGGAAAATCAAAATGGATAGTCACCTACTGTAGCACGGATTTAAGAGAAGTCCATTAGATGCAAATCTCTATATCAAGAACATAGGTTCTGAAATAGTGATTCTTGTACTATATGTAGATGATCTAATCATCACTGGCAATTTAGAGAAATTGATTAACGCCATGAAATATGACTTGAAAGAGTCATTTGATATGACAAATCTTGGACTTCTCCACTACTATCTTGGCCTTGATGTAGAATATAAGAAGAATCATCTAAGGGTGACTCAAAAATGTATGACAAGACTTTAGTAGAAAAATATCGTATGATTGATTGTAATCCCAAAGCAACATCGATGGAATTAGGGCTTCAGTTACCACGGTATGATGACTCACCATAGGTAGATGACATGCTATATCGATAGATGATTGGAAGCCTCATCTATCTAACCAATACTAGACCATAAATTACATATGCTATAAACTATCTTTCTTAGTTCGTGTAGGAACCAAAGGTCTCACATTGGAAAGTAGCTAAAAGGGTTCTTCACTACATTCATGGTAGTGTAGATTATGGTCTAGAGTATAATAAGAATAACTCATTCTTCTTTCAAAGGTTACACTGACTCTGACTATGTTGGATCCCTAGATGATAGAAAATCAACATCAGGATATGTATTTCATCTTGGATTTGGTCCTATCTCATGGCATAGTAAAAAGCAACAGGTGGTTGCTTTATCTTCAACTGAGGTAGAATATCACGCTACACGTGGAGTTGTGTGTGAAGTGATATGGTTAAGTCACATCTTGGATACCATGGGCCTACCAAAGAAATTTCATATTTACATGTTTTGTGACAACTCAAGTGTTTTGAACTTGGTCAAGAATCTAGTCTATCATGAACACACAAAGAATATTGATACATATTGTCATTTCATTCGTGAGGAAGTTCCTAAACATAGGATCAAGCTCCAATACATTCCCACCAATGAACAGGTTGCTAACATCTTCACAAAGGCACTTAGACGTGTCAAATTTGAGTTGTTTCGAAGTAGACTTTGTATATCAATGTAATGTAATAAAGGGGGGATGTTAGGGTAAAATAGGTAGTATATTGCATTATACTGCATAGATTATTACGTTTACTTTTTACTGCATTCCATGAGATATTTATTGTTTTAAATATCTACTGATTAACCTAGAGTAAATAACTAAATATCCTAAGTCAGATATTTAGGTTAGTTTTTTAGTTAGAACTCTCTACTTAGGTTAATATTTAGCTACATGTTTCTCCTAAAGTGTATTGTTAGCATATTATATGCTAAAGCAGTTGTTATGTAATCTATATAACTAGCTTAATTTTTCTAATCTAAGTTAGTTGATATTAATCAACGCTTATTTCCTTTGCATTATTCGGAGAGTTCTGCTAACTACAAATAAAAACTGTTAAAAATTCCATTATTACTCAAAAATCAATACTATTAAAAATTACCATGTAGAGACCCTGTCGATGATGCAACTGGAACTACTATTCCATTATTACTCAGAAATAAAAACTGTTAAAAATGAACATGTCCAAGTGGATCTAGAGACCCACATTTTCATGGGTTATCAGTTAAGAGTCCTTGTCATAATTTATTTTTTATCTAAACCACTCTAGTTATTCTTAAAAATACTGAACCCAACCAGCCACAAGCCAATATAACACTAGTGTATTTTTGAACCTTTGATGTTTGTATTGAAATATTTTTTCTAACTTACTGAAATTGTTATTTATTTTTTTTTAAATTAGAAACAAAGTTGTTAGACTGCGCTTGTCTCTTGTGCTATTTTCACCCTCTTTTATCCCAATAAAAATTTCATCATTTGAACCAGATAAATTAATTAAACAAACAATTTCTTGGGTAATCACACATAAAAATAGACATGCTAAACCTGCCACAACTTGATTTGTTAGGTTGTGTTTTAGTTTCAATTCTATATGAAATCAAGTTAAAAAATCTTGACTTTCCCTTTCGAAAACATTAACATCTATGTCCTTTTGTCGAGAAAATTAGCTACCAAATTTTCTGTTGAATCTGGATGACGCACATGAAATAATATATCAGACTCAATATAGTTTTCAATCATTTACTAATTACACTAAGAAGTATTTTAAGAGAATTTTGTCCAACATTTAAAAAAAATCAAAAATCAACCGAATATTGATAGAATCTTGCTATTCTAATATAAATTAAATAAATATGATATTCAAGAATTGTAGAAATTATTGATAAATTATTAGGAATCACAAGCCTCTTCGAGGGGTTTCCTCTTAAATTTAACTAAATAAATATTATTCTTGTTCTTGATGCTTTGGGTTCCTGACCATACCTAATTTTTATATCTATCCTAAAGCTACCTTGGTGAAGACATGATGGTTCACATTATGAAATAATAATTAATTAGAGGATTAATAATAATAATAGTAATAATGTTAGGATGTGGAATACTAACATGCCACCCTTCCTAGAAGAAGATTTGTCTTCAAATCTAGAACTGACGAAATTGTTGTCAAAATTCATGAAGAGCTTCCCAAGTAGAATTCTCTGGTGCCAAGCCCCACCATTGAATCAAGACCTTGGTGATGGTGTGATGGTAAAGTTGATGGGTGTATTGATCCAAGACTACTTCAGGTTCAACCACTAGAGATCCATCCTCGTCAAATTTAGGTAACTGAGTTTGTGTCTTTACTTATGATCCAACGACCTTCTTGAGGCAAGACACATGAAACACTGAATGAATTTTGGAAGACTCAGATAACTCTAGCTTGTAGGCAATGGGTCCTATGTGCTGTAGAATTTTTTAAGGTCCATAGAATTTTGGAGCTAATTTCTACGAACCTTTAAGCTTGAGAGAGGTTTGGTGGTAAGGTTGAAGACTTCGGAACACCATATCTCCTTCTTGAAATTTATGTTCAACTCTCTGTTGATCGGATTGCTATTTCATTTGATTTTGTGTTGTGATTAAATTCTATTTAAGATGAAGAATATCGGCCTGAGTAGAAAGCATATAATCTACTGCTTGAACATTGGTGCTTTCAGGAATATAATGTGACTGATGGTAGTGGCTAGCCATATAGGGCTTCATAAGGTGTCATTTTGATGGCAGTATGGTATGAAGTATTGTACCACCATTCTATCAAAGGTAGCCATTTAACCCAAAGAAGTGGTTGTGCAGAAGAAAAATAGCATAAGTCTTCAAACATTTATTAACAATATTTGCTTGTCCATTGATTTGGGGGTGATATGTCAAACTCATACAGAGCTGAGTCCCTTGGAGTTTGAAGAATTCCTTCCAAATTGACTAGTAAAATTGGGGTCTCAATCATTGATGATAGTGGATGGCATACCATGGAGCTTGAAAATTTTATCAAGGAATAGTTGAACCACATTGACAGCCTTATAGGGATGGACTAAGGAGAAAAAAGTGTGCATTATTGGACAAGTGATCCACAACCACCAGGATAACAGATTTTCCAAAATACTTTGGAAGGCCCTCAATTAATTCCATCAAAATATCAGTACATATTTTTATCGGGATAGGAAGAGGCTGAAGAACTCCTAGAGTAACCACGGTATCCCCTTGTTGTCATTGGTAAACTTCACATTTGGTAACAAAAATTTTGATATGGTATTTTATTTCATCCCAATAAAATTATTGAGAGAATCTCTTATAATTTTTCAAAAACCTAGAGTGTCCTGTTGCAGGTGTAGCATGTAATTCATGGGGTATCACTAGCTGACATGAAGAGTTAGGAGGTAGTACAATATATCCCTTAAATTAAAGTATTCCATCACTCCAATTAAAGTGAGGCTTACTATTGGGATTTTGTTGGAGTTTCTGAATTAATGCTTGTGTTGAACTATCATTGATCCATTCATGTGTTACCTTGTCGATCCATTGTGGAATGAGTGAAGAGAATGCTTGTAATTACAATAAATCTTCAAATTTATATGAAAGGACATCAATGACCACATTGTCCTTCCCTTTACGATACATGATCTTATAATCATACACCATTAGTCTAGTGATCCAATTTTGTTGCTTCGAGGTGGAGATACATTGTTCCAAGAAGTATTTCAAAATTTGATGATCTATATGGATAATGAAATGTTTCTAGGAAGAAGACCTCCTCCCAGAAGAAGAGAAAATGATCAAGGGATTTGCTCCATTTTGATAGTTTTGATAGTTTGCCCAAGTTTTGGTAAACCATACAGGTAGGGGCAAACCATACAACCAGGGGACCAAACCATACAAGGCAGGAGCAAACCATACAAGGTGCACCGAAATGTAATGAAATGCATGGGAAATGTAATTTCGAGATAAAATGGTGCATGAGTTTGCTAAATTAAGGTTTTAGACTTAGTAAAAGTCTAATTTCATGCATTCTGTTATGGATGGGCAGTTTTAAATAACTAATTGCCTCAGGAACCACTTTGGAATGGCCTGGGCAATGTTATATAAGGCCCCATTTTCAAATTCGTAGGTCTGGTTGCTAATAGATAGGAAGAGAGTACTTACTGGTTGTAATAGCTAGTTTACTTCTGAGTTATTGCAATAGATTGATAGAACAACCTTGTTGTAATACTATGGATGATATAATGGAATATAAATATGTTATTACAAGTTGTGTACGATCCTGGCAATGATGGATGATGATTTATGGTGAAATCTTGATTGCATGTGTTTTCTGGTAATTGTTTTAGCTTAGTTTTATGCATTGTTGCAACTTCTTGATAGAAATCAGCATTGGTGAAACCTGAGGAATGATATGGGAGTATGGAAGAATTTAGGAAGATGTTATGAACCCTATTGTATGATTTTTATATGTAATCAGATGAATGGAATCTCTCACAAGCCCTATTAAGATGTTTTGCATGTCATGGAGAATGGATTGATTGGCATATTAAATCATTACAAAACATTCCTGAGAGAGATTGAGGTATTGGAGCATATAATTTGGCACCTAAATGTACCTTCAGTTCATGTAAATCATACACCAGAGTTCGTACAAATCGTACAAGGAAAACTTACCCGATTTGGTAAATAGAGCGATGGAGATAAACTTACCCGATTTGGTAGTTTGAGGAAATCGACTTGAACGGTTACAAAACTATGTACGATAGCCTCCAAAACTGAATATATCAGTTTGGATGAGTGTAAAAGTATACAAACCTTGCCACTGTATGATTTGGAATCGTACAGTGTGAGAGTTTGACATCCATACAAGTTGTTCAATCATCATCAAAGGGTAGTTCGGAGGACTGTATGGTTGTACGATTTGGTAACCGAGTTGGAATTCATACATTGATCATTCCTAGCCTTAGAAAATCACCTCCCCACTAGGAATACTACACCCCTATGCTACATTTGGCATCATTGCCTTATCGAATCTGGCATTTTTGTTAAAATGGGTCAAATTGACGAAGTGTGAATACTACAAAACTAGAGGTGAATGATGGACACCAGTGCATGAAGCCATGGGAGATGGGAAGTACGAGAGAAAATTCTAGTAAGAAGGAGCATGAGGATTTATCAGAGAGAAAACACAAGTAACTCAGACCGTAGTACTCAAGAACCAAAAATAGAGCAAGTTTGGACATCCAAAGAAGGAGACTTTGAGGTATTGTTGATAGAGATAGAAGATGAGGAAATAGAACCACCAAGCGTAGAGGTAAGGGTTGACATAGAAAAAGTGCAAGAGGATGGAGAGTGGATGGTGACACCTGAGAAAGTGGTAGAAGGGTTGCAAGGGAGTGTAGAGGATGGGAGTCAGGCACCAGAGCAACAGGATGCGAGGTCTCAGGAGGAAATACCAAGACCATCTCCCTCACATCAGTGAAGGAGGTCACAAAGTGAAGATGCATGAGAGTTTGGTCATCGAGTGGTGGGACAGAACAAGATACCTCGAATTGACACTTTTGATGACAATGGGAGTAAGACACCCCCAAGGAGGAATCAATCAGAGATTCCACGAGATACCTCAAGTGATAGTGATGACTCTCCTAAGATGGCTAACAAGGTAGCCAAGTAGAGATGTCCACCATTTTTAGGTGAGGGTAAGGAAGACCCCACATGGCATATAGGGACTTGCATAACCATTTGGAGAGAAAATGGTGTGGATAGACCAGATGATTGGGTAATTTTATTTCCTGCTACCTTGAGAGGATTGGCAATTGATTGGTATTTGAAGAGAGAAAATACCATAGATTTTTAGACTTGGAATCAGATAAAGGAGAAGTTCATTGAAGAATTTTGACCTTTGAAGGATGATGGAGACATTGTTATGGAACTTTGCATGACAAAGCAAAAATCTGATGAAGATGTGAAATCCTATAACCGTAGACTAAAGCAATTAGTCGATAAGATGCAGATGCCTCTGGTAGATGTTCTAGTAAAGTGGTGGTTTGTAGATGGATTGCTTCCAAAGTATAAGAAAAATATGAAAGCAGTACCATCAGAAACATATGAAGAAGCACTAAAGCATGCAAAGAATTTTGAGAGTGAATCAAAACAAATGTATACAGGAATTTTATCTCATCCCAAGTCGAATGATTCAGATAGTGGAGAAGATGATACTATACAAAGGATAGTAGCATCATTTCACAAGGAGTTTGATAAGATGATAAAAGAACAAAAGATCAAACCTGACAGAAATGACATGTGGTGCACGGAATGCAAGATGGAAGGTCATACAAATGTGAAGTGTCCGAGGAATGACTATTGCCACATTTGTAATGTGATGGGGCATGAGGTAATGCTATGTTCATATAATGCAAGAGTACATCCACAAGTATTGTCAATCCAAGAGCAGGAAGAGAAACCGAAGGCCCAAGGAAGTGGGCAACAAGCAACAAGTGGTGGTTATAGAAATAGCAGATGAGGTGGAAGACCAAACCAAGGCAATCGACAAGGAGGGCAAAGTCATTTGTAGTATGACTCGGAGGGAAGATCGATCATACAGTGTCATAATTTCTAGGAATGGGGGCATTTTGTAAAAAATTATCCTTCACCTCAGAGGCAAGAAACACCGCAAATAGGCACTACACACATGTGTAGATGGTGTGGTCTAGGAAACCACAAAGAAGAGAATTATCCAAAATAGGTGAGTTCAAGTAACCCATAGAATGTTAGTTATCTAGACATAGAAGTTCCTCAAGTTAAGGAGGAAACCCAAGAAGTTTTAGCCATGATGAGAAATCAAGCTAAGAAGGATAAGTATCCAGAGCCAACAAAGGAAAAGCAATGCTGGCAAGTAGCAAAGAAAATATTGCAAGAGGAAGCTAAGAAGACTAAGCGAGTAGAGTCGACAATTGATAAGGAACTAAGAAAACCATCAGATCAGGAGATAGTTGTGCAAAATTTGGCAGCACAGGTTTTGGATACCATAATGGAAATTAAAGTATCAAACCTATTGGAAGCTATTCCAGCATTGCAGAAAGCAATGGTGGAAGAAATACAATCGCAGAAGGTGATGGAAGTGCAGAGCCAACCGATTCAGGAGAAGGAGTGGAAGGATCAGTTCATGGATCCAACTATATTAATGATTGATGTGGGAAAGAAACCCGCATTAGTTCATATGGAGATCCTAGGGCACAAATTGACACAAGTTATTATGGATGGAGGATCCAATGTCAATGTGCTACCTGAAAGGACATGGCTAGAACTAGGTGCTCCATACCTATGGGCATCGAGCTTCCGATTATATGGTGCTGACCAGAATGGCATCGAGACAAAGGGAGTCTTGATAGCACAACAAGTGGTGATAGTTGAACAAGAGTTTGTCTTGGATTTCGTTGTGATTACAATGTAGAAACCTGCATACGATGCTCTCTTGGGGAGAGGTTGGCTACGAGTAGCCAAAGTTAATCACAACTGGGGAAAGAATCAGATCACTTTTAAGAAGGGACAACATAAATATATGATTAATCTAGCTAATCAAAAAGTTAGTGAGGATGTAGCTATGACAGATGAATCAAAAAATTCCTTAGGGGATGAAGGGCATGAACCTGATGGAGAAGGAATGTTGTACCTAGATGAATGTAGCGAAGATGAAGCCAGATATGATAGTGGACTTCTTCATTGGAAAATGGAGGAGTACAAAATTTTCAGCCCAACTACCTCTGTATTGAGTCAGAGGAGATCAAGGAAAAACAAGACAAACCGAAAGTTAGCCAAGAACCTAAGAAGGAAGCAGAAGAGAAATGGACATTTCTGAAAAGTTTTGCAGAATATACAGTAGGAGATGCGGAGATTGATACAAGGCCGACACACCCAGAGAATGTAGAGAAAGCTACAAGTGAACCAGAAAATATCAAATATGAAGGACCTCAGATAGTGGACATCAATCTAGGAACAGAGGAGGAACCTAGGATGATTCACTACGGTGATGATTGGAATCCTGTACTGAAAGTGGTAACTTTTAAGATATTCTTGGAATATAAGGATGTCTTTGCATGGACATATAAGGACCTGAAAGGAGTACCACCAGAATTGTGTGTCCACAAGATTACACTAATGCCTGGAGCTCAACCAGTAAGAAGGAGACCATATAGAATGAACCCAAAGTATGTTGCATTAGTGAATGTAGAGATAGAAAAGATGTTGGAAGCAGGAATCATCTTTAGGGTGACAAACAGTGAATGGGTCTCACCTATAGTGATCACCTTGAAGAAGGAAGTAGACAAGATCAGAATATGCATGGACTTTAGGAGTCTAAATATTGTAACTATTAAGGATCCCTTCCCTATTCCCTTCATAGATTCTATCTTGGAAGAAGTCATAGGACACGAGATCTATTCATTTTTGGATGGGTTCTCGGGATACAATCAAATTAGTATAGCCGAGGAGGATAAGATGAAGACCACATTTATTGTGGAGAATGGCATTTATGCATACAACCGAATGCCATTCGGGCTCTGTAATGCCCCAACTACATTTCAGCGTATCATACTGTATATATTTGATCAGTTAGCAATAGGGAACTTTAAAGCATTTTTGGATGATTGGTCCATTTATGGGAAGATCAAGGAGCATCTTCCTACCCTCAGTGAATGTATGAGTAGGTGCAAAAATGCACATATATCATTAAACCCAGGGAAATGCTTTCTGATGGTACCATATGGGAAATTGTTGGGACACATTGTGTGCAGTGAAGGATTGAAGATAGATCCTGATAAGATCCATGTGATATTGCACATGGAAGAACCATTTGATGTGAGTTCACTTAAAACCTTCCTTGGATCGATAGGGTACTATCGAAGGTTTATCAAGAATTATGCACATGTATCCTACCCACTAGATTCTTTGATGAAAAAGAATGTTCCTTTCAGATGGACAGAGGAGCACCAAGGAGCCTTCGAGGAGCTGAAGGCTAAGCTTGTGAGTAGTCCGATTTTGGTGTTCCCAAATTGGGATAAGGAATTCCATGTCCATATTGATGCTTCAAATTTTGTAATTGGATGTGCTTTAGCACAAGAAGGGTAGTTTAGGCTAGACCAACCTATTTTCTTTGCTAGTCACCTTTTGTCAAGGCCAGAGAGAAATTATAGTACAATAGAAAGAGAAGCTTTGGGAATGGTATATGCAGTTCAAAAGTTTAGGCATTACCTATTGGTGAATCCCTTTGCCTTCTATGTTGATCACCAAGCCCTATTGTACTTGATAAACAAGTCGATGATACAAGGATGAGTCAGTAGGTGGCTCATCACCCTTCAAGAGTTCGTATTCTGAGTAGTGGTGAGGCCTGGTAAGAAGCATGTGATTGCAGACCAGTTGTCTCGGATACGATCAGGGGAACCTATAGGAACAGGAGTTCCTGATGAATTTCTAGATGCACAATTATTCACCATCAATGTTGTTCCATCATGGTACAAGTTGGTTGGCCAATATCTATCCATAGGAGAGTTGCCACAAGAAATGATGGCAACCGAGAAGAAGAAAGTAATAATGAAGTCAGCACCTTTCCAGATAATAGCAGGATTGTTGTATAAAATGGGAAGTGATGGTATCTTACGAAGATGTGTGATGGATGAAGAAGTCAAAGTGGCATTGAAAGAAGCTCACGCAGGCTTAGCAGGAGGACATATGGGACCAGATGCGACTGCTAGAAAGGTATTGCTAGTAGGACTATGGTGGCCCACATTGTATAATGATGCAAAGGAGTATGTGAAAGCATGCGACACTTGCCAAAGAGTAGGAAAGTCGGTAAAGAGGGACTTTATGCCCTTACACCCATCACAACCACAAGAGTTATTTGAATGGTGGGGATTGGAATTCGTAGGACCATTGAAGACATCTCAGAGAAGGAAGTGTAGATACATCGTAGTAGCGATAGAATACCTAAAAAAATGGGTTGAAGCAAGAGCATTACCTGATAACTCGATAAAAAGTACAATGAGATTCTTGTATGAACAGGTAATCACAAGGTTTGGTATTCCGCTACAAATAACAAGTGATCGAGGAGGACACTTTGTTAATGATATTATCAAGATGCTGACAATAGAGTTTAAGATTTTACACTCATTGTCTAGTCCGTACTATCCCAGAGCGAATGGGCAGGCAGAGGCAACGAATAAAGTCCTAGTATCTACTATGTATAAAACCTATGGAATAGAGGGAGCATATTGGGAGGAAAGGCTACCATCCATTTTGTGGGTATATAGAACAAATTTTAAACCTACAATGAAACATACACCTTTCCAATTAATGTATGGATAGGAAGTAGTGGTGCCAGTTGAATTCTTGATACCAAGTTTGAGAGTCATGGTAGAGCATCGCTTGGGTGATCAAGAAAGTTTGGAAGAGCGACTGATAACACTGATCAAGTTAGATGAAAGAAGAGTCATGGCACAATGGGTGATTGAGGTAGCTCAAAAAATATGGAAGGTGTGGCATGACAAACATTTGAGGAAGTTGGAACTTAGTCCGGGTGACTTAGTTCTAAAGTTTAATGAGAAATGGGAAATCAAGCGGTAAGTTGAAGATGTTATGGCTTGGTCCTTATAAAGTAGTTGAAGTAATGAATAATGGAGTAGTCAAGTTACAGAACTTGAATGGGATAGAGGTGCCCGATACTATAAATGGCTCAAAGTTGAAGCCTTACAAGGTACAATGTTTATTCATTGCTTCAGAAGAAATTGAATGATGAAGATGAGTGAAAGCTCAAAATGAAGCTCATAGTGAGCTAGGTCCATCACAAGAGGAGCCTGACATAGGACTCACACACTTATTTGTAGAAGGGGAGGAACCATGACCAACCATAGAACAGCAAGAGTTGGTACCTCGACCTGGAGAAAGAAGAAGATTACGAGTACATGTCAGATTTGTTGATGGAACCGAGAGAATTGAAGAAGAAGATGAAGAATGGATTCCTCCAAATGAAAGAGAACATCAAGAGATAGTACTATTACCCAAAAATAGGGGAAGGTAGGAAGAAGCAACCCTAGTAAATAGAAATAGGATGTATCCTTAGGTAGAATGAAGGGAACTACCCCAACAAGTGGAAGGACGAAGAAGGATACGACTAATAGTATGATACGAAGATAGAGTGGACACATTTGAAATGGAAGTTTCAGAGGAAGATAGGGATGAGACCATTGATCAAGAATTGGTTGGACTTACTCCATTGGCTTAGATAGGGCTATTACAATAGAGAATGTGGTTATAGACTCAACAATTGCAAGAAGAATATCAAACATTGAGAGGTCATAATGCAATGTTGAGAGAGCAAATTATCTAGGAATTGGATGGCACAATATGTAGGTTGGAGGAACAAAGGGTAGCTAGGCTACAAGAAATTGAAAGGGAACTTGAGGAGGTTGAGGGATTAACTCTGAGAAGTGGTGGAGGAAATGATGGCGCAAGCACAAGCTCACAGGTACCACCGAGTGACCCACCTATGACAAACGAAGATGCGGAGATGTTGTGGTGAGACATTGAAGAGGCAACTACATCACCCGAACCACAAGGTAATATATTGTTGGATTTGAGTGACTCCAGTAGTGAAGGCATACCTTGGCTAGTAATGGAACCTAGTACAGGAAGTAGTGATGAAGATGATCATCCAGAAAACCCTTAGAACCCTCGAGGTAACCGTGATCCCCCAACATGTACAACAACACAACGACAAATAGGGAGACCATGAGGACATCAAACCAACCTTGAACCACAAGCATATATAATAGCCTATCGATAGTTGAGAAGACAAAGGAGAGAAGTATGAATATTGGAGAGAATGATGAATTTACCAATAGATTGGGTAGAACAGAGAGAAGAGAATCAGAATCACTCAAGTTCTGAGATGGACTTTTCTGATGCATATAGAGAAGTTTTGGCAACATCATCACCACAAAGAAACTTTGAGGAAAGAATATGGAGATGTCACCTAGCACGTGTGGATCAGAGAATCAAAGCACTACGACAATTATCACCAAGTACAAGAAGAAGTAGAAGTCCACTAGCCAACATTGAGTTGGTAGAGATAACTCCTGATACCCGAACAATGGGAGGAAGAAATAGAGAAAGACCCCTAAGGCTTCAGCCAGGAAGGGGGGAGGTATTCAACTACAAAATGAACAAAGACAAGGTGATGTTACAATTAGAGGAGGAAGAGGGTGAGGAAGATTTTGACCCCCTACTCCTAGATGGCTAGGAGATACACCCTTAGCTTGTATGAACTGGACAAGGAATCTACGAGGATTACCAAGAATTAGGGGAATCTTACCAAATCCTGCAAGGTGACGTACATGGGGACAACCATCCTTAATACGACAAGGACCCCAATGAGTAATGGGTGGTAGAGGATTACTCCAGGAAAGGGAGGAATCACCATTAGCATAGAGAAACCCAATGTCAAGAGGAATAGGATGGGGGAGACACTCACGTGGAAGAGGCCTTGCTGGTAGAGGAAGAGTACAGTTTGTAGATGAAAGAAACCAAGGATAACTAAGAATCTGATCACCAAGTCTGGAGCCAGAATTGATCCGAGGGGATAGGTAGAGAAGTCGCTCGAATGATAGTAGAGTAGTAAGGACACCGCTACCAAGGGACCAATCACCTATGTGACAAGGGGAAAGGACACCAGGTGAAGATACTCTAGCTTGCAATTGTACAATTCCAAATTGTACACATGAGGAGGAAGGCCAGGGAATTTGATAACATCACAAGTGGAGATGGATCAGCCTAGGGAACAAATATCGATAGGCGACACAACCACTCAGAACGTTATAGTTGAACCTCCAAGAGAAGAATTTGATGGGATCGTACAAGTGAATGTCACTGTACGATTGCCAAGATGGTAAGTGTAAATAGATTAGGATTGAAAAAAAAAGAAAAAGAAAAAAAATAAAAAAAAGTGCCTTAATTGTGAAAATCCCTCGAGATGCAATTAAGAAGGAAGTAGGTTGAAAACCAGAAACGATGGCCTCTTCAGAGAGAAAGAAAATTGAAAAATTCTCTAAGTATAAGATCGTACAAAAAAGTTATGAGATCGTACAAGAAAAATTGAAAAAAGGACATGAGAAATCATACAAAATGACATGTTGTACGATTTGGATCATACACTATATGATTTTAAGCATGTTGTACGATTTCCAACTACCCATTTAATGTGGCATGCACGGGAAAAAGCAACGGTTGGAGGAAAAAGTGGGAGAAAAAGATAAATTTTTCAAAAACATGTTGAGTTGTCAATCATCCATGCAAGATGGAGGGAAAATATGCAAAGTGGCACAATTTAGGGTTAATTGGATTAGGGTTTAGTTAGGGTTTTTGAAATGCTTTAAATAGAAGGTAAAATTGCAAATTTCATTAAACCGTACAAAGAGATTTGAATTTCTTTCAGGAGGATGAAGGTGGAAAGCATGCAATTAAACAAAGGAGACTATATGGGCAGAAAATTTCATCAGAAATCCGAATTTATGAGGACCCATTTCAATTAGCACCAAGGAGTACTTTTCATTTTCGGAGAAATCGAACCGGAAGAGGCAGAGAAAAATCAGGGTTTAACTCCACGAAAGGGAAATTTCAAAGTACAACCACAAAGTACAGAGAAATAATGGTAAAAAGTGGCCAAGTATGGACCTGGTGATGAAAAATCATGCATTAAGGTTTGCAACAGTGATAACTTGGAGCCGAAAGGGGAATTTGCAAGGAAAAGAGATATTGAAACCCTAGAATCAAACAAATCGAGAAAAAGTAGGCTAGAAAAAGGTAGTGGAAGGAAGGAGAAGTTCGTACAGCCATAGAGTACATCAAAAAAAAAAATTAAATTGAATATGCCAAAGGTGGAGAAGTTGGAAAATTGCTACCAAAAAACAGTTGAAAAGGAAGATTGGGGCAATCCGAAAAATGGGTTGGTGAAAGATTCAGAAAAGGAGGTCAAATTTTGAATTTTTTACAACCTAGGGTTTGGAAAGTCGTACTGTATGATTTTGAAGGTGAGTTGTATGATTTCAGGAGAAGATAGTACAGTTCTTGGTGATTTTTAGGTCATTTTAGGTAGTTTTAACAAATCATACAAAATCATATAAAATTGTATGGATTCCATGGAGGGAGGTAGCCAAAAAGTATCATTGTATGGAGTAGTGCCACTCTGTATGATTTCATGTCATAGATGTATGATTTGAGGAAGTTGTGGTAGTTTGAAGATTGAAGGTTAAGAACTGAATGGTGAGAAAGGAAATGTACGATCTGGAAGTGGCGGTGGAAGGTGAAATCGTACAAGCGTACAAGGGGAGCATACTGTATGATTTGCAATAAAATTGTATGATTTTAGGAATGCTTCTGATTGTGGATATGGTGATGTTCGAATGATAAGTTAACCGGGAGAATGGTGAGAGAATGATCTCAACAGAAGAGTTCGGACGTCGGTTAAGGTGGATTGTGGCCAATAGAGTAGAAAGGTCACCTGGACCCCTACATGAGAGAGAAGCATATCCATGATAGTACCAAGGGTGATAGTTTCAGTCCCATGATTAGTGTGGTACTCATCCTTGGAGGAGAGGAGGATATAGGTCATGGAGAAGGTAGAACTATTGGTGAGCTGATCAAAGAAGAACACCACCAAGGCACCGAGAGGAGAGAATGGCACAAGAAAGGACCTCAAGAAGGGAGCTAAGAAGTGAAGTACACATTCTATATCAAGATGAGGATCTGAGTAGTGGACCTGAGGAAGGTCAGGTGGAGATCATAAATATTGCATTTGTGCAGCATGGAGTAGATACATGTAGGTGGTGGTGGAGTGATAAGAAAAATAGGAACCACCCATGGAGAAAATAGTTTGAGAAAGCTGGTGTAGCTATTATAGCACAAGTACCACCACACCAGAAGAATTTCTTCTACAACTACTTGTTGCAGATGGTCCAGGCGTATAATCCTGTGACCCGAACTACTTTCGTTAATGTGGACAAGAGGTCGATGAAGATAGAAGTGACAATAGATGCATTCAGAAAGACATTCGGATTGCCAGCATATGGCACGGAGATAGTTAAGAAGTTGGTGGATCTGATTGAATCATATCGCATCATTACTACATTGACTAATGTGAAGTCATTAACTACTGCAAAGATCTCGGGTGTGGGGACTCGAGGGATCAAACAGAGCCAATTAAAATGAGATGATTGGCCATGTGCAATGAATATAGTTATGGCTCGACTATTAGGTGACACAAGGTCCACAGAGATGCCAATTTGGATGGCTCAGTACGTAGAAAGTATAATCCAAGAAATCCAGTATGATTGGGGTACCTATCTAGAAATAAAAATGCATGAAGTACTGATGAAGAGATCGAAGAATTTTGGAATGACCTTCCATGCCATCGGATTATTGTTGAATGCTATCACGGAGCTGGGAATCCACTTTCCAGGTTTGACAGAACCTTGAGAAGTTGGGGAAGGATAGCCAACCATTTTGAGGTGGGTAAAATCAGTACCCATTAAGAAGGTGACTCCGGAGAAGCCTCAAACCAAGAGGGATCAATAGGCTATGGAGGTACCAGAAGACACTCCTTCGGATGATGAGGATGTACATCATCGAAGGAAAAGAACAAGAATATTAGAACCTGAATTGGATCAAGTAGTGTAGCAATGGCAGTAGGAGCAGCCACCAATTTAGGAAAGGGAGGAAAATATGGAGAGACAAGTAAGCCCAATTCAAATAAAAACAAGATGACAATGGGAAAGAATGGCAAAGAATCCCATTTCAGAGAAACAAGAGGAGCCTACACAAAAGAATCAGTAGGAGGAAGAACAATCAGATTCAGAAAAGATAGAGCTGGAGGACTGGAGTTGGGCAGCAATAGAGAATATGGTGGAATCTCCACAAATTTTCCAAAGGGATGAATTCAAAATCATAGATGCCTCAAAAATTTTGAAGGATATGGAGGTGATGCAATGTAAACACCTAAAACATGTCATGTGTAGGGGACTACTCATATGGGGCATGCTAACAGACCATATGAATGATCTTGGACAACTCCAAGGCAAAAGCAGTGGTTCTAACCACTCAATTTGGGCATTTTGGCCTATCTAGCCTTAGCAGCTTGTGTCACCAGCAACTAGGATTATTAACCTCTTGTGTCACCCATGGCTAGCATTCTAGCCATGTTTAAGACCTGTGGCTAGCCCTATAATAAACTCGGGTAACCAAAGTTGAGTAAAATTAGTTGCAATAACCATTTGTGATGGTTTTCAAAGTAGTTCGAACTTGGAAGCATCCAGAAGCTTCCTTCCAACTACAAAATCTTGTTCTTGGCTTTTCCATGAAGCTAGAGCAAGGATTTTGAGAGTCTCCTTAAGACCCCAATTTTAGAGAGAAATCATCTGGAGAATTGTTCAATTGCATGTAGTGGATCCCTATCGGATTGGAGAGTAATTTTATATCCCCTTGAGGAGTAACAAAGTGTTTTACAATTGATCAATGACAACTATGCATGCAACAATGGAGATCTCAAGTTCTTGATGAGTAAGCTTGACAATTGATATACTTACATTACCAATTCCATTGAATTCAACCACCAATATATTTTAGAACACCGATGCGACCTTTGATCATCAATTCCTTGGAGGATTTGAGAGTTTCTAGCCTTGGTTTCAAGAGAAAGGATACTTTCACCTTAGTCGCGGCTATCAGCCATGGATAACAGTGCCAACCGCTTTAAGAACTCATGGCTAGGGTTTTGATGCTCTCTTTCCTCCATTTTAGCAATAGATTTCCATTTTCAGTAATTTAACCTATTTAATCTATCATAGATTAACATTTTAGCAGATATTTGATCGGTTCAATTTAGGATTTAGAGGTAGATTTATTCTCATTTCCTTGCAATTATAAATCTAGACTAGTTTCATACTTTTCAAGTTTTATAATGGATAATTACGATGTTTCTTAGCTAGATTCATGCTTCTTTACATGATTTATGACAATTTTATCCTTTATTGCATAGATGTATGGTTTTATATGCTTTCTTGATTTTATGTCATTCATTATGCAAGATTCCTCCAAAAGCCTCATCAAGAGAGGCCTCCATTGTTACCAATTTATTCTTGTTATTTCTTGAATGCAGGGTCAACAAGGTCTTTACATTCAAGGTAAAAAATACCCCTAATCATGGAGAAGAAGGTCATCGATACCTTGGAGCAGTTCGTGTCATTCTAAAAGACCTATGGATTACACCTACCCTTGTGAGGGAATTTCTTATTATTGTAACATTGTATCACATTGGGTATCCCTAAGAGGGATAAATTTGTAACCTTGAATTGATGAGAATTTAATAAAGAGACCTTCCTTTGTGTTCATTCTTGATTTTGTCAATTCTTGTATGCTTTATGTGATTTCCAATTGTTACTAGATTAGGTGTATGTTTTTTAGGATCATACATGCAAATAGCATAGGAAGTGGCAGTCACCACTCAAAAGGACACTGAAGCAAGAAAGGAAGCTTCAGAAGAAGAGGATAAAAATAAGAAGAAGCCCCATTACAAATTCATGATGGGAGGAATTTCGAAGTAAAATAACCCAAGTGATGCACAAGAAGAGGTAAAGGCATCACAAGAACAAAACAACCTATTGTTGAATAAATCACAATGATAGAAATTTAGCCCAATTAGGGAGAAAAATAGGTGATGGAATAACAACAAGAGGGCAGTGTGGAACAAGAAGTAGCCCAAATGGGAAAAAAGAGCAATAGGTGGGATCTAATGAACCAGAAAAAGCCCAGGAATAGACATAACAACATCAATCTCAATAGGATATTGTGTACATAAAATATGATGAGGAGGAGAAGATTGTAAAATAGTCTCCACCTTAGGAAAAGATATATACAGTGAGAGCACTTCGACAACTTGGTGGAAGCTCTAGCCACCACATGGAAGAAGAAGAAGAACAAAATCATACATAAGAGGAATGATAGAGAATGAAAATAAGATACCTTTTGAAGGTACCATAGTTTGGGATAATTGAAACATAAGAGGAGGCATGTGGAGTAGAAGATGATGTGCAACATTTCTTCTCACAGATAGGTGACTGTAGCACCCTAAAATTGGCGCAGTAAAATTGGAATAATTACATTCACCTTAGTAAATAAATTTAAATTCAAATTTAACCTCCCAAACCGCCCGTTAACCGTCGAGAAACCCGTTTCCTCCTTTTTCGTGCCATTTTTAGCAGTTGTTTTGACCGTTTGACAATATCATCTCCGATCAGACGATATCGCCCCAGATTTGACGATTTCGTCTGGACTAGAACGTCCAGACGATTTCATCGCAAAACTAAATTTGCATAGTTGGAATCCATTCCAACGGGTCTCCAATCCGGGCAGAAGCGTGTCTGCACCGTTGGGACCCTTCCCTCGTTGGAGATCTCCCAAATTGGGATGATCTCCAACCTCCCAACAACTATCCTATGCCTATTTAACTCTAAGACTTTTCCCTCCCCAACCCCTGGCTGAATTTTTATGTAAATCAACTCCCTATGTGCTAAAACACTTCAAATTTGCTCTTGCACTAGTCCTATATTAATTTTATTGCAGGTACACCACTAGTTTTCAGCCGGAGCCAGCATCTATCGTAGCCGACGAACCTGTCAAGATCGGAGGTGATCTCATCAAATTCGGGATGATCTCGTTCTGATGCGAGACGATTTCGATTGTAGCACACATCGAGGCAATCAGTGCCTGGATTTTTCTCTTCTTTCTCTTTTCTCTGTCATTTTATGCTATAAATTAGATTTTCTATTCAGTTTTTATACTATATTGCATCTGGAGTTCACCCATTTTGTCTAGTTTGCATATTAAGATCATATTATGCTATCTAAACACAGTTATTTGCATTTACTTTTGTTCTTGTATATTGTTCAATACTCATATTACTTTTTCATATAGTTTGCCCCTATTTACAAAATAGAATTTCTTGTATTTCGCATCTGTTTGCTGTTTTGCAGGTCTCTGATGAATTCATCCGACGAATTCGTCAGATTGCAGATGATCCTGTCAGTTTAGAAAATTTTATCAAATTGAAGGCGATCCTGTTGAATTGCAGACGATCCGCATTGCTACAAGTAATCAGAAACTTCATCAGACTTCTGGATCAGGTAATCTTCATTTGGCCTCCTGCAAATTCTCTGTTTTTGCTTTCTTTTATGTTCGCTGTATTCATTTAAATTGCATTTTCATGTAGTTTAAGTTAGAATCATTCGGCCAAACCTAGGATGAATGTTTAAAAATAAAACGAACTCATCAAAACTCATTCCCAAAACCTAGGCATGGAAACTGCCGCCAAATGTTTCCTGGTGAACCCACCATCCGTCGAAAAATCACCAAAATGCACCTCCCTTGAGAGGCGAGAACTTCGCAAAGTCCTCTCGTCCGAGGTACCGCACCATCCTTTTCCCATCCTCCTTTCGGGCGCGGATCCAATAGCCTGAAGGTAGGGATGCAAAAAATTTGGAGCGATACATTTTGGTGAACCCGACGTGAAGATGCATCCTAACCTTTGAAAACAAAAGCAAAAGCAAACAAAAAAAAAAAATAGAACAACTACAACTTAGCTGCATTTTTAAACAATTAAAATTCAAAACCATTTTGGGAGGAGGCCCCCAAAAAGGGAAGGGATATCTATAAGCAAAAACCTTTCCCAAATTTTTCCTTCTCCCGTCCAAAGAATCCGGGGGGGCCGGGGTCTGTCTCTTTCCTCGCCCCCCTATAGAAGGTGCTAGTTCATATAGATTCCTTAGAAGACGATCTTATAGTTAGGAGAAGATGGAACAAAAATCCTAGAGCTATGTTATGTTGTAAATATTGTCATGAGAATTATTATTTCCAACCGGGATCTGAGATAGACAATATCACCATAGCCCTTTTCATCAAATTCTTAAAAGAAAACTTTCAATTTGAAGAAGAACATTTCATGACCCCTGAACAACTTGAACCTATTAATGATATTCATAAGTTATTCATAGAAGATTAGTTCATCTACTTTCAGCCTTATTATTATTGTGTGCATTTATTGTTTCATTTCGCTGTCTTTATTATATTGTTTCAAAAAAAAAAAATCAAAGAACATAGTAAAAAACTTAAACATTTCATTTACAATATTGCATTAGGTATATATAAATATATACCTTTTAATTTGTTGCAATATATATATATATATATATATATATATATATATATATATATATATATTTGCTAAAACCAAAACTTAGCACCATGACTAAACTTAGGAATGGTAAAGAAATTTTAGGAGAAGGAGAAGATTGGCTACAAAATACAACTGAAAACCCAAATGTCCTTCTTGGAGATACAAATCCGGAAGGTGAAACTCTAGGTCAATCAGATGAAGACTTAGGTGAAGATAAGGAACAAGAAGGAAGTGTTAAAGAATCTTCGTCCCCTAGAATAGCTCCAAATGGAGGCATCACTTTTGACAACGCATAACATTTTCAAAAATTTCTTAATCAACATATCGACGTCCTTAATGTGGCAGTCCGTATTGATAAAGGGGAAATTAGTGATGCTCAAACAGCCTTAGAACGGGCACTTGATATGCAAACTAATCCCTTGTCTTTCATTGATCAAGAAAGTGATAAGGGTGGACCATCTAATGCGAATATGGTCACTATAGCCCAAGCCATGACCAAACAACAGGTCACCCAACCTCCTAAGCAACTTGTTACTCAACCTAAAATCACTCCCGCACAAAAGAAAATTCCCTTCACTACTTCCTTCCTCCAAACTATTGAGCAAAATGCTTTAAATAGACAAAAATCTAAAACAAAGCCAAATACAAACTTTCAACAATCTACAATACAACACAATCCAACTTCAAAACTCCTCCATAATATTTTTCCTACCAATGTTTTACACAATAGTAACATGGCATCTAATCTGCATGTTCCTCCATCCTACGCCCATAACACTTATGGCAATGCCCCACCGAATCAATATGGGGGGTAAACTAGTAGTTTGGAAGCTATGGTGAAGCAATTGGCTTCACGTATGGACCAGATAGATCCCTACCATCCCTCGTATAATTATCGAGAGATTTGTAGCCAACCATTGGATCCCATAGTGGTAGCTCAACCATACCCTAAACATTTTCCCATGCCCGTCCTGCCTATCTATAAAGGAACCGAAGATCCCATAGAACATCTTCGCATGTTTAGGATAGCATGTCACGACATATCGCATGACGACTTGCTATTACTAAAAATGTTCCCCAAAAGTTTAGGTGGAATGGCGTTAGAGTGGTATTATCAATTTCCCACTCATTCCTTAAGAAACTTTGAAGAAACAGCTGAGTCATTTGTTCATCAATTTAGTGCCTACATCGAGAGGCATGTAACTATTAAAGACCTATACAATTTAAAACAAGATAAAGACGAATGTTTTGCTGATTTCTTAGCAAGATGGAGACAATTGACAGGAAAACTGCACTTTGTGCTACCCTATAGGGAAATGTTAGACATTTTCATTAACAATTTACAAGAACAACTTTCTTATGAACTATCAACAGCTACTTTGACTACCTTCGATCAAGCTATAGACTTAGCTCGAAGAGTAGAAGATGCCCTCATTAGGAGAGGCCAACTTAGAAAGAAGGATGATGAGAAAACATCTAGAAATCAATATAAAAACAAACGAGGTTGTCGATGATGGAGTCACTGACAGCAGAAATGTTGCTAATGTCAATGCAACAAAAACAACAAAAAAATTCATCTTGAAACCTCCTGATAAGCCTCCTCGAGAGTTCACTAGATTAAACCAACCTTTATCAACTATTTTACCTCAACTTCTTGAAAGAGGTTTAATCCAACTGCCAGCTATCCGGGAACCTGACCCAAGCATACCCGGATATAGAGCTGATTTGCACTGTGATTTTCATAGAGGTCCTGGACATTCTACCAATGCTTGTAAGAGATTGAAACATAAAATACAAGATTTGATTGACAATAATGAAATGGAAGTGCAAGCCTTCCAACCCAAACAAAACCCTCCTAATAATACTCAAAAGATTGTTCCCCAAAATCAAAATCAGAATGCCAATCAAACTTTAGACATATTTCAACACCCTTTACCAAGACATGGTAAAGAGGTAGCCAATCAAATTGAACATCACAATGTTACCCCTCCTACCCGATATGTAGGAACCATTAGCGGGCAATTACCTATTCAGGACTCTCACACATTCGACACAACATTATCCCCGGTTACAACCAGGCCCTTACATAATTTTCAAACTTCTGATTCTAGCGATATAAAGTCAGATAGTGAAAGTGAAGTAGACACCATTCAATCGAATAGTTCTGAAAATGAATCAGATCCTATTCAACCTATCATAGATGCTAATGTTCTAGAAGAACCATTTCCCAGAAGAGTCACTACTCGAACTTCTTCTAATGAAGTCCTTCCTTATGAACAAGCCATAAACTCTCAACCGAGACCGTTTCAACGTCGTCACTATAACATTGTAGGTACCATCGGAGTCGTCACCCGACAACAAGCTCAAAATCCCCAACAAGAACCAAACCAGAACGATGGACCAGCTCCATTTGTTCTAAAAAATCCTAATAAAGGAAATAATGCTCCTATTGTTCAACCTAAACCCCTTACAGCATTAATGAACAGTTGTCTAATACCACCGCAGAATCTCCCTTTTAGATTTATTAAGATCCTCTCCCACCCATAGGGATGAATTGATGCTTACTTTGAGCCAGATGATGGTACCTCAAAACATCCAACTTGAAGCTATGGCCAATACTATCATCACGTGAGAGATTGATTGTATTGACTTTCGGGATAAAGATATCCCACAACACAGTTTACACAAGGATAATCCCTTGTATATTACAGATTTAATTGGGGATGTAGCTGTCAAACGAGTCTTGATTGATAATGGCTCATCTCTAAACATCTGCACCTTTGACTTCTACCAATGATTTGGTTTTAGAAGTGATGAAATGAAGAAGACCGATATGATTATCAAAGCCTTTAATGACGAAACACAAGAAACGTGTGGAGTCATTACCCTCCCATTGCAAGTTGGTCCTAGAACCCTTGAGACAACTGTGTTTATTGTACATTTCCCAGCATCGTACAATATACTTTTGGGTCACCCTTGGATTAACGCCATACGAGCAGTCCCATCAACTTTACACCAATGTGTTAAGTTTGAGTTTAAAAATCAGTTGGTCACTATTCATGGTGACCCTAGACCTTTTGATATGTGTGCATTGGCAGAACCAGTTGGAGTGCAATTTTGCCCTGCTCTGTCATCCACATATCCTAGTTCTTATTCATCTAAAACTATGAAATATAAACCCATCATTTCATCTATTCCTCCTCCATTAATTTCATCTTCCCATATAGATCAACCACCTTCTAAACAAATTACTTGTAGAACATCAAAAATCTCTTAAAACTACAACCAATTCTTCAAGTTCTAATCCCATAAATTCAAAACCTTCGGACACATCTATCATACCTTCCACATCTCAAAACATAGGTAATAAGCCTTCTACATCTTATGCCCTTTACGATGATATTTTACAGATTTATCTACAACCTTAATATCAAAAAAAATGAATGCTTTCATGCAAGATTCAAACCTTTTAAATCAATTTCCGCCATCTCCTCGTACTTTGGGCCTCCCACAACCTATGGGAAGTACTTACCAAGTCGGGAGTTGCACCTTCATTTACAAAGGATATGACTGGGGAAGAATCCCTAAGAATATCAAAACCCATCATGATGGATATGCTTGGTGCTATTTTACCAACGATTATATTAAAGCTAAACCCATGATGCTTAAAATGGGATATAAAGGGAAAGGCTTAGGACCTTTCCAAAATGGCATGAAAGAACCTTTCGAGGTAGAACCATGGCCACGCCCGATGTGGTGTGGGCCTATTACCTAGTAAAGGTCAACCCTTTCCTTTTGAGGAGGATGATCATCTCATATGCTATCAAGACTATTTGGATAGACATGTTGATTTGCCTCTTAAAAATCTGTCATTTTCATGCAACATGCTATCCATAGCATACCCTAAAATGATTGCTGACCCCGATGAAGAGTTGGAAGGAGATATCTTCCATGATGTCTCTGTTGAAGAGATGTTGTACAACGGGTTTTATTTTGATGGTTCTATACCAACCATAGCTCAACTTGAGGCCACTGACCCTCAGAACGAATTATCTAAATTAACTTTACAAGAATTACAAGAGTTGGGTGTTTCACCCGCCCCACCTAATTTTGAAAGAGATCTACACATGGAGGTAGAAAATGTCATTAAAATTAATATTGGAACTGAGGACAACCCTCACATAATCAACATTGGAGCAGAACTAAGTCAAGAAAAACAAAAACAATACATAGCATTTCTTAAAGAGTATGAAGATGTCTTCGCTTGGACATATGAAGATATGCCAAGTTTAGACCCTTCTGTAGTCATGCACCATCTAGTGGTCCATCCGGATGCTAAACCTGTTAAACAAAAACTTAGAAAAATGCATCCCAAAGTGGCTCTGCTAGTCAAAGGGGAGTTAGAAAAACTCCTGAATGTTATCTTCATACAAGCTATTGATTATGCTGAATGGATCTCCAATGTAGTCCCAGTCACCAAGAAAGAAGCCACCAAAGTTAGGGTTTGCACAGATTTCAGAGATATTAACGTTGCATGCCCTAAAGACGACTTTCCTCTTCCAAATATGGATCAAATTATTGACTTCACTTCCGGGAGTGGGATGATGTCCTTAATGGACGGATTCTCCGGCTATAATCAGATCAGGATAGCTCCTGAAGACCAGGCGAAAATAGCCTTTATTACCCCCTGGGGTACCTTTTCTTTGGAAAGTGATGCCCTTTGGCCTAAAGAATGCCAGGGCAACTTATCAATGGGCTATGACCTACATTTTTCATGATATGATGCATAATATCCTACATGATTATGTAGATGATATTATAGCTCGCTCTCTTATTGAAGATCATCATTTAGACGATTTAAGAAAAGTTTTTAATCGATTACGAGAATATCTCATTCGATTAAATCCAGAATCGAAGTTAAATCCGGCAAGTTATTAGGGGTTTTAGTTTCTTTACGTGGTATCAAAATTGACCCTCTCAAAATTGCGGCTATCACTGATATGCCCGCACCCACTAATATATCTGAATTACGAAGTTTACAAGGTAAACTTCAAGCTATCCGTCGCTTCATTGATAAGCTGGCGGACAAAACTGGTCCCTTTCTTAAACTCCTTAAGAAGGACGTCCCCTTTAATTGGGACACAGAATGTAGAGAAGCTTTTGAACTTCTCAAGCAATATCTCCTTAACCCTTCGGTGCTTTCATCGCCTAAATCTGATCGCCCATTTCTTCTATATATTTTTGCTTCAGATTCTGCCTTAGGAGCTATGTTAGCTCAGCTTGATGATGAAAAATGAGAACGTGCTAATTATTACATTAGCCGTACCTTCATTAGTTATGAAACCCGCTATACAGCGTTAGAGAAGTTATGTCTCGCAGTCGTGTTTGCTACGCAAAAATTACGACATTACATGCTTAGCCAAAAAACGTATGTCATTGCCAAATATGATCCTTTAAGATATCTCATGAGTCGACCTTATTTATCGGGTCGCACAACCAAGTGGGTTCTTGCTCTAAGCGAGTTTGATCTCACCTTCATAGGACAGAAGTCTGTTAAGGGTCAAATCATAGCAAATCAATTAGCTGCTGCACCCTTAGAGTCTACTCATCCCCTCATTATTGAGTTTCCTGATGAATGCCTTCAATTAGAGGTAGACCTTGTTGAACAATGGTCCTTATACTTTGATGGAGCCCGATGCATGAGTGGGGCTGGTGTGGGTATTATTTTAATATCTTCGCAAAAACATCTTATTCCTCTGTCCTTCAAACTAACCTTTGCTTGCACCAACAATACTGCTGAGTATGAAGCTCTAATCCTTGGATTACGAGCTGCTTTAGCGCTTAAAATTAAAAACCTCTTAGTTTTTTGGGGATTCCCAATTGGTTATAAACCAAATTAATGAAGTTTATCAGACCAGAGATGATAAACTTCGCCCATATAAGGCCTATGTTTTACAACTAATGGCCTTGTTTGATCAAGTTACCTTGGAAGCCATTCCTCGAACTAGCAACCGTGCAGCTAATGCTATGGCCGCTGCTGCATCTCTCTTACCCTTGGAGTTAGACGACGAATATGCTACTATCATCATTCTAATTGATTTCCTCCAAAATGGGACTTTCCCTGCTAATTCTAATTGCAACCAGCGTCGGTTATTACGTCGACGAGCAAGTCGATTTGTAATCATTGGCAATACTTTATATAGGAGATCTTTTGAAGGTATCCTATTAAGATGTCTAAATTTAGAAGAGTCTAAATCAGCCTTGAGTGAAGCCCACGATGGATCTTGTGGAGGACACTTTAGTGGTAGCGTCATTGCTAAAAAGCTCCTTTGGATAGGATACTTTTGGCCTACCATGGAAACGGATGCACATGAATATGTGCGCCATTGCGAAAAGTGTCAAAAACATGCTGACCTTGTCCATGCACCTACACAAGAGCTACAGGCTATTTCTTCTCCTTGGCCCTTTTCTAAATGGGGCTTGGATATTATTGGTAAAATTAATCCTGTGTCTTTTGATGGACATAAGTTCATCATAACCGCCACTGAGTATTTCATGAAGTGGGTTGAAGCTATGCCTTTAGCTTCCTACACTGGTTCACAGGTCTCTAAATTCATTTTTAATCAAATCATCTGTAGGTTCGGAATTCCTGCAAATCTCATCTCTAACAATGGAACTCCGTTCAAAAATAAAGATGTTAAAAAATTATGTCAAAAATATAAGATTCAACATCGCTGGTCTACTCCCTATTATCCTCAGGGTAATGGTCAAGCAGAAGCTTCTAACAAAACCCTAATCAAAATTCTCAAAAGACTAGTCAATAAAACTGGCCGTGACTGGCATATTCAATTATATCCAGCCTTGTGGGCTTATCGAACTAGTGTTCGAACCCCCATGGGCACTTCACCATTTGTTTTGGTATATGGTGCCGAAGCAATTTTTCCATTTGAATTGGAAGTTCCTTCTTTGGCTCTGCTACTTCAAGACACCGAAGTAGGAGATGAATATCATGTTGGCAGACTCAGTCAGCTAGAACTCCTAGATGAAAAATGCATCAATGCTTTAGAGCATCTCCGGGCATACCAAAACAAGCTTAAAAGAGCATATAATAAGAAAGTTCGTCATCGATCCTTTGAGATTGGCGACCTTGTTCTAAAAGAAAATCAAAAAAATACAAATGCAACCAAAGAACTTAAAGGTAAATTTGAGCCCAACTGGCTCGGACCGTACATCATTACTGCAAAATTTGAATCAAGAGCGTATAAATTATCTACCTTAGATGGTAAAGAACTTAAAGAACCCATGAATATTTTACATCTCAAACGTTATTATGCATAAATTTGGTCATTTCATCCATGTATATATTTGTTCAAAATCATTATCTTGTATTTCTTTCAATTTATTCAAAAACCTCAAAAACATTCATAAAATCTTCAAAAATCTTCAAAAATATTTATTGCATTTTTTAAAAGCACTTGTAAAGCTCCTTTTGCTCCAAAACAAAAATCAACATAAAAATCCAAAAATAGCTATATGCTTGACTCTTTCAAAACCAAAACAATATACAGCATAAAGAGAGAGTCAACATTCGCAAAACTTTCTCAAAATCATTATTTTCCTACAATTATTGCCAGTTATATGTTTCAACTTATTTTGGACAAAACTAGCATTTATTTGGCATCCCTCACTTGCACACTCACACAATAAATATCTTGATTTTATCTGGCATGATTACTAATCTCTCTTATATCAAAGTTCACAAAATTCAATTAAATAAAGTTTGAGCATAGAGAATTGATCTTGTTATTTACTTAAACCAAGCACATCTTTTCACAATAAAATGATTATATTTGTAATTTCCATGTTTTGTTACATAGTAGAACTGATTTCTTGAGTGAAAAGTTTCCCCTGCTATCCTATCATGCACATGGTCTAGAATCTTTGAGAATTGGCAAAAGGACAAGCTCACCCCTACCCAGAATAAAAATCCCTTGCTCTACAGCTAATCTGAGCAAGTATCCCTAGAAAAAGAAAAAGAAAAGAAAAAATTCAAGAAAAAGAGAACAGAAAAATGTTATGTCAGCAATGTTCCAAGCATTATCAAGCAAAAGAAATACAAAAATAAAAATAAGCAAAGTTCAAAAGAAAGCAAGAAAAGCAATAAAATCCCTTTCCCTACCCTTTGAAAAGAAAAGAAGGGTGAATGAGCTTGAATCCCCGGAATTCTCAATTATTCGAAAAGCATGAGGTAAGCCCCATAACAGGTGGTTTGTGCCCAACTCTGCTTGGCCTTGGGTAACTCCTAGCGTGGCGATATGTCTGTCACATTAGCGACCTTATTTTGTACAGACCTATGTCTGCTTATGGATTAGCTAGCTCTTGATAATCCGATCTACATAGTAGCCTAGTATGGTTATATGCATCTACATCATGGTTAATGAACACTTAGTTGGTTTCTTCAAATCACTTGTATCATAGTACCTTGCTTAAAGCTGGTAAATGAACAATGCAATTGCACACACATTTGTATTTGAGAGATTTTGTCTATCATTATGATAAATCAAGATTGGCAATGAATTCACTTATGCACATGGGATTCCTTATAAATCTAACTTTTTGTCTTCAAAAATACTTTGAAATATTATTTTGCAACTTGTTTGGAATAATCAAGTACAATTATTTACCACAAAGACAACTATATAATAGAAGAAATCAAAAATTTCAATCAAAACATATCATATATATCTTATCGACTTTCGCAACGATGGTATAGTTTCAAAACCAAAATTGGAATTTTATGCTTAGTGCAAGTCCTCATTTTCATCTTTTCTGTTCATCAAAAATCAATCATGCAATAAAACTATCCTTTCTTTGATCTTCGCGATGATGGTATAAGTCTATACCTACATATTCTATGCCTAGCGCAAACCATTATACCAATTTTATTACCCATTCATTTAAAAATCAATTCATCAAAACCATATGACTTAAATCATTATGTTATACAATTCTATTTCTTTTAACAAAAAGCATGCACATTATCACTATTTCATGTCATTATGTCAACCTTTGCATTTTGCAATGATGGTATAATTCTTAAGGAATTATTCAACAATTTTTATCACACTTAGGAATTTATGCCTAGCAAAAATCATTTTACAAATATTTCATGCATAATATTTTCATGGAAATCTGAAAGCAAACCATCATCATCATCATTTGCATCATTACAACAAAGTCTTAAGACAGTCTCTTAAGCACTCTTTTCTTTTAACAATATTTCTATCCTGGGACTAGCTTGACGACCGAGTGAGCAGCGACTCCATGAAATGGTCTATAATAGCGACAATGTCCTTTGAAATTATTGTTAGAAATCTCTTTTTATTTTTATCACATTTCATTACAACCAATCAATTTGTTACATCAGATTATTTCATTTAAAATATTTATAGCATGACATCCAAGTTATAATATTTTCCAAAACGACATAATTACATGAATCATCAATAAAATCATTACATCAATCAACTCAATCAATCAATCAAACATAAAAAGCATCATAAGCATCACATAAGACAAGTCATATGATCAAAAATATCTCATCTATATATATCAACAGAATATATACATCATCAAAACTGGATTGGTATGCCACAATCTGTACCTCGGCATACTCAATCCTCTATCAATACAAGTATAATACAATATCAGTGGCAGTATCCCGCCCTCTAGCCTCGAGAGCCTCTAGAGCTCTCGGCCTCATCTCCTCCCCTGCCATGTGGAGGGCGAGGTGGTCCCATCGCAGTATGTGTGGTACTGCGAGTCCTCGTCATCGACCGGGATGAGCTCCTCGTCGACCCTATCCTGATAGGATCTGCTATGGCAGGTGGAAGCTGTACCCTCTGGCCCTCTGGCATCACCTGGTAGTATAGCGCCTGATAGAATGCGGTCTGAGAAACCAACCGCAGTAGCTCCTGAGTGCTTACCCCTCCGCCTCGTGCCCTGAGATGAGCATTCTCATCTCGTAGCTGTGACACCTCAGCCTGGTGCTGTGCAGCTGCATCCTATAATGTCTGCACCTGAGCTCGCAGACGATCTCTCTCTGCTCGAAGAGTAGCCATCTCGCTACTCTCTCCAATGTCCACACCCTTGCCCTTATCAGGCGATGGTGGCCTCTGTGGAGATGGGGGTCTCACCTCCCTCCTCTCCCTCTCCCTCTGTCGTGGCCTCTCCTGTGCCTGTGGCCTCCTCCGCTCTCCTCTACCGTGACCCCGGGCTGCCTCTACCGTCGCTTGGCACCGCCTCCCTATCCGATGCATAACTACGTGGATCGGTCCCTGTGCCCTCGTCATCCGAGGAGGGCGGATGCCTGCGTACCAGGCATCGTAGCCATCGGCTACCCCTACGTCGTCCCCATCCACTGGCTGAATGGGGACATCGTCCGCGTCCTGACTCCAAAATCGCTGCATATCTGGAGCCCCACTAACTGTGGTGTTATCCCGGACAGTCTGAGAAAACTCATAATCCCTGAGAGATGGGATCCCCTGCTATAGATCGAACTGTCGCAACACTCGGTCGTAGCGGTGGAGCTCCACCTCTCCCCTCTCCATCCGTAGCCAGCAGACTCGCCTGATGCGAGCCAGCTCCTATGTGTCCTCTGCCCACCCTGGATGCTGCCTCCATGGCCTCCAGGTGATCTGGTCTGGGACCAAGTCATCCAGTAGTCTCCGGGACACCGACAGGTCGATCCGTCGCTGTGCCCCTCTTCGGAGCCACCAGTAGAAGACTCGGGGCCTCTCCCCATCAACCCCTATCAGTGGAAGCCCTATCGGCCTTCGCATCGCAATGTGCTCCCAGAACCAAACCTGTAGGAGCGATGTCATGACCAGACATCGCCCGCCCTTGTACACGACCCCGTAAAGGATCCTGTACAACCGGCATAGAACAAAGCTGCCCCAAGAAAATCTGTAGCCATGGTCGTGCATGTCGTAGATCACATCTGCCAGCATCCATGGTACCCTGCATCCGCTCTGGTGGCACAGCAGAAGTCCACCAACCACCCCAGCCAAAACTCGTGTCAGTGTAGATGCCCCAGGCATCTGGCGCAGTGCCTCGATGTTCACTCTACCCTTCTCTAGGGCGAAGCTCGGGTCACCGTAGAGTCATCCCATCGCGTGGCCCTGATTGGCCGCAGGTGTGATCATCCTCCCTTGTATGGGGATTCTAAGAATCCTCCATACATCCTCTAGTGTGGGAGTCATCTCCCCTATCGGTAATCGGAAGCATGAAGAGCCCGGGTACCACCTCTCTGCTAGGGCCGTCAGTAGCCCCATGTCTATAGATACTTGTGGCATCTCTGCCACATGTAGTAAGCCGGCCTGTGCCAGCTGATCTCGCTCTGCCTGTGTCAGAGCGGCCAAGTCATCTCTCAATCCTCCATATTTCCACTCTCTGCTCTTTAGTAATCCTCTCTACAAGCATAAACAATCAAAACAACAAACAATCATTAATAAAAATTTTAGCAATCAATAATGCAACTTAAAGATCAAATTTTTGCAATAGATGATATCGCCCACTATTGGCCGATATCGTCTAAAATTTGAGCAAAATCGTCTCCAATTTTGCGTGTCGAAATCGTCTCTAATTTGACGAAATCGTCCCTTTTTCGCCGATTTCGCCCTTGGGCGAAATTGACGAACTTGAGACGATTTCGTCCAACTAGGGACGATTTTCGTCCAACTAGGGACGATTTCGTCCGGACGACGTCGATGGCCAAAAACGGCCGCGATGCTCAAAATTCATCCTAAAATTCATTTACAAAGCATGTAAATTCAAATTAAATCAATCTAAACTAAGTTTAAACCCTTACCCGTAGACCGTGGTGGACCTCTGCAGATCTGTGCGCTGTCTCTACCATTTTTGCTCTAGAGCTCTAAAAACAGTAAAATGAACAGTAACAATGAATTAGGGTTTTACCCTATTTTTCTTAATTTTATTCAAAATAATTCAACAATAATTTTTGCTTTTTCGTGTTTTTACCGCAAACGTTCGATTTGGGTAAAAACACGGAGGGGGCACCATAGTAAGCTGTCGTACGATTCGACCAAGAATCATCGCCTAAAAATGGGAATAATTTTTTGCTTTCTCGTAGATCGAGAAGAACTCATCTTTAACGCATTTTCTTCGAAAAATTCGCTAAAGAGGGGGCAAAATGTAGCACCCTAAAATTGGCGCAGTAAAATTGGAATAATTACATTCACCTTAGTAAATAAATTTAAATTCAAATTTAACCTCCCAAACCGCCTGTTAACCGTCGAGAAACCCGTTTCCTCCTTTTGCGTGCCATTTTTAGCAGTTGTTTTGACCGTTTGACGATATCGTCTCCGATCAGACGATATCGCCCTAGATTTGACGATTTCATCTAGACTAGAACGTCCAGACGATTTCGTCGCAAAACTGAATTTGCATAGTTGGAATCCGTTCCAACGGGTCTCCAATCCGGGCAGAAGCATGTCTGCGCCGTTGGGACCCTTCCCCCGTTGGAGATCTCCCAAATTGGGATGATCTCCAACCTCCCAACAACTATCCTATGCCTATTTAACTCTAAGACTTTTCCCTCCCCAACCCCTGGCTGAATTTTTATGTAAATCAACTCCCTATGTGCTAAAACACTTCAAATTTGCTCTTGCACTAGTCCTATATTAATTTTATTGCAGGTACACCACTGGTTTTCAGCCGGAGCCAACATCTATCGCAGCCGACGAACCTGTCAAGATCGGAGGCGATCTCATCAAATTCGGGACGATCTCGTTCTGATGCGAGACGATTTCGATTGCAAGCACACATCGAGGCAATCGAGTGCACGGAGTTTGCTCTTCTTTCTCTTTTCTCTGTCATTTTATGCTATAAATTAGATTGTCTATTCAGTTTTTATACTATATTGCATCTGGAGTTCACCCATTTTGTCTAGTTTGCATATTAAGATCATATTCTGCTATCTAAACACAGTGATTTGCATTTACTTTTGTTCTTGTATATTTTTCAATACTCATATTACTTTTTCATATAGTTTTCCCCTGTTTACAAAATAGAATTTCTTGTATTTCGCATCTGTTTGTCTGTTTTGCAGGTCTCTGATGAATTCTTCTGACGAATTCATCAGATTATAGACGATCCTGTCAGTTTAGATGATTTTATCAAATTGAAGGCGATCCTGTTGAATTGCAGACGATCCAGACTGCTACAAGTAATCAGAAACTTCATCAGACTTTCGGATCAGGTAATCTTCATTTGGCCTCCTGCAAATTCTCTGTTTCTGCTTTCTTTTCTGTTTGTTGTATTCATTTAAATTGCATTTTCATGTAGTTTAAGTTAGAATCATTCGGCCAAACCTAGGATGAATGTTTAAAAATAAAACGAACTCATCAAAACTCATTCCCAAAACCTAGGCGTGGAAACTACCGCCAAATGTTTCCTGGTGAACCCACCATCCATCGAAAAATCACCAAAATGCACCTCCCTTGAGAGGCGGGACCTTCGCAAAGTCCTCTCGTCCGAGGTACCGCACCATCCTTTTCCCATCCTCCTTCCGGGCGCGGATCCAATAGCCTAAAGGTAGGGATGCGAAAAATTTAGAGCGATACAGTGACACCATAGCCAATGCCAAATTATAGTTTTGTATTGGATGCATGGGAGAATTAAAACTATGGGAGGAACAAGTGTATCACGAGCTAGAGAAAATAACAGAATGGATGAGCAACAACGAGTGTACAAGAATGACCATAGATATTCATGTACAAAACCCATGGAAGTTACCTAGAGAGGAGGTAAATACAATGGTGGAAAGAGATAACTTTCTAGGAGTGATGACCAACTACAGATAGTATTCAAGATTTTACTTTGATTGAACTAGTCACTCGACTTCTCTAGTGAACACAGGAGAATTGGAGTACAAGAGGGTCACTACAAATTTGGCTGTCACTCTGAGTAAGTTGAACTTTCTCACACATTGGATATAGTGGTTGAGCATTGGATTGAAGCATGTTTATCAGCTCAAGGAAGCTCAAATAAGGGAGACAAAATCCACTCATACTAAATTTATTGCAATGGAGGAAGAATTACAAAATTATAGGGTTGTAGTAGAAGAGAAAATAAAGAAACTAGAGGAAGATCTGATAAGCATAAAGACTGATTCAGAAACCAGAGTTAACATGCTTGAAGAAGAGAAGTGATATATCTCCCAAATAGCAGAAGACAAGATTAAAGAGTTGGAGGCATAACTCAAGGTAAAATATGATCAGATGGTAGTTTAGTTGGCCAAGAAGATTGAGAAAGTGGTAACATAGGCCAAAAATATTTAAGAACTCCAAAATGACAACAAAAGATACAATGAATTGGTCCTGGAGAAGCAAGTATAGCTAAAGGCAAAAAATGAGACTATTTGTGCCTTGGAGGCAGATATTCATCACCACTTGGAGACTATTGCTAGGAAAAATGAAGAAATTTAGGTGGCAGCCTGAATAGAAGACCACTTTAAGGAAAAATTGAAGATTAGTGCAACCGATCGGGAAAATAAAATGATGGAATTCCTGAATACTGTTGAAGACAAGGCCAAATTCCATGGAGCGAAAGCATTGGAAATGGGAGGCTGCACAACCAAGCTGAAGAACAAATGTGCAATTCTTTATGGAAAAGTATTTAACTTACAAGAGATAATTATGGACTACTAAGCTCAATTAAATAATAAAGGATAGTTGGAAAGGACACCAACCAAAGTAAAGGGGGGGCAAATGTAGGCAGCAAATCAACCTCCCAAAAAAAGAGAAAATGATCAAGGAATTTGCTCCATTTTGATAGTTTTGATAGTTTACCCAAGTTTTGGTAGACTGTATAGGTAGGGGTAAACCATACAACCAAAGAGGCAAACCGTACAACCAAGAGACCAAATTGTACAAGGTAGGAGCAAACCGTACAAGATGCACCAAAATGTAATGAAATGCACAATAAATGTAATTTTGGGATAAAATGATGCATGAGTTTGCTAAATTAAGGTTTTAGACTTAGTAAAAGTATAATTTCATGCATTTTGTTATATATGGGCAATTGTAAATAACTAATTGCCTCAGGAACTGCTTTGAAACAACCTAGGCAACGTTATATTGAGTTATGGTAAAATCTCAATTGCATGTGTTTTCTGGTAAATTTTTAAGCTTATTTTTATCCATTGTTGCAGCTTCTTGATAGAGATAAGCATTCGTGAAACCTAAGGACTGATATGAGAGCATGGAAGCATTGAGTAAGATGTTATGAACCCTATTGTACAATTTTTGTATGTAATCAAATAAATGGAATCTCTCACAAACCCTATTAAAGATGTATTGCATGTCGAGGATAATGGATTGATTGGCATATTAAATCATTAAAAAAATTTCCTGAGAGATATTAATGCATAGGAGCATCTTATTTGGTACCTAACTATACCTTAATTTCATGTAAATCATACACCAGAGTTCGTACAAATCGAGCAATGGAGATAAACTTACCCGATTTTGCAGTTTGAGGAAATAGACTTGAAATGTTACAAAACTACGTACGGAAGCCTCCAAAACTAATTATGTTAGTTTGGCTGAGTGTAAAAGTGTATAACCCTTTCCACTATATGATTTGTAATCATACAGTGTGAGAGTTTGACATCCGTACAAGTTGTTCAATCATTATCAAAGGGTAGTTTGGAGGACTGTACGATTGTATGATTTGGTAACCGAGTTGGAATTCGTACATTTATCATTCCTAGATTTATAACATCACCTCACCACTAGGAAAATTGCACCCTTGGGCTACAATGTTGACCAATGAGATATGACCACCAACGTTGGATGGCATGAATGATAGCCAACATCTCCTTCTCAAATGTTGAGCATGCCAAGTTTCATCCTGAAATTGCCTTTATAGTGAAAGCCAAGGGTCTACCTTCTTGCACGAGAATGACACCAATTACCAATATAGAAGCATCACTTTCGATCACAAATGTCTTGGAGAAATCTGGCATGGCCAAGACAAGGGTGGAACACATGGCTTCTTTCAATTTATGAAAATAATCATCAACATTGGAGGACCAAAGGAAGGCATTCTTTTTAAGTAAAGTCGTCAATGGGGTTGAAATATTACCATAGTCCTTTATGAACTTATGGTAATACTCAATCAATCCAAGAAATCCATGCAAGCTCTTTAAGGATTTTGGGATAGGCCAATTTTACATATCATAAATTTTTTGGGGTTCCACCTTAACCCTAGCTTTAGAAATGATATGTCCCAGATACTCAATTTTCTTCTACCCAAAATAATATTTGGAGCATTTGGAATATAATTGATTTTCGCCCAATATTTGCAAGGTTTGTTCCAAGTGAACCAAATGGTCCTCTTAAGTATTGCTATAAACCAAAATATCATCAAAGAAAACCAAAATAAATTTCCTAATATAAGGATGAAATACTTGGTTCATCAAGCTTTGGAATGTTGAAGGAGCATTGGTAAGGCCAAAAGACATGACCAAAAATTCATAGTGTCCTTCATGGGTGTGAAAAGCTATTTTAGGAATATCGGATTCTCTAACTCAAATTTGATGATATCTTGATCATAGATCCAACTTTAAAAAAGACTTAGCGCCATGTAGCTCATCCAACAACTCATCAATAACAAGAATTGGAAATTTATCCTTGATTGTGATCTTGTTGAGGGTATGAAATTTGATACACAAATGCTATGACCCATAACTTTTATGAACCAAAAATACTGGAGAAGAATAATGGCTTTCACTTTTTCGGATGACACCTACATTTAATAGTTCTTGCACAAGTTTTTCGATTTCAATTTTTAGTAAGTAGGGATATTGATAAGGTTAAATATTTGGTGGTTGATTTCCAGGAAGAAATTGTGTTGCATGATCATGACTACGGTGAGGAGGCAACCCTTTTGGTTCTTCAAATACTCAGGAGTGATGTGTTAGGAGTTGTTGTAACTCATGCACTTCATCTTGTTCTACCTTTGTTGATTGAATGTAAAATAATTGTGCAACCATTCCTTTGCCTCTTTTTTGAATTAGATTTTCCATGCAGTGAGAACTTACTATTTGTGAGGAACCTACTTTGATTCCCTTTAAAGTATATTTTTGGTCTTCAATTGTGAATTGCATCGACAATGTTGCAAAATCCCATTGTATTATCCTGAGTGTTTGCAACCATTGAGCCCCCAGGACAACATCACATGTGCCCAATGGAATTACATACATGTCACTTTTCATGTTGTAGTCGCCCAAGGTGAGCTTGACATTTCAGCACTTCCCTTTATAGGCAAACCATATTTCATTACCAATAATCACCTCAAAAATATTGCAAGGTTGTATATAGCAGTTAGCCTATTTTTCCACATGTGGATCAATAAAATTGTGTACTTTCAAATTCAATGAGCACAATGAGGTTTTGTCTTTTGAAGTATCCTCAAGCTTTCTTAGTTTGTGGAGAAGAAAATCCTATGAGAGCATTGAAAGAAATTTTTGGGGTGTCCTCATTACTGTTATCAAGTGTATCTATCACTACTTCCACTTCTATCTCATATTCTTCCTTTGTTGAATTACAAGGATCAATTGCATTCAATAAATATAACTTATGTGTAGTGCATCTATAATTTGGAGTATATTTCTCATAATAATTATAGTAGAGGCCCTTCGCACATCATTCCTTCATTTCCATGGGGTTGATCTACTTAATTTGTAAGGTTTGAGTAGTATTTGGGGTAGTGTGAGTGATTTGTGATTTTTCAATAGGTGAATTTCCTTGTTGATGTTGAGCATTAAGTTAATCTTCTGCTAACTTAGCTAATCCAATGGCCTGCATCATGGTGTTGGGAATGAACATTTGTACTTCTATGTGAATTTCTTCTTTCAACCCACTAATGAAGCAACTTTTGAAAAACAATGCATCCAACCCCATTGTGCGATTTACAAGTTTCTCAAATTGAGTCTGGTATTCACGCACTAAAGTGTTTTGATGAAATTTGGTGAGAGATCCAGTGAAGTCTTCGAATTTACTTGGGCCAAACCAGATCAACAGATTCTTCATAAAGTCATCCCAAGTAGGACAATAGTCTGTTCGTACCACAAGTACTATTATATAACATCATGTTCGAGGTTGAATGATGCAATATGGACTTTTTGCACCTCAAAAATTTGGTTTAGTGAGAAGTATTGTTCTACCCAATAGATCCAACTAGTGGGATCGTCTCCTTCAAATTTGGGGAAATCCAACTTAGTTGTTTGTGAAAGGATGGATATTTGTTGACCCTCAAATCCAATAGGTCCTGAAGACAACGGGGAACTGGAAACCTAAGTGTTTTGAGACTGATTAGCCACAACCGATTTTACGATTTGTTGTACTTGTACCAGATTTTGAATCAACAAGTCGTATTTAGCATTTAGTCCAGGCATTTTTACCTCTATTTATGGAAGAGTGTGCTTGATATTAACTTGTAAAAGTAGGTCCTTGATTTATTGCACATCATGATCCAATTTCTCTACACTAGGATCTTGAGATCTTCTTCTCTAGGCCTTTTTAGGAATTTTTTTTGAAGGTGATTTAAACCCAAGCCTGATCCAATTTCTCTACACTAGGATCTTGAGATCTTCTCTAGGCCATTTTAGGAAAAAAATTTTAAGGTGATTTAAACCCAAGCCTTCCCGTAGAGGAGAATTCCTATAATTCAAATTTGTCCAAAATTTTAACTGAAAATGGTCACTAGAATTCAAATTTCCTTATAATTCAAATTTATCCAATGGTTTGATTGACAACGGTCACTGGAATTCAAATTTGTCAACGATCACTAAGACTGTGAGGGACGGTGACCAAAACACGGCTAATTTGTCAATGAGCACTAATACTACGAGGGATGGTGACCAAAACGTAATGCAAATTGTAAAGGACAACGGATGAAGGTACTAGATGAAACACGGTGCAAGTCATGAGGGATAACGAACAAGGATACGATTGGTTAATAACTGACAAAGGCACAAGATGGAATACGGTGTGAATCACAAGGAACAACGGATAAGAACACGGGCATGATGAAGTAAGCAAGAGAGAACCAATGGACAACGAATGTGACACACAATAGGGCAAGTGGTAGAGGATACAGTAATGCATATGTGCGTATGGCGAGGGTTAATGTGGTCACCGGTGGTGGCCATAATAAGCTTAATGAGACACTTCAGTTTTTAAACCTAAAGGAATACCTCATAACGGTGATGTGGGATTAAGTCCCAAGGAAAAATTAAAACTTATATGCGAGATATTTTCCGCCCATCAAATAACGTCGAGTTTTTAAACTTTTAAAACCAAAAATTATTTCTTGTTGATGTCGCGCCACGAGAGTGGTTTTCAACCTTAGTGGAGTGTAACTTAGATTTTTAATAAATAAACTTCTTTGCCTGAATTTGCCCTATGCGTATACTATACTAGATTGTATTCTTCTTAGGTTTTTTTTTAAATAAATAATCTTCTGTGCATGAAATCACCCTGTGCATAGATTTTAACCGACCGTATGATTCACTGTAAAACGAAGTGTTCGTTCACCATGGAATGCTTTCAACTGAGTGATGTTTATTAGCTACTGCTATTCAAGAACTGTGTAGACTACGATTCTGTTATGATCTCGTAGAGTGTGCGTCCAGGTTCGATGCTATGATACCAAATGATAGAATCTTGCTATTCTAATATAAATTAAATAAATATGATAGTCAAGAATCACAGGAATTATTGATAAATGATTAGGAATCGCAAGCCTATTCTAGGGACTTCCTCCTGAACTTAATCAAATAAATATTATTCTTTTCTTGATGCTTTGGGTTCGTGACCATACCTAATTTTTATATCTATCCTAACGTTACCTTGGTGAAGACGTGATGGTTCACACTGTGAAATAATAATGAATTAAATGATTAATAAAAATAAAAATAATGTTAGGATGTGGAATCCTAACAAATATATACAAAGAATCAGTAGAAAAAAACTTTTAGAATCTTCTTACAAGAGGACCAAACAAAAGAGAACATTTTGGTTTATTTGCCTCCAATATGACACCTATACCATATTACTACTAATCAAATAAATTCAAGGGGAAAATTATATTCTTTGATTCCATAAACCAATTAGTTACCAAATTGTAGCGCTCTTTGTATTCAATCATGGTCTCTTTCCTATAGTTTTGAGATTATCTTTTACATAAATTCTAAACTATATAAATCTTCTTAACATGCTCTGAGGAAGGAAGTTATTAGCATGAAAATGACCTGTAAACGCTCATTTGGACTGAAATGTAAAATGTTCATTTTTTTTTTATAAGTAAAAAATTTATTGATGTGGGCTTTTCAAAGGCGCCCAAACTCCTTAGTACATAAGCATAAGGAAAGGATGCATAATCCTCAAAAAAATACGAAGCATCCTAAAACACCTACAAACTTAAAGGAAAACATAAACAAACCATCAGAAAGTTAGGGAAACCGCAAACCGAACAAAAAGAAAAACCAAATAAGGGAAGCCATTTAGGCAGTTACAGAGTCTTTGATGTGATCCTTTTTGACATCCTTTGGAACATCCTTGGGGGTATCCTTGAATACATCCTTTGCAATTTCCATGACTTCATCATCCTTGACTTTTGGTTTGGCTTCAACAGTAGACTTGACAGGAGTATCCTCTATGAAATTATCATAGAAAAACAAAAGGTTCAGGGCATTCCTATGTTCCTTCATTTGGGTAATTGCCCCTAAAATTGCATCCATGGCACTCTCCAGATAAACAATCATGCTAGTGGTGGTCTTGACAACATATTCTTGGAGAATCTTCATCGCAGGATTATCTTCGGTCGCACTCTGCATCTTTCCTTGATTTTGAACTTCCTTATTCTTGAGGTGTTGGGAAATTCTCATTGGGGTAGCCTCAGCTTTGCCCTTCTTTCTTGGCAAGAAATCAGCATCCTGGTTTTCTGCATCCACTTTATTCCTTTTAGCACCACAAACCTTGGATACAGGAGTGGAGGACATATCCTCTTCTATGTTCTCTACTTATTGGTCCTGAGGAAACACATTTACTTAGAAAACTTCTCTAGAAGAAAAGTATACAGGACTTTGAACAACCCCTGCTGAGAGGGCCAAGCTTTCTTCTTCTTCAAGTGTGTTGATGTGATAGAATAATCCATTGAAAAGTAAAGGAATTCAAGAATGTTTAGCGACTTGAACTCCTTAAAATAGTTCACGAACGAAATGTGGAATCTCCTAAGTTGAGAACTAGGGTCATACACTATTATATATTCCATAACGAGCTTGATAACCTCTTTCCAAGGAGTGGGTAAGTCATCATGAACCATCCTTGACATGATGATCCTCCTCATAGTTAATTTCGGCTCAAGTTGGTTAATTTCAATGTCCTAGTTGTGGTTGTCCCTACACACTATCCTTCCCACTGGTGGTTGCCCTATAACCTCAGATAGAATGTTGAAATCCACCTAGAAATCAATGCCATGAGTGATGACAATGCCCTTTTCCAGGTGGATGCGAAGGCCAAGTTGATATTCCAATCTCAATCTAAAAATATCTTTAGGAACGACATGAATCCTCTATCACTAAGGATGGATTCCGCCATGAACTATAAAATGAATGTTCATTTTATAGTTGATGAATAAACACTGCTATTTTTATTTTGACAACATGATGCTAAAAGCCTACACAACCAAATTACCTGCAACACCAGCTTATGGTGCTGGTCCCACTATTGGGTATGTTACTGGTGCTTCTTATGTATATACAAAGATAGAATTGTTTTATATCCATGATTCTAAGGATGCACACGAATGGATTCAACAATTGTGAGTAGAACCTCCATAATGATATTTATCTCTTATAATTATGTTTTTTTTACTTGGTAAAGCTTCTCTAATAATTTTATATATAAAAAAGAAACAAACACATCAATATATTAAGTGAATGCAGTGGATTTAGTTGTAAAGAGGTAAAGAATCTATCATCTTCCTCTTTTCAAATTTGTAATAAAGCTACTTCTTGCAGGATTGACAATTTTTTCAAAGTTATGCCTTATAAGTTATGTTTAATTCGTTATTGGTATATGTGTGATTATTTTAAATAAGGCATAGATTTTCTTCTATATTTAAATTTCAATAAAATACTTTTGATTTGTTATAGAAAGTTGAATTGTAATTAATTACTTAATAAATTTATATTATCAATATTTTAGTTTTTGATTTTCTCTCTTATTAGGAAATAACAATGGCTCTTTAGATGAGGTCTTTGCCCTTAGAACCACTGTGGTCAATAATGACCCTAGGTGAACCCAAATGACTACATTGACATAAACCTTAATAAAAGACCCAATGTGGAAGTATGAAATTAAGGAAAACTTGTAGAATCAAGTGCTTTATAAATTTTATAACAAGGACATGCGAGGAGGCATCAATCAATTCAAATTCTATGTGATTGGTCAAACATGGAAAGATGTGGATGCTTGCCCCAACATAGATGAAATGATCAAAGTCGAGATGAAGGCTTTTATATTAAAAAAGAGGCCAAGAAAATAGAGCACAAAAGGGAAATAATTGCAATGGGACAAGGAGTGGGGCCATGGAGCTCCTTTTATGGGAATGAGTTCAAACTATAGGATATTTATTCCATGTTCAAAGAATTTATTCTTAGTCTTCATATTCATCAAGGTGTTGCTAGTGAGAGTGGGATAAGTGTGGTACAAGGCTTAGACACTAGACATACCATCATTTATGATACTATAATGGAAAGCGATAGGGTGAAGGAAGTCATGACAACCATGACAATTTTTTGGTATTATTAAATTATTTTTTATACTGTGAACAACCCCTATTGGGAAGCCCTAGTGAAGGTATTGAGTGAGTTAATAAAAAGAGTAAATACACTTGCTACACATGAATTAAGTGGACCATTATTGGAGGACTGTGTGATTAACACATGTGACCTTATAGAATAGCAAAGGATTATTTGGAAAAAAAAAGGTTATAACATTCTTTTCGATGGATGGATAGATGGAAGAAACCATACACGTAAACTTTATGGTGCATTTGGATGAATCCATAGTCATCCTAAAGTCATTTGATGTGTTGCAAAAGATAAAGAATGCATAATTATTACTTAGTTTTTTGGAGGAGGTTGTGGTTGAAGTAGGCATGGAGAACATTGTCCAAGTAGTGATAGGTAATGCAACAGTATATGTATCTATAGGTAGACTTCTTCAGAAGAAGTATCCCTCTATCTATTGGATCCCATTTTCTACCCATTGCATTGAAATTATGTTTGAGGATATTGGTAAAATATCATGGGTTAATACAATGGTAGAACATACAAAGAGTATAACATGATTTGTCTATAACCACACATGGGTGCTCATCTTGATGAGGGGGCATAATGATGGGAAGGATATTCTTCACCCAAGGGCCACTTGATTTACTTCTCACAGCATTGCCTTGCAAATTTTTCTCATAGCATCCTCCACTTTGAAGTAGATGTTCACTCAAAGGAATGAGACATCTCACCATTTCATGCTAAAGAGGAGGGGCATCAAACAATTACAAAAATCACCAAAAAATCGCTAATTATTCAAATTATTGAAAAAATTTCAAAATTCCAAGTCAACTTGGCCAAAATAAATTCATTGTTTCTTTGATTACTTTTGTCTTTTTCTTTTTCCATTTTGTTTGGATTTTTTGGAACAATGAAAAATTACCTTTTCTTCAATTTTTTTTTTTACCAATTATTTCTCAATTCCTTCTTTTTTTACCAATCCTTTCCAAATTATTTCTCCACCTAATTTTGATTTTCAAATATGGATCCAAGTGTATAATGATTTATTTTGAAAAAGCATTCAAGAAATTCTCAAGGTAATTACAATTTGCTTGTTGAGTTAAAATTTAAATTTCAAAATCTTATTCTATACATGAATATTACTTTCTGTATAATTTCATTGTTTACATTTTAATTGTGGGTGTTTGAACCCTTGGCAATGGTTCTTCACCTTATTAATGGTGAATAATTTACCATGGGCTATCTATATGAAGTAATGGATAGAGTTAAAGAGACCATTTTCATTATTGTACTTGTTATCTACACAAATATGAAACAACTAGCCACATTTTGGAGAAGAGATGGACAATGCAAATATGTCAACCAATTCATGTCATGAGATGCTTCTTGAACCTCAAGTTATTTGATAATAGTAGTCTATGAGGTAATTATGAGTTCCAATAAGGGTTTTATACTTATGTATAGAGGATGATACAAAACCATAAGAATCATCACCTTATCCATAGTGAGTTGCAGATGTATACGACTATAGTAGGGATTTTTTTTGCACCCCCCTTTGCTAGAGAAGCAAGGTCAAACTTATGACCAGGTAATGAATTTAAACTTTTAATTTTAATTTTTTTTATATAGTCAATATTCTTATAGCATAGAATCATAAATTAATACTTTGAAAATTATTCTTTTTTTAATATTTATGGTGGGAGCACTATGGCTCAAAATTGCATAACCCATAGAAGATGTGAAGAAAACAAGCTTATACTAAGAGGGGGGTGAATAGTAGAACGCTAAATTTTACTTTTCTTTCCCAAACAATATTATCCAATATTATCAATTGCAATATCAATAGCAGTAATCAAATCAATGCATAAATCATCACACATAATAGACACTAATTTAACGTGGTTCACCCAAAGTGGGCTACTCCACAGAGAAAATATTTCTATTAAATTTTCTCAACAAATATTCTTGGGAATAAATTCCCTATTATATTTTTTATGTATATATCTATCCAAAGGATACACCAATCTCCAATGCTCTGATTTTTGGATCTCTATCCACAGGATAACTCTTTCCCCTTTTCTCTGGTTCATTGAACTTGATCCAGGAGACCTCTATCTCCTCAACTGGTTCATGAATCTCTCCCCACATAATAACTCTATCTTCCCAGCTAGTTCATAGATCACACTCCATAGGAGAACTCTTTCCCATAGCTCTAGTTCATGGATATCTATCCATAGAACTCTTTCCCCTCTGATCTGGTTCATAGATCTCTATCCATAGGAGAACGGTTTCCCCTCTACTCTAGTTTGTGGATCTCTACCCACATAAAAAATATTTCCCCTATGATTTGGCTAATTATCTTCTAGAATACTTTTGGTCCCACTACTCTAGCTTGTGGATATCTCTCCACAGAAGACCTCTATCCTCATTGCCCTGGCTAATAGATCTCTATCCATTGGAGACTTATGTCATCTTCTTTTCCACCTCTAAAGCTTACTATTAACTCTATCTTATATATGCACCAAACTCTATTCCAAGTGTAGTATAAATATGCTCTAACTTTGTCTAAGATCTAGCATAAATCTACTTACAAATTTGTACCAAAATCTATCCTTAAGACTTAACACAAAGCTTGATCCAATCACAAATCAACTATGCTTATATTTACACCAAGCCTTAACATAAATATTGAACAAATCAATCAATCAAATCTTCTCTTAAGTCTTCACAAAGACTTTATCAAATCTACCTACAAGTCTTCACCAAGACTTACCTCAAATTTACCTTCAAGTCCTCTCAAGAACTTGCTCAATCTACTCTCAAGTATTCACAAATACTTACCTCAAATCTGTCTTAATACAAACTCAAAACAACTCACAAAACATGCTCAATCAATCTCAAATCTTGCACACAATGCTATCAAATGTTTTTCTAACCTTAAAAGTAATTCCTTTAACTTGAATAAGTTTAGACATATTCTATTCAAAACTTGTTTAACCTCTATAAAATATAGAGAATGATGTACTCTAGCAAAAACTCAATATGTTCTACTCAATCATTAATTTTTTTTCTTTAACAAATCTAGTTTCTAATGTTTGCACATTCACTTTCAATATCACTCAAATCCAATGCTCACGAATTTCACTCAATCATTCAATAAATGAAACACAACTTGCTCACTAAACCTAACAAGTGTTTTCAAAATTATTCAACAAAGAGCACAATGTGGGTCTCAAACCCTAACTCAAATATTTCTCAATCTCTATCTCAAATCAAATAATCCATTATAAAAATGCACTTAAACTTGCTCATACATTTCTAACAATACTCATCAATCCTTTTCACTCCACCTTCTATTTCATACATTCATTTCAATCATTATAAACAAAATATAATGTGCCCATACCTCTTTGATTTTATGGAGATATATCTTTAAAACCTGTTTTACTCACAGCCAAATCCTTTTGCCAATTCTACATTAGATAGAAACATTCTGTCTCAAAATCTCCACAAGAATATTTATCTCAACAAATATTTCACCATACAAGAAATACAATAAAATTTCAAGTCACAAATACACCTTATCACTCCTTCACTTTCAAAATAATATTCAACATATATCAAAAATAAAGTTCCTTGTTTTACACCTTATAATCTCCAATACTCTCAAAATAATATTCAACACACATCAAAATAAAGTTCCTTGCTTACACCTTATAATCTCCAATACTCTCAAAATAATATTCAACACACATCAAAAATGAGTTCCTTGCTTACACATTATAATATCCAATACTTTATTTATTTTCTAAGCACCCAAAATAAAATATTTAATCAACAACCCTTATGAATCCCTAAACAATTTTACACATGCCATTTTTAATATCATGTGACCTTAAAAAAACTTGCGCTTTCCAAACACCTTTGGCAAAATTAATTCAAAATGCATACCTTAATAATTTACCCACAAAAATATTGTGCACGTCTTCAATTATCAGTGCCCAAACTCTAACTCGTGACCTATGCTGCCAAATTGCCTTAGCCCAAGATTAGGCTGCAACTTAGGCTACATGCCCGCATGTGAACCAAAGGTCCACATTTTCAGATTAAGGTCTGTCTCTCATGAATTTCGATGAAAAAAAAAACTCTTTCCTCCACCAAAAAAAACTATGTGGGATTTGAAACCACAACCTTCCCTTCGTGAGCATCTTAGTCACTTTATAGCTACCGTCTGCACTAGCCACCATGGATGAAACCGAGTCTGTCAGTGTCTCCTCTTATACCACAGCTTCTACCTCAAACTCAGTGTAAACCTTTGTCTTCTTCCTTTTGAAATTGAGCGCATGAATTTTATCATCACATGGGCATTTGAATTGCTTAGACTTTGGAAATGAAAATCATTTCCTTTAAATACCTTTGCCTTTGGATTAAAAACACGTTGGCCCTCCTTTGAATTTGAATTTAAATTCAAATTAAAATTTGAACCTTTAGCGCCAGTAATTATTTAAATTTAAATTTTAACATTAGATTAAAATATTTTAATTTAAATAAATTAAAATATTTGCCAACCTTTATAACTTGCTCAATGGGCCTTGTCAAGGATATCATTTTTTTAATAATTTCTTGGACCTTGTTATTTTTCATGTCTTCCATTTGCCCAAATATTATAATATTATTATTTCTTTTAAGCTTGCTTATATTTTATTGGGTCTTCAACCTTTTTAGCCTCTTTAGGCATATAATATTTAAAATAAATATTATACCTTTTTCCTTTTAACAACTTCCTTTCCTTTTGGAGAAATCAACATTTTGACCTTAATGACAACAAAATTGGACATCAAACCTCTTGACATCAATGAAAAAAAACTTGCTCAACTTTCCAAAAATCTCGCCATTTTTCATTGATGGTAACTCTATTTTTCATTAAGAATATATTTTACCTTCTCCAATTTTTCTCCCCCTGAGAAACTACTCCATTTGATTGAATGCTCTCCCCCTAACTCAAATATCTCCCCCTTTGACATCAATGGTAAAGAGACACCTTTGGGTATAAATATAATACTCTTAACTCAGCCCCATACCCATCTCCTCTCCTTGAGGTGGTTAATTTTGGGATGGAAGTATTTCTACTCCAAGCATACAATACTCTTTTTTATTGTCCACCTTCTTCCTCAACTGATCCTTCTGACTCTTTTGAATATCCCTGTTCCTTCTTGTCTTTGAAAATTTTGTTCTACATCACTTAGCCATGTGCCCAACGTTATTGCACTTATAACACTTAATGTTGTGGTTCCTTGAAGGTGCAAATGCTTTAAGTTCCTCCTGGTGAAGCCATACCCATTTTTATCATGAACCCTGCAATTAATTTCTTTATGACCAAATTGATTACAAGAGTAAAAATACCCTTGGAAGAGATGCCCATTTCTGAAATTTCTCTTAGTGAAACCATATTCCTTCTTTTCATGTGTCCTACACTGCATAGCCTTGTGACCAAACCTATGACATGAGAAGCAACGTACTTTGAATAAATCTTTCCTTTGACCCATTGGTATCTTAGTCCTTTCTTCCCTGTGATGTTCTTTGTTCCTTTTTTGTGCATTGTTTCCTTCCTTGGTGAACCTTCTATTTTTCAACTTATCCTCATAAGTCTCACTTTCTCTTTCACTCTCTTCTTATGAAGCTTCTTCTTATTTGGAGCTTGAGATTGACTCCTCTCCTTGTTCTTCTTCAAAACCATGTTTAGTCCTCATGAATGGTGATCTCTGTATTTGATAATATCATCCAAGTCTTTTGAGCTTTTCTTGACCTGATATATCTTATTATTAAACTTTTCAAGTCCTTTCATTATAATGTCAACTTCATGTCTCCTTCAAATCCTTTTTTCTTTTCAATTTTAACTCTCAAGTCATTGATATCTTGTATAAGTCTTTCTTTTGTTTTCTCATCTTCTTGAACTTGATCCTTCAATCTTGAATTCTACTTCCTAACCCTTTTCAATTCTTTAAGAGTAGCAACAAGTTCTGCTTCTATATCAATTGTACCTTCATTCTATGATTCTTCCTCTAGATCCTCAAGAGCATCTTCATATTCTTCTTCACTACTATTAAACTCATTCTTTGTACAGTGATCTTCAATATGTCCAAAGTTACCACAAATAAAATATTTGAGTATTCTTGGTTCCTTCTTCTTCCTTCCACTCTCTTGGATTTTAATTATCGGAGCATCTTTTTCTTCTTCTATAGCCATGAAGAGAATTTCTTCTTCTTCATTATCTGAGGATCTTCCATCACTATCACTTGAATTCTTGCTTCCCTTATCAACACAGAAACTCTTCTTGTACCTTTGAAAGAATTTTTTTCATGCTTGTTCTGACCATACCTATTTTTATTTTCATACCTGGATTTTCTTGCTTCCTTGTTCTTATGATCTTGTCTCTCTTCACCACTACTACTTCTAAATTCTGTATATTTAGATACATAGTACCATATTTTTTTTATTTGTGGAAAACATCCCAAAAGGGATGCCACTTTCGGGTAAGACCCAAGGAGGCAGGGGTATCCATTCCACCAAAAACGCCCAGGACTCGGACCTGGCCTACCACCTTTGACATACTCAAGGAGCAAACAAACACACAAAACCAAATTAAAAAAAGTAAATAACAACAAAAATAATAAAATAAAATAAAAAACATGCTCCTTGAGTGTGTCAAAACCAAAAGCACAACCAAACACGCACAATAAGATAAAAGAAACCACAACACAAACCACATAGAAAAACACAAGAACCACATAACAAAACACAAACAAGACAAAAACAACAACACACTACAAAGACATAACCCAAAAAAACATGAAAAATAAACACAACCAAAACCTAAAAAATAAAATAAAAATAAAAATAAAAATAAAAACAACCAACAACAGACAATAAACAAAAATAAAAAACATAGAAAACACTCACACATAAAAAAAATGAAATAACACAAACAAAGAGAAACCCAAGAACAAGAACAAAAAAAACACAAGAACAATAACAAAAAACATAAAAAAAAACAAAACAACAGAAACACAAGAACAACAAAAAACAACACAAAGAACACAAAAACAAAACAAAACAAAAGAACCCACCCACCTTAAAAAACTAAACAAAGAAGACAAAAGAAAAAAAAAATGAACAAAACAATGACCTATCTAGACCAGAAGACTATTAATGCAAGAATCAACAGAGGAAACAAAATAAAGAATAGAATGAGCTAGGGAACTAAAAAAAATAGAATGAACCAAAGAGAAAAAAAAAAAAACAAGAAGAAACTAGGTACCTTCAGAACTGGAGCCATCCAAAGAAATGATAGAAAGAAGAGCTTCCCTAATTTGAGAAGCCCACCATATAGGAGGGTGGCCATAACAAGTAAGATCACCTTTGTCCAAAGCCCAATTAGCTAAAGCATCAGCACTCTTGTTTTGATCTCTGACCACATGATTGTAATCAACTTTCAAAAATCCCATCCGGATTAACTGAATCTTCTCAATAATTCTTTTTATTCTCCAATCCACCTTATGATTCTTAGAAGGAGTCTTCAAGAGATTAATCATAAGTTGAGAGTCGGACTCAACTAACACCTTTTCCCATCCAACCTTAGTAGCCTCCTGAAGGCCTCTAAGGATACCATACCCCTCAGCAAGGTTATTGGAAAGAATACCCAAATTCTCAGCAAAAGTAAAAACCAGGGAGCCATCCGAAAGTCTACCAATTCCTCCCACACTCGGCTTTTCCGGGGTTCCCTCTAGAGGCTCCATCAGTATTGACTTTTCCAAAATCCTTAGGAGGAGGTTGCCAATTTCTAGTCCTATCCATCTTACTAATACTCACATTCCCTTTAAGTTGGTTGCCCTTAGAAGGTTTAATCTTCAATATTTGCATCACTTGATCCCATATTTGGTGGGAGTTTTGGGGGTGATTAAGGAGTTGATGGACTGATTCAACTAAGTTGGCTATGGTATTTTGCCAAATATAGTGAATATCCTTCCTATCTTGATTAAAAATTTGGTTGTTCCTTTCATTCCAAATATTCCAAAGAAGAATGGTAGAACCCATCCAAACTAACTCGCCTAATAAAATGATCAACACCCTCTTGATTAGGCCAATCCCTCCAAAGCTGTTCAAAAGTGAAAAAATTGGACCACTCGTAAGCCAAGTAAAGTTGCCATTCTCCTCCATAGCTCGGAGGCTAAAGTACACTCAATAAAAATATGGTTGATATTTTCTACATTCTCTTCACACATTTCACATCTAAAAGGGCCATGAAAACCATGCTTCATAAGTTGCTCACCAGTAAGAACCCTACGATGCAATAAAATCCAATTAAAGAACCTCACCTTAGGCCAGAGATTTTGAGCCCACAATTGAGAAAATATGTCAGAAGAATGGTTGGGATTATTATGGCATAAGGTCAAATAACCTTGAGCAACTGAATACTCACCCTTAGTAGTGTTGTTCCATCCAAAACAATATTTTTCATGGGACCAAGAGAGGGATCTCATATGAAGGATGCCTTGGATATCTTGTCTTTGCCTTTCTGGGATTTGAATAGGCCAGTCCTCAATAGGGATCCAATATCTACCAACCTTTGAATTACCAAGTATGGTACCGATAGTAATTAGCCACCTTTATCCAATTAGCTCGGTGAAGCTCCTCCATCCAAGGCCTCCAATCGGGAAACCGAGTTATCAAAGGCTTGTGACCATCCCAAGAATCTATCCAAAAATTTGCATGTTGACCATTATGAATGATCCAAAATAATTTTTTCTTTATCAAATCCTCACCAGTCTTAAGAACTGCTAAAATGGGAGAACCTTTGGTAGGAAGTTGATAGCGAACAAGGTCTTCAGGACTTTTGTTCTCAGCATATTTAGCACGAAGATTATTGGCCCAAAGAGCATTGGGGTTATGCAACATCCTCCAATATAATTTAGCAGCTAAAGCTTTGTTGTTATTAATTGAAGACCGGAATCCTAACCCCCCTTCACTCTTAGGAAGACATAAAGTATCCCATTTCACCAAGGCCCATTTTCTTTTCTCCTTAGTACCACTCCAAAGGAAACGATGACCGATTTGATCCAATTCTCGAAGAACAGCCTTTGGGATATTCAAAATGGAAGAAACATAAATAGGAATAGCTTGAAGGACTGATTTTACCAAGGTGATTCTACCCCTGGAAGAAAGCCACTTGTTGGTCCACTTTCCAATTTTCTTCTTGACTTTGTCCAACAACCAATTCCAATATTTATTTTTCTGCCTTTTAATATTTATGGGAATACCTAAATAAGTGATTGGAAGAGAGGTCTTCTTATATCTTAATTTATCCAAGACCATGGATTCCTGTCTAGCGAGAATGGTGAAAGAAAATAACTTTAGATTTGTCTTCATTGATCAACTGCCTAGTAGCCTTAGAAAAATAGCTAATGATTTGCTTAATATTAGAAGCTTCCTTAATTGTAGCTTTACCTAAAAGGGTAGAGTCATCCACAAATTGAAGATGAGAGATAGGTCTAGCTCCATGAGCAATGGTAACTCCCTCAAGGGTTTTGTTTTCCCTCTTTTTGGTTATAGTCCTACCCAAGCATTCAGCAAGAATGATGAATAAATAAGGGGATAGCGGGTCACCTTGCCTAATACCTCTGGAAGCTGGGAAAGACCGAGAAGGCCTGCCATTGATAAGAACTAAGTAGGAAACTGAAGAGATACATCCCATAATCCAATCCATCCAATCCTTAGAGAAACCAAATTGCCTCAAAACTTTGATAAGGAAGTGCCAATCCACTCTGTCATAAGCTTTGGATAAGTCTAACCGGATGAACATAGAAGGAGAATTTTGCATATCCATGGAATGGATGGCTTCCTGAGCAAGAACTATCTCATCTACTATTTGACGTCCTTCCACATATCCCCCTTGCTTCGGGGAAATAATCTTATGCAAAAGAGGCTTCAACCTTTCTGCCATGATTTTAGTAATAATTTTGAGAAGAACATTACATAAAGCAATAGGTCTAAAAGCTGAGATATGATCAACCTCTTGAGCTTTTGGAACAAGAGTAATATAAGTTTTATTGATAACCTTCAAAATTTCTTTGGATTTCCTGGCTTCTTCCACCACCTCTAATAAATCAACATGAAGGATATCCCAGAACTCTTGGTAGAACTCAATAGGAAAACCATCGAGACCTGGGGTTTTCCCTTTTTGCATTTTAAAAACTACTTGTTGAAGCTCATTGATAGTAATAGGAGCAGTCAAAATAGAGTTCTCCTCAGAAGTGATAAGAGAAGGGATTGCTTGAAGAACATTTTGTTGTGAAGCTGAGTCAAGAGGAGTAGCAGAAAAAATATTGGAAAAGTAATCAACAACAATAGAGTTCATGCCATCCCAAGTATAAACAACATCTCCAGAATCTGATTTTAAGGAAGAAATAAAGTTGTGAGATCTTCGAGCTAGAAGAGATTTGTGGAAGAAATTTGTGTTTCGATCTCCTTCTTTGAGCCATTGAATTCTAGATTTTTGCTTCCATAAGATTTCTTCTCTTTTTTCCCATTCCTCTAACCGAGTTGTGAGTTTAATTTCATCTCGCACTTCTCTTCTCTCGTGAGGCCATCTAAACGGATTTTCTTATTCAAATTTTCAAGATGAGCAATAACTTCATGTTTTTTTTATGAACATCCCCAAACTCTTTCCAGTTCCAAGTCTTGATTTTGGATTTAATGTATTGCGGTCTTTTGGCAAAAACAGAACATCTTAGTCCCATGCCTAGGTTTACCTTCCTTCCACCATTGTTGCACATGAGGTCTGAAGGAAATGTCTCTAAGCCACATTAATTGAAAATGAAAAGGAGAGAAACTCACATTGGTTTTCCACATTTCCACCATGACTGGCCAATGATCCGAACCAGCATTATTAAGAGTCTTCACTTTAGGAATGTGACCATGGATTAAGAAATTTTTAGAGAGCAAAAACCTATCCAATCTCTCCATTATACAAGCTAAGCCTTGCCTTCTGTTAGACCAAGTCATAAGGCCATTATCTGGTTGGATATCCACAAGATGGAGGTTTGCAATATATTCGCTCATGAGGTCAGTACTTTTGTCCAAATTTCTATTTCCCCCCATTTTCTCATCCAGAGAGAGGATGGTATTGAAATCTCCTCCGATCAAGATCCAAGATTTAGGAAAATGAGAGATAATATGAGTAATATCCTTCCACTTGTCTTCTTTTTTCCTCCAAAGAAGTCGGGGCATAAACAGTAATGCAGAGCATAATCTGGTTGGAATGTCTACTTTGAATAGCTATAGCCAACAAACCCCAACTGCCAACCATATGGTGAATAACTACCTCTTTTGGGTCCCAAAGACAAGCAATGCCACCCGAAGTCCCTTGGGAACTGAGGGAAACCACTTTTCTAGCTGGCCAAATTTTACTGGCAATTAAGTCCATATCCTCCATTGACATCTTTGTTTCTTGAAGGAAAACAAGATGTGGATGATTTATCCGAATCATTCTTCTAATTTCATTTTGTTTTGAAAGACTCCCTTTGAGTCCTCTAATATTCCAAGTGATGATCTTCATTAATACCAGGGCTAAAAATGTTGGGAAGGGCATTAATCTTACCTTCCTCTACAAGCTTTTCACCTTCTTTTACCATATGATATTGATTGGTCTTGCGACCTACTTTTTGATTAGAATCCATCTTCAATTTTTTTTCCCTGTTTCTTGACTTATTCCAATTGAATCTGAGATGGCTTCTAACCTTGAAGAATGCTCATACACAGCCAAAATTTTACTAGATGGTTCAATGGAGTCTATATTGGGACTTGCATTATTTGAAGTTTTGACATTTGAAATATTGTTTTTCTTGTGTAAATTTTCTCCTTTTTTTTTTTGTTGAAAACCTTTGATTTGTTGGTTTGTCTCTCGAGTTCTTTCCTTCATATTTAAATTGTGTTTCTAAGATTTTAGTTTCCATTATTTCCTCTTCCTCACTTGGGACATCATTTGTGGAAAGGATTTCAAACATATTAGCAAATGACTTTGATTGATCCTTCATTACTGGTTTTTTCTTAGTGTTCTTCTTCTTAGGTATTTGGAAACCTGCTGAGTTTATATCTTCTTTCTTTTGATCAGGAATTTTATTTGGGCAAGCACTGGCCAAATGACCATATTCATGGCAAATTCTACAACGAAAAGGAATGTTCTCATAGTCCACTACTTGCTCCCAAGTGTCTTCCCCAAATTGTAATGTGATATTTTTAGGTAGGGGTTTGTCAAAATCCATTAAAACACAAATTCGAGCATAAATAATATGTTCAAAATTTTGAGTACAATCAGAAATCATCATAAAAGTTCCTAAAGAGTTTCCAATTGAAGAAAAAATAGTAGGATTCCAAAATTCAATAGGGAGGCCAAAGAGTCTAACCCACACGGGAGCTATAGAAGGCATCTCTTCTTCGACTTTAAATTTAGTATGCCAGGGCTTCATGAAAACCCTTGCCCTTCCAAAAAACCAAGGACCCCCTTGAAAATTTTTCTCTCTATCTTCATTATTAGCAAATAAAACAAGAAAATAACCATTTGGATAAATAGAGATTTGTAACTCACCTTTAGTTTTCCAGCTTTTTGCAGCCCAAACTTTGAAAGCGAGATAGACTCGGATGAAAACCCATGAACCGACAAATTAGTCCTCTTTTTTCCAAATCTTCAATGCCAATCTGAATGTTACCCATATCAAGCTTAACAATAGGAGTTCCATCAGCTGCTTTAAGACATCCTGACTCCATTTTCTTGGGATCAATCTTAGGCATTCTTAGAGGTTTATGAGAAGCCCTAATATTGATATTAGCATTGGGCTGAGGCTGTCCACCATGAAGGGCATCCCTAAAATTCATTTTTGGGACCGAGTCTTCAAAATTCTTACCCTTGATAGGGGTTTTCACTAGTAGAATTATTTTGTGGGTGCACCTTAGCACCAGATTCACTTGAGATATGAGCCATTTTTTGATCAACTGCTTGAAACTTATTTCGTGGTCTCTTTAATCCTTGCCCTAGACATCGTGGAAAGGTATGGTTTTCACTTTTCTTTTGTGCAGCAAATTGGAAGCCGTTGTCACTCAAGTTCACAATATGATCTATTGAAAGACAAATTTCTAACCCATATTGTATCCCCTGCAACATTTCCTACTAAAATATTGAGCATAAACCACAAAAATATTGGCCGCTAGGGCCCGAAGGCCCTAAAAACCAACCTCTGGAGCTGCTTGCACTCAACCCAGATGAAACCCTCGCATAGCCGCTTGCCAAATATATCGTTCACACATAGGGATGTGCTAGGATCTGTGTTGCTCCAAATGATATGAAAATTTGTGGAGACGTTCTAGGGTTTTTCAGGCATCTACCCTCAAAATTTTAGCTCAATCCGAGTTCGGATGAGTGAGATATGGCCGAAACGAGTTCGGCATTTTGGGCAGTCCTACGAAAAATGTCTCTCTTTTCGTCAAATAATCTCTCATTCAAGCAAGTTAAATTTTTGTTAATAATGTATGTGCCATGATTAATTTGTGAGGAATATGCTATATTATTGACTGTTGTCTATAGTGATATTTGGCGAATGATATTTGACCTATAATTTGAAACATAGGAGATATAAGGAGAAAAAAAAATAAAAAATAGTACCATATTTACCACAATTGAAATACTTAATTGTTTTTGTACCTTTGTACTTTCTTGAGTCCTTATTGTTCCTTCTACCATAGTTTACTTCTTCATCACTAGATGACTCATCACTTGAATGTAACTTCTTGTATTTTGACTTCTTTGTTACTTTGAAGGATACCTCTTTCTTTGGGATAGTATCCTTTCCTATTCTCATCTCAAAAGCTATGAGAGTTCCATGCAACTCATCAATAGTCAAATTTTCAATATCTCTTATTTCTTCTATGGTTGAAACCTTTTAACTATACCTCATAGGGAGTGATCTTAAAACATTTTGATAAACATCTGATTCTTCAAATTTACACCTAAGTCCTCATATAGAGTTAAAAACCTCATCCGCATGAAGTAATTATATAGCAATGTCTTCCTCATCCTTCATATTTAAGTCTTCAAATGTTTTCTTGTGATTTTGTAATTTTTCCATATTGACCTTTTTGTCTCCCTCATATGTTTTCTTCAACTCTTCCCAAATATCTTTTTTTGATTTGCAATTTCATAACTTTTACAAACTCAGTTTCACATAAACCACCTAAGATTGCATTCATTGCCTTTGTATTATATATATGTAAGATCTTACCATATTTATATATAGGATGACTAGTTGGAGGTGTGTATCCATCCTCAACTACCTGTCATGTCTCATATCCTTATGCCATCATGTAAGTCTTCATTCTTATGTTCCAAAAAGCATAATTTTTACCATTGAATAATGTTACCTTATTTGCTAAAGATCCACTCTAAGATGCCATCTATGTTCTTGTATACTTTTTCTTCAAGCTATTAAACTCTTTCGAATGAACCTGCTCTGATACCAATTAAAGAACAATTCTTATACTGAGAGGTGGAGGTGAAAATTATAATACCAAATTTTACTTTTCTTTTACAAACAATGTTATCCAATATTATCAATGGTAATATCAATAGTAGTAATAAAATTAATGCACAAATCATCACACACAATAGAGACACCAATTTAACGTGGTTCACACAATGTGGGCTACTCTACGAAGAAAATATTTCTACTAAATTTTCTCAATAAATCTTCTTAGAAATAAATTCCCAATTATAATATTTATAGACATTTGTCCAAATGAGACACCAATATCCTATGCTCTAATTTGTGGATCTCTCTCCACATGAGAACTCTTTCCCATTTTCTTTGTTTCATGTAAATTGATCCAGGAGATCTCTATTGCCTCAAATGGTTTATGGATATCTCTCCACAGAATAACTTTATCTTCCTAGCTGGTTCATGGATCACAATCCATAGGATAACACTTTCCCCTAGATCTGGTTCATGGATCTCTATCTATAGGAGACCTCTTTCCTCTTTGCTCTAGTTCATGGATATCTATACATAGGATAAATCATTCCCCTCTACTCTAGTTCATGGATCTTTACCCAAAGGAGAAATATTTCCCCTTTTATCTAGCTGATGATCTTCTAGAAGACTTTTTCCCCCACTGCTCTGGCTTGTGGATCTCTCTACATATAATACCTATGTCCTCACTGGCCTATATAATGGATCTCTATCCATTGGAGACTCCTATCCTCTGCTCTATCACCTCCAAATATTGCTCTCAAATCTATCTCAGATCTACACCAAAATCTATCCCAAGTGTAGTACAAATATGCTCTAACTCTATCTTAGGTCTAGCACAAATCTACTCATAAATATGTACCAAAATCTATACTCAAATCTATCCTCAATACTTACACAAATTTTGATCCAATCATAAATCAAATCTGCTTGGATTTTTCTAAGCCTTAACATAAAGCTTGAACAAATCATTCAATCAAATATGCTCTTAAGTCTTCACAAATACTTTCTCAAATCTACCTATAAGTCTTCACCAAGACTTACCTCAAATATCCTTTCAAGTCCTCTCAAGAACTTGCTCAATATGCTCTCAGGTATTCACCAAGACTTACCTCAAATCTACCTTCAATTCCTTTCAAGAACTTGCTCAATCTGCTCTGAATTCTTCACAAAGACTTGACTCAAATATATCTTAATACAAACTCAAAACAACTCACAAAACATGTTCAATCAATCTCAAATCTTGCACACAATGCTACCAAATGCTTTATCTAACCTTAAAAGAAATTCCTTTAACTTGAAGTAGTTTAGACATATTCTATTTAGAATTTGTTTAGCCTCTGGAACATATAGAGAATGATGTATTCTATCAAAATATCAATATGTTTTACTCAATCATTAAGTTTTTTGCTTTCACAAATCTGGTCTCTAATGTTTGTACATTTCCTTTCAATATCACTCAAATCCAATGCTCATGAATTTCACTCAATCATTCAATAAATGAAACACAACTTGCTCACTAACCCTAAACAAGTATTTTGAAACTTCTTTAATAAAGAGCACAATGTGGGTCTCAAACCCTAACTCAAATATTTCTCAATCTCTATCTCAAATCAAATCATCCATAAAAAAATACCCTTAAACTTGCTCATACATTTCTAACAATACTCATCAATCCTTTTCACTCCACCTTCTATTTCATACATTTATTTCAATCATTCTAAACAAAATATAATGTGCACATACCTCTTTTATTTGATGGGGATATATCTTCAAAATCTATTTTACTCACAACCAAATCCTTTTTCCAATTCTAGGTTAGATAGAAATAGTCTATCTCAAAATCTCCACAAGAATATTTATCTCAACAAATATTTCACCATACAAGAAATACAATAAAATGTCAAGTCACAAATACACCTTATCACTCCTTCACTTTCAAAATAATATTCAACATATATCAAAAATAAAGTTCCTTGTTTTACACCTTATAATATCCAATACTCTCAAAATAATATTCAACACACATCAAAATAAAGTTCCTTACTTACATCTTATAATCTCCAATACTCTCAAAATAATATTCAACACACATCAAAATAAAGTTCCTTGCTTACACCTTATAATCTCCAATACTTTATTTATTTTCTAAGCACCCAAAATAAAATATTTAATCAACAACCCTTATGACTCCCTAAAAAATTTCACACATGCCCTTTTTAATATCATGTGGCCTTAAAACAACTTGCGCTTTCCAAACACCTTTGGAAAAATTAATTCAAAATGCATACCTTAATAATTTGTGCACAAAAATATTGCGAATGTAATCAATAATCAGCACCCAAAATCAAACCCATGATCTATACCGCTACAATGACTTAGCCCAAGGCTAGGCTATCACTTGGGCTACATGCCCACATGTGAACCAAAGGTCCATGTTTTTGGATTAAGGTCTGTCTCTCATGAATTTCGGAAAAAAATAAAAATATGCCCTCCACCAAAAATGAACTGCATGGGATTTGAAACCATGACCTTCCCTTCATGAGCGCCTTAGCCACTTTCCAACTATCGTCTATACTAGCCAGCTTGGATGAAACCAAGTCTGTCATTGTATCCTCTTATACTGTAGCTTCTACCTCAAACTTTACGTAAAATTTTTTGATCTTCCTTTTGAAACGGAGCGCACAAATTTTATTATCACATGGGCATTCGATTTGCTTAGACTTTGGAAATGAAAATCATTTCCTTTAAATACCTTTGCCTTTGGATTAAAACACGTCGGTCCTCCTTCAAATTCAAATTTAAATTCAAATTAAAACTTTGAACCTTTGGCACCATTAATTATTTAAATTAAAATTTTAACCTTAGGTTAAAATATTTTAATTTAAATAAATTAAAATCTTTGCCATCCTTTACAACTTGCTCAATGGGTCTTGTCAGAGATATCTTTTTTTAAATGATTTCTTGGACCTTGTTATTTTTCACCTCTTCCTTTTGCCCAAATATTATAATATTAAATATTATAATATTATTATTTATTTTTAAGCTTACTTCTCTTTCTTGGGTCTTCAACCTTTTTAGCCTCTTTAGGCATGTATTATTTAAAATAAATATTATACCCTTTTTCTTTTAACAACTTCCTTACCTTTTGGAGAAATCAACCTTTTGACCTTAATGACAACAAAACTGGAGATCAAACCTCTTGACATCAATGACAATAAAACTTTCTCAAATTTCCAACAAGATGGTTGTTCACATCTTGAGTAAGCCTTGTAGCGCTTCTGGTTTTGAGCACAATCAATCTCTATTTGATGTCATACACACCAATAAGCAACATAGGTTGAGCTAAGAGTACCTCAATGACCTTGTATTTGTGAAATATAATCTTATGCTTCATAGAAGACAAGTTGAGGGTAGTGAATCTTACAAGGCAATTTTATTGGATGAGCTAGATCAACTTTGTGATTGGATTATCAATATTTCATTGGATATAGATATTACTACATAGGACTTTGAGGCACCTAAGGAGGAACTAGAACATTTGAGAGGGTTGGAGGAGATTTATCATGTTGACATTGCACTTGATTATCCTACAATTTACACACCAATTTAGAGCCAAGGTCAACCATTGTCATCAATTACAATGGAAATAAGGAGGAAATAAAAAATAGTTCATTTTTTTAACATTTTAAAATGTTGTATTTTCCATTTGGGCTGAATTGTTGTTTCATAAACTGTACACAAGATATAATATTATTTTCTTCCTCTAAAATCATCTCTTTATCTATTGCATCTATATTTTGTAATTTTTATGTTATTATGCTAGAGTCAATAAATGAGTATTTACGATAATAAAGTAATGTTGTATGGGGATGCATAAATTTTGAGGTTATGCTTGCTTTAAATTTTGCAATATACTTAAGATATGCTCAACCAAGGACTTTTCACAAAAGTATGGTTGGATATGGACTCTTGCTTTCACCTTTGATTTGCAAGTTTAACTTAGCTACCATTGGAATTTTTGGAAAAATATATTTTCAACATATTAACTTTCCAACACATTCTATACATTTTTTTAATTATATTTGACAAGAATTAAACCTTTTAAATTTTATAATGGTTGAGGTATGGAATAATTATCATTTTTTGAACTTGTGGAGTTGAGATATCTAGACCTTAGTTACAACTTGTAATTAAGGTCTAGAGATCTTAGATCCTTAAGTGGAGAAATACCCACACATAATTTGTTTTTTTGATTGATAGAAAGAAGGGTTTTTAAAAGGGTCCCTAAACCTTTTACAAAATATAAATATCTTCAAAAAGAGGACATCAAAATAAAAATATGAGAGCTATAAGGAAGAGAACCTCGTAGATTCCTCAACAAATAAAAGGGGGATCCCAAGAGTAGATAAAAGAGAGAGATCACACCATAAACAAAAAAAATAGAATATAGAGGAGACCTAAGGACAAAAATATAGGGGGCCACTCAAACTTGATGAACACCAAAAAAATAAATGTGGACCATTAAATCATTAGGATTTGCATCACCGTATTTGTTTTTATATTCCTCCAGGAGTATGGACATATTTTTTGCATAGGTAATGAAAATTTTCCATACTTTGTATAGCAAACTGATAAGATCCTTCAAAGCTTAGATAAAACCCTAATTAATAGGAAATGGGATGACCATTCCATAAAGAGAGGATTTCAAAGCTGGTGGGGTGCTACTCTACATGGCTAGCTTCTAGGAAGGAGTACGTTGATGAACAATGCTTTCATTTTTGGTTGTCTATATGAAGAGCATGGAGTCTGAGGCATCTTCTAAATTTTTATCCAATGTAATATAGATGGGACTGCACTTTATTTTCACCATCTAATATTCCTAGCACTTGGATAGTTTTTGGGAGTCAATCTTATCTTTAGGGATCACCGCTTCACTTACCATATTGCTTCGAGTCATCAAATTTACCTCTCTTTAGCAATTCATGGGTGACCTCAATATTAGCATCTTTTTTGTAACCTAAGGGGAGATCTAAATGACCATATTAGTATTGACACAGTCAAACCAAACCACCTCCTTCAAGGGTTTCCCTTTAGAAAGCAAGGGGGTCCATGTCTAACCACACTATAAGGGCTCCTCAAACTTGACCCAAGGCTCATGAGGGCACTTTGGTTTTATTTCTTCATTATGTGCTAGAACATTATCATATGGAGCCCTTAATGGATTTCATAGGAGGATATCACTTTCTACACTTGTTTCATCAATTTTTCCATATAATTGAAAAGGAAAGCAAGGAGTTTTATACTTTTTTTACCATGGATATGGTTCAATAAAGTGAAGTGGAAGCTTCTAACCATGGAGTTCTAGCTATCCAATGTGAAATATTCGATGATGGGTATGGCAACTTTATCTTAGGGCTTGGTAAAGGACTCCCTGAGAATACCATTCTAGTATTTTTTGATATTTTATCCCTAGTCCTTGAAGAGCAACAATCCATTTGCAAGATAATGTTTATCTCTGTTGACACTTTCAACTTTAGCGGGAAGACCTAAGACTTTAGCAATCATGAAAATACTGATAGTAAATTCCAAGTCCCTAATATTAACTCCATCATCATCCCAATAATGGGATATTTTCTTAGAAAGGTCATGATCATGGCCATTGAATTTATTGAGAATTGGTAAGAAGCTTGCATCATTCAAGATTTCTTCCACCCACTTGTCTAGAGTTAGGGTTGTTAGTTCCACTTTGCTATCAATATCAACCATCTTCTAGAAGGCAAATGAAAGTAAATAAACTCTTTTAGATATGGGGAGAGTAAAGTGTAGCAAAGTATCGAGAATGAAGAGCAAAAAACTAGAACTACTCTCTAAATAGTGATACCACTCCAAATTGAGATGCAATTTTTTTTCTAGAGTGTTCCAAAAACATTAGAAATAAAACCTTCCAATATGGGATAAAATCCTTTCCCTGCTGAGAGATCCATCTTAGGGTTAGCTCCAATATGCGACATGAGGAGAGAGGGATAATGTTTGAACATAAAAATTCATTGGAAAGAGTGGGATGATGATCACAATCCCAAGGCCAACTGGAGAAATGGACAAAGGGAAACACATGACACAAGATCACAAGAAGAAAATGCCATACATTCATGGCCTACCTACCATAGAAAGAAGAGAAAATACTAAAGTAGTCATTAGAGGGAATAAGGGGTTACTTTTAGTTGCAAATATAGTTAATGGAAGGGACCACATGATATGCACAAATCCAATGCACATGCATGACCAAGTAGAGGTTCAAAATCAAACAACCATGTCAAGACATTTCATAGTATAGGAGAGAGGTGTTCCCATAGAGGAGGGAGCCTAAAAAACTATCTAGAAGAGGAAAGTAAGGGATGGGATGGGATGCACAAAAAACGGAAAGTAAGGGAAATAAGTATAGGAAAATCAAAAACACATAGGGAGGCAAACTTGAGGTCAATTAGGGGAGTCCAACCATCATGTCTATAGGATTATAAAAGGGTTAGAAGTAATTTAATACTCCAAATGGAGAGGTCCTCTTGAATGATGCTAAGGTTGGCTAAGGTGTCTTCAACTTTGTTGCCCTCATGGTAAAGGTGTTGGATTACTACAAAGTGATGACTTTCTCCATGAGTTTTTTATGCTTTTATTTGAAGGTTGAGAGCCTTTTACAGAGTTGATAATGTTCATGGAGTCACTTTCAATGATAACCTTCTTGATTGGAATATTTTCTAAATGCATTATTCCTTGGAATAGGGATCTTGCTTCTACAAAATGACTAGTCTAAAGCCCTAAGTTTTCTTCATTAATACCTTAAATTAATATCAAATAAATTATAGAATTTTGACTTGAATTACTCTAAAACTAATTCCAAATAACTACAAGTATAATGCCAACTAGGCCATTATAACCAAAGTCCAAATATTGTAAGGGCTTTAAGCCAAACAAAGATGGAGAGAGATTATAACTAGCATTTTCCCTAGTATATATTTGTGTAAGAACCCAATGAGATCAAGTTTAATTACATGAGACGTATGGTTTTTGAACTCAATACAATCCCACTAAAAATAATTAGAACCTCGTCTTGAAGTCATTACATCTATAGGGTAGTTCTCCTTTAATGACAATAAAGCATGTCTTTTGTCCAGTAAGCATGTGACATTGTAACTTATCATCAAACAACACCAAATCATGACAATCAACAAGCATAGAATGGAACATGAGTATTTCTTCACTTTACTTAATATTCAACCATTTGATGAGTGAAAGAGTTGGTTAAAAAAATATTATTTTTCTTAGAGGAAAGTGAATTCAGATGATAGCTACAACTAAAACTAGAATACAAAACATAAATACGTATAACTTTATAGCACAAGAATGAATGAGAGGTTGCTATGTATTATAAGATATAGCGCATTACATTATATACATTACACCAAAAAATGCTTTTAAGGGTGGTTAAAATGTGATGATTTTTTATGGTGATAAAAAATTACCCTAATATACCCTAAGAGGGTAGTTTTAAACCACCTTCACCATAAAAAAATTTAACAATACCTAAAATATGACGTTTTTTTATGGCGGTAAAAAACTGCCCTAATAGACCTAAGAGGGTAGTTTTAAATTGCCCTCACAAAAAAAAAACTTTTAACGATGCCTAAAATATGGTGGTTGTTTATAGCGGTAAAAAAAGCACCCTAATAAACCCTAAGAGGATAGTTTATAACCACATTTAAAAATCACCCTTTAAATATATATAAATGATTCATGGAAACTTTAGAGATAGGGTAAGATTTTTGAAATTCAGCTTCTCTTCTACAAACATTGCACAAGACATGAAGCATGCCCTACACATGGGGAGGCTCAAAACCCTAAAAACAATTTTTTTGCTACATAAAAATGTATGAAAGGGAGTCTTGTATGCTAAAAAATTTATTGGGCTTTTAGTTATTTATTTTCAGATATTAATCTTCACTTGACGATCCTCTGCAACAACAATAAAAAAACCCATCAAATATTGAGGTAAATTATTTTGGGGGGTATTGAAGGGATGGAATCCATATTTATAATCACAAGGAGTAGTGTGAGTGGGAAGGGCATGAGAATGGGTGGATTAAATCCCTTCGGACTTCTACTTATTTTGGTGTTGATAATATTGGTGTTTGTCATTTGTCAGCCTAGCCTTCGTTGTTGACCAGTGAGATTTGTTAGGATGAGGAAAGCATGGTAGGAATGGGTGGTCACATAATTCTGAAAACTATTTTTGAGTCTTACAACCAACAAAGGTTTTATCTAGAATTTTATAAAATGATCCTACCTGTCCCATGTTCGATCCTTGAGGTGAGTGAAAACTTATTTGCTATTTTTTTTAATTTTCCAACTATTTTGGATTATGTGTTAATTCTTATGAAAATAAAATATTTGGGCAACTTTTGAGGAGCTATACCTGATTTATGTACCCATTTCAACCCTAGGCCTAGTGCCCAATTGTCTAAATTCTCTTTTTTTTGAAGCAGGTGTTTGTTGTACATAAATTTTATTCTTCAAATGCAAATTATGCAAACTTATCCCAAGTTTAATTTACTTGTATTACTACAATCAAATGTTTATGGTGACATTTTTTTTTTGGAGGTTTTCTATTTGATCTCATGGTTGAAATTTTACTTAATAAAAATTCTTAAATGTCTGATTTTTTACCAGAAGCAAATTTTGATGTTGTGTCCCATAATGAGCATATCCAAATCAAATGTTATAGTAGGGCATATTTCCAGGTTTAGAATATAATGTAAGCCAAATGTGCAATATATTCTAGAAGTATAACTATAATTCTCATCCTTAAGCATTATGTGAAATAGATTTAGATTCATTGTTACATTAAACCTCTTCACAACCAAAATGACATCTTCATTTTATGGGGATAGTTGCACTACCTGATATGTAGATTGACTTTTACAGGGTGTAAGTAGAGAATTCCAGGCTAGTTAATGGTAGATCAGATCTTAGGTATAGGAAAATAGTTGGAATAAAAGTGACTTAACTATATACAAGAATGGAAATATATATGCAGACATAATAAACCGCACTTGTAAAAAGAAAGAAACATTTTGCCATGTTAGCTACATGTATGCTATTTTCTTTCTTTTTCTCCTTTCCTTTTTTACATATTTTTTTTCCTAAATTTCAACCATTGAAATGATTTATTGTAGATCTCTCAAGCACTAGAGCCTCCCTAGAGTGGTTCCACCTGAGCTCGTCAATCTCACTTACCTAGAAATAATGTGTGTAATTGATATTGATTGATTTATTATTATTTTGGCTTTGTTAATAAAATCCATTCAAACTAAAAATACTTCTTCGAACAAATATCTTACTTATAACTATCTCAATGGCTCAATACCACCAGAATTGGGATCTTTGATACATTTAACAAATTTGTAAATTTTAATTCCTATTAGATACCCCTAAAGAAAGTCTCCACTACCTTTTTTCTTGGGGTTTCCTAGTGGTAGAGCTTATAGGGTTTTGAAGAAAAATTTGGGAAATTGCATGATTGATTAGTTAGTCAAGGTTTTGTAATATTTTTTTAATTTCTAAATTAAAATCATAGATAGGCATGGTAATCAAATATAAATAGAAATTAAATTTTGCAAAGTAGTTTTTCCAAATTAAATTCTTCTTGGAGTGACCTATATGATTATAAAGTTGGTAGGTAGTGGTATTATTTTTTGGGTTGTTTGAAATTTCTTGTTGTTAGTGATAAATATATTTTTGAGAAATAACTTCCCTCAGCTTAGTTTACCATTAGCATTTCACTTCGTTGCTTGTATAAATTTAAAGATTTCATTTTGTGATTGAATAAGTACATGATTGAAATTCTCATGTGAAGTATTTGTTGTCTATCAATGGAGATTTATAGATGTTACATAATTGACTATCTAATACACTCATTAACATGTATCAGTATTTGTGCTTTGTAAATCTCCTTGAGAGTATGTTTATGGATATCTATATTTTTCATGTTTGGGGTGTGAATAATTGAAAAATGTAATTAAGGAGCGAAGATGAGTGTTGAATAATTTGAATTGAGTGACATCAGGAAGGTGTAGGGTCTGAGCAGGGAGGTTTGTGCAAGCATTTATAATAGAGGATTGTTGATGGTATATTGTGTGATCGGTTGTCAGGATGTTGGGATTCTAGTCAAAAACTAGGAGTCCTGTTCTCAATATCCCAACCCTTGAGGTGGTGGTTCATGGGGTATATTCAACCCATTTTTATGCTCTTGGAGGTTGACTTGGTGATTCCATGTGTGGATCCCCAAGTCTCAAACAATCCTTTAACCCAAGGGCATTTTCATTCACTATGGTTATCATTAAGGGTTATGATTCAAGTAACTCTAATGTTCTTTTTGATCTTTCTCCCTCTTGTAACAAACTGATCATTTTGGATTCTCTTTTGCATGTTACGATGGAGGAAGTATCATGGAACCTAGATGGAAAATTCCAAGGGGACATACTAGACATATATTCCATTTGAATATGGTCCCTAAATAAATGGAAGCCTTTGGGATCCCTTGATATAGTTACATTCTCTAATGCTTTATTCCTTATTAATCTTAACTATTAAGATGATTCAAAGTGTATCCTTGGTTGGGGACCTTGGTTCTATGGTAAAATGGGTCTCTTCCTATGCAAATGAGGACCATATTCCAACCCTAAGACTCAAAAATTTAACATGGCCCACTTTGGGTTAGACTCCCATATTTACCTTTTCATCTATGGTGTGAAGACATTTTTAGAGGTATAGCCAAAGCTATCGGTGATCTGGTCTTGATTGAATCTGCAACTAGAGCCAAATACAGGATGATTTTCACTAAAATATGTGTAATGGTGGATCTTGAGGCTGATTTTATGGGGTATATTGAACTCATATCCAAATATGGGCCTTGGATTTAGCCCATAGTTTATGAGAATAGACCCATTTGTTACTTTTCTTACAGTTTGTTTTGGCATTCCCATGGATTGTGCTTGATTATTGCCTCGATTAGAAAATATCTACGTAGAATAAATTGGGCTAAAAATATCCCTTGAAGGTTCAGGGACAAGGATAGTCTATGGCGGCTCCCTCTGAAGCTCTGTATTCCAACCTTGAGTTCCATAAATAAAGGAAAATGATTGTCAATGAAATGGGGGTGGTTGATGTTAGTAAACCTAGTATGGTAGTACTACAATACCTAACTAGTTCCTACAGGGGTCACCCTTAGATTCAGCACAAATATTTGATTAGAAAAAACAACATCCCTAAGGAGTTTCTCCAAAAATTATTGATTTGTTTGAATTCCCAATATTTGAATTATGATGAGTCTCAGGTCCCTCCAAATCTAGCTTCAAAAGTTGTAGGCTCCCCTTAGAGGACTATGGTGGAGTCAAGATCTTTACTCAAGCCTTAGGTTGTGCATCTTGAAGCAAAGTCCCCTCTCCCTAGTGAGGGCTCGTCAAGTGCAAGGTCCTCTCGACCCAAAATGAGAAGCCTCTAAAAAGGCCAAATAGATGTCAAGGTGAACCGAAATGTTGGAAAACCCTCCAACAAATATGTAAGATCGAGAGAGGTGGATACAAAAATATCATAGATGAACTCCAAATCCAATTGAAGTTTTGTAAGGAAAAGGATAATAAAGGTAAACAACTTAAGCTAGATTCATTTTGTCTCTCCTCCCAATCTCTAGATGGGGAAATTGTATGAAATATCATAAATAAAGCTACTTTCTTGGAATATAAGAGGCCTAAATGAGACCTCCAAGTAGTGGGATATGGCATCTATTAGGAAGGACTATAATCTAGATATTATAATTTTATAGAAAACCAAAATGGATAGTAGTAGTGCAGAGGTAGTAAAAGGTTTGTTTGGAAAGAGACTAAAGTTGTGGTGAATTCAACTAATGGTGCCTTAGGATGACGTCTATCCATGTGGGATCACAAGTTAATAGATGTGTCAACCCTTTTTATTTTTTATAGAGTTATAAATATCCTATTTTATTCCAAATATTTAGGCTTTAAATGGATTACTTCTAATATTTATGCTCCTAAATCTAGTCCTAATAGATCCATTATCTAGGAATTTTTGAGCTCCATGAGAGAAATATTCAAAGGGGAATCTTAGTTTTTAGTATGAGATTTTAATACTCCTTTATATCATTCTAATAAAAGGGATGGATCTCCAATCTCTAGTAGTATGGAGGAGTTTGCATCATTTGTTAATTCTCAAGAATTGATGGATATTTATTTGAAAGGGTCTAGATTCACTTGGAGCAATAGACATATAGGCAACCAAAACATCCAGATTAGGCTTGATAGAGTCCTAGTATCCAAGGAAGGAATCTGTATATTTGGATATTCTTCCCTTTGATATCTATCCAAATTAGCCTCTGATCATAACCCTCTCTTGCTTGAGAAAATGCAAAACATGACCTTTTTTCCCAAACCATTTATATTTTAACCTACGTGGTTGCATCATCCAAAATTAGAACCCAAGGTCAAGGAGTGGTTGTTGTGAAGCTTTTCAGACCCTCCACTTGCCTAGGTGATATCCAAGTTAAGATTAATCAATGCTAACCTGAAAGGTTTGGAACAAAAATATTTTTGGAAATGTGTCTTTAAGGAAAATTGTTCTCTGCACACAACTTAAAGAGTTAGAATCTACTATTGAAAAGTCTGGTCCATTTGAGGATCAGATTCTTAGAGAAATAATATTGCTTCCAAACCTTCATAATGTGTTGATTTATGAGTACCAAAAATGCTCATTTTATATACACTATTAATGGGCATCATCACTAGTTTAATTAGCATTAGAAATGTATTTTTATTTAACTTATGCATATAATTGATAGAAAATCCAATATTATGCTTGACGAGTGTTTTTAGTGGAAACTGTGTATAAATATAGGTTTTGCTACTAATCTAGTGTTTTTCAGTCTACATCACACTTGGACCTGGCATACTTCTAGTTCAATGAGTCTATGGTATATTGGGAAGGTACCTTACTCTTCAAGCAGATGTCTCACTCTTCAAGCAGGCGCCTTACTATGACCAAGTCAATAGGTGCCTTACTCTGGTTCTTTACTTTGACACCTTACTCAAGTAGGATCCAAGCAAACACCTTACTCAAGTAGGTGACAAGAAGGCTTACTCAAGTAGGCACCAAACATTGGAGGTGTCTTACTCTGACCCAGTCAACTTTGACTAGTTGATCGAGGAGTTGCGGAGGATGTTGCACGTGAAGACAAAGGAGATATTCTATTTTACGCATTATTATTAAAATAGAATAAATCATATATTATTAAGTGATTGGTTGATTAAACTTTACAATGTGAGGATTATTTTCTCACGAACATAACATATTGACAATTATCCGGTGAATCGATGCGCATGAACAATACAATGTGATTATACGGTGAATCAATGTGCATGAACATACAATGTGATTATTCGATGATCGATGTGCATAAATAGACAATGTGAAAAATTAGAAAAATAATCTATTTTGCATTGGTGACTAAGAAGGACAACCATGCAAATGGATTTTGCCATCCTGATTATAATTTTGTTTTGATAAAACATAACACACCTGATTTATCCTATAGGGGGTAAAATTAGTGTGTGATTATTTTAATTAATGCATAACTATTATAATTGAATGGTTGTAATATTCACTACATATCTATTGTAACAGCAAGTCTGAAATAGGTTTACCTAAAATTGTAATAGAGAAATACTGTGCATTGTATAAATGCACAGGCCTTCCCTAAAGAAGATAATCAATGATTAATTTTACATAGAGATTATTCTTCATTTCAATCTTTGTTTAATTATTAAGAGTGCAACTCCTCTTATTCGAGCAAGCTCTACATAGCTAGCCGGGTGGACTATCTACGGGAGCTTGGGCCCACTCCCTGTAGTAGTCCTCCCCTATTTTATTTTTGTATTTGTTTTCTATAGATTAGTTTATTGTTATATTTCCTACTTTATTTAATTTAGTTTTGTGTGTTTATTTTTCTTGTACATTTATTTTCCTGCACTTTATTTTCAGCATTTCATTTCTGGCATTGTAATTTATTTATTTAATTTTTTGCACTTAGTTTATTTGGTTTGGCTAAATTTCAAATGCACGAACATCCCCCACCAAAATAAATAAGGTAGAGATAGATTCATTCCCCCACACTGCAGGAATATACTATGCGTGACACTCATAAGTTTACGGACTTACTAGATTGATAATTTATGGAAGAGAAATGATTGTTTTTCGAGACATGATTTTTGCTCACCATTTTGGCACCGTTGTTGGGGAGTGTCAAAATTGTAGTGTTATGATTTATAGGTCAGATAAAAAGTCCATTTAAAAATACTTGTAGATATTCTACCTGAGAAGTGTGAGTCCACCAAGGGCCTTTTTACAAGGCCAAAAACAGTTGTCAAAACAGTCAGAGCCAAATCCCATAGGCAATAGTTAAAATTACTAGCTTCTCAAGTAAATTTGGGAATGAACCTGATGTACCATAATTAAGTGTAGAAGTAGGAATAAATTGTGTTTTTAAAAAAAATAAAAAAATCAGGCAATGAAGGATTTCCATCATATTCTAAATGGTTTTAAGAAATCAAAGAAATACCATAACCCAAATTTGATTGAAATTTTTTAGGGATGTGTTTTATAAAGAAACCATTGGAAAATTGTGCCTCTAGAAGCTTGGTTTTAACAATTAATTTTTTTACAGGCTTAACGCTTTGCAACATATTGGCAAATTATTTTAATGATGCAAGAAAAATGACAGAGCTGAATTTAAAAGAACATGTTGTTATGGAGTATGCTCTTCACTTGCGCTTAAGGTGACCTGGTGAATTAGAAACTAGCACATGTTTTTAAAATATTGCTATGCCCTATTTTATTCAAGGTGCTAGCCCACAGATAGTCATTTTTCAACCTACACATTTTTTCATTACATTGAAAGATTTTGATTATGAGACCATGAAGGAAAATACTCTTCTCATGCCACAATGCATCAAACTAGTTGATCAGGAAGGAGATGATTTTGAGAAGACTAGTTTAGATGTAGGCATGGGGGAGACCCCACCTTCATCAATGCCACCAATAGCACAATGAACGCTGGTTGCAGTGTTCATGAAAAAATAAATCTTCTACTAAAAAGGCTCCAAATTAAAATATAGAGCTGAAACAAAGTTTTTTTGCTACCCTTTGGAAGAGAGTATCCTCTTTCCCGAGGACATATTGGTCCATAATGGAAATGAAAAATATCCAACCGGTAGCTAAAAAAATAGGGGACGATCCTGGAAGAAATAAAATGTCTACACGAAGTCCACATGGTGCCAGAGAATGATAAAAAATATATATGAGTGGAGCACATAGTGGCTATAAAAAATAGCATATAAAATATTAATGAGGTATCTCATGGAAGCATCACAACTCAAAACCCGATACACACCATAGATAATGGTGAACAGATTGATCCCCACTCTCGAAAACAAAGAATCACAATACTCTCTAATTCTACTTGTATAAGAAAAAAAAATTGAGGGGAAGATCATTCTAATTCGGATGTACGTGTGTCAGGACTGTATAAATTTTAATCAATGGAAAAAGGGTGTGACACACTCAAGAGAATACAGTGAGAAAATTATAATATATAAATATTAATCCTTGCAATGCATTCTGATAGAAACGTCAAAACAGGATTAAAATATTTGTATGTGTCATTTATGATGATCTGGGTATTTTGAAGTTTGGATTTATTGGCTATTGGCTGCTATAAATCCTCTAATATGTGTATATGGTACGCAAATTTTTCTACAGACCTCCACTTTTAATGCATAGTTCCAATATTATAGTTTTTTATGGCAACATTGCATTCTATTAAAAAAAATGTGGGAAAAAATATAGAGAGGAGACAGAGTATCACTATGGTGGAGGAAAATGCCAACTTTGCAAAGATATGGTGAGGATTTGAAATCATGGGAGAAATTTGTTGTCACAGTGCATAAAATTCATTATTTCTCACAAACATATTTGTGGAGAAGACATTCTAGTACACAACACATTCAATCAAATTCCTAGGGCAGATCAGTGATAGTTCTCTAGCTTGGCCACCGAATTTTAAAATCCTCAGCTCATATTGTTGTAGTTGACATTCTATTCTCTGACATATACGATGAAAAAAAATGAGCCAAGATATGTTCTGGTCATGGTAGAACAAATGAAAGAAAAATAAAATAAAAATAAATAAAAATTAAAAAAATTAGTTAGCTATAATTTTATTAATTCCTTTAGTTTAGTTTTTTATGTTTTTAGGATAGCATGAAGTGCGGAGATGTCATACCAACAGTTTTCATTCGTGCCTTAATATACAAGCAGGCACCTTACTTCAATGCCTTACTTTTGTGGTGCAGTGCCTTACTCTGATGGTGCAATACCTTACTCTAGTGGTGCAGTGCCTTACTCTGGTGGTACGGTGCCTCACTATAGTGGTGTAGTGCCTTACTCTGGTGGTGCCTTACTCTAGTGGTACGGTGCCTTACTCTAGTGGTGCAGCACCTTACTTTGGTGGTGTAGTGCCTTACTCTGGTGGTGTAGTACCTTACTCTGGTGGCGTGGTGCCTTACTCTAGTGGCACCTTACTTTGGTAACTTATTGATGTAGGTGCCTTACTAAGGTAGGTGTCTTACTAAGGAAGGTTCCTTACTAAAGTAGGCATATTACTAAGGTAGGAACCTTACTGAGGTAGGTTCCTTACTGACGAAGGCACCTTACTCAAGTAGGTGCATTACTGAGGTAGGTACCTTACTCAGGTAGGCACCTTACTCATGTATGCACCTTACTCATGTATGCATCTTATTAAAATTCCTTACTAAGGTAGGCACCTTACTAAGGAAGACACCTTACTCAAGTAGGCACCTTACTGAGGTAGGTTTCTTATTGAGGTGCCTTACTAAAGTAGGCACCTTACTGAGGTAGGCACCTTATGCAGGTAGGCTATTTACTCAGGTAGGCACCCAATAGGTGTCTTACTCAAGTAGATGCCAAACAAGCACCTTGCTCCATCAGCAAAGATATGTGCTGCTCAATTTCCATCAGTGGAGGGACGCGTCGCTCAATGTCCATCAGTGGAGGCACTTGATCATAGTTGAAAAAAAATAAAATAAAAAATAATGACACCTTGATATCATATTTCAAGAGTGCACTAATTAAAAAAATTATGGAAAAGCACCTTGGTGTCATGCGTTAAGGGTACTATCATTAAAAAAAAAAACTGCACATAATCTATCCTACTCAGCATAAAATTTATTTTGTTGCTTTCGTGTGTTGCATGGAAAGTGCCTGCATGCAAGTTGTAGGTATCCTAAGAGCTAGGGCCTAATAGGCGTAGATTGCACTGATTTTTTTTTAGTTTTTCTCGATGTCTTTTGTAGGTGAAATGGCCTGTTGTACAAAAAATAGGCATCTTGGGAGACAAGGACTAAATCATCTCAACACCCATGAACCTGCACTTTTTTTAGGAAGTAGAAACTTGACTATTTCCATCCAGAGGAGATAGTAACCATTTGGGAATGGATGTGAGTGTTAATTTCCTACAAAGGGAAGAAATATCCACCTCTATCTTTGGACGAAGTAGATGTTGAAATAGTACAAAAAAAGAAAAAAATTGGAGGGTCTGATCAACTCTACAACAACACTACACAATGGCAATCTACTAATTTTTCAACAGTGAGAGGGCACCTTTATGTCCAAGAATTTGCCTTGACGACATGCATTCCTGGGCTCCTTGATTAGAGGCACTTAATTTCTTTTGAGAAGTCCACATAAAAGAAAACGTGTGGAGAATCTGATGAAAAAAGAGTGCTGCAAAAGAAAAACTACAGACCCCCTTTAAACCCAGAAGTACTCAAACTTCTTCTCCCTAGGATAGGGGAGTTGATTGATTAGTGTGGGACCTGATGTTCATAGGCTACAGACCTTTTGCACAGATGAACCTATTACTGGTAATGAGAGTGTCACCAATTTAAGTGGGGGAGGATTTGGGAGAACCAAAATACCTCACCAATAAAAATCTTCTATTGATAGACTCCTAGTTGAAATGTAAATCAGTACGGGAACACCAATAGGAGAAGACTCGGGTTGAAGGTTTAACAAAAGAAAAAAATATGGTTGCAACCTTGAAATTTTTAAATCCATACCTACAGAATATTGAATATAGTGTAGTTGTATGTGCAACAAATTTCCCCTATCTATTTTCTTACGACACTTGCTTTCATAAAAATAATTCCCCTATTTTCTAGGAAATACGGTGTATGACTCACGTAGAATAACTAGACTTTGTTTTCTAGAGGAGAACATCATAGAAATAATGCCATTTTTTTACTATTCTTTTTTAGCAATACGGATGGGCACAAAATTTTACATCTACCTTTTGAAAGCTATGTAGGAAGGATCCATTGATAGAAATTTAAAAACTACATTTTTCAGATTGTCATGCTCAGGGAAAGTGACGTTTTCATTGATTGTGAGAGTAATTTATGGATGCTTCTAATGTATTCACTATACTAGCCTCACTATTGGAGTAGCAACGCTCAGAGGAAGAACAATAAAGATGCTTAGCGATGTGGCTGACATGCCCTTCTACTTGGTGAGTGCCCTAAAAGATGAGGCGTCGTGATACTAGGGAGGAGCAGCATCTATCCTAGCCCATAATGGATTGATTAAAATCCTAGTTCATTACATATAAGGGCACAGGGAAGGCTCAAGTACAAAAATGAGCAACCATTTTGGTGCACATACATTGTCTATGATGGAGGAAGAACAGGAGGCCAATATTCAAACAACGATCGAGGAAGAATAATAACACAACCAAAGAAAATATATATATAATAAAATAAAATTCTTCAAATGCATCAAACGTCACAAAAATTTTGGAGCACCATGATTACAGGTAACATGAAGACATTTTTACACCACCAGCATGCTAGATATCGAAATCTACAAAAAATCACTTAGGTATGTATTGATTTTTCTGTTAATTATGTGTACAATTTTTTTAAAAATACTTTCTATGCTAAACTCAGTAGATACCCTTTAAAATTCTCTTCGTAAAACTCTCCCATTAGAATTCAAGCACATGATATACCTCAGATACGAAAAATTTATTACCCCAGAACAATTAAAAAAAATATATCTACGACATTCATAAATTTGGCATTGTTTCAATGGTGGCCAACACATGTAGACAATGCTACTTTGTACTGTAAAATATGGATCAAATGTGTTTTAGACATGGGAAAACATAGCGGCCCATTGATAGCTACATGAAGGCTCAAATGGGAAATTACACATCACCTATTAAAAATTAGTGTAGTGTGCTTTCACAGGTGTCATAGTGCTTAATGAAGAAAAATACAGTGCAGTGGTAATTTGGTCTGAACAGTGTGGTCATGATTTACCCATTTGCCCATAGTGATCAGTCATGATGTGTTTTTGACTTCTATTTGGTGCAGATGTGCTTAAGGAAAAAAACATATAAAAGTTCTCAATAAATATATATAGCCACACTCAAAGAAAGAAAAAAATAGAGCAATGCTCAATGAAAAAATTATTATTATCCCGAGGGCTATTTTCCGAGGGTTGTTGTCACGAGGACATGATAATATTTAGGCATGGGGGGATGATGAGCACCATAAATGCTCATTTTATATACACTATTAAGAGGCATCATCATTGGTTTAATTAGCATTAGAAATGTATTTTTATTTAACTTATGCATATAATTGATAGAAAATTTGATATTATGCTTGACGGGTGTTTTTAGTGGAAACTGTGTATAAATGCAAGTTTTTCTACTAATCTGGTATTTTTTAGTCTACATCACACTTGGACATGTTATGCTTCTAGTCTAGCAAGTCTATGGCATATTGGGAAGGTACCTTACTCTTTAGGCAGGTGCCTAACTCTTCAAGCAGGCGTCTTACTTTGACCAAGTCAATAGGTGCCTTACTCTGGTGCCTTACTCTAGTGCTTTACTCTGGTGCCTTACTCAAGTAGGTGCCAAGAAGGTGCCTTACTCAAGTAGGCACCAAGAAGACACCTTACTCAAATAGGTTCCAAGCATTGGAGGCACCTTACTCTGACCGAATCAACTTTGACCAGTTGACCAGGGAGCTATAGAGGATGTTGCACATGAATACAAAGGAGATATTCTATTTTATGCATTATTATTAAAATAGAATAAAGCATCTATTATTAAGTGATTGGCCAATTAAACTTTGCAAGGTGAGGATTATTTTTTCACAAACAGAATAGAGTAACAATTAGCTGATGAATTGATGTGCGTGAACAAGACAATGTTATTATCCGGTGAATCAATGTGCATGAACATACAATGCAATTATCCGGTGATAGATGTGCATAAATAGCCAATGTGACAAATTAGGAAAATAATCCATTTTTCATTGGTGACTAAGAAGGACAACCACACAAACATATTTTGTCATGCTAATTATAATTCTATTCTGATAAAATAAAATACACCTGATTTATCCTACAGGGGGTAAAATTAGTGCGTGACTATTTTAATTAAATGCATAACTATTATAATTGAATGGTTGTAATATTCACTGCATATCTATTGTAACTGCAAGTCCGAAATAGGCTTGCCTAAAATTGTAACAGAGAAATATTATGCATTTTATAAATGCACAGGTCTTCCTTGAAGGAGATAATCAATGATTAATTTTACACAGAGATTATTCTTCATTTCATTATTTGTTTAATTATTAAGAGTGCAACTCCTCTTATTCGAGCAAGCTCTACATAGCTACCCGGATGGACTATCTGCGGGAGCTTGGGCCCATTCCCTATAGTATTCCTCTCCTATTTTATTTATGTATTTTTTTCTATAGATTAGTTTATTGCTTTTTTTCCTACTTTATTTAATTTAGTTATGTGTGTTTATTTTTCCTGTACATTTATTTTCCCACAATTTATTTTCAGGATTTCATTTTTGGCATTGTAATTTATTTATTTAATTTTATGCACTTAGTTTATTTGGTTTGGTTGACTTTCAAATGCATGAACATCCCCCACCAAACTAAATAAGGTACAGAAAGATCCATTCCCCAAACACTGCAGGCATATACTATATGTGACACTCATAATTTTACGGACTTACCGAATTGATAATTTATGGAAGAGAAATAAATGTTTTGCGGGACATGGTTTCTACTGACCACTAATGAAATAGGATATCATGTGGCACCATAAGGCTAGGACCCTTTGGATCAAATATGGTGATCGAAATATGAATATTTTCCACACCTCTACCTTGAGACACAGGAGTTACAATAGAATTAGAGAAATTTAGAAATTCAATGGAACTTTAATAGAGTACACTGAGGAAATTAGAGGGAAGCTATTAATTATTTTAAATATCTCCTTTGTTCTAATGTTACCAAGAATTTGCAAGCTAAAGATAGGATGATCATCAATATTCATTCCTTGGTCTCTGATGAAATTAACAAATCCCTCTGTGATTCGTTCAGGGATGATGAAATTAGAGAAACGGTTTGAGCTATGAGAGGCCCAAAAGATCTAGGTTGGGATGGTTTTCCTCTAATTATTTCTAGAAATTTTGGAGGTACTGATATTTTTGGGGCTCTCAAAGAAGTTCAATGTTCAAATTTTATCATGTCAAACATGAACTCAATATTTCTTGTACTTATTCCCAAATCGATAGGCGCTAAAGAGTTTAAAGATTTTTAACCTATCAGCATTTGCAACACCTTGTTTAAAATATTGATAAAAATTATGGCTAACAAGCTAAAACCTTTTCTCCCAAGTATCATCAATCATCCATAGAGTGGCCTTATAGCTAGAAGGTAAATTTTAGATGGTATTATTGTGGTTCATGAGATAATTCACTCAACTACTAAAAGTTGCAGACCTGGGATGCTTCTTAAGCTTGATATGAACAAAGTATATGATAGAGTCTCTTGGGACTTCCTCTTTTAGAGTCTTAGACACATTTAGTTTTAAGCATAGCTAGATAAAGCTAGTAAAAACCTACATCTCCATAATATTTTTAGTTATTATTAATGGATCCTCAGTTGGGTATTTTCGAAGCTATAGGAGAATTCATTAGGGGGACTCTTTATCCGCATATTTATTCATTTTATTGGTTGAATCTCTTGGGAGAACCATCAAGGTGGATCCTGCCATTGAAGGGTTAAAACCAGCCCATGCCTTTGACCCAATATCCCACCATCCATTTGTTGATGATACCCTACTATCCTTCTTGGCATTGATTCTACAAGCTAAGGCAGTAAAAAAACTTTTGGTGGACTTCAAGAAAGTAGTAGGGTAAAAAGTGAATTTTAGGAATTGTTTTTCTTCAATACCCCCATCACCAAGTAGAGGTAGATTGCAAGTATTTTGGGTTGTGACATTGATCACTTCCTTTAGTGTATTTGGGAATTCCAATGTTGAAATGAGACTCTAGAAATTCCCTATGGGATTCGATGGTTGAAATAATTCAAAGGAATCTAGTAGGTTAGAAAGGCACTGTTTTGAACCAAGCCGAGAAAATATGCTAGTCAAATATACTCTTCAGAGTATCCCAATGTCTTTAATATATCTATTGAGAATCCTAGAAAATATTCTAGAAAAATCGAGTAGATTCAATGCTCCTTCCTATGGTCTGGATCCAATGACTTAAAGAAATTTTATTTAGTGGTCTAGGATCAAGTCTATAGTAATAAATAAGAGGGTGGCTTGGGTCTTATAAGGTTAAAGGTTATAAATAGAGATTTGATAACCAAGCAAGGATGGAGGCTAGACCAATATGACAATGTCAGTTGGTTAATATTTTAAAATATAAATACTTAAGGAATGATGGCTAGTTTCTAAATTATCCAATTCCTCCCTAGGGTTTTGCATTTTAGTCTATCCTGGTTAATTGTTGTTCATATCTTAGGATGGGAGGAAGATGGAAACTGGGTGATCATAAATCCATAGACTTCTACAGGGACTTATGGGATGTTGAATGTTCATTGGAATCCTGCCTAACCTAAATTTGGTGAAACCAATTATAAATAATTTTCTTGGTCCAAGTGTTTACAATTTTTTTGAAAGGGTTGGTGGTCATTTTTTATGGAAATCATTTGCTTTCCCTGGTCTTTCTGAGGTGGAAAATATGACTTTTAAATCCTTATTGAACATAATTATATGACATTATCCTTGAGGGAGGCAACCTGGATATATTAATTTGGGGCCTCGAGAAGGACAACACCTACTCTATCAAATCTCCCTATTTTTTGTTTGATGGACCTATCGATCCTTGGTTTCCTACTAGCAACATTTGGTTAAATGGACTCATTAAAATAGACACCTTATTTTGGTTGGTTGTGTAGGAAAATTCCTCACCATTAACAATTTCTAGAAATGAGGAATGGTTATCCCTAATAGATGTTTCCTATGTGGTTGTGTAGAAGAAACTTTGATTCACCTTCTATCTCTCTTCCCTTTCACTTAGGAAGTTTTTCAATTTTTTGTAAGGAATTAAATTTTCATTGGGTTTTTCTAATAATTTAAATGTTTTGGTGGAATAGTGGATCTCTTCCTTCACTTTACCTCACCTTCGTAGTTTCTAGAAATTTGGTCTAACTCACTTGTGGTGGTGTATGTCGAAGGAAAAGCATTCTAGTGCCTTCAAAAGTCTATCTCACCTAGTGGTGTTGGTATCCTTGTAGGATATCATGAACATGGTTGAAAATGTAAAAATTATAAATCTAGACAATGTGATCGTTAGAAATAATTTTTGGCCTCAGATCCCAACAAAAAATGGTGGATGGCCATGAATATTTGGATAGATCCAAAACTAAGTGGGATCCCCTCCTCCTGGTTGGCTAAAGTTGTTATTTTATGGATATTATAAAGGGAATACCAAGCCTTATAGAGTAGATGGATTAATTATAAAATTGGATGGGGAGATTCTTTTATCCTTTGCCAAAAATATGGGCTACCAGAACAACCATTTTGTGTAAGCTAGGGCTCTATTTCAAGGAGTCTCTTAGCTAGAGATATTGGAGTCTATAAAATTGGTCATATAGGGGGACTGACTCAATATTATAAACATGGTCAAAGGAATCCATAACCCTACTTGGACCATCTCAAATATTCTAATGGAAGTCCAAAGAATGATCCAAATATTGGAATTCATCTAGTTCAAGCATCAATTTAGAGAAGGTAATAGGGTAGCTGATTTCATAGCTAATCAGGGTCTTTCCCAAGAGGATTTATTTCTTTGGTAGGGAAATTTCCCACCTAGTCTAAACTCTCTTGACAATGATATTCATATAAGGTATCCCTCTCCAAAATAAGTGAGTTGAGTCATAAGGTTCCTTTTGATCAGGAACTATCAGTTTAGAGAAGGTAATAGGGTAGCTGATTTCATAGCTAATCAGGGTCTTTCCCAAGAGGATTTATTTCTTTGGTAGGGAAATTTCCCACCTAGTATAAACTCTCTTGACAATGATATTCATATAAGGTATCCCTCTCTCCAAACTAAGTGATTTGAGTCATAAGGTTCCTTTTGATCAGGAACTAGTCATTAGAAATTTGAACGAACCATCATTTTTTGAATTCAAATGGCCCCTCTCCTAGCGCCAAAAAAAATTGGTTTAGCCCATCTAATTTGGTAAACCACCAAAATTTAATTTCAAATGTCCTATTTATTAGTGTCATTTTAAATTTATTTAGACATAGAAAAGGATAAACTCATAGGTGGTGAAGGAATGTCCATCGTACTACGTATCATATTTGGGTGCTCAAAAAGTCTTTATTGGGGCTAATGTGGCAACTTTCTACATACAGTATCAGAAACCTTGATAACACTCCCTTCTTGGATGACACTTATTACTTTTTAATTGATAGTCATAATGACCTGAGAAGGAACTCTATCACAATATAAATTGGATCATGGTGGGATGATTACACCCGAGACAATAATTCTCATGTAAGCCAAGTCCTGACAAGGCATTGCAAATTTTTTTTTGAAAATAGTTTGGCTTCGTGTTTGCCATGGCATAGATCCATCAAGATGGAAGGAAAAGTGGAACCTTAAAAATTTTGGGCACATCACCATTGGTCCGATCCTTTGGCTTGTCCAACTAAGTTGGAGGCATGTAATGAAAATGATTATTATTCTATAAGGGAGTCTGACTAACACATGCATTGTGCTATGATGGTAGGTCATGGGTATCATCACTCTTCAGCTCAGTCTAAAGCACCTTTGTTTCAAAATCATTGTTTACCAATTTAGAAACTTTTTAAAGCATACCAGTAAGACAAGTAGGGTAGGTTTTATTTGGTGCAACTTCCACTGTGTGTTGGCATGTAGGTGGCACAAGGATGGTGATTTTTTTGAGATTTCTCAAGACCCTACATTTTCCTTTGGGTATTTTCTTTGGAAAATTTTCCTCCCCTCTTTTTCATGGTGATTCACAAGTCTTCAGGGTGGGTGATTAACATATTGGACTGTTCCTTCAATTCCTTTTAGGATATATTAATCGCTCCAAGCATCCTTTCAGTTCATGGTGGCTCTTTGAGTGACTAAAGGAGAATTAGAGTCAAGTGGGTCTTTCTGAGTGGTAAGAGTGTGATTTTTAGATGACTAATATTGGATCCAAACTTCCTAATCATTGATGAGGATGTAAGAAATATCTTAAAGAAAGGGAACATTCTCCAATATCTCGTAAAATTTTCTATCCACCATAAGGAGATGGCCAAACATTTGGCATACTCTTGGAGGAATGGGGTGGTCAAGATTTGTGAGGTTGAATTTGAAATTAATATTCATCTCATGACTAAGGTGATTGGGCTAGTAGTTGAAGGCTTTGTGCACAACCGTGAAAAATATTCCTTAGTGAAGGAACCGTAGATCTTTCTTGGAAATGATCAAGAATTAGTAAAATTTAGAATAGTTTCAAGTGCAATTATTTGAATACCTCATGGGATAGTGTGGCCTTGATCATCATGCAACACTTTACCCTCTATGAGAACTAGTAAATTTTGTAGAGCTATCATTTTATGTTCCTTGAATCACTTCCATTATGAGAGGTTGATGAATATCATGACTTTCCTATTCCAATATTTGGCTAAGCCTAGTAGTAGGGTGAAAAAAGGTGCGGCTATATAACTAATTCATAAAGTCCTAGAAAAAATGATCTTTGACTTCATATTCAAATCCAGGGGCCTAGATGGGGAAAGTATTTTAAATTCCCTCAACATGACCCCATCTTATTGTGGATTATTCTACCTCCTCTAATTTTGTAGATCCTGATTCTATGAGTCAGGATACTATTGATGTTACTCCTCTAACTAGGGTTGTAGTTAGGGTGATTGATTCTCCTTTGAAAGGGTATGGACATAAAAAATAAGGGATGAGGAGGTCTAAGTGATTAGTCACAAAAGTGGAAAATATTGGGAAGTCTTCAATGAACATCGATGATTTTGACTCTGACGAGTATATACCACCTTGCAAGAAATAAAAAATTACTTTTGAAGTGGGAAGTAGTAGAAAGGCATATAATCTCTATAATTAGAAATGGAGTTTGATTCTAAATTATTTGAAAGGGACTTTGTTGAAGCTTCAAATATCTTTAATCGACTCAATGCAGGCCTCAATTACCTGTGCATAGGAGATCCTTGTTCTCATGGGTTGGAAAACTTGGGAGATGAATGAACACAAAGAGGAGAATGTTGTGGGTCCCAGTGGAACCAATAATTGATTGACCTAGGGGGTTCTAGTTTCTCCCTACTAGGTTGCTTGGTCTCTTGATTTTAGTTTTACCTTGGGTTTGCTATGCTTCATGCCCTTTTTTTTTCCTCCTCAGGATCTACATGGTTTTTTGGTTCACTTTATGCTCTGGATGTGTATTATTCTATATTTTATGTGTTGTCTAGATCCTGAAGTTGGTTGGCTTCATGGTTAGTAGATTTGTTTATATTTTATGTTTATTGTCACCTTCTTGACTTCTATTTGGTTTTGGTGACTAGTCTTTTGTAAAAATGTTTGGAGGCCCTTTCAAAACTCCTTCGTCCATAAAATAAAAAAAATTTTATATTGTGAATAAAAAATACTATAGGGATCAATATCCAGCATATAAAATATCAGATAAGTGTGTAGTACCTTGTCCCACATGCTATGATCAAATCCTTTGAATAAGTAGCTATAAGAAATACTATATGGGTGTATATTTTGATTAATCTATGAGCTATTGATTAGAATCTTATCAAGTGATTACCACATTAAATAAAGCTAAACTCATAGTATAAAACTATTCCATTTGCATGAAATGCCTTGAAAATCATAGAAGATCTCTCCATATCTCTCTCCTACCCCTGATGTGAGAATTGTAACCTTGATCCCCATATCCCAAATTTAGAAGGTAGCACTGGAGCAACAAGAGTGTGACATTTTTTCTTAATGTCTTGCAACTGTGGCTATAAGACTTGTCTCTCCTATATTAAGGGTAGTATAGACCTGGCTGAATTTTATCTCTAGAGTTGCAGACATGCTAAAGGAAGTTCCAATGAAGAGGAATTTTAAGCACATTAGTTTACAATTATACTTTGTTCCCTTTGTGGTGGATATTAATTCCTTAGACTTATTACATTGCATTCTTGTTAGCTATGTTTCTCTTTGGACATGAGTGACATAGTGAATCTCTTTTTATAATGATAAACGAACTAACAACATTTTCTACTTGAAAATTGCATTGGATTTCTATTCTATTATCACTTCAAACAATATCATGGTAATATAGACACATACACTGATTGCAATCTCTACTATGCCATATCAGTGGTTGCAACTTACCATGTACTTTGGAAGAAGTCATCTATGACATGAGGGACCTGAGTGTACAATTTTCTTGGGGTTTGTACCTTCTATGAAGGTTATACAGGATGTTGCACAAGGTTGTCTACAAATGGGGTAAGGCATTAGTACTTACCTCCTTCCTACAGGTATGGTGCTGGGAGCACATGGCCATAAGGAGACCTATAGGGCTACTTTTGACATGGGTAGATGATGGGATACCCAGGGTGGAGGATGAGAGGCTCTGGATGTTCTATTGATATTTATACAAAGGGCACCATGGGCAGGTCAGCCTCGATATAGTGAGGGGGCTATATGATGAGTTGATAGTAGAGGATATTTGGTGGAGAACCTAGAGAGAGCTATCGGGATAGGGAGATGATGGATTTGATATAGCTTGTATAAGGTGAATCATTTGGGTGCATATGGAGCAGGGAGAGTTAGAGCTACACTGCATGGACTGGGTTCTATTCCAGTTTGACCTATAGTAGGACATTCCTAAGACTAGGGATGTCACATTATCTAGGGTGTCTTAGGACCATACAAAAGTTAGTGGTGCTCCAAAAATGGCTTAGTTTATGGACCCTCAATAAAATGATGATGTTTTGGCCCTAGCATATGGATATGATGCTAGGATAACTTATAGTTACTGATAGTGTTATGCCAACATATGACTTGCATGACTGACTAGGCCAAGGAGTGCAGTGTAGCAGGTGGTTGAGTGGTTATATCAATAGCGACGTACTACTTGTGAGCAATAGTAGTCGAGGATATAGGTAACCCCTAGGATAGGGGGACCTCATACCAAGGGACGACACCAAAGCATTCTGAGGTAGGAGAGAGCATCTAGGACTGGAGAGGGATCTAAGGGAGGGAGGGAGGATAGGAGAGCATCATTTCAATAGGAGAGGATAGCATGTCCTTAGCAGGAGAGGAGATATGACTTACCTGGGAATGGCATCATGATAGAGGAGGGAGAGAGTAGTGATATGCTTGCTCTACGAGTGGATAATGTGAGCCCCAAGGCTTTAATTCAGACTCTAGATGAGGAAGATTTGAGTCTAAAATATAGGATTCAGAATCTAGAGATAGAGATCGCACAGGAATGGGCTCAGGTGGCCCAGGGAGCTATGGTTCCAACTACTACATCTTCCTAGTTAACTCGATTTGAGAGGAGTGGTTTAGGGTATGAGCCTATATGGGTTGTTAGGTGGGTGGGATTCTATCAGGATTTTTATTTTGTAGTAGTCCCTACAGATTAGAGGTAGCCATGCCCTGATGCGTTTTAGCCTCCAAGCCACTCAAGATCAGTTTCTCGCTCGACTGCTAGGATAGCTACTATTATAAGGGTGATGGAGTTTTGACCACCATGACCTCCTAGTGGGGATGATGATGCACAAATTTCTAGGCACTTGAGAGGATGACTAGAGACTTGTGATGTGATGATTTTTGTTATATATATTTTAGTGACTGAGTATGTCGATGTTGAGGATTGTGGCATATCAGTCAGCCTCATTTTGTATATAGAATTTGATATATATATATATATATATATATATATATATATATATATATATATATTGATCTTCTTTGTCTATGCAACTTTGTGTGATTTATTTGAGTATTTGATTTATTACATTTTCTTATAATGTTTGTATTTCTTATAAACATGCTTTGAATATTTTGATCATGCTTAACATTAAAATAATTTTTTTTTTTGTAAAGAGTGTTTTTGAAAAAGATGTTTTTGTATAATGATAGAATTAATGGATTAGCAATGAACCTCAAAGGATGTTATGTTTTCATATGACTGTTGGTGGAGGTCAATGTTCACTAGGTCATGGAGTGGATCCTATTGTGAGGAAGTTTTGTATTGCTAATAATAAGAAAGTTTGTGGGGCTCAAGAGTGACCTTGAGGCTCATGATGATGAAAGAAGATGTTGATTTTAAAAGAATTTGATTTTGAAAGCATAGGTTGATAAATATTATATTTTTGATGGATAAAAGGTTATTTAAGCATGAAAAATTGGGAAGGATGACTTGTGCTAGGCATAGAATTCCTAGTGTTAAATTTGAAAAAAATAATTACTAGGAATTATACCATCATCGTGAAGTCAAAATGCAATGCATGATAAGATGATGTGTGATTTTTAGAAATGCAAGTTCTTTTGGAATAAATAATTTTGTCACATGTTTGAAGATTTTGAAGATAATATATATATGTAATTGCAAAATGAAGTGATATGGATTAATGTGAATAATTATAAACTAATGTTGTCTAACAAATTTTAGAGAAATATTTTAAATTATTTCCAAGACAAAGTCAAATTTATCAAGAACTAGTGTGTGATGTGTGAGTTCATTATCCATCTTGATTTGTCATAATGATACAAAATCTCTCAAGGATCAAATGTCTATGCTTTGTGAGGTTAATTTACCAATTTTAAATCAAGTAATGATGCAAGCCAACTTTTATGAACCAATGTGTGTGCAAGTTAAGGATTCATTAACCATGATTGTGTGCATGCAATTGTACTGAACTACTATGTAATTCAAGTCACAAAAAGCTATCTAATCCACAAGCAGAAATTGGTTTGTACAAAATAAGGTCGCTAATATGATAGAAATTTCACCACATGTAATGATACCACCATTTCCAAGCTGACTTGATGTCATCGAACCTATAATTAGGATCGCCCCATGTTGTTCAATTATATGGGTAAATCTAGGGATTCAAGCTCATTACCCCCTTATTTTCCTTTGATTTATTTTTATTAGGGATTTTTGTTCATTTTTGAACAAGGGGATTTTATTGATTTTTTTAGTAAACCTACTTTTTCTTTTTTATTCTTTTATTTTCTTTTCTTTTTGCTTTTCTTTTTCTTTTGTTTTTATTTTTCTTTTGCTTTTACTTTTTCGAGATACTTGCTCAGATTAGAAAATGAGCAAGGGATTTTATTTAGGTAGGGAGGAGCTTGTCCTTTTGCCAATTCTCAGTATTCTAGACCATGCACATAATAGGATAGCAAGGGAAAATTTTCAAGGAAATTAGACTACTATGTAGTATCATTTTTTGAATTTGCAAAATAATTTTTAAGAAGTGAGATGTATTCTTGGTTCAAAAAGTAGCAAGACCAATTTCCAAAGCTCAAAATTTTATTTAGTGAAGTAATAGTGACTTCGGTTCAAGAGAGATTTATAATCAAAGTGACAAAATCAAAATTTAGTAAAGATGTAAATTAAGTGAGTGGTTCAAGATAAATTTTGAGTTTATCCAAAATAAAATAAAATATAACTTGAATTTTGGAAGACAACACACACTGATGCAAAAAATAAGAACTTAAAAATTTGAAATTTTTTCATGTTTTTTTATTGATTTTTTTTTGTTGTTTTGATGATAGTTGCAAACTAATGAAGAAGTTATTTACAATTATATACAAAAATAGAACTTTTTCTTTATTTATAATATCTTTTGATATGCATGATATTCATTGGATCTTTGAGATATTTTTCATCCAAAGTAGCCAAGCGATATGCACCTGATCCAAATTTAGTAGTAATGACAAATGGTATGCTAGCAATTTTGTGTATGTAGTCTAGCTTCATGTTTGTGAGTTGTCATTGATGTCAAAAGGAGTTTGTGTTGATGTCAAAAGGAATTTGTCCTGATGTCAAAAAGAGTTTGGTGCCAAAAATATCTTGAAAGTTCCATGATATTTTTTTAAGGGTTTTTATTAAAACCATGGTGACAAGGTTAAAGGTTTTTCTTAAAACAATCTGGACTCATTAAGGATTTTTATTAAAACCATCTTGGCTTAATGAAAAAGTTTTTCTCCTTGAAAAAACCAAAAAATTTCATTTTGATTATTAATAAATAAATTAACTCAAACCTTTGAAAAGGTTTTAGGTTAATTTTATTATTAATAAAATAATTATTATTGAAAGGGTTTCTAAACCCTTAGCGGCGTTCATGTAAAATACTTACCTCACCGACGTCAACTTGCATGGGATAAAAAATGTAATGTTTTAAAGGAGTGCCGACGTCAATTTACATGGGATGAAAGACTGTTAAAGGGAATTATTTCCTAAGGTTTTAAGCACCTTCGATTTGTGTGATTACCTTCGAATTCGTATTGCTCTATGACCTTCAATTTCGGATTGCGCTGTGATTTTTGAGTCTCATTTTTTTCTATGTTAATTTCCTATTTCATGCGCTAGTGAGGAAGACAAATCTGGTCTGTGTTAAATTTTGATTTCATGTGTAGTGAGGAAGACAAATCTGGTCTGTGTTAAATTCATATTTCGTGTGCCTATGAGGAAGGAAATTCTAGTTTTATTTTGTGAGCAAAGGGAAGGTAAAATGACAAGTAGCACTTGAGAGTTTTTTTTGGCACTTGTTCTCCAACAGCGGAGGTAGTGGAGCGAAGGCACTTTCTAGGCAGAGGTGTCAAGATCGATTCATGTCGGGCGTGTTTAATTTTTTATCATAGATTATTGTGCACATGGTATAATAGTTTCTTTGGGCCATGAGTTTGGAGGAGGAAGTTCTTCGGCGCTTATGTTGGTGTCTCCACATTTCTCCTAATGTTGGAGAATTGATTTTTGGCCAAGGTAAATCTTTTGTTGATAATGTGGAATATATGATTTGACTTGGCAATTATTGTTGGTAATTGGATGGAGGTATAAGATTAAATAGAAATATTGCTTTGACATTGTTATTATTGATGCTTAATGTTTATACGGTAAATGCATTTAGAAGTAAATGTATTTTAGGAGTTATAAGGGTTTAAGGAATAATTGTGCTTAACGTCATATTGTGGTTAGAAAGCCTTTGGAGTTATTGAGTGGATATTCTATTGTAATTATTTTTTAGGTTGAAGTTATTTTGTGATATATTAAGTAGGAGTTATAAGGTGTAAAGGAATATTATTGATATGTATATTTGTGAGTTTTGATTATTGATGAGTTGGAGTGATAAGGTATTATTAGGACTCTTATCATTGTTCATTATTCCATTGTTGCTAACTCTAATTTGTGGCAAATTGAGAGTTAGTGTTGTGACAAATTTTGAGTTCTCCTTCATCAAAGTAAAGGTATGGGAACATTATTCCATGGTTATTATTGATTGATGGTTTTCCGAAAATAAGTTTGGAATGAAAAGGATTAAATTAAGTTTTCTTATTTGGAGTGGATTTTATTTCTGAAAGTGGAAGTATTGATTATGCATTATGAGATCATGATGAGTTTATGAGTTATTGCATAATTCTAGTTTATGAGAGTGGAAGCATTTGAATTTTGCTTTAGGGTTTTAAAGTGAGAATATTATGCCATTGCTATAATTTGTTGAAATCCTAATTGAGTTATTTGGTTGTTGAGAGTTTGGTTTTGAGATTGCTTCCATTAAGATTGAGTTGATCAGGTTATGCTTTACTTGATACATGAGTTGGACTTGCCCCTTTGATATTTGATTTTATCAAGTTGTACTTTGCTTGATAAACTTGGTTGTGTGGTTAAGTTGAGCATTCCCATTTGAGAGAAGTTGGAAATATCTTCAACCCATTTTTGATGCTTAGAGAGAGATTGCTTTGATTTCTTGAAAACTAACTTGGATAGGGTTTGATAGAAAGTTATGGTTCTATTTTGGAGGAGTTGATTCCTTGATATTACATTATTGGCAATTGTTGGGTTGTGGTTCAATATCTTGTGAAAGTATACTACTTCTATGATATTTATTTGAGTTGATATTAAGATTTGGATAGAACATATTGAGTCTCTTAAAATTATATTTATGCTTATATGAGATTGATTTGATATGATTGGATGAAACACATTGGGTCTCTAACAATTCTCTTTGTGTGTTCACATTGGGCAAGTTTCTTGGTAAACTTGCTTGAGATGATCTGGGAAAGTTCTTGGTGAGCTTGCTAGGACAGATTTGGACAGGTTCTTATGGAGAACTTGTGGACTGATTTGGATAGGTTCTTGTGGAGAACTTGTGGACTGATTTGGATAGGTTATTGTGGAGAACTTGTGGACTGATTTGGACAGGTTCTTGTTGAATAACTTGTAGATAAATTTGATTAAGTCTTGGTGAATACTTGTTAGCAGTTGTGATTGATTTGTTCAAGCTTTTGGCTTAAGCTTGGGACAGATTTGATAGAGATTTGAGAGCAGATTTTTTTTGGACTAGAGGATTGAGTTTGGTGCAGATTCGTGACAGAGTTTGAGTAGGACTTGTGCTAGACCAACTGAATCTGTTTAGTACAAGTTTTGATTAGCATCTGTGGAGGTGATCAGTGAGGATAGAAGCCTCTAGAGCCAGAGCAAGGAGGACAGGATGTCTTCTATGGAAAGGAGTTCCACCTACTAGCGACAGAAGATGCAGTGGTCTTCAGAAGTATCATTTCCAGAGCTTTGGGGGATAGGACATCTCCTTTGGGTAGGAGGCTCATAAATACTTCTTTGGGGGATAGGACATCTCGTTTGGGCATGAGGCTCATAAATATTTGATTAGGGGAAGGATTATCATTTGTACAAGAATTCCATAAACATTGTAATTGGGAAGGATTCCCAAAGGATTTTATTGAGAAAATTTAGTGAAAGATTTTATCTGTGGAGTAGTCCACCTTGGGTGAACCACATTATATTGGTGTCTCAATTGTGTGATGAATTGTACACTGGTTTGATTACTGCTTTGATTTTGTTATTGGTTCATTGCATTGCTTTTTGAAGTAAAAGGAAAATTTTAAAAAGTGGTCTTATACTGTTCACCCCCCTCTCATTATAAGCTTGTTTTCTTCATGGTCCAAGAAAATTAGGTTGAAACTTCCCTTTAAGATCTTTTATAGAATTAATATTTTTCTAGTTTTCTTTAAGTACTAAATCACCAACTTCAAAATATCGACTGTGAACTTTATTTGCATATGATATTTTAAGTTTATCTTGGTAAGAGTGAAGATGCTCTAGAGTGTGAATATGCTTTTCATATAGAAGCTCCAACTGACTTAGTATTCTAGAACAATACTCATCCTATAATTTGACATCTTGAAGTAGAAGAGCTAGAGAAGAAACTTTTAACTCAAATGGAAAAAATGCTTCAGCACCATAGACCAAGATAAAAGTTGAAGCACCCGTAGGAGTACGTACACTAGTTCGATAAGCCCACAAGTCAAGATATAATTCCATATATCATATATCAATCATAGCCTGATTTATTAACCAATATTTTTAAAATCTTGATTAAGGTTTTAATTAGATGCTTCAACTTGGCCATTTCCTTATGGATAATATGGGGTGGACCATCGATGTTGAATTTTACATTTTTGACAAAAAAATTGATATCTTTGTTCTTAAAGCATGTTCCATTATTAGATATGAGGGTTGATGGAATGCCAAATATACAAATAATTTGATTAAATATGAATTTAGAGACTTGGACTCATGTGCAAGAAGCTATTGGCATAGCTTCTACCCGTTTTGTAAAATACTTTGTTGCTTTTATGATGAATTTATGACCATATGAAGAAATAGGATTAATCTTACCAATGGTGTCTAGACCCCATTTAGAAAAGGGCCAAGGAGAAGATATAAATTGTAGTTCCTGAGTAGGAGTGTGAACAAGGTCTGCATGTCTTTGACACTTATCACAATGACACACATAATCATTAGCATCTTTTTCCATGGAAGGCCAAAAGTATCCCATTCGTAGGAGGTAATGGAACTTCCACTAAAATATCCTCCATAAGATCCATCATGGGCTTCACTTAATCCTCTCTTATATTCTTCTAAATTGAGGCATCTCAAAAGGATGCCTTCAAAATACCTTTTATACAAGGTATAACCAATAATTACAAAATAAAAAACTTGCTTACGTAATAGCCTACGTTGGTTTCTATATAATCCTTTCGGAAAGGTTCCCTTTTGGATAAAATTAAATATGTCTATGTACCAAGGTTTTGGAATTATCTCATTAATTAAAAACACATCCAATGGTTCTAGATAAGACTTAGATGAGGCTGGTTCTTAGAGTTTGTGAATACTTGTATCATATTCATAATCCAACTCTAAAGGCAACAAATATGTAGCAATAGCCATGGCATCGACAGCACGGTTGCTAGTGCAAGGGATGAATTCCAAAGTTACTTTCTCAAATAAGGATATAATATTAAGAACATATTATTTATAGGGATGAATTTTCTCATATCATGTTTGATATACTTCATTAATTTGATTTATCACAAGCTAAGAATATTTGAAGACTAATAAAACTTTAATTTTTAAGGCTAAAGATACTCGTAACCCAAGGATTAGAGCCTTATATTCTACAGTATTATTAGTACAAGCAAATTGAAGTTTAAATTCCAAAGGAATAAGGTTATTTTGGGGATATATTAATATAATACCCACACTTGCACCACTCATACACCTAGCTCCATAAAAATACAAGGACCATGACTCAGAAAGGTCCTATTCTAAGTTAAGATATTCATCGAGAAATTTAATGGTTATAGGATGAATAGATTCAAGAGGTGCAACAACAAGTTGATCAACTATAATTTGGCCTTTGATAGATTTTTGGCCAATAAATGTGATTTCAAAATCACTTATATCAATAACCCATTTAGCTGTGCACCCTAGTAAATAAGGCCTACTCATCAAATACCTTAATGGATCAAATTTACCAATAACAAATGTCTTTTGACTGATCATGTAGTGGTGTAATTTTTGTATAGAAAACACAACCTCTAGAAAAATCTTTTCTGTAGGTGTATAACAAGTTTCATAACTTATTAATGTTCTATTAATAGGTGGCTCATTATTTCTTATCATCATCATTTTGAGCCAACATTTCTCCAAGTGTAAGCTTAGAAGCAGAAATATACAAAATAAAAGGACAATATGGTTTAGGAGGAACAAGCACTAGAGGGGTAAGTGGATATTTCTTAAGGGCTTCAAATGCTTATCGAAATTCATTGTCCCATTTAAATGAGAAGTTTTTCTTAATTAAATTAAGAAAATATCATGTTTTATCTGCCAATTTATCAATGAAGTGATGAATAGACTAAATTTTACCTTGTATATTCTTTAATTTTGATATATTTTTGGGTGGCGTCATATCAAGGATAGCCTTAATTTTAAGGGAATCTATCTCAATGCCACGCATAGACAGAATAACTCCTAAAAAATTTCCTAATTTGAATCCAAATACACATTTGTTTGGGTTTAGGTGAATCTTATATTCCCTTACTCTATCAAACACTTTTCTTAACTTAATTATATGATCTTCTGTAGTTGAGTGAGCTATGATGACATCTACAAAATTATGTAGAATATCATACATCATATCATGAAAGATGTATGCCATAGCTCTTTTATAGGTTGTACTTGCATTATTTAAACCAAAGGGTGTTACTTTTTAGTATAAAGTACCCCAAGGTGTAATGAAAGTAGTCTTGAGTTGGTATTCAGGAGATATTCAAATTTGGTTATATCCTGAAAAACCATCCATAAGGGATAACATCCCACTCCCAACCATAAAATCTATGATCTGATCCATATTTGGGAGAAGAAAATCATATTTAGGATATGCAACATTAATGTCTCTAAAATAAGTACACACTCTAATTTTAGTGGCCTCTTTCTTGGTTACTAGGACAACATTGGATATCCAGTCAGCATAATCAATGGATTGAATAAATTCAACATCCAAAAGTTTTTGTAACTCATATTTAACTAATAGTGCTACTTTTGGATGTATTTTTCTAAGTTTTTTCTTTACATGTTTTGCATCCGAGCGCACCACTAAATGGTACATGACCACAAAAGTGTCTAAGACTGACATATCTACATATATCTAAGAAAAATCATCTGCATATTTTGTGAGAAATACAATATATTATTTTTATCTCTTTTCACTTAATTCAGTTCCAATTTTAACCAAGCGAGGGTTGGTTTCAGTCGCAATGTTGAATTTTAGCACATCTTATACTTCAATGTTTAAATCTCTTTCAATATTGGGAGAAGCAGGTGATACACCCATTTATTTTAATTCTTATAAGGTCAAATTAGCTAATTTTTCTTGTGGGGTTTTTGTTTGGACATGGTATATGCATGGTATAGACCCATCAAAGAAGAATTCATTTCTCAAAATTTCTTGAACAGAAATATCATGAAAAATGTCTCCTTCTAAAAATTCATCTGGGGATGCAATCATTTTTGGAAATGCTATTAATAACATATTAAATTAATGTATCCTTTTACTTGTTTTAAAATATTCTTGATGTGCCAAATATTTTTGATATTTTATTAACTGGTCATCATATTCAAATGGGAATGGTTGATTTTTGGTAGAGATAACCAATACCACATCGGGCAGGCCATTCCTCTATTTCTAAAGGTTTATGTATACCATTTTTGAGAGTTCCTAGGCCTCTTCCTTTATAACCCATGTTGCACATCATTTGTTGACTTCACATATCCATGGAAAAAATAACATTGAGAAAATCCATTTTTATCAAGGGTAAAGTTCATTTTAATATTAATATTACCAAGATCATACCCTACATAGATAAAGATGCAACTCTCTAAATGATATATACTTCCGAGTTTTCATGGCAAGCCCATCGTTCGAGGGGATGGTGGTAATTGGGATAAAACAAGGGAATCCTGGGTAGCAAAATTAGTATGTTCAGAATTTGTGAGTATTGAAGATAAATCTAGTAAAATTTCATCTGAAAGAGGATATGAAGTAGAAGGTTTATCTATTTTAGCTATGGTACTAGAATGTGTCGGTTTATATGGTGAAGAAAAATATTTAGGACTAGGTTTTATTGAAGATATGGCAGGACAAAATGGAACACTTATTGGTTCTAGCATAGCACAAATGTAAAATGGTCTAGGGTCATCATGGATAGTGACTAATTGAATTTTAAACTCAAACATAACATATTTATGTAGTGTAGAAGGTACTAATCTCATTATTTTAATCCAAGGTTGACCTAGAAGGATGTTGTATGATGCAGGACAAGATACAACAAACATGGTCATATCCAAAATTCTTGGACCAAATTGCAATGGAATTGACAATAGTCCACAAGTTTCTTGGGTTTCATCATTAAAAGCTTTGATAATCATTTCAATTATTTTTAAATCTTCACTTCTAAACTAAAATATTTGAAAAAAAATCATTTGTAAATATGTTTAATGATGATCCATTATCAATTATGACTCTTTTGACACCTAAATACCCAATTAATGTTGTAATGTATAGAGGATTATCTCTATACATGCTTTGACGAGGAATCTCCTTATCCTAAAAGTATATATAATTTATCCCATGAGAAATTACAACATTAACTACAACATTAGGCTCCATATATAAGGGTACCATCATTTTTCTTAAGGTACTCATTAATTCCTCTATATGCATAGATGAAGTTATTATAAGATCCAAAAGAGAAATTTTAGATGTGATATTTACTAATTGTTCATTAATGTCATAAGGAGATTTTTGTTGTGGATTTGATACATTGTTCCCTTTCATGGGTGCTCTTAATACAAATGGAGGGGATTTCTCATTTTGAGTTTGATTTTGTGATTGATAGTTTTTATTTTGGGCTTGTTGTCTAGTGATGGCTCCAATAGTTCCCACAATGTTATTATCTTGTAAGTAATCAAAGTGGGGTCTAGCATTTTGTGCTTGTTCATTTAAAAGTGTTTTCCGTTATGAGGGTCAAGTGGTCATTCTTCTAGGAAATGGTTATTATGGAACTAATAAATTCATGACAGGAAGAACTGGATCTGATTCACCTTTAGAACTATTTGAAATATTTTAAGTAATGTCCATTTCACTTTATGTTTCACTTTATGTGCCACTTATTGAATCTTCTGAAGATGAATATTGAAAATATTGTATGGGCCTAATTGTAACTATAGATTGAGTAGGCACATCTGAAGTTTGAAAATTTTGATGGGGTAAGAAATTACTAATTGTTCCTACATATCAAGTTGGAGGAGGAACATTATGATGTTCTAGTTGATTTATAGCTTCCTTACCATGCTTGGGTAAAGGATTTTGGAAAATATCTAAAGTTTGATTTTCACTTTGATTTGGTTGTTTTTGGGTATTATTTTGAAGATTATTGTTTGAAGGAAACTTTTCTAATTCCATTTTACCTTTATCAATCAAATATTGTATCATATGTTTTAATTGTTTACAAGAATTGGTTAAATGTCCATCCACTTGGTGAAAATTACAATGTAAATCAGCCCTATATCCAGCTGTAGTGGTATCTAGTTGTCTTATCTCTGGTAATCGTATTAAACCTTGTTCTAATAATTGAGGTAGAATCATGGTTAAGGGTTGATTCAGTCTTGTGAATTCTCTTGGTAGTTTGTCAATAATTTTCAGTGTAAATTTCTTTATAGCTTCAGTAGTATTGATGTTTGAGGTGTTTCTTCTATAAGTAATTCCATCAACCACTACTTTTTTATTGTTATATTGATTTTTAGAAGATTTATCCTCATCTTTTTTCTTGAATTGATCTCTTCTAATGAGGGCATATTGTACTCTTATTGCTAAGTCTATAGCTTGATCATAAGAGGTTACTTTAGATGTAGCAAGTTTATAAGATAGTTGTTCTTATAAATTACCAATGAAAATTTCCAACTTCTCTCAGTGAGGTAAGGCAAAATGTAATTTTCCTAGAACTTGCCTCCGTTTGGCTAGGAATTCACCAAAGATCTCATGTTTTCCTTATTTCAAATTAATTTAAATCCTTAATAGTGACATGCCTTTCTATGTAGGCACTAAATTGGTGAACAAATATTTATGTTGCCTCTTCAAATTTTCTCAAAGAATTTATTGGTAATTGATAGTACCATTCTAAGGCCATGCCTCCAAGACTTTTAGGGAATATTTTTAGTAAAAAAAAGTCATCATAAGAAATATCATGACAAGTTGTCCTAAACATGCAAATATTCTCAATAGGATATTCAGTTCCTTTATATATCGGGAGGACCAACATAGGGCAATGTTTGGGGTAAGGTTGAGCAACTACAATAGGGTCCAAAGGTTGACTACACATCTCTCTATAAATGTATGAGGGACGGTAAGGATCTATATGATCTAGATGTGAAGCTAATTGTTTAAACAAGGCTTCAAGTCCTTGTGGTTGCTCACAAAATTGATTTCGTGTTGTCATACTATTGTGCATTTGATGATATGGTTGTGTTGTCATATAAGGATTTCCAATAGAAATGCTATTATGTAAAGTGTTTGTGGGAACAATGTTATGGAGCTTATATGGAACTATATTTTTTGGATTTTTTGTTGATGATGATTAGAATTTTGTATTTTCTTAGCCTTTTGTGATGTATCTTTTTGTTGATTAGGAGATTGAGAGAAAGAAGAATATTATTTTTGTTTGGGATTTGATTGTGTTGCTAGTTTTTTATTGTTCAAATATATGTTTTGATTGGTGTTTTGATATGGACTAGCTTGATCTTGATTTTTTCTACTCATGTATGATAATGGATTTACATGCAATCAAAAATAAGCTTCTAAAACGACCTCAGTTGAATAATCTCCTATTGGGATTAAATGTTGTGTCTTTATTACATGATTGATTACATCTATATGATCTTTTAAAAAGTCAATAAAATGTTGAACATTTTTAAAGCTAACATTACCTTCATCATCTACCAAAGGCTTAGTAGGATCTTCTTCTTCTTCTCCATTATCATCCTCACCTTGTTTTGTGAGTTTATCATCTTCAATAATTACCCTATCATCAAGGTTTTCTTGATCTTGTTCATCATATTCTATTTGTTTGCCATTTCTCAAGATTCTAGGCATTTTGTTTTAGGATGTTTTGCTTCAAGGATATATATATATATATATATATATATATATATATATATATATATATATATATATATATATATATATATATATATATATATATATATATGTTGTATATATGTTTTAATTTCCTGGGTATATATGTTATATATATACCTATATAAATATTGTACATATACATTATATTTTATTTTTGGTTTTTTGTGTTTTTTATTTTGAAAACAAAGCAAAAAATAAGAATTATAATATTTTAGATATTATACCTAATCTTCCTAAAATAGTTTATAAATATCATTGATAGGCACATGTTCTTCAGGTGACATATAATGTTCTTCTTCAAATTGAAATTTGGATTTGAAGAATTTTACAAAGTGAGCTATGGTTATACTATCAATTTCAGATTCTTGAGCATAAAAATATATTTCATGACAATACTCACAAAAATGGACTATCCTAGGAGTTTTGTGATATCTTATTTTGTTTTTCAATACTATCTCTTGATCGTCTATGTGTGCTAGAAATTTGTGTACTGTTATAGCATTTTCAAGATAATATTCAAAAGTGTATAAAATTGAAGGAATTCTTGCTCTCTTATCCACTAACCACCTCTGACAGTACCTTTGAATATCAAAGTAGTGAGAAGAGTTATTGGGCTCCAAGATTCTAGCTATGTCAAATCTCTTAATTTGGCTAAGTCTTGGTGTGTTGGATTTTATAATGTCTAGTTTCTTCCAAAGTTCCATCCACTATTCTTGATATGGAATGCTAGAATTTTCAACTACTAGGGATATTTCTTGTGTAGATAATAATGCTCTAACATCTATGATTGCAAATCTTCCTATGTTGAAATATAACATCTAAGAAATAAGGCTAAAGTATGCAAGTTTGACTAATGATATTTTTGTTTTGTTTTGTTATATATATATTTATATATATTTATTTATTTATTTTATGTATTTATAAATCAGAAATATGCCTCTGTTTTTCATGTCAGATTCACCAAAGAATGTATCTCTAAAAATTTCTCACTCCTTTCCTTCAGGCGAATGGATCCATGCCTAGAAGGGAAATGAGAAAATGGTAGTTCTACACCTCATAAGAGAGGCATTTGAGGTCATGCCCTATTTGGTGATTTTTTTATGAATTGGATGGGTTCACCAGGAAATATTTTTTATGGCAGTTTCCATGCCTAGGTTGGGAGTTTGTTTGATGTGTTCTTTTTATTTTTCTCACAATCACCTAGTTTTGGCCAAATGCAACTAATCTATACTAAATATAGTTTCTTTTCAAATGAATACAACATACAATGAATTACAAAAGGTAAATTAATGCAATGCTTGATTGTAAAAGGAATTTAACACTCTTACTCAACCTGGACGTCTTATGTAGATTATGTTTACATGTTACAAGCCAAATAGGATGTTGCAGGGTGATGTCAGACATCCAATCCATGATTTTTATGTCTGATTTGATATCGTCAGAGTCGATCTGGTCAAAAACATGTAGTTTTATAGATAGACAACAAAAGAAAAACTTGCAATACATATATGGACCTTGTTAAGCATGGATTAGCTTAGATAAAAATTTGTTGTATACTGCTCTCAAATTAAACACTATGAATATGAACTATGATATGCAAATAACACAATTGAATGTAGTGATGGTGAACTCCAAGTATAATGACCAATTATTTCTATATTAAATGCAATGGTAAATAATAATTTATGGTACTAGAAATGTAGATATGAGATTAAATAATGTAAACCAAAGTCTGAAGGTTCCCCCAAGTAACCTACAGACAAGATCAGGTGATGCATAATAGGATCAGGTGCTTCTAGGTGATATCAAATATCTAATATCATATCATATCCATCGATGCACAACTACTGTACGTATGATCCTGCAAATGCTTATGAAAACAATAGAAAAAAATGATGCATAGAATACAAAAGTGAATACTAATTAGTTACAGAGTCAGGAGGAATTCAGGGGGAGGATGTCTAATTAAATAGACTAGGTAGGTTGGAGGGGTTGGGCCAAAAATAGGAGTTACAACTTCTTCTAGTCTAGGAGTGTTTGGAAATTTGATCTTGTAACCTCTGCGCTAATAGGTAGATGAGGAAAAAAGGAGTTGCAACAATTTTTTTGCTTTTGCTATTCTAGGCAGTTTTCAATTTTCGATGAGATAAAACATCCGATATCATACATTTAAGTCCGATAATGATATCGAACATGCGATAATCATATCAGACATCCGATATCAATATCGAACATCCGATATCGCTAGGAAGTTAAAAATTATCTTAATGCAGGTATGAAATTTGAGGCAGGGTTTGCAAATTTATTTTTATTATTTTTTGAATGTTTTTGACTTTAGGATGAATTAATATGGGTCAATTTTAGGGTGTTACACTTACCTTTTGGATATTTATTTTATAAAATAGTCCATGGTATGCCTATTATTCTTGTCAAGAAATAAGGCAAATTCAGATCTTATGTCAACTATCATCTTGCTTGCTCAAAATAAAACAATAATAAAATATAAAAAATAAAAAATAAGAAATAAATAATAAAATATAAAAAATAAAAAAATAATAATAAAAATTTTATTTTTCATTTAGTTATGCATCTGTATTTTTGTGGCATCAATCTGCTTATTCATATTGTATTTTTGACTATCATTTCTCTGCATTGGCTACTTGATATTTAACACAACCTGCATGCTTGAGTGTCATACTTTACATGATTGCTTGTTCATGACTGCTTAATCATATAGATTTATAGGGATCTTGTGATAATGGCATGTGATGATACCTAGTTAGATCATAGCTCACTGTAGACACTAAAATTAGGCCAATCCTATTAGGTGACCAAAATCAATGGCTAAATGGACATCATATGGCCCCCTAGGGCAGCCCTCAGAGGTTACACAGTGGTCCTAACCACTCCTACAAGGTTTTGGAAGGCTCCACCCCACTTTTGGGAAGTTTTGGGCCATATAGGCACCACCGTCCCACCTAGGGATGAGGGTAGATCACCACCGTCCCACCCAAGGATGAGGGCATGCCCTCATCCCTGGGTGGGACCACCAGGGCCTTTGACCCAAAAAAAGTCAAAATTGGGATAAATGGTACCTAGGTGATACTAATTTTTCCATCTATTCAATCATGCAGGTATAAGGACACAAAACCCTCATGACATCCTATAGAATGGAGGCCAAAAATGGATATTCTCTTTCCCCTCCAATGCATGCCAAATTTGTGACAAATGGCGCCTCTTGTCGTGCATGCCCTTGCATGCCCATTTTCCCATGAGCCTATTTTAGCTATAAAGTGGATCCATTTTCCACCCAAAAACATAGAGAGGAGTTTTGAGACATAACAATGAAGTGCTACCAAGATTTCCCCTCACCCTTTTGTGCCTTTTCCCTTGAAATATCTACCTAGAAAAGGAGGTTCTTGAGTGATTCAAGAGGTGCAATTAGTTTTTAAAACCAAACCAATTGAGTTAATTTCACCATCAAAGTTGACAAAAATACTATTGATATGGTTTTTGACCAATTCACAAAGGAATTGGTGACAAATAATTAGCAGAATTGGTGGTTGTCCCACCCTAATATAATCCCCATTCTGTGAAATTCCCCACCATACCTACAAGGTATGAGTATATATTCATGCACAATTTTTTTACTATTTTTAATTTTGCATATTCTAGGTTAGATTAT